>CM077024.1:43882766-46282766 GCA_039090855.1 Macrothele yani
CAGGATATATATGGGACTGTATTGAGTACCCGGTAAAAATTTCCGATATCAAAAAGTTCGAGAAGGCAAATAACATGTCCATCAATGTCTTCGGCATCGATGAGAGAGAAAAAATATTTCCCATTAAGGTATGCGATGAGGAATTACAAGACCATCGAGATCTCCTCTATTTAGAAGATGGATGTCGCTCCCACTACGCATTCATCACTAACTTCGAGCGGTTGATTTCCAAACAAATCACCAAGCGTCGTGTAAAAGTCATAATATGCAAAAAATGTTTTACAACCTACGATGCCCGTTATGATGGAGAAAACAAATTAAAAAATCACAAACTCCTCTGCATGAAAAACAAACCAGTTGCCATTCAGATGCCAGAGAATAATATCCTTCAATTCAAAGATTTTCAGCATGCTTTACGGGTTCCCTTTGTCATCTACGCTGACTTTGAGTGCGTTCTCAAACCCATTCAAGGGCCCCCTCAAAATCCCGAAATTTCATACACCATGACAACCCAAACTCACGAGCTCATGTCGTATGCGTACTTCATAAAAGATGAATTAGATGAATTTTCCGTATTTCGGAGTCATAGATCTGAAGACGACGTCATTCGTCATTTCCTTCACTCCTTGAAAGAAGATGTATTGAAAATCCAGGAGGAGTATCAAAAAAATGTCCCCATGTGTCCATTAAGTGCTGAAGAAAAAGCATCTTTTCAATCTGCATCAATCTGTTATCTCTGTGAAAAAGCATTCGCCAAATCAAAAGGCAAACTCAAAGTCGCTGACCATGACCACCGAACTGGCGCATTCCGGGGTCCAGCACATGCGTCATGTAATATCAATTTCCGAAACCCAAAATTTGTGCCTGTCTTCTTCCACAACTTATCTGGTTATGATTCCCACTTTATCATTCAAGAGCTTGGTTTTTCAGAAGGAAACATTAAAGTCATTCCAGAATCCACCGAAAAATTCATTTCCTTCTCAAAATTTATTGGTGGGATGGAAATTCGATTTTTAGACAGCTTAAGATTCATGCCTACTGGGTTGTCGAGCCTTGCAAATAATCTTCCAGCAAACCAATTTAAGATCACCCGAAAGCACTACCCCCAAGATGATGAGTTTCGTTTGTTGAAAAAGAAGGGTGTTTTTCCGTATGAATATGTAACATCATACAACAAATTAGAAGATTCACGCCTCCCACCAAAATCAAGTTTTTATAGTAGCATTTCCGAGTCCCACATAAGTAACGAAGATTATAATCATGCTCAACAAGTATGGGAAAAAATGAATATAAGAGATTTAGGAGAATACTCAGATCTGTATTTAAAGACTGATGTTCTCATCCTGGCCGATATCTTTGAAAATTTTCGGGATATCTGTCAGGAAACATATTCACTGGATCCTGTGTGGTTCTTCAGTGCACCATCATTAGCATTCGCTGCCATGCTTAAGAGTACGAAAATGTCTTTAGAATTACTTACAGATTATGAAATGCTATTATTTGTCGAGGCGGCAAAACGAGGGGGACTATGCCAATGCATCCAGCGGCATGCCCTGGCGAACAACAAGTACATGAAAAATTTTAATCCAGCAAAAGAAAGCAACTATATTTCTTATCTCGACTGCAATAATATGTATGGATTTTCTTTAAGCGAATCGATTCCATATGCTCACTTTAATTGGATGCATTCTGATGAGTTGAAGCAGCTGAATATTGGCTCTATTCCTGATGATGGTCCCTTTGGATGCTTTTTGGAAGTCGACATCGAGTACCCGGACTCATTGCATGATTTTCACGCCGATCTTCCCTTCTGTCCTGAGGTTGGGGTTGTTCCTGGTACCCGACAAACCAAACTTCTGACAACACTAAACCCCAAGAACAGATATATAGCACACTACCGCTTACTTAAACAAGCAGTTGCAGCTGGGCTTGTAATTAAAAAAATTCATCGAGGCATATCATTTTCCCAATCTAAGTGGTTGCAGGTATACATAAATCTAAATACTGAGAAACGAAAATTGGCAAAAAATGAATTCGAAAAAAATTTCTACAAGCTCATGAATAACAGCGTCTTTGGGAAGACTATGGAAGACATCAGGAAAAGAACATCCATAGAACTGGTTCATGATGAGAAACGTTTGGAAAAAGTGTTGGCTAAACACAACTTCAAAGACCGAAAAATTCTGAAGAATGAGTCCGATGAGGAGTTTATGATTTTATGCCATCTAGATGTCACCAAACTAGTTTTCAATAAACCCATATATATAGGAATCGCCGTTCTGGATATGTCTAAAACCTTAATGTACTCGTTCCATTACGACGTTATAAAACCCATGTATGAAGAAAGAGTGAAGGTTCTGTACATGGACACAGACAGTTTCTTTTATGAAACGAAGACAGAAGATCTTTATAATGACATGGTGAAAATCCTGCCTTTACTAGATACGAGCGACTATTCAATAGACCATCCTCTCTACAGTTCAGCTAATAAAAATGTTATCGGAAAATTTAAAGATGAAATGAATGGGAAAATAATAAGAGAATTCGTTGGGCTGAGGGCAAAAATGTATGCTTTTTCTTCCGATGATGTAGAAATAAAAAAAGCTAAAGGAGTGAGTAAGCCAGTTGTTCAAAATCAACTCCAACTTCAAAATTACCGATATTCATTATTCAATAAACAGGAGATGAGAAATGTTTGTCACTCGTTTCGTAGTATGAAACATGCAGTCTTCAGCATTAAAACAAATAAGAAATCTCTAAGCCCTCATGACAATAAACGCATCATTATGGAAGATTTTATTCATACCCTTCCCTATGGGCATTACTCATTCAATTCATTAGAACCTTCTCCTAAAAGAATGAAAATAGAAGAAAAAAACAGTCTTCAGGACTAAACCGAAAAAAAAAAAAATCGATTATTCATCTGCTGACGTCATCTGTTTTATCTCGTAGCTAATCTATCCTTTGTCTTCCTCATTCTTACTTCGTTGATCGTTGGGAGCCTACTTCAATTGCGCCTACTCGTCTGAAGAAATGCATTCATCATATCACAAGGACGGTCTCCATTTTTCGTATTCCAAGTTGTTTTCTAAATCAGAGGCTGATTATTTTCTTCGGTGTTTGGGGACAGAAGTGAAATATCTTAGCGGTGAATTCTCAAAGATTAAAGTATATGGGAAATCGTATTCCATTCCTCGACAGCATGTTGCCTACGGTGATGCTGACCTCCATTACTCTTTCAGTGGATTGACCATAAAAGCAAAACCGTGGATTCCTGTACTTCGAGAAATCAAGCGTGAGGTAGAGAACGTGTGTTGTGACACCTTTAATTTTGTATTGATTAATAGGTATCAAAATGGAAATCAATGCATCGGATTCCACATGGACGATGAAAAGGAAATCGTGAAAAATTCTTGCATTGCTTCAGTTTCTCTAGGTCAAACAAGGGACTTTGTTTTTAAAAGAGAATGTTTTCAACCAGTTGTCTTGAGATTAGAAAGTGGTTCGCTTCTCCAGATGCTACCCCCAACAAATGATTCATGGGCACATGGTCTACCACGTTGCGGAAATGCCCCAGATGTTCGAATAAATTTGACCTTTAGAAAGATGATAACACAGACGCCATTGTCTCGTGACTCATTCACGCTTTCAAGCAGTAAACAGGATACTTGCCTCAGCCACAATCTGTTATCAGTTTTGTTTGAACGCACAGCAACTCACTCATTCGGTTCTCTACCTTCGAACTCTGAACACGTTCAGTTGTCTGCCCTTACAAACCCTTTACCAGCCATTAGCATGAAGCGTACTGCCAACCAAACCAAATCGGATGCTGTAAAGAAATTTCATCGTGGTGACGACTTGTTGCGTTCCGACACACCTGTCTCAACTGTGCATGCTAGTACTGGGTCTACATCAACAATGCCTGCTGCAAACAAGTCTGCTTCGTCGGGAATTTCACTAGAAAATTTACCACCCCACCACTTCTCTCTCGGGGGAAACAAGATCGCGAAAGTGACTGATTTTACAGGAACTGTAAGAGTTCATGTCAGGAGCTATGAGTTCGATGGCGAGCTCTTACACCCCACTAAATTCGGTGTTACGATGTCGGCATACACATTCTGCGTTTTCAAGGAGTCTAGATTCATGTATTGGAACATGAACGATATTAAAGTAGTGGGAAAGAAACTGCTTCTTTGTGCAACTCCTTCAAGTTCGGGAACCGTTTACCAGTTTCAATCACTAAATACCGCGGCCAATGGCGCCCTTCAACTATCGCCTACTGCAATATCTCTCACTAGGTCCCAATTCAGTGAGCTCGTTGAAGAATGTCCTAAAATCTGGGAGAGTGTTTGCCAAGTTTTATTTGGAACTGTTTTTAAGAACTTTATCTTAATAAACCAAAGTGCTGAAAATTCCCCAGCGAGCGATGAGGAACTGCATTTCATTCTGGCTAATGTACTCAAGTCCGCCATTGAGCAAAATACATGGACTGTGTTTGATTGTGCTACGTGTCGTTTGCCTCTTGAAGAACAACCCAACAACCAGTTAGGACATGAGTGTGCTCAGTTTACCAACGATGAAAAATGGAATATGGGTTTTAATAAAGCACTTTCTTTACTAGAACCCCAAACTGTTGCGGAATCTTTTTTGAAAGAAGTTGGTAGCTTGCTCATCACAGAAGCATTTGTGAACAATATTGATGCAGCTTCTTTGTTAGAGACGGTGAAGAGTCTTCGTTACAGCAACTCCTGCTAGTTTAAAAAAAAAAAAAAAAAGTCCTTTTTAGGACTCTTAAAAATTTGGGTAAGGGAAGGGGGAGGGAGGGAGGTAAATTACTAAAAAAAAAAAAAAGGGAGGAATTAAGTTTTTAATAAATGCATTTTTTAGCCATTTCTAATACTAGACCCTAAATTTAAAGTGTAATTTTTATTTTTTAATTTTAAACATAAATATTTGTGAAATTATTTTTTATAGTGACATAAATTAAGTGAATTTTTTTTTTTTTTGAAATGGGTCAAAATTTAAGCTTTCAAGAATTTTAAAAGTAAAATTTCTTTTTAGAAATGTTTAAAACAGTAACAGAATGAATGCAATTGTTTTAATGGTGAACTAGTGCTTTTTTTTTGGAAGACTTTTCTTATGGATATTTGGGTATTTATTAAGGGAACTGGGCCTGATGTTTTCCATTAGGCGGCCAATCGGGGGATTTCCGACTGGTCTGAGAGCAATGCTTTACAGTATTGAGCCGAAACCAGAGTACACGGCTTATTTTCGGGGAGTTTGAAATGTTTCAAACTGACTCGCTTCATTCTTTGGGTTGAAAAAGAAGAAGTGCTCTCACTGAAGACCCCGCTAGCCTGGGAAAACTAAAACAGTCTGTGTTTTATAACAATTTCTTTCCTTAGACATTTTTCCAAATTTCAACCTCATCTATTTTCAACTTTCAGGAACTTGCTGGGACTGTTTTTTCTGCATTCTGTTTTCTACCTCAATCGTTTTCAACTGAATCGAAAATAGACCTTTTAAAATATTTTCCTTGAACGAAAACGTGCTTCTTAAATTTCATAGTTCCCCATGTTATTCAATGGGAATTTCACTGTTTTTACTGAAACGTGTTTCATCAAAACCGCCCCTAAGAAAATATGAAGTGTTCCATTTTTTAACCCTATATGAGAATGTACTTTTGCGAAACGAACATTATCTGTTTTCAACTTTCCCGAAACGAACCTTATCAGTTTTCAACTTTTTCTAAAACGATCTTTCAATCCAAATTTAAACCCTTCTCAATATGAACTTATGAATGCATTTAAAAAAAACTAAAACTAAAAAAAAGAATGACACTTTTTTTTTCAACTAAATTTTTAATAAGGAATCCAACGAACATTTTTACATAAATTTGTCTTTTTCCGTTTAGAAGTTACAACCGAATTTCCTTCTTGTACAGGAACTTGCAACATTCGTTTATTTTTAATGAACTTTTTGGGTAAATTAATGTCTTTTAATGCTTTAACAAATTCAGGAGGTATGTGCAGCTTAGATCCTTTGCTTCGAAACATAGAGTCTATGAGGTCAATAATATTCGTGTTTTTCACAATACGTCCTCGGACCTGCAATTCGGCCTTAGGGCTCCAGCCAATAATATCAGAGTTCGTTTTAAAGACGTCCAACACATTTCTTGCATTTCGCTTCAAGTTAGTAGGAACGGTCTGAATGATAAGGTCTTCCACAGCATCTTTTACTTTCTCGTCTTTGACATGTTCTTCTTTCAATGGTTCTTCAGTTCTCGATGGTGTTTCCTGAGATGAAACTGGGGGATTAAAACTCGGTACATGAATACGTTTATTCAAGACTTGATTATATAATTTCACTTTTACTTCGTCAGACACTTTGCTTAGTAGGATTTTTTTCATTTCTTTGTCTAAGTCCGTTAACGTTTCCTCTGTTGGTATATGACGTGAAATCCGTTCTTCGGGAATCAGTACCATTTTCTTGGCAAATTCCATTATTTCGTAAGCAGAGTCGTTAATACACTGAGAGCAGCAGGAATCAACACACCTAAAAATCCGCCTTTTTGAATAAGGAGTTTCCTCTTTTTATATAGAGGCGTCTTTTTTCGAGAGAGTGCTCGCAAGGTGTGCTTATGCCGTTGCAGTGAATGTTTCTGGGCTGGTGTAAGCGGAACATTTCCTTTTAGCGTATTCATACAAACTTCGCATAGTGCTTTAATTCCATTTTTTCTACAATTCAATATTAGGTCTTTTAATACTTTTCTTGGACAGTGTTGAATTATGCATAAAAGTTGGACCTGCTGCTTAGACAACGTCATGATGAAAACTGAGACTTATTTCATTTCACCGAGGTTGATATATTACTTGAATGTCTCCTGGAAGAATCTGAGAGCGTAATCTTAATTCTTCCTTGGTCTCTGGTTTTAGATCAATCAATAAATAGCTGTAAGGGGATTTTGTGGCATCCAAATACACTTCTTGAAAAAATTTAAGTTTGCTAGGGTACAACTGCCTCCTAAATGAGTGATTTGATTCACATCTCTTCGTGATTTAAACAGAAACAAGTAATGCGCATTCAGGGAAATTTCTCGCATTTCTTTGCCTTTATGAAAAATATTTTGAGTAATGAATATCACAGATACATTGAAATGATGACTCCCTCTAGTGAACAAGTGAGTTAATTTTTTATCGCTTCCGCATTCAGTCATGAGATCGTCAATAACAAACAGCATTCTTCCTTTCACATAGTCACGGAAATTAGAGGAAGGCCTTCCGCAAATGTCACATTTTCTATTTCATCATACAATGTTTGGTGAACCCCGTAGAACCAAACCACATGTTCGGGAGAGGGAGATATGACTTCCCCTTGATGTTGAAGTAAGCGTTTTACAAACTGAGTCTTCCCACAGCCAGTAGGACCCGCTATCAGAGCAGTGAAAGGATGTTGTAGTCTGGGCACTTCCATGTTGTCAACTGAAGTCATTAAAAAAGATACAAAATAATTTAAAGACACATAAAATAGATTTCAATCAATTTTTATTTTAAATTCTAAATTTTGATACAATTCGAAATTTATTTCGAACGAAATGATAGGCAAGCACGTCGTTTGTTTCAGATTTCCATCGAAAATTTCTTACAATGGAGTACAAGCTTTTTCCGCGACATCTAGAATACAAGAAGAAAATACAATATTGTCCACATACGGCTGTAAACGAACTTTGAAGAGGTACATCATTAAAATTTACAGTATCAAACTTGGCGACAAATTGAGCAATAGGGCCTTGAAAATATTCTGGAGAATGTCCGAAAGAATCAAAGAATTCCATTGTTTTGGGGTTTGACATATACATAGCCAACCAGTGTTTTCCAGGATTTCCATGTCGGTCCGTATTCACAACAAGGCATGCTGGGAACTTGGTAATTCTCTTGGGAAGTCTGTCACAGGCAAACACTCCTAGAAATGATCGTCTTGTTACGTGATCTTGCTTTAGGGTCTTTGCAATTTGAACACTGTTCATTTCTTCAATTGGAGAAATCACAAAGAATGTTTCTGGACTTTGAAATTTCAATTATGTTTTGGAACTCTGCGTAGATTAGCACAGAAATGGTTTTTGCTAAAGCTTTTCCAAATTTGATTTCCACTCTTAAATTTCCTTGTTGGATCAGGTTCATATGCCCTCCATCACACAGGTCGGGACTGAGATTGAATGCATAAAGAGTGTATCCTTTGGAAAATTCCTCTCGATCGATATATATTCCACAATCTTGGCCAAGTTTCTCGGTTCCTTGAAATAGACTATGGAAAGAACGAATTGTGTTTCCCTTTTCAAAATTGGGTTCTAGAGGTTTATGAGGAACTGGCTGTCCGTCAACGTACACGGCTATAAAGTTGACATCATAATGCTTAAATTCAAAGGGGTTGGATTTATATGTACCATTAAAAGCATCGTTATCGACACATCCGATAATCAGTCTTTTGGGCATTTGTCCTAGGAATACGTTGTCTTGCACGAATGACATACTTCCTTGAGAGACGGAATACACTTTGCATAAAACACGGTCAATAGGATACTTGGCTGGAGATTTTTCTAAAGCTTTTGCATGGCCGATGGCAACTCCCGGGTTGACTTTCACTTTTCTCACAAAAATTGATGCATGTTCGATGAGAACTCTGTAATTGGGGGCCTCTGAGGAGGAAACGAGGCAGAAATCAGATTTACTTCGAACCAGTTTAATTTTCACATCCACTAAATTGAGAAGCAGTCTGTTTTGAAAAATAAATCACAGTGCAAGGTTCCAATCATGTCCAACGTTTTGCTGTCTTTCACGAGCTCATAGCGTTGATGCAATCCTTTGTTTGTTGCTGCATTCGTGGGATTAATTTCGTTCAGATGTCCGGCTGTATCCTTGTAAAATCCTTCACATGCTAAATAGGATTTCTTTGCGTCTTCTCCATAATTTAATAGAGTTTCAACATATGCTCTGTGAGGATACGTGTTGCTTGAGGACGAAATCACTCTTTCGTTTAAACTAACATCAACTTGGGAAAACAGAGAATGAAGAAAACAGTTAATGGGTCCCACGGGCTCTTTGTCAGCTATGACAGAATTGTCAGCTTTCACAATTTTAATTTTTACGTAGAGTTGACTGGAGGACAAATCCATGTATTCTTCCCCACTCCCAGAAATATTAAATTCCAGAGGTCCTCCATCTCGAATGTTGGCCAAGGGGTGATATTCGATCCATTGTCCTTTTTCTATGCTCGTTTGGGTGGGCGGTAAAGCAAATAAATCAAGCTCTGACTTGAGACATACGGAAGAATGACTGTGAATCAAAGCCATGGTTTATGGATCAAAAATATCGTGTGCTCTCCTCTTGACTTTCTTTGAACGAATGATGCGTTTCTTCGTATTTCTCTTCCTTTTAACACTTCCTCCCAACATTTTCTTCACTTTATTAGCTGCTTTGTCAGTGAGAATTTGTCCTGCTTCTTTAGCTCGTTGTTTGGCTGCTGTTTTTGCATCCTTTCCTTGCATTAAATCATTTGCAAGGTCGACCCCCGTTCGCAAGACTTGTTTTCCAAGCGTTTTTGCACCTTGTTTGAATAATGGTACCGCCGCTCTAAATAACGAGCGAAAAAGTCCCCCAAGTCCATACCCTTTTTGAAGGGGTGCTCCTTGATAGTAGACTAAACCTTTTCCAGTTTGATTGACGTAATATTCCTCGAAGGATTTTGTACAACAGCGGTATGGTTCATACATAACTACAGAGCCTTGAGACGAAAATGAAGTTTCACGATCGCTCTCCCACGTTCAAATGGTACTAATTGTCCCGAGTGATTCCTTATAACGATTTCTACGGTTTGGAAATGTTTTCTTGCGATAGGCAAATAATGAGGGCGGTCGTATAAGGCGCTCACCACATCTCCGTCTTCTCCGCACACTTTCACGATGCGAAGGAGCGGAGCAACCATGTCTCCCACAGGCTGAGGATCCACAATATCGCTGTACACGTACAATAGGGAAAGCGACGTGTTCAGATCGGCTACGAAATTTCCATGAATTGTGACATCACTCCCTTCTGATGCTGAATACACTCCAGATTGAAAACCTAGAATTTCAGCTATTCCAGGAAATAACTGCAGTTGAGAACCATGAGTTAAAGCTGCTTTGACACGTCTCGTGTTTTTATTAAAAAACATCGTAATTTTTTTCGACCAGTGCTGGGACATGGCTTTTACCACATCTCCCACAGAATCATAATATCCAGCAGGGATTTTTGCTGCTTTCAGTTGATTTGGGCCGACACCGTGAGCAAAGGAATTTGAATTTACATTCACATTAAACCAGGAATGAGGGTAGATGAGTTCGACGAGTCCCACTTCCCAGTCACCATTGAGTTCGATCGGGGAAGGAAGACGCGTGATGAAATGAGAAATTTTATTGTCTGAAAAGTAGCGGAGAGAGCTGTCGCTAGGTAACGTCAGATAGAAACTCATGTTGACGAATGATGTTTCTTCTAAAAACAAGGTCGGTTTTATAGAGAGGTCAAGTCTTCCGCGGGGATCCAAGCATTAAATTTATCAAGATACCCTTTAAATTTAACAAAATATTCCATTTTTCCTTTTCTTTTGCGTTTCTTCAGAACACGTTCCACAGGAAAGGACTCTGAGAGAGTCACTTTTTGAAGCTCTTCAGCGTAAAAGGTTCCCTCCAGCTCTTCATTCAATAAGTCTTTTACTTTGTACACGGGAGGGGATCTTGGAACAAGGTCACTCACCACAAACACTTCTTCCGTCCAATTTGATTCGTATCCCTTTTCAAACTTTAATTTGGTTTTAGAAATCCTCACATGATTACCGACTTGAAATTTATAGGTTGGTTTTTCCCTCTTGAGGTCACCATACAGATTGTCAAACACTTCCTTTTCATTGTTTTCGTTCACTTCTACAGGCTTCATTTTTATACTTCGATGGGGAGAATTATTGTAACTGTGAACTAAATCGTTGAGTACGTGGATGAATCTGAACGTATTTTGACTTGAAAAGAATCGCCACATTCTAGTTTTCAGCGTGCGATTGAATCTTTCAACAACACTTGCTTTCGTCTCGTTGTTCGTCGTAAAGAAATGCACCTCGTGCTGTTTTAAAAACTTTTGCAATTCTTTGTTCTTAAATTCAGTTCCTTTATCAGTTTGCAGTTTTAATGGTTTTCTCTGTTCGAAAATCTTGGAAAACGCTTGAACGATATGTGACCCCGAATTTTGTTTTAAGGGAATTACCCACGCATATTTGGAAAATATATCAATACACGTCAACAAGTAACGAAATCCATCATTATGTTGACTCAAACTGGGAAGGTCAACCAAGTCTGCTTGAAACTGTTGATCTATTTTATTCACCAACACTCTGTTTCTCGGAAAATTATGTCTCGTCGGTTTGTGGAGGGTGTACGTTTTCTCCCCCTTCAGCCATTTTTCGACGTCTTTTTTCTTGATTCCTTCTTTCTTGACAGCACGGAATAAAGCATTCACACCACCGAAGCTTCCTTCTTTTACGGCTGTAAGATAAGTCTGTTTCATTACATCCTCCATTACAACAATTCAACGAGAGATGTTCAACCCTAACAGAAAAATTCATGTTCACACCAACTCGTTCACAACTCAAATAACGTCCACTCCCCTCACACTCCAGTTTTAAATGAAATTCCAAGAAAAGTCCCCAAAAACATTTTAACACCGTGAACAAACATCTTTCTATCTCAAACATATTTTCCCAATGGTCTGATGGTCTAGGGGAAGAATGTACGCTTTCTGAATGAATTAATGTGAGTTCGAATCTCGCCGAGACCATTAGAGCATTTTTATGTACTCTGAAATAAAAACAAAATTAAAAAAATTGCAACGTTTATAAAAAAAAAAAAAGCCTAACACCCCACGAAAGCTCTAAAAATATAAGTTTAATAAAACAAATTCGAGGAAACAAAAAATATTGGAATGGACAAAAAAAAACTTCCTCCAAAAATTTGACAAAAGTCCAATAAATCTCCCGAGAAAAACATAAAGTTCCAAGAAGCACCGCCAGGGGCAGCACATCGAGTTGACATCCCCCTCTATCCACCCCCATTCGCTCTCGGTCGTTGCCATCCCTCAAAAGATCCATTGAAAGTTCCAAGAAGCACCGCTAGGGGGCAGCACATCATGGGGACGATCGCGTGACAAAAATTCTGACTCGGGGACAGCACATCGAGTTGACATCCCCCTATATCCACCCCCATTCCCTCTCGGTCGTTGCCATCCCTCAAAAGTTCCATTGAAAGTTCCAAGAAGCACAGCTAGGGGGCAGTACATCATGGGGACGACCACGTGACAAAAATTCTGACTCGGGGACAGCTGGGACAGTCTCGTGGGCAGCCAGGGGCAGCCTCGTGGGCAGCCTCGTGGGCAGCCTCGTGGGCAGCTAATGTTAAGTCTATGGGAGGGCTGCCCCTGTGCCAGAACCCGCCCTTTTCCTCTACTTGCAGATGATATGGAATTCAAAATACATTTTATTCATATATTTGCTTCTAAACATCCGACTGAATTTTTTTTTTTTTACCTTTCGATTCCATTTATGTCGAAGAGTGTTTTAGGTATAGTCACTTTTTCAAGTTACGCGCAAATTTTCCACTAGGGGGCGTAAAAGTAAATTGCGTTTTATCCGATATCTGCACTTCTAATACTCCGATTTGAAAAAACAATTTCAGCAGATACAGCTCTAGATGGGAAAATCTTTTGCATACAATTCCTAACTTTGGGTAAAGAATCGTTTGGCCGCCCCGGTGGCGCAGTGGTCTAAGGCGTTGGCCTCTGATCATTCGTCCGTAAGGGGTCCGGGTTCGAATCCCGGTGAGGCATGGATGTTGTGTTTGTCTTACGGCACTGGCTCTCTCCCTTCCTGGAACCAGTTACCCTAAATTAGGGACGGGCGACTGCTTATAGCCCATTGAGTTGCTCACGGTGGTCGTTAAACCTCCAATCAAAAAAAAAAAAAAAAAAAAATCGTTTGGCCACCAGGGGGCATAAGTCTTAATTTCCGCCCTCTGATGCATTTGCAGCAAAATCTAAGTTTCTAAAATCTCGTTTGAAAAAAAATCGTTTGTGGACCGATACTACTCACGTCGATAAAACTTTTTGGAATATTTTGTTCTTAAAATGTTGCATGGTTCCTCCATCAGGGGTCGTAGATGTATATCTTATTTTTGTCAATATCTCTACTTCTAAGAGTTCAATTTAAAAAATTCCTCCTTTGTTGGAAAGCGTTTCTGGTGCGAAATGTTTATCATGTAATTTCAAAATTTTCAAGCTACTCACAGACTTTCCGCTAGGGGGATTAAGATAAATTGCGTTTTCCCTGATATTTCTGTTTTTAAAACTCCGATTTGAAAAATCCTTTCTGTATCGCATACAGCTCCTGATGGGGAATGTTTTGTATATAATTTCTAATATTTGGTAAAGAATGGTTTGGCCATCAGGGGGCGCAAGTGTTAATTTCTATTTCTGATGTATTTGCAGAAAAATCTGAGCTTAACACTACTCAACAATTTTTCTTCTGGACCAGTACCGCTCACATCGAAAAATATTTTGAGAATACTTTCTTCTTAAAATAATGCATCTTTTTCCCACCGGGGGCGTAGATGCATATCTTATATTTGTCGATATCTCTGCTTCTAAAAGTCCAATTTGAAAAGCTCTTCCTTTGTTGAAGAGCGTTTCCGCTGCGAAATGTTTCTCATATAATTCAGTGGCGGCTCGTGGTTGAAAAAATAGGGGAAGAGCTACAAGAGCATTATGAAAAGATATCTACTGTCTTCAATGAAAATCACTATATGAGGACTGACCTATTTTTTGTATATTAGATCAATTCTTCTTTCTTTTAAAGCTGCAAATTTGTCGATTATGTCGTCATAGCATGGTTGTTTGTTCGTAAGCATCAATAAAATATCTTTCTGAATAGAAATATTTGCCAAAGAAGCAAGTCTGTCTTGAGAAATAGTGTTTCTTGAGTAAGTTTGTATTCTTTTAAGGCAAGAAAAACTTCTTTCCACTGACACACTTGTAGATGGAATGGTTAAAATGAGGGCAACCAATTTATAAGCTTCTGTAAAAATGTCTTTATCTTCATGAAGCACTCGAAGAAGTTCTTGAGTCGATATATTCCTTAATTTTTCGTTGGCATATACAAGACTCAATTCATTTTTAAGGCGCTGGAGTTTAGTAAATATTTTTCCGTAAAAATGTTGTAGATTTTCAAAAGCGTGAGAGGGAAAGCTTGAATTAAATTGTTCGAATTTGGTTGTATCAGCGAGACAAACAAATTGAAGTTTTTCACAGTCTTGAAATCTTATATCCATTTCCATAAGAATGTGGTCTAAAATTTCAAAAAAACAATTGTTTATAATTTTTAAAAATTGTTTCTTGTGTAAGAGCAGCATATTCCCGTTTAGATCTGCTTATTTCTGTGATTTTGCTAGCTTTTCCAAACAGTGTTTCAAATACTTCATCGTTCCTTTTATGACTTAAAATTTTACGAGTTTTTTTAATTTGAATTACACAGTAGTTTATGTCTAGTGATTTTTTCTGCAAAATTTCGAATAATAGATCGGTGGGGCCAAAAATTTCATTAAATACTATTGCCAAAAATGTAAATTCAAAAGTGTTCATATCATTTAAAAATCCCTTGGCAAGTTGAATTGATTTTTTGTCTGATTGCTCACTATTTGTCAGAAATTCGAATACTTCCTTCAATTTATCCCAATCTTCAACAATTACACTTACTAACTTCGAAGTGGAGGACCATCGAGTTTCTTCTATGGTTGGTATGCGTCTTGCGGTTGTAGATGTGAGTGTATAAGATCGCTTCACTGAATGGTGAAAAAACGAAGGAATTCCAGTGAGGCTTGTGTAAAATATACGACACTTTGAAATTTTAGAAAAACTCTGCTGTAATACAAGGTTCAAACGATGTGCTAAGCAATGAAACAAAAACAGCTTGAGAAGCTTTATCCTTGATTTTTTTCTGGAGCCCATTCAAGTGTACAGACATTACACTTTCCCCATCGTAACATTGTCCTATTAATTTGTGTTGATAATCGAATTGTTCCAAAATTTTGTCTAACATTTTGTATAAAGCTTCTGACGTTCGATCTCCACTCACGTCGTGGAAACCCAAAAATCGCTCAGCCAATACACCTTCCGAATCAACAAATCTTATTATTAAAGAGCACTGAGAAGTCTGATTTATGTCTGTGGTGTCATCTACTTGAATAGAAAAGCATTGAACTTCATTTATTTCATTTTTAACGTGATCGTTTATATATTCAGAAATACGTTCAATTAATTCATTTTGAATAGTTTTTGAGTCCCCTGTGAAGACATTTTTTATCTTTTCGTATTGATTTTGAATTTCTAAAGGACTTCTTGATATCAACAATGAAAGTAATTCCTTGAAATTTCCACGATTTATCGAGTCCATGCTTTCGTCATGGCCACGGAATGTTAGTTCTTGTTTGCTCAAATATAATACTGCATCAATCACTGTCTGCAGGAAAAGTCTATTTAAACGAACGTTTTCGTTGAAATGCATTTTCAAAAGCCTAGCATTCTCCCTCAGGGCATCGGCAACGGTGTTCTGATTTTTTCAAAATTCCTTAACAGTAACTCACATTTCAGGTGTTCGCTAGAATCACCATGTTTATGAAGTGAGCGTGTTATATTTAATAAATCTGAGAATTCGTCTTTATTCCACGCCGAATGTTTATTACTAAAAAGTAAGCAGGGCCAACAAAATAATTTTTGTAACACAGAAGTACTACAAAGCCATTTATATTCAGTAAACCAACAATTTTTAAAATTAATATTGTAGGATTTACCGCTCTTCTTGATTTCTTTTTTGGCAACAATTTTCAGTGAATCCGTCGGTCGTCCTTGAAGTAAAATGTCTCTTTTATCTTCATCTTTCCACCGATTAAATGGAGTTTGTAATAAATTACAAACAATGTCGTTCTCAGGATACATACTTTAATTAAAACTATCACTAACTGTTAAACTGTACACGAAACAACAGTAACAGCTAAACTTTTTGACAAATAATCACAAAGCACGAAAAAGCAAATCCCTTTCGGAAAGCATGTATCACAACAATGCAAGATGCCCTGGGTAAAACATAACGTTTCACCGTGATCTCCTTCGAAGGTCACGATTCCATCTGCAGAGCTTCGGAGCCGAAAGATAAAACACTTCACTTGCGCGCCAGATAGGGGAGGTTGACGTCACGGTTACCATAGCAACTTGATCGACAGCTGCAGACTTCCAAGGGTTTTCATTTCGGCTCTTCACTTGCACTGTTTTGCGTATGAGGACTTGTTTTCCGTCTTGAACGCGCTATGTGAATTGATATCTAATCAAAATTTTGAGTATTTTGTAACACAATAGAGACAAAAAAATAATATATTATACAAATTACTGAATAAAACTTTATTTTAAGTAAAATAGGTGAAGAGGCACTTCACCTACTTCACCTGAAAAGCCGCCACTGATATAATTTCAAATTTTTCGTAACGCACAAGTCTGCAACCAGAGGGCGTAAGTTCATGATTCCGTTTACAGCAATATCTCTGGGATTAAAAACCCGATTGAAAAACTTCTTTCTTCGGTCAGTTACTACTGTTTTCCATACCGGTTCCATTGACTATGAATAGCTTTGATAAATTTAATTCGCGTCAGAACGGATTCAAAAGACGTGCTCATTACACCCGAAGATTCGGCGTCATCTTTCTTGTTATTATTATTGTTGTTGTTTATACTATCGTTGGTGGTAGTGGTTCATTCTTTTTCAAATTTTGTCAAATACACTGGTGTGCAAAAATTAAGGACGAAGTGGAGAAATTTGCATAACAGCGGAATGAGCAGGCAGAACGGACCGAAAGACCACTCAGGATATAGACTAGGGTCCGGTACGGTAGGGCATCCGCATATATGCAGCATGACGTAGGGAGGGGGAGTGTCGGAAGGGTATAAAGCACACGGGCGGTGTACGCTCAGCAATTCGGGGCCGCGGGTGGCCTTGTGGTCAACGTTCGTGCTTGCCACGGAGAAGACCTCGGGTTCGATCCCAGGTAGGTACGAACGCTCGAACCACTAACTATCCGCCGTGCGTCGGATGAGCACGTTAAGCCGTCGGACCCCGGGTACTGGCCCCCGGTAATAAATAAGGGCGTCTTCCTCCCCCTTTCTACTTCGCTTCCGTGTCACTTTCCTATCGGGCAATCCAGCCCAAATCTCCTAGCTTCCTATTTCTAAGGGTTGTTTGAGACCTGGGGTCAGGCACTCCCTTCCTAAAATCCTCTACATATAATATGATATGATATGCTCAGCAATTCGGTGAAAGCAATTGCACGATGTACATCGGTTTGAACGCCGCCGAGTTGCTGCCACCATGTGATATGGCCAACAGGCGATCCAGTAGACGACATTTGGATGACTTTACCCGAGGTCACGTCATTGGGAAGTTGGAAGAAGGTCGAAGTGTAACTAGTGTGGCCGAGGAGTTCGAGATCGCTCACAGCATCGTTTCACGGGCTTGGAGAGCATTTCAAACGACAGGAACAACTGTCCGAGAGTTTAGCAGTGGTCGTCCACGAACAACGACGGCTGCGGACGACCGGAATATTGCCCTACAGGCGGGAAGAGACAGACGGCAGACAGCGGGAGAAATCGCAAGGCACATGCAACAGCCAACTGGACTTCCGTTATCGCGTTTTACCGTGGCCAGGACGCTGCACAGAGGTGGTCTATTTGCACGACGACCAGTACGGTATGTGCCATTAACGCATGTTCATCGGAGACGGCGGTTTCTGTGGTGCCAGGAACACAAGAACTGGACACATCAGCAATGGGGTCGAGTTCTTTTTACGGATAAGAGCCGATTTAGTCTGACGAGCTATTCTGGACATATACACATCTGGAGAGAGCAGGGAACACGTAATCACACCTCCAACATCATCGAAAGGGACCGGTTTGGAGGTGGCGGAGTTCTCGTTTGGGGCGGTATCATGCTTGGTAGCCGTACTGACCTCCACATCATCCAAGAAGGTTCAGTCACTGGTGTCCGCTATTGTACCGAGGTTCTCCTGCCTCACGTGCGTCTGTTCAGAGGTGCTGTGGGTCCTGAGTTCCTCTTCATGGACGACAACGCTACACCTCATCGTGCAGTGGCTGCCGCAGAGCTGTTGGAGAGTGAATATATTCAACGCATTGATTGGCCCGCAAGGTCCCCGAACCTAAATTCAACCGAACACGCGTGGGACCTTCTCGGGAGACGCTTGGCAGCACGTCACCAGCCGCCAGCAACGATTCCGCAGCTGCGATTGGCGCTACAAGAGGAATGGACCGCGATCCCTCAACAGCTCCTTGACAACCTCGTCCTCAGCATGGACAGACGTTGTAAATCCTGCAACGCGGTCAGGGGTGATCATATCCCATACTAAAGACTGAATTTTTTTGGCAGCCGCCTGTCACATGAACGTTTCTGTCTTCTGTCCAGTTGTGCTCGAAGCTACCTTTTCAATAAAGTGCCTTTGTATCCTTTTGATTCCTTGTTTGGACGGGTTTTCTCACTTGTCCCATATTCTTACATCTTGGGGATCTTATGGTATGATTTGATGCGATGTGGAGCACTTCTGCACGACGTTACATTCGAAAAACCGTCTCGTCCTTAATTTTTGCACGCCAGTGTATAAAGCTTCTTATTCGAAGACGGACACTGAGGCATTGTCGAAGTCTCACGCAGGGCTTAATCCTGAAGCATACTTGGTGGAGGGGCATTTCCTGGAGTTACACAGCTTTAAAAACTTTTTCCATAAAAGAATTGTGCTAAATTTTTAAATCATCAATAGAAAAACAACGGAAAAATGAGCTCTATTTTCCTGGCGTTCAGTTGTTTGCTTTACGAGGAAAAGCAAGCAACTGACATATTTGGATGGAATCTTTCAAAATAAATTCGAGCCCCTGTATTCCGGTGGCTTAACTCAATAGAAACATTTCTAGCTTGAATCATCGAATCATTCCTGAGCAATATGACCAGTGATTCCTCTTCAAAATATTCGTTTCTTCTTTCTCAATGCATGATTCCCATTTCTCTTTAAAGGAACTTCCATTTACAGAGGGAGAGTCGAAAGTTTTGCAATATTTGGATCACTTTATGTCTTTATATACGTACCTTTATGACGTAAGCTGACTAGCATTCAAAGTATAAGCCATCATGTTGCCCCGTCTTTGTCAGTTCTATCTGTATGTCAGTTGGTACCAGTTGTTGTCCTTCGAGGCGAAGAACTCCTTCACCCCAACTGCCACCTCCTCCTGGTTGTTGAAGTGCCGCCCGCGAAGGAAGTGGGCCATGGACCAGAACAAGTAATAATTAGACGGGGCAAGCTCCGGAATATATGCTGGGTTTGGCATCAGTTCGATGCACTCAAGTTCCTGAAGTTTTGCCCGGGTCGTTCGCGCGGTATGAGGCCGAGCGTTGTCCTGCTGTAGGAGAGCGCGCTTTCTGTTCACCAGTGCCAACTACTTCTCCTCTAAAACAGCATGCATCCGCTCCAGCTGTTCAGAGTAGAGGTTGGCGTTGATGGTTCTGACCGTGTGGAACAAATTCGTAATGGATTACCCCCCTCGAAATTCCACCAGACGCAGATCATCACCTTGTGCTCGAAGCGCCCACGTTTAGCAACAGGTTCTGAAAGCTAGCTCGGGATCAACAACTGCCGTTGCGTGCTAGGATTGCGTAAATAGACCCACTTTCCATCGCACGTAACAATTATCTTGATGAAACGTACATCGGGCGGGTTTTCTAGGAGTTTCGTGCAGACTTTCACTCCGCGGTTTGCTTCAGCTGGCGTCAGTTCCTGAGGGACAATGCGGCAGCTCCCGTAGACCTTGCTGAGGTCTTGAAGGTGTCGAACCACGGAGGTCTGTGGTATGCCCAGCTCGCCTGATAATTTCCGATTGCTGGTTGTCCAATTTGCCTCTACGGCCTGGTGCACTGCTTCCGAATCCACGGTTCGCGGCCTACCTGACCTTGGATGGTTGTCGAGGTTTCTGTCTCCTGAACGAAATTTCTTGAACCATCCGGTTCCGGTGCTGTGGGCAACGGAAACTTCACCTTTGCGTGACAAATGTTTCGTGTTGCTTGAGCAGTGTTATGGCTGTTCATCTTTTAGGCGTCCTAACCACAGACAGAACGACGACATGCAATGCTGTTCACAGCAACGACTACCACTTTATATCCCTTTCGACTGACTGTAGTGCGCGACTTGAACAAGTTTAAACACGTGACATGCCCGGCACAGCACATGCGTTTATGCAAATATTGCAGAACTTTCGACTCACCCTCTGTACTTCACTTCATCAAGTCATTCCTGCACCATTCATTGTCTTACTGGCGTTTGTGAAAATAGTACATTAGACAAAGCACATCCATTGATTTTCATGATCAGTCAAAATCTGTTTTCCTTTACCCTCTCAGCTTCCTCTGTTTCTGAAACTCTACATTCTTTCTTCCTCTCTCAAGCTAGAAGAGAACATTTAATCACGAACAGAAAATTTTACCCGTTATAAAACTTTTCCGATAATCTGTGCGTTTTTAGCACGTCTTTGTAAAAAGATCGTGCTTATGGTATCACTTTGTCCGTCCGTCCGCCTGTGAAACACCATATCTCTTAAACCATTCCGATTTGAAAAAAATCTTTTTGCACTAAGAAGCTTAAAATGTGGGAATTACGATCCTTGCATTCCAGTTTTTATCTGACTCACAACTTCGTCGCTAGAGGGCGTAAATGCAGAAAATATCGAATTCAAAATACATTTTATTCCATATATTTGCTCCTAAATGTCCGACTGAAAAAATTATTTTTCCTTTTGACGCCGTTTATATCGAAGGCTATTTTAGGTACAATCTCTTTTTCGAGTAATGCATTGGTTTTCCGCTAGGGGCGTAAAGGTAATTGTGATTTCCTCGACATCTGAAAGTCCGGTTGAAAAATTCTTCCTGCATCTGATACAGCTCCTGATGGGAAATGTTTTGCATATAATTTCTAATATTTGGTAAAGAATGGTTTAACCACCAATGGGCGTAAGTGATCTGTTTCTGATGTGTTTTTCAGCGAAATCGGCGCTTCTGAAAACTCGATTGAAAAAATTATTTCGTTGACCGATACTGCTCACGTCGAAAAACCTTTTTTTTTTTTTTTTTTTTTTGATTGGAGGTTTAACGACCACCGTGAGCAACTCAATGGGCTATAAGCAGTCGCCCGTCCCTAATTTAGGGTAACTGGTTCCAGGGAAGGGAGAGAGCCAGTGCCGTAAGACAAACACAACATCCATGCCTGACCGAGATTCGAACCCAGACACCTTACGGACGAATGATCAGAGGCCAACGCCTTAGACCACTGCGCCACCGGGGCGGCCGAAAAACCTTTTGAGAATACCTCCTGCTTAAAATAGTGAATATTTTTTCCGCCTGGGAGCGTTGGTATGTATTTTATTTTTGTCCATATCTCTACTTCTAAAAGTCCGATTTGAAAAATTCTTTTTTTCTTGTAGAGCCTTTCCCGTGCCAAATGTTTCTCATCTAATTAAAAAAATTTTTTTAAGCACAAGTGTGCCCTAGAGGGCGTAAGTTCACGTTTCGGTTTACACCAATACCTCCAAAAACCCGATAAAAAAATCATTTTTGGTCAGGTACTGCTGACTATGAAAACACTTTCTGTGTATTTTCTTCCCAAAAATTATGCACAATTTCTCCGTTAGGAAGAGAAAATGTTCAATCAATACCTCTGCTTCTACATACGCGGTATAAAAAAATTCTTTTAACACCAGATCCCATTTAACTCGTGGAACACTATAGGTTTGTATTTGAGGAGTAGTGCAGTTCACAGCTCTGTCGTTAGCTGGTGTTTGTGTACTTCTGTTTGCAACTGTATCTCCGCTTCTAAAAACCCTATTTAAAAATTGATTTTTTACTGCATGTATGCCATTCGCTATAGTAGAGATGTGGAACTTTATCATCTTTAAATAACGCACAGATTTCCCGCTAGGGAGCGTAACGGTGAAAACCTTTTTCTCGCTATCTCTGCTTCCGGGGGACGTATTTAAAAAGTTGTTTCTCTTTAGCGCAGCTTTTTCCATGGAGAATATTTTTCGCCTATTTTCAACTTTTCCATTACGCAAAATTCGTCCGGTAGAAGGCGTAGAATTATATCATCTTTTCTTCTGCATTTCTTTTTTTAACTGTTTGAATGCCGCCCCCGGTGGCGCAGTCGTCTAAGCAATGGCTTCCGATCATTCATCCGAGATGGGGTCTGGGTTCGAATCTCGGTCAGGTATGGATGTTGTGTTTGTCCTACGGCACTGGCTCTCTCCCTTCAGTGGAACCAGTGAACCTAAATTAGGGATGGGCGACGGCTTATAGCCCATTGAGTTGTTCACGCTGGTCGTTAAACCCTCAACAACAACAACAACAAGAACAAAAAACGTGGCGGAGAACCATTTACCTTGCGGAATACTTTGCCTGTACTTATGGAATTTTGCGCTTTACAGTTCTGGCGCTAGGCGGTGTTAGCTTGCATTTCAGTATTCAGCTGTATGTCAGCTTCGAAAAATCGCATTGAAAAACTTCGTTTTTGTATTGTATGCCATTCTCTACAGTAAAGATGGGGAACATTATTTTCTTTAAATAACGCAACGTTTTTTCTCTAGGGGGTGTAAATGTCAAAATCTTTTTCTCGCTATTGCTCCTTCCAGGATACGTATTTAAAAAGTTATTTTTTCTTAGCATAGCTTTTGCTATGAAGAATACTTTTCGCATATTTACTTCTTTCCATTACTCAAAATACTTCCGCTAGGTGGCGTAAATTTACATCATGTTTTCCTTCTATATTTCTTCTTCTAACTGTTCGATTTGAAAATACCTTTGTCTCTGACATCTACTTTCATCTACGAGAAACTTTTTGTGCGCCATTTGTTAGTCTCCGTAACACACTTTTCAGCTACCAGTGGGAGAAAGTAGCTATTTCTATTTCTAGATGTTTTATTGATTGCAGAAAATATTGAAACTAAAAAAACATTGAAATGTTTTTTTAGTGTCGGAAAGGATTTAAAAGACGTGTTCATTATAACCCCAATATATATATATATATATATATCGAAGGCTATTTTAGGTACAATATCTTTTTCGAGTGATGCATTGGTTTTCCGCTAGGGGCGTAAAGGTAATAGTGATTTCCTCGATATCTGAAAGTCCGGTTGAAAAATTCTTCCTGCATCTGATACAGCTCCCGATTGGAAATGTTTTGCATATAATTTCTAATATTTGGTAAAGAATGGTTTAACCACCAGTGGGCGTAAGTGATCCGTTTGTGGGACAAACTACCTTTCTTGTATGTAACAAAGGATTTTTCTGTGTCTTTAAAATAAAAATTCTAATCCATGTTGGGCACATTTTTTAACTTTGCATACAATAGAGGGATACACATTAACCTACCACCCACATCAGGCGCGACGCTACGGGTGTGCTAGGGCGGGCTTTAGCACACCCAACTTTTCCTTCAGCCCAGCTTTTAGGCCCCCAAATTATTTCAGCTGTCAAAAATCATGGCAAGTGCAACCATCTAAGATTTTAGGGAACTCGGATAATCACATGTGAATTTTTTGAACATACAGAAATTTTGTTTTATAAAATGAATGTTTTGTTAAATTTAGTGTTGTATTATTCTGTGAAACGGAGGAAATTCTCTGAGTGAATGTCTACGAGAGTAGCTGAAAGACGATAGTTTCGTAATTATAGTGTAAAAAGCTGAGAGAGGGAGGGTGGGTTGAGCGGAAGATAGAGAGAGACATATTTCTTTTTCTTTTTTTTTTTAGTGGAGGTTTAACGACCACCGTGAGCAACTCAAATGGGCTATAAGCAGTCGCCCGTCCCTAATTTAGGGTCACTGGTTCCAGGGAAGGGAGAGAGCCAGTGCCGTAAGACAAACACAACATCCATGCCTGACCGGGATTCGAACCCGGACCCCTTACGGACGAATGATCAGAGGCCAACGCCTTAGACCACTGCGCCACCGGGGCGGCGACATATTTCTTGCTAGGTTACAAACTAAAACTCATAAACAGTTTTTTATGACGGCAAACATTAAAAAAAAAAAAAGAGGTAGCTAAGCTAGAATTGCAAAGAAATAGTAGCCTGTTAAAGGCCACGGTGATTCGTGTCTATGGCTCCCAGTAATATATATATATCTTGAATAAATACCACTTAAACACTATGTACCTAAATTTTATTTTTTTACTGGGGTTAGAATCAACCGCGTCGGGTAAAATCTACATGAACGGAACTTTTTGGCAAAATTTCTGCCAAGCACGTCAAACTGTGCGCTTACCCCCTACGTTATGTGGCTCCCCTGATAGCCCACCCAGTTCTGAGCTGCCGGCGTCGCGTCGCCACTGACGCACATCCTCACCCTCGACATTACTTCTTTTTTAGGCAATAAACTACATGGAAGTCTCTTAGCTACTTATCTACGCAGCACTAATTGGTTGTTTCAAAATTAAAAAATGGTTAACGAGTCCGTTGCAAAAACATTAAAAATATACGTTTTAAAAACATTATAGTGTCTAGTTGATAAACGGTTATAGCAACGGTTCAAAAAACGCATTTTTAACCATTTGTAACTTTTATAAAATGTTGAAAACCCGTTTTTTAACGTATGTAAAATAATCCGGAAAGGTAGATTTTTGGTTAGAAAAGCATTTTCATAATATCTTACGGCTTCTGCATTCATATAGCATTCAACAAAGTAAAATTCCTCCAATGTAACTGATCATTGCCTGCGCTGGTTGTTTATAAGAATGGCAGATCATTAATGAATTCTCTCACTATACAGTACTATCTTCTATCCTTTAAATATGCTAACACTTATTCTGGAGAAGTTTCGAGCTTTGAGATTCTTAATGCTGTCGAGACACAATTTTATATATAACCACAATGCTTCACCCTCACTGTGTCTGATGACGGACCCATAGTGGGTCTGAAATATCTCGCTATTTGTTAGCACGTCTTTCGTAAAAAAAGATCGTGCTACTCTTACCGGTTTGTCCGTCCGTCCGTTTGTACCCACGATATCTCTGCAACTATTACTCCGATTTGAAAAATTCTTTTTGCATTGGGAAGCTTGAAATAAGCGAATGATGATCCTTTATTTCGTTTTTTTTTACGATGTATAATTTAGCCGCTAGGGGGCGTAACTGCAGATGATGTCGAATTCAAAAATACGTTTTATTCCACATATTTGCTTCTAAACATCCGATTGAAAAAATTATTTTATCTTTCGATTCCATTTATATCGAAGAGTATTTTAGATATAGTTACTTTTTTCAAATTACGCATATATTTTCCGCTAGGGGGCGTAAAAGTAAATTACATTTTTCCCGATAACTCTTCTTCTAAAACCCCGATTTGAACATTTTTATTCTTCAGCGGATACGTCTCCTGATGGAAAATCTTTTGCATATAATTTAAAATTTTTGGTGAAGAATACTTTAGCCACCAGGGGAAGTTTTGCTTCTGACGTATTTGCCATAAAATCTGAGCTTCTAAAATATCGATTGAAAAAATTCTTTCGTAGACTGATGCCACTCATATCGGTAAACATTTTCGGAATATTTTAAGAAGGCGTAGATGTATATCCTATTTTTGTCAATATCTCTACTTCTAGGAGTCCGATTTGAAAATTTCCTTCTTTGTTGGATAGTGTTTCCATTGTGACATGTTCATATAATTTCAAAATTTTCAAGTAATTCATAAACTTTCCGCTAGGGGCGTAGAGGTAAATTGTGTTTGCCCCTATATCTCTGCTTCTAAATCTCCGATTTGAAAAATTCTTTCTGCACCGGATACAGCTCCTGGTGGGAAATCGTTTGCACATAATTTCTAGTTTTTGTAAAAAAAAAAGTGGTTTGGCCACCAGGGGCGTAAATCTTAATTTCCGCTTCTGATGTATTTGCAGCAAATATGAGCTTCTAAATTCTTGATTGAAAAAATTCGTCGTTTGTAGACAGATAGTACTCATGTCGACAAACCTTTTAGAAACATTTTCTTTTTAAAATAATGCATGGTTTCTACGCCAGGGAGCGTAGATGTACATCTTATTTTTTGTCAATATCTCTGCTTCTAGGAGTCCGATTTGAAAAACTCCTTCTTTGTTGGATAGTGTTTCCAGTGTGACATGTTTTTCACATAATTTCAAAATTTTTAATTAATTCATAGACTTTCCACTAGGGGGCGTAATGGTAAATTGCTTTCCCCCTATATCTCTGCTTCTAAATCTCCGATTTGAAAAATTCTTTCTGCACCGGATGCAGCTCCTGATGCGAAATCCTTTGCACATAATTTCTAGTTTGTGAAAAAAGGTTTAGCCACCAGGTGGCGTAAGTCTCAATTTCCGCTCCTGATGTATTGGCAGCAAAATATGAGCTTCTAAAATCTCGACTGAAAAAAAGTGGTTTGTTCACCGATACTGCTGATGTCGACAAACCTTTTAGGAACATTTTCTTCTTGAAATAATGCATGGCTTCTACGCCAGG
This sequence comes from Macrothele yani, assembly GCA_039090855.1. Lineage (NCBI taxonomy): Eukaryota > Metazoa > Arthropoda > Arachnida > Araneae > Macrothelidae > Macrothele > Macrothele yani. Next base: position 43,909,445 of record CM077024.1, read on the forward strand.
GGGCACAGACGTATATCTTATTTTTGTCAATATCTCTAATTCTACGAGTCCGATTTGAAAAATTCCTTCTTTGTTGGATAGTGTTTCCGATGCGAAATGTTTTTTCTTATAAATTCAAAATTTTCAAGTAAATCATAGACTTTCCGCTAGGGGGCACAAAGGTAAATTGCGTTTTCTGCGATATTTCTGCTTCTAAAACTCCGATTTGAAAAATTCTTCCTGTATCGCATACAAAACCTGATGGAAAATATTTTTAACATAATTTCTAATGTTTGGTAGAGAATGGTTTGGCCACCAGGGGGCATAAGTGTTAATTTCTGCTTCTGATGTATTTATAGCAAAATCTGGGCTCATAAAAACTCGATGCAAAACCTTTTGAGAATACTTTCTTCCTAAACTAATGCATGGTTTTCCCACCAGGGGACGTAAAGTACATCTTATTTGTGTCGATATCTCTAAGAGTCCGATTTGAAAAATTATTTCTATGTTGGAGAACGTTTCCGATGCGAAATGTTTCTCATATAAATTCATGTTTTTCTTAACGCACAAGTCTGCAACCAAAGGGCGTAAGCTCACAATTCCGTTTACAGCAATATCTGAGGGATTAAAAATCCGATTGAAAAACTTCTTTCTTCCGTCAGATACTATTATTTTCCATACCGGTTCGATTGACTTTGAATAGCTTTGATAAATTAAATTTGCGTCAGAACGGATTCAAAAGACGTGCTCATTACACCCGAAAATTCGGTGTCATCTTTCTTGTTTTTAGCTGGTTTTAATTGTAAATAAAAAGTATCGTCTTTTAAAGTTGCGATTATTTCCATTATTAGTCGTGTTTCGACAGCATTAAGAATCTCGTTTGTTTCACCTGGCATGACTCTGTAAAAAAAAAGCCTTGGAGTTTCAAGCTTTCTTCGCTAGTTTTTATAACAAGACGAAGTTTTCAAGTAACGGGAAACAATTTCGAACCGTCCTTTTATCCTAGGGGGAAATCAGGTGGAAGGCTTTTTAAGTAAGACTCGCGTACTCTTAAAACAATACAAAAGACGAAGAAAATCTTGAAGGTAAAGACAAAAATGCACACAGCACAAAATAATCGAACAGCATGTTCAACAATATGCAAGGGCCTATTAATTGGGTGTGTGCAAAAGTTCTACCCGTTTTTGTAATAGAAGCAATTTGCGATCGGAGTAGTTACATCACAGATGACGCTGCGATGCCGAATTTTCGGCCAATAAAGCGTGGAGCAGTAGAGCATATAGAGGCACTACGTTTGTCCGAGTAAGTCATTTGTAACGAATATCACGGACGGTGTAACATGGCATGCGTTAAGGAGTACATTAGACATTGTTTACTGTACGAGTTCGATAAAGGCAGTACTGCAACCGCGGCTGGCCGCAACATCTGTCACGTGTATGGGGAGGATGCAGTTGGTGATAGCACGTCGCCGTTGGTTTCTGAAATTCCGGGACGGAGACAGAAGCTGTAAAATCAACCACGTCCTGGACGTCTATACCCGTGGTTTCTAACGAGGATGTGGACCAAGCCATAACAAATGACCCACATCCAACCGTTCAAGAATTAGCGGAAACGTTGTCGGTACACAGAACAACAGTTGAAAGACGAATGCATGCGCTAGGGTTCATCACCAAGTTCGATAACTGGGTTCCGCACAAGCTTTCTGCAAAGCAACGAGACGAGAGAATCCGTGCCTGTGTTTCTTTGCCTTTTCGTCACAGAAATGAACCGTTTTTGGTACGAATTGTTACGGGTGATGAGAAATGGGTACTGTATCGTAATGTGAAGCGTCGACGGACTGTTCACCAAGGTGCGGAGCCTGCTCCATCGACCTTAAAAGGAGGACTGCATCCCAAAAAGGTTTTGTTGAATGTTTGGTGGGATTTCCAGGGAATAATCCACTGGAAGGTGTTGACACCTAACCGAACGATAAATGCTGACCTCTACTGTCAACAGTTGGACAGATTGCGGGAACAACTGACATCGAAGCGGTAAATGCTGACCTCTACTGCCAACAGTTGGACAGATTGCGAGAACAACTGACATCGAAGCGGTAAATGCTGACCTCTACTGCCAACAGTTGGACAGATTGCGAGAACAACTGACATCGAAGCGGTAAATGCTGACCTCTACTGCCAACAGTTGGACAGATTGCGAGAACAACTGACATCGAAGCGGTAAATGCTGACCTCTACTGCCAACAGTTGGACAGATTGCGAGAACAACTGACATCGAAGCGGTAAATGCTGACCTCTACTGCCAACAGTTGGACAGATTGCGAGAACAACTGACATCGAAGCGGTAAATGCTGACCTCTACTGCCAACAGTTGGACAGATTGCGAGAACAACTGACATCGAAGCGGTAAATGCTGACCTCTACTGCCAACAGTTGGACAGATTGCGAGAAAAACTGACATCGAAGCGGTAAATGCTGACCTCTACTGCCAACAGTTGGACAGATTGCGAGAACAACTGACATCGAAGCGGTAAATGCTGACCTCTACTGCCAACAGTTGGACAGATTGCGAGAACAACTGACATCGAAGCGGTAAATGCTGACCTCTACTGCCAACAGTTGGACAGATTGCGAGAACAACTGACATCGAAGCGGTAAATGCTGACCTCTACTGCCAACAGTTGGACAGATTGCGAGAACAACTGACATCGAAGCGGTAAATGCTGACCTCTACTGCCAACAGTTGGACAGATTGCGAGAACAACTGACATCGAAGCGGTAAATGCTGACCTCTACTGCCAACAGTTGGACAGATTGCGAGAACAACTGACATCGAAGCGGTAAATGCTGACCTCTACTGCCAACAGTTGGACAGATTGCGAGAACAACTGACATCGAAGCGGTAAATGCTGACCTCTACTGCCAACAGTTGGACAGATTGCGAGAACAACTGACATCGAAGCGGTAAATGCTGACCTCTACTGCCAACACTTGGACAGATTGCGAGAACAACTGACATCGAAGCCGTAAATGCTGACCTCTACTGCCAACAGTTGGACAGATTGCGAGAACAACTGACATCGAAGCGGTAAATGCTGACCTCTACTGCCAACAGTTGGACAGATTGCGAGAACAACTGACATCGAAGCGGTAAATGCTGACCTCTACTGCCAACAGTTAGACAGATTGCGAGAACAACTGACATCGAAGCGGTAAATGCTGACCTCTACAGCCAACAGTTGGACAGATTGCGAGAACAACTGACATCGAAGCGGTAAATGCTGACCTCTCCTGCCAACAGTTGGACAGATTGCGAGAACAACTGACATCGAAGCGGTAAATGCTGACCTCTACTGCCAACAGTTGGACAGATTGCGAGAACAACTGACATCGAAGCGGTAAATGCTGACCTCTACTGCCAACAGTTGGACAGATTGCGAGAACAACTGACATCGAAGCGGTAAATGCTGACCTCTACTGCCAACAGTTGGACAGATTGCGAGAACAACTGACATCGAAGCGGTAAATGCTGACCTCTACTGCCAACAGTTGGACAGATTGCGAGAACAACTGACATCGAAGCGGTAAATGCTGACCTCTACTGCCAACAGTTGGACAGATTGCGAGAACAACTGACATCGAAGCTGCCAGCACTCGTCAATCGCTAAGGCGTGATCCTTCATCATGATAACGCCAGACCTCATGCTGCTTTAATCACTCGGTAAAAACTACTGGACTTTGGTTGGGAAGTGTTTACCTCACCCGGTGAATTCCCCTGACCTGGCACCTACTGACTACCACCTTTTCCGGTCGTTACAGACAGTCTTCGCTCTCCAAGCCTTCGATGATGTGGAAGATGTGAAAACGGCATTACATGACTTTTTTGACTCTAAAACACAGGAGTTTTTTCGGCGTGGGATTCACCTACTCATAGACAGATGGCAAGAGGTCATACTGAATGATTGCAATTCTGTGAAATCCTAGGTACGTTATTTGTTATGTTCTCCTCCTTTCTTTGTAGCCTACAAAAACGGGTAGAACTTATGCACACACCCAATAGAACTTCTACTACAAGGTTTCCCCTTACAACTTTTCGTGTAGACTAAAAGAGGGAGTTGCACACGATGGCGCCGAACCACGAATGCTTTGTGAAAGGAACTAGAAATGGATTCAAGAAATACACTGTAATATGAGCAAAAATTGAGATTCTTTAAACACATAATTTACATTTTTCTTGAAATTTAGTATTTATTTAAAACAGTTGCCACTTTCCATTAAGGTGTATGTCTAGTGATTTTGCACCCTATGCTTCCAATGGGAAAAGTTTGGACCCTATTTCTTCAGCGAAGTAAGATTTTCCCATACCTCAAAATTGGTTCACTAGTCAAAAAACATCCTGACTTAGATTGTACAATTGGCGCTTTTTGCAAAAAAGCTTTCTTGAACTATATTAACAAGTTAGTAAAATCATGCCATGCATTGATTATGATACGCTTTCCAACATGCCAGAAATCATTACTCAACTTATTACTCAAGTTATGAGGATAATGGCTGTGGAATATATCTCGCTCCTGTGCCCTGACCTTTGACTCCATTTCGATGATATTCAACAGAACCGGTTCAGTATGCCTTCGAAACAGCATACTAAAGTTTTGTCGCAATAGAAGCCTTTTTACGTAAGTTATGACGCATGAGGGCGGTGCAATGGATTCCGCTCCTATGTCCTGACCTTTGACCCCGTTTCATCCATTTTCAATAGGGTTCGTCCCAAGGTTGTCCACTACCACATACTAAAATTTAATCGAAATCGAACCATTTTTACGCGAGTTGTCGTGCAGACAGACAGACAAAGCTGGAGCATATACGTTTCTTCAACCTACGGTTGGAAAGCGTAAAATATCAGTAACTTTACTTCAATGCAGTTACGATACTTGCTTACAGGTGGCGACACTTCCTTACCACTACATCGAAGTAAAGTTATATATTTTTTACGCTTTCCAACCGTAGGTTGAATAAGTGTATATGCTCCAGCTTTGTCTGTCCGTCTGTCTATAATCACGATAACTCGCGTAAAAATGGTTCGATTTCGATGAAATTTCAGTATGTGGTAGGGAACAACCTGGGAAGGAACCCCATTGAAAATGGACGTAATGGGGTCAAAGGTCAGAAAATAGGAGCGGAATCCATTTCATCGCCCTTATGCGTTATAGCTTAAGCAAAAATGCTTTGATTGTGGCAAAACTTTATCATGTTGTTCCGGAAGTATACTAAACCGGTTCTGTTTAATATCATCGAAATGGGGTCAAAGGTCAGGGCAGAGGAGCGAGATTTATTCCACAGCAATTGTCCTCATAACTTGACCAAAAATGCTGCTATTGCGACAAAGCTGTAGTATATCGTTCTGGATGTATACTGAACCAATTCTGTTGAATATCATCGAAATGGGGTCAAAGGTCAGGACACAGCGAAATTTATTCCACAGCCATTATCCTCATAACTTGACTAAAAATGCTTCTATTGCGACAAAACTTTACTACGTTGTTCCGTAGGTTCACTGCACTGGTTCTGTTGAATATAATCGAAATGGGGTCAAAGGTCAGAACACAGATTTATTCCACAGCCATTATCCTCATAACTTGACCAAAAATGCTGCTGTTGAGACAAAACTTTATTGTATTGTTCTGGAGGTATACTGAACCAATTCTGTTGAAATGCATCGAAATGGGGTCAAAGGTCAGAGAACAGGAGCGAAATTTATTCCACAGCCATTATCCTCATAACTTGACTAAAAATGGTTCTATTGCGACATAACTTTAGTATGTTGTTCCGGAGGTACACTGCACGTGTTCTGTTGAGTGTCACCGAAATGGGGTCAAAGGTCAGGGCAGAGGAGCAAGATTTATTCCACAGCCATTATCCTCGTAACTTGACCAAAAATGTTGCTATTGCGACAAAACTTTATTGTATTGTTCTGGAGGTACACTGAACCAATTCTGTTGAATATCATCGAAATGCGGTCAAAGGTCAGGGCACAGGAGCGAAATTTATTCCACAGCCATTATCCTCCTAACTGGATGCCGGTCAAAACGCCGACAATCAAAACACCGACAGGTCAAAACACCGACAGGTCGAAACACCGACAATCAAAACACCGACAAATCATAATACCGACAATCAAACACCGACAGTTCAAAACACCGACAATCAAAACACCGACAAATTATAACACCGACAGTTCAAAACACCGACAATCATAACACCGACACTTCAAAACACCGACAATCATAACACCGACAATTATATGGACCCTAAGCCGGCGAGTAGAGGAACTTTATTCCGAGCGATTGCAAAATCACAGTGGGTGGTATGGTGGATGACAACACCCAACGAATAGATGTGCTTCCCCCTAGCGGTGAACGATGCAACTTTATTCATTTCTATTCCGACCGACGGCAACATATTTTTATTCCGAGATATGGCAACATGTGAGTGGATGGGTGGGAATTGGAATGCATAGGAGTTGGATATGTCGATGCTTATGTGCTGCCCCTAGCGGTGAACAATAGAACTGCATACATTTTTATTCCGACATCTGGCAACATACTTTAATTGCGAGCAATGGCAACATCTGAGTGGATTGCTGGGAAGAGGATGCATAGGCGTTGGATATGTGTATGTTCATGTCCCCTGGCGGTGAACGATAGAACTTTATTGATTACTATTCCGACCGACGGCATCATGTTTTTATTCCGAGCGATGGCAACATCTGAGTGGATGGGTTGGGCAAGGGGATGCAAAGGTGTTGGATATGTGGATGCTTATGTGCAGCCCCAAGCGGTGGACGATGGAACTTTTTTGAAGTCTATTCCGACCATATATTTTTATTCCGAGCAATGGTGGGAAGGGGAATGCATAGGTGTTGGATATTTCGATGATTATGTGCAGCCCCTAGCGGTGAACAATAGAACTGCATAATTTTTTATTCGGTCAGATAGCAACATATTTTAATTCCGAGCGATGGCAACATCGTCGTAGATGGGTAGGAAGGGGGATGTATAGGTGTTGGATATGTGGATGTTTGTGTGCTGCCCCTACCGGTGAACGATGGAACTTTATTGATTTCTATGCCGACCGACGGCACCATTTTTTTATTCTGAGCAATAGCAACATCTGAGTGGACGGGCGGGAAGGGGGATGCATATGTGTTGGATATGTCGATTCTTATGTGCTGCCCCTAGCAGTCAACGATGGAACTGCATAATTTTTTTCCGACCGATGGCAACATATATTAATTCTGAGCGATGGCAACATCTAAGTAGATGGTTGGAAAGTGGGATGTATAGGTGTTGGATATGTGGATGTTCATGTGCTGCACCTAGCGGTGAACGATGGAACTGTATTAATATCTATTACGAGCGACGGTAACATATTTTGGTTGCGAGCGATGGCAACATCTGGGTGGATGGGTGGAAAAGGGGATGCATGGGTGTTGTATATGTGGATGTTCATGTGCTGCCACTAGCGGTGAACGATGGAACTTCATTGATTTCTATTCCAACCGATGGCAACATATTTTTATTCCGTGCAATGGCAACATCTGAGTGGATGGGTGGGAAGGGGAAGGCATAGGTGTTGGATATGGGGACGCTTTTGTGCTGCCCCTAGCGGAGAACGATGGAACTTTATTGATTTCTATTCCGACCGATTACAACATATTTTTATTCCGAGCAATGGCAACATCTGAGTAGATGGGTCGGAAAGGGGATGTATAGGTGTTGAATATGTCGATTCTTATGTGCTGCCCCTAGCGGTCAACAATGGAACTGCATAATATTTTTTCCGACCGATGGCAACATATATTAATTCTGAGCGATGGCAACATCTGAGTAGATGGTTGGAAAGTGGGATGTATAGGTGTTGGATATGTGGATGTTCATGTGCTGCACCTAGCGGTGAACGATGGAACTGTATTAATATCTATTCCGAGCGACGGTAACATATTTTGGTTGCAAGCGATGGCAACATCTGGGTTAATGGGTGGGAAAGGGGATGCATAGGTGTTGTATATGTGGATGTTCATGTGCTGCCACTAACGGTGAACGATGGAACTTCATTGATTTCTATTCCGACCGACGGCAACATCTGAGTGGATGGGTGGGAAGGGGAAAGCATAGGTGTTGGATATGTGGATGCTTTTGTGCTGCCCCTAACGGAGAACGATGGAACTTTATTGATTTCCATTCCGACCGATGACAACATATTTTTATCCCGAGCAATGGCAACATCTGAGTAGATGGGTCGGAAAGGGGATGTATAGGTGTTGGATATGTCGATGCTTATGTGCTTCCCTTAGCGGTCAACGATGGTACTGCGTACATTTTTATTCCGACCGATGGCAACATATTTTTATTCCGAGCAATGGCAACATCTGAGTAGAAGGATTGGAAGGGGAATGCATACGTGTTGGATATGTCGATGATTATGTGCAGCCCCTAGCGGTGAACAATAGAACTGCATAAATTTTTATTCCGAGGGACGGTAACATATGCGGAAGGCCTCTATCCATCCGATGCAGTGTACGGCGAACAGCGCGTGCAGCGATCATTTGAGAGGATCCTTGATTAAGATGTTCTGTAATTTGCTGCACTGTTGCCCTTCTGTTGTATGTTACCAGTCTGGACACTCTTCGTTCCTCCCGAGGAGTCACTAGTCGATGACGACCGCACGTTGCACGTAGAGACCCAGTTTTTTGGCTGACAGTCCAGTCTTTAAACACTTTAACAACAGCTGCTCTGGAACTTTTAACGAATGCGGTGGTTTCGGTGATACTCGCTCCATGGTTCCGAGCTCCTACTATCATCCCACGTTGAAAGTCCGTCAAATCGCCTTTTTTACCCATCTCGTCACCAAAAAATCACTTCTTCTACTGTCCCAAGCACTAAAGTTTCCCTTTTTATATTAGCCTATCCTCTGGCGGCAACAGCGTGCATCCATAGCTCATTTGCTTAAAACTGTCAGGTGGTCATAATAAAGTGGCCACTCAGTGTATGTACAGGAACTGGAGGTAATCAGGGGCAAATGCCTAGACTACATGCAAATATAACTATGGCTGATCCTGTACTTTGGGATAGAATACTAGATTGTTTCCTGGCAGGTGACAGCAAACAATAAATTTATATTACAAATTTTAACTATTACTTCCACAAATTAAATGACAATAAACTGACTTTTTTTTATCAATATATGGATAATAGTACTTGCCATGGAAACATGATTTTTGTCACATAAAAAGAAATAGCTGGTTCCTAAGATATTGAAATATTTGAGACACAATGCCCTTGAAAATTGTACAGTTTCTTCCATAAGTATCGTTTGGTTGTTATCATTCCCTTCTATCACCCACCCATTTGTGCATCCACTGCAATGTTGCCATCTCTCGGAATAAAAATAATAAAGTTCCACCGTTCAACACTAGGGCAGCACATAAGCATCGACATATCCAACACCTATGCAACCCCTTCCCACACATCCACTCAGATCTTGCCATCGGTCGTAACAAACATTAATGCAGTTCCATCGTTCACAGCTAAAGGCCGCACATAAGCATCGACATGTCCAACATCTATGCATCGCGCTTCCCACTCATCCACTCCGATGTTGCCATCGCTCGGAATAAAAATATGTTGCCTTCGCTTGGAATAAAATTTCATAAAGTCCGTCGTTCACCACTAGGGACAGCACATACGCACCGTTTTGTTGTTGTCATCCCCTTCTATCGCTCACACATTTGTGCATCCACTCCGATGTTGCCATTCTCGGAATAAAAATAATAAAGTTCCATCGTTCACCTCTAAGGGCAGCACATAAGAATCGACATGTCCAACACCTATGCACCCCCTTCCTACCCATGCACTCAGATGTTGCCATCACTCAGAATAACAATTTATAAAGTTCCGTCGTTCACCGCTAGGGGCAGAACATAAGCCTCGTTTGGTTGTTGTCATCCCCTTCTATCACCCACCTATTTGTGCATCCACTCCGATGTTGCCATCTCTCGGAATAAAAATAACAAAGTTCCATCGTTCACCGCTAGGGCCAGCAAATAGGCATCGACATATCCAACACCGCATCCCCCTTCCCAATCATCCACTCAGATGTTGCCTTCGCTCGGAATTAAAATATGTTTCCATCGGTCGGAATAAAAATTTATGCAGTTGCATCGTTCACCACTAGGGGCAGCACATAAGCATCGTTTCGTTGTTGTTATACCCTTCAATCACCCAGCCATTTGTACATCCACTCCCATGTTGACATCTATCGTAATAAAAATAATAAAGTTACATCGTTCACCGCTAGAGGCAGCACATAAGCATCGACATATCCAACACCTATGCATCCCCCTTCCCACTCATCCACTCCGATGTTGCCATCACTCGGAATAAAAATATGTTGCCATCGGACCGAACAAAAATGTATGAAGTTCCGTCGTTTACCGCTAGGGGTAACCACATCCATCGATTGGGTGTTGCCATCCCCTTTCCCACCCACTCTGTTGTTGCATCGCTCGGAATAAAGTTCTTCTACTCGCCGGACAATTATATTAATCCATGTAATTGTCGGTGTTATGGTTGTCTCGGTTAGGATTTGTCGGTGTTCTGATTGTCGGTGTTTTGAACTGTCGGTTTTATGATTGTCGGTGTTTTGAACTGTCAGTGTTATGATTGTCGGTGTTTTGAACTGTCGGTGTTATGATTGTCGGTGTTATGATTTGTCGGTGTTTCGGCCTATCGGCATTTTGAACTGTCGGTGTTTTGAACTGTCGATATTTTGATTTGTCGGTGTTTTGATTGTCGGTGTTTTGAACTGTCGGTATTTTGATTTGTCGGTGTTTTGATTGTTGGTGTTTTGATTGTCGGTGTTTTGTACTAGAACCCTCATAACTTGACTAAAAATGCTTCTATTGCGATATAACTTTAATATGTTGTTCCGGAGGTACACTGCACTGGTTCTGTTGAATATCATCGAAATGGGGTCAAAGGTCAGGGCAGAGGAGCGAGATTTATTCCATAGCCGTTATCCTCATAACTTGAGTAGTGATTTCTGGAAGTTGGAAAGCGTATCATATACAATGCATTGCATGATTTTGCTAACTTGTTAATATAGTTCAGGAAAGTTCTTTACAAAAAGGTCCAATTGTGCATACTAAGTTAGGTTTTTTTTTTTTTTATGTGGGCTAATTTTGACGTATGGAAAATCTTACTTCGTTGAGGAAATAGGGCCAAATTTTTTTGCATTGGAAGTATAGGGAGTAAAATCGCAAGACGTCCACTTTAACAATACGTGCGTTTATCATTATTATCACGTCTTTTGTAAAAAATGATCGTACTCGTGTTATCACTTTGTGCGTCCATCGTCTGTGGACACCATATCGCTGCAACTATTTGTCCAATTTGAAAAGTTATTTTTCATTGGGAAGTTTGAAATGTGAGAGTCATGATCCTTACATTCCGATTTTTCCCGACGCAGAACTTCACCGCTAGAGGGCTTAAATGCAGATGATATCGAATTCAAAATACATTTTATTCCATATATTTGCATCAAAATATCCGATTGAAAAAATTCTTCTTGCTTTCGATGCCATTCATATCGAAGACTTATTTTAGGTACAGTATCTCTTTCAAGCAATGCATACATTTTCTGCTAGGGGCGTAAAGGTACATTGCGTTTTATCCGATAACTTTGTTTCTAAAAGTATGATTTGAAATATTCTTCTCGCATCGGATATAACTCCTGATGGAAAATGTTTTGCACATAATTTCTAATTTTTGGTAAAGAATGGTTTGGCCTCCAGGGGGCATAACTGTTTATTTTTGTTTGATGTATTTGCACCAAAATCCGAGCTTCTGTAAACCCGACTGAAAAAATTCTTCTGTGGAAAGATACCGCTCACGTCAGAAAATCTTTTCAGAATACTTTCTCTTTAAAATAATGCAATGCTTTTCTGCTAGAGGGCGTAGATGTACACCTTATTTTTGTCGATATCTCTGCTTCTAAGAGTCCGATTTGAAATTTTTTTCTTTGTTGGGGAGCGTTTCTGGTGCAAAATGTTTCTCCTATAATTTCAAATTTTTCATAATGCACAGATGTGCCACTAGAGGGCGTAAGTTCGCGTTTGCGGTTACAGCAATATCCGCGGGACTAAACACCCCGTTGGAAAAAATAATTTTCAATCAAATACTACTAATCATGAAAACTCTGTGAACATATTTTCTTCCCAAAATAACGCACAATTTTGCCGCTAGGGGCGCAAATGTTTAACTGTTTTTCTCAATATCTCTGCTTCTAAACGTGCGATTCAAAAAAACTTTTAACACCGGATACCATTTACCTTGTGGAACATCGTAGGATTGTATTTGAGGAGTTTTTAGTCCGCAGTTTTGTCGCTAGGTGGTGTTTTTGTACTTCTGTTTCTAGCTATATGTCCGCTCAAGGTTCGAAACGGAAATTTTGAATTGCCGGTATGTTCACATCAGTGGTCGAAGTGGCACAGAGCAACTGCCGGTATGCCATACCGACCCATACCGGCCCACTTCGAACACTGGTTCACATTTAGCTAAAAATCATCCGGAAAAGATACTTATGCCAGAAAATCTTCGAAACTCAAAAAGTGAAAAAAAAAAAAATTCCTGGAAGAAGAACTTTTGTGTGAAAATGTAATGGACAAGTCGAAGAAATGCTATTTTTGCACCATAAGTCAGAAAAGTTGGCGGTCGATTTTAGTTGGTTGCTTTGTGGATCCAGCGAACACTACTTAAGCTACACCTAGGTCTGGGGTTAGACTTGTTTAGAACGAGGAGTCAATACCCCGGGACCAACGGATTAACGAGACTTCCGAACCTTGGCTAATCATTAGTGATTCAGCTAGACTTGAACCCAGAACTTTAAGATCCCAAGCCGAGAAGTCAGCCCATTTTCGGATAGGGATTTTCATGTTATAGAAAGTCGGGCAATTAGAGCCTGCGCAATCAGAACGAATGTTCAATATTAAAATAATAGCAATCTCGCCACCCTAAAAATAAAAAAAAATTCGAAGTGAAAAATGTTTATCCTTATTGCTGCAAAACTAAAATTTGTGTTTAATCTATTACTTTCAATTCTTCATTCCATTAAGAAGCTCTTCGAATTGAATATGTTAAAATAATGATACAATAAAAATTACAGACACCTTTAGTGGGATGATCTGGGGCATGTGATCATGCGCTATAGTAGCTTCATTTCCATCGTTTGAGGGATTGAACTTATGGCTCATGTGTATACCACTACCACTTCCCTACCCTTTACGGTTCCCACACAGCTATTTCGCAAGGACATGAGGCAGTTTTGCAAGACATAGGTTTCTGTGTTTAAGAATGCGCGCATGAAGCTATTTCCAAGACATAGGTTAAAACACGACATGAAGCTATTTTGCAAGACATAGGTTTCTGGGATTAAAAAATCCTTTCTGCAGTTGCCAATAATAAAATTAGCGCCAGTATGTAAATTCCGGGTAAAAAATGCCTTTTTACCAGGAATTTACATACCAGGGGAGGAAAAAAGCGCCGTTATGAAGTACTAAGAAAAAGAAGTTCCGGTATGCCATACAGGCGCATGTACTGCCCGATTTCGAGCACTCTCCGCACTTCTAAAAACCCCTTGAGAAATCTCTGCTTTTACTATTTGGCATTTGCTACAATAAAGATGGGAAAGGAGCATTATCCTCCTTAAATAATGCACAGTTTTTTCGCTGGGGGCGTAAAGGTCAATCCTTTTTTTTTTTTCGCCATCTCCGCTTCAGGTAAACGCATTTGAAAAGTATTTTTTCCTTAGCATAGCTCAGGGGCGGATTGGGGGACGCAAAAGGGCCCTGGAAGTTTTTTTGCAAATGGGCCCGTTCAGTTGTAGTTCTGCGGTACTAGTGCATCACAACTGAAAATCACTTTTTTAATTTAAGAAACAAAACAAAAAATACAGTTGCTCTGGAAGCAGTGGCCAGCATAATACTGGAAGGGAGGGGGGGCTAAAAGTACACCCGTCATCCTTAAATTGAAGTGGGTGTTTCGGAAAATTTTACATCGGCCCATGCCAAGATTTTACTGCAGAAAAATTGTACTGCAATTTTTCTGTCATGGGCAATCACAGTTAGAAATTTCAATATATTTAAATATCGTGGTCAATTCACTTAATCGACGTTAAAAAAGCGAATAACGAGGTATAAATCACTAGTTTAGTTAGTTATGTATGTAATTCCGCTGTAGAAGTTTCTAATTTTGGACATACTCAATATTTATATTTGTTTAAAATATTCTCTTAAGAACACTGAAGTAAGAACATTATTATTATTATTTAAATTGCTTATATAGCCTTTTAATGTTTGGTAAATCGTAAAATAATCTTGATTTTCATACCTTTGAGTTTCCAGTTCTTAAATTTTCAACGAAGTGGGCTGAAATTCCTGCAAATATTTGAGAGAGAACTGCTACGACTAAAATTATGTTGGAGTGTATCAAAAATCCTTTCGTATAAGACATGATTTTTAAATTTAAAGAAATGAACAAAAATACAAAAATTTTATACTGTAAAATTTTCTATTTGTACTGCAATTTTTGTAATTTTTCTATTGTGGACAATCACAGTTAGAAATTTAAAGATTTTTAAATATCGTGGCGAACAGATTCTTCATTTAGTGATCATATATTCGTATGTGTTTCAATTACAAAACGTGCTTTTATGTTGCGGTTATGTAAAGACACCTTACTAAATAACGTAAACAATCATTTTGCAACTTCATGTTGAAATTATATCTCCGTAAATGCCTTCATCTGCAGCATTTGTCAGTTATCACAAGGAGCGTACGTAGGCTGCGTAGGTAGAACATTTCGGGGGAAAAGGACCGTATATGAACAATAGCGCAAATAATGTTACAGTTACTTCAAAATAAGTTCTTGAATTTATTAGCTTTCACTTTGAATTTTGTGTTGTCATATAGTGGATAGTACATCCCATAATGACCATTATCTAGCATTGTTCTGCAACTTTATCAAACATGGGTGAGCATTTTCACTACTTTAACTAAAGTACTGCAAAAATTTAGCCCTGCTCAGCAACCCACTCCAATGCTGTTAACATACTTAGATTGTTGTGCCTCCCAATTTTTCCTGATGCCGGGCCCCTCGAAAGATTTCAGGATGAAATGAATGGTGTAAGAAACTATAGAAATAAATAGACATCCCTTCCCCACTCCGCGGTTGAGAAAGATATCGGTTAATTGCACGGGAGAAAGTTTTTTTAAATTCCTAAACAGGTGAATCATATAGTTTTCGGGCTCATTCGGGACCGGGCTCTATTTTGCAATATAAAATTCGGGCTCGGGCTCTTAAAATTGAGCCCGAACTCAGCTCTTATGAGCACAGCACTAATGCCTCCTACAACCAACGGGAGTAAAATCAACTAACCCTCCCCCTCCCTTCCTTGGAGAATATATAGAACATCTTGTACACACCTCCGCCCGCCCGCAACGTACGGTACATACATTCTCGTTCCTCAGCTATGAAGTGAAGTGAATCCAGAAGTTCGCAAACACACATGGCCCATCTATTGTAGTTGGGATTCTAGCAGTTGCCTGGTTTTTCCCTAATTCAAAATAGAAGTACTGCTTGTTATAAATTACATTTTGTGTATTTCGTTTATAAAAAAAGTGTTGTGGTTCAGTTGTGTGTTTAAAACAACTGAACTGAAAATATGTTTAAGAAAGTAAGAAAGAAAGAGACAAAATATACGGAAGGGGCCCACCGGGAAATGTCCCGATGTCCCGGTAGGCCAATCCGCCGCTGGTATAGCTTATTCCATGAAGAATATTTTCCGATTGTCTTCAACTTTTCCGTTAATCAAAATTCTTCCGCTACAAAGCGTAGAGTTATATCATGTTTCCTTCTATAATTTATCTTTTTAACTGTTTGATTTCAAAATCTCTTTGTCCCTGATATTCCTTCTGCTATGAAATACTTTTGGGCACCCTGGAAAAAGAAACAGCTAACGAATAACACCATTCGTTAGCTGTTTCTATTTCTGGGTGTTTTATCAATTGATTTTATTTTTCTAAGCTTCCATTGACTTTGAATAATTTTGATAAATTTTATTCGTCCCGGAAAGTATTCAAAAGCCGTGCTCATTACAACCGAAATTTCGGTCATCTTTCTTGTTTAATTACTTTTTTGTCCTTTCCTTTATTTTCCAATATTACACAACATTCTTTCAGAAAAAAGACGCAATTCATGCATAATATTCTCAATAGGTGGCAGCACAATATCAGCGTCATTAATATTTTAAGTAAATATTTCTGATTCTACAGAACCTAAAATAAGTCAGCATGCATGAGAAATCAACGAATGACGAATATTCCTGTAATTGATACCGCTAAATCAGCTCTTCTGAAATGAAAAGCAAATGTTATTGTGAGCTTCTTTAAGATACGATTTGTTCATAAGTTCTGCCTAATTTTAGAAAGGGCGAGGGTAAGAATTTTTCTTAATAGGGGAAAGGAAATTTCTTCTCTATCTTTTATTTAAGATCATATCTACATTTAGACCGCCTATCAGTTCAGTTTAGCTTTTAGCTTTTATGTTTTGTTAATTAATACACATGTCTATTTCCAGTTTCCAGGGGCGTATATAAAATTGAGGGGGCGGGGGGAGGTGACGACTGACGAAAAATGTGAAAAATGGAAGTTTTCGAAATCTACCCGAAAAAAATAAATGTTAATGAAAAATAGAAGAAAAAATTAAATAACTTTATTTCTTTCTGAAGTAAGTTGATGCACTGCAATTGAATTAAAGCATTTTTTCTTTAATGTAACTTTCGGGGAGGTAGAACAGGCCCCTTGCTCCCTCTAAATATACCCATGTCATTTTCCACCTTTCAGCGGAAGTTCTGCTGCCATTGCACTTACAAATATTTTAAAAGTAAAGAAATTACTTTGATTTAATGCTTAGTTAATTCATTTACACTTTCCTTTGCATTTATAGTACTGAAAACATCCAGCCTGTAAAAAAGAAAAGAACGTGGCAATTTGGAAATAACTAAGGAAAGAGTAATATCCCTCCTTCAGCGTTTGCTGAATTAAATTAATAAACAATATTTTGTACATTCTGAATTATTCTGATACGAGTACTTTATTCCTAACGATTTAGATTTTCTTCTCTTTTGCTACTCGTTTTCAACCTCGAAAAGGATTCTGGCGTCTGTGAACTTTTCTCGTATAAATATAATGTATATTCCCTATTCGCCCCCCCCCTTCCCAGTGATGTAGCCAGAAATTCCTTAAGGAACGGGGTTCACTGGTGAAAGCCTCCCCGTTAAAAAATACTCCAAGTGGAAATAAACCTAAAATCTTTAAAAGCCAAAAACTGAAAAAAAAAACATTATGTATAAAAAAATTAATATATATATATATCATCATCATCATCATTGTCAACCATTATCAATCCACTGCTGGACGAAGGTCTCCTCAAGTTTCCTCCACAACGGTCTGTCTTGTGCCAGTCTCCTCCATGTCACTCCCACATACTTTCGAATTTCATCCACCCATCTCCCATGTGGTCTTCTTCTGGATCTTTTCCTGTCCCTTGGAATCCAATCTAAAATTTCGGCTGTCCATCGATGGTCTGTCCTTCTGGCAGTATGTCCAGCCCATTGCCATTTCAGGGATTTAACTCTGACCATGATGTCTTCCACTCTTGTCATTTTTCGGATCCACGTGTTAATCTTCTTATCTCTCCTGGTTACACCAAGCATGCACCTCTCCATGCTGCTTTGAGTTGTCTGCAGCCTTTGTATGTCTCTTTTAGCTAAGGTCCACGTCTCTGCACCATATGTAAGCACTGGAAGGATGCATTGATCAAACACTTTTCTTTTAAGACATAATGGCATATTGCTCTTGAAAATTATGCTGTTTCTTCCAAAAGCTCTCCAGGCAAGTTTTGTACGCCGATTAATTTCTTCACCAATGTGACCCTCACTTGATATCTGCTGTCCAAGATAAACGTACGTGTCTGTTATCTCCAGCTTTTCTCCATCAATTGATAAATCTTCATTTCTTGTAAAAGCATTGTACATCACTTTTGTCTTCTGAAAGTTCATTTTTAATCCCACTTCTTACTCTTGTCAGCAAGTTCCTGGATCATACTCTGTAGCTCTGATGGGGTAGTTGCAAAGCCACTATGTCATCAGCAAAACGAAGGTGGGTTAGATAATCTCCATTAATCTTTATCCCTTTGTTTTCCCAGTTCAGTGATTGAAAGACATTTTCCAATGTGGCATTAAAGAGCTTCGGAGATATGGTGTCACCTTGTCTCACTCCTTTTCCAATTTTTATGTGTGTTGTATTTTCAAACAGCCGAATCTTTGCACTTGCATTTTCATAGATGTTATTAATAATATTAATGTATGCATCTTCAATACCGCAGGATTTCAGAGCCATTGCAACTGCTGATGGTTTCACCGAATCAAAGGCTTTTTCATAATCGATAAAAGCCATGCACAATGGAAGTTCATATTCCCTCGCTCTTTCAATTAGTTTTCTCAGTACGTGGATATGATCTATTGTGCTGTAGCCACTCCTGAATCCAGCTTGTTCTCTCGGTTGAGCCATGTCCAGTGTCACCTTCAAGCGGTGTGAAAGAACTTTAGTGAAGATTTTATAAACCACTGATAGGAGGCTGATAGGTCTGTAGTTCCCGAGATCCTCAATGTCACCTTTTTTATGTAGCAAGATCATTGTAGCGTTGTTCCAATCCTCAGAATTTTCCCTTCATTAAGGCATCGAGTGAAAATTTGGGCGAGTACTGTTTCGATTTCTCCACTTGCTTCTTGTATGATGTCTACAGTAATTCCATCTTCTCCTGGAGCTTTTCCCCGCTTCATGTTCTTGATTGCATGTGCAACTTCTGCTGGAAGGACTGGAAGAACTCTGGTACTGGTACCTTTCATGATGTCTGGAGTACATGTATCATCCCTTTCATATAATTTGGAGTAGAAATCTTTCACTCTTGTCATAATTTCGCCTCTATTTCTTGTTACAGAACCATCTTCTTTTCTCAGTGCCATAATCTGTTTTTTCCCCTTACTGAGATGTCCCTTTGCTATCTTTAGGCTTTGGTTGTTTTCAATTGCTTTCCCTACCAGTTCACAGTTGAATTTCCTTACGTCTTCAGTGATACTTTTTCGTACTGTCTTGCATAGCTCTATATATTCCACTTTGGAAGTCACATCTTCTTTAGTTGTCCTCATCACTCTTCTTTTTTGCATCAACATTTTGGTTTTTCCTGATAATTTGTTCACATGCAATTTGTTCTTAGACCCAGCTAATTTTGTTGCTGTTTCCATAAGAGCTTTGGTTACTTTTCTGTTAACTTCAGAAATATCCACTTCTTCCGATGTAAGGCCTTCTAAAGCAGAGAATCTGTTCTTCAGTTCCAGTTTGAAGGTATTATGGTGTTTTTTAAGGTTGGTTATGTCAATACATTTTGTTTGTCTTATGAGCTTGCTACGTTCGAGTTTAGTGTCGAGGTGCATCTTACATCTCACCAATCTATGGTCACTGCCTGTGTTGAACTTGTTTAGCACACTGCAGTCTTCTATGACGAATTTTTTGTTACACATAATAAAATCAATTTCACTTGTCGTCCCATTTGTATGTCTCCATGTCCATTTCCTGTGTGGCTTTTTCTTGAAAAAGGAGTTCAAGATGAAAAACCCTTCTGCCTCTGCAAACTCTACGAGAGTATTTCCACGCTGGTTTCTGTTGCCGTGACCGAATTTACCTACTGAAGTTTCATTCTGTTAGCCTCTCCTTGACAAATGTTAACCCCGCCTTCTCGTGGTACATCCTGTTCCCACTAAAGGGGCTCT
The DNA here is from genome assembly GCA_039090855.1 of Macrothele yani. Classification (NCBI taxonomy): domain Eukaryota; kingdom Metazoa; phylum Arthropoda; class Arachnida; order Araneae; family Macrothelidae; genus Macrothele; species Macrothele yani. The sequence goes on from CM077024.1 coordinate 43,929,364, forward strand.
GACGACCGCCAATAGCGGTATAACTATACCATCGGGATTAGAGGAAATGCTATCCCACACTCACCAACCCGCTTGGCCAGCGTGGTGAGTTATGGCCAAACCCCTCCAAAATGACTCCACAACTTAAATCTTGGCCCTCAGTCTCCGGCAGCTGGAATGTACCTGGGTCAAGGCAGCGGCCAGTGCGACATGAAGGCAGAGGGTGCTAAGAATCCCCAGAGGACCGGACTAGGCTGCCATCTGATGCTGACCTTGGCTACGTACAACGGACGCTCCCTATCTTCTGATTCAAGGCTTCTTGAATTGGAAGATGAACTACAAAGGATCAAGTGGGACATCGTCGGGCTAAGTGAGGTAAGGAGAAAAGGAGAAGATCTCATCGAACTGAAAAGTGGACATCTCTTCTACTATCGTGGGACAGATACTGGCAGAACTAGTGGTGTTGGATTTATAATAAACAAGAAACTGAAGGATAAAGTTGTAGAAGTTGAAAGTTCCTCTGACAGAGCTGCACGACTCGTTATCCAACTCTCGAGAAGATACCAGGCTCAGATTATTCAAACTTATGCACCCACCACAAGTCATGCTGAAGAAGAAATTGAAGAATTTTATGAGGAAATTCGTGATCTAAATAATAAAGGTAAGCAGCACTTGAAGATAATTATGGGAGATTTCAATGCAAAAATACGGCAACAGAATATATATATATATATATACTGTATATGTATTACTAAAATGAACCTTATACACTACTATAATACAAGACAAAACACAACACACAATATAAGACAAGTCAGACACATAAGCAGCGCAAATGCAGCACACAAAAGATTCTAACAAATAAAGTTAAACACGACAAAACAAGACAAAACAAAACAAAAATGAACAAAGACGATACTTAAATATAAAAAAAACGGTCGTCATTAGGGAAGCACCTGTTTTTTGCAAGTGGCTTTTCTAAAACCAAGAAAGGGACAGACCCCACACGGACAAAAGAAGACCGGACACGAAGTTACCGAAGAAAGTAAGAACGACCTCAAGAGTAACATAAAACTACACATATCTTAACAGTACACAACACCAAGAACCACTGATAAAGAATCAAGAATCCCAAATAAGAGCGAGGTCAAAGTTCAAAAACACACGGTTGCAGATAAAACTGCAGAATAGGTGTAAACTGTGTTGTAATTAGTGAGCATGTGCTGTAAGCGGCCTACCAAACAGTCTAGTGAGTCCTTAGTTATTAATATTAAAGGGCCTTTAGTTAGTAATGTCTGCAAAGTCCAAACCCAGTTTTTGACGAGACAGCAACTGAGAAAAGTAGCATTTAAGAAATTCAAAAGGATAACCATTCCTCATCAATATAACAAAGAAATCTTTTAAATTTCTAATAATAGCAGAGATATCATTACAGATCTTACAAATTCTGAGAATTAGCTTGATTACTAAGTTTCTATGAATAGCAATAGAAATATTAGAACTCCAATTAATATAATAAATTATATCAAAGGCAAAAGTTCTTTTTTTATCAAAGACATCAACTCTAATGTTAGGTAAATCCTCCCAGATGATGTCGATGTCCAAAAATTGTGTATGTCCATCAACTGAATTGGTTTTTTCCAAAGTAAGTTGCGAAGAATAAATACCTTTAGCAATAGACTCAAATTCTAGAATATTAAAGACAATAATGTTATCAATATATCTAAAAATATGTCCAGCTTTTAATTTATGCAGATTAAAGGCCCTAGCTCCATAGAAATGCAAATATAAATTGGCAAGTGTGCTGGAAAACGAGCTGCCCATTGGGACTCCTGTAATCTGATGGTAAATATGTGATACCATCATGACAAAGTTTTGATCAATACAGAAGTGTACCAGAAAGCTCCAATATTCTCTGGTGATGTTGAAGTAGGTCATTAAATTATCATAAAGGTTGAGACACACAGTGATGAGGTCGTCTAAAAGTATTAATAGAAGTAAACAAATTGCAGAAATCAAACGTGTCAATGTGATTAATTTGACTCTCCCCTTGGTTCAAAAACTTTAAGATGGAAGCGTTGTTTCCAATAATCCATGTGTCTCCCAATGTCTTAAGCAAATGTTTTAAATAGCCCTCACTGTATATATATATATATATATATATATATATATAAGTAAAATATACAAAGAAATACAAATAAATATCAGAATTGTAGCCAGAAAAACTTGCTGCAATTCTGATATTTATTTGTATTTCTTTTTGTATCTTTTTTGCTTATACAACTGTTTTCCATGAGGTTTAGCTGACTTAGGCGCTTCCTCCGGAACAAGCTTCGACATTATTTCGTTTTATTCGGTTTGATTTGTTTAGTTAAAACAAAAAATCTGGTGGTGTTTCCGTGCATATGTATATATATGAATATATATATATTTAAACCGATGTATATATATATATATATATACTGAAGAGCAAAGCTGAAAACTAAGGGAAAAACTTTTGAATTTAAAACGAAAGTTGCAAAATAACCTGAAGATCAAAACGCGCAACGCAGCAGTTATGAAAATTCAGAATTCACATTATATTAAGAAGAGACCTAAGCAAAAAAATTTTTCTATATTTTGACTCATACCAAGTAAAAACATAGAAAAGGTTATGTATCTGTGGTGTGAGTAAAAGGAGAAAAGATAAAAATAAAATAAAACAACTGAATGTAAAGTGTCGAGAATACTGAGCCTTGGCTTTATCAAGGACCAGCAAAAACTCTGCATTTTCTCACTTCCACAAAGACCTAGTTGAAATGGTTTCTGCAAAGCCATAGATGCAAGTAATAGCCCACCAAAAATTGTTTTTAAAAAATATATATGTCATGACCTCCGCAGAGCCGTATGACCCAGCTCTAGTCAATAATTCAGCTTGCATCCGTAACTTTCATGGCTTCTGACCATGCTCCTCATCTGTTACTACCAAACAGAAAGAAGAAGATTAAAGAGAACTCAAGCTGCGAGTGACATAATAATCAGAAATACGTTCAAGCTATAACGAAATGCCAAGTTCGCCTGAGAGAATTTAAAATTGAATAGCAATGCAAAAGTATCCCAAACTCTTACATTGCAATTAAAAAAGGAAATATTAATTATTTAAAACTCAGATTTTGAAAGAGAACTTGATTCTAAAACCCCACTCCCACAACCACGACAACACAAAAACGAGAATAAATTAAAGACAATATTTAACTAAAGAAATGCTTTGTGAAAGTTATGTGACATAAACAATTAGTTGCAATGTACATGTACAGTATTTCAGCAGTGCTCCAAGTGCATGACCAAGTAGTTATTAAGAACTTAACTACTTTGAAAATACAGCGCAATGTAAAGGAACTATGCTTGACAGTTGCTGCCTAAGTTTCCTAAAAAACGCGCAAAGCCACCAAGAAAGAAAGCATTAAAACCCGCATAAAAAGGTTAACAGATTATGCCTAAATGCTAAAGCAAAAAACAACAGAGAAAAAGTACAAGAAGTACAAACATGGAACTTATAAAACTCCAAAGACAATGAAGAGATTTCCACCTCCCATGCAACCAAACTTTCACACACAAGAGGAAACATGGCCGACCCCTCCCCAAACTTCCAAACACCTCTGCCACCTGTCGCTGGGGGGCAGTGGGCTGGTGGCTCACACTGAAAGAAACCAACTCGCGGAGATTTTAACCAGAGAAAAAAGAAAATATATATATACTTAAGACTGTGGACCTGTATGATCAGAAAGAGCAGAATTAACTCTCAGAATACATGAGAAATATTATAAAATACACAAGTGGTGTATTTAATAATCTTTGCATGTATTAAATCACCTTAGTGAGCTTCTATTAATGTTAATTAAAATTAATAAGATTCTGAATAATCTATAGAAGCTCACTAAGGTGATTTAATACATGCAAAGATTATTAAATACACCACTTGTGTATTTTATAATATTTCTCATGTATTCTGGAGAGTTAATTCTGCTCTTTCTGATCATACAGGTCCACAGTCTTAAGTATATATATATTTTTTTTTCTCTGGTTAAAATCTCCGCGAGTTGGTTTCTTTCAGTGTGAGGAAGTATCAGCCCCACCCACACTGCCCCCCAGCGACTAGGAGGGGCAGAGGTGTTTGGACGTTTGGGGAGGGGGTCGGCCATGTTTCCTCTTGTGTGGAGAAAGTTTGGTTGCATGGGAGGTGGGCTCTCTTCATTGTCTTTGGGTTTTGGGTTTTATAAGTTCCATGTTTGTACTTCTTGTACTTTTTTTCTCTGTTGTTTTTTGCTTTTTAGCATTTAGGCACTGGCTAATCTGTTAACCTTTTTGCGGGTTTCGGCTCTTTCTTTTCTTGGTGGCTTTGCGCGTTTTTTTAGGAAACTTAGGCCCAGCAGCTGGCCAAGCATAGTTCCTTTACATTGCGCTGTATTTTCAAAGTAGTTAAGTTCTTAATAACTACTTGGTTATGCACTTGGAGCACTGCTGAAATACTTTGTACATATTGCAACTAATTGTTTATGTCATATAACTTTCACAAAAGCATTTCTTTAGTTAATTATTGTCTTTAATTTATTCTCGTTTTTGTGTTGTCGGTGGTTGTGGAGTGGGGGTTTTAGAATCAAGTTTTCTTTCAAAAATCTGAGTTTTAAATAATTAATATTTCCTTTTTTTAATTGCAATGTAAGAGTTTGGGATACTTTTGCATTGCTATTCAGGTTTAAATTCTCTCTCAGGCGAACTTGGCATTTCGTTATAGCTGAACATTGTTTCTGATTATTATGTCACTCGCAGCTTGAGTTCTCTTTAATCTTCTTCTTTCTGTTTGGTAGTAACAGATGAGGAGCATGGGTCGGGCCATGAAAGTTACGGATGCAAGCTGAATTGTTGACTAGAGCTGGGTCATACGGCTCTGCGGAGGTCATGACATATATATATTTTTTAAAACAATTTTTGGTGGGCTTATTACTTGCATCTATGGCTTTGCAGAAACCCATTTCCAACTAGGTCTTTGTGGAAGTGAGAAAATGCAGAGTTTTTGCTGGTCCTTGATAAAGCCAAGGCTCAGTATTCTCGACACTTCCTACATTCAGTTGTTTTATTTTATTTTTTATCTTTTCTCCTTTTACTCACACCGGTAGATACATAACCTTTTCTATGTTGTACTTGGTATGAGTAAAAAATATAAAAAAAATTTTTTGCTTAGGTCTCTTCTTAATAGAACATATATATATATATATATATATATATATATATATACATCGGTTTAAATTCGTACTCGATTCCCCTCAAGGATGGGACCCCACCACCTTCGCTCTTGGCTACACATTTAATTCCACCTGTGCCAGTGTTTTATTTTTGTAGATTTAGTTTTCGTATTTTGGTCTCCCCTTTTATAAATTTCCTTAGTCCGCTTCTGTTTATTAAATACCGTTTTACTTACGATAGCAAGCGGCATAACCTACTCGTAGAAAATGTGATTAGAAAAGATTAAATCTCGTGTCTTAAAGTTTTGCGGATTTCAAAAGAAATATAAAATTTACAAAATGTTACGCTCTAGAGCGAAGAGACTTAAACTTCTCATGCCCAGTGCCTTTTCTTTTATATTTCCTTTATTTCCTTTCCATGTCAATATATTTTTTTTATTTGTTAAAAAAGGGGAGGGAGCAGTTGCGCCTGACTTCAATTTTTTAAAAGGGGGGCATATGCTAACAAACACACACATACACACCAATATATTTTGGCAAAAGTATTCGGACCCTACCAAGTATTTGCACGAATGCAAAGAGCAGTTGTTCAAGAAGCTGCGCTGTGAGTGGAGAGGTACATATACAAAGCTGAGATGTTCTGTCTTGTTATCAGTAACTTTGAAGCGGTTATACCGCGTGGACGTCAACTTTCCGAATTCCAGCGTGGGCTGGTCATAGGACTTCATTTGAGTAACGTTTCCACATGGAGCATTGAAGCTTAACTAAAAACTACAAAATCGACTGTAAGTGATGTAGTGAAGAAATGGAAGCAGGACGGTGCAAAAACAGCAAAAAAAAAAAAAAAAAAAAAAAAACCTTCAGGAAGGGCGCACAAACAGACGGAACGTCACAGAAGAGCCATGGTAAGAAATGTTAAGAAACCCCGTTCTTCCTCTGCCGTTTCCATCGTTGCTGAAGTGGAAAATGGTTGTAATGGCTCGGCTAGTATCATAACACAAGGACTGTCTTTGCTCTCCACTCTGGCAGCAGCTTTGCAGAACGAATGGTGAGTCATTCCTGTCGAAACCTACCGGAAATTGGTTGATAGTATGCTTCTATGTGTACTCTGGCAACAGCTCTGCAGGACGAATGGTGAGCCATTCCTGTCGAGACCAACCGGAAATTGGTTGATAGTATGTTTCTATGTGTACTCTGGCAACAGCTCTGCAGGACGAATGGTGAGCCATTCCTGTCGAGACCTACCGGAAAATTGGTTGATAGTATGCTTCTATATGTACTCTGGCAACAGCTCTGCATGGACGAATGATGATCCATTCCTGTTGAGACCTACCGGAAATTGGTTGATAGTATGCTTCTATGTGTACTCTGGCAACAGCTCTGCAGGACGAATGATGATCCATTCCTGTTGAGACCTACCGGAAATTGGTTGATAGTATGCTTCTATGTGTACTCTGGCAACAGCTCTGCAGGACGAATGGTGAGCCATTCCTGACGAGAACTACCGGAAATTTGTTGATAGTATGCTTCTATGTATACTTTGGCAACAGCTCTGCAAGACGAATGGTGAGCCATTCCTGTTGAGACCTACTGGAAATTGGTTGATACAAAATTTGTAGTATGTCTGGACGTGTTTGTTACATCTGTCATACAAGCAAAAGGTGGACCGACGAACTACTAATTGCGATAATAAAGCCTTTTGTCCCAAAACAGACTTTGATTTTGTTACACTCATAATAAACTTGGGTCTAACAAAATCAAATGCAGAACTCTTGATTTTTCGTTTGAAAGAGTGCATCTTCTTGGATCCCAGCTGCAAATCGACCACGTACAGAAAAAAACATCGAAAATATGCACAATATTGTGTTGTCACTGATGCTCTTTGCCATTGCCTCGATGCAAATGGGATCTTTGGGAAGATTGGCATTCCTCATATACCTGAAGAATGGAGACGCTTTACAGACATTTCCGTTAGATGTCTGAGCTATTGCACAATGGAAATGCATATAACCCTCAATTCCATTAGCACGCTGCATGCACATGAACGAAAATTACACCAATGTCAAGCTTCTAGATAAAAATCAAATATCAGGAATACAATTGGGAAGTCTGTGCTGATTTTAAGACGACTGGGTTCTTTTTAGGCCTGCAACCTGGCTTTACAAGGTATCCTTGCTTCCTTTGCTTGTGGGACAGCAGAGATGCCAGCGAACTTTACAAAACAAAGGAATGGCCTCCGACAGATGAGTTGCATGCTACTTCACGGAATGTCATACACAACGCCCTCATTCCAGCACAAAAAATCTTATTACCCCCACTGCATATCAAGTTGGGAGTGGCGAAGCAATTTGTAGAATCATTCAATTCTGATGAACAAACATTCAAGTTCATTCGCTCAATGTTCCCAAATCTATCGGGTGCCAAAGTAAAAGGCGATATATTTATGGGGCCACACATAAAGGCAGTTCTGACCTCAGAAGAACGAGAGAGCAAAATGACTGATGTTGAAAAGGATGACTGGCAGTCATTGTGTTTTGTGTGAAAACGCATGTTTCTCCGTGTCTCCTCACTCCGGAGTAAGTCGCTCTCCCAGCTGAGCTACGCGGACGGAATGTCTCGCTGCAGATTTGTCATCTTGACACATGTTTTCACCTCTGTTGTAAGTCACGCTTGTTGTGACTAAATTTCTTGGAAACAAGAAGAGCACCAACCACAAGTAGCTTGTGGAGAATTTAGTTGACAATCCTGGAAGAATGTGGTGTAGAATGTCAGTAAAACTTCATTACGTGCCCTCACATCTCGATTTCTTCAGAGAAAATTTAGGAGCAGTGAGTGAGATGAACATGGTGAGAGGTTTCATCAAGACATGCAAACCATGGAAAAGAGATGTCAAGGAAGATGATCAGATCATATGTAGAGGATTTTAAGAAGGAAGTGTCTGACCCCAGGTCTTAAACAACCCTTAGAAATAGAAAGTTAGGAGATTTGGGCTAGAGTGCTCGATAGGAAAGTGACACGGAAGCGAGGTAGAAAGGGGAAGGAAGAAGCCCTTATTTATTACCGGGGAGCCAGTACCCGGGGCCCGACGGCTTAACGTGCCCATCCAACGCACGGGGCATATTTAGTGGTTCGAGCGTTTGCAACTGCCTGGGATCGAACCCGAGGTCTTCTCCGTGGCAGTCACGAACGTTGATCACTATGCTACCCGCGGCCCCTTAAGGAAGATGAGATGAAGCCATGATGGGAAACTACATCTGGAATTTGGTGCGCCATGCCAGTAGTGTTCATAAGATGCAAAGGTGATCCAAAGTTACTTTTTAGGACAGATATACTTCTTGTCTTTATTTGTTTCAATTCGTGCTATGTATTGATAGTATTCATATTTTTTGCTCCCTTACACCACCTATCTGTCGCCTAATGCATTTTAACACATGTCGTACATTATATAACTGCATAGGTTTTGGAGTAGCATAAATTGTGGCTAAACTATTGATGCTATGCCGAAAATAGCGGCAATTTTGAAATCCTCGCACCAAAATTAATAAAGAAACATCAAAATATTCAGATAACACGTAATTGCTCAGATTTTGTTACACAGTGCTATTAATCCATTGCTGAATGAAGGCCCTCCTCAAGTCTTTTCCACAACTTTTTGTCTCAGCGTCTTAGCCATGTCACTTCACCATGCTCAAATATGCACTACATTAACAAAATTTTACGGACACCACAATGTTTTGGGACAAATAGCTTTATTATCGCAATTAGTGGTTAGCCGGGCTACCTTTTGCTTGTATGACAGATGTAACAAACACATCCAGACATACTACAAATTTTGTATCAACCAATTTTCGGTAGGTCTCGACAAGAATGGCTCACCATTCGTCCTGCAAAGCTGTTGCCAGAGTGGAAAGCAAAGACGGTCCTTGTGGTCGATTTCGTATCCGTCGCTCCAGTTCATTCCAGAGGTATTCTATGAGATTAAGATGAGGACTCTGAGCAGTCCAGTCTAACAATTCCACTTCATTTTCAAGAAACCAGTCCTGCGCGTGCCGTGCAGTGTGGCAGGGAGCTCGATCGTGTTGGAAGAGACAACGGTCATTTCTATAATACTGCTATATTGTTAGTAGGGCAGAATTATCTAGAACGAATAGGTACACTTCAGAGTTCATGGTTTGTGATATAATAACCAACGGTCCGAGTACCATCCACGAGAAACAAGTCCATATCATGATGGAGCCTCCACCGAACTTAACAGTTGGAAGAACACAGCCCGACGAAAAAATCGTTCGCCGGGTTGTCGCCAAATCCGAACACCTCCGTCAGATTAGAAGAGTGAAAAGCATGACTCGTGAGTCCAAAGAACGGCTTTCCAGTAGCCCACAGTCCGGGAACGATGGGAGACAAACCACTTCAAACGGCGCTTGGCACTCGCGGTAGTGATATGTGACTTGTGTTGTGTGCAGCTGCTCCACCATAATAACCCACACCGTGCACCTTTCTCCCAATAGTTAGGATACTAGACGAGCCATTACAACCATTTTCCACTTCAGCAGCGATGGAAACGGCAGAGGAAGAACGGGATTTCTTAACATTTCTTACCATGGCTCTTCTGTGACGTTGCGTCTGTTTGTGCGTCCTCCCTGAAGGTTTTTTTTTCTTTTCTTTTTTGCTGTAGTTGCACCCTCCTGCTTCCATTTCTTCACGACATCACTTACAGTCGTTTTTGGTGTGTTTAGTTTATCTGCAATGCGCCGTATGGAAACATTACTGAAACGAAGTCCTATGACCAGCCCACGCTGGAACTGGGAAATTTCACTGCCACGCGCCATATCTGCTTTAAAGTTATGACGCAGATCAGATCAGATCAAATGTAGAGGATTTTAGGAAGGGAGTGTCTGACCCCAGGTCCTAAACAACCCTTAGAAATAGGAAGCTAGGAGATTTGGGATAGAGTGCCCGATAGGAAAGTGACATGGAAGCGAGGTAGAAGACGCCCTTATTTACCACGGGGGGGTAGTACCCGGGGCCTGATGGCTTAACGTGCCCATCCGACGCACGGCAGGTATTTAGTGGTTCGAACGTTCGTACCTGCCTAGGATCGAACCTGAGGTTATCTCCACGGCAGTCACGAACGCTGACCACTAGGGCACCCCCGGCCCAAAGTTATAACACTTTTTCACAGTATTTATCATTTTATTGTAGGACTCCCGTCCACAGTGAGTAGAGTTTAGGTCCCAGCCACCTACAGCGAGATCGCCTTTTGGGCAGAACACAGAAACGGAAGGAATGAGAGCAAGTCTAGCGACTTTGACAGAACAGTTTGTAGTGAGATTACAGTACAGTAGATGGCGCCACCATACAAGTACGATGTTGCACACACATGAGTTAGAGAATTTCAGGGGGGGGGGCATAAGGAAGGATACCCATTTAACCAGTGGGTCCAGCCTAGGGGCCGTCACTTAACGTGCTCGTTCGATGCACGCCGGATATTCAGCGATTGTTAGTAAATCACACCATCTCTGAAAGATCAGCCCAGGTTCGAACCTGAGGACCTTGCATCGATAGTCTGACTCGCTAAACACTAAGCCATCCGCGGCTCTAAAGTTATAACACGACAGAACATCTCAGCTTTATATACCTACTTCCCCACTCACAGCACACCTTCCTTCGCAACCGTCCTTTGCACTTTAGCAAAAATTTGGCAGTGCCGGAATGTTTTTTATAATATAATGTATATAAATATAAAAGTCCTTCGATTCCGTGAAACCATCAGCAGTTATAACGTAGTAAATTTCTCTGTCATTTCTGTCCACGCCAGGATTCGAACCCGGATCCCCTCATTCCGGAATAAGTCACTCTACCAATTGAGCTACGCGCACGTTTGTTCTGATTGCTATGAATGAGCCTTTATGTCGTGTGCGTCCTGCTGGCAGGTACGTCACATCTCCTCCCCCCCCCCCCCCCGAAAGAGGGCGGGGGCATAGCCCACGGGTCAGCCGTGACCATGAATCGTCGTAGGCATCCATCCACTGTAGAACGTGCACTTGAGAACTCCCAGTCAATCCGGTGTGTGGAATGCAACGTCACACGTTTATTCCTCGAATCGCTGGAGAAGAGATTCTCTGATTTTTCCTATCTCGCGGTGTGGAAATAACATCACACCATTGCGAGATTTTGAACGGCCGGGTCATCCGGATAGTTCGGGCGCCATTATAACGAAGTAAATTTCTCCGTCATTTCTGTCCACGTCAGGATTCGAACCCGGATCCCCTCATTCCGGAATAAGTCACTCTACCAATTGAGCTACGCGGACGTTTGTTCTGATTGCTATGAGCCTTTATGTCGTGTGCGTCCTGCTGGCAGGTACGTCACACAGTAACAATGGCTTTGAAATCCTGTGGTATTAAAGATGCACACATTAGCATTATTAATAACATCTATGAAAATGCAAGTGCAAAGGTTCGGACATTTGAGGATACAGCACAAATAAGAATTGGAGAGGGAGTGAGACAAGGTGACACCCTATCTCCCAAGCTCTTTAACGTCACGTTGCAAAATGTCTTTCAATCATTGAAGTCGGAAAACAAAGGGATAAAGATTAATGGAGATTACTTAACTCACCTTTGTTTTGCTGATGAAGTAGTCATCTTTGCAACTACCTCTTCAGAGCTGCAGAGGAGTATGATCCAAGAACTTGCTGACAAGAGTAAAGAAGTGGGATTAAAAATGAACTTTCAGAAGACAAAAGTGATGTGTAATGCTTTTACAAGAAACGAAGATTTATCGATTGATGGAGAAAAGCTTGAGACAACCGATTCCTACATTTATCTTGGGCAGTAGATATCAAGTGAGGGTCACATTGATGAAGAAATTAATTGGCGTATAAAACTTGTCTGGAGAGCGTTTGGAAGAAACAGTATAATTTTCAAGAGCAATGTGCCATTATGTCTTAAAAGAAAAGTGTTTGATCAATGCATCCTTCCAGTGCTTACGTATGGTGCAGAGACGTGGACCTTAGCTAAAAGAGACATACAAAGACTGCAGACAACTCGAAGCATCATGGAGAGATGCATGCTTGGTGTAACCAGGAAAGATAAGAGGAACTTGTTGATAAGGAAAATGACAGGAGTGGACGACATCATGACCAGAGTGAAATCGCTGAAATGGCAATGGGCTGGACATGTTGCCAGAAGAACGGACCACCGATGGACAACAGAAATTTTAGACTGGATTCCAAAGGGACAGGAAAAGACCCAGAAGGAGACCTCGTGGGAGATGGATGGATGAAATTCGAAAGTATGCTGGAGTGACATGGAGGAGACAGGCCCAAGACAGACAATTGTGGAAGAAATTTGGGGAGACCTTCGTCCAGCAGTGGATTGATAATAGTTGTTGTTGATGATGATATAAATATAGCTTAAATAGAACAAGTCTTATGTCCAGCTCATTGCCGTTTCGGGGATTTTACTTTGATCATGTCCTGCCATTTCCCTGATTTCACTTGATAAAATATTATATTCTTTTATGAAATAAATTTTTAATGTTTTCATTCATGGGTTGCTTACCTATTTAGATGAAAGAAAGTGTTCATCTGAATTGTGCTATTCATTGTGCTTTTTACTGTATTTGGCATTATTAGTATTCTGAATAGCTTTTAAGACCGAGGATGTTGTGCTATTAAAGCAGTTTTAATTAATATTTTACCGAGGTAAAGGGTAAGGCATAATTCTAGTGTTGTAAACTAAATAAATTGCGAGGAGCAAAACCGCAAGCGCGGACTGATAGCCCCCGCAACCCCTCATTGCGCTGGGGCGGGGGTGTCTCACGGCTAAGAGGGCCTCTAACTTCAGGAAAAAACATTTTACAGAATCTTTTGCTGAAACTTCGCATGAATGAAGAAATAACCAGAATTTTTTTAAGGCAGCTTTGAAAGAAGTATTAAAAAGAAAACTAGTTTTTGGTCGTTGTTTTTCTCGCGATTAAAATTTAGAAAAACTGGACGACGGGAAAGCAGTTATTTCAGAGGACCTGAGTCCCCTTTTCTTAGTAACAGCAATAATTCCTATACATGCACATTAACAAGAGAATGTGAAAGAAATATCAGTTCAATGATTAAAAAGGTTTTACCGATGAGGATAAGGTGCTTTGTATTACAGTTGTTTTGCACGTAACTGACATCAGGTGATCTCTGGTGGCCATAGTCCCTATGATACAGTTGTGTCCTCCACAAACACTTCATGCACAGCTGTAACGTACCAGTAGATGTGACGTACCTGCCAGAAGGACGCACACGACATAAAGGCACATAGCAATCAGAACAAATGTCTGCGTAGCTCAGTTGGTAGAGCGACTTGTTCCGGAATAAGCGGCCTCAGGTTCGAATCCCGGCGTAGACCAAAAATGACGGAGAAATTCACTTCGTTATAATGGCGCCCGAACTATCCGGATGACCCGACCGTTCAGAATCTCGCAATGGTGTGATGTTATTCCCACACAGCGAGATAGGACAAATAAGAGAATCCCTTCTCCAGCACTTCAAAAAATAAAAAAAAATAAGGGGGAGATGATGTAACGTACCAGGAGATGTGACGTACCTGCCAAAAGGACGCACACGACATAAAGGCACATAGCAATCAGAACAAATGTCTGCGTAGCTCAGTTGGTAGAGCTACTTGTTCCGGAATAAGCGGCCTCGGGTTCGAATCCCGGCGTAGACCAAAAATGACGGAGAAATTCACTTCGTTATAATGGCGCCCGAACTATCCGGATGACCCGACCGTTCAGAATCTCGCAATGGTGTGATGTTTTTTCCACACAGCGAGATAGGACAAATAAGAGAATCCCTTCTCCAGCACTTCAAAAAATAAAAAAAAATAAGGGGGAGATGATGTAACGTACCAGGAGATGTGACGTACCTGCCAGAAGGACGCACACGACATAAAGGCAGATAGGAATCAGAATAAAACGTCCGCGTAGCTTAATTGGTAGAGCAACTTATTCCGGAATGAGTGGACCCGGGTTCGAACACCGGCGCGGATAAAAATGACGGAGAAATTTACTTCGTTATACAGCATGTAGACTGTTCCGCGCAGTATGCGCCATTGCACCATCCTGCTGAAAGAACGCATATGTTCACTCTTCTTCTGTAAGTGCGGAAACAAATGGGTTGAACAGATACATGCTTCCGAATATAATGAACTAAAAGGTGTTATTCGCGGGGAGAAGCAGAGACATGTGTAGTTTTTTTTACAACAGAGTCAAGAGAAAAATGTTTACTACGTGCAAAATTTTGTAGCATTATGTTAAGTGTCTTTTTTATATTCAAGAGTAAATGATCTAAGTATTTTTTGTGCCATAATTCTTAACTGTTACTTATTTATTTGTTTACTTGTTTTCTGTATTTTCCTATAAATCGGAAAAAAAATCATTATAGATACTGTCACATGAAAGTTATGTGTTTTGTATGTGTGATCGTGAGGCATTTCAAAGAGGCTGGCCTTAATTCTCTAAAAGAATAAAATTTGCATGATATATTCAACTTTGGCGTAACTGTTTTGTAGTGCTTTTTGTTGGCATAAAATTAGGGGCAACTGTTTCAATCACAACGTGCACATTTGCGTTACACGCAGTAAAGTGCAATAATTTTGGTTTTACGAAAAATACCTGTAGGTTCCAAAAAATTTTTAACTAATAAAACGCCTATAAAACCTGGTTCTGATATGAAATAAAAAATTTAAGTAATTGAGTCCTAATATACAGGGTGTCCGAGAATTATTGAACACATTACAAAATTATGTACAAAAAAACAATCAGCATTGTCTGTTTTTCTATGTCACGTATTACTAACACGGTTTCAATATTTTTGTTTTGCAGAATTGTTATTCCCATAATCCGATAGATGGCACTAGGTGTGGCTTGACGAGGAATGTATGAGAAATGCGCAAACAGTAGTCATGTCATCCGTACAGCAGAAGGCGATGTGTATGTTATGGCTTGCGGAATTAAAGTCTGTCATTAAAGATAAAAGACGGTACCGTTTAGAGTATGGTTGTAATCCTCCGTCAACGAATTCAACTAAGCGGTGGATGAAACAGTTTAAAGAAACTGGCAATGTAGAACATCGTGGAGGAGCCGGTAGGCCTAGCGTCAGCGGTGAGACGGTTGACCAAGTTAATGAAAGTTTCCGACGAAACCCCAGGAAATCCGTTCGTAAATCCAACAGAGAACTGTGCATTCCGAAATCGACAGTTCACGATATCTTGTACAAGAAATTAAAGTTTCATGCTTATAAAATTCAAATAGTGCAAAAGATGCATGTAAATGATCACACTCTGCGATACGATTTCGCTGTGGATATGCTGAATCGAGTGGAAAACGACGAAAACTTTCTCAGTACTGTAATTTTTAGAGATGAATCCACATTTCATGTATCAGGTATTGTGAATCGTCACAACTGCAGGACATGGGGCAGTGAACCGCCTCATGCTGCTATTGAACTGGGACGTGATTCTCCAAAAGTTAATGTGTGGTGCATCCTATCAAAAAAGAAGTGATTGGCCCTTTCTTTTTCTGCGAAGAAAAACATAAATGGTGACATTTACTTGGATATGCTAGAAAATTTCGCTATACCCTAAATCTAAAGATATGACAACGTCGTTTTCCAACAATACCAGATATACCCCAGATCTAAAGATATGATAACTCGTTTTCGCAAAAGGGCCTTGAAGAAATTTTTTGCGGGGAAGCTGGAAGGGGGGGGGGGGGCAAGATTTTCTGGTACCGCACTGCATAACCGAATGGATGTTACGAATAAAATATTAAATAGAAAGGCCCATTCTAGAAACAACAAACAGTTCGTGACAGAAAGTTTCTCAGTACGTCATTCAGTTTAATTTCGTCTGTTTGATCTTGGTGAGTGTACAGCAAAGGCAGGTGTGTTAGCCGTTTTCACGAACTGCCGATCAAACGTACGTTTTCAGTCATTTCAGTGCAGAAAAACTCTTGTGGCTTAAAGATCCCGAAGGGGCAATGATGCACCCACACACGTTTTGATCTGTGGGGGCACATGTCTCCCACGGATTAGGCGCCACTGCTTATTACCAGGAATATAATACAATAATCGGCTCCATTGTCACCCCTCTCACGGTCAGCTAAGTAGGGCACATCAACATTCAACAATGCTAATAATCATTAGGAGCCGTTCAAAAGCGATTCCCAGAGCAATCGATGGTTATCTGTTAAGAGTTCTTGCAGCTAAGATATTTGTAGCACTAATAATCAACAATAATTTAACTACACTTCTAACCACGACATAACCGAAAGTGGAAGGATCTCAGACAATACATAATGAGTTTACAACCTTTACGGCATCACTAGCTGTTTCCTTTAGAGCAAGGCGAATCGCGACGTAAAGTTACGAGAGGTAGTATCGCGCGGAGGAAGTTTTTGTTGCTCCGGGTCGAAGAATAGAAGGCGACAACTGATAATACACGGGAAATACAATGAATCGATATAGGTAACAGATCGTGAGATAAGTGAAGGCGTAATTAAATAATGTAGGCTACTCCAGGACAAACCGTAACTTGTATAATAATAAGCCACCACGAGCAACTAAGTGGGCTATAAGCAGTCGCCCGTCCCAAATTTAGGACCACTGGTTCCAGGGAAGGGGGATAGCCAGTACCGTAAAACAAACGCAGCATCCATGCTTCACCGTGATTCGAACCTGGACCCATCAGTGGTATAAGCCAGCGCTTATATCACTGCGCCACCGGGGCGACAGAACCACTTCTGAACCGTTTTTGTGCATTTGTTATTACATTCCTGCATTTTTATCTTTTTCTTTTTTCTTTTGTGAGCAAGTAGTGTACACATTTCTTGCGTTTTATTAAGAGAAAGTTAATTAAGGGAAATATAAATTCAGAGGTCACTGTGCGTTATGGAATTCATCAACTAAAAGGAAGTTAACTCAATGTGCGATATTAAAAAGAAAACAAAAATTCAAGGTCGTTCACAAGCAATGGGTTTCTCACTTTCCCCTCGATTCCTCTATCCCTTTTCGTTTTCTTCCTGTCCCTTCTTTTTTCTTGCTTTTTTAATTTCATTTTACCTTCACGCAAGGCATCCATCCCATGTAGCAGGAATTCGTTGGCAGAGATAAACGGGCCCATTGGCAAAGAGGGAATTCCTGCGAGCTATTAAGATAACATGCGCACACGGTACTCTGATGTATTGTAGAACAATTAAAAACGGAGGGGGAGAAGGGATTCTAAGAAAATGCTCCACAGGCAATCTAAGAACCATTAACTGAATGCTAAGGGGAAGAGATATGTATTAAGTGCTCTCCGAATAATTCTAGGAAAGAAATATGCTCCACTGTGGTCAATGTAAAAATAATTCTTTATTTCCCACTCATGCGAACTTAGTGATGGGAAGCTTGTTTACGATTAAAACAAAAACCACAGTAGAACGCACTTATAACGAGCTGGTATTTAGCGTGATCTCGGATTTAATAAGCAAAACAGGACACTTTTTTTAGCATAATGTTAATTCAACGCTAATACGATCGCTTTTAACGAATAAACTTTAATAAAATCCCCAAATTTAACGAGAGAGAGAGAGAGAGAGAGAGAGAGAGAGAGACGCTAAGATGATCAATTTTAACATGCAAAGAAACAAAATCTAATGAAATTCTATATATAACGAGGTAGAGAAAAAATCTGCTGCGCACTGTCCTGCAACGAGGAATAGAAGGAATAGAAATGGGGTGTACAGGATGAAACTGTCACAACGCAGGGGAATTTCGGTGTGGTAGTTGTAACATGTTGTTAGAAAAGCAATGGGTTGGGAGTACATCAAATGTTCAATAAGCGAGCTGTGCAAGAGACTCTCTCCATTACCCACTCCAAAGCGATATGCCTTAGGACTATCGCGTCAGCAGAGTTGAGAACAGGGGTTCTGCTCCAAGGTAAAAAGAGGGTGGGTGGAGTTCAGGCGCTTGTAAGTGGAAGAATGTTGATAGAAAAGCAATGGGTAGGGAGTAAATCAAATATTTTATAAGCGAGTTGTGCAAGAGACTCTACACTACCCACTCCAAAGTGATATACCTTAGGGTTACCGCGTCAGTAGAGCAGAGAACAGGGGTTCTGCTCCCAAGTAAAACGAGGGTGGGTGGAGTTCAGGCGCTTGTAAGTGGAAGAATGTTAATAGAAAAGCATAGGGTAGGGAGTAAATCAAATGTTTAATAAGCGAGTTGTGCAAGAGACTCTCTACACTACCCACTCCAAAGTGATATACCTTAGGGCTACCGCGTCAGTAGAGTAGAGAACAGGGGTTCTGCTCCCAAGTAAAACGAGGGTGGGTGGAGTTCAGGCGCTTGTAAGTGGAAGAATGTTAATAGAAAAGCATAGGGTAGGGAGTAAATCAAATGTTTAATAAGCGAGTTGTGCAAGAGACTCTCTACACTACCCACTCCAAAGTGATATACCTTAGGGCTACCGCGTCAGTAGAGTAGAGAACAGGGGTTCTGCTCCCAAGTAAAACGAGGGTGGGTGGAGTTCAGGCGCTTGTAAGTGGAAGAATGTTAATAGAAAAGCATAGGGTAGGGAGTAAATCAAATGTTTAATAAGCGAGTTGTGCAAGAGACTCTCTACACTACCCACTCCAAAGTGATATACCTTAGGGCTACCGCGTCAGTAGAGTAGAGAACAGGGGTTCTGCTCCCAAGTAAAACGAGGGTGGGTGGAGTTCAGGCGCTTGTAAGTGGAAGAATGTTAATAGAAAAGCATAGGGTACGGAGTAAATCAAATGTTTAATAAGCGAGTTGTGCAAGAGACTCTCTACACTACCCACTCCAAAGTGATATACCTTAGGGCTACCGCGTCAGTAGAGTAGAGAACAGGGGTTCTGCTCCCATGTAAAAAGAGGGTGGGTGGAGTTCAGGCGCTTGTAAGTGGAAAAATGTTGATAGAAAAGCAATGGGTAGGGAATAAATTAAATGTTTAATGAGTGAGTTGTGCAAGAGACTATCTACACTACTCACTCCAAAGTGATATACCTTAGAGCTACCGCGTCAGTAGAGTAGAGAATTGGGTTTTAGCTCCCAGGTAAAAAGATAATGGGTTCAGGCGCTCGTAAGTGGATTTGGGAGCGACGGTTGCGGAGAGAAACTGGGATATCGCTTGAGGGAAACATGGAATAATCTTCCAAGTGAGCGTTGCATTGGAAGGATAGGTGCTGCTTTTCGTTCTTGTGTGTTGTTTAGTTAAATAGCGGGCAGTCTCACGTGGCCGTCATGTTCAATAGACTTGACAGATTTAATTAATTGTGAAAAAATGTAATTAATTAAATCTTTCAAGTATATCCAGTTGTTAGGGATAGGTAACACTAACGTTAATGCATATTATGACGTATGCCTATTTTTACATGGTGCGAATTATCACCCAGAAAAGGATTTAGTGAACACCCGGATTTAACTAGGGTTTCCGTCGGTTCTGCGCTCCTCGTTATAAACGGGTTCTACCATCGCCCCCTTATAGCTTACAGGCCCGCTCACCGGATTGTGACGTCACTAGAGTGGTCTGTAGTCGGGGAGAGCAAGGAGGAAAAGGTTTCTCCGCGTTAGTAAGCGTGTGTGTGTGTGTGTCAACTTAATGTGGGTGACTGTTATGCCACCCATCATATGAGACAGCGTCTGCTCAATTTTTTTTTTGGATACATCGTCGGCGCCATCAAATTGTAAGTAATTTTCGTTATTTACATTTACTATCCGAAATAAAAACAAAACAAAAAACGACTGCGGAACTGTGACTGAATTTTGATTGAATTGAACTGAACTGGTCAATTTTTAAGGACTGAACTGTGAATTGGAAAACGAAAAATTCTGTAACTGGAGTTATATTTTGGTCAAAATGAAACTAATTTTTAAGCACATTGATGACATAATTAATAACCTATCAAATGTTTATGTTCAGTGCAGTCAGGTCAGCTTCATGGTGCATTATTTTTGGTGTACGAGTGTGGTTAATTATATTTGTTTAAACGAAGTACAAGAATTCTGCCTTAGATGCACGGTTAAAACTTGCAGAAGAAAATAAAGCGTTTATTAAAAGTTGAAAAGTCAAAAACACACCATGAGATCTTTCGTGGCTGCTACAGCCACATCTTCAGATGGAAAGACCCGAGTGTTCGGGATCAGTCAGTTAAATAGAGGAGCAAAAAGGTCGTTGCCACTTAATCCAAAGAAATTTCCGATAACAGATTAACAACACTATCACATTAAGGCTACATGTATACATAACTTAAAGTTCAATTACTTTTATTGCTAAACAATAATCTCCACGATAGATGTAAGATGGCGGAAAGTTCATCATTACAACAAATATTAAAGTTATAAAATATATACATACTTTCAGTAAGTAGCAATGAGGTTCTGGAGGGTGGAACCGCAAGGATGATAGTCTCGCTCCAAATGGGAGAGGCCGCCCCGGTGGCGCAGTGGTCTAAGCGATGGCCTCTGATCATTCGTCCGTAAGGGGATTGGGTTCGAATCCCGGTGACGCATGGATGTTGTGTTTGTCTTACGGCACTGGCTCTCTCCCTTCCCTGGAACCAGTGACCCTAAATTAGGGACGGGCGACTGCTTATAGCCCATTGAGTTGCTCACGGCGGTCGTTAAAACTCCAATCAAAAAAAAAAAAAAAAAAGGGGAAAGTGTGAGCCTTTATTGATCAAGCGAGAGAAGGTTGTAGATTGTGAACATTTTTTTATTTTTTTTCCTCTCTGAACATAAGTACAATGTGAAAATTTGTTCACAATCCGGAGGAGGTAAAGGAACAAGATATATTTTTATAATTACGTTGTTTGATGTATATGAGTAAGCGGGCTCCGGTTCTTGGGGAATTTATATTACTGTGAAGGTGTTTAAAATCGACACAGTTTGTGACATCGTTTATAATATTAGTTAAACGTATTATGAAAAACCCTATAATATATATAATATACAGTATGTCGGGACCCACTGGGTTCGTCTACTTCTGGACCCGACAATTTCATAATTCCCAGCGGTCCCGATGTAGGTTCTTATCACGCGTTGTGGGACTGTGCTAACTACAAAAAGTTAAATAAGTTATGAAAATAACATCCGGTACATCGACTGGTCTCCGAAGAAAACTAGCTTTCAGACACTGGCTACTCTTCCTCACACCGAGGATATTACCTGTCGACCGCTTCTGACGTTAGCCGAATCTCCCTACCTTTGTCTTCGTATAAGACCGACGGGGAGGGACGCCATGATGTGCTGTCGCACGACGCCCTCCCCCTAGTATACGAATATTTGTTGCCCAGCAACATCAGCACGCAAGTTCCCTTCATCACATGTAAACACATAGACTTGGTTCACTGATGGTGTGGACCAAGTCTATTCACCCTGGTGTGCGCATGGGGCACACACGCCCCGATGCGCACACCACGGTTCCACAGACAAGAAACAGCGGAACCCCGGGTCACCCAGGCCTGTTGAAGAACTCGAACAGTCCACACACCGTCGCCGGAGTCACCTTGAAAGGCAGGAGATATGTGAGGCATCTCCCGAAAAATTTATGTAAGAAGAAGTCCTCCTTCGGAGATGACCCGGTGGTGGTGCCCCCGACGAGGCACCACCAGAGGAGTCGCCAGGTCAGCCCGCAAGTACAACGCATCTGACCCATGGTGGGCGCTCCACCCTGCACACATTCACACCGAACCGGCATGCCACAGGCAGCAAACATACAGCACCCTCCCAACAGTCACGCACCAGCCACGCCATACAAGAAAAGAAGGGAAGAGACTGCACCACAACACTAGCGCATCCTCCGATTCGCACAAACTCCTGCCTTCGGTGTTAGCGACCAGCGCCGCCAACACTAACCGGAGGTAACACAGAAACCAACTCCTCATTCTCCACCTACACACGACAAACACGAGTCACCAAAACACTAGGAATTGAGCTTCAATGGCCGAAATTACGAGGGCAAGTTGCCACAGTGAAAAGCGAAATTGTTCCGGCAACAGTCCAAGGCCAAAGCCCCCACCTAAACCAAAAAGCGCGGTCAGACAAAGTGCGAGTGTTCACCGTTGCCCGGTTTCGGAGCTCACGCTTCACCTGATGAATAACAGTACTTAGGGAGAAGCCCGAGTTAGCAGTCCCATACTGCAGAGCCCTGTTTTTCTCACTCCACATTTTGTAACAAGCTACAGTAATAATTATCCACCAAACATCCCTGCCCATCGCCGGTTGAGGATGAAGGCAGAAAACATTAGCTAGGTGGAGCTGAAGGGCGTCGAGGTCCTTGTGCCAAGCTCAAGACCTGATCTCCTGCCAAACCTGGTGCGCCTTGGGGCAGGCCCAAAAATGAGGTACCTGTCCTCAATGACAGCACACGAAAGACACTTATGGAAGGAGATGTCTCCCCAATAATATCCTTGGCGTGTGCTGCGGTGATGACTTTTTGCCGGAGTCATCATCTCCCTCTTCATTTCAGTCTTCTGTCTTCACTCATCAACCATGAGCTCTTTCTGCCTCGCGATGAGGTCTTTGACCATCTCAACGGGTCCCTGTATCTCTCTGGGATGAGCGAGCAGAATCGAGAGGTCCCTCGGTTTTTCCAATTCAGGAGCGAGAACTTTTTTCCAACCTGAAAGAGAACAACTACATTGCATAATCACGTGGGTGACGTCTGCGAAGTGGGCCCTGCATCCACATGCCCGTTCTCTTACCGTAAAACGGTGGAAATACTGTGGCGATACGCCATGGCTAATGAGTACCTGGTTCAGGAACCCGCATTAAAAGGTAATACTGAGTCATCTGCTTGCTCCGTCCTGTTGCGGACTCTGCAAGGATAGATAGGCCTCTTTATTCACGTTCACCGTCGGTGAGCGTTACGTTACCAATCCCTTCCAAGAGCCGCAGATTCGGACACACCGACGGGTGGTGCGAACTGGGAAGGTCAAACACGATGGACCGTGTGTCTATTGAGGGAACTCTGGGAGATTGGTTCGCCACTCGAACTTTTTTTTTTTTTTTTTTTTTAGCCGAAGCCTTTTTATTACTAACACAATACATAGGTACACACACACATTGACATTTAAGAAACTCTCGAATTGTTAAAACACAAGCACATTGGACGCACATTCAACGTCTTACATTTCTTCTTGGGATCGCAGTCCCATCTTTTCCCCTCGTCGCTTGTTCTTCAGCCGTAATCCGTCCTGGAACGGATTCTCTCGTGTTCCTTCTTCAGACTAGGACAATCTGGATCTGTACTGGAGTAGGCGGTGTCGAGTTTGAGGTGGAACTTCTCGTTTGCACTTCGACAGTTGGGGCAATTAGCTTCGTTTTCGCAGGTCTGCTGCCTGTGTCCGTCCTGGCCACACCGAGCACAGGTTTCAGACGCTGCTTTGCACTTCTCTCGGTGATGACCAAACCCGTTGCATTTGAAGCAACGGGTTTCCCGCAAGTATTCTTTTCAGGAGTAGATCTGCCAGCCGATGTTGGCTTTCCCTTTTTTTCACTAGAGTGCGAAAGTCCGCTGGTACGAACTCAAACACCCAGTGTTTTTTCCCCGACTTCACTTTGATTGGGAAGAGTAATCTGCAGCTGTCATGGTCCTGGATCTCATTCTGTATCGCGATCCCATCAACAATCTGTTGTTGGTCGTCTGAGTCAATTCCATAGACTATCACTCTGGGAAGTCTCCTCGCTGGCTTTTTTAATACAAACGTCTCACTCAGTTGCGGGTTTTCCTGAAAAGTTTCCTCAAGTGCCTTCACCCCTTCCGCCTTGGTGCATTCGATCAGAACCCCTCCGTTTGCCACTTTTTTCACACCTTTAATTCGTATGTCCATGCTCCATGGGTCAATCACTTCTTTCGCCATGACCTTCACCTCCTCTGACGTTTTGCCCGCGATCTTCGGGAAGAGGATCACTGGGTGTGTCGGCTTAACTTTCTTCGGTGCTGCGGGAGCTTGTCTTCTCCCGGCAACCTTAGCATAGGTCGGCTTTTCATCGACGGGCGCACTCCGTTCTCTTTCCAATAGTTGCCCTTTGAGGTTTTCCAGTTGCAGCGACTGTTTTGTTACGAAGCTGAGCATCTGGTCTAGAACGGGTCGTAACAACCCTCTCACGTTGTGTGAGATTCTAGTAGTCGGGCTGTCCATCAGCGTGTTAAGCTCGTGGAACAGCCCAAGAAATTCCTCCGTGCCTGTACTCTCACGGTTCTACGGGACTCTATCCCCCGGAGAATGGGTCTGAAGACCCGAGCAGGATGGTGTCTGCTCAGTGTGCTCTGCACTTGAACCACTCACGGTGAGTGGTAGGACCGGCCCGACGACAACGGGGCAGAGCGTGGATCGGGCGGAGCAAGTAGCTCTGAAAAGAGCTTTCGTTTACGAACGAACTTTGTGGGCGCAGGCGCGCTTTGCACGCGAACCTTCTCGTGCCTCTTGCGCTAGCTTCTTACAACACTTTCAAACCACTGACAACTATCGCCTGCTTGCTCCCCGGGGATTCTCCGATCCGCCGGTCGCATTAAAAGGTAAAATAAACATTAAATCACTTCACATGTGCGATCACTTTCCTTTCTTAACAAGTTGTTGCTGCAACATAAATCTCATAGATGCAGCTGCAATTTTTAATGGTGTTATTTTTTCACTTTCCAGCAGTGTACGCAGGGCTACATGAAATAAAACACAAGACTTAATACTTGGCAAAGTTCAGATTATATTTTAAAGGTATACTGAAAAGTGGCATATTTTGAACTGGGTGGGCGGTAGGGTGGGCAAGACAAATTTCAGGGTGGGCTCAAACTTACCCTCGCATCTCCTTAGCGACGTTCCTGTACATAGCACGGGCAACACCTTCACCGTTGGTATTACTTGTTAATAATTGGCGCCCAACGTGGGGCAAGTTCTTTAGTATCTTTGTTCTTATTGTTAACTTCATAAATATTGCGTGGTTGAGTTGCTAAATCTTGTATGGTTGAAGATGATCGTAATTAACACGTAATAACCAAACGACAATAATTGTATGCAAATAATTCTTGCGATCCGTAAATATGTCTAAGAAACTTTTATTCTTCTCTTCGTTTAATTTCCTGCAAAGGTTGTCCATTAGCTGTGCTATGTTTCCTAACTGCTCCCCTTAAAACTCCAATTTCTTTTTCTTATGTCCCGCTTTCGATCATCTATCGCGCTGTCGAGAAAATCCCCTATCCTGCCGGTCTGCCTAAACCTCCCAGCCGCGCCTGGGGCAATTACCTCGTCGAACTTTTCGTGACCTCTCGCTCTCCTGGACCCGAGACAACTGTCATCTCGCCTCCTCTCCCCTCGTGACCAAAAAATGCCCTTCAGCATATCCGAAAGTTCCCCGTGAGAAACAAATATACCGCCCTCGGTAAATCTAAAGCCTCAAAGTAAAATGTGAGGGGCTAGTCATTTGTCGGCAGCATTGAAATACAAACCTGTAAAGCATCAAAAGAGGCGCGATAGAGTTAATCTCCATTCAACAAACAATGTGCATCTACTAATCTTAGACAGAATGTCGTCTTAGTAAATAACCGTACATCCGGTGTTTAATAGGGAACAGACTCTGAGAAATTTCCCTCACGCTTTGTGGAGACAAAGGAAGGGGAGCACGAGATGGAAAAGGTTGCATTTTTAGATTTTATATGAAATCCTAAAACCCAGTATAAAATCTCTGTAACAGGTGTCTGTGGGTCCTGAGAACCCACGCATTCGGCTCGTACCAAGGAGGTTATATTACTGGAGACACCACTGGCTCTGCCGCCATAGGTGACAGCTAATCTGTGGTGTGACGTCACAAGCAGGCAAAAACGAACTAAATTATACCGTTGATAAAACAGTAAGCTTGTGTATCATTGATAAAGATTATTGAATTACTCATTTTATCTGTTTATACGCTTAGAAGCTTTTGTTCCATTGGTTTTAAAGCAGCTTCTTTTCTGCGGCTGCGTCGTGCCTGCACATGATGTCATTTGCAGCACGGACGGTGTCTTATGGCGGGCAATGCTGCGTGGATAGGAGTGGTGTCTCCAGTAATATAACCTCCTTGGCTCGTACGTATAAAATAATCGGCCTTAGAAAACGTCAGATATCACAACTGTGTAGTCGAATGCCAACTTGACTAAGACAAATGATCGAGAAATTTGGATCTATCTATCTATCTATCTATCTATCTATCTATCTATCTATCTATCTATCTATCTATCTATCTATCTATCTATCTATCTATCTATCTATCTATCAGTTATATCAGAAATATGCTTCGTTAATTCACGAAAGATATCACGGAAAGTGGCTCGTGAATTTCAGAATTTTCTCTATAGTCTACTACTACTGCTTAATTATCCCTCCCCTCTTTCGAGTTTTCTAGGATGTCCGTTTGTCTCTGTTTTGCGAATGTTGGGAGACGTCTTTCACTCCTCCCCCTCTTCAAGTTACGGACATTTCCCAGCTGGACAGTCAGCGGCCGAAAGTGTGAGACGCTCTTGATTGAGTAACTTCCCATATCAAATATACCAGTGGTGTATCTTGGGCCCGATACCTGGGCTATCTCACCATCCCCCTTCCCCCCAACTCAACAGAACTCCACAGTGAAAAATGTTCTCAAAAAAATTACATCGATATGACCCATACAACGCTTTAGAGAGATTTTATATAACATGCATTCGTTGGATCCATATCTTACAATCAGTATATTACACCAATTCTCAAAAATATCTGCAAGCTCTTTGATTTCGACTTTGAAGCCCAAACAACCAACATCTACACAATGGTCAAGAAGAATCGTGACCGCATATCAAACGAAAGCAGATAGGGCGTATACAGCATACCCTTGAAAAGTTTTGATGAGAATAAACCTAATAAAGTGTACATCGGCTCTACCAGACACACAATGGCAACAAGAATCCGCGAGCACAAATATGATGTTAAAAATGGCTCACAGAAAACAGAGCTTTCACGATTTGTGAACGAAGGTACGCATTATCCGCTATGGAAAGAAGCCTCAATTATTGCAACCCCCCAAAATAAATTCTCATTATTATTCACAGAGAGTTTAGCCATTTATAAATATGACCAGAAATGCTGCAATGATAGTGCTCCACTACAGATTCCCCAACCTTGATAAATACTTACTGCTATATCCAGATACTCACAGCCAATCCGATTAAACTTCATGTGATGCCGACGTAAGCCACGAAAAAGAAAACTCGGACATGATGTTCTTTTATAAGAAAGGCCATAAAAACAGATGACAAGACTGTGACCCTTCTGATTTTTTTACAGGATGACCAAAACTACGAACTCAGATACTCTGAAAAATAGAACTAAACTGGAAATTATAATTTAAATAATGTTTTTTTATAATATTACATTGCATATTACTAACTATAAAATTAATAAGGAACCTGTTAATATGTTTAACTACTACATTGAAAATGAATTAACGAATGTGGCTTAAAAACCCCTAATATGCTGCATATTTGCTCCAAAATGTTGATTGTCTATAACTTAGCACTTAAGATATTATCTTCACGTTCATAAATTATTGCGTGACTTAAATAAGCACGAACATATTTGTTAAATCACGAGCCTATTGTACTTGTATATTTAAAATGATTCTCTCCATGTTGTTGTTACATTCATCTGACGATGGGTCCAGAGTGGACAAGAATGATCTCATGCTTTTTGAAGCTTCATCTTATCAGCTTGTATATATGAACCGATTCTGAGAACCTGCACAGTTGCTGACTTATGTATATATAAGCATAATAAACAATGGAGCCCAAATTGAAGGCGTGTTTCTTACCAGCAGTAATCCGATACATCGTGCTATGGGTCTTGGCCGCCCTAATGTCTATTAATACAAGTCTGCACGAATAAGTAATGATACTTACTAGCTTTGCTTTAAATTCCGCTTTGATTGTTTTAGGTCTGCGTTTAGAAAGCGTTCTTTTTAGCAGTCAGAATGCACAATAGGAGAACTTTGGAGGAATGTAAGCCAAAAATAGAGACTTGATACCCGTCTCTTTGTTAATATTTTCTGGAAATAGAGTTGAGTAGCTTTGGATGTATGATTGGTAGCCTTATCCTGATGGAGTTCTACTCTTTGAAGGTTCTGTGGATAAAGGAAGGGTATTTCCTCTTTAAATATAAGACTTAAAACACTATTTTTTGTAATATGTAGAATTGATTTTAAAATTCTTTTCAACTTTTCTTAACTTTAATTTCCCATTGTATGATAAACCAGCAATAATCATGAATCTCTACTGAAACTTTCTTTGGATTCTTGGAACCAAGTTTGTAAGTCCTTTTCTGCTCTTTTGTGATAGTAAATCGATTTTTTTTGTTAGTCGTTTAGGTAGATATATGCTTCATCAATAGTCACAATAAATTTCCATCTGTCTCCGGCTAAGTGATTTACATAAAGAAGTCTACACCGTTTTCTGCGCTCAGCCACGTGCCTGGGTAAAAGGCGGTGAACATTATGTTCATTTTTTTTTACAAATTCAAATCATTATTTATTATCTCATTTACAGAGACACGGAGATTTCTAACGACTTAGTGATTGCCCTTTTGGTCAGTGGATTTTCTTTTAAGACAAGAGACTTACTTTTGAAACAGTCGTAAAAGTGCGTACTTTCTTTGGCTATTCGTTTGGTGTTGTTTTCCTTATTAAAAGTACTGCTTGGCAAGTTTTACCTCTATTATTAACGATAGAGCTTATTTTATATTTAGAAATGCTAATTCCATGATTTTCATAACGTTCTTTAATTACAGAATTTGAATATATCTCTACGTTAAGAGCAAAACCATAACCTTTCATCCATAGCTTGTTTACGCGCGCCATTTTCTTAGCAAATGATATTTATTGCAGCATATGTTTCTTTCGTGTTCATCTAACACGCTGTTGCCAGTTTCAATTCTTTGAACTTTTTCTATTTTCTGTAATTTCTCATCAAAGACGTTCTAAAAATGTGTGAACATCCTCACATCCTCTGTGCATGTTGCGCCGAGCGCTTCTCCACAAAAAT
Source organism: Macrothele yani (assembly GCA_039090855.1). NCBI lineage: Eukaryota > Metazoa > Arthropoda > Arachnida > Araneae > Macrothelidae > Macrothele > Macrothele yani. The sequence goes on from CM077024.1 coordinate 43,958,654, forward strand.
AAATAAATAAATAAATAAATGCTGCAATGTTGAGGACAATGAGAAAAAACAAGACTGAACTCCCTAATATATCAACGAAAGATGTACACAGTTCAAAATTCTATTACGAAAGATACCCCAGTAGTATCCTGTATTCCAAAGAGGAATAAAAATGTCGTTCTCATGAGCACAATGCATAAGAACAAGGAAGTAATAGAGAAAAAAATCGTACTAGACTATAATGGTAGTTGACACGCGGGATAAGCTCATTGCCACATGCACATACAAGAGAAAACATACACATGCAAGAGACAATATTCTTGATGCAACTGTTTACAGTACTTTTGTGTTGTGGACAGAAATAAATCCAGAGTGGAACAGAAGTATTATTTATAAAAGAAAAATATTCCTCGAGGAACTGGGATGACGTGTTACTTCCTACATTGAAGCTAGAAAAAGGCTGCCACGAAATGAACAAGCAATTGCTATTGTGAGAAAGATACCAGCAGGTGACTCAACTGTACCCAGCTCCAGTGACCGCAACCAAACTTACAAACTGGCAATATGCAAATTTTGTCCTTCAAGTTGTGACAATAAAACTACATGACGTGTTCAAATTGTAACAAAAAGGTTTGTAAAGCTCATGCTACAAATTATTGCCCAGACTGGAAAAGTAATGCATTAGCAATGTTTTGAGTTAAAAACATTGCTAACTGTGCTGCTTGTATTTTGATCAATGTCAGTTTTTCATATATTATGCTTAGCAATTTACATTTTTCATTTTATATTAAATAAATAAATAAATAAATTCCATGTACATTTTTTTTTTCAACACCACCTTCACCATCCCAGCACATCAGGCCGTTATGACCCGAAAGAGTGTAAGTGTGTAGTAGGGGCGCCGACTTCACTAAATTATTGGGGGTTGGGGGGGGGGGGGGGCACGCATCCATCTGGATTTTCAGGAGGAAAATAATAACAAGTTAGTAAAATCATGCAACGCATTTATTATGATACGCTTTCCAACATACCAGAAATCATTACCCAAGTTATTACTCAAGTTATGAGGACATTGGCTGTAGAATAAATCTCGCTCCTATGACCTGACCTTTGACCCCATTTCGATGATATTCAACAGAACTGGTAAAGTATACTTCCGGAACAACATGATAAAGTTTGCCTCAATCGAAGCATTTTTACATAAGTTATAACGCATAAGGGCGATGGAATGGATCCCGACCCTATGTCCTGACCTTTGAAGCCATTTCTTCCATTTTCAATGGGGTTCGTCCCCAGGTAGTCCCTTACCACATACTAAAATTTTATCGAAATTGAACCATTTTTACGCAAGTTATGAAGCATAAGAGCAATGGAATGCATTCCGCTCCTATGTCCTGACCTTTGACCTCACTTCACCCATTTTCAATAAGGTTCATCCCCAGGTGGTCCCCTACGACATACTAAAATTTCATCGAAATCGAACCATATTTACGCAAGTTATGACGCATAAGAGCAATGGAATGCATCCCGCTCCTATGTCCTGAACTTTAACACCACTTCATCCATTTTCAATAGGGTTCGTTCCCAGATGGTTCCCTACGACATACTAAAATTTCATCGAAATCGAACCATATTTACGCAAGTTATGACGCATAAGGGCAATGGAATGCATCCCGCTCCTACGTTCTGACCTTTGACCCCACTTCATCCATTTTCAATAGGGTTCGTCCCGAGTTGATTCCCTACCCTATACTAAAATTTCATCGAAATCGTACCATTTTTACGCGAGTTATCGTGCGGACGGACGGACAAAGCTGGAGCATCTTCAACCTACGGTTGGAAAGCGTAAAAAAGGACAAAAAGCTAAACTACGAGATTGACGTATATTTTAAAACGCAATTGTAATTGCTCATCAGCAAATGAACAAAGAGACAAAAATATTCTTTTGCTGAATTTATTAATATTTTAAAAAATAATATTCAGTCTGTGATTTTATAAAAATATCCAGAGAGATTTTATTTCCAAAAATTTATAAAAAATATTAGAAATTAGCACGGTTACTCAAACAAAGAACAAGAAACGCAAAACATAAACAGATAAATAAAGGTGCTAGAAGTGATACGTTTCTGTATTTTTATTTATTTATTTTATCTTTGATAATTTTTTTAAACACTTAAGATATATCACGAGAACATGTCAAACACAATACGGGGCTGGCAATCAATATTCCCTCTAAGCGGCCATAGGCAATGCTCGCCTAACCCAATGAACTGGGCAGGCATCAAAACCACTAGGGCAAAAAATTGTATTTTCTCAGCTTCTCTTAATAATGCAATAGAAGTTGGAACTTGGATTGGATCCCTTATTGTTTTCTAATCCCCCATTTTTATCACTGTTCTTTCATCAATTGATTTTAAATAAAAAAATATTAAAACCATTTCATTAATTAAAATTTTTATTTTATAAAAAGTGAGAAGTTCAAACTTACTTCTGGAGTAAAAACACTGGATATTAGGAAACGCATGTTTACGCATAATACAGTTTCTTTGCGTATCAAAATACCAAGGAGAATAAAAAACAAAATAACAACTAAAAAACAAAATAACTAGTTCAAATAGAACAAGCGCAAAATCTTTCTAATCTGACAGTCCTTTCAAGGAATAAATATCTGACAAAGTTTTGAGCAAAACCCTTTTACCTGTGGCTTACAATTTAACTGACCGGAATGCCTTTCCCCCGCCAACTAGCATAAGTGTATTAGTTAGTACAATGAACTTGGTTACGGTTTGCTGTGATTGGCTGGTGCTAATGTGTTGTCTTGAGAAAAGACTCAATATCTGCCTCTTTCTCGGCGTGGGAAAATCACTAATCCGAATTCTCGGTTCACTATGTGCTCGCACGAGGCTACTTTGCAAAAAGCATTTGAAAACGAAGAGGGAAATGAGACGAACCTAGGAGGAGGCGAACGGTATTTAAGAAAAATGTTGTTTTGACTTTTGAAAGCCAAAATTTTACTTATTTATTATTATTTATGCAAGTAATTGATTTTCGATTTATGAAAATTCATTAATGATTTGGGAATTTTAATATAAAATGCTTACCGCGCGGAACACTGCTGGCAATCAAGTTTCTTATCAAATGAACAACGCTGAATATGGGAAAAAAAACTACTTAATTTGGTTATTTTCTAATTTTTTTGGAAATGAATCGTTGCTTTGGACCTCATAAGGGGGAGCTTGGTCCATCTAATAAAGAATAATACCTTTCTAGAAAGGAAAGAAATACATTTTTTGCAATTAGCTCAACACATGATAGCCTGAATAGCATGAGGAAACATTTTTTTCTCTATAGAAATATTTGAACTCGCGAATTTCGAAAATGGCATACACACAAAAACAAAAACCTATTGAATTAAACAGAATATTTGGTGAGCCCTGCTGCCCAGTAGAATTGTTGAGAAGACGAGATTCACCTTGCTCCCCCCGGTAGTCGGTGCCTATGGTGTGTAGTATTGTTGAGGAGAACAGCAGAGTTTAAATGGCGAAAGAGAAAATTACATAGTTTATCTGCAATAAACTCAGTTTTGGGATTTTTTAAATTCACTTTTAGGATTTTTACCTTGGAGTTTGATCTGGCTGCGGCGGATACCGGGAGAAAGATACTTTTCAGTCTGATGGTATGGACAGTGCCGTCTTAAAACGTACCTAACCCGTCACATTTTTCGGGGCCGCTAATCTTATTTATATATGCCATTATGTCTTAAAAGAAAAGTGTTTGATCAATGCATCCTTCCAGTGCTTACGTATGGTGCAGAGACGTGGACCTTAACTAAAAGAGACATACAAAGGCTGCAGACAACTCAAAGCAGCATGGAGAGGTGCATGCTTGGTGTAACCAGGAGAGATAAGAAGAGGAACTCGTGGATCCGAAAAATGACAAGAGTGGACGACATCATGATCAGAGTTAAATCCCTGAAATGGCAATGGGCTGGACATACTGCCAGAAGGACAGACCATCGATGGACAGCTGAAATTTTAGATTGGATTCCAAGGGACAGGAAAAGACCCAGAAGAAGACCACATGGGAGATGGGTGGATGAAATTCGAAAGTATGCAGGGGTAACATGGAGGAGACTGGCACAAGACAGACCGTTGTGGAGGAAACTTGGGGAGACCTTCGTCCAGCAGTGGATTGATAATGGTTGACAATGATGATGATGATGATGACTGTATAGTATACGGTATATGTACACAGTGCGTCAAAGAATTTTTAAGACTGGGTCTGTAAAATGAAATAGAAACAAGAAATTATAATTTGTTTTGGTTTGTTATCCAAAATAAGTCCCTCCGGCTTCAATATACTTGTTACAGCGATTTAATAATGATTCGAATGCCTGTTCCAGTTTACTTTGCGGAATTGCCTCCAAAGCACGCGTCGAAACTGTTTGTATGGTCGAAATATCTTCAAAATAACACCCTTTTAACGTCATTTTACGTTTTGGGAACAAAGAAAAGTCGCAGAGTGCTAAATCAGGCGAATACGGTGGATGATTCAACACACAGACGTTATTTTTCGCCAAAAATCTACGAACAAGAAGTGAAGTGTGACTGGGTGCCTTATCGTGCAACAAACACCAACTGTTTTCATCTCGATATTCTGGACGAATGCAACGAATTCTGCCCATCAAACGCCTCAAAAGATTTAAATAAAACTAACCAGTAATTGTTTGCCCACTTGGAACAAATTCTTTGTGGATAATACCCTTACTATCGAAGAATGTAATGAGCATTGTTTTGATTTTCGATGGAACTTTTCTTGTTTTTTTGGCTTGTGGCGAGTTTTTTGACTTCCATTCCGCACTTTGTCGCTTTGTTTTAGGATCATATTGAAAACACAATGTTTCATCTCCAGTAACAATCGATTTTAAGAAGTTTGGATCATTTTCAGCGGCTGAAATGATGTCTCTGCAATGAGCACTTCTCCTTGATTTTTGTTCATTGGTTAACGTGTGTGGAACAAATTTAGCACAGACTTTTGTTTTGCCCAAATCTTCATGCAGGATGGTTCGAATCGTTTCTTTGTTAATGTTTAAAGACAATTCCATCATTCTTAGTGACGCACATCGATTGTTTGCCACAAATTCATGCACTTTTTCAATAATCTCAGATGTCCTTGATGAACTTGGTCTTCCGGTATGCTTATCATCTTCTAGCGTCTCTCTTCCGTCCAAAAAGCGTTTGTGCCGCAGGAAAACATTTGATCTACTTAAACAAAACTTACCGTAAACTTGTTTCATCATTTGGTACGTTCCCGAGGCACTTTTACCAAGTTTTGCGTTAAATTTAATAACAGCCCTTTGTTCCATCTTAATAATTCAACATGAAAAAATTTTACTTCTCTAATGAACGGCCGTTTCGTTTGAGTTACTTTAACAACTGCGCAGTACTTTTGGCAGAAAGAAAGCAGATGGTCACGGTTTATAACGCATTCGGGATTACACTGGTGGCGCCACCATAGGCTGAAATCTAGCGCCAGTCTTAAAAATTCTTTGACGCACTGTGTATATATATAAATAAGATCAGCGGCCCCGAAAAATGACCACATATTGTAATAATACCGTATGTTGTATACAGTGTATACAACATACGGTATTATTACTATGTGAGCCGCCCCGGTGGCGCAGTGGTCTAAGGCGCTGGCCTCTGATCATTCGTCCGTAAGGGGTCCGGGTTCGAATCCCGTCAGGCATGGATGTTGTGCTTGTCTTACGGCACTGGCTCTCTCCCTTCCCTGGAACCAGTGACCCTAAATTAGGGACGGGCGACTGCTTATGGCCCATTGAGTTGCTCACGGTGGTCGTTAAACCTCCAATCAAAAAAAATATATTACTATGTGTGGTTATTTTTTTATTCACACATGATATTATTACAATATGGTATTATGTATATATTGGGATATATATGTATATATTTTATATTGGGATGTAAGGTCAGGTGATGCGTAACATCACAGCCTCTCCTTGACAAATGTCAAACCCGCCTTCACGTGGTGCATCCTGTTCCCACTAAAGGGGCTCTGACGACCGCCAATAGCAGTATAACTATACCATCGGGATTAGAAGAAATGCTATCCCACACTCTCCAACCCGCTTGGTCAGCGTGGTGAGTTATCGCCAAACCCCTCCAAAATGACTCCACAACTTAAATCTTGGCCCTCAGTCTCCGGCAGCTGGAATGTACCTGGCCAAGGCAGCGGCCAGTGCGACATGAAGGCAGAGGGTGCTAAGAATCCCCGGAGGACCGGACTAGGCTGCCATCTGATGCTGACCTTGGCTACGTACAATGGACGCTCCCTATCTTCTGATTCAAGGCATCTTGAATTGGAAGAGGAACTACAAAGGATCAAGTGGGACATCGTGGGGCTAAGTGAGGTAAGGTGAAAAGGAGAAGATCTCATCGAACTGAAAAGTGGACATCTCTTCTACTATCGTGGGACAGATACTGGCAGAACCAGTGGTGTTGGATTTATAATAAACAAGAAACTGAAGGATAAAGTTGTAGAAGTTAAAAGTTCCTCTGAGAGAGCTGCACGACTAGTTATCCAACTCTCGAGAAGATACAAGGCTCAGATTATTCAAATTTATGCACCCACCACAAGTCATTCTGAAGAAGAAATTGAGCAATTTTATGAGGAAATTCGTCATCTAAATAATAGAGGTAAGCAGCTCTTGAAGATCATTATGGGATATTTCAATGGAAAAATAGGGCAACGGCAACATAATGAAACTTCAGTAGATAAATTCGGTCACGGCAACAGAAACCAGCGTGGAAATACTCTCGTTCAGTTTGCAGAGGCAGAAGGGTTCTTCATCTTGAACTCCTTCTTCAAGAAAAAGCCACACAGGAAATGGACATGGAGACATCCAAATGGGACGACAAGTGAAATTGATTTTATTATGTGTAGCAAAAAATTCGTCATAGAAGACTGCAGTTTGCTAAACAAGTAGTGACCATAGATTGGTGAGATGTAAGATGCACCACAACACTAAACTCGAACGTGGCAACTCATAAGACAGACAAAATGTATTGACATAACCAACCTTAAAAAACACCATAATACCTTCAAGTTCGAACTGAAGAACAGGTTCTCTGCTTCACATGGCCTAACATCGGAAGAAGTGGATACTTCTGAAGTTAACAGAAAAGTAACCAAAGCTCTTATGGAAACAGCAACAAAATTAGCTGGATCTAAGAACAAGTTGCATGTGAACAAATTATCAGGAAAAACCAAAATGTTGATGCAAAAAAGAAGAGAGATGAGGACAACTAAAGAAGATGTGACTTCCAAAGTGGAATATATAAAGCTATGCAAGACAGTACGAAAAAGTATCACTGAAGACGTAAGGAAATTCAACTGTGAACTAGTGAGGAAAGCAATTGAAAACAACCAAAGCCTAAAGATAGCAAAGGGACATCTCAGTGAGGGAAGAAAACAGATTATGACACTGAGAAAAAAGATGGTTCTGTAACAAGAAATAGAGGCGAAATCTTGACAAGAGTGAAAGATTTCTACTCCAAATTATATGAAAGGGATGATACATATGTACTCCAGACATCATGAAAGGTACCAGTACCAGAGTTCTTCCCGTCCTCCCAGCAGAAGTTGCACATGCAATCAAGAACATGACGCTGGGAAAAGCTCCAGGAGAAGATGGAATTACTGTAGACATCATACAAGCAGCAAGTGGAGAAATCGAAACAGTACTCGCCCAAATTTTCACTCGATGCCTTAATGAAGGAAAGATTCCTGAGGACTGAAAACAACGCTGCAATGATCCTGCTACATAAAAAGGTGACATTGAGGATCTCGGAAACTACAGACCTATCAGCCTCCTATCAGTGGTTTATAAAATCTTCACTAAAGTTCTTTCACACCCTTTGAAGGTAACACTGGACATGGCTCAACCGAGAGAACAAGCTGGATTCAGGAGTGGCTACAGCACAATAGATCATATCCACGTACTGAGAGAACTAATTGAAAGAGCGAGGGAATATGAACTTCCATTGTGCATGGGTTTTATCGATTATGAAAAACCCTTTGATTCGGTGAAGCCATCAGCAGTTACAATGGCTCTGAAATCCTGCGGTATTGAAGATGCATACATTAATATTATTAATAACATCTATGAAAATGCCTTTGATTCGGTGAAACCATCAGCAGTTGCAATGGCTCTGAAATCCTGCGCTATTGAAGATGCATACATTAATATTATTAATAACATCTATGAAAATGCAAGTGCAAAGATTCGGCTGTTTGAAAATACAACACACATAAAAATTGGAAAAGGAGTGAGACAAGGTGACACCATATCTCCGAAGCTCTTTAATGCCACATTGGAAAATGTCTTTCAATCACTGAACTGGGAAAACAAAGGAATAAAGATTAATGGAGATTATCTAACCCACCTTCGTTTTGCTGATGACGTAGTCATATTTGCAACTAACCCATCAGAGCTGCAGAGTATGATCCAGGAACTTGATGACAAGAGTAAAGAAGTGGGATTAAAAATGAACTTTCAAAAGACAAAAGTGATGTTCAATGCTTTTACAAAAAATGAAGATTTATCGATTGATGGAGAAAAGCTGGAGATAACAGACACGTACGTTTATCTTGGACAGCAGATATCAAGTGAGAGTCACATTGGTGAAGAAATTAATCAGCGAACAAAACTTGCCTGGAGAGCTTTTGGAAGAAAGAGCATAATTTTCAAGAGCAATATGCCATTATGTCTTAAAAGAAAAGTGTTTGATCAATGCATCCTTCCAGTGCTTACATATGGTGCAGAGACGTGGACCTTAACTAAAAGAGACATACAAAGGCTGCAGACAACTCAAAGAAGCATGAAGCATGGAGAGGTGCATGCTTGGTGTAACCAGGAGAGATAAGAAGAGGAACTCGTGGATCCGAAAAATGACAAGAGTGGAAGACATCATGATCAGAGTTAAATCCCTGAAATGGCAATGGGCTGGACATACTGCCAGGAGGACAGACCATCGATGGACAGCCGAAATTTTAGATTGGATTCCGAGGGACAGGGAAAGACCCAGAAGAAGACCACATGGGAGATGGATGAATGAAATTCGAAAGTATGCGGCAGTGATATGGAGGAGACTGGCACAAGACAGACCGTTGTGGAGGAAACTTGGGGAGACCTTCTTCCAGCAGAGGATTGATAATGGTTGACAATGACGAATGATGATGATATGTATATTCATCATCATCACCATGTTATCTCAGAGGAGAAACATTCAATGGCAAGTAACTTTTTAAATACCACTTGAATGAAAAATGGTGCATGACAAAATTGTAGAACTCCATTAACTGTACCAAATGCATTAACATTTAGTTGCTTAGTAAGTTACAAGAAAATTGGTGCTGAAAGATATAATACACTGACGTGGAAAAAATCCTAACACCACGAAAAAATAGTTGTAGAGGAATGAAATGGACGCAATACATTTGTATAGGTAACATATTTAATCGATTAAGGTTTCAAGATCACAGCTTAAAGTAAGCGCGAGAAGAGCCATTTTAAATGTGAAATGCTGGTACATTAATAACCGGTGTAACCGCCAGAATGTTGAATGCAAGCACGCAAACGTTCATGTATTGTGTCGTACAGGTGCTGGATGTCAGTTTGTGGGATGGAGTTCCATGCCTGTTGCACTTGGTCGGTCAATACAGGGACGATTAATGCTGGTTGGGGGTGACGCTGGAGTTGTCGTCCAATGATGTCCCATACGTGCTCGATTGGAGAAAGATCTGGTGATCTAGCAGGCCACGGCAACATGTCGACACTCTGTAGAGCATGTTGGGTTACAACAGCGGTATGCGGGCGAGCGTTATTCTGTTGGAAAACACCCCTTGGAATGCTGTTCATGAATGGCAGCACAACAGGTTGAATCACCAGACCGACGTACAACTGCGCCGTCAGGGTGCGTGAGATAACCACGAGAGTGCTCCTGCGGTCATAGGAAATTGCTCCCTAGACCATAACTTCAGGTGTAGGTCCAGTGTGTCTCGGCCACAGACAGGTTGGTTACAGGCGCTCACCTGACCTCCTTCTAACCAACACACGGCCATTACTGGCACCCAGGCAGAACCGGCTTTCATCAGAAAACACAACAGATCTCCACTCCGTCCTCCAATGAGCTCTAGCTTGACACCACTGACGTCGCAAACGGCAGTGGTTTGGAGTAAGTGGAATGCACGCTACAGGGCGTCTGGCTCAGAGCTGTCCTTCAAGTAACCGATTTGTAACAGTTCGTTGTGTCACTGTGGTGGCAACTGCAGCTCGAATTGCTGCCGCAGACGCAGTACGATGCGCCACGGCCATACGCCGTACACGGCGGTCTTCCCTCTCAGTAGTGCCACGTGGCCGGCCGGAACCCACTCTTTTTGAGGCAGTACCTTCCCTTGAGCACAGCTGCCAACAATCATGCACAGTGGCTACATTCCTGTCAAGTCGTTCTGCAATATTGCGGAAAGAAAATCCACCTTCTCGTAGCCCTATTACACGACCTCGTTCAAACTCTGTGAGCTGTTGATATTGGTTTTTCGTCTTCTTAAAGGCATTCTTGACTAACATCAATACACGACGTCGAATCTCAACGATAACTAACGCTCACGAACGTTACAGCGCGTATTTACAGCAAACCTGCTTTGCACGTTCCGAAGGGCGCTACTAGCGCCACGCGTATGCGCCGAGCGCGAAATTTGCATAGACGTCATCTTACAGATGTACTCTCACTGCCTACCAACTGTCGTTTATCTAACATAACCCCTTCTTGGTGTTGGGATTTTTTTCCGTTAGTGTATTTCTTCCCCATTCTACAAATTATTCAACGAAAATTAAATAAAAAAAAAAAACAGAAGAAATAAACCAACCTGCCCCGTTTCCGGACAATATGACTCACCGGGCAAAAATGCCGATATGTGGACTCCGTCATTGTTATTTATTTCAATAGCGAAGATTCAATATATACGTATAAGAAGACCAGTGATATGCATACGTGACTTTTTCATATAGATAGACAACACAAGTGACTGTTTAAAACGGAAAAGTGATTCGGAAAAAATTGCCATTTGTGCGTGGCCTTCATGACTCTCAAGTCTCACCCACACTCGGGAAAGAGGTCGGCATTTTTTGTTTCTTTTTTTGTCACAAAAGATCTACCCTAACACCTAACTTCTCATGAAAGAAATACGGGATTACACCATATAATACAAATTATTTTGATGATGACAATCCGTTTTTTGGTGTAAGTGTAACAAGGATAGTAAGTCAGATAAAATCCGAAAACTTCATCGTCTGGAGCGGGATTCGAATCCGCGTCTCCCAGATAGCGCCCGGGTATGCTAACCACTACACCACCCAGAACGAACAAGTCTCAAGTTTCCAATTAATTTGAATATAACCATCACAGGATTCGCTAGTCGAAGCAACCGGCATTCATGTTTAGTGAATCTGGAGGTTAAGAATCCTATCCCGTGATTACCCAAAGAAGCAGATAAATCATGAAAGAAATACGGGATTACACCATATAATACAAATTTTGAAGATGACAATCCGTTACACTTACACCAAAAAAAACGGATTGTCATCTTCAAAATAATTTGTATTATATGGTGTAATCCCGTATTTCTTTCATGATTTATCTGCTTCTCCGGGCAATCACGGGAGAGGATTCTTAACCTCCAGATTCGCTAAACATGAATGCCGGTTGCTTCGAACAGCGAATCCTGTGATATCAAATTAATCGGAAACTTGAGACTTGGTCGTTCTGGGTGGTGTAGTGGTTAGCATACCCGGGCGCTATCTGGGAGACGCGGGTTCGAGTCCCGCTCCAGGACGATGAAATTTTCAAGTTTTCGGATTTTATCTGACTTATCATCCTTGTTACACTTACACCAAAAAAAAAAAAAAAAAGAAAAACGGATTGTCATCTACAAAATCTGTACCTAACTTCTCTTCTGCCTTCTCGGGAAATCGAAGCTACGAGCAAGGTTCGAAGAAAAAAAGGCGGAAGGACTTCCAACTTTCTGTGCATTGGTGTTTCTTCTTTTCTTTAAATTAAAAAAATAACCTTCTGGTGAGTGGTGAAAGAGTTTGATTTTTTGTAAACCCATAGGACTCTTGGGGCGTTGGGGCCCCAGTTCAGATAGGGGACCCGGGCACCGGCCCCGTTGGCCCACCCCTTAAGACAGCCATGGGTATGGAGCTGTTTCTCGAGGTTCGGCTTCGTCACATTAGTCGCTCTGGACATGAATGCTAAGCTTTTCCTACACATCCTTCACGATTATACAACACGAACGTTGTGGAAGTACCTTGATGTAGACCATACTTTTATCAGCAGGACAATGCACCATGTCATACTGCTCGCGTTGTTACATACTGGTTTGAAGCCATGAGCTTCGAAACTTGGGAGTGACCAGTCCAGTGTCCTAATCTGAACTCTATTGAGAATCTCTGGGACGAACTGGATCGTCGGTGGGTGGAAGAAGAGGTCGCTCAACAAGCAAAGCTCAACTGGTCACTGCTTTGAAAGCCGAATCGCAAAATATATCGGAGGAAATTTGCAAAAAACTAGCGGAGAGTAGCAATCCACGAAGACTAGAGGCTGTCAAAGGTTTCAGCACACAATAATGAATTTATGAAAATAAAGATTATTTGAAGACATGTGTGAGGATATTAATGGTGGGACAGTGCATTTGCATTCTTCAGGATATTATTCCCAAAAACCAAAGCAAAAAACATGTCAAGATAACACGGTTTTCATGCAGCAATTGATTACGCAACTTAAAAAATCGAGAGAGTACTCTGGTACTCTCTGTGGGTAATTTATGATATGCATCTTTCGTATGTCAAGATCTTTGTGAGTGGAGAATAAAATGAGTCTTCCTAGAGAATACATTTATTTACGTAGAACACATTGCATTTATTCGCGTCATTCACGACCAGATCAAGCCACAGTACGGTACATACTAAGTGGAATTAAATCATAACAACAAACAATAAGGTTTACTAATTTCTGACATTGAACGGTACTTAGGTAGGTGGATTAATGAATGTTATTAACGTAAAACTAATGAAAGAAGACATACGAGTCATAAAAGTAAATATTTACTGAACTATTGCGGCGGCAATAGTAAGTATTTTGATTGTTTAGTTTTTCAAAAACAATAGTCATTATTATTATACTCTTCAGATTTGGACGAACGTAAGAAACGACCCTGACACCCATGAAATGTGATGTAGCTACGAAAGTCCATCTGTGCATGTGCAAACTAAAATCTGACTGCAAGATAGAAAGAAAGGCTAAATTGCAAGTGTGTTAGTCAGGGGGATTGGTAACTTTTGGTCCAGGACACCCCATCGTGTTGTACATCATTTTAAACCTTTGTCATTAGCAGATAACTCCTCCTTGAAGGTGGTGAGGGGTCAGGAGGAAGCGTAATTTCGCTAAGACGCATGCTTTACTACTTTCCAGAAAGATGCATAGCATCAAAATACACCAAACAGAAATCATCGCTCTTTCCACGTTAATAAGTGAGTCACGGAAAAATTCTCATATCCGGCGCGTAACTGGAAGACCCTGGGAATCGAACCCAGGGTCTCCCAGTTATGCGCCGGACACGCTACCAATGCACCACAGCGGCCTCGAATTCTCCAGTTCAGTGGCTTCGAATTCTCCAGTCCAGTTGCTGCATTCCGTCTTTGGTGAATCCCCAGCATTGTGAGGGGCTACATGAAACAACCTGTCATGCAGTTTGGTAGTTAATCACATGTGTGTCTGGAGAATTGCAGGCCGCTGTGGTGCAGTGGCAGCATGTCCGGCGCGTAACTGGAAGACCCTGGGTTCGATTCCCGGTGGCAGCCAATGAGAATTTTTCCGTGATTCACTTATTAACGTGGAAAGAGCGATTATTTCTGTTTGGTGTTCCTGATCCACGTTAAGTGTTTGACTTAATTATCGAAATACATTTTTGTAGTGGCTTTTTATCACGTTTACAGCATAAGGTTCTCATAATTTATGCAGATTGCAATGAGATGTTATTACGTTTATGTAAAACGTGATAAAATAATGATTGGCGATAGTTTTGTAAAATATATTGTTGAGTAATAATGAACTTAATTATTGTTGTGTCACTTCATCGGACATTATGCGGCACGATTAGATTTAAACAAAAGTTTTGACAATAAAGCATAGTTGCCCATTTTCGTTATATCGAATTTTTTTACTTAGGATTTACATTACCAGCAGGCCCGACGAGAAAGGGGGCAGGGGTGTAATTGCCTAGGGGCCCGAGTGTCGGGGGGACTGATCCTATTGGAGGTTTGTCACGAATTTTTAGCGAAATGGTCCAGCAGATAAGTATAACATTTGCGCCTCCCGGAGCAGCCTTTTTGGTTCCCCCGCTTGCATTCTCCCGCCGTCACAAAAAAAAAAAAAACAAAAAAAACAAAAAAAAAAACAGGAACTTCCCGTACTAATTCCCTCACCAATGGAAGCAGGTCAATTTTTGACTCTTCCAAAAAGAAAAAAAATGGAGTCTTGGTACCCAAATTTGTGTATAACCATCAGACTATGCTGTAATCTTCCAGTGTCAGTGACAGGAGCTGAGAGATCTTTCAGTGTTTTAAAACTGATCAAAATTTATGAAGGATCAACCATATAGGACAAGAATGACTGTGTGGACTAACCACTCTTGCCATGGAGGCAAATCTTTTTCGTATTTTGAACTTTGACGCCGCGGGTGGCCTAGTGGGCAACTTTCGTGACTGCCACGGAAAGGACATCAGGTTCGATCCCAGGCAGGTACGAACGCTCGATCCACTAAATATCCTCCGTGCGTCGGATGGGCACGTTAAACCGTCGGACCCCGGGTACTGGACCCCCGGTAATAAATAAGGGCGTCTTCCTCCCCCTTTCTACTTCGCTTCAGTGTCACTTTCCTATCGGGCACTCTAGCCCAAATCTCCTAGCTTCCTATTTCTAAGGGTTGTTTAAGACCTGGGGTCAGACACTCCCTTCCTAAAATACTCTACATATCACCTGATCTATTTTATAGAAATTATAAGAACTATTAGGTAATCATATTAGTTTATTATAAAAAAATTCTATTTTGATATTTAATTATAAACTGTGTTTTTGTAAATTAATAACTAATCTGACAAAAAAGTAAAAAGTTTTGTTTTAGTTTTCAAATATTGAGCACTCAACATTTAATAAAAAAGTTCCAGCTTTAAGATTATGTTAAGAAGTGATTTTATGCATAAGTTAAGAATTAATTTCCGAATTGTACATAACCATAAAATAATTCTGATAAAATATTAGCAATTTGATGGAAGTGTGTTATATCATGTACAGGGTTTTGTACCTGTGGTTAATCTAATGTATATTAATTCTGTGCTCTTTTAAAATCATTTCATGGGGAGGAAGGACTGAGGAAAAGTTTGGGATCCCCGGTCTCAAGATTGCTCAGGGGCCTAAAAATCCTGTCGTCGGGCCTGTTACTACTGTCGGAAAAGATTCATAGCATAACGAAAAAAACAACAACTTAAAATTACCTTTAGCAAACAAAAACTACGACTTTGTGTCAAAAGAGGTGTTTATTATTTCATTATTTTCGAGAATGTGCCTCATTCTTCTTGTTTGGTTTACCATTCAGAACGATAAGAATAAATTTATTCTTTTACTATCGCGGGAAAAATGGTCACCTGTAGTTGACCTTCTGCTATCGGGCAATTTTATTATTTATTAACTGTTGAAATATTTTGGTAGTTCAAGCAGGATTTGTAAATCTGTCACTCTCTTTTGCAGTTTCCTTGCGAAAACTAATACAGATGTATGTGTGTGCCTCGAAACGACATTATACAAACTTTCAACAAATATAATCCAGAAGAATAGCTTCACTGCGAATACTAACCAGCTTTAAGATGACGCATCAAAGTGCAGGAATTCCAGGTATTACTCGTCTTTCTGGGAATTATCTCAAGGCATTCCGAGGCAGCATGACTGGTCATTGGAAACAATGAACTGCATTTCCCACACTGCGCAATCAGATCAAGGGAACTACTACACCATAACCTCCTCCGTTCTCGTATGTTACATGTGATACAATGGTTTCACAATTTTTAAAAAATGCCCAATGGCAGTAAATCTTCCAGAACCGGTTGTATCACATGTGAACCTATGTAAAATACTTTGCTAAATTTTCTCTTATCGTCAATAAATGGCAGCACAAGTCAACTTTCGTGACTTGTAGTGGCCTCTTGTAAAAAAAAAAAAAAAAAAAAAAGACGATGTCTTCACTATGGTCCTGGTAAGTCTTTTATAACTATTTAAGTATACACATTCCATTTTGGTAAGTATAAGTCAGTTATTTAAGGTAAATAAGTTTAATTTTTTATTGAAGGTTTAACGCCCACCGTGAGCAACTCAATGGGCTATAAGCAGTCGCCCTTCCCTAATTTAGGGTCACTGGTTCCAGGGAAGACAGAGAGCCAGTGCCGTAAGACAAACACAACATCCATGCCTCACCGGGATTCGAACCCGGACCCCTTTGGGACGAATGATCAGAGGCCATCGCTTAGACCACTGCGCCACCGGGGCGGCTGCTTAACTTCGTTAACATATTAGATAGTAGTAACTTCTTAAACATTTTTTGTATCACTGGTGATACAATTGTTTCCAATCCTGTCGGAAAATTTTTTATGAGTTACTTTTAGCGGGTGTTTACACTAGTATTTACTAAATATATTCTACAATCTATGTAATATTTAATAAATATAATTTAAGATAAAATTTTCAAGTAATGATTGTTAACTAACGTTACTTGTGTTAGCATCATTACTTGAAATTTTCACTTATAATAATAATATTCTTTTTTTCTGACGAATCCTCAGATGATAATAAACCACTTCCTAAACGTAGGATTATTCCTACATCTATGTCACATGATTGAGCACGAAAAAAAGCATGTAAGACACATGCCTGAGATGACTGTGTTCAGACTGTAAGGTGTTCCTCAGATTATAACAAACCACTTCCTAAACGTAGGATTATTCCTACATCTGTGCCACATGATTGAGCACGAAATAAGCATGTAAGACACATGCCTGAGATAACTGTGTTCAGACTGTAAGGTGTTCCTCAGATGATAACAAACCACTTCCTAAACGTAGGATTATTCCTACATCTGTGCCACATGATTGAGCACGAAATAAGCATGTAAGACACATGCCTGAGATGACTGTGTTCAGACTGTAAGGTGTTCCTCAGATGATAACAAACCACTTCCTAAACGTAGGATTGTTCCTACATCTGTGCCACATGATTGAGCACGAAATAAGCATATAAGACACATGCCTGATATGACTGTGTTCGGACTGTAAGGTGTTCCCAGATGTAACAAACCACTTCCTAAACGTAGGATTATTCCTACATCTGTGCCACATGATTGAGCACGAAATAAGCATGTAAGACACATGCCTGAGATGACTGTGTTTAGACTGTAAGGTGTTCCTCAGATGATAACAAACCACTTCCTAAACGTAGGATTATTCCTACATCTGTGCCACATGATTGAGCACGAAATAAGCATGTAAGACACATGCCTGAGATGACTGTGTTCGGACTGTAAGGTGTTCCCCAGATGTAACAAACCACTTCCTAAACGTAGGATTATTCCTACATCTGTGCCACATGATTGAGCACGAAATAAGCATGTAAGACACATGCCTGAGATGACTGTGTTCAGACTGTAAGGTGTTCCTCAGATGATAACAAACCACTTCCTAAACGTAGGATTATTCCTACATCTGTGCCACATGATTGAGCACGAAATAAGCATGTAAGACACATGCGTGAGATGACTGTGTTCAGACTGTAAGGTGTTCCTCAGATGATAACAAACCACTTCCTAAACGTAGGATTGTTCCTACATCTGTGCCACATGATTGAGCACGAAATAAGCATGTAAGACACATGCCTGAGATGACTGTGTTCAGACTGTAAGGTGTTCCTCAGATGATAACAAACCACTTCCTAAACGTAGGATTATTCCTACATCTGTGCCACATGATTGAGCACGAAATAAGCATGTAAGACACATGCCTGAGATGACTGTGTTCAGACTGTAAGGTGTTCCTCAGATGATAACAAACCACTTCCTAAACGTAGGATTGTTCCTACATCTGTGCCACATGATTGAGCACGAAATAAGCATATAAGACACATGCCTGAGATGACTGTGTTCGGACTGTAAGGTGTTCCCCAGATGTAACAAACCACTTCCTAAACGTAGGATTATTCCTACATCTGTGCCACATGATTGAGCACGAAATAAGCATGTAAGACACATGCCTGAGATGACTGTGTTCAGACTGTAAGGTGTTCCTCAGATGATAACAAACCACTTCCTGAACGTAGGATTATTCCTACATCTGTGCCACATGATTGAGCACGAAATAAGCATGTAAGACACATGCGTGAGATGACTGTGTTCAGACTGTAAGGTGTTCCTCAGATGTAACAAACCACTTCCTAAACGTAGGATTATTCCTACATCTGTGCCACATGATTGAGCACGAAATAAGCATGTAAGACACATGCGTGAGATGACTGTGTTCAGACTGTAAGGTGTTCCTCAGATGATAACAAACCACTTCCTAAACGTAGGATTATTCCTACATCTATGTCACATGATTGAGCACGAAATAAGCATGTAAGACACATGCGTGAGATGACTGTGTTCAGACTGTAAGGTGTTCCTCAGATGATAACAAACCACTTCCTAAACGTAGGATTATTCCTACATCTATGTCACATGATTGAGCACGAAATAAGCATGTAAGACACATGCGTGAGATGACTGTGTTCAGACTGTAAGGTGTTCCTCAGATGATAACAAACCACTTCCTAAACGTAGGATTATTCCTACATCTATGCCTCATGATTGAGTACGAAATAAGTATACAAGACACATGCCTGAGATGACTGTGTTCAGACTATAAGGTGTTCCTCAGATGATAACAAACCACTTCCTCAACGTAGGATTATTCGTACATCTATGGCACATGATTGAGCACGAAATAAGCATCTAAGACATTTGCCTGAGATGACTAGAGACAGCGCCCACAGAAGGAGATACCGAAATTCAAAGTGCAATGAGTTAAATACAGTACGGTCTTCAGACTGGAAGGTGTTTATGTGTCTCAATGGCTCCAGAGATTCTTTTAAATTGTTCCATGAAAAATAAATTATGATATACATTATAATATTCCATAATATAACTCGAAAATCAATTAATTAAACCAGTATTTTTCGAATTCTTAAATATTACAATTACAGCATCTCGGTCCTGATGTATCACATGCGATACAATCCCCGTAGCACCCCCTCCTTTCCATAAAAAATTAAAGATTTTTTTTTTAGTTTACAATGCAGTAAACATCAATTTTCAAACCTGTTTTAAAAGATCAAGTGTTATCGCAGGTCTTCATCGCAGGTCTGAGGAGGATAAACATGATGAAACTGTTAAGAAACAGTATTCGGACACCGAAGTAATCTCAAAGGGGGAAAGCAGTTGCGCGTACGGAAGATTTGTGTCTTTTCTCCTCATCACACTCAGAAACCTCAGAAAACTTCATGGCTGCTCACAAAATTGTTGCGTAGTAATGGCACAGACGGAGACAGACCCCGCATGCTTCTGTCTCCGTCTGTGCCATTACTAGAAATGCGCCGATGCCGCCGTTTCTGCTGAATTGATCCCTCCACACGGCGGAGTTGCTTATAATAGAGTGCAGCGTTGTTGGTCCGATTCCTCGGCAGCATTTTCCAGTGAATAATGCCTTCCATGCCCCACTAGACACACAACATAATCTTCGCAGGATGAAGGTCATATTTTGGACGTGGTGTGGGCGTCTTATTTGGGCTTAACCATTCCCTCCGATGTATGAAATTCACGTACAGGCACTACTTTTCATCTCCAGTAACAATACGTGACAGAAAAGATTTGTGTTGCTGAGAACATTCGCGATAACGGCCGAGCAAGGAACCACATATGGCAACACGCTGATTCTTGTTGTCTTCGGTGAGAGTGTGAGGCACTAAAGATCCCAATTTCTGGACCTTTTGCATTCGTTCAAGGTGTCGCATCAACGTGGCCTGATCCAGGGCCGTAGCAAGGGGAGGGCCAGGCCGGGCTGCGTCCGACCTGTGCTTCCTTTTGCCGGTACTAGCGACTCGCACAACAGTATAATGCCCGATCTCTTTCACATCTTTTGCCCGACCACTTCACATCCTTCGTCCGATCTTAATCATCAGCTGCCCCTTCCAGCTTGCATGTCTGGCTACGGGCCTGGCCTGATCACAGTTAATCTCAGTGGCCAATTCGCGTGTGGTTTGACGCGGATCCAAGTGGATGAGATGGTTCAAACGATCCTCATCAAAGTGAGATGAACGACCTGAGCGTGGAGAGTGGTTGAGGTCAAAACTGCCACCTCGGAACCGCTCAAACCATTTGCGTGCTGTCCCCGGAGCAATAGCATCCTCCCCATACACAGCACAAATTTGTCGAGTAGCCTCGGCGGCTGTGGATCCCTTGTTAAACTCGTAGAGGAGCAGATGTCGGAAGTGGTCATTCCTCTCTACTTGACACTCCATACTTCCGGACATGAAAACCAAAAAACCATTAGCCACAATTACACAACGCAATATGATTTAGATACACGATATTACTGGCTACATTTTGATATACAACTGGCCATCTGCATCGTCGCTACTGACCTCGGAAACACTCGTGAAATAAAACGTCATGAACTTATGCATCAACCACATACATATTTACGATTATTTTTTATGACCTGGGGGCTAGCGAATCTTACACTTGCAATAACCTCCAAATTAAATATAACGCATTTTTATTTATTTTCTTATTCACTTTAAAGAAAAGTAGCGCATAAACTGCCTAGCGTTTTTCTTCTTCCTTTCTTTCTTTCGAAAGGAATTTTATTTATTTTAATTGTACATAGTTTTTATCATTAAAGTGTATCGTGCAAGAGACGGCATTTGTTTTCAATTTAATAGCTGCCTTTCCTTCTTTCTTTCTTCTTCTTTTTTTTTTTTTTTGGAGTGTTAGGCATAATCATGATTCACTGAGCACCTGGAAAAGCGCACCACTGTCACTGGTGCCATACTACGCCAACCTTGTAAGCCAACTTCGTGCAGCTATCAAGGAAAAGCGGTGTGGAAAACTGCGAAGAGGTGTCTTCCTACTTCAAGACAATGTCCCTAGTCACACCACCCAGATTGAGAAGACCGACAAACAGACTGCAGAATTTATTACTTGGAGACTTTTATTTGTTTCGCAAGCTGAAAATAATCAACCGTGGGAAGCGGTAGGCTTCTGATTCTGAAATGTTAGCAGCTGCGAGTGCGTGATTGAAGGACTATTATAAATATAATCTTTTTTCTAAGATCGCAGCACTAGAGCATCTGTGGGAGAAGTGCGTTGCAGTGCCCTGGAACAACGAACTACGCAGTGCGGCGATTGAGTAATGGTTGATACAAGAAGTGGCACGATCAGACAGCAAAAGGAAGGGCTTGCAGAGGTAATCTATTGCATGGAGCGTAGAGCTGATGTCACAGTTCTTTGTATGTCTTCAATGCCTTGAAAGCCTTTTCCTTTTAAAGGCAGCTTTAATTTTGGGTGTAGAAAGTAATCACACGTTGACAAATTTGGAGAACAGGGGGGATGGTTGACACTTGCTTTCGTACCAGAAATTTCTGAACACTGACTGCTCTGTGTACGGGTGCGTTATCGTGAAGAAGGAACCATTGCGCGCTTTTGTACTCAGGCCTGACACGAAACATCCTCTTCGGCAATCGTTCCAAAATGGATGTGTAAGCATTTTCGGTGATAGCTGTGGCTTTAGGAAGGAACTCGTGATGCAGAATTCCTTTGCTGTCGTAAAAGCACACAAGCATTGTCTTGAATTTGGACTTCTGCAACCTGGTCTTCTTTCCTTTGGCGACCGTGACGACTTGCACTGAGCAATCTGACCCTGTGTTTCAGGATCATATGAAAAATACAGTGAAATCCGCTTAATACGATCATCAAGGGACTGACGCAAATTAGCGTCTTAAACGGGAAAGCGTCTTAGCCGGAAATAGAAAATAAATAAAACCTACGCTACGTACCATTGTATATGTCGGCAGCACATTCACGAAAGTGTTGGGGAACACCAGAAATGATGGTTTCAATGCTTTCTTCCGGTCAAGGTCCCGGGAAAAGGGACTTGTATGCGTAAACATCCAGTGACTCATCTAACACGCAACTGACCCATTTTTTGCATAGTATTACTATTCACCCGATTCAAATGTACATGATGTTTCTGAACTAAGCGCTTATTAAGTGGGATTCGAAGTGTATTAAATAGGGTATATTTGTACTTATTTGACTCTCAATTCTAGGGACTACATGAAAAATGTGTATTAAGCGGGAAATCCTATTAACCGTGAGCGTATTAAGCGGATTTCACTGTACTATGTCTTGTCACCTATCATAATGCTTTGGAGAAAATTTCGCATTGTTTCTGCCATCTCGAGGAGAACTTTTGCGTACTCTACTCGTTCGTATTTCTGGTCGTCTGACAAAACAGGCCGAACAAAACGGGCACAAACTTTTTCCCCCTTACACTAGAATTTGACGAATCGTTTCCTTATTAACACCGATCTCACATTCGAGAATCCACATGGTCAAACAACAATCATTTTTTATCCTTTCGTGAACTTTCTCAGTAAGTTGAGACGTTTGCACTGAAATCAATCGTCGGGGTCTTTCGTCGATTTCCAAATCTTCTCGCCCATCCTTGAAACATCCATCGGAATATTTGTGTACGAGGTAGGCAATTAGTCCCATACAGATCACGCAACAACTCAACTGTCTCAGATGCAGTTCTGCCGATTTTCAAACAGAACCGTATATTTGCTCTCTGCTCCACAACAGAGTGTGACAATGTTCCTTCACCGAATGACGTCATGCACAGCGTAAATAATTATCCGCGCAATTCTCACGCAAACGTGGTTGCCACCACATACCTGAAAAATGAATTATAAAAGAAAACATGCTTTCCCGACCCGTGTGTCTTACCGGGATTAAAAAGAAAAACAAAACTCGGTCGCATTACTAAATTGCCGCACTGTGTATGTCGTAAAATAATAATAATAATAATTATCACGAAGGGACAGACAGCTTTCGTGCATGAGTTTGAACGCGAATTATTTGAATGACTCTCGTACTGTATTGATCATAGCCAAAGCCAGGAGATGTTACAACGATTTTTTTAATCTTGCAAATATCATTCAATTATTCCTCAAACTTTACGTCACAAAGCGGAATTGTTATCACTAGTCAAAAAGTTTTCAGGTGCACCCTGTGCGTAGTATTTATTCTAACTTTTGTAGTATGGGAACAATGTATAGGAATCTCTATGGCAAGTTACTATTTCTTCGCAATTTTAGCTTACTTACGTCCTTTTTTTCTTTCTTTCTTTTTTTCTGTAACAAGGCTGTTTATGAATTTTAGTTTGTAACATGACAAGGAATCTCTCTCTCTCTCTGTCTCCCTCGCATCTTTTAAACTATATTAATAAAAATGGTGGGTTTTATTTCACTACTCTCTTAGCAATTCGCTCAGAGGACTCCCTTCGCTTCCCATAAGTACGAACACTAAATTTTAACAAGTTAATAAAATCATGCAATGCATTGATTATGATACGCTTTCCAACATACCAGAAATCATTACTCAAGTTATGAGGGTAATAGCTGTGGAATAAATCTCGCTCCTGTGTCCTGACCTTTGACCCCATTTCGATGATGTTAAATAGCACCGGTTCAGTATACCTCCGGAACAACATACGAAAGTGTTGTCGCAATAGAAGCATTTTTAGTCAAGTTATGAGGGTAATGGCTATGGAATAAATCTCGCTCCTGTGCCCTGACCTTTGACCCCATTTTGATGATATTCAACAGAACCGGTTCAGTATACCTCCGGAACAACATACTAAAGTTTTGTCGCAATAGAAGCCTTTTTAGTCAAGTTATGAGGATAGTGGCTGTGGAATAAATCTTGCTCCTGTGTCCTGACCTTTCACTCCATTTCGATGATATTCAACAGAATTTGTTCAGTATATCTCCGGAACAACATACTAAATTTTTGTTGCAATAGAAACATTTTTAGTCAAGTTTTGAGAATAATGGCTGTGGAATAAATCTCGTGCCTGTGTCCTGACCTTTGATTCCATTTCGATGATGTTAAACAGAACCGGTTCAGTATACCTCCGGAACAACATGCTAAAGTTTTGCGGCAACAGAAGCCTTTTTAGTCAAGTTATGAGGATAATGGGTGTGGAATAAATCTCTCTCATGTGTCCTGACCTTTGACCCCATTTCGATGATATTCAACAGAACCGGTTCAGTATACCTCCGGAACAACATACTAAAGTTTTGTCGCAATAGAAGCCTTTTTAGTCAAGTTATGAGGATAGTGGCTGTGGAATAAATCTTGCTCCTGTGTCCTGACCTTTCACTCCATTTCGATAATATTCAACAGAATTTGTTCAGTATATCTCCGGAACAACATGCTAAAGTTTTGCGGCAACAGAAGCCTTTTTAGTCAAGTTATGAGGATAATGGGTGTGGAATAAATCTCTCTCATGTGTCCTGACCTTTGACCCCATGTCGATGATATTCAACAGAATTTGTTCAGTATATCTCCGGAACAACATGCTAAAGTTTTGTCGCAATAGAAGCCATTTTTGTCAAGTTATGAGGATAATGGCTTGTGACAGCGCCCAAACTCGAGCGCTGCACATTTAGTCGAGAACCCATTCCCTAGTTTATTTATTTATTTAATTATTATTTTATTTATTCATTTATTCATTTTTATTAATTCATGTATTTTTTGAAGAAAGAGTACGTTTTATTTTGCCATATACTTTCGGGTGAATCTTTTCTTTTTTTTTCCTCTCCGTCCCCCCTCTCCCAGCAAGGCGCAAGACTAGCTAGACAGCACAAGGCGGCACAGGACAGACCGACACTGTAAGGGAACGCTGGCGACAGCCATCGGCGAGCTGGCTTTGTAGTATGTTTTATTGGGGGCAATAGAAGTGTCCACCGTCTCTAGCTTGCACAATGCGTGTTGGGCAGACCGGAGACTCTTTGGAACCAGAGCTAGCAGTTTAATTGGGGTAAGGATTTACGGCCGGGAGTAGTATCACGCGGCAAACGTAACAAGGGGTTTCTCAGAATTTCACTGGAACGGGTAGGAATCTTGACCCCCTAACGAAAGAAGATCAAAATGTTAATTTTCCGACCAGTAAGATCTACACTGGGGAATTTAATTCAGGGAGGCTTGCGTTTGCCAGCTAGTGATTAAATGATGGGATGTTTTGAGGTAGTGTGGGTCTTCTTGGGGGTCGTCGAAAGATTTTACAAGGGAAGGAGAAGAACTTTGTCACTTCACGTTGACAGTTTTATACGAAACTTTTACCTTTGCTGGTTTCACGGCGTGCATCGGATGCACTGTCCTCCATGACTGTCACCTAGGAAGCTGCAGACAATTTTCTAAGCTGCGGATGGGAGATCGCAACCGAGGTTTCCGGATGAACGGACCTTCCACTAAGGACCATTAGGGCCCATACGACGGTCGCAGCTGCGGATGGAAGCTATAGTTATAACCACCGGACGAGAGTTCTCCCGGATCAGGAGTGGTCAGCAGCGCGATATCTAGGCCAGATTCGGATGTTGAGGTAGGAAATCCATCCCATTCTTTCTTTGGTGTCCCCTCATAAATTTTTATCGGATCAGTCTACACATAGAATTAATATTTTTTATAAGCAAATAGTTAATTGAGTACAGGTTCCTGTCAGAGAGTCTTAAATCATTTTTTGCTAATATCATGAGCGTATATTTATTATTATGCCAAATCATAACCAATAAATTGTTTTTGTTTGCTAATTTTGTCTAAGTTCTATGATGAGTGTGTCGTTAACTACAATATGTGTGCTCAACCCTAGATTATTTGGAGAATATATATATAACTTTTGGAACCGGAACTTAGAAAATCACTTCACTTATGCTTTTTATTTTAAATCTAGACGTTCACAAAAACATTGCGGCACACAGCGGACCCTTTGACTCCCAAAGGAAAATCTGCTGTGTGAAACACAACGCCCCGTCAGTGGATCCTGAAGCTGCGTCAGCCCTAAATCAGGGAATCGCAGAATCACAATCCACTCGACACCCCTTGGCTCCCAATATTACGCCGGGTGAACCCAATTAGGAACCCGAACGATGATAGGCTGTGGAATAAATATCGCTCCTGTGTCCTGACCTTTGGCCCCATTTCGATTATATTCAACAGAATTTGTTCAGTATATCTCCGGAACAGCATGTTAAAGTTTTGTCGCAATCGAAGTATTTTTAAGTAAGTTATGACGCAAAAGGGCAATGGAATGGATCTCGCTCCTGTGTCCTTTATCCCATTTTCAATAGGGTTCGTCCCCAGCTGGTCCCCTACCACATACTGAAATTTCATCGAAATCGAACCATTTTTACGCGAGATATCGTGCGAACGGACAGACGGACTAAGCTGGAGCATATACGCTTCTTCAACCTACAGTTAGAAACGTAAAAAAAAATCATTTTATACCGCCTAATTTCTATGAATTCGAAAAATTCAAGTACGTTTATTCAAGTTCTTTAAAATCTTCGACTGTTGCACCAGCCATATGTTCTAACAACTTAAAAATTCGCAGGGGGGGGCTAAAGGGAGTTGGGCTTCAGCTCACCCCAGCCTACACGTGGCGTCGCGCCCGGTTGATTATGATAACTAATATTCGACTAGTACATAATATTTGTTTTAACTTATCTTTTCTCACTAGAGGCGTTGTGGTTTCTGTTGCTAGAACTGCAAGGGGTGGTTTTAATTTTTCTGAAAAAAAAAGAGAAATTCGTAAGACAGAGCTATTAACGTACAGTATTTTGCACAGGGAGTGTTAAAACCCGATTTAAAGAGCGAAATACATATTTAATGTTGCTGTTTTTATTAACGGTGTTTTAAAATCAGACTTGGGTTATTCATTTCATTCTCGTTCGGCGCACAGCAGGTTGAATCGCCGCATTGTCTAACATGAATATCAGAAGGCTAAAGCGGGGAGTGGCAGCAAACAAAAGATTTCGTTCGTCGATCTGGTTCGTGCTAATTAGCATAAGATCATAATACTTCTGCGTTCCTAAATACTAAAGAGGCTGAAGGGCGGACGTGGATTGCGTAATGACACAGCTGACAGAAAGAGTTGTGGCACGCGCTTAGGTGACTGGACTGCGCGGCGCCGTAACTCTAACGTTTCAAGACCTCAGGGTGCACATTAGGGTATTGCTCCTCGCACGTTCCCTGTCGTTTTTAAACCCACAGCATTTGGGACACATGTGAAAAAAAGAGTAGTCGTTTCAATTCAGCAGGTGGTACATCGCTGATACATTCCTTTCCAGCACCGCATTATCTGCGCAAGAGATGGAGACAAGGGAAAAAAAAAGAAAGACGTTTGTGTATGACAACCGCATTTGCTGCACATGCTAAATCACTTCGAATTAGTTACCAGGCAGAGTAAGACTTATCGTTAGAGCAGGAAAGCCGGAAAAGGTAGAACAGAATGCTATTAGAGTTGCATGCCTAACATTTCTCACATTAGAAAATGAAAGCTTACGAATTTAAAAACAGTAATCCATATTCTGTGCCCGGACTAGCAATTTACTCCGGAGGTTGGGGGTGGGATGCCAATGGTAGGCAAGAAAATCAAAATATTACTTAAGAAAATTTACAGAATGAGTTCTCATCTTTCGGAATACGATAGTTATTGCAAGGGCTGATTCAAAAGGTGTGGGAATAGAATTTACATTTCCGACCAATTTTCAGCAAAGCGACATTGAAAATTATTGCTTGAGGCGGGCGCATATACACTGGCGATCAAAATTAAACAAACATTTATAAATTCGTACGTAACTGGAAGTACAGTATTTATGAGGAAATTCAATAAAATTTGGTAAAGAGGTTTATTATTATTATATAAATTATGCAACTCAAGCAGAAAGAAAATCGTAACTTCATAATTTGCATGTGTTAATATCATAATCTACATAAAAGAGCAGTCCATGTAACAATATTCAAAGTTTTTTTGCTTAATACATGTGGATGGAATATGATCATCTCTGACAGCCATGCAGCTCAACCAACGACTCCTTATACTGTTTATGAGGGTATTGATGAGGTCTTGAGCAGGATTAATGGCCACTCTTCAACAACAGCTGTTTTTAGTCCTTAATGTGGTGTATGCGGAGTTTCAATACGTTTTCCTAGGGCATCTCATACGTGCTGAATGGGATTGAGGTCAGAGGATCTAGGTGGCCAATCTATTCGACGAATATCTTCCTCTTCGAGAAAATCAAGAACCAAATGAGCTCGATGAGGTCGGGCATTATTGTCCATAAGAATCAAATCTGGACCGACGGCTCTCCTGATTGGCCAGATATATTGTGAAAACAGGAATTTGTCGGTGACGTTGATCGAAGCTACGTCTCCCCGCTCCGGAGTGAGTTGCTCTAACTGACTAAGCTACACCGACGGAATGTGTCGCTGCAGATTTGTCGTCTTGTCACGTGCTTCACCCTCTGTAGTACGTCACAATAGGGATTAAAGATCTCGTCTCTGTACCTCAGAATAGTAACAGAACGACTCTGAAAGATGTGCGGGTCTGTACTCCCGTTCGTCATGATTCCTGCCCGGATTTTTACGCCCCCGCCACCACAAGTAGTTAATCCCTTTTTCTCATGTTAGGGGGGGGACTGTTGCTGGTCCCTCGTTCTCTCCACATGAGAATACATCTCGAATCAGTACTTAAACTGAATCGTGATTCATCTGTGAATAGCACATTCGCCCACTTGCTTAAACTCCAGGTGTGATGTTGGTGATTCCACGTTAATGAAACTCGGAAGGCTGCGTACGTTAGAGGGACACAATAATTGGTCTCCTTGTGTAAAGGCATTAGAGATCTGCACGGGCCTTAAGTTAGAAAGCCCGGCCCGGCCGAAGCCCGCACGTCCAAGGCTCGGCTCATTTCAAATTTTTTAATTAAAGCCCGGCCCGTATATTTCTCTTGTTTCCAAAGCCTGGATCGGCACGCAAAATTTCAACAATTACTAAAACTCGAATTTGACACCCGGTGCACTCGGTCATTCGACTCCTGAAGAGTTTTCGTTTCCTTAATTGCTACACGTATTCTATTACAATGGGCGTTAATGTTAATTCGGAATATTTCTGTGACTCTGTATAAGTCACGTGACGTCGGGGGGGGGGGGGGGCTTGTATACTCTAAAAGATTGCATGTAAACGACAATTTCCATGCCTTTCAAATTTTCTGGGTTTTCAAATTATCATTGCCTACCGCCGGACCCGGAATATCCTTGGGGATAAGGAGGGGGTTTAATTCGAAAAGTACGAAATATCCAGAATTATGAGTCCGATCGTTCTACTTTACATTGTCTACAAGCACATATTCTCCGGAAGCGATTTTTTTCTCGAAAATCTTTCGCTTTCTTAAACTCCATAATAAGTATGGAAGAGTATTTATCAGCAACACTGAACTGAGCGTATGCTAGGGAAAACAACGACCAGTGTCACAGAAGTTTTGAAAACGGCTGGACTGGGATACCTAAAGTTCATTTGCCATCTGCTGACTCCCTCAGAGTACAAATGGAAAAAAATACATCACAGATTTATACACAGAAGTAAGTTTCTCTCAGCCCATTTCTCCTGTGCCATTTAAGGCAACTTGAAAGGTTTTCACACATCTAGAGAACAAAGTACTGCCGACCAGAACAATAAAAAGGATCATCTGCGAGCGGGTGGCTCGGTTTATAAATGCTGCAGTTAATAGCCTGCCCTGAAGCATGAGAGGAGGGTGAAAGTTAGAGAGAGAGAGAGAGAAAGGACCACTTTCACATTGAAAAATTAAGGGAGCTGACCTACTCCAATTGTTTTGTAGGAAGGGAAGATGTCGTAAAACTTCAATTTTTTCCAGCAGCGGAAATTATTCAATCTCATTCTGCTGCTGTATGTTGTGAGATTCCCAAACGAGAAGGGATTGTTACAGGAATTGTTTTGCTCACAAAAAAAAAAAAAAAAAAAACCCTTCTCGGGCCGTGTCTGTTTTACCTTCTCGGCCCGGCCCCGGCCCGTTTTCCCAACTTCGAAATGAGCAAATGCCCGAACCGGCCTGCGGGCCGGTTTGAGCCCCTGCAGACCTCTCAAAGGCATTACTCACGAAGTATTTTACAAACAGTATACCCTAAAACTCTCGTTCCTGTAAATGTTGTAAGCTCCAAGGGCCGCCCCGGTGGCTCAGTGGTCTAAGCGATGGCCTCTGATCATTCGTCCGAAAGGGGTTCGGGTTCGAATCCCGAAGAGGCATGGATGTTGTGTTTGTCTTACGGCACTGGTTCTCTCCCTTCCCTGGAACCAGTGACCCTAAATTAGGGACGAGCGACTGCTTATAGCCCATTGAGTTGATCACGGTGGTCGTTAAACCTCCAATAAAAAAAATAAGCTCGAAGGAAAGTTGTTTAGCTGTCTCTGTTCCGTTTGGCAGTCTGTCTCATAGAGCGATCGTCTGCAACAGTTGTGACCCTGGGACTGCCTTCTCCTAGCCGACGACGAACAACTGTCTGTTGAAACTGTCTCCAAAGTCTTGACAGGATCAATCAATCAATCAAACAATTAATCAATCACAATCCCTAAATATAGGTCTAGAACCGTTATATCTAAGTTTTTGGTTCTGTCATTGTAACGGGGAACGTTGGAGCCCTCAAGGATCTGTTGGAGTCTGACTGTACGCCGCATGTTGAACAGGCTACACGTTGAAAGGAGGGAACAGACAAGGATGTTTTGGCAGGACGTTGAAAGGAGGGAACAGAGAAGGTTGTTTTGGCAGGACGTTGAAATAAGGGAACAGACAAGGATGTTTTGGCAGGACGTTGAAAGAAGGGAACAGACAAGGATGTTTTGGTAGGACGTTGAAAGGAGGGAACAGACAAGGATGTTTTGGCAGGACGTTGAAAGGAGGGAACAGAGAAGGTTGTTTTGGCAGGACGTTGAAAGGAGGGAACAGACAAGGATGTTTTGGCAGGACGTTGAAAGGAGGGAACAGACAAGGATGTTTTGGTAGGACGTTGAAAGGAGGGAACAGACAAGGATCTTTTGGTAGGACGTTGAAAGGAGGGAACAGACAAGGATGTTTTGCCAGGACGTTGAAAGGAGGGAACAGACAAGGATGTTTTGACAGGACGGGCGATAAAGAAGGGGATGAAAAATTAAAGTTGAAGACAATACACGCCAATGCGTCAAAAAGGGAAGAACTGTAAGCTTCTAACGGTGGGCATCGGCTAAAAAGTAGTATTTATTGTACTGAGCTGCCTGGTAGTGAGCACAGCAGGCCGGTTTATTAAACGGGATATAATTTTTTGGGGGAAGGGGAGGGAGTCAGGTGGGGCATTAATTTGCAGTGCTATATCTCTCTATTATATAAAAAAGTAACTGCCGCCGCTGTTTTAGAAATTTCGCGACACTCTTGCTTTCCTAGCTCGCAGTGCAAAACGTATTAAACACAAAAATATGAAATTTACATCGTTTGTAGAGAATTGTTTGGAGAACACGTTGAAATAAACCGTTTCTCGATTCTAGCGATACTTCAAGAGCTATTGTATTTCAAAGTTAAGGTCAGCAAAAAAGTGCTATCAGGTCGCGTTCCGGACACACTAACAGCAACAGTACCACGAAACTTTGTAGGCATGTAGTGCCATGACCGACTTTTTCACCTCTTGGCCCTTTTTTTGAATCTCGATTTAGTTTACGAGAAATTAGATGTCTAAATTTCACAAAATTCTCTATTTCGCGATGGGATCTATTTAAAAACAAATACATAGACAAACTATAAATTTTAACGCATTGCAATTTTTACAGCATAAACTTACAACTATCGTTCCTTTTTTACAAAAAAAAAATTAAGAAAAAGTCATTTTCTGATTTTTAAGCATTTTTTAAAGACACAGAGGAAAGAAACGAACGGCTCGTCTTCATAAGGTATTTATTGCTCAAAATGTTAGTTATAAAAAACGCCTCCACAAAATATGAACAAGTACAGAATACAAAACAGTAACAAGATGTGGGAGAGAACAAGGTATACGCAAGCATTTAAAAAAACAATAACAACAGTGTAAAGGGTGTGAAAAAGAGGGCGCTGAGAGGCTGCCCAGTTGAACAGCAGTAAAAATAAAAGTCTATTAGTCCGTTGATAACAATAGTATTAAACTGTGTCTAAGAGTTCGCCGAAAACTAAACAAAAACAGACGGTAAAGCAGTACAAGTTCAAATTTAAACAATTTCAAAACAAAACGTTTATTCAGAAGAAAAAAAACTCAGTCAGTTGGGAAATCATGAACAGGCTGTTGATTGTTTTCGAGTTCAGCTGTGAGCAACTTCAGCATGTACCACAGACGATGCTGAAGCTGGGCATCTTCAGGGGGAACGGAAACGTTAATCAAAAATTCATCAAGCAATTGCAGTTGTTGAAGCATTTCAGGTAACCAATTTAACTTCGATTGAATACACGGGATTGTTAGAAATTTGTCAATCCTAGGGCGTTGAATTAGTTCAAGAAGTTCAGTAAATGTGAGCGGTTGCATTGGAACAGAACAGTCTTTGAACAGAGCGGAAAGTTTGGGAATTGGTGGGAAGGGAAGAATCATCTCCAACAACATCCGAAGCAATCGATGCTGATTCACTTAAATTAGCAGCAACATCCATATCATCATCAGTAGGGAGGCAAGCGAAACTGTTTGTTGTACGAAGTTGAGAAGAAAAATTTTCTACGCCAGGTGAGGTTCCAGAGGAAGTGGCAGAAGATTTGGTCCGAAAACGCCTAGTGCGACGCGAAGGCCTAGGAGAAGACTCGGCAGAATTTGGACGTTTCCCGGCAGTTTTGGGTCCAGAGGAGCCCACCGAAGTAGGAAGAGGTGGAAATGACATGTCAACAATGAGAGCAGATTTGAACAGTTCAGAAGCAGGTGTTTGCACTTGCGAAACAGGCTGTGAAACGGGAGGCAATTTGTTGCTTGGTGGTGGCGCGTGAGAGCTGGGCAATGATGACGCAGTAGTTTCGGAAGAAAGCGGCTGCTCGGAGTTGAATGGAAATGGCAGTTCAGTGTTTGGCAATAACTGCGTAGTTGTTTTGAAAGAAAGCGCCTGCTCGGAGTTGTATGGTAATGGCTGTTTAGTGCTTGGCAATAACTGTGTAGGAGTTTTGAAAGACAGCGGCTGCTCGGAGTTGAATGGCAGTGGCGGAACTGAAACAGGTGAAGACAACGAAATATCTGCAGTCATTGAAGGAGCAAGTAGCAGAGATGGTGACGTGGTTGACATTGGGGAAACAGTTTGTTCAGTAGTAAGGGCGGAGGAAGTGTATGATGGAGGTGTGTCACGAACCTTCAACGAAGGGACAGCACCTTGCGCAAGTATGCGCTGAGGGCACTCATAAGCCAGGTGTCCCTCAGCTCTACACCGGAAACACTGGACACCAGCAAATAAGTTGAAAACGTATGTTCGTGTGTCCGTAACAAGTTGCAGAGATGTGGGGCGGTTAGAAATGGCTTGGTCAGTGGGGAAAATAACACGATATTGGCGACGTCCTCCTTGCACAAATTTGAATGGAGAGTCTCTGGCAGCAGCTGGGAGAAATTTAGTCTCTCCCACTACTCGACCAAGAGTGCCGAGTGCAGCAACAAGTAAGTTGTCAGGAATAGCAGTAGGCACAGGAGATAATGTCACTGTGACCGGGCGCTGTGCAGAAGCAACAGGTTGCAAGTGAAAAGAGCCAATATCAATGCCTGTGGCAAGAACGGTGTCGGTGGCTTTTTGTTGAACAAAATGAACGACAACACCCCCTCCAATGCGAATAATTGAAACGATGCTTTCCTTGGGAACAACTTTAACCAAGGCCTCCAAATAGAGGGAGAGGGGGGTGTCACGAAGAGACGGAAAATACACACTTAATAACAAAGCTGAGGAAAGTTCTTTACCTGCTGGTGAGTCGTCAGAAATCCGAATCTTGAGAACTTTATCTTCTCTAGAAAATTGTGGTTGCATTGAAAGAGGTGCATGAGATTGGTTTGGACGAGCAGTCGCAGCATACGAGCGTGGAGGAGTAGCAGCCGTGGCAGCAGAACGTGACTCGGCATCCAGGATATGCAAATTAGGACGAAGAACATTCGATGCAGAAACATTAGGACGAAGCACATTAGAAGCAGAAACACAATTAGAAGTAGACAAATCCACATTTGAAGAGGTCATAGTTGTCTCACAAGCGGTCGATGTAGCCAAAGAAAATCCAGCGGAGATAAAATCAGCAGACGGAACTTGCATTTGTACTTGGGAAGCAGCCATCATGGCCGCTAAGCCGAACAACACAACACTGTGTGCTGCAACTGCGTCACACAGAAGAAACACAAAATAACGAAACAGAAGGCACACACACTCACTGCAAGTGAGGCAAAACGGTGAATACACAACACAGTCAACACGAACCACTAACGCAGACGATAAATTCACAGGAAAAAAAACATTTTTTTTTACAGACGCAAAGGAAAGAAACGAACGGCTTGTCGGTCTTCACGATAACCACAGAGGAACGTTCTGGTCCCGTGAGCTGCTGCCGTGGTGACGCAGAAAATTTGTTATGCATTCGATTTGTTGGTAAAGCTATCTTAGTTGTTTAAGGTGGACGTCAAGTAATTTTGCTTCCTATACTTCCAATGGAAAAACTTCTGTATACATTTTCTTCACAATTAATGCATTCCCAAGGATGAAAATTTGAACATCGATTAAAATAGCTTCATTTGAGAACTTGGAATACTTAATATTTCCTGAAATATAACCATAATTTTGCAATCCAACATTTGTTTGTCTACTGACGTCATCAAAGTGCAGGTCGCGCCATCTTTTTTCTGGACAATTAATGCGTTCCCAAGGATAAAAATTTGAACATCGATTAAAATAGCTTCATTTTATAAATTGGAATACTTAATGTTTTCTAAAACATAACCATAATTATGCAATCCAACATTTGTTTGTCTACTGGCGTCATCAAAGTGCATGTCGCGCCATCTTTTTTTAGGACAATTAATGCGTTTCCAAGGATGAAAATTTGAACATGGATTAAAATAGCTTCATTTTATAACTTGGAATACGTAATATTTTCTAAAATATAACCATAATTATGCAAATCCAACATTTGTTTGTCTACTGACGTCATCAAAGAACAGGTGCGCCATCTTTTTTCTGTTTCCAACACCACCAAAGGAAAAGTTATAGATATTTTATATAATTATGGTTATGTTTCAGAAAATATTAAGTATTCCAAGTTATAATATGAAGTTATTTCAATCGATGTTCCAATTTTCATCCTTGGGAACACAATACTTCTGAAGGAAATGTGTACAAAAGTTTTTCCATTGGAAGTATAGGAAGCAGAATTACTTGACATCCACCTTAACGGTTGGGCATACCGGTTTACGGTTTACGGAAATGCTTTTTGGACCGCTTTTGTTTCCCTTAGTGGTAATTTAGTAAGTGCTATAAGTTCAAACGACAAAAGTCCGACCTTCCAAAAATTAACGACAGTTAAAAAAAAACCTCTGAAATTTCGGAATAACAAGTCTTATTTGCTTAGACATGCAATAAAAATTGAAATTTATATGAATTTGCCAGTTTTTATTTCATGGGATATACTCGGAGATCGGGCTGCAGGACCCGAGCGCTACGCGGCAGCCCCTAGTTGGATTTAAAAAAAAAAAAAATGGAAAGCTTCCCCAATAATTAGGCTGTAATAAATTGTTTGCAAGACAGGCTCTCTTAATAAAATACAGGGTGTCCAAATAATGATTGTGCACTGAATTTACAAATTGCAGTAATGTAATAGTAAAGAAGTTTTGAATGGAATTGCAGTAGAAGTAATCCACCACGTGGAAGTGCTCTGTGCCTGGTAAGCTTCATGTCTCCCCACACCGAGGCACGCGCAGCTTTCATTCGGAGCGAAGGTCATTCCCGAGGGCTTGGTCGACGGAGGCAGATGTGTCGATTGATCACTCGTCTCAGCACAAGGGCAGTGGTGTTAATGCTTGAACAGAAAGAGTTTTGGGAGGAACATGTCTTTCGCCGTGACGACAAGTACACGGACGAAGTGCCAAAAATAGTTCGCTACGAAATTTTGTGATGCAGACGTCCCCCACCGTAATGCGGTACGTCAGCTCACAGCGAAGTTTCGGGAAACCGGCAGTGTTCTGGATGCCCACTTCCCGGTAGGCCATCCACAGCAGACGAGACCGTACAGGATATCCAGGACAGGATACAGAGCAGTCCACACAAGTCCGTGATGCCCAAACTCACAGAACGGGAAGTCAACGAAGGATGGTTCCATCAAGACAGTGCAACTGCTCACACCGCTGCCGCATCAGTACAGCTTCTGAAGGAATTCTTCGTAAATCGCATCATATCCCGGGGACTCTGGCCTGCCCGGTCACCGGATCTAACACCGCCTGACTTTTTTCTGTGGGGAGCACTAAAGGGGAAGGTGTAAGCAGGTAATCCGCAAACACTACAAGAGGTACAGGCTGCAATAACGACCCACATCCAACAAATCACACCACGTACCTGAGAAAGGTCTCCGCCAAGATGCAGAAGCGTGTGCAGACATGTTTGGACGTCGGTGAGACCCATTTCCAACACCTCCTGTAGGAAACATTTTGCTATGGTGTTACTTTCAGTGCACAGTTATTTTTCGGACACCCTGTATAATGAATGGTGTGAATGGACAAATGCCAATTGCTATAAAAATCAATAAACATGTACTTGTCACTTCCCATGGCGGGCTGATTATAATGTGCAAATTAGAGTAAATTCAGTACGAAATGTAAGGCCAGAAGGTGAATTTCGTGACTCATAGTAGGAGTCGCGTCAGATTTTG
Organism: Macrothele yani; assembly: GCA_039090855.1. Taxonomy (NCBI): domain Eukaryota; kingdom Metazoa; phylum Arthropoda; class Arachnida; order Araneae; family Macrothelidae; genus Macrothele; species Macrothele yani. The sequence continues at coordinate 43,995,831 of CM077024.1, forward strand.
ATGTGATCGGAACAGATATTACATCTGGGAAACGCCCCCAGTTCCAGAATTGGCAAGGCCAGCAGGAAAAGTTGAGAGCTGAGGAAAAATTAATTATAATTAGTCTGTAACATAAAAACATGACTGATAATGAATTTTATATAATGGGGAAAAGACATAATTTATATAAAAATGGATTGCAGCAGGTACTAAAAAAACAAAACAAAAATAAGTAAAAAAATGTGTGTACTAAAAAAGAGTGAAGGATGAAATGGGAATTAACCAGCAGAACTGCACCTTATGCTAAGTAACTGCGATAGTTACAGAGGCTGAGTCGAAAGTTTTGCGATATTTGGATCACTTTATATCTTCATACGTACCTTTACGACGAAAGCTGACTAACATTCAAAGTATATGCCATCGTGTTGCACTGTCTTTAGCCATCTGTCTGGCAGTTCTTCGATTCCGCAGAGGTACTAGTTCTTGTCCTTCGAGGCGAAGAACTCCTTCACCCCAGCAGCCACCTCCTCCTGGTTGTTGAAGTGCCGCCCGTGAAGGAACTTGGCCATGGACCGCAACAAGTAATTATCCGACGAGGCAAGGTCCATACTATCTGCTGGGTGTGGCATCAGTTCGATGCCCTGAAGTTTCTGGAGTTTTGCCCGGGTCGTTCGCGCGATATGAGGCCGAGCGTTGTCCTGCTGTAGAAGAGCGCGCTTTCTGTTCCCCAGTTCCGGGTACTTCTCCTCCAAAACGGCATACATCCACTCCAGCTGTTCAGAATAGATGTTGGCGTTGATGAACCGACCGTCTGGAACAAATTCGTAATGGATTATCCCCTCGAAATTCCACCAAACGCAGAGCATCACCTTGTGCTCGAAACTTCCACGTTTGGCAACAGGTTCAGGAAGCTGTCCCGGGCTCAACCCTTGCCGTTGTGTGTTAGGATTACGCAAATAGACCCCCTTTTCATCGCACGTAACAATTCTCTTGATGAAACGTATATAGCGCAGGTTTTCTAGGAGTTTCGTGCACACTTTCACTCGGCGGTTTGCTTCAGCTGGCATAAGTTCGTGAGGGACAATGCGGCAACTCCTGTAGACCTTGCTGAGTCCCTGAAGGGGATAAACCACGGTGATCTGTGATATGCCCAGCTCGCCTGATAATCTCCGAGTACTGGTTGTCGGATTTGCCTCTACGGCCTGGCGCACTCCTCCGAATCCTGTCGTTTCACTCACCGCTTTTTGCTGTGTGGCGACACTGCGCCGATGTGTGAGACGTGCAACTGCCGACTCACCGTCACTCATCTTTTGTGTACCTGTGTTCGTTTTCGTGATGTACGTTTTCATTTCTTTCATTCTCATTTGTTGAACGAGGACGCCGTTACACTGCAGCGGCTCCTCAATGACCACTGCAATACTGTTGTTGTTTTTTCATTTTTTAAACAAATTGACTATTTTAAACGTATCTAGATTTTAGCCCTATCATCATACTCATTTTTCAGTTTTACTGAATCAGCTAGATTTTAATCTTTGTATCATGTTTTTAGTACTGTTTGTTTCATTATCTTTTTTAGCCCTTTCATCGTTCTCATTCTTCAGTTTTATTTGATCAGCCATATTTTAAGCTTCATCGCACGTTTTTAATACTGTTTGTTTGTCTGTCTGTCTTGTAGTTTTTACCGTGTTCATTTCCATCTTTCACTTTTACCACTTCATCCTGTTTTTAGCCTTGTGTACGTGTTTTATTGATTTTGTTCTCTTTTGATGTCTTTTGTTTGGCGCTCTTTGGCCAACCATGGGCCTTGCGCCAATAAAATCAATGAACCAACCAACCAACCAACCAACCTCCGAATCCACGGTTCGCTGCCTACCTGACCACGGCTGATCGTCGAGGTTACTATCACCTGAGCGAAATTTCTTGAACCATCTGGTTGCGGTGTCCACGGAACCTTCTCCTTTCGCATGACAAATGTTTCGTGTTGCTTGAGCATCGTTATGGCCGAGCGTGTTCAAACTCGTAAAGCAAAAATTCCCTAATTAGCCGTTGTGGCTGTTCATTCTTAGGCGCCCCAACTACAGACAGAACGACGACATACAAAGCTGTTCACAGCAACGACTACCACTTTATATCCCTTTCGACTGACTGCAATGCACGACTTGAACTAGTTTAAACACGTGACGTACCCGCCGCAGAATATGCGTTTATGCAAATATTGCAAAATTTTCGACTTACCCTCTATACAATTCATGCAGGAACACGGCTAAGAGCCAACAGAAAATCAATAGAGTAACAAATGTGATATTTATTTTACGTGCGGTAGAGTTGTTAGGTACTAATTGTCACAGTAAATACATATGTTGTATAAATTACATTGAAAGAGCTCACTTGCTCAGAAGTCTTGACAAGACATTTTGTGGAAAATTCAATGCACTGGAAACTTTCGTGTGGGAGTGACATGTTTCCGTCCAACCAATCGCTCTCCGTTGTTGAAAATCATCCACACGAAGTCTTTGTAACACAATCAGTTCTACGTGCCACTGAAGTGAACGCAAGAGTTGCCGAGAACAGTTGCAAAAGACGAACTGACTCGCGTGTCCTTCTTAAGCAATCTTAATTTGCACATTCCGGTTTACATGCGGCAAAAGTAAATGCCGGATAGTCTTCCACGGTAGCGTAATTTGCCTATTCGCCAATTTTCAGTGCATTGTTTTACCTACATCAGTAGCTATATCTGTTTTTCTAGATTGTCTATTAATTTTGAGCAACGTTGTATTATATTCGGAGAGCATAGTATGTACATCTCCCGCTTCAATTTCTTTTTTTTTTTTTTTTATCTCAAAGGCCAAAATCGAAAATAATGCTTCATATTTATTTATTTTATTTTCAGATTTTCGCGAAAATTTCCAGAAGCCTTGAATTTTGTTGTGAAATTGGAAATTAAATGCTATCAATGGATTAAACATTAGAGATACCTACCTAGTTATATTCCAAGTCACCCTAAAAGTGTACTGTTGTTAAAGGCGGGAGAGCCTTATCACGACTCGTCAGAGAACGCAAGAACGGTATCCATCAGCATTCATGTGGTCTTCTACTGTTTTCTTTCTGTTCCCCACACCCACCCACACATCTCACAAGCAGTGGGGATTGTGAGTAGGGGTGTCGTGGGAGGCCGAACTGCTTCCCCTCCTGCTTGTTTAAGTACCATTCCCTTCGAGTTTCCCGATTGTCAATTTATTGACTCTGTTGCCACGTTTACCCATGCTCGTCGAATGTGATACACTGTTAGGAAGCCCTGCTGTACTCCCATTTACCGCCTGCGTTTGTTTTGGCTGTGCTCCACTCTGTGGGGGATGCCCATGTCAACTACCCATCACCCCTATGTCTAATGTTTTGTCTGCTGAGCGCCTTCGACTGGTATCTCAAGCGAAACAAAAGAAAATAATTTCTTCCATATATATCCCTTTCGGAACACCTTTTTTAAAAGCAGTAATTTTATTTTTGACTTTGAATTATATATTTCGAGCAACAGAAAGTCTGTTCTTTGGAAAATAAAAATGTATACCATTTTTATCCATTCAGGATGAAGCACGAAATTTGTTCCTCGGTGGAAAAAATTAGTTCCTTTTTTATATTGTACCACAAGATCTGCTCTTTGGTGGATAAAAACTTGTCCTGCTTTAACTGAGCTTAATATGAAACATGCGCGAAAATTATGTATTAATTATAATTCGTTGCACTCGGTTAAATACACTGCCTGACAGAGAAAATGCCACACTACGAAGACGTGAGCACAGCTGCATGTAAATTGCTGGGTGGGTGCACACGTAGAAGTTATGCAAATGATTGCGTTTGCCGTCCAATCGCACAAACGGTGCGCAGGATATAAGCGGACAGCCAGCCCGTGAAGCCAACAGTTGAGACGTCGTCACCGCCGCGAGAAGTGAGTGGTTCTGCTGTAACCGTGTCTGGAGAACGAACAAGGGGTGCCGATGACGTTAAGACGCCGTCGTACGCGATTTCATCAAACGGATGATTTCACGAGCGGTGTCATCGCAGTCCTTCGTACCACCGGATGGTCCTTGCGTCGTATTGCGGAAGAAACACCACGTGATGCCACAATCGTGGATCGCATTTGGTGGCATTGGACCCATTAAGGATCTGTGCAACGTCGTAGGAGGACCGGAGCACGGAGACGGACGTCCGAGCGCACCGTTCGTAGCATTCGACGTCATGCCGTAGAGGATCCACAGGCCGCAACTGGCGACATTTTGCGGTGTGTACGGGGAGGCTTGGGTGCTCCGATATCGACGCGGACAGTGTGGCGCCGATTGGCTAGCAACAACACGAATTATTGAATGACTCTTGCAACGGAATTGTCCAGCCGTCCGTTGCAAAGGCTACCGTTAACAGCGAGCCATCGTTGTCACCGCTTGGCGTGGTGTTGCTCCAGAACTGCGTGGGGTGCCGAATGGAACAGTGTGGTGTTCAGCGACCAATCGCGGTTCTGTCTCACCACGCATGATCGCCGTGTGAGAGTCTGGAGGCGACGTGGCCAACGGACGGATTCCTTCGGCATTATGGAGCGCCGCACGACCCGGCAACTTGGAATCATGGTATGGGGTGCTATCAGCGCCAACAGCCGCTCACCACCGGTACGCATTACGGGCACATTGACGCCCCGCCGCTATGTTCACGAGGTGCTGCAACACGTGGCACTACCGTACCTGCAGGGCTTCCCAAATGCCGTTTTTCAACAGGATAGTCCCGGTCGCATACCGCTCGGATCAGTCTGAATGCTTTACACGGTGTGCGGATGCTTCCGTGGCCAGCACGATCCGCCCATCGAGCATCTGTGGGACACGATTGGGTGTCCGTTGAGCACCCTCTCACCTCCGCAAAATGAAGATGAACTGTGGACTCGGATCAACACCACATGGTCCACGATACCACAGGACTCTATTCGGACTCTGGATGCCACGTCGGATTCAACGCTGAATCGCCCAAAATGGGGGCCACACTCCTTATTGATCATCCTGTATATTTGGTCACTGGAGCTTAGTGTGTATTTGACAATTAAATCACTTGTTCAGGACCTCCTTGGCTATCTGCATGTGCAGTTTGGTCTGTTTTTGAGCATTCCTTCATGGTGTGGCATTTTGTCTGTCAGGCAGTGTATCATGACCGTATCCAGGAATACTTGATATAACAAGATTTTTTTGTGTATATTGTCACTACAAGTCATTCATAATTAGTATTCCCGTATCTCCCCCTTGTTTGTGCTGAACGGCTAGTAAATTTTCCATTTAGCGGGCGGAATTTACACACAATCGCGCACATGCTGTAACGTATAATCTAACATACGAGGACGAATCGAAAAGTAACGCACACCAATTTTTTTTGGTAACAGTTTAATAGATAGGCAAAACAAAACATATACACAGTGAAACTACATTTCTTTGCTATTTTTCAACATAATAACCGAGACACTCAAGACATTTATCCCAGCTTGGTACCAATGTTAGTATACCTTGTTCATAAAAGGCCGTTTTCTGGGAGTATAGCCACCTGCGGACAACTGATTTGACTTCGTCAGCCGAATTGAAACGTTGGCAGCCCAGGAATCTTTTCAAGGGACCAACAAGTCCGATGAAGCCAGATCCGAACAGTGCGGTGGGTCCTGGAGCACCTCCCAGCCAAATTGCGCAATTTTGTCACGAGCGTGTTATGCAGCATGTGGGCGAGCGTTGTCACGAAGCAGTCTGACATTTGCAACGTCTCTGTTGAGTCTTTTGTCAGGCAGGGCACGACGCAACTTTGTCAGTGTGTTAGCGCACGTTTTGCATTCACAGTGGTCCCCGTTGGATGAAACCCCACCAGGAGAATGCCATGCATGTTCCAGAACACCGTCACGAGGACTTTTTGTGCAAATTGGGTTACTCTGAGTTTTTTTTGGGGGTGGTGGTGGGGGGTGGTGGTGGTAGGGAATCGGAATATTTCCACACCATACTAGCCTTTGCTTCGGGAGTGCAGTGGTGCACCCAGAACTCATCGTCCGTCACTACACCGGCCAGAAATGCATGTCCTGCGTAACGCATCAAGTGGTCCAAGGATGACATCATTCTCTGTCCCTCCTGGTTGTCTGTCAAGATCTTGGACACCCATCGTGCACTGACATTGTGAAATTGCAATTTATCATTCATAATATCGTACGCTATACCGTACGAAATGTTGAACTTCTCTGCCAATGTACGCAGATGGCTCCGCCGTTCACTCAGAATTGCCTGCTCATTGCCTCTCCCAGTGGCAGGTGTTGACGAGGTTACATGTCGAACGGAACGTGGCGAATGGGTAAGGTTGCCACGGCCCTCCGCAAAGAAACTGCACCATCTGAAGATGTTGCTGCGGTCCAGGCAATCACCACCATACATTTCGACCATTTCTTTGTGAATTTCCGTCGGAGTTTTCCCTTAAGCCCACAGAAATCGAACTACACCGCGTTGCTCTTCATTCGTAGATGGCGCTAACAAACGAGACATCTTCGTGTCATCGATCACACTGTCTTCCACTAGGGCGACACCTGATCCAGCCAAACCGGTCTGTAGCGTGATATTCAAACTCGTTGTCTGCCAAACTGCAACCAGCAAAAGGAAAAAAAAATTTGCTGTGCGTTATTTTTCGATTCTTCCTAGTAACTTTCCTTTTTTTAGTCCCTACCTCTATGTAAATTTGATTTGTTCTCCTAAAGCAATTTCCAAACTTTACATTTACACTTTCGCTCTCGGCCAAATCTCGTTTTGGCAAGAAGTATTGAGGTCAGAAATAGTATGAGGTATGAGGTATGTAAAAAGATGAGGTAAGAAGGTTGTTTTGAATGAATGTTGGCTAGTTGACTGGTTTTCGAACTGTGAGGCGGGTTCATGAACTGAAAAATTCTCGTTAGCTATCTACTGTTTTACGCTAAATGTTCTTGAGATAATACCCTCTTTGAAAAAATAAATAAATAAATAAATAAAACAAACGACGCACCCCGAAAAAATACTCCGATAGGAATGAAACTTCACACGAAAAAACCTGTCGACCGAATATGCAAATAATCGAAAATTCACATCCACTGAATGAATGGCCGGAGCTACAGCACATGGGAACTTCGCATCGTGATGGTGTATATAAAGGAGCGAATCTTGCTTGCAGGAACATACCATTATCATTACGACAAGCGCTGGCCTCCGTGGTGTGCAGACGTGTTTTGGGTCTGCTCCGTTTTTATCAAGCTTCCGATCGGTAAATATATTTTTGTTGGCTACATCACTTCAAAAAAAAAAAAAAAAACGGCAAAAAAAAAAAAAAAAGGCAGCTTTGTATTCTCTCGTCGTACGAGGGAATACAAAGCTGCCTTTTAGAGCGTAAATACCCTTGGCAAGTGGTTTCTTTTCAAATGCTTACAAACTTTTCTAAATCTTATCTTTTTCCTTTCACCCGCTAACTGTGCAGACACAGTTCTTAGTTAGTTTTCACGCTATCAAAAACTGGATTGAGTACAATCTGAACAAAACAACTTCCGTTTTTGCACAATATTCAATAAGACATTATTTAAAACCACTGACTTACTAAAATCTTTAATTTACAATTAAAAGACATAATAACATCGTAGTTTAAAACCATAAGACCTTTCAAGCTCGCTACGAGCTCATCCTTATATGGGGAACTACAAACTAATGGAACTGGTGTTTCAATATCAAATTCTCCGTCACATGATTGAAGGATACGAGACAAATATGCGTGTAAACAATCAATGAAAACTGCAAAAATGTTCTACTGTGAGTTGTCACTTCAGATCGAATGGTCACTCCAGACAGCTGGTATCCACGAGTCTGGGATATAGCAAGGGGTTTCTTCATTACAACAGGACAGGCCATATCCACGGATAGATAAACTTTCCGCAAAGAGTGTGGTGAATTTTGTATTCGCAGTGCTGAGGACACAGGAATCCTCCCAAATCGGTACATGAGTTCCTTTCGAAGTAAGTCTGGATAGTGCCGTTGTTTGAGCACCCATTTTGACATTGTATCTGTGTTCCCTAATCCTGGTTCCCAATATGCGTAATGTCGATCCTATGTAAACTTTGTCTTCTAGGGACGAATCTGTGTAGCCCTTAGAGGTATACGATATACCCCAAATTTATGGTCTTTATTCGTAGGATCTTTTTTATTTCTCACCATGGATAGGGTATTCCTTGTCCTAATTCCAAAGGATACGTTGTTGTGTCGGCAGTGGTTCTTTAAGACGTTAATAACATCGGGGACACAGTCCATGGAACCCACAAATCTATTTCTAATGGGTTTTCTCTGTAAAGTCGTGGCTACTTGCATTCTAACCTCGTACATAATGTTGTTGACGATAATATTCGGATATCCGTGCGTCAAGGCGTTTTCGTAAATTTTATTAAATTCTTGTTGGCGAAGATCGGCAGAAGAGGAATGTAAGAAAGCTCGTCGTACGAGGGAATACAAAGCTGAAAGTTTGTAGTTTGCCTGGTGAGCTGAATTTCTGGGTATAATAGTGGAATGTGCCGAAGATTTGCGATATACCGAGTAAGAGATATTCTGGGTATTAGGGTTGCAAAATAATCGACATTACGCACATTGGGAACCAGGATTAGGGAACACAGATACAATGTCAAAATGGGTGCGCAAACAACGGCACTATCCAGACTGACTTCGAAAATAACTCATGTACCAATTTGGGAGGATTCCTGTGTACCGCACCACTGCGAATACGAAATTCACCATTGCGGAAAGTTTATTTATCCGTGTGGATATGGCCGGTCCTGTTGTAATGAAGAAACCCCTTGATATATCCCAGACTCGTGGATACCAGCTGTCTGCAGTGACCATTCGAACTTAAGTGACAACTCACACTAGAACATTTTCGCAGTTTTTATTGATTGTTTACACGCATATTTGTCGCGCATCCTTCAATCATATGACGGAGAATTTGATATTTAAATACCAGTTCCATTAGTTTGTAGTCCCATCTGAGGATGAGCTCGTAGCGAGCTTGAAAGGTCTTATGGTTTTAAACTACGATATTATTATGTCTTTTAATTGTAAATTAAAGATTTTAGTAAGTCAGTGGTTTTAAATAATGTCTTATTAAATATCGTGCAAAAACGGAAGTTGCTTTGTCCAGATTGTACAAATCGGCACGAAAAAATTGATTTTCCTGCTACTGGATTGAGTATTTCCAGTAGCTTTCCACTCAGCTGCTCTTTGTTTTTTTTTTTTTCCTCTTCCATTTGTGCTGTGCATACACAGTCCGCAGCTGTTTTATTTATCCAATTATCATACTATTACTGGGCAGACACTGTCTCCAGTACTTGGAGTGTTAAAAAGGAAACAGTACTTATATAAAGACTCCGTTGCGAAAAAATTATTGAAATAAAAAAGGGCCCTTTTCAGAGCCGTAGTCAGTAAAAACTTATTCAAGAAGGTTGCTTTTCCTACTTATTTAGAGACACTGTTGTAAAAAAAATTATAAAATAAAAAAGGGCTCTTTTCAGGGCCGGGCTTAGAAAAATAATTTTTTCAAAAATTATACCAATCGTACAATCTTGCATAATAAACAACTCTCTTTGTGATAAACAATTTAGTAGTAAAATTCTGTTCTTCCCTTGTCTGATTATGTAAATACATCTAGTAGCTTTACAGTAAAACAATAATATTACACTTGAGTGAACAACAGATTGTTTCAGTTAACATTACAGTACTGCAATGACATAGCAACGACACTACACTTGTTAGATTAAAATACCTTTCCAGTCAACACTTCAATAACCAACTACATTAAATCAACATCTATTACTAATAGTAACAGAAGAGTTTTTTGCAAAAGTAGAAATACAGCTAACTTTTAGAGGTATTCTTCACACTTGTGAACAAATAAGAAATTTCTTTATTTTAACCGAAAAAGGTTAAACTTTCCAAAACTAATAATAAGCATATAAATATGTATGAAAGTAGTAGTTTTTGACTGAGAAATCGAAATAAGTGTTCTAAGTACATTTTTATAGTAGCTATAGTGAAATTTTCAAAATAAAAAGTGACAAAGTCTTTGGACCAATCATAATACACGAATAAGAAATTTTACCAATTGAGAAAAAATAGCACTCTGATTGTGTGCTCACCTGTCTTAACAGCATAGCAACATATTTCATTGAAATACGTATGAAATTTGACCAATTGAGAAAAAACAGCACTCTGAATGTGTGCTCACCTGTCTTGACAGCATAGCAACATATTTCATTGAAATACGTATGAAACTTGCCCTCAGACTTAAATTAATAAGACAAAGAGTTCAAATTGTTTGTTTCATTTTAACAACACATATTTAATAGTCTCACTTAGCTAAATTTGTAAAAATTCAATAGCATTCTTATAAATATAAAATACATCTAGTAACATTACAGTAAAACAATAGCATTACACTTGTGTGAATAACAAATGGTTTCAGTTATCATTACAGTACTAATAATGCATTGCAATGACATTATACTTGTTCGATTAAAATACTTTTCCAGTCAGCAATTAAATAACAACTACACTGCAGCAACAACTGCTGCGTAGTAAGAGAAGAGTTTTTGTAAAAGTAGAAATACAGCTAGCACTTAGTGGTATTCTTCACACTTGAGAACAAATTTTGTGGTATTCTTCACACATGTGAAAAAATAGGAAATTTCTTTTTTAACCGAAAATATTTAAACTTTTCCAAAACTAATAATGAGCATATAAATACATATGAAACTAGTAGTTTTTGACTGGGAAATCAAAATAAGTGTTCCAAATGATCAAATGTAGAGGATTTTAGGAAGGGAGTGTCTGACCCCAGGTCTTAAACAACCCTTAGAAATAGGAAGTTAGGAGGTTTGGGCTAGAGTGCCCGATAGGAAAGTGACACGGAAGCGAAGTAGAAAGGGGGAGGAAGACGCCCTTATTTATTACCGGGGGCCAGTACCCGGGATCCGACGGCTTAACGTGCCCATCCGACGCACGGCGGATATTTAGTGGATCGAGCGTTCGTACCTGCTGGGATCGAACCTGAGGTTCTTTCCGTGGCAGTCACGAACGTTGCTCACTAGGCCCATTTTGTCTGTACTTATTGTGATTTTACAAAATAAAAAAGTGACGATATCTCAGTACCAATTGTAATGCAAGAATAAGAAACTTGACTAATTGGGAAAAAACAGCACTCTGATTGGACAGTACCTGTTTATGTCAACTTCATGATACTTATCGTTGAAAATGAGTGAACCTACAGCAGGAACTAGCTCTGGGGGAACCACAAATCATCTTAGATAAGTACAAATATACTGCTGACTATCGAAAAATAAAGCTGCAGTACTATATTGAAAAAGAAATAGATAAACAACATCAATCCAGAATTGATACCCTAGAAAGTGATAAAACAGGGAAAAAGTTACTATCTGGACAAATCCTTTCTAAGACCCTCAAGAATGCTTTTTCACAAAGATACTACAAAACTCGCAGGATGAGAAGTGGATATATATATTTAATGATCCATCACATCCTGTCTGCCAGAAAGTTAATGATGCTGCTAAGGCAATTGAAAATCTAGCTTGTAAAATGAATCAACCAAGAAAAGTAGATAAAAGTACACAATGCAAAACTATTGTAAGTATTACTAAAGACAAAATCTGGAGACTCCCTTTCAAAGCTCAGAACTCACACTCTACAGAGAATACTAAGAAGATGTTCTTTAATGTGTACCAGGGGTCGTCATGTGTGTCTGAACTGTTAGCTCTTGACAAGATATGTCCATGGCCACATGTTGCTTCCGCGAAATTCGAATCCTGCCATTCGCATGATGCAGAAGAAACCTTGATTCGTCTGCGAAGGCTGGTTTTTTTTCAGTCTTCAACTGTCCACTGTCGATGATACGGCTCCCACTTGAGGCACACTTGTGTTTTCTGCGCTGTCAACATCGGTACTCGACATGGCGGTGGTAGGCTGTTGTACTCCATTCGCGACATGGTCCTATACATGATGCAGCCAGAAATTACCTTTCGGCATACCATGTTGAATTCTCCTGAAACTTTTCGGGTTGCTGCCCGTCTATTGGCTTGCACAATTCTTGCCACTCTCCTTTCACCCTTCTGATCCACCAGCTATTTTTGTCTACATGATCTCTAATTGCCTAAAGTTTTTTGCACGCTGCGCCATTCACGGCAAGCCCTTGCTACTCCTGAGAGTGTAAAGCCCAAGAGGAGGGCCGTTTGGGAGATGATCGGACCTATACGCTTGTCGTCAACTATCATGTCGTACTCAAAGTCACTCTGATTACTCGTTTGGTACATTCTGATCCTCAATTTAACGCTAACTGATGCTCGACTAGCTGCTCTGCTTGATTTATACTGCACACTACAATTACGTGCCGTCTTAGGTGTTGGACTGAATCATTTATATGACGAGAGGAGGTGAACCTTATAAACTAGCATATCAGTGCATATACTCAATATGCATGCTGAAACGTGCTGTTCTTAGAAATATGAATGGTAAATAAACCGGTGGATCAGGCAACAAACAACCCAGACTGGACTGTAGACGACAGTAGATAATTGATGCTAACAAACTGGCATCTCATTGTTTATATGTGTCTGCTAAAACGTGATGTACTTAAAAGTGTGGACGGTAACGAAACAACTGGATTAGACAACAAACAACCCAGACTGGACAGTAGACGGTGGTAGATAATTGATGCTAACAAACTGGCATCTCCGTGTTTATATGTGTATGCTAAAACATGATGTTCTTGAAAGTGTGGACAGTAAAGAAACCAGTGGATTGGGCAACAAACAACCCAGACTGTACAGTAGATAATTGATGCTAACAAACTGGCATCTCAGTGTTTATATGTATAATTACGCTAAAACGTGCTGTTCTTGAAAGTGTGGAGGTAAAGAAACCAGTGCATTGGGCAACAAGTAACCCAGACTGGACAATAGACGACGGTGGATAACTGATGCTAACAAACTGGCATCCCAGTGTTTGTATAAGTGTATGCTAAAACATGCTGTTCTTGAAAGTGTGGCCGTTAAAAAAACCAGTGGATTAGACAACAAACAACCCACCAGTAGATAACTGATGCTAACACACTGGCATCTCAGTGTTTATATGTATATGCTAAAACGTTCTATTCTTAGAAATGTGGACGAAAAGTAAACCAGTGGATTTGGCCACAAATAATCCGGATTGGAAGGTAGATAACTGGTGTCAACAAATTGGCATCTCAGTGTATATATGTGTATTCTAAAACGTGCTGTTCTTAGAAGTATGGACTATAAATAAATCAGTGGATTAGGCGACAAACAACCCAGACTGGATAGCAGACGAAGTATTTACTAATTCTTTAGATATCAAACAAGGTTTTAAAATATGGTGATTTCACTATCTGGAACAACTCCCACAAAGATAAAATTAAACGAAGTAAGGAGTTAAGAGCTTGATAAAGACTGTTAGATTTACATATTTATATTTTATCAGTTTGTTGAAGGCTTAATTATTCAGAAAAGCATGGTAGTGTTTGACCAATATTTAGAACATATGAATATTTATAACCTTCAATTTGTATACTAATAATAAGAAGACGGTTCGTGGAGCGATTTCTAAAGACATCTTATGAGGATAAAAAGCAGAATATAAAACAGACATCGCTTAGAACCTTGTGTTTTCTTTGCGGCGACTCGGCAAACAAATTCAATCTTCCTTCAAAACAATTTTCTTTTTTCTCGTATATTTAAGGGCCATAATGATTATAATAATTTCCTCCAGTTTAAGCTTTTCTTTGCCGCGAACCATTAGTCTGTCATCTGTTGTGACGGTTACCGGAAACTTATCATTAAATTCAATATTAACCTGTGTGTGGCACGACAAAATAGTTGATCTTTCATTCAATACCGCTCCGTCGGTGAAGGATATGCGTCATTAGTAATCCGTGAGTCTGTTGATTAAAAGGACGTGAATGCCACGTTTTTCTCACTGGTCGTGGTAATATTTAATGGCTCTCCGTTAAAGATGCTTAACACACGAAGTCATTTGTATCTAAAATAATAGCGGAGTGAAAAAAAATATTTGGAACATAAATTTATTACCAAAGAGATTTCTGTAATGGTTCTTTTTAATAAATGCTTTTTTGAAAAGCTGCACTGGTGCAACCAATCCAGAAAAAAGAAAAAAAAAATGGAAGCAAAATAATCGTGAGTCCCGTAACTGGTGTGACCTCTGCGTGTAATATATCATGTGTGTCAGTGCGGTAACTGAACAGGCTCTTTGCATGCAGGATATTGAAAACGTTTAAGGTAAAGCAGTTCAGCACTGACGTTAGTTGGTCTTAAGTGAATAAAAAAGAAAATGCACCATTACGTAATTTGCGGCTTTAAAAGGGTGAATAATTTGAATGGCAAGCACGTGTAGTTTGGAATTTAAGGAAAGGTGCTTAATTAATTCTACTGTCCAGAAGCCACGCCTGCATTTAACCAGCTGTAAATTATTTCAAAGCTTTTTTTTTTTTTTCCCTTGAAAACTGTATAATGAATAACAGCAAAGTAAAATCTTCATTTGTTCAACAGAAAATAAAATAAATTTCCTTTGATGATGTCTGTGGTGTAACATACCGATAACATTCACATCCGGTATCTAGTAAATGATGCAATATTGCGGTGACGTTTGAGCCACATCGGCAAAGTTGCAGCGGTACGACTTGCCGGCGTAGTTCAGTTGGGATAACAGCCGCTTCCGGAGTAGGAAGGTCGTAGGTTCGAATCTGACCGCCGACAGAAAGGTTGTATGTTATATTGGCGCCCGAACACAAAAGTATCTGCTGGGCATGAAGTACGAAAATATGTGTGATGATTCTTCTACACAGTGCGCGAAGTTAATGTGAGTAGATACGCTGTTTTTTTTTTTTTTTTTTTATAATTTTATCAATTAATAAAACGTTGAAAATAAAAATATCTCTTTGGTTTTTTTGAGCTCCCTACGATGTTGTGACCCGAAAAGCGCGCTTCTTGCGCCTGGACGGTAAATCGTCACTGCTCAAGCGTTTTATCTAAAACGCAAGACAAATATTTTTATTAAAAATTCTTGAAATCAGAGACTACAGTCTTGTGATGATTATGTATATTAAGAAAATACAACGTTTGTCACAAATATTTTACTTTTTTCAAATCGACGAAGGCTTTGCTGGGCTATGGAGGATGAATGTCACGTAAATTTGCTGCGCTTCAACAGGACGAATGCCACGTAAATTTGCTGCGCTTCAACAGGAAGAATGTCACGTAAATATTCAAATTGTACATGACATCATAAATAGTATAGAATACTTAGTACGTTGTTAACATTTTAATTGTATTATTACGGGGGACAGCTGTCAGTTAGGGACCCGTCATTTGTTAAATTTTGTATAGCATTGATCTTTAATGAAAGCTGAGAGAAATTTTCCCAGTGCCGTTGACCGTAGGTAAAAATCGTGCTGGTAGAATAAAAAAGCTTTGAACCTATTAATACACGAGCAACAGGACATATTTCACTGAAATGTCTTATAGGGTATCACCGTCCTCAGAGTCATTTTTGGTCATTGAGCGAAGCGAGGCCGAAGGCCAAGCGGAGCTCTCTTTACGAGACTCGAGACAATTGGCTGTTCGGGCATAGGTACGAGATGACACATCCGATCACCGTGATTTTTTTGCATGCGATTGGACATCGTCTATGGTCAGGTTTTCACGCCTTCCGATTCCCGAAATTCCGTGCCATTGAGGAATAATCGTCCAAAAACGTGCATTTTTAGGGGGTTTCCGGGTTTTGAGAAGGGGTCGTTTGTTACCTATCTCCTCCAAAGATCTTCAGCCGATCGCGGAGACACTTGCCACAGAGAAAGGGAAGGACATGGTGAGTGACATGGTGTTGGTGTCATGGTGATTGACAGTGTCGTATAAAAATAATGACCATTAAAAAACTGACCAATTTTAATTAAGCGAAGCGAGGCCGAAGGCCGAGCGGAGCTCTCTTTACGATACCCGAGAGTCGAGACAATTAGTTGTTCGGGTGTAAGTACGAGATGACACATCCGATCACCGTGATTTTTTGCATGCGATTGGACATCGTCCGTGGTCAGTTTTCAGGTTTTGACGCCTTTCGATTCCCGAAATTCCGTGTCATTGAGGAATAATCGTCCAAAAACTTGCATTTTTAGGGGGTTTTCTGGGTTTTGAGAAGGGGTCGTTTGTTACCTATCTCCTCTAAAGATCTTCAGCCGATCGTGGTGACACTTACCACAGAGAAAGGGAAGTACCTGGTGAGTGGCATGGGGTGGTATCATGGTGATTGATCGTGTCGTATTAAAATAATGACCATTAAAAACTGACCAATTTTAATAATAATTGAAAAATCCGCTCTCTATACCGAGATTCGGGACAATTAGTTGTTCGGGCATAGCTACGACATGACACATCCGATCACCGTGATTTTTGGCATGCGATTGGACATCGTCCACGGTCAGGCTTTGACGCCTTCCGATTCCCGAAATTCCGTGCTATTGAGGAATTTCAATTAAAACTAGATGTCCTTTTACTTGAACCGTTTCACGAAAGTCGGCTCACTAACATTAATTTAAAAAAAAAATCGTTTGAATTGAAAAACGAAGAAATGGAAAGACTCCGTCTGTTAGCTCAACACTTGCTTAATCTATAATAATAAAAGGAAGTTTGTGTATGTGTGTGTGTCTGTCTGTGTTTCGCGATACAAAATGAAAAAGGTGGTTCCCGATCTGAGAGTGTCTTTCCGCTTTGTTTACATACAACCTGATCACAACCAACGTGAAGGCGTGAAGAAAAGTAGTTCATGATAAATGTTGGTCATTTCTTTTTTAGAATGTTTCGTATTTTTGTTCTGGAAGTCATAAATTTTAGGCGCTCGTTTTTAAGAATTTGTCATAATAGGTGCTTTAATGAGCTTAGATTTTGCAATAGCTTCGCTTAAAATTTGCAAACTGTACCCGAGTTATCGGTTACCGTTGGCGGCTTGTCCTAGTCGGTTTATCTTGTTATAGGATCGTTTTGAGCAGTGACGGTCTGGCGGATTTAGGGTTATTGTGGCCCTGCGCACGTAACGGTATTTTTTATGCTATGTATCTTTCCCGACAGCAGTAAAGTACATCACAAGTAAAAAATGTCGATGTAACGAAAATGGGTAATGGTGCATCACTGTCAAAACCATTGTTAAAATCTGATCGTGACGTTAATTTCATTGTTACTCAACCAGGGGTATACCGATAGCCCCTGCAGTGCGGGGGGGGGGGGGGGGGGGCATGGTTAAAAGGGTCTCTAGCCTGAGCAAAAGGATTTTACAATTTTTTTTGCGGAAACTTCGTATGAAACTGGTTAAAGAAATAGCCAAGAATTAAGGCAGCTTTGAAGCATTAAGAAGAAAAGCATTTTGCTCTCAGTAAATACGTAAAATCTTTAGAAATCATTTTCGTTACTTTAGTTCATAAAACTGGATGACGGCAGCTATTCAAAGAAGTTGAGGCCCCAAGTAATAGTCCTTACTGTTACTAGGGGCCTCAGGTTTACAGCCCTTGCAATGGTTTCTATGCAGGTATGTTAACAAGAGAATGTGAAAAAAAAATATCAATTCAATGAGCGGAATTTTTATACCAATGAGGATGAGGTGTTATCTACTATAGTTTTTTTGCGCATAACTATGCATCCTTGCGAATGTAATGAACTAAAAGGTGTTGTTCGCGGGAGCAAAAAATCAGTGACGTGTGTCTTTTTTTTTTCTAAAGCAGAGTCAAAATATTTTTTTTACTATGCAAAAAACATTGTGGCATTATGTTAAGTGTGTTTTTTACATTCCAGATTAAATAATTTAAGCAGTTTTACGTTTTTTTGTGCTACAGTTCTTAATTGTTACTTAGTTATTTGCTTACTTATGCTGTGAAATTTCGTATAAATCAGAAAAGTCATTATATACTCTCACACAGCAGTTGCATGTCTTGTGTGTGTAATCGTGAGGCATTTCAAAAAGCAGGCCTTAATTCTTTAAAATAATAAATTTTGCATGATATGATTAACTTTGACGTAAGTATTTGGCAGTAATTTGTATCGGTAACCAGGGCAATCATTTTAATTATAACGTATACATTTGTGTTTCACGCAATAAAGTGAAAAAATTTTTTTTATGAAAAATACTCGTAGGTTCCGAAGAACTTGATAACTTGATTTATTAAAACACCCATAAAGCCTAGTTAATAAATAAATAAATAATATGGAAGTTAAAATTTTGAGTAATTGAAAACTAAGGGATGTTTGCAAAAGGGCCCCAAAAACATTTGGGGGGGGGGGGGTCAAGTTTTTCCGGTACGCCACTGTACTCAACTATATATTTTACTAAATATTCGCCAAATATTATTTAACGTAACAATATCTTATGGAAATCTGCGTAAATTACGAGAGCCTGATGCTAAATGTGATAAATGCTGTGCATCTTTCTCGACAGTACACTGTTAAAAATTTCACAGTTAGATTACGAGCAATGGCCGGCAACTGGGGGCCCGGCCGTTGCCCATAAAACTACGGCTTGGCCCATTTTTGTGAAAGCCCATGAAATTACGGTCTGAACCCTAAATACTAAGCCCATAATCTGAAGAGCAATGCCCATAAAAAAACAAGTTTGACCGTATTGAGCTATGCCATAATTTGAAGGGCATTGCCCATAAAAAAATAAGTTTGACCGTATTGAGCTACGCCATAATTCGAAGGGCATTGCCCATAAAAAAAATAAGTTTGACCGTATTGAGCTACGCCATAATTTGAAGGGCTATACCCGAAAAAATAAGTTTGACCGTATTAACTTAAGCTGTAATTTGAAAGGCAATCCCTGTAAATATGAAGTTTGGTCATATTCGGTTAAGCCTCACGGCAAGTAGTCACCGACTTTTACATAAATGCATTTTTTGTGGAAGAGTGTGCAAGTAAATGCATGTTTTTTGTGGAAGAGTGTGTGAGTGTGAAATTGTTGGATACTTACATTATAACTGAATCAATTCAGTTCTAAATGTGAGTAATGATATTTTCATATCTTAAAATCAGGTTTATTACAATATGATAAATAATGACATCAGTTACACACAGATTTGTTTAACATTAGGCTTTACGAACTCTGTACACACAGTTGGTTGAACAATACTTACGTTTCTTTTAGACATGTTTTAATTGGAGAATTATTTCTAAAGCACAGTTGGTTGAACAATACTTAGTTTCTTTTAGACATTTTAATTTGCACATACGTACTTATGTAGTATTTGCATGAATGAATACAAAGGGCAGTTATGTAGTAAAGATATGTACAGGCATATTCTTGTATTTATATGTTATATCAATGACAAACAGAACTACGAACTGGCATCCGAGTACATTGCGTCTATAAGGGTATTCAATCCACAATGGTGTCAAAGTTGGTTTTTCATGTAGGTTTTGGCTAGTATTACATTTGACATAGGGTTGAATCATGCTTCTTTTCGTTTTCACATTCACTGCCTTGTGTGCTTGTTCATTTTACATTCTACTGAGCACTGTGTTGTCAGTGTTCCCAGAACTTTTACTGTCTTGTTTCCTATCTCTAATTTTTGGATATTTACCTACTTTTCACATGTTTAGTAAAATTATGTCAAAAACTGGAAGTACTGCTTTTGAAAGATCACATTGCTTCCCCATAATTAAGGTATCAGAAAAAAAAAGAAAAAAATACTTGAATGGAAATGAGAGCTTTTTGAACTTGATAGGGCATAATTTCAAATCTCAGACCCCCACCCAAAGTAGAAAAACTTGCTTAGACCCTGATTCTAACTGAGTCATTGTAGAACATTAATGCATATCAATATTTCTAAAATATTAAATTTTCCTGTTTGGAATGTTTTAGAAATGACTTCAGTGATTAAACCTGTTCTTTCATTGTTGTGTTGCCACAAGGAAACCATTTTGGAGCACAAAATTTTTTTTGGAAAGCTATTAAATAGTTGTATTTATAATATCTTGGCAATACCTGAAGATACTGAAACAATTTTTATTGATGTACAAATCAGGTGTTTAGTGACAAAGGAAAAGAACACGGCAGAATCTTTAAATTTCTCAAAAAACAATTTCATCGCATCATTTTGTACCAATTTCAGCACTATCATCTTAAAACATGAAATACATGCTTTTGCATATTGAACATTTTGAATAGACCTTTAAAATAGGAATTACAAAACGTGTAAAAAATTTTTCATATTTTTTAACTTAAAAAAAAAAGTGGCTTCTGATTTATCTTAAAATATAAATTTTCCTGGGCATCCAGGTTTTACTACCTGGGTAGGTAAATAATTTATGTATATACCCAGCTGCGCATGTAACATTTCAGATATTTTCCAAGCCCTGCTTAAAGTGACACAGGTGAAAGATTTCACTCGCAGAAATTTAGAATGAAATCAATTCTTTTTACATTTAACTTTAATTACTACATTTGCAAAGCAAAGAAACTGTTCATGATATATTTTCACTGTCATTTTCTTGGCCAGCATTTACCAGATTCAGTAAAAAAAGAATAACAGTTGAAACTCGTTATAATGAAATTCAAGGGGGACAAAAAAAAATTTGTAGCAACGTATTGTTCTTAAAACATAACAAATTTTTCATTAAAAAGTTAGTATGTACTACAGAAATTTTCATTACGCATAAGATTGCAATGCTGTAAAAGTGAAATAGTGCCCACAGAGACAAGCAAAGGTAATTTTTTTGTAATGGGAAGTTTTTGCTAAA
This sequence comes from Macrothele yani, assembly GCA_039090855.1. Classification (NCBI taxonomy): domain Eukaryota; kingdom Metazoa; phylum Arthropoda; class Arachnida; order Araneae; family Macrothelidae; genus Macrothele; species Macrothele yani. Next base: position 44,016,682 of record CM077024.1, read on the forward strand.
GTAGTAATAATGAAATATATAAGCTTTAATTAATATGTATGTATGAAATTATGTACTGTATATATTTTTACTTATACATATCAGGGTTTGAAAAATACCATGCCTGAGTCGTGTGAATCATTGACCTGGGCAGGTAAATAAATAATCTAGTTGCCCTAGGTGCCAGACTGGGCAATTAAATCTAAAAATGAAGTTCAGAATATAATTTTCTACTACAAGAAAAAAAGACAGTCATCGCATGTCATGTTGCTTTTCACTGCTAATCACTGGAACTTGTATTATTGTTACGCAGTGCCAAGGACAGAAGAATATCACTTCTTTAATTATATTATGCTTTAGGTCCATAAATTGGAAGCATATGTAATTTTGCTCCAAATGTTTCCAGTCAGCGACTGAATGCATGCCTCTGATGGAACTAGCCTCCTGTGTTTATTGACAAAGGGTTAAAACTTCATATTTTTCATATTTTAATGTATTTCATATTTTTTCAGATATTTCATATTTTAAACGTGTTTTAAAGATTTTTATTGTAATATGGACCTGTGAGTCTGACACTGTGAAGAGAAGCTGCGATAGGAATAATGCATCGCTCCAGTGAAGATGTGAAGCTTTGGTCCGTTAAAAGGAAGGTTTGTTGCTGTGTGGAAATGACGGGTACAAGAGAAAGAGGACTTACGTTATTGGCAGAAGAGCAATAAATGTTGTAGTGATACGCTACAGAAAATAGGTCCACAGCAGCCACCCTTTCTTTTGTTGTATCCTGTACGTTGTTGGCAGGAAAAACCGGATAAAACCTCTTCGATTTGCAAAAGATACATATGAGTAAGATAGAAACTCGCGTGCGAACAAGCTATTAACAGAAGAACCAAAAGTGCAGAGACACAGCAAATCTGTTCAAACCAAAACCGAAATTTATAGTTCCCCAGTTTTCTGTACAACATAGAAAAGCATATTAGTACTTTCGGTAAATGTGTACTTCAGCGTCCTAAACTATTTCGTTGGAAAAATTTAACTGTGGGTGAAAAGTTCGATGCACACATTTTTTTAAGCATGCAAAATAATAGGGAAAGGTGAAAAATTATATTTTTAGATAAAAAGGAAATAATTTTTCCGAAGTATTAACCTGCGAGTACGATGGTTTGTAGCAGGTGGTGCGGGAGGCTGAAGCGATGCTAACGGCCACCACGTGAAGGTGCTGTGCGACGGAGCGAAGTACGAGTTGGTAGCAAATGCGTGGAAGAATACGACAGCAGTAGGGTATATTTTTCGGAAGAGTGTCGTGTAATCGTGCGCAGAAGTAGTTCAAACTTGTTTTATTCATTTTTGAGAAAGATATGTGCAGAATGTCGTTATTAGTGGTTTCACAGTGTCTCCGAATGGAAAGAAATTAAGGAATGTAAAATAATTTATGTACGACAGAAGTTTTGAGGAAGACGTTTTGGTTCCGGTTGAACCCAAAGTTTTAGTTTTGGTTTGGAAGATGTGCACAGGTAGGTGATTTCTTCAAGCACTTCATTTGCAGTTCTGCTGTTATTCAGTACATCGTAGCTCACATTTTTTTCCTCGTGACATGGATATTTTTCAAAATAAGCAATTTTCTTCAATTCATATATCGCACTATGGCAGGGAGACAGCTTCTTGTATTGTGGCGGATAATGAAATTTTAAGCCCTGACGAAATCGGAAATGACTGACGATTTTGTACTTCCGCTTTCTCAAAATTACCCTTCAAAAAAACAAAAACTTACAATGCTGCACAAATTCAACCTCTTTCTTTCTGCGTATGCCTACAAGACTTTTCGATGACTACGTACTGCTAAACCGCTTCCTTCTTAATTCTTCCGCCCGTTACTTGCCCTTCTCAACGAAGCTTCCATTCACCGGACTCCACCTTGATGCCGTTGCCGCTCTCTCGTCCTATGCCTATACCGCATGTACTCTTCCAAACCATCGCACTCTCAGGTAAATACTTCGGAAAACTTATTTCCTTTTTATCTAAAAATACTATATTTTTGCACCTTTTCCCATTATTTTGCATGCTTAAAATATTGTATGTCACACTTTTCCCACACAGTTACATTTTTCCGACGAAATAATTTAGACGCTAAAGTACACATTTACCAAACTTTCTATTTCGGATCAGGGAATCATATGCGAAAGAATGAAAAATTTCACGTCTGCTTTAAAAACAATTACAAAACATGAACAAACTATATTGTGTAGCATATGAGTATAAAATGGTTCGCTCTCCTGGCAAGAAGGTACTTGCTTGGACTTGTAGTCATCCGCACGTGAATTGCACGGCGAAGCGAATCTTCCTTTCAACAAAGCAAATCTTCACATCGTTGCCGTAGTGATGTGTTAGGCCTACCACAGCGTCGCACTCACAAGTCAATATTACAAGTTTCCGACAAAATAATTTAGGACGCTAATCTACACATTTACCAAATAATCTGCCAATGATGAAGATTGGAGTGCCATTTCAGGTGGATTCAGTAGTTTTAAAGAGTTTGTAGAAATCAATGAAAATGCATTATTGGGGAATTGAGGGATATTCAAGAAATAGCCAATGAAATTCAGGATGATGATGAAGAGACATAACGAAGAATTAACAAAAGATCCCCAGACTGTCACGAAAGCAGTGTAGAAGCTTTTGGAAACACTGTCACTACATACAACTCACCGATACATCTAATTGCCACACATTCCTGTTTAAACAAACTTGAAAAAGCTGTTTTCAATGAGAGGCAACAGCAGAAACAGTCTTCAATTTTACATAACTTTAAAAAGCCATAAATATAAACAAGGTATGTAATTAAAATTTTGAGATCAAGTAATTTACATTTATGAGTAATCTAAGCTTTTAAGTGTTAAATTTAACTAAGTAAATTCAATCATTGATATTTTTCTTATTTTGCATGTTATTCTCATGTTAATTACATTTTAAACTTAATTTTGGCTGGAATTACACTAACTTTTACTTATGCTGCGCTCTTATTTATGCGTGCTATGGTTTGCGCTGACATATATGTGAAATATTACTGTATACATGTGATAATGAGGTGATTATAGATATAATTAAAAAATATATATTTTTTGGCTCTTCTGGTTTCCAATTAAATTTATGTAATTTATGTGTTGAGTGGTAAAAAGCTGTTTTCAATGAGAGGCATATGGGGTTTGTATATATGCAGATTTCCATTGTTTGCTTCTTCCTGCTGAAAACTAAGCTAGGGGTGCCTATGAGTTAACTGAATATACCATAGTCACAAAATGATTGATAATTATATACTAAGGAATGTGAGTGAAATGGTATTCCTAAAAGCAATCAAAACCATGTAGCAGTCAGGGAGAATCACAAATGTGTTTCCTGAACGAAAATGTGACATTTCATCACATGAAACTTTTTTTCCACCTCTAAATTGAGGCCATTGGTTCTAGGGAAGGAGAAAGCCAAAGCTGTTATGTTATGTAAAAAACAGGTTTCTTTTTTAAAGGTTTTAACGGCTAATGTGAGGAACTAAATGGGATACAAGCAGTCCCCGTCCCTAATTTAAGAGTCACTGGTTCCAGGGAAGAGAGAACGCCAGTGCTGTAAGACAAACACAACATCCATGCCATACCGGGATTCAAACCCGGACCCACTTGGACAAACAATCATAAGATGGTGCTTAGACCACTGCACCACCAGGGTGGCAAAACTAATGCCTCATATGGGATTCAAACCATATGTTAAATTGTGACTGCTAGCCAAAAACCTTGATGTACAACCAACTCTGATACCAGAACGGCTTGAACATCCTCTAGACCAATAGTTCTCAAAGTGGGTTTCACTAAAAAATAATAGGGGGGGGGGGGGCATATGCGGATTTGTTAGCAACCATACCGAATCACATAGTGAACCAATTTTCAAAACAAAATTAATCTGAATTTATGGCTAGTGCTGGTAGGATGTGTAGTGAAGTTTAGCATATTTAGCTGAAATTTCTGAAAAATGAACTAGTGGAACTTCTCATTACAGGGTGAAAACAATCTGTTCAATGTTGAAAAAACAAAACACAAGCAATGACCAAAAAACTTTATGAGAAAACCAAATTACAGGGAACAGCTCTGACCAATTTTCATAACTGAATTCATTATCATCAGAAAATGAGCAAACAATTGGAAACTTGATGTTAAACAGCTAATAATCGTCCATTCTCTGCACTCTCCAAACATTTACAAGGCAGTATTTCCCATTCCCACTGAATGAACTAGTTACTCATTCACATACAATGCAGAAATGTGTAATCTTCTATTGCCAAATAAAAAACTTATGAGACATCTTTTAACTCTGGTTGGTTTGAAAAGCATTTGTTTTTTGAAATCACCGACTAGTTTTTTTTTTTTTTTTTTATTGGAGGTTTAACGACCACCGTGAGCAACTCAATGGGCTATAAGCAGTCGCCCGTCCCTAATTTAGGGTCACTGGTTCCAGGGAAGGGAGAGAGCCAGTGCCGTAAGACAAACACAACATCCATGCCGGACCGGGATTCGAACCCGGACCCCTTACGAACGAATGATCAGAGGCCAGCGCCTTAGACCACTGCGCCACCGGGGCGGCGACTAGTTTTTGGATTCCAATGGAAAAAGAATTTCCAACATTGTCGAGCACTGCCTTAAGTATTTGTTGCCTTTTACAACTACATATTTATGTGAAACTAGTGTTTTATCCTTAACCACCATAAAAACTAAATATTGAAATAAGCTGGATGTTGAAGATAACTTGTTTGTACATAAGCAAGAAAACTCAAAATATTGATGAACTTTGCAAGAGTAAATGAGCTCATACATCTTATTGATACTAAACAAATGACTTGACCAGTTTTATTTGAATTTTTTTTTAGCCATTTGTGCAATTTCTGAGACATCAGTGTATGTAATTTTAGCAAATATACATGTGTATTTGTATTTTTTATATATTTTATACCCACATAAACACACTGGAATAAACTTTTCATTAAAGAATATGCCTGTACATATCTGTACTCCATAGCTAATCTTTGTATTCATTGGTGCAAATATAATACTTCACAAGTTCTTAAGTACATGAGCAAATGAAAAGGAGTCTTAAAAAAAAACAAAGTATTGTTCAGCCAGTTTGTGCTTTAGAAATAATTCTGTTTAAATTCATGAGTTGAACACTATGCCGTAAAAAAAAAAAAAAAAGCACAAAACGATAAGACAATATTTATGCGTGTTATATTGCAAAATGGAATTCATTTCAGACTACAAACATACGAAAAGAATGCTTCCCTACGTAATTCCCAAATCAGCATGTACAGATCGAATTTATTCGACATCCTAGTCAACGCTAGGTATATACCTGGCGATAAAGACTTGCACAGAAAGTAAAGCACTGTTTCATATTGATAGTAAAACATATATGGATGTGAGAGTTATGCCCCTACCCCCAGTCAAATGAAATCTTAGCTACTACATAGATTTTCCTGTGTGACAATGCTTCAGCCACCCTCGTTTGGTGGTGAAACTTTTAAAATTATATATATATATGTACACAGTTCGTGAGCTTAATATCAAACAAAAATGTGTGTAATTGATTTCGTTACTTTTACATATCATAATAAACTTAATTTTAAAAAGTGTCTACTCACACGTTTTCTTTCTTTAACATGCTGGTGTCAACCACATGTTCGTGACTTCGTGTTCGTGTCGTCAGTTAGGGTTAGGGATGGGCGATATTTATCAATATCTCGAAATATCGATATTTTTGTCCGATATTTCGATATATAGTATTGATATCCAAGTTACGATATATCAGAAAATCACTATATCGGTGCGATATTCAATATATCAGCCTATGGCTGATGTGATTTAACTTGTTTAATGAAATCTGTGTTCTTTCCTCTGGCATGTCACGAAAATTATGTTGCTTGAGGACTATCAAACTGCGATCTCATTATCGAGATTCACATGATATTATGTCACCTTCCGATTTCTAGAACTTTACAAGGAAAAATATCTGCTGTGTTGAAAACCTCGATGGTTGAAAATTTTAACTATTAGTTGACAGTAGGCACCCAGAAAACAAATTTAACGAACGGTTGATAGCAGATTGTTCTTTTGCCTATGAGTATTATGTTTGAAGTAAACTGGCACTTTGACCAAAATTAAATACATACCAATGACACACAATTTGAAGTTAAGCATTTTTTTTTTTTTTTTCGTTAGTGATAAAGTATGTAGATCTTAACAGCTGGGTAAGGAAATGCAAAACAGCTTTTCGAGAGTTTTCTTGATGTCTTACAAGTTATGTAGTATAAAGTTTGTTGTAATTCAGGCTATGTATATATCAGACGTAATTTTTTTTATCATCCTTTGATAATTATCTTGTAAATACATAGTGAAACTTCCTGAAGTAATTATATAATCTGGTAAAAATATGAGCATAACAACTTTCGTCTTGATCTGCTGATTTTTCCACACTTACAGCATGTTATTTCCTCTGATTGTCCATTCGTTTTTTTGTTATCTAGGAGAGACAGGCTTTCATACATTAATTAGTAAATATATACTTGATGAATTTGGATTATGATATTTTTTTATGTTTTTCATACATTAATTAGTATGGCTTTCATTAATTAATTAGTAAATATATATACTTGATTAATTTGGATTACGATATTTTTTATGTTTTTATTTTTATAATCATATTTTAATGGAGGACTAATAATCATTAGCATTTTTTAAAATATCTTTCTGGAAAAATAATTGCTTTCTATGAAAAGGCCATCACAAATTATTCGTACTCTAATTACTGTTTTTAACAAAAATGTCACTTGTAAACATATTATAAGCACTTTAATTTTTTTGCTTATGCCATGGGAACTATTTTTGCTTACACCATAGAAGTAATTATATCTGTATACTCCATTAACATTGTGTTCTGTCTTAAACGATAAAAAAAAATAGCAAACATTGTTCACACCTTCTGAAAAATATAAATGTATACAAAATGCTCTAAAAATTACAATAACAAAGTTTTTTTTAAAGATTTTTTTCCATAACACTTCCTTGCAAGCTGATATAATGTTGTTAACTTTGACATTTGCATCCCAATAAAAATAGTTATTCTTTCTATAATTCAGTTATTCCCATGTTAATTGATGGTTAAGATTCCAGTCTGCTGGGATTAATAAGTACTTTTGTTTTTTTGTCATTTATGCCATACTGAAGCTTCAACTTACCTTTTCTCGAAATGTTGGAAATACATATTTCTCATAATCTCACATTGATGAAAAACTCATGAAAACATTCCTTTGCAACTGGGATTTTTGGAAACTTCTTGGCAGAAACCATACCCCTGCTAGTCGAGCAATGCCCACACATGAAACAACAAAATCACCTTTTGGGTTTTGGAAAGTATATTCAGCATTTCTGCAGATTACAAGCTCACTTCTGCTGCATGATTTTTTTATTTATTTTTGCATCAAAACTTTCTGCTATATATTTTTTTTTATTTTAGGATCTGAAAAACAATATTTTATGTGTTTTTCATATCACTAAAAATACAGCTTGAGAGCTGCAATCTTGCATAAAGATAGTTTTAAGCTATAAAATGTAATAATAAAGGACAAATAAAATTGCTCCCTTTTAGTAGGAGAAAGCAGCTCTTGAAAAAAAAAAATTCAGCTGATGTTTCTAAGAAATTATCTGAGAAAACTGGTAGGATATTTATTCCCCACATTCACTGCCAAGCTTGTGTATTATAATTAGTTATTACTTATTACCAAAACAATTTTTTAAGGTAAAGAATATTTTTATGTCTTAAGAGACACATATGGTTGAGTCGTCATTAGACTATGTAAATGCTATCTGTGGAGAGTAGTTACTCAATTATGTTTGCTCATGCTGATGAAACAATCCTGTTGGCAGAGAGCAAAAGTGAGTTGCAGCGTATGTTGTCCCACATGTATGAAGTTTGTATGAATTTCAAACTTAGTATATGAAAGGAAAAACCCAAAGTTATGTTTTTGACAGATGAATTGTTAGTATTAAATCAAACAGATCAGTCTAAATGGCAAAGAGATTGACCAGGTAAATCAATTTACATATTTAGGAAGCATGTTTGACAGAGAAAACAAATTAGGTGGTGAAATTAGTAGGCTAGTAAATTCATCTTTGAAAGTCACAGCTGCTTCAGGAGGATTTTGAATAAATGATGAATGATAGGTTCTCAAAAAAGTCCCTAATAGTTGTGTGTGAAAAAGTACAGTAATTGTTCCTTTACTCTGATGTGCAGCAGTGAAGGTGGAGTACTGCAGATGAAGAGTGATTTGTGAGCTGTAGAGATGTGTTACTTATGGGGGTGGGGGCAAGATATGTTTTGATCATGTGAGGAATGAAGATGTTTTGTAGATGAGTAGTGTGAAGCAAAAATATTGTTTCTAAGGTGGGGACAAATATTCTTGGGTGGTTTGGAGAATGAGTGGTGAGATGATTACTAGGAGAATTTATTCTGCACAAGTGACAGGAAGAAAATGTAGAAGATCAAGGGAGGACCAGATTCAGGAATTCCTGCATGAGAAAAAGAGAATAAATGTGAAGTACAAATGGTCTTGTGTGTGATGGATGTCAGTGAAGCTCAAGTTGTGAGCTGAGATCACTGTAAATGCAGATGTTTGATACATCAAGAGTAAATAAAATGTGTTTCCATCAGTTTTGAACTTTAATCCAGCAGATAAGCTCTCATCAAGAAACTAACCTATGATCTTAGAGAACAGCTTAGTGATATATATGCATGTAAAGAGAAAATCTCTCATCTACAGCAAGTTGAATATAACTAGGTGAGAAATCAGTACTTATTTTTGTGTTGTTTTGGTGTTAATAAGTGAAACATTAAATGCTATATCCCATTTGAGTTCAAAACTGTAAATTTTTTTTTTAAATCTGCTGACTTCCTTAATTTTAAGGATAGACTCCACCAATGAGCATTTAAAATGTAAAAAAAAAAAAAAATGATATGATATCGAAGATAGCTCCTCAGGTGTTTTAGGCTTGATAAAGAATACTTCAGATATTTATTGTGTACAAGTTTTTAATGGAGATGAGAAATCCAAAGAAATGGACTGAGAACTGGAAAAAAATGCTTGAAGTGAAGTGGTGTGTGTGTGTGTGTGTGTTGATCTCCATGAGCATCTAAAGTTGTTCCCGAATGTGTAGAAGCTTGATTCACCATAAGCAGACACATGTCCCTAATTTAGGGCGAGTGGTTCCAGGAAAGACAAGACAGGAACAACTTCTTTATGTATTTTACCACTTGGTAGGCACATTTTCCATGATTATTTAGATACTGAATAGTTTCCATGACATTTAATTAACATTTCATGACTGAATAGATTTTATTCATGACATTTAATAAATAGATTTCTTGACTGAATAGATTTCATGACATTTAATTGCTAAAACCTGGAAAGAGCGACATCTTTGTTTATTCACTGACGCCACATATTTGGAGGATTTTCACATTTAATGAACAGTGCTTCTTATTTTGAAAATTTGACTGTTTTCTAGCAGTTTCTGAGGAAGAAGTAATCTTTTTGTATGAGAATTTTCCTGATATTGATGCTGAATCAGTTGTAGCAGGTATAAAATCACATACAATTTTTGCAAACTTGATCAAATGTAAAACCGATGGGCGCAATGCAAGGTATTCATATAATCTGAGCATTGTTTCAGCTAATATATTAATATAGTCTTTAATGGTAGTCTAAGAACTCCTTCCTACAGCTAGTGTCAAACATTTGGCACAATGTATTGCCTTTTAATCAAACCAAAAACCCATATTTATGAGTACAAATGCAATTTTTCCATTGCACATTTATTAGATTTTTAGCAGGAAAAGAATTTTGAAAAAGTAACCTTGTATAATTTAAAGAAACACTAGAGAAATCAAATGAGGAAGAGCACTGCACATTAAAACTTTTCTGGGCAACAGAATTTTGTTAATGCCATTCCGTTTAAGAATAACAGTTTTCACAAAAAAAAAAAAAAAAAAAATATGTTCACAGTTTTTATCAAAAGAGAAATAGACACAATGACAAAATGGATAACACTGGGCAAATTAGGCCGAAACCTGTTAACAAGGTTTGTTGTATTTTCAGTTTTGTTTTTTTTTTGTTATTTTTTTACAAAAAAAAAAATTATATATGTATCTACAGTGTATATGCACACTAACTTTGAAATAATATATTTTCATGTATGTGTGCAAACTACTTCAAAATTGCATTAAAAAGCTCTAGCCATTTACCTCTCAACAATATTATGACTTTGCAGAACATTCTGCATTAGAAATTGCAATAATATGCTCTGATTACAGGCTAAGGGGGTAATGTTTCAGACAGAAGTAACCCAGTGATTTTGTTTTAGGCATTTTACTCTGCTTTTGTACTTAAATAAACATTTCGAATAATGGAAAAACCTTAATATGTGTAGAATAATCAAATCAATGAGACTTATTTACCCAATTGCCTGTGGTTTTGTGGTCTTCTATGTAGCAAAATATTTCTGCCACAAATTCCATTTCAAGTGTGTTTTTTATTCATATATATTCTTTAAAAAGATGTTGAGTGTGCTTAACAGGAAAGTTGACATCTAATTTGTTTACTTTCAAATGATAACCAAAACCTTCAAATATCGTTGGTGACAGTTGATACTATCCACAGCCACAGCCCCCCCCCCCCCATTAGTGGAAGGGGAGTGCAGATGTTATATAAACACAAAAGTGCACAACACTTTTATGATTGCTTGTTTGACTAATTTTGTCTCGCTGTATCAACAATCTTGCATAGGTAGCAATGTTAAGTACAGAGAATCATGATAACATGTTTTGTTAAAAAAACAGTTTCCGCATTTATGTTCTGTAAATTTATGTGACAACTTCCTGCTGTTTTGGCCACTTTCATCCAATCTGTGCTCTGCCCCTTCATTAAGAAATACAAGGGGCATATATAGATTTTTTCTGAGGGCGTGCCAATGAAATGAAAAAAAATTAAATCCACCAGGACAAAATAAAAGAATGAGAATAGAAAAAAATAAAAAAAAATTTGTAACGTAAATTAATGAATTTTTTTATTAAATTAAGCATTTTTGTTTCCAATGTAAGGCACATTTTAACAATAAATAAAACACATTTAAACACTTTCGGGGGGGGGGGGGGAGTGGGCATAAATATATCCCACCTTACATTACATAAATGTATAAAATATATAATATAAATACGCCCTTACATTACCTTGGCTACGATGTAAACAACCCTGATGTTGGCTTTCCAGCTCAGCATACAAGATATATTTTTAGCGAATTTTTATGAATTATAAAAACGTAAAATGTTAATTCCGCTGTCGAAAATATTTATTTACGTAACAAAACAACGTAAAAGGGCAAAATAAAAGCACTAACCCATGGCGTCGGTCTTGTAAAAAAACGTTAAATATCAATTCCGCTATCGGAAATAATTATTTACACAACAAAACGACTGAAATGGCAAAATAAACGCACTACGTTTATTTCCAAGTACAACGACCGTCTTGTAAAAGGTACGAAGTTAGTAATATACAGTACTTTTCTGAGATATCACTATTTTAATGGTATTAAAAAAACTTGATTGCAGCTATATTTTCAAGCTGCAGGATAATTTAGTACTGGCTGAGATTTGTGCGAACAAGCCAACAGCCAATTAGTCCCAAGTTCCCAATAGCCAATACTTAGCACAACATTGAATCGGATTCAGTGATAACCCAGATGCAGTATGCAGTGAATAAACCGAAATATCAGTCTTATTGAGATCAGAAGTATTGAAAAATATCGAAAAATCAATCTGATATATTGATCTTTAAATACAGATATTTTCGATTCAATATATCGGTCTCAGAAATATTAAAAGATATCGTACTTTTGAAAATATCGCCCATCCCTTCGTCTTGGTAAAAAAACGAGCAATCCCCGTAAAATCACGTGACGACTCGCTGACCAATAGCAGAAAGCGACGCATGCCGCATTCCTTTTCTGTCATTATCGTTCATTGGCTAACCCGTGTCTCTTAGCAACGCCCGTAAAATTACGGTTAGGAACAGTTGTCCTACATATCCATGCCCGTTAAAATACGGGCAGCGCCTTTAAACTGCAGAAACGAGCCTTGATCGTAAAAATACACAGGGCAACAAGACTTTTTTTACGGGAATTTTTAACAGTGTAGGAAAGTATTCGTCGTAGCGAAAGTTGGCGTCCTCTCGACCACCCTTGATATTGGCGAGAGCTTTATAACACGATGGGATGTATCTTGAAGATATCTTAGACCAAAAGTTACCAGTCCATCTCACTACACACTTTCGATTCAGCTTTACTTTCTATCTTGAGGTCAGATTTCAGCATGCGCATGCGCAGATGGACTTTCATATGTACATCACATTTCATAGGTGTCAGAGTCGTTTCTTACGTTTGTCTATATCTGAATAATATTTAACAACTAGCCTATAACCCGTCCTAGGACTGTTGTTTTTAAGCTTTAAATAAATATCAATGTATAGGGGATGTATCCCGTCTAAGACGGTGAAATATTTGATTGAAGCAGATTGAAAACAAATCAAATAGACGCCGGTTTTTTTTGTAAGGAAATATAGTAACAATTTATATAGCTAGAACTCGTTCATGTTAGAACTGAAAATCATATGCTATTTCTTTCCGTTTTTCAAAAAACCTCGAGGTAAATAAACATTCTGTGCGAAATATTTGTTGTTTAACAATTTTCCTTGTAGTCCAGTTTTTCCGTGTAAACTTACCTCAATAACCTTTGCTTTGATTTTTCGCGTTAAATTACATTTTCCCCTGCACACTTGTTATTCCGTTCACGGCTTGTTTTGGACTGTCCTATTCGGAGGTTAGTTTGAAACTTCATACCGAAGCCTTTTCTACAAAATAATGCGATAATGTGGCATTACAAATCGGAACTATCTAATTTATCGACAATGTGCTGTCGTGGAGACATCTGTTTTTAGATGTAATTTTGCTCACTTCGACATCGCAAAATTTCAGTTTTTATTGTAGGTTAGAGCGTTTAGATAGATCGATATTGTGTAAAATGTTTAATGTAATAAGCACTAAACTCGGAAAGTTAGTGAAATTAAAAAAAGTAAAAAAAATAATTAAAGCTTACAAATTTATATTCGAATTGTGCTAAATTAAATTAATATACAAACGCAACTTGCCGTGCTATTAAGAATTCAATTCGAATTTTGTACATCGGAAAAATAGAACTCGAGTCAGTAATAATCCATTTTTTTTAAATTAGCACGCGATCACCTTGACATCTGAAAATGATCTCATGCTGTTATACAGCAGGCAATCATTTTGACATCGCGAGAGCATACACGAATTTTTTTTTTTTTTTTTTTTTTGATTGAAGGTTTAACGACCACCGTGAGCAACTCAATGGGCTATAAGCAGTCGCCCGTCCCTAATTTAGGGTCACTGGTTCCAGGGAAGGGAGAGAGCCAGTGCCGTAAGACAAACACAACATCCATGCCTGACCGGGATTCGAACCCGGACCCCTTACGGACGAATGATCAGAGGCCAACGCCTTAGACCACTGCGCCACTGGGGCGGTCATACACGAATTGAACAATAAGTGATGATGACACAACAATGCCGACGTTAATGTGACGTCAAGTGTTCCAGAGAGACGGATCTAGGTGTTTATATTATTAACAATAATAATTAATATTATAAATAATGTTTCTGAGAGAATAAACATTCACAAAATACTTATAATTGCCGCCGCCATAGTTTGGTAAATATTTGCTTTATGACTCATATATCTCCGTTCATAGGTTCTACGACAACAAAATTCATTAATCCACCTACCTAGAATAAGTACCGCTCGATATCAAGAATTAGTAAACCTTTATGACGTATATTCTAAATTAACTTTCCGTTTTAATTTCTTATATACTTAACGTGATATCTTTTCTCTCAAACGAATACTGTTGGCAACACTATTGAGGTTGAATGAACGTGACGTATGCCTGTTATGAAATAAGAACGAGAGATATAAACTACGATACAACAGTTGCTCGTGTGTGGTGAGTGTTGGAAAGTGGAATGTTGATTTGTGTTATGTGATTTCTATAGTATCCTGAAGTGCTATAACCTGTGCTGGAGAAATAAAAGTCCATTTCCGTAAGTTTGACTTCTGTTTTAAATGTTTCGTCTGGCCGTTAAGGTTTAATTTAGGAACTATTTCATCGTATGGTTATGTTTTTAAAATAACGTATTAGTACGAAAAGACATTTACGTTATACCTTATTGTCTGCTGTTATGATTTAATTCCAGTTAGTATGTATCGGACTGTGGCCGTGAGTGACGCGAATAAATGTGATCAGATCAGATAATTTTTTTGTTTTTTTTGTTTGGAGATTTAACGACCACCGTGAGCAACTCAATGGGCTATAAGCAGTCGCCCGTCCCTAATTTAGGGTCACTGGTTCTAGGGAAGGGACAGATCCAGTGCCGTAAGACAAACACAACATCCATGCCTCACGGGATTCGAACCCGGACCTGTTTCGGACGAATGATCAGAAGCCATCGCTTAGACACTGCGCCACTGGGGCGGCTCAGATCATATGTAGAGGATTTTAGGAAGGGAGTGTCTGACCCCAGGTCTTAAACAACCCTTAGAAATAGGAAGCTAGGAGAGTTGGGTTAGAGTGCCCGATAGGAAAGTGACACGGAAGTGAAGTAGAAAGGGGGAGAAAGACGCCCTTATTTATTACAAGGAGGCCAGTACCCGGGGTCCGACGGCTTTACGTGCCCATCCGACGCACGGCGGATATTTAGTGGTTCGAGCGTTCGTACTTGCCTGGGATCAAACCCGAGGTCTTCTTCGTGGCAGTCACGAACGTTGACCACTAGGCCACCCGCGGCCCGAATAAATGTGATGTGTTGTACGTAGATAAATTTATGCTCTCGAGTCACTCGTTTTATTTCACACCCACAAAGATCTTGGCACGCCTAAGATGCATAGTATAAATTATCTACAAAGTGTACCAAGATACTCCCGATTTTTTGGGGGGTGTGTTTGTGGGGGGGGGGTTGGAGCTTACTTCGCTTACTATTCTTGGAAAATAAGGATTTTTTTTTCTACATACCCTTCGCTCTGTGTTTACTTTTTTATTCACTGGTATGAGAAAGGATTACAATCGGAAAAAAATTCAACTCTGAGATTTCAACAGAAACCCACATTCTGGGTTCCCCGAACATTATTCGACTATTTTTCATGGCGTGTGTGTGTGTGTGTGTGTGTGTGTGTGTGTGTGTGTGTGCGCGCGTGGTTTGCTGCCGCTATAAAACAAAAGCTATTACAGCCATCCAGACGAATATTAACATTTACAGCTTTTGTAATTTCCTGATGGGGACCAAATAGCGAAAGTTGCAAGTGAGGAAAGCATTTATTGAAGAAGGAATGTCGGAACCTTTGTAAGAATCGTCATTGAAGAATACAGCAATGATAGAAGCATTTAATATCTTACGTACAGTAAGTTGTGGTGCTGCTTTAATTGATTTTTATGCTACATGCGATGGGGGATCTGCTGATACCATCAGATTTCACCCCACTGACAGTTCCTCGAAAGAGTCCGAACATGGATGAAATCCATTAGTATGTCTCGTAAAAACAGCTTTTTCAATGCCATTTTTACTCGTGCAGTAACAATCTCGTGATTGCCTCTTAAACTGTACTGAATGAGGAAACTGAAATTTAAGGGAAAGATAGGCGGCCATTAAAACTACTCCAACGTAGAACGCAAAGAATGCACAGCACGCATACAGCTGACTTCGAATAGTGGCAAATGTCCTGCCAAATTTTATTTAATGTGAAAACCAATTATTTCGGAATTCTGTTTTTAGTTTTACGAAATTTATTTACATACCCATATGACAGTCTTGGGCTAGAATCAGGGCCGGATTAAGTGGTGTCTGGCGGGGTTATACAGAGCTGCAGGACAATTACAGACGGATCTGTGGCACGCAGTCCAGTCAACTTCAATAGGGCGTCGCACCGCCTCGTGCGGCGATACATGCTGCAATACGGTCCTGCATGGAGGCGAACAGACGCCTGATATTGGCCCACACGTGTTGGACGTTGTGCTTCAAATCCCGGATAGTGCGGCACGGCGGCAGCTGGGGTTTCGACTGGTCCCACATACGTTCGATAGGGGACATATCCGGGAAGCGGGCAGGCCATGGAAGTGTCTAGACATGACGTAGGCATTACTGGGCAACCCTAGCCTTGCGCGGGTGGGCATTATCCTGCTGGTATAGCGCACCTAGAATCCCGGCCAGGGATGGGAGCACATGGAGGCGTAGAATCTCACCCACGTATCGCTGGTCCGTCAATGATTCACGTACTACTACTAGAGCTGATCGGTTGTTGTAGGTACTGGTTCTTCAGACCATAATGCCTGCAGTGGGGGAGGTGTGGCGCTCGATAGCGAGGTTGGGATTGTACTGTTGAGCCGGAGACCTCCACACCCTGACACGATGATCGTCTGTCCCCAAACCGAAGCGGCACTCATCGCTAAAGGCCTCACGTTGCCAGTCTGTGTCGTTCCACGTCGCTCTGGCCTGGCACCACTGCACACGAAGCCGGCGATGTTCCGGTGTTAATGGCAGCACACGTAAGGGACGCTGGGATAACAGATTCGCTTCCACGAGGCGTCGGGAAATGGTTCGTGGGCTCACAGGAAACCGCTACGTCTGTCTGCATAGTGGACAGAGCCTCGTAGGATCCGTTCGTGTCTAGCGCAGGATCCGTCGATCCTCTCTACCGGTGGTCCTCCTGGTCCATCCGGAGCTGCTCCGCCGTGTGGCAGTGGCGTCACGAGTCCACTGCTCCCAACACAGTCGGTCGGTATGGTTAGAACGATCCACGTGGCGGGCTATACGGCGCACAGACCACCCTGCGTTTTTCATCCCGATGATCAGGCCTCTCTCAAAGTCCGTAAGTTGCGTAAATCGACGTCCCTGGCGTCTACCTGGCATTCTTGTCACTCTGTACTCTAGCTTGCGTCGATCGGTGCTTTTCGCTTTCATGGGTCATGGACTACACGCCGGCTTATAAGGCTGCCGGCTCGTGCTTGCAGCGCCACCACAGGGTGTGCGGTCATGCACCCTCGCATCAAACGTGGATCATTTACATACCATCACGCACTCTAGCTATATGCAAAGTTTCGCGGTTCTAGCATGTTTTCTTCTAGGTTCGGAAATTTCTTTGTCCGTGAGTGTATTTATACTGTATATAGAGAGAAGTAAAATAGTTTTATTATATATGATTTCCACTCGATTACATACAATGGCTAGAAGACGAACAGATTTCAAAGCAGTGACTCACTAAGGATGAGCATTCCATGTCGTTGTGTACATGGGGCCGGCGAGACAGTTTCAGCTTGTTCACTACCATCCACCCACAATTCCCTATTTGCACTTGGAATCGGTAATCGGCGAAATCCACTAGGATTTCACATTGCATAACAAAAAGATGCACCAAGAAAAGTATACAATGCCAAAATATTAAAAATTCCAAGATAAAATCTAGGAATTTTAAGCTTTTAACTCATGTTCTTGTGCGAACAGGGGAAAATACAGTGACTTTTTATGAAAACTCTGCAGGTAATTTATTAGTTTGAAGAATGCACTATTATTAATAATCTCGGGTATATATTGCTAGTTTCGTGTTTTAACCGACTTTAATAATGATTATTCGACACAAGTTCTTTAGGGCCCATTCGGATGCCTTTAGATTTTCGTAGCCCACTGACAAGGAACACCTCCGGGGTCGAACAAACAAAACCGCACCAAACTTCCGTTTTAAGTCATTTACGTACCTGTGAATTCAATGGTGATATTCGTTTTTCTATAAAACTCCGCAGTTGACCAGTAGAGGTCTCTGAAGATAAGGTGCCACGTCGAAGCGTAAAGAGCGGATCGGCACGAAAATAATTATCACGTACATAGGACTGTTGACGTCCGTAACTTCAATACGAAGTGTGGTCAGAGTGTGCAAGTGTCAAATGATTAATTCATGTGAGAGCTGTCTATAAAACGACCAAAGCAATAACCATTGCCGCAAAATGCACAACAATTAATAAATGCAACATCGGTACACCCACAGAATGCACACGCACGAAGAACATTAGTGTTGAAATCCACGTCGATGACACTTTTGAAATTCTCCACAGGTGCACCACAATGATAGCCAGCTTTCTGACATGCGTAACGGAGCATCGGTCTATAGATCTCCGCAGACAGTTGATTGTAGAACACAGAATGCATCTTCAGAAGGAATATTCTGTCATGTAATTTAGGCTGCGGAATGTTGGATCATAGTTTTATGTAGTCTGTAATCCTCTTTGCGTAAATTTTATATTGTATGAAAAAATTAACATCGAGGGGTTGAACATATTTCGCAGTTTTTAGTGAAATGATTTTTAAATAAACTTTTTTCCCCGGAGGCCTCCTGAAGTATACGTTCATCCTTGTGTCCAGACCAGGAATCACAAAGTACGAGTGACTTGTCAGACAGATGAATATTCAAAACTGACGCAAAAAAGGTAGAACCATTTTGTCGTCTCACTACGTACAGAGACAAACAAGGCATGTGATACAAACACCTGCTCATAGTGATGGGCATAATCGAGTAGAAATAATCGATTCATTCGATTATGAAAATATCTCGAAACATTCCATTACGTCAAATTCATTCGAATGAAAAAAACCCCTCTCGATTGCTCATAAGCTGTCTCGGTTCAAACGAGTGCATTCGAAAGGCGAAATCGCTCGTCTCTTCTGGAGAACATGGGTTCCGAGCAAAATCGCTCGTCTACCCGAAAACATCTCGAGAGGTGCCGAGATACGAGAGGTACGGAAATACTCGCTTTTCACGTGATCGAATTATCTCTCGCAGGGAGAATCACTTGTGTTCCTTTCTGGGTTCCTTCTAACTTCCTAAGCTAGGTTATGCTATTTGAAAATATTCAGGCGTCTTTAGTGTCATTCCGTCCAGCGAAAGAAAGCTGAGCGTGTAGCACCAATTACAAATCATTCGAATGGTTATTTCGAATGAATATCTCGATTTGTCAAACGCAGAAGGCGTCTCTGAGCGTATCACGCCATCTACCGGTGAATTCTAAAATTAGAAATCGTTCTAATGATTATTTCGAATGAATATCTCGATTTGTAAGATCTCTCGATTGTAACCTTTCGATTCTAAACTTCAATCGATTATGCCCAACACTACCTGCTCACTCTCTCGACTAGCGTAGCAGCCGGCGAGCGATGAGTGACTCAACGGAGCCCTCTAGTGAGCAACTGCGGAGTTTTACAGAAAAACGAGTACGTAAATGATTTTTTTTTTTTTTTGATTGGAGGTTTAACGACCACCGTGAGCAACTCAATGGGCTATAAGCAGTCGCCCGTCCCTAATTTAGGGTCACTGGTTCCAGGGAAGGGAGAGAGCCAGTGCCGTAAGACAAACACAACATCCATGCCTGACCGGGATTCGAACCCTGACCTATTACGGACGAATGATCAGAGGCCAGCGCCTTAGACCACTGCGCCACCGGGGCGGCGTTAATGCTTTGTAACGGAAGTTTGGTGCGGTTCTGTTTGTTCGAACCCGGGAATGCTCCTTGTGAGATGTCTTAGCCTATAGGCCCAACAAGGCCTTAATCCGGCCTGGCTAGAATAGTTTAGGATGCGCGCGTGGAACGATAACATTGGTAAGCTATGCTTCGAAAGACTCGTGTTCGATATAAATATTAAACAACTGGTCTCCCCGTGGTGACAGCTGTGATACGTTTGACATTGAACATGACGAAACTTTTTTAACCAGAGAAGCGGACTTTCCCGTAAGTCGACTGCGCGGAAGCAGCCTACTGGGTTATATGGCAATGTCTCATAAATTAGCCATATCACTAAGCTGTTCTCTGAGTTTCAGAGGTTAGCTCCACAAAGAAATACAAACTACCAGATATTTTTACTTACTGTTGTCGTATCAAACTTCTCGACGTTTACAGATATTTTTAATGAGACATTTGTATGAGGCATTTGTGCTTTATAAAAACTGTTAGTTTAAGGGAAATGGGAAATGATATTTCTAAAGGTATTCACTTTTTATACAGGGTGTCCGAATAAAGACTGTGGACTGAATGTACGAATTGCAGTAATGTAATAGTAAAGACATTTTAAATGGAATTACAGTAGAAGTAACCCGCCAAGTGGAAGTGCTCTGTGTCTAGTAACCTTCATGCCTCCCCACCCTGAGGCGCGCGCAGCTGTCATTCCGAGCGAAGGACATTCACGAGTGCTTGGTCGACGGAGGCAGACGTGTCGCTGGATCACTCGTCTCGGCACAAGGACAATAGTATTTACTGTTGAACAGAGTGTTTTTGGTGGAACATGTCTTTCCCCAGAGGCGACTTTAGATCTTTTGGGGCCCTAGGCGCTAAAACATTCAGGGGGCCCCTGCCCCTTCTTATCGCCTCAGAAATTTTCATCGGTCCGATTAGCAAAAAATAAATAAAATAAAGTGAAGTCGAGAAATAAGTTTTTACACTTTTTAAAATTCCATTCTATCTTCCTATTATTAGAACGTTTTGTAAGAAACAGTGCTCGTGTAATTCCTTTGCCAGTGCGCAACGAACTTTTTGTTTTTAGTGATATTTCAAAAACCGTTTTTGCGGCTAAGAAGAAATCTAAGGATATTAAGTTCGGCACTTTAAATACCGCTAAGGGCTGTCCAGTCAAAAATTCAAAAAAATTAAAGTTCTGTTGTGAAGAAACTCTTCAACTTAAAAGGAAATAATTATTTTTGTGCCTCTCAGATTAGGCTTAACTGTTCCTTCTCAAATGCTTAAATTTTCCAATTAGTTCTTTAATTTCCTGCTAAAAGCGCTAAAGGCCAAAATTTTGGTTTTTATAGGTTTTTCAAAAATTAATTTTGCGAGTGATCGGACATAAAAATTCTTTAAAATTTTCCCATTTTAAATTTCACTACTAGTTCATAAATTTCCCACTAGAAGTTCTCAAAGTGGAAATTTCGTAAATTTTAGCTTTGCGCTACGAATGGACTATTTCAGTTACAGCAAAAGTTATTTTTGAGTTTGATACTTTAGGCAAAACTGATTACTTTAACACCTTTTCAGTTGAAAGTTTCTTGGCAAATTTAACGCTAGGGGCGCTGAAAATAAAATTTTGTCCTTTCTTGGCAAATTTAACGCTAGGGGCGCTGAAAATAAAATTTTGTACATCGCGTGTAAATTTTCATAAAATTTCGTAAAACTGGAACGCATCTCAATTCATAAAACCTACTCTTTCCATTGATTCAGCTTTGGAAAACCATCTTGTTTTTTTTACGTTTTGAACAAATTAATAGGAAACGAGCATGACATCAAATAAAAATAAAAACATTGGCAACCGGAAAAGTGGGTGAAATGCGATCTGCGCAGTGCTTCACTTGAAAAAGATGGACGACTTCTCGTGGAGCAGTTTTGGCATAGACGCCATGAACCAAGAAAGGTGGACAATAAGAATTTCATCAGTCACTGCAGGAAAGCAAGAATATGAAAAGTTTCTTGAAAAAAAAATTCTTATTATTTTCATCGGAAAATTAAGAAGGTCTGCACTTTTTTTGTTTCGGTTTGTGAAAACCAAAACAATTCTGGCAATCCAATTATACGTTTTCGGGGTACCTCAGGCTCTGAGGCCCTAGGCGTGCGCCTAATAGGAAATCCGCCACTGTCTTTCCCCATGGCGACAAATACACGGACGAAGTGCAATAACACTTAGCTAGGAAATCTCGTGATGCAGACGTCCGCCACCGTAATGCGGTGCGTCAGCTTATGGCGAAGTTTTGGGAAACTGGCAGTGGATGTCCCCTGCCCGGTGGGCATCCATGGCAGACGAGACCGTACAGGATGTCCGAGACAGGATACAGACGAGTCCACACCAGTCCGTGAGGTGGCTGTCACAACAAGATAATGTGCCAAAGAGTACTGCCCACGATATTCTGGAAACTAAGTTCCGTTTCCACCGGTACAAAGTGTTCCGTCGTGCATCAGCTGAAAGAAACAGACCACGTGACCCGTGTTCGGTACTGTAGGGGGTTAGGTGGTTCCAAGAGTTCCTGCCTGAAGAAGGGGAGAGCATTATGGACGTGACATTATTTACAGGTGAGGCATGGTTCCACCTCTCCGGGTACATCAACAGCCAAAACACTCCTCTGTGGGGTACTGAAAATCCCCACGAATTTAAGGTAGTACCTCTCCACAACCAGAAGGTCGGTCTTTGGTATGCCATGACTCGTACGCGCATTATTGGGCCAATTTTCTTCAGCGAAACCATTAACACAGAACGGTACCATGTCCAGATTATCCACCCATTCATATCCGAGCTCACGGAATGGGAAATCAATGAAGGGCGATTCCAGCAAGACAGTACAACTACTCACACCGCTGGCACAAATCATCTTCTGGAGGAATTCTTCGGAAACCGCATCATCTCCCGGAAACTGTGGCCTGCCAGGTTACCGGATCTGACACCGACTGACTTTTTTTCTGTTTTTTCTGTAATCCGCATGCACTTCAAGAGCTACAGACTGCAATAACGACCCACATGCAACAAATCACACCACATAACCTGAGAAAGGTCTTTATCAACATGCAGAAGCGTGTGCAGACATTTTCTGGGCGTCCGTTTCCAACACCTCCTGTAGGAATCCGTTCGACATGGTAAGCGTTATTTTCAGTGCACAGTTATTTCTCGGACACCCTGTACTTTCTTATATGAAAAACAAATAAGACTTTCTTTGTAAAGTGGCGGTAAATCTGGGCTGGCACTCCTGGCTGTCATATCAAATTGCGAATTAAGAAGAAAAACGTTTATTGCATTCTAAGCAAATCTACCAGAAGTCACCCCAATCTCTGAGCTCATTTGTTTTTTGATTGAAAGTTTAACGACCACCATGAGCAACTCGATTTGCTATAAGCAGTAGCCGGTCCCTAATTTACAGCCATTGGTTCCAGAGAAGGAAGAGAACCACTGCCGTGAGACACACACACACGCAACATTCGTGCCGCGCCGGAATTCGAACTCGGACCTTTCGTCTTAGACGAACGGTCATAAGCCACCGCTTAGACAACTGCGCCAGTGAGACCCGTGAGCTCATTTGTGGTGTAGTATTAAGTAATACGAGTATTACTCTTAAAATGTGTGTGTTTTTTTTTATAGTCAGTAATCATTTAAGCTAGTAAATTGATATTTCAAGATAATGTACTTCGAGGAATCATTCTTTCAGAACAGCGAATTTATTTCTCACTCTATGTTTTATTGTTTGAGGGACAAAAAGTAAGAAAAAAATCTTTATTTTTGAAGCACTTCCGGAATCGCGGGCTTCTCTGTGAATCCTCCTCTGAATATGTGCGTCTGTACGTCTGTAAGTTGAATTCCAAAACATGGCCAATCAGAATGACCATCCTAGCAATTTACTGCAAAGCAGCATTTGCGCATTTTTTCCCCTTTAGAAAGATCCACATCTACGTTTGAAGTAATCGGATAAAAAAAAAAAAATATTCTTTTTGCATCGGACAGCTGAAACTATAAGCAAAACTCCCTGTGCGTTTCTGTTTCATACGGATGACAACTTATTTCTGCTACGTATAGTATAGTTGAACATTTGCAGTTCGCACTCAGCCTTCGCTATTGAAACTGCGATTTAAGAAATTCTTTGCTCACTTGGTATCTACAACCAAACTTTTCTATGCATGCTTCAATTTATCCTGATTCAAATTTTCCAAAAAATGGCGTAAATGCCCTTTTATTTCGAGCTTCTGTTAATATCAGATAACTGCAAACACTGACAAAAATTTTTGCATGCACGTTTCAGCTTTACCTGATATACGATTTTCCCCGCTAGGTGAAGTAAGTATGTATTTATTTCTACCTTTCAAGCATCTGAGCTTTTACAGGCCAGATAGGAAAACATTTCCCGAAATCAGATAGCTGTGCCCATAAACAGCATTATTAATAAATTTTTTGCATAATTATGACGAAAGATGGAACCGCGCGATATTTATATTTCGCGAGGGATCTCCGTTTTTAAGAGTCCCATTTAAAAAACAAAAACGCAATACGGTGAGTAACCGATGCCAAGAAGAAAATTATTTATTTATTGTCTTGCATTTTTTTTATGCAAAAATTTCGCTTGGTGTTCGAAATAAATAATTTAGGCACGATATCTCGACTTACACCGATGAACCACTCCATTATGACCATCCCCAGCCTAGAGAAATGAACGCGCCTGAAGACTGAACGGTGGCGCAGGTGAAGTTCACAGAGCAGTATATATACAACCTGGGGACCGCGCTTTCGGTTAGTAGAGTGTTTGGAGTCAGAATGAAAAAGCTGCCGATTTATCGGAGTTTGATAAAGGACAAATTGTGATGGCACGGCGCCTTAGAAGTACGATCTCCGAAACGGCTCCGCATATGGGTTGTTCACGTGCCTGTGTGGTGAGTACGTATTAAAAGTGGTGCACAGATGGGTAAATGACAAACAGTCGTCCGCAGTTCATTGATTCCAGAGAAGAGCGGAGACTGTCGCGCATTGTTCACAGCAACCGCAGTGCCACAGTGCGACAAATCACCCGCAGCTACAACAGTGGTGATCAGGCAATGCGTCACAGCACACAGTTCATCGCATTCTTCTGCGCATGGCCGAAGACCCAGCCGGGTCTCCATGCTCACTGCACGTCATCGCCAACAACACATGAAACGGGCCCAAGATCATCGAGATGGACCTTGGATGATTTGAAGAAAGTGGCCTGGTCCGACGGATCAAGATTCCTCGTGCACCACGTAAGCGGCCGAATTAGGATACGCCGATTACCGACGGAAGCTAATGCACCTGGATGCACTGTTGGGCGGAAACATGGCGGCGGCGGTGTTATGCTATGGGCGATGTTTTTTGAGACACTTTAGGTCCTATTATCCCAATAGAACAATCCCTGACAGCTGTCAGGTATCTGAACATCGTTGCGGACCAAGTTTACTCATTCATGGCAACTGTGTTCCCTGCTGGTGATGGCCAATTACCAACAGGATAATGCGCCATGCCACACTGCCAGAATCGTCAAGGAGTGGTTCGAGGAACATGCTGGTGACTTCCTGTTAATGCCCTGGCCTCCAAATTCACCCGATATGAACCCAATCGAACATTTGTGGTTCAACTTGGAAAAGCGGGTTCACGCTAAATCACCACCACCCCGAAATGTACTGGAACTGGAGGACCTACTGTTGACATTATGGTACCAGATACCCCAGGATACCTATCGCCACCTCATCGAATGGATGCCTCGCGGAGTGGCCGCTGTTTTGCGGGCTAAAGGGGGTCCTGCAGCTTATTAGGTAGGTGATCATAATGTAATAGCTCATCGGTGTATAAGGGTCTGATTGAAAAATATTAATTTTCAAAAATTTGAGAATTGTAGCCATCAACAAAATTTCCTATGTGTTTTCCAGTTTTTTTTCGAGACTTTTTCAGATGCTTTATTTTCCCGCAAGGTGGCATGACAGCTATTAACTGCTTATTTCCATTTGTATTTGGCATCATACACCCACTTCTGCGTGTTGGATTGAAATAATTTTTATTTTTAACGTATATTTAAAACAATGGCTAAAGTTACAGACATATTTCTTAGCATTTCTGGAAGAAAAGTCCTCTTGGTAAGTGAAAATTTGTGTTAGGCACGTTATCTTGGCTTCTAGAGGAGGGAATGAAAAATTCTTTTTGTATTGGGCATCAGGGAATATGACCAAGTTCGCGCGCATATCGTTTAAGAGATATTTAGATTCAAGACGTTTTGAATGTTTGTCAAACACCTGCTCATAAACTTCGGTGTCATCTCTCTTGTTTGAGATTCCAGTGCTTATTTCCTCGTAGTATTTATGGACAGGGAGGAAAAAGAAGAAAGGAATGAAGAAAGAAGAGTGACTTCTAAAACAATAAAACAGATTTATAGTTATGTTCTCCTTTTTCCGCAAAAGTGTCATTTCACTTAGTCAGAAATTTTTTCTTGTTACTGCGGAAACGTCACTTCAGCACTGCGTATCCATTTGTCAACCACAGCAGGAAGAAATGAATACTTAATCTTCCCGAAACTCGAATGTTCGTCGTGGATAGGTCAAATCGAAGTTCACGTTTTAGTAATATTTTACAAAGCCGTTGTGCTAGATAACAACAACATGACTAACTTTAAATGTAACAAAACTCTTATAAAATGCTGATTTTTTTTTTGTCGTTAAACTTCTTTTTTTTCTTTTTTGTAGAATGGGGGGGGGGGTAACGACCACGGTGAGCGACAGTAAAGGCTGTAAGCAGATGCCCGCCCCTGATTTAGGGTCACTGATTTCCGGGAAGAGAGAGTCAGCAACAGCGCCTTAGGACAGACGCACCACTTATGGCTTACCCGGGACTTCAGCCTAGATCACGGTTAGTCAGAAACCTGCTCTTCTGACTACTTGGGCTCCGGGGCGTCATGACTGTATTCACCATTGCTATATATGAACAGATAAAAAACAAACTGGTTTCAGGTAAAGTTTTCAATACAGTATGTCTGCCTCATCGACCTCACATACAGATAGACTGCGAATGACACCCCAATTTATGGCTCCAACATCAGAAAGGAAAGTATCACGTTATCTTAGTCAAAAATGGTAAAAGAAAATTCTACAACTTGTAACCGGTGGAAAAACGAATTAAATAATTAAACATATTTTATGCTACTGTGGTAATAACGTGATCTAATCTCCGGTAAAGTTTTATTACTGTTAGTATGGACCACCACTCCACCTGAGTTTTCCATTTTTGCAATAATGATTATGATATACGGGAAGAAGTAATAGATATTGAGGTTCAATTCCCAAACTAGAAAATGTGTGCCTATTAAAGAAATAATATAGTCATTCGCGTTAAAAAAATAATCTCGTGTTTTAAAGTTTTCACAAATACACTGGCGTGCAAAAATTAAGGACGAGACGGTTTTTCGAATGTAACGTCGTGCAGAAATGCTCCACATCGACTCAAATCATACCATAAGATCCCCAAGACGCAAGAATATGGAACAAGTGAGCAAAACCGTCCAAACAAGGAATCCAAAGGATACAAAGGCACTTTATTGAAAAGGTAGCTTCAAGCACAACTGGACAGAAGACAGAAACGTCCATGTGACAGGCGGCTGCCAAGAAAAATCCGGTCTTTAGTAGGAGATATGATCACCCCTGACTGCGTTGCAGGATTTACAACGTCTGTCCATGCTGAGGACGTGGTTGTCAAGGAGCTGTTGAGGCATCGCGGCCTATTCCTCTTGTAGCGCCAATCGCAGCTGTGGAATCGTTGCTGGCGGCTGGTGACGTGCTCCCAAGCGTCCCCCGAGAAGGTCCCACACGTGTTTGATTGGATTTAAGTCCGGGGACCTTGCGGGCCAATCCATACGTTGAATATCTTCACTCTCCAACAGCTCTGCGACAGCCGCTGTACGATAAGGTGTAGCGTTGTCGTCCATGAAGAGGAACCTCAGGACCCACAGCACCTCTAAACAGACGCACGTGAGGCAGGAGAACCTCGGTACAATAGTGGACACCAGTGACTGAACCTCCTTGGAAGATGTGGAGATCAGTACGGCTACCAAACATGATACCTCCCCAAACGAGAACTCCGCCAACTCCAAACCGGTCCCTTTCGATGATGTTGGAGGTGTGATTGCGTGTTCCCTGCTCTCTCCAGATGTGTAAATGTCCAGAATTGCTCGTCAGACTAATTCGGCTCTCATCCGTAAAGAGAACTCGATCCCATTGCTGATGTGTCTAGTTCTTGTGTTCCTGGCACCACAGAAACCGCCGTCTCCGATGAGCAGGCGTTAATGGCACACACCGAACTGGTCGTCGGGCAAATAGACCACCTTTGTGCAGCCTCCTGGCCACGGTAAAACGCGATAACGGACGTCCAGTTGTCTGTTGCATGTGCCTTGCGATTTCTCCCGCCGTCTGCCGTCTGACTCTTCTCGCCTGTAGGACAATATACCGGTCGTCCGCCGCCGTGGTGGCTCGTGGACGACCACTGCTAAACTCTCGGACAGCTGTTCCGGTCGTTTGAAATGCTCTCCAAGCTCGTGAAACGATGCTGTGAGCGATCCCGAACTCCTCAGCCACACTAGTCACACTTCGACCTTCTTCCAGCTTCCCAATGACGCGACATCGGGTAAAGTCATCCAGATGTCGTCTACTGGATTGCCTGTTGGCCATATCACACGGTGGCAGCAACTCGACGTCGTTCAAACCGATGTGCACAGTGCAATAGCCATCACCGGATTGCTGAGCGTACACAACCCGTGTGCTTTATACCATTCCGACACTCCCCCCCCTCCCCTACGTCATGCTGCATATATACGCATGCCCTACCGTACCGGACTCTGGTCCATCTCCTGAGTGGTCTTTCGGTCCGTTCTGCCTGCTCGTTCCGCTGTTATGCTAATTTCTCCTCTTCGTCCTTAATTTTTGCACACCAGTGTATTCATCGCAATATTCCAATCATGGCCTATAAACAAGTCTGCCTATGCACATAGGTACATATTTTAAGTAAACTTACCCTGAGTACGGCATCGTCATTTTCGTATATTTTACGTAGCATTTAACTGTATACTTCTGTATTTTTGGCATTATAGTACCCTGGAAATATTGTAGTTCTGTATGATAAATTATTAAATGAGAACACCATTTTACACAAGGTACAAACGCAGAAATTCATACAAGCATACATATAAATGACCTCCTTCGTCCTAACGACTCATCTTGTAAATCCGAAATGTTTGCAATTAAATTTCTATAAATAACAATTTATTAATTAATATATCCTTAGGTTTATTATTCCTAAAAACGCACTTTTTACCTACATGATTTAAATAGTTAAAAGTAGCCTGTCAGGAAATAAAATAGCATTGAAACTGGTTAGCTCGGAATCACATCTGCCTAATGTCACGTGATATGACGGCTCTCATGTTGGGACCACCTCGGCTAGACCTCCTGATAAATACCGCTAGACCTCCTGATAAATACCACAGCGGCTAGACCTCCTGATAAACACCACAGCGGCTAGACCTCCTGATAAATACCACAGTGGCTACAAATTTAGACCTCCTGGTATTAAATATGGAGTTCATGTAATTTTTAGGAGGATGTATACACGGAGTTATCTTTGCATTAGGAATGACCCCGTTTTACATATTCAGAGCGATGACGAAGTACCACGTGATTCGAAGACGATTTTTTTTATGACGTGCGGCAAAAATAAATTGTGCGCACCTGTCCTCTGTAGGTAATCGTAAACGCTTGCCAGTATCAGGAACGCGCCAAGCGGGGTTCAACGGGTGCGAAGCACCCGGGGACGGCAGGACGCTTCAATCAAAATTTTCGGTTGATAAATAAATATCAAGGACGTGGGAGAAGTTAAAAAGATGTTTTACTGTGAGAAATCGTAATGCTACGTGGCACGTTTATTTTTGTTAGTAAAAATAATTCATTTATAATTCAACAAAAAGCGTCTTGAAATCAGAGAATAATTTTTACTGTAGCAGATACCGCGGGCAAAGGATGAGAAATTCCTTTTTTTTTTTTTTTTAAATCTTGAACATTTCAGCTTTCATGATATGCGTGGCCAGCGCTATGACAATGGGGCCAATATGAAGGAAAAATACCACAGACTTTAAAAAACATAATTTTTCGACTTATGACCTTATACATTTTATATGTACTTTGAGCGGCTCATACTTTAAATCTGGTCGTAAATAACGACGAAAAAATTTCCCTACAGATTGTGAACATTTTCAGCATTGTTCAAGAAATATATGCTTTCTTTTCTGAATTACATTGCCGATGGCAAATTGTAAAGAAAGAACTTCCAGCGTTGACCATAAAACCGTGCTCTGAAACAAGGCGGGAAAATAGGATCGATGAAATAAGGGTAACGAGGACTGGAGTACAATTTCGATGTAATCCACGATATATTGTATTAGATTTCTTTGTTAGAATAGTTAAAGAGACGCCCGTAATGTTCAATGTTATAACAGTATATATCATCATCGTCGACGTCGTCAACCATTATCAATTCTCTGCTGGATGAAGGTCTCCCCAAGTTTCTTCCACAACGGTCTGTCCTGTGCCAGTCTCCTCCCACTTGGCCTTCAGTTGGGTCTTATCCTGCCCCTGGGAATCCAGTCTAAAATTTCGGTTGTCCATCGGTGGTCCGTTCTCCTGGCAATATGTCCAGCCCATTGCTATTTTAGGGATTTTAGATGTCTTCTACTCTTGTCATTTTCCTTATCCACGAGTTCTTCTTTTTCCTCTTATCTTGCTTGGTTATGTGTGTGTGTGAGTGTGTGTACACCCTTTCACAATGGGGAAGCTGTAACATGTTTATCATTGTACATGACGAAACTTTTTTTTTACCTTTAAAGCGGACTTTTGCGTAAATTGACATAGAGAAAGAGAGAAAAAAGCTGACTTCTTAGATTATTCGTAGCGTCATCTGAACTACAGTTTTACAAATTTTTTAGCTTCAGTTTTATATGAGACAATTGTGTTTTATGAAAAATCTTAATTTACTGGAAATAGAAAATAATGTGGCTAAAGATATTTTTTCCTGTGAAAATGAATAAAAATTGAAAAATATTCTCGTACAAGGGGGCAGCAAATGCCCTTGGCGCGCCCCTGGCCAGTATAATGAGGAAACGTGGCAACTTAAGCTAATTCGACCACGACCCGATAGTTTGGACCCGAAGGGCAGGTGCCAGAATTTCAGAAACAGCCGCAATTGTTGGCTGCTCCCATACTACTGTATCAAGGGTGTACCAGGACTAGATTAATCACGCACAGACATCCAGCACGAGGGCTCACATTGGTCAGCCGTACTTGTTGGCTGCTCCCGTGCTACTGTATCAAGGGTGTGCCAGGACTGGATTAACCATGCACAGACATCCAGCAGAAGGGCTCACATTGGTCAGCCACACTTGTTGGCTGCTCCCGTACTACTGTATCAAGGGTGTACATGGTTAATCCAGTCCTTGTACACTGTACAAGGACTGGATTAACCATGCACAGACATGCTGCAAAAGGACTCACATTGGTCAGCCACACTTGTTCGCTGCCCCCGTGCTACTGTATCAAGGGTGTGCCAGGACTGGATTAACCATGCACAGACATCCAGCAGAAGGGCTCATATTGGTCAGCCACACTTGTTGACTGCTCCCGTACTACTGTATCAAGGGTGTACCAGGACTAAATTAACCACGTACAGACATCCAGAAGAAGGGCTCACATTGGTCAGCCACGCGCAGTTGATCCTAGGGTGAGCGTCGGGAGTCACAACTGGTATCGCAGCAATGGCGTGCCACAGTAACCCAGCACAACAGCGGTGCAGTTTGACTTATTTCCACATGCACCATACGCCATACCTTCCTCCTCCTGGGGTTCCCCAGCCTGAGACCAACGAGGGCACCCAGGATGACTCCCAGTCATCGCAAACGACGCTTCGCATGGGCCAAGGAACGGCGGCAGACGGAAGAGGTCGTCTGAGTCCCGTTTTCTGCTACACCATGCTGATGGACGGGTTCGCATATGGCGCAAACAGCATGAAGCCCTATCCCCTTGTCGTACAGTTGGGGTTCAATAGGCCGGAGGAGGTGGTGGTCTGTGGCCTGGGTAGCTTTTTCTTAGCAAGCCCTAGGTCCATTGGTTATCATCCCACAAACACTGAATGATGGACGCCTCAGGGAACTGTTAGCCGACGATCTGTATCTGGAGAATGTTTACCTGGACCATAGCGCCATCTTTCAACAGAACAACGCACCGTGTCATCGGGATCGTATAACTGTAGTTGGAGGAACACGACAACGAATTCTCCACAATTCCTTATCTCCCCCAAACTCCACTGACGGTGACCCAATTGAACATTTGTGGGATATGCTAGAAGGGGATGTGAGAACTGCTGATCCTCCTCCACTTAGTGAGTGTGAACTGACAGAGTTGCTACAGTGGACATGGGTCAAGTCACGCATGGAGGATGTTCGACGCTTTGTGGAATCTGTTCCTATGCGTCTGCGAGCCGCGATTGCACAGAAAGGTGGACTAAAACGTTGTTGCTCCTAATGCAAAGCTAACTCAGTGTATTTACATATGTTTTTAACCATAAGTTGATTTTTTCATCATAATTTAATCTGTATTTTCTTTAGAAAAAAATGAAGTGAGTAAAATCTCTAAAAAAAGATACAAAATCGAAGTACGCCTTTTCGCATTTCTCTCGCCTGCTTTATGTTTTAATGGATGTCGTTAAGTGAAGCTATATGAAAACAGCTTTTCCCTTTCTTCTGATTTACAGCAAAACGGTTGACATATTTTCCGCCGGCTTTGCGAATAAGACGGCAATAAAAATGTGTAGTTGTAACGTACCAGGAGATGTGACGTACCTGCCAGAAGGACGCACACGACATAAAGGCAGATAGGAATCAGAATAAAACGTCAGCGTAGCTCAATTGGTAGAGCAACTTATTCCGGAATGAGGGGATCCGGGTTCGAATCCTGGCGTGGACAGAAATGACGGAGAAATTCACTTCGTTATAATGGCGCCCGAACTATACGGATGACCCGACCGTTCAAAATCTCGGATTGGTGTGATGTTATTTCCACACCGCGAGATAGGAAAAATAAGAGGATCCCTTCTCCAGCACTTAAAAAAAAAAAAAAATAAAAAATAAAAAAAAATAAGGGGGAGATGATGTAACGTACCAGGAAATGTGACGTACCTGCCAGAAGAACGCACACGACATAAAGGCAGATAGGAATCAGAATAAAACGTCCGCGTAGCTCAATTGATAGAGCAACTTATTCCGGAATGAGGGGATCCGGGTTCGAATCCTGTCGTGGACAGAAATGACGGAGAAATTCACTTCGTTATATAGTAGCAAATAAAGTTTCCTGGATTGAGTGAAAAGCAAAGTGTCTAAGATTTGTTAATTCAACAGATATACCATACTTTTGGCTACAGGTAATACAGCAGGTCGTTTTATATATTTAATAATTTATACGCATTTTCTTTTGCATTTTAGTTTCTGTCATTGAAGAAAACTGTGCTACCCAAATTTGATTGAAAATTGATATTTCAATTATTCACGTTTTTCTGTCAAGAATACTGTTAAGAGCCTCCAAATTACTAAAGCCCTGTTTGAAATTCAATTTCCGCATAGATTCCTTCAATATGGAATTAGATGTTTGACAAACATATCATCAATAATATATCTTGAAGTTTTCACTTACGCATTTCTGTTATTCATCACTGTACTTGTATAAAATACAAAATTTTACTGTTTCTAGAGCACCCAGTTTTAAACGGTACAAAGAAACACCAAATAACTCTTCGTTTCAAATATGAGGATTTTGTTTACCAATGATGTTGAATTTGCATTTGCTTGTGTGGTAGTGAATTAACTAGTGCATGACACCTACTTGACTAGTAAAAATAGGAATCTACTAATAAATACAGTCGTTCCTGTTCAGCTACATGTAAACAACCGCATTGTATGATAGCTGCGGATGTAAATAGGTTTGGAAAGTGCTAGTTTACACTACCGTTTTTCTTGGAACATTACTTGCGATGTTGGTCCTTAACTGATGTGGGAAATGCGTGTGTGATCCATTCCTGTCATGCCTGCCCAGCCGGGCTGGGATGAGGGGCAAGGGGAGGAGGAAGGTGGTTGTTTCTGGGAGGAAGGCAGAAGGGGAATAACCGGGATGTCCAGGTGATTGAAGCTGAGCTCTTTCTTCGGATGTTGGCTTCTTCGGCGGCAGTTTGGATGCTGAACTGAGACCACGACGGAGGACAACAACAGCAGCAGCAGCAGAAGAAGGATGACCAACCTCACCAGCAGAGTCAAAGTTCTGATGATGGGAAGTTCGACAGTTGGGAAATCAGGTAAGCGATCCTTTATCATAAAGTCAACGGTGATCAGACGCAGCTGCCGGAGAGTTTCAAATCAGCACGTGTTAGGTGGGATCCACAACACATGCTGCCACCGCCTCCGATCTTCGAATGCCTGGGATAACAACAGATCAGCGCGGCAGGTGGTTGTTACCTTCCTGCCTGCCATCAAACCACGATTACAAAGCGAATAAAAAAAAAATATTACGCTACAGAATAAGAAGAGCGTGAAGATAACGGAAAGCTTTCTAGTAACAGCACGAACCAGTAGAATTTAAGGTACGCAACAGATATGTAGATCTAAAAAGCTGAAATATCGGAAAACTCATCCATTACGCATTTGGAAGCTGAAATATCGGAAAATTCATCTACTTTTATTCTGCGTACTACAGTTTCGGGCAATTTTTCAAATTTTCGTTTTTAATAACGCATTTTGTTTTTGGTTCATAAAAAATCTTCGGAGCAGGGGTACATAGATTATTGGTTATTAATACAACAGTGTATTTAGGAGTTTTATAAGCCAGAAATTTAATAAATTACTATCTATTTTTCTATTTACTTATTACTATTTATTTTTTTTTACTGTTTTGTGGGAGTTTACAAATCCCGGTGTTTTAAAATTAATAATAATAATAATACATGACGTGATATGCAGCTAATATTGAGTTTATTAAGCCGAACTGTTGGCATAATGAACTTACGATTAATACATATTACTTCTCATGATAAATATTTTATTCTGCGTACCAGTTTCATGAGCCGCTTCTACGTAGGGTTGTTTCGTAAACCGTTTCTACGTATAGCTCGAGACTCGATGATTTATCTGTTATTATTATAATTATAATTGTTATTATTTGCTTTTCTCACCTATGACGATGACATTTTTAGCTCGGTCGGCTTGTCAGTACGGGCATAAAGTACGGACATAGTCATTCAGGGTTTTAAAATCCCTTACTATGTGGCATATATCGAGAAGCACTGCCTTTTGGATTTGGAGCCTTAGGGACCCAATACATCAAGCTGAGTAATAAGAGTCTGAGGAATTATCATCATCATCATCATTGTCAACCATTATCAATCCACTGCTGGACGAAGGTCTCCCCAAGTTTCCTCCACAACGGTCTGTCTTGTGCCAGTCTCCTCCATGTCACCCCTGCATACTTTCGAATTTCATCCACCCATCTCCCATGTGGTCTTCTTCTGGGTCTTTTCCTGTCCCTTGGAATCCAATCTAAAATTTCGGCTGTCCATCGATGATCTGTCCTTCTGGCAGTATGTCCAGCCCATTGCCATTTCAGGGATTTAACTCTGATCATGATGTCTTCCACTTTTGTCATTTTTCGGATCCACGAGTTCCTCTTCTTATCTCTCCTGGTTACACCAAGTATGCACCTCTCCATGCTACTTTGAGTTGTCTGCAGCCTTTGTATGTCTCTTTTAGTTAAGGTCCACGTCTCTGCACCATACGTAAGCACTGGAAGGATGCATTGATCAAACACTTTTCTTTTAAGACATAATGGCATATTGCTCTTGAAAATTATGCTGTTTCTTCCAAAAGCTCTCCAGGCAAGTTTTGTACGCCGATTAATTTCTTCATCAATGTGACCCTCACTTGATATCTGCTGTCCAAGATAAACGTACGTGGCTGTTATCTCCAGCTTTTCTCCATCAATCGATAAATCTTCATTTCTTGTAAAAGCATTGAACATCACTTTTGTCTTCTGAAAGTTCATTTTTAATCCCACTTCTTTACTCTTGTCAGCAAGTTCCTGGATCATACTCTGCAGCTCTGATGGGGTAGTTGCAAAAATGACTACGTCATCAGCAAAACGAAGGTGGGTTAGATAATCTCCATTAATCTTTATCCCCTTGTTTTCCCAGCTCAGCGACTGAAAAACACCCTCCAATGTGGCATTAAAGAGCTTCGGAGATATGGTGTCACCTTGTCTCACTCCCTTTCCAATTTTTACGTGTGTTGTATTTTCAAACAGCCTAATCTTTGCACTTGCATTTTCATAGATGTTATTAATAATATTAATGTATGCATCTTCAATACCGCAGGTTTTCAGAGCCATTGTAACTGCTGATGGTTTCACCGAATCAAAGGCTTTTTCATAATCGATAAAAGCCATGCACAATGGAAGTTCATATTCCCTTGCTCTTTCAATTAGTTCTCTCAGCACGTGGATATGATCTATTGTGCTGTAGCCACTCCTGAATCCAGCTTGTTCTCTCGGTTGAGCCATGTCCAGTGTTACCTTTAAGCGGTGTGAAAGAACTTTAGTGAAGATTTTATAAACTACTGATAGGAGGCTGATAGGTCTGTAGTTTCCGAGATCCTCAATGTCACCTTTCTTATGTAGCAGGATCATTGTAGCGGTGTTCCAATCCTCAGGAATCTTTCCTTCATTAAGGCATCGAGTGAAAATTTGGGCGAGTACTGTTTCGATTTCTCCACTTGCTTCTTGTATGATGTCTACAGTAATTCCATCTTCTCCTGGAGCTTTTCCCCGCTTCATGTTCTTGATTGCATGTGCAACTTCTGCTGGAAGGACTGGAGGAACTCTGGTACTGGTATCTTTCATGATGTCTGGAGTGCATGTATCGTCCCTTTCATATAATTTGGAGTAGAAATCTTTCACTCTTGTCAAAATTTCGCCTCTATTTCTTGTTACAGAACCATCTTCTTTTCTCAGTGCCATAATCTGTTTTCTTCCCTTACTGAGATGTCCCTTTGCTATCTTTAGGCTTTGGTTGTTTTCAATTGCTTTCCTCACTAGTTCACAGTTGAATTTTCTTACGTCTTCAGTGATACTTTTTCTTACTGTCTTGCATAGCTCTATATATTCCACTTTGGAAGTCACATCTTCTCTAGTTGTCCTCATCTCTCTTCTTTTTTGCATCAACATTTTCGTTTTTCCTGATAATTTATTTACATGCAACTTGTTCTTAGACCCAGCTAATTTTGTTGCTGTTTCCATAAGAGCTTTGGTTACTTTTCTGTTAACTTCAGAGATGTCCACTTCTTCTGATGTTAGGCCTTCTAAAGCAGAGAACCTGTTCTTCAGTTCCAACTTGAAGGTATTATGGTGTTTTTTAAGGTTGGTTATGTCAATAGATTTTGTTTGTCTTATGAGCTTGCCACGTTCAAGTTTAGTGTTGAGGTGCATCTTACATCTCACCAATCTATGGTCACTACCTGTGTTGAACTTGTTTAGCACACTGCAGTCTTCTATGACGAATTTTTGTTACACATAATAAAATCAATTTCACTTGTCGACCCATTTGGATGTCTCCAAGTCCATTTCCTGTGTGGCTTTTTCTTGAAAAAGGAGTTCAAGATGAAAAACCCTTCTGCCTCTGCAAACTCAACGAGAGTATTTCCACGCTGGTTTCTGTTGCCGTGACCAAATTTACCTACTGAAGTTTCATTCTGTTGCCGTTGCCCTATTTTTGCATTGAAATCTCCCATAATTATTTTCAAATGCTGCTTACCTTTATTATTTAGATGACAAATTTCCTCATAAAATTCTTCAATTTCTTCTTCAGGATGACTTGTGGTGGGTGCATAAGTTTGAATAATCTGAGCCTGGTATCTTTTCGAGAGTTGGATAACAAGTCGTGCAGCTCTGTCAGAGGAACTTTCAACTTCTACAACTTTATCCTTCAGTTTCTTGTTTATTATAAATCCAACACCACTAGTTCTGCCAGTATCTGTCCCACGATAGTAGAAGAGATGTCCACTTTTCAGTTCGATGAGATCTTCTCCTTTTCTCCTTACCTCACTTAGCCCCACGATGTCCCACTTGATCCTTTGTAGTTCCTCTTCCAAATTCAAGAAGCCTTGAATCAGAAGATAGGGAGCGTCCATTGTACGTAGCCAAGGTCAGCATCAGATGGCAGCCTAGTCCGGTCCTCCGGGGATTCTTAGCACCCTCTGCCTTCATGTCGCACTGGCCGCTGCCTTGGCCAGGTACATTCCAGCTGCCGGAGACTGAGGGCCAAGATTTAAGTTGTGGAATCATTTTGGAGGGGTTTGGCCATAACTCACCACGCTGGCCAAGCGGGTTGGTGAGTGTGGGATAGAATTTCCTCTAATCACGATGGTATAGTTATACCGCTATTGGCGGTCGTCAGAGCCCCTTTAGTGGGAACAGGATGTACCACGAGAAGGCGGGGTTGACATTTGTCAAGGAGAGGCTGTGATGTTACGCATCACCTGACCTTACACGCAGTTATATAGGAATAATTAGCGGGCGGATGTGAACTGTTTTCAGCTTCCACAATTGTTTAATTTCTGCAGCCAGTTTCACATACTTGTCAATTTTTGTCGCATAGTCTGAATATTACGGCCTAACAGTACTGATACGTCAATAATACCGCTTCCTTCTGCCTTTTGTCATATACCACTATGTCTGAACGATCGGCTACATCTGTTTTGATCTCCATGTCCCACTATAATTTGCCTTGTGTGATATCTAGAGTTTCAATGGGTTGGTGTACTTATATTTTAACATGGTGTTTCTGACATTGATAATCCTGTATCCTGTGAGCGAATTTTTTTTATTATTACATTTGAAGAAATGTAAAACAGCTATGTTGTGTCCTTCAGTGTCGTCAAAGTTAAACAAGATAGCGATATTTAGAAATTGATTGTGGTAGCGTAGAGTGGTATTTACAAATGTAAGTACCACTCTAACTTATAAAGAATTCCCCTTTAACCTTCCGTTATTCTTCTTGTGATAGGAAAATTGATTAGATTTTCAGACTAATCGCATCGTAAAAGCTTACTGAGACACTTAAAAAATCTACTGAAAAATGAGAACCTGAACCTACTCGTTTTTTTTAAATACAATCGTATCGTAAACGAGTTCATGACATGCTCAAATATAAGTAACCGTACGTACTTACAAATAACTGCGTCAGTAAATATAAATATAATCTCGTATTACTTCATTTTATATATTATAGATTTCAAAAGAAATTGTCTAATAAATGTGTAAAATGACACACATCAATAATTAGTACAACAAAGTCACTGATCATAAGTAATTTAAATATGCATAAAGTATCTTTGTGTACGTTTTTAAATTAACTATATTTGTGTCAATTTCATAAATAATGTATTGTCGCTTCATCACTATATTTGACATAAAATTGTGCGGTCCATTTGCCCAGCATGTCACAACGAGTATATCTATTACCTCAGATGTGCCATCGAATAATATACTTCCAGTTGATTATATGAATAAATGAGTGTGTATGGAGTACACGCATTCCAAATCTGAAATCGAGCCACGGATGATTTAGTTGTCTGAGATTCAGACTACTTATGGAAGAACCCCAGGTTTAAACCTAGCCTGATTGGCTTGTACCTGGGGGCTCTCCGTGGTGGTGTGAATTTCTAACAATCAACAATCGCTGAATATCTGCCGTGCATCGGACGAGCACGTTAAATGACGGTCCCTGGGTAGGAATCCCCTGGTTACATATAAAGGTGTTCATTCTTATGCCCCACCCCCTAATTTCTCTCTGCCATCTGTGCAAAATCGTACGCTTGTACGATGGCGCCATCTAGTGTGATCTCTCTCACTTACAAACTATCTTGTCAGAATCGCTAGATTCGCTCTAACTTCCTTCAGTTTCTGTGCCCTGCCCGAAAGGGCACAGAAACTGGATGAACTTAGAGCACATATATTTGAAATATATGGATTTTTTTAGTACATATATTTCAAATTAGAAATACCAGATATACTCACAACTGATTCCCCGTATGTACTCAAAAATGAGTACGTGCCTTTCTCAAAAATGAGGCACAAGTACTCGGAGCTATTATAAGCCCAGAATGTACTCAAAAACGAGTACAATTTGCTTATTTCTCAGTACCAATTTTTAACAGTGCAAGTGGATTACAATTTAAGGAAGGGATAAGAGACCGAAAACAGAGGGGCCTTTTGGTGGCAGAAATTTAGAAACTGTTTCTCTCGTTGGGTACGTGAAACTGATAGTTTACAGAAAAAGTGCGAAATAGGAAAGATTTTACTGACAATCTGAGATGATGAATCCCTATTCAAATTCCGAAGATACGTTAGCCCTTTTCAAGCTTATCCCTTTGGCACGCGAACGCACGCACCCGAGCACACACACACACACACACACACACACACACACGCCAAAATAAATAAACGTGCGTCTGTGCCCTTTTTACTGAATTCTTCAATGAACGGTCTGTACTGGCCCGGTGGCGCAGTGATCTAAGCGCTGGCTTATGGCTATCCGTACGTTAAGGTTCCAGGTTCGAATCTCGGTGAGGCATGGGTGTGTTTGCATTACGGCACTGGCTCTCTCCCTTCCCTGGAACCAGTAACTCTGAATTACGAACGGACGAACTGCTTGTCCATCGAGTTGCTCACAGTGGTCGTTGAACCTTCAATTACAAAAGAAAAAAAAACATGTCTGTGGTTTCGTAGAATATTTTCTAGTTATAATCTCGGAAAACGTTGAGGTATGACTAAGAGTTACTTTTCACATCGCATCTTTTACATTGAGTATTCAGAGGTTTTCGATTAATGTGCTAATATCCCGTTCCTGTAACATGTCATGTCGAAATTAACTCCTTATTTGTTAATATGGATGAATTTAATACACTGCTGGACAATTGCTAAGGACGGATCATAAATGGCTATATAGCGCATAAAAAAGTAAGTGTGGTTGGATGCTAAGTGAAATAAAATAATGTCAGAATGCCAGGACATTACAAGAAAGACAATTTATTGTGCTCTGAAATCCAGAAGGCTTTGGAACGTGTTCAAGGGACAAACAGGCCATTTTGTGCAGAATACGTAAACGTGAAAAAAATGCAATTACCGTCCGCAAGCGTTCCGGCGTAAGATGTCAATACGTGATATGGCCACCATGGAGGGTGATGCAAGATTCCACACATCGTGTCATGCTTTGCACAACATTATCAAGCAGCTGTTGGGGTAATTTATCCCATTCCTCTATCAGTGCACGGATGAGGGTGTCCTTGTTTATTGGAGGGCATTGGTCACCAGCAAGACTCCTCCCCAAAGCATCCCACACATTTTCAATGGGATTCAGACCTGGAGAACGTGCTGGCCATACAAGGCGTTGAATATCCTCGCTCTCAAGACACTCCTGGACAGCGACTGTTCGATGACATGTTGCGTTGTCGTCCATGAAAATGAATCTATCACCGACAGCACCACGGAACATGCGAATATGAGGTAGCAGAACATCATTAATGTAACGTTGGCCAGTCATAGTCTGAGTTGGAAGCACATAGAGGGACGTACGGCCATTGATCATGATGCCAGCCCATACCATGACACTACATGTCGGATATCGGTCCCTTTCCTGTGTGTTTGCTGGACAATATGCAGTACCACTATCACGCCAGATCAGTTGTCGTCGACAATCGGACGATAGACTGTATCTACTCTCATCTGAGAAGAGGACAGCAGACCAGTCGTTATCAGTCCAATTGCGATGTTGATTGCACCATTGCAAACGGGCGGTACGGTGACGTCTGGACAATGGGATGCACACAACAGGATGGCGGGCGTATAGTTCTCCTTCATGCAAACGTCTGGCGACAGTTTTTCGGGAGATCCGCTTGCCAGTAGCAGCCATAAACTGATTTGCTACCTCACTAGCTGTGCTGCGCCGGTGTCTTTTTGTTGATAGCACTATGTCCCGATCTTCTGCAGGTGTCGTACTGCGAATACGACCTCCACCGTGACGTTTGCTACACTCTCCATTTGTTTGAAATGATTTCCAAAGCCTTGAAACAACACTGTGGCTGACGTCGAACTCCCTGGCAACATCTGTTATTTTTCGCCCTTCTTCAATCTTGCCAATAATACGGCCATGCGTAAAATCATCTAGGTAATGTCGGGAAGACATACTGAAAATTGCAAGTTTGTCAATTGATTCTTTCCCTTTCAACTTTGCGTTTGAACAACAACGGTCAATACGCGTCAAATCCTTTATATCTCTTATCAGCGCTATGACATCACGAACAAGTTCGGCAGTCCAAAATTTGCATACGCACAGCACGTCTTACTGTATCCCGCACTTATGCCAATTTCCACATTTTCCTGCCTTCCATTTTATGGTTGCTATCGTTGCTATTGTCATCCGTCCTTAGCAATTGTCCGGCAGTGTATTAAGGAGGTTGAGAAAGGTGTCGCGGCCAACAAATACGTGCTTGTTCAAAACCACAAGGGGAAGAGTGAATGCTGGAAATTGT
The DNA here is from genome assembly GCA_039090855.1 of Macrothele yani. Taxonomy (NCBI): domain Eukaryota; kingdom Metazoa; phylum Arthropoda; class Arachnida; order Araneae; family Macrothelidae; genus Macrothele; species Macrothele yani. Next base: position 44,059,081 of record CM077024.1, read on the forward strand.
TTCGTCTCATTAAGGAACCGGTGAATGATTCTGTGTTGTTTGGTCTTGCTTGTTGTTCAAAATGTGGAAAGTGTATAATAACAAAGAAAGATGTCGACGGTGTAACAAAAGATTATGGAACCAAAAATCTAATGCACCATATGAAAGTATGCGCACCCCCATCAAAGCGTAGAAAGAGTGAACAATCTAAATACATTTAAAAAAATACATTTGTCTAATCGTAAATCATGATTCCCATTTGCAATATACTTCATGGTTACGGTCATAGTCTTCCATTACTTCTGGATTACGCAAAATAGTGGCACTAAAATTTAGCAAGTAACCAAATTTTATTATTAAAAAAGGATTTCAGTTATTAAATATCAAGCAGTTATTGGGATGAATAATATATATTACGTTTATAGGTATATATATATATATATATATATATATATATATATATATATATATATCTAACCCACCTTCGTTTTGCTGATGACATAGTCATTTTTGGAACTACCCCATTAGAGCTGCAGAGTATGATCCAGGAACTTGCTGACAAGAGTAAAGAAGTGGGATTAAAAATGAACTTTCAGAAGACAAAAGTGATGTTCAATGCTTTTACAAGAAATGAAGATTTATCGATTGATGGAGAAAAGCTGGAGATAACAGATACGTACGTTTATCTTGGACAGCAGATATCAAGTGAGGGTCACATTGATGAAGAAATTAATCGGCGTACAAAACTTGCCTGGAGAGCTTTTGGAAGAAACAGCATAATTTTCAAGAGCAATATGCCATTATGTCTTAAAAGAAAAGTGTTTGATCAATGCATCCTTCCAGTGCTTACGTATGGTGCAGAGACGTGGACCTTAACTAAAAGAGACATACAAAGGCTGCAGACAACTCAAAGTAGCATGGAGAGGTGCATGCTTGGTATAACCAAGAGAGATAAGAAGAGGAACACGTGGATCCGAAAAATGACAAGAGTGGAAGACATCATGATCAGAGTTAAATCCCTGAAATGGCAATGGGCTGGACATACTGCCAGAAGGACAGACCATAGATGGACAGCCGAAATTTTAGATTGGATTCCAAGGGACAGGAAAAGACCCAGAAAAAGACCACATGGGAGATGGGTGGATGAAATTCGTAAATATGCGGGAGTGACATGGAGAAGACTGGCACAAGACAGACCGTTGTGGAGGAAACTTGGGGAGACCTTCATCCAGCAGTGGATTGATAATGGTTGACAATGATGATGATGATGATATATATATAAGTTGAGTTTCGAATTTATAGTTTAAAGCAGGATTTTCCGGGTCAGTTACGGGTCCGGATTGGGTCGGGTCTGGTCCAGTTATGGGACGTCCTGGTCCGAAATTTTTCACCTGTTTCCAATTCTGCTCTGCACATGAGAAAGGCAGCGGTCTTCGAGTTTGACAAATGCCAAATTATAATGGCCAGATGACTGGGTGAGAGCACTTCCAAGACGGCAAGGCTTGAGGGGGTGATCACGGTCAGCGGAGGTTAGTATCTTCAAAAAGTGGTCCGAAGAGGGGAAAACTATGGTCAGCGGTGGTTAGTACCTTCAAAAAGTGGTCCGAAGAGGGGAAAACTACGGTCAGCGGTGATTAGTACCTTCAAAAAGTGGTCCGAAGAGGGAAAAACTGCGGTCAGCGGTGGTTAGTACTTACAAAAAGTGGTCCGAAGAGGGGAAAACTACGGTCAGCGGTGATTAGTACCTTCAAAAAGTGGTCCGAGGAGGGAAAAACTACGGTCAGCGGTGGTTAGTACCTTCAAAAAGTGGTACGAAGAGGGGAAAACAACGGTCAGCGGTGATTAGTACTTACAAAAAGTGGTCCGAAGAGGGGAAAACTACGGTCAGCGGTGATTAGTACCTTCAAAAAGTGGTACGAAGAGGGGAAAACTACGGTCAGCGGTGGTTAGTACTTACAAAAAGTGGTCCGAAGAGGGGGAAACTACGGTCAGTGGTGGTTAGTACCTTCAAAAAGTTGTCCGAAGAGGGCAAAACTACGGTCAGCGTTGGTTAGTACCTTCAAAAAGTGGTCCGAAGAGGGGAAAACTACGGTCAGCGGTGGTTAGTACCTTCAAAAAGTGGTCCGAAGAGGGAAAAACTACGGTCAGCGGTGGTTAGTACCTATAAAAAGTGGTCCGAAGAGGGAAAACTACGGTCAGCGGTGGTTAGTACCTTCAAAAAGTGGTCCGAAGAGGGAAAAACTACGGTCAGCGGTGGTTAGTACCTTCAAAAAGTGGTCCGAAGAGGGAAAAACTACGGTCAGCGGTGGTTAGTACCTTCAAAAAGTGGTCCGAAGAGGGGAAAACTACGGTCAGCGGTGGTTAGTACCTTCAAAAAGTGGTACGAAGAGGGGAAAACTACGGTCAGCGGTGGTTAGTACTTACAAAAAGTGGTCCGAAGAGGGGGAAACTACGGTCAGTGGTGGTTAGTACCTTCAAAAAGTTGTCCGAAGAGGGCAAAACTACGGTCAGCGTTGGTTAGTACCTTCAAAAAGTGGTCCGAAGAGGGGAAAACTACGGTCAGCGGTGATTAGTACCTTCAAAAAGTGGTCCGAAGAGGAAAAACTGCGGTCAGCGGTGGTTAGTACCTATAAAAAGTGGTCCGAAGAGGGGAAAACTACGGTCAGCGGTGGTTAGTACCTTCAAAAAGTGGTCCGAAGAGAGCAAAACCACGGTCAGCGGTGGTTAGTGCCTTCAAAAAGTGGCCCGAAGAGGGGAAATCCCGCGGTCAGTGGTGGTTAGTACCTTCAAAAAGTGGTCCGAAGAGGGAAAAGCCAAGAACCACCGGCAAGGTGTGGGCCGACGAAGGCTCATCGATGCAAAAGGTGAGCGAAGACTATCCCGTTTAGTACAAGCCAACAGAAGGGATACTGTGGCGCATCTCGCAGTTAATTTGAATGCTGGTGACGGCAGTAACCTATCGCAACCCGCAGTATGTCGAATCCTGCTGAAAATGGGACCTCATAACTGCTGGCTGCTCTAAGTGCCCATGCTAACTTCGCTTCGCTGTCGAAAGCGCCTACAATGGGCATCGAAACTGTACCTTGAATGATTGGAAGAAGGTTGTCTGGTCCGATGAATCCCGTTTCCTGTTTCACCATGTGGACGACAGGGTACGTGTGCGTTGTTTACCTGGGGAAGTGTTGGCACCAGGATGCACCGTGAGGCGAAGACAGGGAAAGTGTAATTCCGTAGAGTGAGTGTCCAACAGAACATGAAAAACGTAAGTTTATATTTTCAATCCTGGCAAAGGGTATTTCCATCTTATCTTAAAATCAAACATTATATGATATGTATATTATATTAATATCAATTACAGATCTATATTAACAGTCTTATATGAATTAATGTTGCATATTTGCTACTGGAAGATATACAGCATTACCCGTCCTACTAAATCCCTTCGTTAGCAAACCTGTACGGTACCCTTAATGCTAAAACCTTTGTGGAACTTGTACTGCGTTAGAAAATTTTAGCCCACTTGTACGGAAATTACACGTACGGATGTAGGACATCACCAGGTTAAGATCTAAAATCCCAGAGTGCATTCTGTTTCTGAAATCAGTTTGCAGATGTTTCATTGTTGAGAATACTCTTCTGCATATGAAGGCAAAAATACTCGAAGAATGTTAGCGGTTAAGCACTGGTTTCAATAAATCCTACTGCACGTTTTTGCGAATGCCGTTTCATTTCATCCTCCTCAGACGCATAACTATACTCCAATTCACCCTAAAAATGTACTACTGGGAATGGCGGGAAAGCCTTATCACATCTCGTCCTGGAACGCAAGAACAGTATCCATCCGCGTTAATGTGCTCTTCCACTGTTCCTTTCTGATCCCCCCACCCATCCACACATCTCACAAGTAGTGGGGATTGTCAGTGGGGGGTCTGGCGGAGGCCGAATTGCTTCCCCTACAGTTTTCGGGTTTCCCTGATTGTCAATTTATTGCCTCTGTGTTGTTAATGTTGGGAGAGGTTTTCCACCCCTTCCCCCTGTCAGTGTTGTATCCCAAGTGGGCAGAAATAGCCGAAAGTGCGAAGCTCTTGATTCAGCAACTTCTAAGAACAAATTTATTTCTAAAAGTGCTCTAACTTCTAGAATTATTTTTTAGATAGCAATTTTGTCTGATAAACTGTTGAGCAAACAAAAATGGATTCTAAGCAAGAATTCTGACGCTTTTCGCTCTAAATGCTAGGGACTATTTTTCGTAGCTGAGGTAGCTGTTTCGTACCCTTCATAGTGGTTCACTCTTAGGTTGACTCGGAGTATAGGCATTTCTACGTCCGGGGCAAACATAAAATATTGCGCCCCCATTTGCATTTTTCTCTTATATAAATAAATTACCAATTTAACAGTTCTCTCTCTCTCTCTCTCTCTCTCTCTCTCTCTAAATCAAAATTGACGTCATATCAAACTCAAATCAAATTGACTTCATATCAAACAACTTTTGCTAAATGCTTCGGAGTTCAGACCTTTGGTACCACATCAAACGAACCTAATGCAAGTGGAAGTCGAGGCTCAAAGCCATGGCAATTATCGAATAACCCCCAGAGAATCTTCAACAATGCGACGATCTCCGTATCTTACAACGTACCCAACTAAAGAAAACCCGCAGGCTCCATTGTTGTCGATGAAGGCCGTGGCTCTTCTTCAGTTGAACAGACTATACAACCGCACCTTCATTCCTTAATGAAAGCAACTATCATTGCCTAAATATTTTGAAAAAGAAATGCGGATTTTACGCTGCAAAGGCTACCAAAACAGGCGAACCATATATGAGTAAATTCTGTAAATGGACAAATGACAAAGTATAGTGCTAAAACATGTACCAGAAACTGGTGCAAAAGTTTCAATTACAGGTTTAATCAGATTGCGCCTTCTCTTGAGCTGAGACTGGGGCAGTCGCCCTCCCCTGATTACGCCTCTGATCCTCCTTATAAATATGAGTGCCACTTCATTTCATCGCTTTAAAACTTCAAACTTCTGATACAGAAATCACAAAATCTATCGTAATTCAGCCTTTCAAATGCATCACAAAATGTGAAGCAACATTGTTTCAAGTACATACTGGACTTTGCTCCTCAATATTGGCAGTTTCTTTTGTTGTTGTTGTTGTTGTTGTTCAAAATATGAATCACTTTCTGATGCTTTACATTTACGGATTTCCCCTGCATTACTGACTTAAAATCAACTTTTTTTTTTTGATTCGAGGTTTAACGACCACCGTGAGCAACTCAATGGGCTATAAGCAGTCGCCCGTCCCTAATTTAGGATCACTGGTTCCAGGGAAGGGAGAGAGCCAGTGCCGTAAGACAAACACAACATCCATGCCTCACCGGGATTCGGACCACGACCCCGTTAGAACGAATGATCAGAGGCTATCGCTTAGACCACTGCGCCACTGGGGCGGCAAAATCAACTTGAAATCAACTCCAGTAACTGATATCCACTGCCAGTCTTGTCGTTTTCCCTTATCAAACCATGATAGAACCCTAACAAGCAGTGTCAAAATCCTTCACGCCGCTCCGGTGGCGCAGTGGTCTAAGCGATGGCCTCTGATCATTCGTCCGAACGGGGTCCGGGTTCGAATCCCGGTGAGGCATGGATGTTGTGTTTGTCTTACGGCACTGGCTCTCTCCCTTCCCTGGAACCAGTGACCCTAAATTAGGGACGGGCGACTGCTTATAGCCCATTGAGTTGCTCACGGTGGCCGTTAAACCTCCAACCAAAAAATAAATAAATAAATAAATAAAAAGAACCAGTGACCCTAAATTAGGGACGGGCGACTGCTTATAGCCCATTGAGTTGCTCACGGTGGTCGTTAAACCACCAACCAAAAAAAAAAAAATCCTTCACTATTACATTATATTGGAAGCTTGCAACTCGTTTGGCGCCCTCTGTGAGTATTTAAATGAAACCGATTTTTGTCTTCTTTTTTTTTGAGTGGAGGTTTAACGACCACCGTGAGCAACTCAATGGGCTATAAGCAGTCGCCCGTCCCTAATTTAGGGTCACTGGTTCCAGGGAAGGGATAGAGCCAGTGCCGTAAGACAAACACAACATCCATGCCTCACCGGGATTCGAACCCGGACCCCTTTCGGACGAATGATCAGAGGCCAGCGCCTTAGACCACTGCGCCACCGGGGCGGCGATTTCTGTCTTCCGATGTTCGACACAAATCCTTGGAACTCACGCACAAAAGTTACAAAAATTATTTCTTCCGCTTCTTTAAACGTTCCGATGTAGGTTATTTCCCAGAAGTGTTATTTCCCAAGCATTCAGGCTTCGTAAAATTACAAAATCGAGAAATCCACGAGATTTCCTGTTTATGATATAGAGAAATCAAAGAAAATAGACAAAAGGTAGATGATAGCTGTAAAAAATTTAACGCCGCACCTTCTCTGAAAAGATGAGAACTTCCCATGTTTGAAGAAGCAAAATAAAAGAATAAACCTGCTACTCAAATGAGGAACTACATACCATGTAAATTCTTATTCTTTGAACTGAAGATGAGAAAGAGGCTCTAAAGGAAATGGAGCGACACCGAAAAACGGCTAATAAATAATTACTCGGAAACAGGCCGGAAAACGAATGTTAAAGAAAATCTCACTAAACAGTTCCATTTTACCAAACACTTTAAGACAATTGCCCTCAAAAACAGAAGCTCTGATAATGTAGTTCTTATTACCTATAACAAAGTTAATTGCCCTGAGCGATACGAGAAAAGAAAAAACCACAAGCACCAGAATTGCTTGCTTGGACGCAGAAAACAGCCAAAGATATGGACAATGCACTCATAGCTAAAAAGGTTGAAAAAAAAAATGAAAAAAAAGGTAGAAAATCATAGCTAATGAGCTGCAAATGAATAATGAAAATTTCATCTTTCCGTGAAACAGTATTCATCTCGACTTGGCAAAAGAAAAGTTCACAAAAGCAGATTGCAAAGAAAAAAATACCGACCTTAATGCGAATTGCAAAAAAAACAAAACAAAAAAAAAACGACCTCAATGTGAATTGCAAAAAAAAAAAAAAAAAAAAAAAAAAACATATCCTTACCCAAAAAATAAAAAATTTTAATCCACTAAAAATCATTATGTAACATATGCTATCGAGGAACAACTATAGTGCTAAAATAATCAAGATACGTGGAAACACTAATTAAACACCACGTTGACAAACCGGTTACTAAAACTTTACTAAAAGCTAAAAAGTTATACACAAATAAAAATATCTTTCGGGAAACACTCTGTTCTCATCAGCAGACTAAGTATAAGGCGCCGTGTGTCCGACATACATATATACATACATATGTCCGACATATACGGAATGTTAGACATGAAAATTACGTATGTTGCTGTAGTAATCTGCGCCTTGACTGCCCTCTGGTGGCAAGGAGGTTAGTTACTGATGCTTTATGACAATTATTAGGCCTGCTAGATTGCAGTTCACGCCTTTGATTTTCAAATGTCCATTAAAACGCAAGCTTAACTGATTGGGGTATTTCCCCATGAGAGAGAGCCACAATAACATACATATCATCATCATCATCATCATCATCATTGTCAACCATTATCAATCCACTGCTGGACGAAGGTCTCCCCAAGTTTCCTCCACAACGGTCTGTCTTGTGCCAGTCTCCTCCATGTCACTCCCGCATATTTACGAATTTCATCCACCCATCTCCCATGTGGTCTTTTTCTGGGTCTTTTCCTGTCCCTTGGAATCCAATCTAAAATTTCGGCTGTCCATCTATGGTCTGTCCTTCTGGCAGTATGTCCAGCCCATTGCCATTTCAGGGATTTAACCCTGATCATGATGTCTTCCACTCTCGTCATTTTTCGGATCCACGAGTTCCTCTTCTTATCTCTCCTGGTTATACCAAGCATGCACCTCTCCATGCTACTTTGAGTTGTCTGCAGCCTTTGTATGTCTCTTTTAGTTAAGGTCCACGTCTCTGCACCATACGTAAGCACTGGAAGGATGCATTGATCAAACACTTTTCTTTTAAGACATAATGGCATATTGCTCTTGAAAATTATGCTGTTTCTTCCAAAAGCTCTCCAGGCAAGTTTTGTACGCCGATTAATTTCTTCATCAATGTGACCCTCACTTGATATCTGCTGTCCAAGATAAACATATGTATCTGTTATCTCCAGTTTTTCTCCATCAATCGATAAATCTTCATTTCTTGTAAAAGCATTGAACATCACTTTTGTCTTCTGAAAGTTCATTTTTAATCCCACTTCTTTACTCTTGTCAGCAAGTTCCTGGATCATACTCTGCAGCTCTGATGGGGTAGTTGCAAAAATGACTACGTCATCAGCAAAACGAAGGTGGGTTAGATAATCTCCATTAATCTTTATCCCTTTGTTTTCCCAGTTCAGTGATTGAAAGACATTTTCCAATGTGGCATTAAAGAGCTTCGGAGATATGGTGCCACCTTGTCTCACTCCCTTTCCAATTTTTATGTGTGTTGTATTTTCAAACAGCCGAATCTTTGCACTTGCATTTTCATAGATGTTATTAATAATATTAATGTATGCATCCTCAATACCGCAGGATTTCAGAGCCGTGGTAACTGCTGATGGTTTCACCGAATCAAAGGCTTTTTCATAATCGATAAAAGCCATGCACAATGGAAGTTCATATTCCCTCGCTCTTTCAATTAGTTCTCTCAGTACGTGGATATGATCTATTGTGCTGTAGCCACTCCTGAATCCAGCTTGTTCTCTCGGTTGAGCCATGTCCAGTGTTACCTTCAAGCGGTGTGAAAGAACTTTAGTGAAGATTTTATAAACCACTGATAGGAGGCTGATAGGTCTGTAGTTCCTGAGATCCTCAATGTCACCTTTTTTATGTAGCAGGATCATTGTAGCGTTGTTCCAATCCTCAGGAATCTTCCCTTCATTAAGGCATCGAGTGAAAATTTGGGCGAGTACTGTTTCAATTTCTCCACTTGCTTCTTGTATGATGTCTATAGTAATTCCATCTTCTCCTGGAGCTTTCCCCCGCTTCATGTTCTTGATTGCATGAGCAACTTCTGCTGGGAGGACTGGAAGAACTCTGGTACCTTTCATGATGTCTGGAGTACATGTATCATCCCTTTCATATAATTTGGAGTAGAAATCTTTCACTCTTGTCAAAATTTCGCCTCTATTTCTTGTTATAGAACCATCTTCTTTTCTCAGAGTCATAATCTGTTTTCTTCCCTTACTGAGATGTCCCTTTGCTATCTTAAGGCTTTGGTTGTTTTCAATTGCTTTCCTCACTAGCTCACAGTTGAATTTCCTTACGTCTTCAGTGATACTTTTTCGTGTTGTCTTGCATAGCTCTATATATTCCACTTTGGAAGTCACATCTTCTTCAGTTGTCTTCATCTCTCTTCTTTTTTGCATCAACATTTTGGTTTTTCCTGATAATTTGTTCACATGCAACTTGTTCTTAGACCCAGCTAATTTTGTTGCTGTTTCCATTAGAGCTTTGGTTACTTTTCTGTTAACTTCCGAAATATCCACTTCTTCCGATGTTAGGCCTTCTAAAGCAGAGAATCTGTTCTTCAGTTCCAACTTGAAAGTATTATGGTGTTTTTTAAGGTTGGTTATGTCAACACATTTTGTTTGTCTTATGAGCTTGCCACGTTCCAGTTTAGTGTTGAGGTGCATCTTACATCTCACCAATCTATGGTCACTACCTGTGTTGAACTTGTTCAGCACACTGCAGTCTTCGATGACGAATTTTTTGTTACACATAATAAAATCAATTTCACTTGTCGTCCCAATTGGATGTCTCCATGTCCATTTCCTGTGTGGCTTTTTCTTGAAAAAGGAGTTCAAGATGAAAAATCCTTCTGCCTCTGCAAACTCAACGAGAGTATTTCCACGCTGGTTTCTGTTGCCGTGACCGAATTTACCTACTGAAGTTTCATTATGTTGCCGTTGCCCTATTTTTGCATTGAAATCTCCCATAATTATCTTCAAGTGCTGCTTACCTTTATTATTTAGATGACGAATTTCCTCATAAAATTCTTCAATTTCTTCTTCAGGATGACTTGTGGTGGGTGCATAAGTTTGAATAATCTGAGCCTGGTATCTTCTCGATAGTTGGATAACGAGTCGTGCAGCTCTGTCAGAGGAACTTTCAACTTCTACCACTTTATCCTTCAGTTTCTTGTTTATTATAAATCCAACACCACTAGTTCTGCCAGTATCTGTCCCACGATAATAGAAGAGATGTCCACTTTTCAGTTCAATGAGATCTTCTCCTTTTCTCCTTACCTCACTTAGCCCGACGATGTCCCACTTGATCCTTTGTAGTTCCTCTTCCAATTCAAGAAGCCTTGAATCAGAAGATAGGGAGCGTCCGTTATAGGTAGCCAAGGTCAGCATCAAATGGCAGCCTAGTCCGGTCCTCCGGGGATTCTTAGCACCCTCTGCCTTCATGTCGCACTGGCCGCTGCCTTGGCCAGGTACATTCCAGCTGCCGGAGACTGAGGGCCAAGATTTAAGTTGTAGAGTCATTTTGGAGGTGTTTGGCCATAACTCACCACGCTGGCCAAGCGGGTTATGCATCATATAATAGAGCACCGTTCTATAGCGCAATCAAGGGGGAGGGTGCCCGGGTTCGGACCCCCTTGAGGCCAAGTGTTTTGCAATATGATTCCGACACGAGATTCGTAACCTTCTAACTGTTCTCCAATTTTCCTAATTGGTGAATTGCAATTTTCGTAATTGCTGAAAACACGCATTACAGAAGTTGTTCTAAAATACATTCTCTGAAGCTATAATATAGCAATAGGTAAAAAAATTACATTTGTGGTAAACTCCTTTTCTGAAACATGTATTTTTTCTAAAAGTAAAAATAAAAATGAAAACATCATTTGCAGCTGGATAATTCATGAATACAACGTATTATAAATTCTTTCACAGATCAAAACATTTATTATAACAGTCATGTCGCGTAAGTACACATACATGAGCATTTCTACTTACAGAGCCGGACCCCCTCTCCCCCGCCCGTTCCGAATTTCTGGGTGCGTCCCTGGTTCTATACAAGCTACTTTGAGTTAATAACGTGTATAGACGGTTTGTCACCGTGGTGTTTAACTACAGTGTTAATCTAAAAAGTATTGAGTGACATTTCTTTATTTCTGCCTTTCAGTAAAGCCCATTTGTTTGAATCATGTGATTGTGTGCTTCTTCTTAAACCACATAGTTTCATAAGCTCAGTTAACAGTCTTAGTAGGGTGTCCCGTAACGATGGGACACATTTTAAACGCAAGTATTTAGGACTGGAACAAACACATTTATTAAGGACTATGTGTAATACATAACCAAGGTACACGAGTTCATAGCACTGTTCAAGATTTGAATATCACATCCCTTAGATGGTCAACACTTTGAAGAGAGCATTCTCCGGCTTTCTCTGTCATCCCCATCATAGCGCGGTGCAGCACATCAGCTGGGATGGCCGCTATCTCCCTCCGGATGCTTTGTTTGAATTCCAGAGCTGTGCGGGGTTTCCGAACGTACACCCTTTCCATTAGGTAATCAGACAGGAAGTAGTCCGGTCGGGTTAGATCCGGTGATCTGGACGGCCAATGGATATCACCAAATCTGGAAATGAGGTTCCCGGGGGAACTGTTGTCGAAAGGTTGCCATTAGCAGTCGTGCCGTATGACTAGTGGCACCATCTTGTTGCATCCACATTTGTGTAAGACCAAGCCGTTGCAACTCAGGAATGAAGGTGATTATCATGTGGTTGTAGCGTTCAGCAGTAAATGTGACGGCTGTACTATGTTCGTCCTCAAAAAGTAAGGACCAGCCACACACGCATGAGTCACTGCACATCACACTGTGACCTTGACACTGTACAAGAGCTTTTCATGTAAGGCTTGTAGGTTTTCTTTACCCCAAAACCTACTACAGTTTTGTTTATTGACGATGGAGTCGTTTACGGTTTTGTTTTCTGTGATGATGGAGCTTCCACTGGTGAAGTATGCTTCCACAACGTATACAATTTCTGTTGGCGTCCAGGGCGACATCGTAAGGATCAATGATTTGGAAAGGAGACCAACGTTAAATCCCGAGGTCAGACTTTGAAATACAATACATTTTAAAGACGGGCGAGTGTTCACGCTCCTGTAAATTAAAAATAAAATGCGTCCCATCATTATGAGACACCCTGTATTTTCAAATATTAAATTTCGTGCATCTATGAAATAGTGATGGACAATTCGTGAGCCATTTGTTCCGAAAGAATGACTCTTCACCGTTAAAAGTGAATGTTTCGCTCTCACCTCTGCGAATGATCATTTTGTCCTCTATTACTGCGACACACACACTAAAGTCGCAGCATTCCGCTTGCATGACTTCGGAAACGAATTCCCATTAAGAAATGTGATGTCGAGAATACCTGACCGCCAATCGTTATGTGAATGAACAGTCAGCTAACGGCGAAACCTAAGAATGGGAATGATATGTGAATACCGTTCATTTGAATCGCGTGCACGAATCGTTCGCCACGAGCAAATCACTCATCGTGAGCAGTGAAGAGCTCGCGCTTTTTGGGCAGTCTGCCTAAAAGAGCTGTGGTCGGAGCACGCTTCTGTCGTAAACACGAAATCCCTGCAACGAAGGATTTACCTAGTGAGCGTAGTGACAATATGGAAATTGAATGGTCATTCGTTTGAACGATCATTCGTGAATGATGAATGAACTAAAAAAAGATTTATAAGGGTCGCCCAAATGAAACTGAGACTGTCGTTTTTTTGTTGTAAGGGCTTTTTTTTATTGGGGATTTAACGACCACTGTGAGCAACTCAATGGACGATAAGCAGTCACCCGTCCCTAATTTAGGGTCACTGGCTCCAGGGAAGGGAGAGAGCCAGTGCCTTAAGACAAACACAACATCCATGCCTCACCGGGATTCGAACCTGGACCTCTTTCGGACGAATGATCAGAGGCCATCGCGTAGACTACTGCGCCACCGGGGCGGCTTTTGTAAGGGTTTATAGGTTGGAATATGTGAACATACAGGAAGTAAGAGTGATACATGGGCTACATACCCTCTACACATAGTCGCCATGTCGGTTCAAGCAAGTGTCCCAGCGCTGCACGAGATTATGGATACCCTGAGCGAAGAACGTCCGTGGTTGGCTGTGGAACCTCAGCGTCGTTAGCGAACCGGCGGCCCTTGAGAGCTTTTTTCAGTGGCCCGAAGATCTGGTAGTCGCAGGGCGACACATCGGGGCTACAGGGGTGATTGTCGAGGGAAAAGAAGCTCCGCAGAAAATCTTGGCACACTGTCGCCACATGCAGGCGAGCGTGGTCGTGCAGCAGAATAATCTCATTTGGTAACATACCACTTACGCTTGGTGGCCGTTTTGAGGTTGCGTAACGAATCGCAGTATGTGGTTGTCTTGAACGTACTACCTGCTTCCAGCCAATCCAACAGCAATGAGCCGTTCTCATCGAAGAAAACCGTAAGCATCACTTTTCCAGTTCTTAAGGAGGACTGAGTTTTTTGGGGGGCGTGAAGAGCTGGGATGCCGCTATTCCATACTCATCCGTTTTGTGGCCGGACCGAAGTGGTGGCACCAAGTTTCATCTGCAGCCACAATCTTGGAAAGAAACTGTCCCCCCCTGTGTGTGGTAACGATGCATATGCTTCAGGCAAGCGCCCATTCGCCGAGTCTTCTGCTCCTCCTGGAGATGCTTGGGGATCCATTGTGAGCAAACTTTGCTGTATCCCAATCGGCGATGGAGAATGGTGTTAACAGTTCCCTTTCTCACGGACAACGTTGCCACAAGCTCGCTGGTGGTGATTCGGCGATTCTCCTTCACAAGGTTGTCCACGGCAGTAATCGATTCCATGGTGACGGCGACGTGTGCTTGCACAGGTCTCGGCATGTCCTCCGCGCTCACACGTCCTTTACAAAATTCACTACACCAGCGGACACTGTACAACGTGATTGACTTTCATTCCCATACACATCCTTCAAACGACGACAACTTTCGGCTCCACTGACACCTTCTGCCGCCCAAAATTGCATAACTGCCCGCTGGGCCTGTTTGGACGAATCCACGTCGCGACTCTACGTAGTCAACTTGCCGCCGCACGTGTAAACAACACACTGACACGTACCGCCGATAACAGCGTGCTTCCTGATATGGCACACCATCTACCGGCGCCAATGCACGGCTCTGTGTAATTATAAAGCGACTTTATTACACGAGTCTCACTTTTATTGGGGCGACGCTTATATTTATACCATTATTAGTATAATACGATACTCTCTGCAACGAATGATTTACTCAGTGAGCACAGTGACAACCCAGAAATTGAATGGTCATTCGTGAAAGACCCTTTTGTGTGAATTATTCTTCTGTGTGAAAGACCCTTTTGTGTGAATGACCCTTTTGTGTGAATGACCCTTTTGTGTGAATGACCCTTTTGTGTGAATGATGAATGAACTCCCAAGAAAGAATGATTTATGCAACCACTACTAGGAAGGGAATCCTAACCGGACACCAAAGAGACTATGATTTGACCCTCAAACAGAAATATCGGAGATCAGAAAGTTATCGTCCCACCAAATTGCTACTTAAGAGACACATTTCGCTTTATGAAAGGAGCAACAATTAACAAAAGAACTAATCTATGAAATTTCCTTAACAAATAGTTGAGTTAGCGAAAATGTTTCTTTGACAGAGGATTTAAGGTGCGAGAGTATGATTTTACTAACGAGATAAAATGAACGAATGAACAAAAACAGAATGCAAGGAATGTAGTTCTTATGCACGGTGCCGTAGAGAGCTCATACAAGCCCGCGCAGTGAATCCAACACATAGTTCCACAAAGTAACTTTCGTTTTCCAATAACTGAAACTTGTTCGGAGCAGCACGTTAATAGCAGAAAAGGTGATGGTTAGTAAGCTCTGCTTGACATTCCACACGCATTCTATGGGACCAAGTCCGTTCATTTGCTAAGCAGTGCAAGAACAGGGTCACAATGACTTCTTGACTCATCACTGCCGGCAAGATTTCGCAAAACATCTCTCTGTGGAACAACTGCAGAGATACTGAACGATAGAGCACAGTTAGATGACGAACTTGTTTTTTAATTGCATGCTACCATGTGAAATGTGTGTGGAAAAAGTTAAAGAAAAGGAGACAGAATGGTGTCCGGAATGCACTAGGCTAGTGGATTGCAGAAGTGACCGGCTATCATAGTTGGTGAAATCCCATACAGTAGTGTATCGTGAACTTCCCATTGTCCGTCCGAAATACAGAACAGGTTCTTTTTTCAGTTCCAGTCAGGCGCGGATGTATCCTGTAGCACGCGGAGTGAACGGAAATTGGTTGTACTAACATTTTTGGAGACAAGGCGCCTCATCATGGCTGCTTGCTCTGCGTTGACACGCGCCAGTACAAATAACGTCGGTGGTACTTACTATCTTACGGGAAATTAGCGAGTGATGCGTAATTCCTAAAAACCTTGGGAATGATGGACGTTGTTGGGTCAAAATAACGCACAGTTCCGTCCAGGTCTTTCCATATATCCGGAAATGGATTAAATCTGAGAATGGTATGCCAGGTGAATGTAATGAAGTTCTGCCGAGTGTCCATCCATCCACGTCTGGAAACTGCACTCGAAGTGGCTAACAATATATTTATGAACCCTGGAATTATCACTAGTATGAATCATTAATGGTAATAAGCAGTCTGATGAATCGTTAATCGCGCCATCTCTTGGTTCACATATCAAGCTACCTAAAACCAGGGCCGTAGCTAGGGGTAAATTCCAGGGAGGCTAGAAAAATTTTCGTTATACATATATCTATATATACATGAAGTGCCAAAAAACTGGTACAGACGAACTTATGCAAAATGCATAGCAACGTCACCTATGCGCGTACTCGGTTGCGTCCATCAGGGCGTATATAAAGCGATAGACATCCTTGCCAGTTGTAAGAGCTGTTTTCGGCATGAGAACGACAAGTAATAACGATTTAAGCGATTTTCAACGCGTTGTCATAGTTGGCGCTCGTGAGATGGGCCCATAGTATTTCGGAGGTAGAAACGAAGTTCGGATTTTCACGAACGACCATTGCAAGGGTGTACCATAATTACAAGAATTCCGGCAAAATCTCCAACCTACGATACCAGTGTGGCCGTAAAAAGACATTGGGTGAATGTGACCATCGTCGGCTGTCAAGAATCGTTTCACGCGATAGGCGTGCAACACTTTCGCAGGTATCATCGGAATTCAATGCTGGAGCCTCAACAAGCATCAGCGTCCGGACTGTGCAACGTACCCTGCACGATATGGGCTTTGGGAGTCAACGCCCAAATCGAGTCCCCTTGATGGGTGCACGACATGGAGCTATGCGCTTCGCTTGGGCACGGCAACATCGCCACTGGACACTTGATGACTGGAAACAAGTTGGCTGACGAGTCGCGTTTCCAACTGTATCGGGCAGATGGAAGGATTCATGTGTGTGGCAAACCCCATGAAGCCATGGATCCCGTCTGTCAACAGGGAACTGTAGCGGCTGGTGGGAGGTCCGTAATGGTATGGGGTGTGTTTAGCTGGACTTCACTGGGACCCCCTGGCACGTCTACAAACGTCTGTGACCAGCCAACGTTATGTGCGCGTCCTTTCTGACGAGGTGCACCCGTTCATGTCCTGCATTCATGCTGATGGGTTGGGCCTGTTCCAACAGAACAATGCACCTCCACATTAGTGTCCGGACGCCACATTATGGTAAGAGGAGCATTCATCTGAGTTTGGTGTGTTGCCATTCCCACCCATGTCCCCAGATCTGAACGTTTTAAAACACATTTGGGATGCCATGCAACGTGCTATCGAACACAGGAATCCGAGACCTCGGAATACACCCGAATTGTGGAACGCTCAGCAGGAAGTATGGTGTGCATTGTCTACAGCATATTTCCAGAAGCTAGTGGAGTCTATGCCCCATCGTATTTCTGCAGTCCTGCATTCCCGTGGAGGACCTACCAAGTAAATTGCTGTACCAGTTTTTCTGGCACTTCAGTGTATATATATCCTTGAGCATATATATATATATATATATATATATATATATATATATATATATCCTTGGTGCCCTTAATGATACTAAAAGAGGAAGTAACCTCACGATTTTTTTTCTTTTTGTATGTTTTAGAATGAAATGATTTTAACACTGTTTAACCGAAGAAGACGAAATTTGCTATTTCCAAGCTTTGTTTTAAAAAATTTGTTTACAGTTGATTTTTTTGAAATGGGACAAAAGTATGCGATACTGTTGTTTGTTTGATTACGTGCAGGAAGCGACCGTGCGCCAAGTGATCCCTGTGCAAAATCGTGCGCGAAGCGACCCTGTTATATTCCATCGTGGACAAAGCGACCCTTCTAATCGAATCATTTTTCTTATACAGTATATATGCACTGAAGAGCAATTGAATTAGAGACAGCTGGCGTTATGCAAATGTGGCGCTGTGGGCGGCCCTGTAAACGGAAACGGCATGACGTATGCAGCGATCCGACAATATAAGAAGTGATGCGACGGGAATCAGTAAAAGTCGGAAGCAGTATGAGTAAGACGAAGGATCTAAGCGCATTTGATCGTGGGCAAATCGTCTGGTCCCGACGAATGGGTCCCTCCATCTCGCAAGTCGTGCAGGCACTGGGATTTTCACGAGGCACTGTGTCACGGGTGCACCGTGAGTACATCGAATCCGGTAAAACCATCCCTGCAAGGGCCAACTGCCGTGTGGATGAGCGGAGTCATCGTCGGCTAGCTCGCATTGTAACATCGGATAAACGGGCCACAGTGCAAGAAATCGCTCGGCAATTTAACGCTGGTGCACAAAAACGTGTAAGCAGCCACACCACCCAGAACCATATCCTCTCTATGGGGTACAGAAGCCATCGTCCCACGAGGGTACCGCTGCTGACCGCACATCACAGGGTGCAAAGATTAGCATGGGCGCGGGAACATCGCCACTGGACCCTAAACATGTGGGAAAATGTTGGCTGGACTGATGAGTCCAGATTCACGTTGGTACATGCGGATGACAGGATACGAGTACGGCACAAACCCACTGGGGACCTCATCCTGCAACAAGACAATGCACCGTGCCATCGCTTCCGCATTGTATCCGAATGGTTGGATGAACACTCCACCGACGTGACCTCGCTTCCTTGGCCAGCTAGGTCACCTGACCTCAATCCCATCGAGCACATCTGGGATACGATCGAGAGAGATGTTCGAGGCTCTGACCCCGTCCATCAAATCTTCGTGAACTGTGGGAGCTTGTTCAGGGGTCGTGGATCCGTATGGCTTTCCAACGCTTCCGGTGTCTTGTCGAGTCCATGCCGAGACGAATCGCCGCCGTCATCAGGGCGAAAGGTGGTGCTACACGTTACTAGACAGATATTTCTAATTCTATTGCTCTTCGGTGTATATATACAATAGTCCAATTATTTACATCTAATTAATTAAGTACTTAAATCTGAATTTTGTAGCTTTTGTCCTTAGTCCAACTTGGTAACATATAGCTTAATGCTTTCAGGCGGTTTTAGGGTCTTTAGAATTTTCAAATTCGAGGTATGATGCACAAACGACAATTAAAAGAATTAGGAGAATTTGGTCTAAAAATTAAGAAAATGTATACACAAGTACACGAACGCGTTCGCAATATCATGGCAGAATTTGGACATTCTAAAGACTTTAAAAAATGCCTGAAAGCATTGAGCTATGTTTCCAAGTTGGACTAAGGATAAAAGCAACAAAATTCGGAAAACGTAAGTACTTAATTAATTAGATGTAAATAATTTGACTACGATTTGTATATATATATATATATAAGTAAAATGATTCGATTAGCAGGGTCGCTTCGTCCACGATAAAATAACAGGGTCGCTTCGCGTACGATTTTCAGAGGGTCGCTTCGCGCACGACACCGTTTGTTTCCTCTAGCCTAAACGATTTCAGAAAAATTCGTCGAAAAGTTTATAAGAACTTCAAAGGAAAATCTTTTGAGAAAGACCGAAGACAGCGTACTGATTAATTTTTTATAATACGAATAGTTAATCAAATATTAATTTATATTTGTATTTACCGGAAACTACAGAATTTAATTTATTCCACGGAGAACCGTGTTTTTGAACTGATACAGGTTTTTGCAAATGGCATGCGTCTCTTTCTAATAATGGAATGTTTTGCATTACGTTTCTGTTGTATCTAAACTTTTGAGACATGTAATGTAGATTGTCCTCCTTTCACGCCATAAGTTGCATAATTTTACCCATTGCGAGTATTAGGTTTCCTTTGCATAATATAACACTGTTTGAAGTGTCGCACGTGCTTTTCAATGTTTGTGTTCCTTGGCTGTGTATTTTTACCTTCTAGCATCGGTATTGTTTTGTGTCTGAATTTTTGCGATAGACCTCATTGAATGCAAAGCAATTCGAAAATGAGTAATCGTAATGAGTACGGGAAAACGTACAGGCATACGGTGTACGAATTCATCGCGAAAAACATTCCATCATGTGCGCGACTCCGTGCACTTTGCGTTTGTACTTTAAACATAATCGAATAGGAAACATCTTGCTGGCTCATGCAGCAGCGTTTCATACCCGCGTACAGACCATCGCGCGTTCGAGCCTTACAGAAGAGACATTTCTTATACCTCGTAACAAAAATCTTCTGCCCCTGACTGCCACGGAAAGGACCTCAGGTTCGATCCTGGGCAGGTTCGAACCACTAAATATCCGCCGTGTGTCGGAGGAGAATGTTAAGCCGTCGGGCCCCGGGTACTGGCCCCCTGGTAATAAATAAGGGCGTCTTTTCCCCTCTTTCTACCTCGCTTCCGTGTCACTTTCCTATCGGGCACTCTAGCCCGAATCTCCTAGCTTCCTATTTCTAAGGGTTGTTTAAGACCTGGGGTCAGGCACTCCCTTCCTAAAATTCTCTACATATGATCTGATCTTCTGCCCCGAAGCACTAAGTTAAGCGAAAGACGTCATTACAGCCAACCATGTCCTCCATTCGAATGACGTCAACAGAAGTCCCTGTATAGATACTGAAAAACTCAAAATCGGAATTTTTGTAAACTCGGGAAACGCCTGTATGAAAACGAAAAATCAGAAACTGGCATTTCCATAAAAAACAATAAAAAAGAAAGAAAGGGAGGAAGCCGAATTAGTGAGAACGGAAAATTTATCAAAATACTGAATATTTCCGTTATCAGAACAGGAAACTTTTCAGAGCGGAAATATTGTTAGAAATCGGACTTACAGGCCACTTTGCTGCAATTCATTTTCGGTAATTTTGCGTGTTTTCACACGGCTTGCTTTTTTTTACGCTTTCCAACCGTAGGTTGAAGAAGCGTATATGCTCCAGCTTTGTCCGTCCGTTCGTCCGTCTGTCCGCACGATAACTGGCGTAAAAATAGGTCGATTTTGATGAAATTTTAGTATGTGGTAGGGGACCACCCGGGGACAAACCCTGTTGAAAATGGGACAAATGGGGTCAAAGGTCACGACGTAGGAGCGGGATCATTCCATTACCCTTATGCGTCATAACTTGCGTAAATATGGTTCGAATTCAATGAAAGTTTACTATGTGATAGGAGACCACCAAGGGACGAACCCTATTCAAAATGGGTGAAGTGGGGTCAAAGGTCAGGACATAAGATTGGGATGTATTCCATTGCCTTTATGCGTCATAACACGTTATGACGTAACACGTTAAAAATGGTTCGATTTCGATGAAATTTTACAAATTTTGAAATTTTAATGGTTCGATTTCGATGAAATTTCAGTATGTAGTAGGGGACCACCTGGGGACGAACCCTATTGAAAATGGACGAAATGTGGTCAAAGGTCAGGACATAGGATTGCGATCCATTCCATTGTCCTTATCCGATATTATTAAGGTGGACGTCAAGTAATTTTGCTTCTTATACTTCCAATGGAAAAACTTTTGTACACATTTCCTTCACAATTAATGTGTTCCCAAGGATGAAAATTTGAACATCGATTAAAATAACTTCATATTATAACTTCGAAAACTTAATATTTTCTAAAACATAACCATAATTATATTAAAAATCAATAACTTTTCCTTTGGTGGTGTTGAAACCAGAGAAAAGAAGGCGCGACCTGTACTTTGATGACGTCAGTGGACAAAGAAATATTGGACTGCATAATTACGGTTATGGTTTAGAAAATGTTAAGTATTCCAAGTTATGAAATGAAGCTATTTTAATCGATGTTCAAATTTTCATCCTTGTGAACGCATTAATTATCCAGAAAAAAGATGGCGCGACCTGTATTTTCATGACGTCAGTAGACAAACAAACGTTGAATTGCATAATTATGGTTATTTTTTAGAAAATATTAAGTATTGCAAGTTATAAAATGAAGATATTTTAATCGATGTTCAAATTTTCATCCTTGGGAACGCATTAATTGTGAAGAAAATGTGTACAAAAGTTTTTCCATTGGAAGTATAGGAAGCAAAGTTACTTGAAGTCCACCTTAAAACAGCAATTCTTGTATGTATGTATGTCCATTTTATTTTGAAAACGGCTCTAAGAATTTTGATGAAAGTCGTTAACCTACCGTTTTCTGGTACTAGAAATCGATTTAGCTTGATCTCGACTTTAGAAGAATTCGTTTAGTGGGCTAAATAACCACCCCGAATTATAACGTTTTTAGTGATTGGCGTTGTTCCATTAATGTTACCAATGCTTAGAAACCTTATGACGTCATAACTCGCGTTTGAGAATGTTGGCGCGCGGTCACGCCATCTGTCTCTTTACGTCACGCGTTGTGTGTGGATCCTATTAAAGATTTATGACGTCACACTTTTGCGGCGGGCAGATGGTCGCGATTCCTATCTGCCTCATTACGTCCAGCGTTGTGTGCGTATGTCAGTCAGCACGATAACTCGCATAGCAACCGTTGGATTTCGATGAAATTTTAGTAACTGGTAGGGGATCACCTGCGAAGGAACCCTATTTAAAGTGAACGAAATGGGGTCAAAGGTCAGTACATAGGAGAGGGATCCATTCCACTGCTGTTATGCGCCATAACCAACGTAAAAAAGGTTCGATTTCGATGAAATTTTAGTATGTGGTAGGGGACCACCTGGCGACAATCCTTATTGAAAATGGGCGAAATGGGGTCAAAGGTTAGGACACAGGAGCGGGATCTATTTCATAGCCCTTATGCATCATAACTTACGTAAAAATGCTTCAATTGCGACAAAACTTTATCATGTTATTTCGGAGGTATACCAAGCCGGTTCTGTTGAATATCATCGAAATGGGATCAAAGGTCAGGGCACAGGACCGAGATTTATTCCACAGACATTATTCTCATAACTTGAGTGATAACTTGAGTAATGATTTCTGAAATGTTGGAAAGCGTATTATAATCAATGCATTGCATGATTTTACTAACTTGTTTTACGCTTTCCCACCGTAGGTTGTAGAAGCGTATATGATCCGGCTTTGTCCGTCCGTCCGCCTGTCCGAACGATAACTGGCGTAAAAATGGGTCGATTTTGATGAAATTTTAGTATGTGGTAGGGGACCACCCGGGGACGAACCTTATTGAAAATGGGACAAATGGGGTCAAAGGTCACGACGTAGGAGCGGAATCATTCCATTGCATTTATGCGTCACAACTTGGGTAAATATGGTTCGATTTCAATGAAAGTTTACTATGTGGTAGGAGACCGCCTGGGGACGAACCCTATTCAAAATGGGTGAAGTGGGGTCAAAGGTCAGGACATAAGATCGGGATGCATTTCATTGCCGTTATGCGTCATAACGTGCGTAAAAATGGTTCGATTTCGATGAAATTTCAGTATGTAGTAGGGACCACCTGGGGACGAACCCTATTGAAAATGGACGAAATGTGGTCAAAGGTCAGGACATAGGATTGCGATCCATTCCATTGTCCTTATCCCATATTATTAAGGTGGACGTCAAGTAATTTTGCTTCTTATACTTCCAATGGAAAAACTTTTGTAAACATTTCCTTCACAATTAATGTGTTCCCAAGGATGAAAATTTGAACATCGATTAAAATAACTTCATATTATAACTTCGAAAACTTAATATTTTCTAAAACATAACCATAATTATATTAAAAATCAATAACTTTTCCTTTGGTGGTGTTGACACCAGAGAAAAGATGGCGCGACTTGTGCTTTGATGACGTCAGTGGACAAAAAAATGTTCCATTGCATAATTGCGGTTATGGTTTAGAAAATATTAAGTATTCCAAGTTATGAAATGAAGCTAGTTTAATCGATGTTCAAATTTTCATCCTTGTGAACGCATTAATTGTCCAGAAAAAAGATGGCGCGACCTATATTTTTATGACGTCAGCAGACAAACAAACGTTGAATTGCATAATTATGGTTATGTTTTACAAAATATTAAGTATTGCAAGTTATAAAATGAAGATATTTTAATCGATGTTCAAATTTTCATCCTTGGGAACGCATTAATTGTGAAGAAAATGTGTACAAAAGTTTTTCCATTGGAAGTATAGGAAGCAAAGTTACTTGACGTCCACCTTAAAGTAGAAATTCGCCGCCCCGGTGGCGCAGCGGTGTAAGCGATGGCCTCTGATCATTCGTCCGAACGGAGTCCGGGTTCGAATCCCGGTGAGGCATGGATGTTGTGTTTGTCTTACGGCATTGGCTCTCTCCCTTCCCTGGAACCAATGACCCTAAATTAGGGACGGGCGACTGCTTATAGTCCATTGAGTTGCTCACGGTGGTCGTTAAACCTCCAATCAAAAAAAAAAAAGTAGCAATTCTTGTATGTATGTATGTACATTTTATTTTGAAAACGGCTCTAAGAATTTTGATGAAAGTCGTTAACCTACCGTTTTCTGGTACTAGAAATCGATTTAGCTTGATCTCGACTTTAGAAGAATTCGTTTAGTGGGTTAAATAACCACCCCGAATTATAACGTTTTTAGTGATGGCGTTGTTCCATTAATGTTACCAATTCTTAGAAATCTTATGACGTCACAACTCGCGTTTGAAAATGTTGGCGCGCTGTCACGCCATCTGTCTCAGTACGTCACGCGTTGTGTGTGGATCATGATGTACGATAGACAGGTGATTCAACTCCGTATGACCGTCGTGCTGGAAAAACGGTCCCTTAATGTAATGACCACTAGAGGGCGTTAGGGGAAATGCGGGTCATTCAAATCTCCGTCATCTGTGACTCGAATCGTCATGTGAGTAAATAAATCGAAGAAGGTATTTGTTACAGAAGATTAGAACAAGGTTAGTAACTGAAATCTTTGCCTTTTCTATTTCTTGACATACTTTGAAATCAATGTAAACTGCCGTATTTTTTTTGTCGGTTCTTGTTTTTTACTGAAGCGTTTAGTTTTTCGGAGTTTTCGATTCCCGTGACTGGGGACGAAAATGTTTCGTTCTGAATTGCTGTTCTGGTTATGCTAGTAATGAAGAACATGCTTTTTTATTTAAAGCACTTAAAAATGAAAAAATGCCTGCTAAATGGCAGAAAGCAATCCCTCGAGCCGATCGGAAACTTAGCACTAACGAATTTGTTTGTGAGAAACCTTTCCTCTCCCATGATGTAATTAGACGCAGGAGTGAGACATTTAATGGCCAAGTTTTATATGATGTGCCTGTCCGTGTCAGACTTCACTGTTATTCCTGTAGCATTTCCTGAATGTCCAACCTACCTTTCAAAGAAGGCAGTAAAGTCATTACTTGGTAAATGTGTAGTTTAGCGTCCTAAATTATTTCGTCGGATTTCAAAAAAGTGGGACATAAATAGGATTTCAAAAACGTGAGGCGTACAGATTTTAAAGTATGCAATTTCAAGGCAATTGGTGAAAAAATTTCATCATTATGGTGCATTTTAAAGATTTTTATTGTAATATTTACGAGCAAGTACGACGTTGTGAACAGAAGCTGCGGCAAGCCTAACACAACGCTGCTGCAACAAATTTGCTCCACCGCCATTCTGCCGGCGGAAGAGTACAGGAGGAAAGGGGAACGTTCTTGCCAGGAAAGCGATCCAGTTTGTAGTGCTACCTGACAGAAAATAGTTCTTCCTTTCTGTCGCAAGTTTTTAAAACACATAATGAAAATTGCTTCGTTCTTATGCATATGATTCCCTGGTACGAAATAGAAAGTATGCAAATGCCTACTGCTAAGGAGCGTTCAAAAAATTACGCACTTAAATTTAAGAACCTCACATTGATATATTTCATGTATTATGCACAATGATATTTTGCGAGTTATTTAGAAGTAAACAGCTACTGTTGCTACATTCTCAACACACACCATCACCTTTAAAAGCATGCAGGGAAAGCTAGAAGCATATCTGCTGCATAAATGCACAACAGCTATACATTAAAGCGAAAAGGTAATATAAATTTACGTTTCCTATATTTATATAAAAAAGTTTAAAATGAGTGATTCAAAATGTTACGCGATCATAATTATAACTCTGGTACCTTTCTTCAACTGTACACTAAATTACATCTGTAACACTGTTTTTATATAACGGAAGCCTATCTTGTCCTATATATATATATACATATATATATATACATATATATATATATAAAAACACGAACGTATTATCAATTCCTAAACAAAATTCCTTTTATCGCTAGCATCACTGTTGTCGTTTAAAGGCGTGCCATTTTTACATGGAAATCTGTCTTAAAAATATGTCCTCTTTTTTAATTTTTATGTTGGCCTACTTGATGTGTAAGGACTAATAATATTTGAGAAGTACAATACGGCTATTTTCACGCTTAAAAAACACATTGCAACAACAAACCTATACATCATCGTGATACAGACAGCGGTTCACTCACCTCCTGGAATTGATGGTCCGCATCTCTCCAGCGGCATCTGGTGGCCGATTACATTAAGAGTCCACATTTTAGCTGAGAGTTGAATCACCTGTCTATCGTACACCGTGGTGTGGATCCTATTAAAGATTTATGACGTCACATTCTTGCGGCGGGCAGATGGTCGCGATTCCCATCTGCCTCATTACGTCACGCGTTGTGTGCGTATGTCCGTCAGCACGATAACTCGCGTAACAACCGTTCGATTTTGATGAAATTTTAGTATCTGGTAGGGGATCACCTGGCGACAAACCTTATTGAAAATGGGAGAAATGGGGTCAAAGGTTAGGACACAGGAGCGGGATCTAATTATGCATCATAACTTACGTAAAAATGCTTCGATTGCGACAAAACTTTATCAAGTTATTTCGGAGGTGTAGCAAGCCGGTTCTGTTGAATATCATCGAAATGGGATCAAAGGTCAGGGCGCAGGACCGAGATTTATTCCACAGCCATTATTCTCATAACTTGAGTTATGATTTCTGTAATGTTGGAAAGCGTATTATAATCAATGCATTGCATGATTTTACTAACTTGTTTTTGCATTGCGCACTTTCTCGGTTCACACATTCTGAGCTAAAAGATCCTTATTAATAGAGGTTAACCAACTGTTCATTTTTTTCCCTCTTGAAAATCTCATTTTAAACTAACAGAAATATGATCATAAGTGACTTCCCTAACACTCCGGATGTTTCGTACGCGTCAGAGCAGTTCTTTTATGTCATTGTGCAAATTAACCTGTCAAAGCATTACGGTAGAATGGATACGCATTAACCGCTAATCTTTTGACTACCTGTTTATTGTATTCATCAAAGACATCACGTTTCAGCAACTTTTTTTTTTTTTGCCCCGAAAGTGAAATGAAACTGTTCACTACTAATACCTTCTAACTGCTGAATCATTGTTTTCGTTGACTTAAAAAAGCGATGAAGGGGAAATTGTAGCTGGAAGGGACGCTTTCATTACCCAGTTGGCAGGTCAGCTGGCAGCTGTCGTGGGAAAAACTGCTCTGTCTGATCAGTAAACACACCACTACGCAAAACAATTATCAGGGCTGAGTTGTCAAAATAAACATTTTCAGGAAGAAAGTGTTTCAAATCCGTCAACAACCAGCTGATACCGCCAGAAACTATCTTCCTGTTTCACATGGCAGCGGTCTTTATGGTATTTCATGATTTTCCATAATGCTTAGCATTTATAGGAAAATCATGAAATACCATAAAGACCAAAAAGTGTGACCAAATGAAAGGCCTACAATGGTTGTAATGACCTTCTCTCCTTTCTATCTCTCACTGAATAAAGCCACGATCCAACGAGAGCCGTCATATAATTTTACTGGTTCGTTCCATAGTATCACACAACGAAAAATAAGAGTTCGAACCTTTTGCAATAATAACAAAAAAATAACAGTTTATTTCACTAACACTATGCAGTTTGGGATTTATCAATGGGCAGGTTAATGGAATGCTCAATTGACTTGGTCTCCGTCCTTTTCTTTCTACGTTGCTGGCCACCCAAAATGCAACACCAAGAAGGAATCATACGATTGGCCTGAAATTCCAGCCTCCGTCGCCCGCGAGAGGACATGCAAACGATTAGCAATACAGGGCATATGCAAACCATGTGCGCCCGGCACGCCACCGAGAAGTACTATACGAAGGGTGCACAGAAGGCGGGGTGTAAGTAGTGGAAGTGTGTTGTGCTGCCGGACCTGTGCGTGGGAAGCTTCCTGATGCCTCGTCGCAGAATACGGCAGTCATTCCAGCACGTTTTGGAGGTCGGCAGAGGACGAATAGTGGCTTATCGCGACAGCGGTTTATCGTACCGAGACATCGGCGCCCGTGTGGGACGACATCCAGCCACAGAGAGGCGAGTATGGATTCGGTGGGTGCCGCAGGGACGGACGGACCGACGTGAGCGATTGCCGCAGCCGCGGCCCACCACCAAACGAGAGGGCCGGCATGTTGTGCGGCGAGCATTGACAGCTCGCACCGCCATATCACGAACGTTAGCGCAGGAATTAGGGTGTGTTGCGCAACAACCTGTGTCAGCACGTACCGTTTGACGTCGTCTGCAGGAGCGGGGATTTGTCACACGGCGCCTATTGCTTCGATTACCATTGACATTACACCACAGGCGAGTGCGGCGGCAGTGGGCCGTTGAACGCCGCACCTGGATTACGGAATGGCACAACATTGTCTTCTCCGACGAATCCCGCTTCCGCCTGAAACACCACGATGGTCGGATCCGCGTGTGAAGGGACCGCGGCGAGAGACTGTATGACGCATGCATTATGCATCGCCATACCGATCCGTCGCCTGGCGCTATGGTTTGGGGCTCAATTGGATATGACACCCGCCCCCCTCTGGTACACATCGCCGGTACACTCAACAGCCACCGCTACATCTCCGGCGTCTTGGAGCCTGTAGTCCTCCCTTACCTGCTGGACCTGCCAGCGGCCACGTTTCAACAGGACAATGCGCGCCCGCACGTGGCACGCATCGTGCAACAATTCTTCACCAGGTGTCACTGCTGCCGTGGCCCGCCTGTTCTCCCGATATGTCGCCCATCGAACACGTCTGGTCGCTGATCGGCAACCGAGTTGCCCGGCAAGCATCACCCGCGGCTACGCCTGATGAACTATGGCTACGTGTGGAAGCATCCTGGATCAACATACCCCAAGCCCACATCCAAAGCCTCTTTCGTTCGATGCCGCGGCGTGTAGCGGCCGTTATTGCCAGCTATGGGGCCACACGAACTATTGATGTCTACGTGTTCCGCAAGTCGCACAGGTCTATAAGCTCAATGGTTTCATCTTTGTATCTGTTGTTATGTGTCCAGTAAATCTGGCTTTGCTATTTCGTGTCGTTCTTGGTGTTGCATATTGGGTGGCGAGTAGTGTATATCGACCCTTGGCCAGAACTTCGTGTTTTTCGCCCACCTATGCCAAACTCACGACCCCCCTCTCTCTCTCTCTCTCTCTCTCTCTCTCTCTCTCTAAACCCAAAGTCCCGTCTCTTCTATCTTCCCCTTCCAAAGTGTCCATTCCCTCTTAAAAACTTCAGAAAATCTCAACTGCCCACTTAATCTGATCTTAGAGTTAATCCTCACCAACTTTGGGCTACCTGCAAACACCGTTAAGCTTGCGTTTCTTTCATTAACACACCCTTGAGATAATCCCATTGCCACACAAGACAGGTAGGTACACAACACTTCAAATATGCAGACATAATTATGTATTAAGCCTACTGTAATGCGGCAAATGTAAGGTCAGGGATGTAAGGTCAGGTGATGCGTAACATCACAGCCTCTCCTTGACAAATGTCAACCCCGCCTTCTCGTGGTGCATCCTGTTCCCACTAAAGGGCTCTGACGACCGCCAATAGCGGTATAACTATACCATCGGGATCAGAGGAAATGCTATCCCACACTCACCAACCCGCTTGGCCAGCGTGGTGAGTTATGGCCAAACACCTCCAAAATGACTCTACAACTTAAATCTTGGCCCTCAGTCTCCGGCAGCTGGAATGTACCTGGCCAAGGCAGCGGCCAGTGCGACATGAAGGCAGAGGGTGCTAAGAATCCCCGGAGGACCGGACTAGGCTGCCATTTGTTGCTGACCTTGGCTACCTATAACGGACGCTCCCTCATCTTCTGATTCAAGGCTTCTTGAATTGGAAGAGGAACTACAAAGGATCAAGTGGGACATCGTCGGGCTAAGTGAGGTAAGGAGAAAAGGAGAAGATCTCATTGAACTGAAAAGTGGACATCTCTTCTATTATCGTGGGACAGATACTGGCAGAACTAGTGGTGTTGGATTTATAATAAACAAGAAACTGAAGGATAAAGTGGTAGAAGTTGAAAGTTCCTCTGACAGAGCTGCACGACTCGTTATCCAACTATCGAGAAGATACCAGGCTCAGATTATTCAAACTTATGCACCCACCACAAGTCATCCTGAAGAAGAAATTGAAGAATTTTATGAGGAAATTCGTCATCTAAATAATAAAGGTAAGCAGCACTGAAGATAATTATGGGAGATTTCAATGCAAAAATAGGGCAACGGCAACAGAATGAAACTTCAGTAGGTAAATTCGGTCACGGCAACAGAAACCAGCGTGGAAATACTCTCGTTGAGTTTGCAGAGGCAGAAGGATTTTTCATCTTGAACTCCTTTTTCAAGAAAAAGCCACACAGGAAATGGACATGGAGACATCCAATTGGAACGACAAGTGAAATTGATTTTATTATGTGTAACAAAAAATTCGTCATCGAAGACTGCAGTGTGCTGAACAAGTTCAACACAGGTAGTGACCATAGATTGGTGAGATGTAAGATGCACCTCAACACTAAACTGGAACGTGGCAAGCTCATAAGACAAACAAAATGTATTGACATAACCAACCTTAAAAAACACCATAATACTTTCAAGTTGGAACTGAAGAACAGATTCTCTGCTTTAGAAAGCCTAACATCGGAAGAAGTGGATATTTCGGAAGTTAACAGAAAAGTAACCAAAGCTCTAATGGAAACAGCAACAAAATTAGCTGGGTCTAAGAACAAGTTGCATGTGAACAAATTATCAGGAAAAACCAAAATGTTGATGCAAAAAAAAGAAGAGAGATGAGGACAACTAAAGAAGATGTGACTTCCAAAGTGGAATATATAGAGCTATGCAAGACAACACGAAAAAATATCACTGAAGACGTAAGGAAATTCAACTGTGAGCTAGTGAGGAAAGCAATTGAAAACAACCAAAGCCTTAAGATAGCAAAGGGACATCTCAGTAAGGGAAGAAAACAGATTATGGCTCTGAGAAAAGAAGATGGTTCTATAACAAGAAATAGAGGCGAAATTTTGACAAGAGTGAAAGATTTCTACTCCAAATTATATGAAAAGGATGATACATGTACTCCAGACATCATGAAAGGTACCAGAGTTCTTCCAGTCCTCCCAGCAGAAGTTGCTCATGCAATCAAGAACATGAAGCGGGGGAAAGCTCCAGGAGAAGATGGAATTACTATAGACATCATACAAGAAGCAAGTGGAGAAATCGAAACAGTACTCGCCCAAATTTTCACTCGATGCCTTAATGAAGGGAAGATTCCTGAGGATTGGAACAATGCTACAATGATCCTGCTACATAAAAAAGGTGACATTGAGGATCTCAGGAACTACAGACCTATCAGCCTCCTATCAGTGGTTTATAAAATCTTCACTAAAGTTCTTTCACACCGCTTGAAGGTAACACTGGACATGGCTCAACCGAGAGAACAAGCTGGATTCAGGAGTGGCTACAACACAATAGATCATATCCACGTACTGAGAGAACTAATTGAAAGAGCGAGGGAATATGAACTTCCATTGTGCATGGCTTTTATCGATTATGAAAAAAGCCTTTGATTCAGTGAAACCATCAGCAGTTACCACGGCTCTGAAATCCTGCGGTATTGAAGATGCATACATTAATATTATTAATAACATCTATGAAAATGCAAGTGCAAAGATTCGGCTGTTTGAAAATACAACACACATAAAAATTGGAAAGGGAGTGAGACAAGGTGACACCATATCTCCGAAGCTCTTTAATGCCACATTGGAAAATGTCTTTCAATCACTGAACTGGGAAAACAAAGGGATAAAGATTAATGGAGATTACCTAACCCACCTTCGTTTTGCTGATGACGTAGTCATTTTTGCAACTACCCCATCAGAGCTGCAGAGTATGATCCAGGAACTTGCTGACAAGAGTAAAGAAGTGGGATTAAAAATGAACTTTCAGAAGACAAAAGTGATGTTCAATGCTTTTACAAGAAATGAAGATTTATCGATTGATGGAGAAAAACTGGAGATAACAGATACGTATGTTTATCTTGACAGCAGATATCAAGTGAGGGTCACATTGATGAAGAAATTAATCGGCGTACAAAACTTGCCTGGAGAGCTTTTGGAAGAAACAGCATAATTTTCAAGAGCAATATGCCATTATGTCTTAAAAGAAAAGTGTTTGATCAATGCATCCTTCCAGTGCTTACGTATGGTGCAGAGACGTGGACCTTAACTAAAAGAGACATACAAAGGCTGCAGACAACTCAAAGAAGCATGGAGAGGTGCATGCTTGGTATAACCAGGAGAGATAAGAAGAGAAACTCGTGGATCCGAAAATGACGAGAGTGGAAGACATCATGATCAGGGTTAAATCCCTGAAATGGCAATGGGCTGGACATACTGCCAGAAGGACAGACCATCGATGGACAGCCGAAATTTTAAATTGATTCCAAGGGACAGGAAAAGACCCAGAAAAAGACCACATGGGAGATGGGTGGATGAAATTCGTAAATATGCGGGAGTGACATGGAGGAGACTGGCACAAGACAGACCGTTGTGGAGGAAACTTGGGGAGACCTTCGTCCAGCAGTGGATTGATAATGGTTGACAATGATGATGATGATGAATGCGGCAAATCACGTGCACGAGACACAAACAGCCTTAAAAACTGCTTATTCTGTCCGCTCTGCCCTAAAATGGCAGAAACAAAAAAATTCCACGTGAGAGTGAACGTATGCATACATATTTGCAATTATTTTTTTATGAACTGGAGGTTAGCTAATCTTACAATGGTGTTTGATCATTTGTTCTAAAGCTTAAGTGTCGCTTGACTCCGAACAAAAAATACGTAAAAGGAACATACACACACGATAGTAGGCCCCGCTTATAACGGGTTCGTATTTAGCGAAATCTCAAATTTAACGAGAAAAATAGGAACTTTTGTTTGGTATAATGCTAATTCGAAGCTAATTTGATTATTTTTAACGAATGAAGTCCCCGGATTTAACGAGTGAGAGAAAAGCTAAGGGTATCACTTTTAACAAGCAAAGTAGCAAAATTTAATGAAATTCCA
The DNA here is from genome assembly GCA_039090855.1 of Macrothele yani. Taxonomy (NCBI): domain Eukaryota; kingdom Metazoa; phylum Arthropoda; class Arachnida; order Araneae; family Macrothelidae; genus Macrothele; species Macrothele yani. Next base: position 44,091,941 of record CM077024.1, read on the forward strand.
TTTTAACGCGGCAGAGAAAATCTATCCTGGAATGAAGGATGGAACACACGACGAAAGTGGAACAGTGCAGGGGAAACCTAGTATACTAGTTGAAGAATGTTGATAGAAAAGTACAATAGGAAAGGAGTACATCAAGTGCTCAACAAGCGAGTTGTGCCAGAGGCCTTTGCTGCCATTCACTCCAAGGGGCTATAGTTTGGATTTATTGCGCCAGAAGAGATCATATGATCATATGTAGAGGATTTTTTAGGAAGGGAGTGTCTGACCCTAGGTCTTAAACAACCCTTAGAAATAGGAAGCTAGGAGATTTGGGCCGGAGTGCCCGATAGGAAAGTGACACGGAAGCGAAGTAGAAAGGGGGAGGAAGACGCCCTTATTTATTACCGGGGGGAGTACCCGGGGTCCGACGGCTTAACGTGCCCATCTGACGCACGGCGGATATTTAGTGGAACGAGCGTTTGTACCTGCCTGGGATCGAACCTGAGGTCTTTTCCGTGGCAGTCACGAACGTTGCCCACTATGCCACCCGCGGCCCCCGCCAGCAGAGATGAAAGCAGGTAATCTACTCCTAGGCAAAAAAGTAAAGGGTGGGGCTTACGCATATTAAAGTGCATTTCTGGGGGACAATTGCGGAAAGGGATAGGAGAGTTATGGAATGGGGATGTGGCCGGAGGGGAAACAGGATACAGCAATTTCTAGAATTGTGAGCATTCCTCCTTCCTTCCAAGTGAACGTTGGACTGGGAGGATCGGCTCGGCTTTTGCTTCATGTCTGTTGTCTGGTTAAAATTGGGGGTTAGAGTCACATGGCCATCAAGTTGAATAGGCTTGAAAGATTTGATAGCAGAAGAATGCGAGGCCGGCCCTTGCCTCCGGTAAAAATTGTATTTTCACATTGGCACCCAATCGGGAACCCGATTGGGATATACTGGCCGTTGGGGTCTTGGAAAAATGAATGACGTTCATTCCACACGTCGTCTTGAATTAATGAAACTTCCTTCTTCAACGCTTCAAAATTGTACACTAACGAAGAATGAAATTTGCGCACCAAGAAGGAAGCGTCGGATTGAACTAAAATTATTTTATGGACGTAATGATGCGGATGATATACATGATGGCAAAAACAGAGCTGCATGACAATTACAGAGGGATCTGTGGCACGCAGTCCGGTCATCTTCAATAGCGCGTCGCACCGCCTCGTGTGGCGATACATGCTGCAATACCGTCCGGCATGGAGGCGAACAGACGCCTGATGTTGTCCTGCTGCAGACTAGCCCACACGTGTTGGACGGTGTGCTCCAAATTCCGGATAGTGCTGCTGCACGGCGGGAGCCGGCGTTTCAACTGGTCCCACACATGCTCGATAGGAGACATGTCCGGGGAGTGGGCAGACCATGGAAATGTCTGGACATGACGTAGGCAGTCCTGAGCAACCTGAACCGTGTGCGGGCGTGCATTATCATGTTGGTATAGCGCACCTGAAATCCTGGCCAGGAATGGGAGCACATAGGGCCGTAGGATGTCATCCACATATCGCTAGCCCGTCAATGATCCACGTACCACTACTAGAGCTGATCGTCTATCGTAGGCAATGGCTCCCCAGACCATAATGCCTGCAGTGGGGGGAGGTGTGGTGCATGATAGCGACGTTGGGATTGTGCCGCTGACCCGGGAACCTCCACACCGGGACACGATGATCATCTGTCCCCAAAACGAAGCGGCACTCATCGCTAAACACCACACGTAGCCAGTCTGTGGCGTTCCATGTCACTCTGGCCTGGTACCACTGCACACGAAGCCGGCGATGTTCTGGTGTTAATGGCAGCGCACTTAAGGGACTCTGGAATCGCAGATTCGCTTCCGCGAGGCGCCGGGAAATGGTTCGTGGGCACACAGCAGCTGTTACATCTGCCTGTGTAGTGGACCGGGTCCCCGTGGGATCTGTTTGTGCCCAGCGCGCGATCCGTCGATCCTCTCTACCGATGGTCCTCCTGGTCCATCCGGAGACGCTCCGCCGTGTGGCAGTGCCGTCACGTGTCCACTGCTTCTAACACAGTTGGACGGTTTGGTCAGTACGATCCACGTGGCGGGCTATACGGAGCACCGACCACCCTGCGGTTTTCAGCTCGATGATCAGGCCTCATCAAAGTCCGTAAGTTGCGTAAATAAACGTCTCTGGCGTCTACCCGGCATTCTTGTCACTCTGTACTCTTGCTTGCGTCGGCCGGTGCTTTTCGTTTTCATGTGGCATCGACTACACGCCGGTTTATAAGGATGCCGGTTCTTGCTTGCAACGCCACCACATAGTGGGCGGTCCTTCCCCATCGCACCAAACGTGAATTATTTGCATACCAGCACGCACTCTAGCTATTTGCAAAGTTTCGCGGTTGTAACATGTTTTCTTCTAGGTGCGCAAATGTTATTGTCCGTGAGTGTATGATGCGTCTTCCACACGTCGTCCGGAATTAATCAGAATTCCTTCTCTTCTTTTTTTTTTTTTTTTTTTGTTGACGATTTAACGACCACCGTGAGCAACTCAATGGGCTATAAGCAGTCGCTCGTCCCTAATTTAGGACCACTGGTTCCAGAGAAGGGATCCATGCCTCACTGGGATTCGAACCCGGACGATCTCGGACAGATGATCAGAAGCCATCGCTTAGACCACTGCGCCACGAAGCCGGCGCTTCTTCGTCAGCGAGTTACTTTAAGCATGGGTTGCCGGCTCACCCGGAAACAAATGATTTCGTCCCGGCCCTTTCTCAAGGTGGGGAGGGATATTTGTGACGTACTACAAAGGTGTAGCACGTGTGAAGACGGCAAATTTGCATTGATAAATTACGTCGGTGTAGTTTAATTAGGAAAACATTCGGCTCCGGAGCAGAAAGTTGTGGTTTCTATCTCCGCCGCCGGCAAAAATTATGTTTTCACATACTATGTAGTTAATTAATTAAATCTTTCAAGATTTAATGGAAAGGCATTTAATTCGAAACACTGTACGGAATACAACGTTCCAAGTTCTATTTTGGCTGCGAGAGTTATTTGTAATTTGTTATATCCCATTAGCACTCAGTCTACTAATTTTACCAAAAATTTTTCTGGCAACATTAATTCACTAGAAAATCGATTATTTCGATTCGACTCACTAAAATGATTTGTTCGTTTCGGTCGTTTGATTTTTCCGGTTTAGAGAAAAACGATTTGTATCAAGAGTAACGATTCTGATTCGGATCCTTTCGTTTGTTGCCAGTAACCAGTTTATTGGCCGATTTGTAAGTTTAAACTTGTTTTTAAATCTTGCGGAATTTGTTTTCCTATAAGTTCGTTTCGAAACGTTTGCATAATTTCTTGCATTTGTACACTTCTAAGGTTAGATTTTTTGACTAAAACATGAACCTCAGAGAGGTGAAATTTTGATATCTAGTGAGAAGTAATTATGATTCATTCAAGGAACTGGCTCTTTTGCGGAATCGATATCCTTTTAAGGAAAGATTCGTTTTCTAATGACTCACTTTGATGACTTCGTTCTTTCGGAATGAATCTTTCGCGAACGACACATCTCTGTTATTCACATCTTTATAAATTCATCATAGCATAGACGGCACTGAAAATATGAAAATCAGATCAGTTTATAAAAATGCTAATTTGCATTATCAGCGAAGCTGCAAAATAATTCATAGAAGCATTGAATACCATTCCACGTAACAAATAACATTCGTACTTGGCCAACCCATGATGAAAGAGATGAAAAACATCATGGCTGTTTCAAATATTGACTAATAATGAAAAAGTTAATGTATGACTGTGAAGAGGTCAGTTCAGTAAGTATTCCAATCAGGAAAATGCCTATGTTAGTTGTTGAGATCAACTCGGGTCGTCGAAGCGCCACTTCCCAAACCGTCGACAAACCGGCTGTGTCTGCGTGCAGATGAACTGAGAAATAATTACGGTACACATCTCTTACCTGAAAAATTGATTATGGTTATTACGTATCTCCAGCACCAGCCCAGTTAGCCCACAAACTGTCGGTCAATCTCAGCCCAACTTAATCTAAGGAGTGATTTGTGGTGTAGTGTTCTTTCCTTCAGCTAATCTTCAGTTAGCGATTTGTCTTAGGAAACTTTTATTACTGTACTTATGTTAGCATAAACAAACTCTGACCTAAACAATGATGTGCAGTTGAAGATGAAATTTTACGAAGATGTCGATCTTGCCAAAATATGTGAGGGGCAGAATAAAACTTGTGGTAAAATCTTTTGAAAAGTCCAGATGGCAAAAGTCGCTCTACCGAAAGACTTTTTCAATCTGGACTTTTCGTCGTTGGCTCAATGCCCGTATGCTCTGGCTACAAGTTTCTAAACGCTAAATCATTAAAACGATCCCTATCTCCACGAGTGAACGTTACTATAATAAGTAGCATTTGACGTAGCTAACCAGCGCAAAATATACTGGCAGAGTGTATCAGTTCGCCAGTGCGAAACCTGTGCAATGGGGAAAGCGAAGGACTTATCGGAGTTGTAACGTACCAGGAGATGTGACGTACCTGCCCGAAGGACGCACACGACATAAAGGCAGATAGGAATCAGAATAAAACGTCCGCGTAGCTCAATTGGTAGAGTGACTTATTCCGGAATGAGGGGATCCGGGTTCGAATCCTGGCGTGGACAGAAATGACGGAGAAATTTACTTCGTTATAGAGTGTGAACGGGGAATTCGAATAGTTATCGGAACAAAGAAGGGGCGGAGCCTCGCATCCCCAGCAACCGAAGGCATTTCCTTTTAATGGATGTACCTGCAGAGCGAGGATATTCGGCGTATGGACTGGTCAGCCAGGTCTCCGGACCTTAACCCCATAGAGCAAGTCTGGGATGCTCTGGGACGACGTGTAGCAGCTCGTCAGCCCCTCCAGAACTACTTCATCGAGAAATGAAATTCTTTGGCTCCAGAGTTCATTAGCAACCTGATGATGAGCATATATCGTCGTTGTGAGAGTTGTCTGTCCGTACGAGGTGATCACATTCCATATTAACACATTTTTATGTTATATTCTTACATCTCCCATTTACGCAACATGTGTAAATATTTATATGTTATAAAATATTTATTATCCATGTGATTGTGTTCCTTTGTACGCTAAACGTCCCTACCTGTTTTTACGTGTTTTCCTTTTTCTGCTTGCAAATGTCTTCCGGACTTTAAATTTGGACACCAGTTTAGTTTTCAAATCTGACTTCGTCGGTCGGTTTTCCATCCCCATCGAGATCGAATGAGGAATTTTATTAACGGGTGAGAATGCAAAGTTTGCATCATAAGTCATTTTGGTAAAATATACCTGTATGCCGCTATATTGGTAAAGCAAATCAAAATTTGCCGCACCAATACTGCCCTAAGTACGAGCCACAACCTTCCACGTGAGGTGTCACTTTGTCCTTCGTTCTGTGCCACCAGCTGCTTATTTTTAAATATACACTGTATTGACAAAAGTCACCGGACACCTAGAAGAGAAACCCAACATAGCATTTATGGACCACATCAGTACGGTGTCGGTTCACCTTTGGCCTTAATGCATGCACTGACCCTTCGAGACATGCTTTCGACAAGGTTTGGAACACAGCGATAGGTATGCCCTTCCATTCAGTATATAATGCTGCCGCTAACTGTTGCTTAGTAGTAGGCCTTCGTACAAAACTTCTTATGCGGCGCTCTAATTCATTCCATAGGTGCTCTATGGGATTAAGATCAGGGTTCTGAGCTGGCCAGTCCACACACGATACGGAATTATCGTCAAACCACGCAGTAACAGTCCTTGCTTTATGGCTCGGTTCATTATTCTGCTGGTACCAACAAGTATTGCCGCAGAGTTGGTGGGGCATAATTACCCAGAATGTCGAGGTAGACGTGCTGGTTAACAGGTTTGTCCACGATGACCAATGGGCTGGGACCATACCACGAAAAACACCCCCACACGAAGTACACTTCCAGCTCCAAACTTGACCGTAGGAACAGTACACTGTGGAAAATAGCGTTCTCCCATACACAGCCATCAGACTGATGGATCGTGTATATGGATTCATCAGTCCATAGGACACGTTTCCACTGATCTACGGTCCACGATAAATGTTCTTTACGCCATGCTAAACGACGAGTAGCATTCCAAGTGGAGATGAAAAGCTTACGAGCAGCCGCACGACCACGGTAACCCATGAAATGAAGATTTCTGCGAGTGGTAAGTGTACATACCGCGGTTCCAGCATTTTTACTCACCTGTACACACAGTTCTTGTGCAGTACTCTGTCGATTAGCTGTAACGACTCTCCTGAGGCTTCGACGTCCTCTATTACTGATTTTCTTTGGTCTGCCGGTACGTTTTGCTGCTTCAGGAACGCCAAGTGTCTTCCACTTATTCAGTACATCCAAAACAGTACTTGGGTATGTTTAAATGCCTCTCGGTTTCTCTTATGACAACTACTCAACCTCACAGTGTGGTATGATCGCGGTCAGCTGCAGGCTTGTTTTCATACCGTTTGCAGCTGTACTGCGCCGGATCCGCTCATTTGCTTTTGAAGAGTTGCCCGGTGACTTTTGTTAATATAGTGTATGTACACTGACGGAAAAAAATCCCAACACCAAGAAGGGGTTGTGTTAGATAAACGACAGTTGGTAGACGGTGAGAGTACATCTGTAAGATGACGTCTATGCAAATTTCGCGCTCGGCGCATACGTGTAACGCTAGTAGCTCCCCTAGGAACATGCAAAACAGGTTTGCTGTAAATACGCCCTGTAACGTTGGTGAGCGTTAGTTATCGTTGAGATTCGACGTAGGCTGTTGATGTTAGTCAAGAATGCCTTTAGGAAAACGAAGAAGCCATTATCAACAGCTCACGGAGTTTGAACGAGGTCGTGTAATAGGGCTACGAGAAGGTGGATTTTCTTTCCGCAATACTGCAGAATGACTTGGCAGGAATGTAGCCACTGTGCATGATTGTTGGCAGCGGTGGTCAAGGGAAGGTACTGCCTCAAGAAGACCGGGTTCCGGCCGGCCACGTGGCACTACTGAGAGGGAAGACCGCCGTGTACGGCGTATGGCCGTGGCGCATCGTACCGCGTCTGCGGCAGCAATTCGAGCTACAGTTGCCACCACAGTGACACAACGAACTGTTACAAATCGGGTACTTGAAGGACAACTCCGAGCCAGACGACCTGTAGCGTGCATTCCACTTACTCCAAACCACTGCCGTTTGTGACGTCAGTGGTGTCAAGCTAGAGCTCATTGGAGGACGGAGTGGAGATCTGTTGTGTTTTCTGATGAAAGCCGGTTCTGCCTGGGTGCCAGTGATGGCCGTGTGTTGGTTAGAAGGAGGCCAGGTGAGCGCCTGTAACCAACCTGTCTGCGGCCGAGACACACTGGACCTACACCTGGAGTTATGGTCTGGGGAGCAATTTCCTATGACAGCAGGAGCACTCTCGTGGTTATCCCACGCACCCTGAAGGCACAGTTGTACGTCGGTCTGGTGATTCAACCTGTTGTGCTGCCATTCATGAACAGCATTCCAGGGGGTGCTTTCCAACAGGATAACGCTCGCCCGCATACCGCTGTTGTAACCCAACATGCTCTACAGAGTGTCGACATGTTGCCGTGGCCTGCTAGATCACCAGATCTTTCACCAATCGAGCACGTATGGGACATCATTGGACGACAACTCCAGCGTCACCCCCAACCAGCATTAACCGTCCCTGTATTGACCGACCTAGTGCAACAGGCATGGAACTCCATCCCACAAACTGACATCCAGCACCTGTACAACACAATGCATAAACGTTTGCGTGCTTGCATTCAACATTCTGGCGGTTACACCGGTTATTAATGTACCAGCATTTCGCATTTAAAATGGCTCTCCTCGCGCTTACATTAAGCTGTGATCTTGAAAACGTAACCGATTAAATATGTTACCTATACAAATGTATTGCCACCATTTCATTCCTATACAACTATTTTTTCGTGGTGTTGGGATTTTTTTTTCCGTCAGTGTATATATACAAATTTAAATTTTGAAGATGACAATCGGATTTTTGGTGTAAATGTGACAAGGATGGTAAGTCAGGTATAATCCCGTATTTTTAAATATAAAGCGAAGAGCCAAAACATCACGACCACCTGCGTAACATGATGTTGGTCCTCCACGTGCTATCCAAACAGATCTTACCAGTTCAGGTACGGACGCTACACGATTTCTAAAGGTGTTTTGTGGTATCTGGTACTAACACGTTAGCAGCAGATATTCTCTTGTAAGTTACATGGTCGAGCCGCCGGAGATCGGATTTGCTGTTCCAACACAAACAACAAATGCTCGATTGGATTGATGTCTGGAGAATTTGGAGACCAGGGTATGAAACCTGGAAGTCTTCCTCATGTTCCGCGAACCGTTCTCGAACAATCCGTGAAGTGTGGTGTGGCGCATTATTTTTCTGAAAGCAGGTTTAACTGCTTTCATCCTTTCATGGCAACGCCATGAAAGGATGAACGTGGTCGACAATGATGTTTAAGTAGGTTGTCGACGGCATAGTTTCCTGCACATGAATGACTGAACCCATTGTTTCCCAGAAGAACATTGCCCAAAACATTATACTTCATCCACCGTCTTGTTTTCGTTCCACGGTGCATCCTGGTGCAACAATTCCCCAGGTAAACGACTCACACCTACCCGGCCGCGACATGGTGCAACAAGATTCATCAGACCAGACTATCTTATTTCAATCATTCAAGGTGCAGTTTTGATAATGTGACGTTTTACAGAGGTGAAAACATGTGTCAGGATGACAAATCTGCAGCGAGACATTCTGTCCGCGTAGCTCAGTTGGGAGAGCGACTTACTCCGGAGTGAGGGGACACGGACAAACTTGTGTTTTTACAATGCTCACGTGTCGATTGTAGGTTCTTTCGACGATGAATCGAGGTTAGCATGGGCACTCGTAGCGGTGTGCGGCAGCGCAGCCTCATTTTCAGCAAGGTTTGATGTACTGTGTGTTGTGACACATTACTCTCGTCACCAGCATTCAAATCACCGGCGAGTTGCGCAACAGTATCCCTTCTGTAGGCGCGTACTGTGTATTGTGGCACATTGCTCTCGTCACCAGTATTCAAATCACAGGCGAGTTGCGGTACAGTATCCCTTCTGTTGGCTCGTACTGTGTGTTGTGATCCATTACTCTCGTCACCAGCATTCAAATCACCGGCGAGTTGCGCCACAGTATTCCTTCTGTTGGCTCATACTGTATGTTGTGGCACATTGTTCTCGTCTCCAGTATTCAAATCACCGGCGAGTTGCGCCACAGTATCCCTTCTGTTGGCTCGTACTGTGTGCTGTGATACATTACTCTCGTCACCAGTATTCAAACCACCGGTGAGTTGCGCCACAGTATCCCTTCTGTTGGCTCGTACTGTGTGTTGTGACACAATACTCTCGTCACCAGTATTCAAATCACCGGTAAGTTGCGCCACAGTATCCCTTCTGTTGGCTCTTACTGTGTGTTGTGGCACATTGCTCTCGTCACCAGTATTCAAATCACCGGCGAGTTGCGCCACAGTATCCCTTCTGTTAGCTCATACTGTATGTTGTGGCACATTACTCTCGTCACCAGTATTCAAATCACCGGTAAGTTGCGCCACAGTATATCTTCTGTTGACTCGTACTGTCTGTTGTGACACATTACTCTCGTCACCAGTATTCAAATCACCGGTGAGTTGCGCCACAGTATCCCTTCTGTTGGCTCGTACTGTGTGCTGTGATACATTACTCTCGTCACCAGCATTCAAATCACCGGCGAGTTGCGCCACAGTATCCCTTCTGTTGGCTCTTACTGTGTGTTGTGGCACATTGCTCTCGTCACCAGTATTCAAATCACCGGCGAGTTGCGCCACAGTATCCCTTCTGTTGGCTCGTACTGTGTGCTGTGATACATTACTCTCGTCACTAGTATTCAAATCAGCGGTGAGTTGCGCCACAGTATCCCTTCTGTTGGCTCGTACTGTCTGTTGTGATACATTACTCTCGTCACCAGTATTCAAATCACCGGCGAGTTGCGCCACAGTATCCCTTCTGTTGGCTCGTACTGTGTGCTGTGATACATTACTCTCGTCACCAGTATTCAAATCATCGGTGAGTTGCGCCACAGTATCCCTTCTGTTGGCTCGTACAGTGTGTTGTGATACATTACTCTCGTCACCAGTATTCAAATCACCGGTAAGCGCCACAGTATCCCTTCTGTTGGCTCGTACTGTGTGTTGTGACACATTACTCTCGTCATCAGTATTCAAATCACCGGGAAGTTGCGCCACAGTATATCTTCTGTTGGCTCGTACTGTTTGTTGTGACACATTACTCTCGTCACCAGTATTCAAATCACCGGTGAGTTGCACCACAGTATCCCTTCTGTTGGCTCGTACTATGTGCTGTGATACATTACTCTCGTCACCAGCATTCAAATCACCGGGGAGTTGCGCCACAGTATTCCTTCTGTTGGCTCGTACTGTGTATTGTGATACATTACTCTCGTCACCAGTATTCAAATCACTGGCGAGTTGCGCCACAGTATCCCTTCAGTTGACTCGTACTGTGTGTTGTGACACATTACTCTCGTCACCAGTATTCAAATCACCGGTGAGTTGTGCCACAGTATCTCTTCTGTTGGCTCGTACTGTCTGTTGTGATACATTACTCTCGTCACCAGTATTCAAATCACTGGCGAGTTACGCCACAGTATCCCTTCTGTTGGCTCGTACTGTGTGTTGTGACACATTACTCTCGTCACCAGTATTCAAATCACCGGTGAGTTGTGCCACAGTATCCCTTCTGTTGGCTCGTACTGTCTGTTGTGATACATTACTCTCGTCACCAGTATTCAAATCACCGGCGAGTTGCGCCACAGTATCCCTTCTGTTGGCTTAGATAATTGAAAACGCACTAGTGGAGATATTTTTATTGCTTCCCAATATTTGGGAGGCGTTTTCTCCGGTGTAATTTTATTTGCATCTTCAGTATTTTGGGCAGGGCCGTAGCTACCGGGAGGGCGGTTACCCACCCAGAATGGTCATTCCAAGGGCGTAAATTCATGCTCTGGGGGTTGCATAAAATAGAAATTGTAACTAATAACGGAAGTAATCATTCAGTATTATCTTTGTAAAGACTTTAGTTAGTCTCATGCAGTTAAGTGAGGTCTGAACATCTCATATCCATGAAAGGAATTTTCCGAAACAGTGAATGGAGACATGGAAAACAATATGCTGGTGTGTGTGTGTGGGGGGGGAGGGTGGATTAATTTTGAAAGAGTTATTTTCGAGAAAAGATTTCTGACTTTTTCTCAACTTTAATAGTCCCTCCTGCATAGGGTGAAGAGAAATGAGAGACCAGTAAGGAAAAAAAAATGACCACACAAGTATTCTCATTTTCTCTTATAGCAATGCGTTGGACTGTTGTCAGTCCTGAATGAAAATTCACATAAATTGGCTAGATTTATGTGTTTCCAAGACTGAGCAACAGGACATTGATATAGTGTTTAACATCTATGACCTTTCCGAACATGTTGTTCTGATGAAGACCTAATTAATCATCTGTGCTCTGTCACAGAAAGTTCTCTGAGCGTTTAACCTTGAACGGAATTTTTCCAAACTCTACCCCTAAAACTTCTTCCTATTTTTACGTTCACTATCCGATACTCATTCGTTCTGCGCTGGTTTGTTTTTCGTTCTGCGTTTCTGTGGAGTGTTGTGTTGTCGACGTTCACATAACGCTTACGCTTTACTTGGTATTTAAAACCTGTGGTTCATGGGTATTTATATACTTAGTCTTTACATTTTGAATAAAATTATGTCAAAAAACTGAAATGCGATTTTTTACGCTTTCCAACCATAGGTTGAACAAGTTACTAAAATCATGCAATGCATTGATTATGATACGCTTTGCAACATACCAGAACTTTTTCCTCACGTTATTACTGACGTTATGAGGATAATGGCTGTGGAATAAATCTCGCTCCTGTGTCCTGACCTTTGACCCCATTTCGATGACATTCAACAGAATTGGTTCCGTATACCTCCGGAACAACATACTAAAGTTTTGTCGCAATAGAAGCATTTTTACATAAGTTATGACGCATAAAGGCAATGAAATGGATCCCGCTCCTATGTCGTGACCTTTCATCCCATTTCGTCCATTTTCAATTGGGTGCGTCCCCAGGTTGTCCCCTACCACATACTAACATTTCATCGAAATTAAACCATTTTTATGCGAGTCATCGTGCGGACAGACAGACAGACAGACGGACAGACAAAGCATTTACGCTTCAACCTACGGTTGGAAAGTGTAAAAAAGCATATATGCTCCGGCTTTGTCCGTCTGTCTGTCCGCACGATAACTCGTGTAAAAATGGTTTGATTTCGATGAAATTGTATTATGTGGTAGGGCACAATTGGGAACGAACCCTATTGAAAACGGACGAAATGGGGTTAAATGTCAGGATACAAGAGCGCGAGATCCATTACATTGCCCTTATGCGTCGTAACTTACGTAAAAATACTTCACTCGCGACAAAACTTTAGTATGTTGTTCCGGAGATATACTGAACCAATTCTGTTGAATATCGTCGAAATGAAGTCAAAGGTCAGGGCACAGGAGCGAGATTTATTCCACAGCTATTATCCTCATAACTTGACTAAAAGTGCTTCTATTGCGACAAAACTTTGGTATGTTGTTCCGGAGGTATACCGAACCAATTCTGTTTAATATCATCGAAATGGGGTCAAAGGTCAGGGCACAGAAGCGAGATTTATTCTACAGCCATTATCCTCAAAACTTGAGTAATATTGGGTTGTCGGAAAAGTCATGACGTATTTTGGCACCCGATGGCGGTTGGGCGGTTTTGGAAGTACTAGAGGCATGCGAAGCTCTGTTATCGCTATGGCATTCGACAGGTGCCAGTTTTACTGCAGTCTAAAAGAAATAGTGAGCGATTTGGCTGATTTGCGGAGATTTGACATCAAGTTGAAGATGGAAGACCAAACTGTGCAATTTCGCTTTTTTTTTACTTTTTTTTTACTTCCGTAAAGGGAAGAACGTGCGTCAAGCTTGTGAAAAGTTGCGTAAAGTGTACGGTGATAATACTCCACAAGAACGTCAGTGCCAGCGGTGGTTCGTAAAATTCCGTGCTGGTGATTTTGACCTTAACGATGCTTCTTGGTCCGGGAGGCCCACCGAAGTTCATGACGACCAAATCAAAGCATTGATCGAGTCAAACCCACGTCACACGACACGAGAGATTGCAGACACATTGCAAATCCATCATTCAGGCGTTCACGACCACCTGAAGAACCTGGGATACGCAAGCAAGCTCGATGTGTGGGTTCCTCATGAACTCAAAGAAGCTCAATTGACGGTGCGTATAAACATCTGCGATATGCTCATTAAACGTGAGGAAAACTATCCTTTTTTGAAGCGACTGATAACTGGTGACGAAAAGTGCATTGTGTACAACAATGTGCTGAGCAAACGGTCTCGGTCCTGACGTGCTGCTTCGCCTCGAACGACATCCAAAGCAGACATTAATCAGCGGAAGGTTCTGGTCTCAGTGTGGTGGGATTTTAAAGGTGTCGTGGTTTTCGAGCTCCTACCATGGAACCAAACAATCAATTCGAATGTGTACTGTCGGCAATTGGACAGTTTGAACGAATCCACCATCCAGAAACGCCCAGAGCTCGTTCATCGTAAAGGTGTTGTGTTCCATCACGACAACCCAAGACCACACACAAGTTTGATCACCCGCCAAAAATTATTTGAGCTTGGGTGGGATCTGTTGCCACACCCAGCATACTCGCCTGACCTTGCGCCTTCAGACTTCCACTTGTTTCGCTCTCTTCAACAGTCCTTGCGTGCTATAACGTTCAATTCAGATGAGGCTGTAAATCAGCACCTTGTACAGTTTTTCGCCACGAAAGACAGGTCCTTCTATGAACGAGGCATTCTGCAGCTCACTGAAAGATGGCAAAAGGTTATCGAACAAAACGGGCATTATATCATTGAGTGATCTTTGTTCTTTCTATCAATAAATGACCTTTGTAAAACATGGCTAAAATACGTCATGACTTTTCCAACAACCCAATATCTTGAGTAATTATTTCTGGTATGTTGGAAAGCGTATCGTAATCAATGCATTGCATGATTTTATTAACTTGTTGAACGATCATGGTACTTTTCTATAACGTCAGTGTGTGAGAAGGTAAAAACCATGTATTATTTGAGTGGAACCCGAAGGGGTGTAATTTCAAGTCTCACCCTCTTAGATAAAAAAAAGCTTGCTACGGTCCCTGGTTTCGGGCCACCTCCATAAGGAAATTTTGGATGCGCCACTGCGCTGCGCGTTTTGTTTTTATTTATACCATTTTAATTAGTTATTTGATTTGATGGCGAAATTTCTCGAAATCTAAACCCGTAGATTACATCTCTACCCCTACCCCACCCCTTTCTCATACAGTTCTGCAATACTTTCAGCCATGCAGGCAGAAACATAGCATGGAAGGGAGGTGGGGGAGTGGTATTTCATCAATTTTATCCCAGTGGGTCAGACCCAAGAGCACAAAGAACTGAATTCAACCCATCTTTTTTACGAAGATCACTATGGAGAGCGGACGCGAAACACCCAACCCCCGAGCGACGGTGAATGTGTACGTGCTTGGCACATCTTAAATATCTGATACGCGATAAGATCTTAAATCTTTTTTTTTTTTTTTTTTACTTTTCCCACTTCTACCAATTACTGTGTTAGGGAAAGACCAGAGAAATTCTGAAGGCCAGTAAAAATAAAATGAAGAAGGAAAGCGCCCAGCATTTAAAAAACTACTGGCAGAATCGACGCCACTAGTCTCCGGTTGTTCAGTGTAGCGAAAAGAACGCAACACACCCTATTATCTCGGTAACACATTTTATTTGGCGTCCACTACCGGATTACAGGCTTCAGATTATCATGTTTTTGCTCCACTACTTTCGACTCTCTGATTTATTAACATCCCAGTCACTGAAAATATACGTACGGAAAGAAAAATCAGCAGCTGTGGCATTCGTGATTGAAGGTTGCCTTCATCATTTCCCACAAGCAAAACAACAAAAGCACCTGAAGAACAATTTAACCCTTATTGAATAACAGAACACGTGGCTGGCTGACAGTACAGACCGCAAAATGCATCTGTGGGCTCACCAGTTGAACGAGTTCCCTTCCCGGGGGAAATAAATGAAATGCAGTCCTCTCAGACACTGACTTACTGACTAACTTAGTAAACGCATGAGTTGAACTGTCACGCGAAGAAGGGAAGAAGTTTTGTTTACCAAAACAAGAATCTCTCGACTTCATGCTATCATGTAAGAGAATCTCTTCAACGTGGATTATCTCTTTTTAATCTCTTCCTCATACTGTCAAGACTGAGTCGACTCCCGCAGAATGCGTTGCTCAGTTATCAGTGAAGCGTTTAAAAAACTCTGTTCTTGTTTCCTTTATATTTCTTCTCTCTCTCTTTTTCTTTTTGTTATTGTTGTAACACGTGGAAGGAATGCTTTTGTTTGATTGTATCGCAACTACTGAAGGCAAAACATATCTTCCCGTGGCTCAGGCCAAGCACTGATTTGATTGATGCCGCTGGAAGTTCACCTTTCCACTTCTATATTTGCATTAAATTTTTCACTTGTCTTTTATCTGACAGGCACCAGGGCCGTAGCTTCCGGGAGAAGGCAGTTACAATCCCAGAAGGGTCGTACGACGGGCGTATATTCGAGATCTGAGTGACTAAAAAATAGAAATGCACAACGTGTGAATAAACTTACTCCAAAACTGTAACCCAAAAGTACATAGAAGTGCCAAAAAAAAAAAAAAAAAAAAAAATGGGATACCTCTCTAATACCGCATTGGTCCTCCTCGCGATCGAATAACGGCAGCAACGTGACGGAGCATGGACTCCACGAGCTCTCTATAGTATTGTTGAGACAGTGCATACTATGCTTCCTGAAGAGCGTCCCACAATTCCGTACAATTCGCCGGTGGAGGATTGATGGCATGTTGAACAGCATCCCAAATCTGTTCGATGGCATTTAAATCCGGTGAACGAGTGGGCCAAGTCAGAATGCCAAACTCCGCGGAATGTTTCCCCAGCCATAATCGGGCGATTATATACAGGGTGTCCGAGAATTGTTGGGCACATTACAAAATTACATAAAACAAAACATTAAACACATAGAAGGAAACTTACTGTACTAACTTACAATGTTAATAAATTCCGATGTGAGATCCCTTGGTTGCTCGTAGTACGTCCAAGCGATACTCGATTTCATGCAATATATTGGTAGGCATCTGAGGAGTGTTGGAATTAATAGCAGCTGTGATACGCTGCTTCAGTTCCTGCAAATCAGTACAAGGGGTCTGATAGACACGATCCTTCGCGTAACCCCACATGAAATAATCCAATGGGGCTACATCTGGAAAGCGAGAAGGACACAGAATGGGACCACCACGCCCAATCCAACTGTTGGGGAAATGCTCATTTAGGCACTTACGTGCACACGTTGACCAATGCGGAGGCGCGCCGTCTTGTTGGAAAACGATGTTGTCATATCTTTTGGTCTGGGGTATAGCGACATTTTCTAGCATATCCAAGTAAATGTCACCACTTATGGTTTTTTCGCAGAAGAAGAAAGGGCCAATCACTTCTCTATTTGATAGGGCGCACCACACATTAGCTTTTGGAGAATCACGTTCCAGTTCAATAGCAGCATGAGGTGGTTCACTGCCCCATATCCTACAGTTGTGACGATTCACAATACCTGATACATGAAATGTGGATTCATCACTAAAAATTACAGTACTGAGAAAGTTTTCGTCGTTTTCCACTCGATTCAGCATATCCACAGCGAAATCGTATCGCAGAGTGTGATTATTTACATGCATCTTTTGCACTCTTTGAATTTTATAAGCATGAAACTTTAATTTCCTGTGCAAGATATCGTAAACTGTCGATTTCAGAATGCACAGTTCTCTGCTTGCTTTACGAACGGATTTCCTGGGGTTTCGTCGGAAACTTTCATTAACTTGGTCAACCGTTTCACCGCTGACGCTAGGCCTACCGGCTCCTCCACGATGTTCCACATTGCCAGTTTCTTTAAACTGTTTCATCCACCGCTTAACTGAATTCGTTGACGGAATATTACAACCATGCTCTAACCGGTACCGTCTTTTAACTTTAATGACAGACTTTAATTCCACAAGCCATACCACACACATCGCCTTTTGCTGTACGGATGACATGACTACTGATTGCGCATTTCTCATACATTCCTCATCAGGCCACACCTAGCGCCATCTATCAGATTCTCATACATTCCTCATCAGTCCACACCTAGCGCCATCTATCAATTCTGCAAAACAAAAATATAGAAACCGTGTTAGTAATACGTAACATAGAAAAACAGGCAATGCTCATAGATTTTTTTTGTACATAATTTTGTAATGTGTCCATTAATTCTGGGACACCCTGTATAATTTATGACTGCAAAACTTGTGGTGTTGAATTAAAGCAAAAATACCAAACTTTACCACAATCAAAGTTTTATTATACATCGACTATAGTTTCGAGAGCGTTTGGCTCGGCATCATCATGACGAATGGAGCATAAACATTCAAATCATTGTGACATCATCAGAGTTTTGACGGTCTCAGTTTTAGGTGAGCTTTTTCCACGCGCTTGAAAGAAATGAAGTCGACGTCAGGTGGTTGACAAGTCCTGAAGAGTTCCGGTATATATGGGAAGCTTCTAATGCATTAAGCTTGATAATCGAATCAGGTTTATCAATGAGCTTAGGGTTTCCAAACAAAAATTTGCGGTTATTTTCGTGACAATGTTGGGCTATATAGACGACTTCACCAGTTCACAGTTCCGTACGCAGGTCTTGTGTTCCTTCACACAGAAATTTAAAGCCCTGCTGGTCTGTCCTATCAATGAAAGTCTACATTCACAAGGTATCTGATAAATTCCCCATGAATTTATGTCTTCGATGTAGTCTTTTGATTCGAAAAAAATTATCTTTTCTATGGGTTTGAAAATAACTTTGAAATTAAAACTCTTGAAAATTTTTGAAATTTCGAAGCAAATCTGTGGTGCAAATGGGATAACCGCCCAATTCTGTCGTATTGGGTTGTCTATTGGCGTGAGTGAGAAGACAGGCTTCGTTTTCCTAAATTTTTGGGCAGCTTTGTCTATAACGGAATGAGCATATCTTCTGTGTACTGCAATTCGTTTAAGAAAATCAAGCTCTTTCTGCAAGGAAACCTCAGTTGAGCATATATGTATTGCACGATATACGTATGTGTTGAAGGCAGAGATTTTTGGTTTTCATGGGTAATTTGGTTTTGCATGTGGGGGTAAGGAAACAGCTAATGGTTTTCGATAAACTGTTGTTATAAAGGATCCTTCAGAGCGTGACACAAGGACGTCAAGGAATGGTAAGCAGCCATTATTTTCAGTCTCATATGTGAACTGTATATGAGGATCAATTGAATTGATAAGTTCAACTAATTTAGGTATTTCGGAATTCATGCTGTTCCAGAGAACAAAAGTATCATCTACATATCGAATTCATAGGTCAAATGTAACAAGCTGAAAGAGTTTGTCCTCAAAGTGACGTATACATATTTTACATAAAATAGACGACAGTGGGCTACCCATCGCAAGGCCTTCCGTCTATTGGAAAAATATTCCACGAAAAAGGAAACTGTTTTGTCTGGTACAAATTTCTACTAGTCTCAAAATATCTTCTACTTCCAGTTGGATGAAATGTTGTTCAGTGAGACTAGCTTTCAACGATTTGATGGCTCCATTCAGGGGGATACTTGTGAACATGGATTTCACATCGAAGGATAACATGAACTGATGTTGTTTTAGACGATTGACATACTCAATGGAGTTTTTTACGGGTTTTTTGTTCGAAGAAGTCGTTAAGGTGGATAATTTTTAAGATAGAAACTT
This sequence comes from Macrothele yani, assembly GCA_039090855.1. NCBI lineage: Eukaryota > Metazoa > Arthropoda > Arachnida > Araneae > Macrothelidae > Macrothele > Macrothele yani. Next base: position 44,110,991 of record CM077024.1, read on the forward strand.
GGCCAACTTATGTGTAGCTGCGCCGATATTACTGACTATGGAACGGAAAGGGATGCCAATCTTATGTATAATATCTTCGGAAGTGCATAGAAACGTGGGAAACGGGCATATGAGGGCTTTTGATGACTTTTTGAGCTTTGGTCAACAGTAACACAACTTGATATCAATTTCCAAACTTCTTTTAATTGTTTCTCCGATGGATCATATTTTATTTCTTTATAGGGCCTTCGGAAATAAGTTTTTCGACTACCGTCTCATAATGTCTTTTGTCTAAAATAACAACTTGTCCTCCTTTATTTGCTTTAGTAATGATAATATCTCGATTTGACTGTAAATAATAACAAGATATAAAGTTAGAAATGAAATCATAGGAGAAAGAACAGGAATAATAGATATCATAAAAATAATAAAAGAATCAAAGTGGAGATGGGCTGGAGATATTGGAAGACTGAAAGATGGACACGATTAATAACAGAATGGCAACCGAGAGATGGAGGGAGATGGAGGGAGATGAAGAGGGCGCCAGAGGATAAGATGGAGAGATGACCTTCAGAAACTTAGAAGTGCTAAATGGTGGACTGAAGCTAAGGATTGAGGAAGTGGGAAAAGGCTGGGGAGGCCTATACCCTGCAGTAGGTGTCAACAGCATAAGAAGAGATGAAAAAGATCAATCACATGCCATTTCTTCTAAAACAAAATTTCAGTTTCGCTATCTATTAATTCATCTGTTCTGGCGCATAAAATAATTATTTTATCTCCTTTGTTTATTGATTTTATTATAATTTAATGATCCTACTGTGAAGGAATTATGTCTGAAACAAAAAGACGACTTTAGGGTCGGTAAAATCTGGCTGAAACTACAAAAAATAAACTAGTTTAAGACTTCCGGCGCAGCTAAATAAAATCGAACTGCCGCTGCTCTTGACTTCCGTTTGCTAGAAAATACGGGCGGAGGACAAGCGAGAGCGGATTGATTTAAGACACCAAGCGATCTAGTTTACTATTTGCAATGCGAACAAGGCTTAAGTGCGAGTGTGTAGTTGTGACATGAGTAATGGAGCAACCACTAACCAAAAAAATGGAAACTGTTGAAGAAGAGGATTGGAAAGCTTTTAACGAAGTTGTAGAGAAGTCCTTGGGAAGCTACAAAGATCCCAACTACAATACAAACAATACAAAATATGCTAGAAAAATTCAAAGCATTTGGTTGTTCATTGAGCTCGAAGATGCATTTTCTGAAACGCATATTTGGTGTATTTCCGTGGAAATCTTGGAGCCGTTAGCTAAAAATAAGGGAAAAGGTTTCAGCAAGGTATAAATGAGACGGAACAAAGATACCGCGGACGGTGGAACGGCAGCATGATGGCAGACTACTGTTGGCTGCGCACAAGCTTTGTATAAGAAGAAAAAGTACCAAACAAACATTTGAAGGCAAAAGAAAAAGACAATATACGGACTTGTAATTATAAATAGCATTTTAAAACGATTCTTTGTAACAGTTTTTGTATATATATATATATTTTTTTTTTACTGTTGTAGTAAAATATACAGGGTGTCCCAAAAAAAGTGTAACCAATTTCAAATGATGATAACTTTTTACAAAACTACTATCAGCATTCTGTTTGTTGCAGGTGGTAAGGAATACCCTCATGTTTTCTAGAAGTGTACCCAGTGGATCCTGCGACGAAAGCACAGATATTGTGGAGTGGTTTATTGAAACCCGATCCGAAACGCAGGTTCATCGGAACTTCAGAACAAAATATGGGAGCAAACCGCCCACACGTAACAGCAGCAGAAAGAGGTACAAGTCATTTAAGGAAACTGGCAGCGTCCTTACAAATAAAAGTCCTGGAGGACCATCGCTGGTTCCAGAAAGGGAGGAGGTTATGAGACAAACATTCACTCGTAGCCCCCCCCAAATCAATCAGAGAAGCAGCCCGACAGCTGGCCATCCCCAAGTCGTCAATGCACAGAGTGTTACGTCACAGATTGGAAACGTATAATCTGCAGATAACCAATCACATAACCCCAGATGATCATGTGAAACGTAAAGAGTTTGCTGAAGAGATGTTGGAGAACATTGCAAGTGCTGAATCTCTTTTGAGACAAATCTGTTTCTCGGATGAGTGCACTTTTCATGTTTCTGGAAAGGTTAATAAACAGAATGTGAGAATTTGGGGAACTGAAAATCCGCATTGCACAATAGAACATGAACATGCTAGCCGAAAAGTGAATGTTTGGTGCGACATAATGGTCGACCGTGTTATTGGACGGTTTTTCTTTCAGGAAGCGACCGTGAGAGCTGATTACTTGGACATGACTGAGCAGTTTGTGTATCCCCAGTTGGATGAACGGTTATTTTCCAACAAGATGGAGCGCCATCTCATTGGGCTTTGATTGTGAGGAGTTCTCTGGATACCAAATTTTCCAATCGATGATTGGGAAATTTGGTATTGCACCCCACATTTGCCGGACTTAACATCTTGTGACTCTTTTTATGGGGATTCGTTAAAGGGTGAGGTTAACAGCACCCCTGTTGCAGACATTGCTGACATAAAGAGGAGGATTAAACACGCACTGCAGAAAGTTAATACGGAAATTCTCGAACGAACATGGCTGGAAGTGGAATACCGTTTAGACATTGTTCGGGTGACAAATGGTGCCTATGTCGAATGTCTGTAAAACTTTATGATCTGTTCTGTCAATTAACACAAGTTGTGTATTGAGATTATTTATTTAAAACTGTTATGATTATTTGAAATTGGTTACACTTTTTTGGGACACCTTGTACTTTTCATCAGAATAGATGTGAACAGGCTACTTCCGCATATCTTCACATCCATTTTGTGAAAGATCCTTATGTCTTAGAGAAAAATGGTTCTCATTTTTTTTTTAAATCAGCACACTAAATTCTACAGAATCATCCAAATACTTGCAGACAATTTTCAGTGACTCAAAGTTTGCAGGTCTGTGCAATTGTTATATTCCACGAAACACTGCTGCTATATACGTACATTGGCCAAAAAAATGAGAATCCTTTATACACTCAATGGACAAAACATTAGAGATACCTACCTACCTAATAGCGTGTTGGTCCTCATCTTGTACACGCCGAGGCATTTTTAGCCGCAGACAATAGGGCACAAGAAGCCAAGGACAGAGGTTTTTGATGGGTATAGTTGGAGCTGAAAGTAGAAGTTTGCTGCCCCGGTGGCGCAATGGTCTAAGCGATGGCCTCTGGTCATTCGTCCAAAGGGGTCCTGGTTCGAATCCCGGTGAGGCATGGATGTTGTGTTTGTCTTACGCGGCACTGACTCTCTCCCTTCTCTGTGACCAGTGACCCTAAATTAGGGACGGGCGACTGCTTATAGCCCATTGAATTTCTCACGGTGGTCGTTAAACCTCCAATCAAAAAAAAAGAAAAAGAAAAGGGAAGTAGAAGTTATGGCAATCGTCAATAAAAAGGTAATACTATGACAACCCACATAATATGTCTAAGCAAATTATAAATAATTTGAACGACAATACATCTTATCAATTCCTTCCCACGGCCGTAGCTACCGAAAAGTCAGGAGGGCGATTGCTCTCCCAAAATGGCCATTCCAGAGGCGTAAATTTATGCTCTGGGAAGTGTAAAAAAATAGAAATTGTAACTAAAAAAGAAAGGTATTTTTCTTTAAGGCTGTCTTTGAATGAGTGTAACGGAAATTCTGTCCTATATCTGTAATGCAAATTCTTTTGTACACATTTTCTCGAAAACTATTACGTTTTAGAGTTCGAAATTTTGAGCACAAATAAAAACAACCCATAGCTAATACGTGTCGCAGTTATTTTTTGGAAAAATTCGTTAGAATTTTTTTTTAATTCAATTTATATGAATCAAAAGTATTCCAATTTTGCGCTACATGGCGTCAGAATTAGCTTGGTAGTGTTTCTGTGTGGAAGAAACGAAATCTCTCATTTCTGTCTGATTTTTTTAATTATCTAGGCCAAATAGAAATCAAAGAATGGGCACTGGTGAGATTGGAATCTTGACTTTTATAGATCATCTTAAATTCTACTATACGTTCATTTTTTGAAGAGAAAATGTGTACATTATCAGAAAACACTTGAATTTGAGACAGAAACTACACTTACCTATTAAGCTCCACCCCCAAACAATGTCATTGGTTAAAACGTAATAACGCGTATTTTGTCTTTTCATTGTGAAGCCAACGAGAGACCGCTTCCATTCTGAATATGGTAAGGTCTTCAGTCGCCAACTTCTGGGACAATCCTTCAAGACGAAAAAAGCCACGCCCAAGCAGTGATATTTTGCGCCATCTATCGCAGAAGATGAAGCCTAACACTCATTCAAAGACAGCCTTAAAGACTTGACTTAGTCTCATATAGTATTCCATGCAATTAACCAGGGTAGAGAGTAACATATTCTGTGAAGCGTGAACATCTCATATTCATTAAAGGAATTTTCCAAAACAGTGAATAGAGGCATAGAAGACAATATGCTGATGACCTTTTCCAAACATGGCGCTGGGTTGAAAACCTAATTATAATTTGTGCTCTGTCGCAGAAAGTTTTCTAAGTGTTTAACCTTGAATGGAAATTTTCGAAATCCCCAACCCTAAAGCGTCTTCCTATTGTTACGTTCACTTTCGTTCTGCGCTGGTCTATTTTTCGTTCTGCATTTCTGTGGAGGTTTGTGTTGTGCTGTCGGCGTTCACATAACGTTTACGCTTTACTTGTTATCTATACCATCTGTGGTTTTTGGGTATTTACCTAGTTTTTACATTTTTAATAAAATTATATCAAAAACCTGAAATACGATTTTTGAATGATCTTAACACTTTCCTATAACGGCGGTGTGTGAGAAAGTAAAAAGCACGAATTATTTGAGTGAAACGCGAAGGGGCGTAATTTTGAACTCGAAGGGGCGTAATTTCAAGTCTCGCCCACCCAGATAAAAAAAAAAGCTTGCTACGGTCCTGTTCCTTCCTGTTATATTTGTCTACACAACGAACCGAAATTAAATTTAGACATCTAACCCGGACGGAGAGTCTCGCTTAAAACAGCAAGCTTACAATGAACTTCAGTATATTGTATGCATTTCAATTTCCAATATGAAGTCTAACGGAAGCTATGAATTTTTGAAGTTGTTCCAAGGTTTGTAATAGCCCTGTATACTGTAGCTGTGCTAGTCGCCCAGGTGACGCGGTGGTCTAAGTACTGGCTTCTGACCGTTCGTCCCTAATGGTCCCGGGTGTAGCCTGGGTGGTGCGTTATCTTACTACACCGGCTCTCTCCCTTCTCTGGAACCAGTGGCCTTAAATTAGGGCCATTCGCTGGACGGGGAGGCTGCTACGAGTTGCACATCGTGGTCGTTATCCCTCCCCTCTCCCATGAAAATACAAATACGCTTAGTTCTGATTGAGCCGTCAGCTTGCAACGTAGGACTACGACTTGCAGATCGGAGAGTTGAAACGAGCTAGTCGAGTATGGTTTCAAAGCGTTTATTTAATTTGTCATGGCCAACACAGGTCTGTGATATGGAAAAGTAGTTTCAAGAAGGTTAGAAGAAAAGGAGGTGAAAGGACGCGTTTTGAGTGAAGCCGAAACAGATCAGCTGTTTTGATCTTCTCTCTGAGGTGGTGCGAGTTTGCGGGAGTTCGGAAACGTGACGTCACTTCCGGTGCCTGAAGCAGTTACGCTTAGCGCATGCAAACCATGCAAAACAAGGATGCAAACAAGGAATATTTCGAACTTCGCATTTCTCAACATTAGAGTTTTGATAATATTTTAAACATGGCTACTTGCACAAGCGCAGTATGCAAGTAACCATACGCAGTTATGCACTTCTGCTCAAATAATCATTATTTTGATCAATTTTTTAAAAAATACCAAAATATATTTTCCTATTGTTTCTGGAATTTTATAATTATGGGAATGAATATTTCAGCCTCAATTTTTTTCATGACTGTATGGGTAGAATAAGGATCCAAAAAACCCGTTCAAAATCGCGATTTCCCCATAGAGATATACAGGAGATTCTCGGGTTGGGCACATTGGCGTTGTCAGCTGATAAAATGTGGCGTCACGCCAGAAGCACGGTGAGAGAGGCCGTTGCCACCTCCTCCTTCTTCTAACCTCCTTGAGTAGTTTACATAATTTTTACAAATAATGCTGGATACATTGCGAACACAAATCAGAGTGCGAGATGGGCCTGGTACGGGTTCGATCCGTGTGTTGGATTTTTGTTTGTTGGCGGCTACTTTCAGGCGTTCTCGATACTCTCTAGTTCGTTGGGATGCAGTCTTCTTGGGCTTCTTACATTCCCCATCACTTGCTCTTGCCTCTCGTTTTGATTTTCTCCAATTTTGCTTGCGTTCATTCTGCGAATTCCGCGGCATTGTCGAAAATGTTAACCCGTTCACACGAAAACAATTTTTAAAAAATTTAATTTAAACCACTGCGATATGTTCTCTATATATTTTAATAGATCTCGTCGAGAACTTTAAAACGATACCACGCACAGTCGTTTTGCACTCACGCTTGTCCAGATAAACCGCGATATTGTCAAAAGTGTTTGTTCACAAGAAAACAATTTTTTAAATGTTCAGTTCGAACCACTGCGAAATGTTCTTCGTATATTTGAGTAGATCTCATCGAGAGTTTTAAAACGAAACCACGCACAGTCTTGTTGCCGGCATAGACTGAGTTGAATGCGGCGGCACACCCAGAAATATTGCATAATCTCCCCCGTGCATAGGCAGCGAGGGGAGCGTCGCGCACACGATGTATTGCGCAGTACGCGAATTGGACTGCTTACGAATAAGCTAACAGGATTAGTGTGCGGGACGTATTTTTAACGCTATAATGATTTCAATTAAGACCTATTTTTGTCACAGGCCGTCGGCCGTAAGTCGCCCCATACTATCCGCGGGGTTAGACGTAGTCCTACGTCCAAAAACGGTTGCGCTGGTCCGATGAAACAAGCAATATGTACAGAGAGGTCTGTATTCAGAAGAAAAAGGTAAGAAAAAATGGCATTCCCCAATTCTTCTTTATGCTTTAAATCAAAGCTGCAACAGTTACAGAAAAGCTGACTTCCCTCTGGTAGTTTGCAAGCAGTGCACACATAGATATTCCGATCCACAGATGATCCCCTTAGCTGTTAATAGGCGCATGCGTAATGACTCTGCCACTTTTCCCAGCAGTCGGTGATCTTGTGTTTCCTTCAAAAGCAAAATGTAAGCTGGAGGGACAACAAACACATCGAGAAACCGAGTCTGTTTCTGGCGGTGATACACATTTGCATGATGATATTTCATTCTCTACCAGGAAGAAATCACTTCTGTTTCGTTATGGATAATTATTTCTCTGGAAATGGCCTGGATTTATTTTTCTCCGAGTGGAGCTGAGTTTTGGTGAAACCTACAGTTAGAGGACGAGGCTAATGCCCTCCTCCGAATGCATGATCAAAGGATTAAGAGCGAGCAGACTTCAACACCACACCCTTTCCGCACTTCCCCCTTTGGCCATCCTCCTGATCACCATTGTCCGCTACTTTCTCTATGTTTTTCAACGGCCTGAGAGAAAGAAAGAGAACGTCGAGCGTGGGTATAATGAAGACCAGGTCAGAAGTCACGAACGGTACATCTTCCATTATTCCATGTCAAGCATGACTGCTCTGAATGGACATTCGAATTGCTTACTTGAGAAACGGCAAACAAAGAAATTGAGATTCCCCTCCTCTTTTCGTACGGTAGGATGTTTTGTTCCTGCGTGGGTGGGGTGATTTATGCAGTATGGCAAAGCACGATAACGCTCACAGTTGCTTAGAAGTTCGTGTTTCGTGCAAAGTGCCGCATGTGCGGTGTCATTTCTTTCATCCCAGCACTTTTTTTTTTTTTTTTTTTGATTGGAGGTTTAACGACCACCGTGAGCCACTCAATGAGCTATAAGCAGTCGCCCGTCCCTAATTTACGGCCACTGGTTCCAGTGAAGGGAGAGAACCAACATCCATGCCTCACCGGGACTCGAACCCGGCCCCCTTTCGGACGAATGATCAGTAGCCATCGCTTAGACCACTGCGCCACCGGGACGGCTCCAACACTTCCGTGCAAGTATCATGGCATGATCCAGATGAACTGCATCATCTAGATTTGATTAAAAGTGCACATGAGTCTATACGCGAAATTTTGTCTCATGCGATTGAGAGTTCAAATTATGTTGAAGCACCTCTTAAATAGCTCTCGGTTAAGTGCCGGTAGCAATGTATAATAGCTGCGGCGTTTTGTAGATTGAAATATCGGATCAGCTAGGGGCACACCCAGGATTTTAACAAAGAAGAGGGAGCCCAGAAAATATAGTTTTGGTATATAAGTATACAGTGGTGTAGTGCTAATTGAAAAAGTACAGGAACGTGCTTAACCTTTACGTCTTCAATACCTATCCCTTCTCCACCCCCGCCTCTCCCCTTTTTATTTTCGCCTTCCAACCGTAGGTTGAAGAAGCGTATATGCTCCAGCTTTGTCCGTCTGTCTGTCTGCCCTGCCCGTCCGCACGATAACTCGCGTAAAAATGGTTCGATTTCGATGAAATTTTGGTATATGGTAATGGACCACCTAGGGACGAACCCTATTGAAAATGGACGAAATGGGGTCAAAGGTCAGGACATAGGAGCGGTATCCATTCCATTGCCCTTATGCGTCATAACTTGCGCAAAAATGGTTCGATTTCGATGAAATTTTAGTATGTGGTAGGGGACCACCTGGGAACGAACCCTATAAAAAATGGGAGAAATGTGGTCAAAAGTCAGGACATAGGAGCGGGATCCATTCCATTGCCCTTATGAGTCATAACTTATGTAAAAATACTTCGATTGCGACAAAACTTTATCATGTTGTTCCGGAGGTATACTGAACCATTTTTTTAATATCATTGAAATGGGGTCAAAGTTCAGGGCACAGAGTGATATTTATTCCACAGCCATTAATCCTCATAACTTGACTAAAGATTTCTGGTAAGTTGGAAAGTGTATCATAATCAATGCATTGCATGATTTTACTAACTTGATTTCTTATACAACAGCCGGTCCATAACAACAGAGAATAAAATCACATAAAATGAAGAAATATTGGTAAAGCGAAATATATGTTATTCTTTCTCAAAGTATCTTTCCTTGGATGATATGCAACGGTCCCATCATTTAGTCCACTTTTCAAAGCATGTGGCGAAGATTTTTTGTGGAAGCTGCTTTAACTACCGCTGCACAGCTTGAATAACGTCAGCATCTGTGTTGAATGTTGCGCCACGGAACTTCTCCTTCTTTGTTGGAAACACCCAGAAATCGCACGGGGAGAGATCAGGACTGTAGGCAGGCTGTGGCATGATTTCAACACTGCATTTCGTAAGAAATTGTTGGACACAAGCAGCTACGCGTGGGCGCGTTATAATGGTGTAGGATCCACTTGCCCACCAGTTCCTGTCCCTTAATCGATATGTGCTGTCGCAGACGCTTGGAGACTGAAATGTAATACTCAGCATTAATAGTAATTTGTGTAGGAACGACATGTTAGTAGGCTACATCTTTATGATCAAAGAAAATTATCTTTATCACCTTCCCAGCTGATTTGGTTTGGAGGACTTTTTTCAGAAGAGGCGAACCTGTGTGTTTCCGAACAATCGTTGTGCGCTTCGTGAGGAGTCGAAATAGTGGATCCATGTTTCATCGGCAGTTATTACTGTGTTTAGAAAGTTTGGATCCTTTGCAATGATTTCCACACGTGACACACCTGAACTCTGGCTAACAATTGTTCTCTCGTCAAGTGATGAGGTACCTCGTCAGGGCATGAGGACTTCAGTGCATCTGACAGCTGCTGCATCGTATGGAACACATACGATGCAGCAGCTGTCAGATGCACTGCAGTCAGCATGGCTCCACGTACCTGTGAGCATGTTCCAGCACCTTACTGAGTCACTCCCAGCCCGTCTAGCTGCTGCACACGGCAGTTACTCTGAATATTAGCTGGTGGTCACAATAATGTGACTTGACCGTGTATATATATATATGTATACAGACTCTTCATCCCCCCAAAAGTTTTCTTTTTATTATTTATTTTCTCATTTTAATTGTTTATCTCTGTTTTGATCAGTTTTAATGGTCGTTCCGAAATACCGTCTGCTGCACTTCACTTAATACTATTTGATATGTGATTTGACGGGAAAGCAGTTTTGGTAGGTCATGATTGTGGCACAAATCAAATTGTGAAATAACAGAATCACGAGGGTCCACGTGCAGTTTTGCCAAGCATTTGCGTAGTGTACAACGTCACTTCCATCCTATTCCTATTCTTCGATTTTATAAAATTTGTATCCTGAATGTATCAATAGTGATTTTTACCTTTTTCGCTGTACTTGAACTACGTGCTACTCTATAATAGCTGTTCGATGAATGATGCAATGATACCAGTGTTTTTCAGTGAGATGGTGGAACATTGTCCTGCACAGGGCATCTTATGCCAGAGGCTCCAGAACTGTAACTGTAGTCGAACGCTTTGTTATCTTCCTTTCTGAGTGCAACTGACCTATCAGATAAGGATCAGATATTGGGGTGAGTGCAACTGACCCATGCCCGGCCCTCCTTATGAGGTATCACTTGGCTATTTGTTATTGGCTGCTTATTTTTAAATATATTTTTACATGTTTTTAAATATATATTTTACGAATAATTAGTATCGCACTTTGATATGGTGGAGATATTTTTATAACTTCCCAGAATTTTAGGCGATGTTTTCTCCGGGTTATTTTTATTTCCGTCTTCAATATTTTGGGCCACCAACATAGAAATCACAAAACGTAAAATGAAATGAAAAGCAAAAGGGCGTGTTAAAGTTGGGTTCTCCACAGCAAAACCTCCTCCAACCCATTCCACTAGTATCTTTCCAGCATAAAGAATGGGCAGACAAAAGGTTAGTAATTACAGTCATTGCTCAAAAAGACATCTGCCGCCAAGGCAACACATAACCCAAAAAAGCCGCAGCTACAGATAACAATAAAATAGTCACTCTTCTTAACCATGTTTTTTTCAACCGGTAAGAACTGCAATATGATCCTCGTCCAATATGAAGGTAAAGTAATACAGGGTGTCCGAGAATTATTGGACACATTACAAAATTATGTACAAAAAAAAAAACTATGAGCATTGTCTGATTTTCTATGTCACGTATTACTAACACGATTTCTATATTTTTGTTTTGTAGAAATGTTATTCTCAGAATCCGATAGATGGCGCTAGGAGTGTAGCCTGATGTGGAATATATGAGAAATGCGCAATCAGTAGTCATGTCATCCGTACAGCAGAAGGCGATGTGTGTGTTATGGCTTGCGGAATTAAAGTCTGTCATTAAAGTTAAAAGACCGTGCCGTTTAGAGTATAATTGTAATCCTCCGTCAACGAATTCAATTAAGCGGTGGATGAAACAGTTTAAAGAAACTGGCAATGTGGAACATCGTGGAGGAACCGGTAGGCCTAGCGTCAGCGGTGAGACGGTTGAACAAGTTAATGAAAGTTTCCGACGAAGCCCCAGGAAATCCATTCGTAAAGCAAGCAGAGAACTGTGCATTCCGAAATCTACAGTTCACGATATCTTGCACAGGAAATTAAAGTCTCATGCTTATAAAGTTCAAATAGTGCAAAAGATGCATGTAAATGTTTACACTCTATGATACGATTTCGCTGTGGATATGCTGAATCGAGTGGAAAACGACGAAAACTTTCTCAGTACTGTAATTTTTAGTGATCAATCAACATTTCATGTATCAGGTATTGTGAATCGTCACAACTGTAGGATATGGAGCAGTGAACCGTCTCATTTGGCTATTGAACTGGAATGTGATTCTCCAAAAGTTAATGTGTGGTGCGCCCTATCAAAAAGAGAAGTGATTGGCCCTTTCTTCTTCTGCAAAAAAAACATAAATGGTGACATTTACTTGGATATGCTAGAAAATGTCGCTATACCCCAGACCAAAAGATATGACAACGTCGTTTTCCAACAAGACGGCGCGCCTCCGCATTGGTCAACGTATGTACGTAAGAACCTAAATGAGCATTTCCCCAACAGATGGATTGGGCGCGGTGGTCCCATTCCGTGGCCTCCTCGCTCTCCAAATCTAACCCATTGGATTATTTAATGTGGGTTTTGTGAAGGATCGTGTCTATCAGACGTCTTGTACTGATTTGCAGGAACTGAAGCAGCGTATCACAGCAGCTATTAATTCCATAACTCCTCAGATGCCTGCCAATATATGGCATGAAATCGTGTATAGCTTGGACGTACTACGAGCAACCAAGGGATCTCACATCGAAATTTATTAACTTGTGTAGTTACGTTGTAAGTTAGTACCGTCAGTTTCTTTCTATCTGTTTAATATTTTGTTTCATATAATTTTGTAATGTGCCCAATAATTCTCGGACACCCTGTATAAAAAAACATTTTAGCTCCATTTGAATGTAAAACACGAACTAGTGACCCGCTATTCACATCCCGTGTGATACGTACTACTGACAAAAAAGATAAATTCACCAAACGAAGGGCCATGAGGTATCACTTGGTTCTTCGTTATTTGTTAGTGGCTGCTTATTTTTAAATATATTTGTACATATTTTTAAATATATATTGTATTTTGCGAATAATTAGAAACGCTCTTTAATATGGCGGAGATATTTTTATAGCTTCCCAGCATTTTGGGCGACGTTTTCTCCGAGGTATTTATATTTGCATCTTTAATATTTTGGGCCACCCCCATAAAGAAATCCGTGGTACGCCACTAACCACGTCAGTACTTTATCTGTCTACCTGCCAGCTTGTTTGCCCATACATCTACCCGTTTAGGACAAATAACTTAGCTCCAGGGAACCGTTTGAGTTAGAAATGAAATTTTCTGAACGGCTTTCAAGAACCGTTAGTAACTGGTTCTTGAAAGCCTGTCACATCATGTCTACACTTCGTGTGCCTGTCCGTTCGCCCTCCCATCCGTCCATCCTTTCTTTGCTTGTTTGGGAATTTAACGACCACCGTGAGGAACTTAATGGGCTATAGTTTCCGGTCCCTAATTTAGGGTCACTGTTCCAGGGATGCCGTTAGACAAACACACTATCCATGCCTCACTGGGATTCGAATCCTGACCCATCTCGGACAAACAGTTAAATGCTAGCGCTTCGTACCACTCATCCACCGGCGAGGCGTGCGTCCATCTATCCTATGTTTTAGATGAATGTCACAGGTGCAGCGTGAGATGAAGACTTGAAATTTTCTGGATAACCTTTACAAAAAAAGAACACTTTGCATGTCCGTCCGTGCGATGCGATTAAGCGATGGCCTCTTATCATTCGTCCGAACAGGGTCCGGGTTCGAATCCTGGTGAGGCATGGATGTTGTGTCTGTCTTACGGCACTGGCTCTCTCCCTTCCCTGGAACCAGTGACCCTAAATTAGGGACGGGCGACAGATTATAGGCCATTGAGTTGCTCACGGTGGTCGTTAAACCTCCATTCAGAGAGAGAGATGCGATTAAGGTGGTTCCACCCAAGGAGGTAGGAAATAAGAGGAGAAAGCCCTCTCCGTTGGCTCAAAGCAATCCAAGCGAAGCCAACAGAACGTCACGCCTGTGACGTCACGGGAACCATCTTAAGACTGACATGAGCAGACTCTGCAATAGCTGTTAACTCTGTGGGAGGCATGAAGTTGGCAATTTGCTTTTAGTATTAATAGATTTGCCCTTCTTCATTATATTAATCGTTGATATACTGTTCTTAAGGATATTATTAGTTGATTTATCAATGTTTAGGGCGTTACGGCTACATCCAGGTATTTAGGATTTAGGAAACATTTCGGCTGGCTTCTGGAAGATCAGCGTATAAGTACAGGTGTTTTTCTCATTCTGTAGGTAAAACCGCCGTGTAATTTCATAGTTTTTATAGTTGTATGTATGACCTAAGTTTAGTGACGAGTTTTAATCTAAGTTTAGTGACGTTTTACAAAGATCTGTTCTGTTGAAATGAAGAGAATATGATGGTGTTCGCAAGTTAATGCTAAGCTGTATTACACCAATATTGCTTTACATTATATAAATTATGATGAAAATATCTTTCCCCAAGGAAGGGCACAATTTCAAAAGCAACACAAGATCCTTACATTTCTACAGTATTTTTGAAAAGCAATACAAAATCCTCACATTTCAACACCACTGAATAAAACTTAAAAAGTGCATACAGGGTTCAGTTACATATCACCAAGTTTTATAATACACTTTGACTATACGTACAATCTAAATGGGAAAATGCCTTTTCACCTGCGAACAAGCCTTGAAATATGACATTTCCGAGGAAACTGTTTGGAACTTGCATCATATTGGTAAGGCTTTTCACTTGAATGAACAAGCAAGCATATGCCTTGAAAGATGACTTTTCTGAGTTTCTGTTAGAATTTTTTCCTCTGTTAGCAGAACAAAATATCATACTGTTCAGCCATTCTGTCAATCAAAATGTAAAATTAAGCTGGTCATATCTAAATTGACTTCATATATCGCTTCACTACTGTCTGCTCTTCGGAAATTAAAAGATTTCATATTAAATATTTCTCTGTTGCTTACCTGTGAAAAGTAACTCCAAGAGCGGGGCGCCCGGAATTCTTGTGACATCCGTAAGCGCAATAGCACACCATTTCTAAAAATCATTTCAAATTTCGAAAATCAAACTTGTCACGTAGGTAACCCAATGGATCAAAACGACTATCGGAGTCTTAAGATGGCCGTCACACCGTCTGCGTCGTCTGCTAAGAAAACTTCAAATTTGTGACGTCATACTTTCTCCCCGTATTCCTACCTCGATGGTTCCACCTAAAATCTCTGCCTTATGTTTCCAATGGTAAATCTTCTTTACATATTTTCTTCGCAATTTATGTATTCCCAAGGAAGAAAATTTGCACATCGGTAAAACTAACTTTAAGTTTTAGCATGGGATACTTAACACTTGCTAAAACATAACCATAATTATATTAAAAATCAATCATTTCTCTTTGAGTAATGTTCAGACCTGTTAATAGATGGCGCGACCTGTATATTGATGACGTCAGTAGACAAACACAGGTTGGACTGCTTAATTATGGTTATGTTTTAGTAAGTATTAAGTATCTCATGCTATAACTTAAAGTTAGTTTTATCGATGTGCAAATTTTCATTTTCCGCCCCGGTGGCGCAGTGGTCTTAGGCGCTGGCCTCTGATCATTCGTCCGTAAGGGTTCCGGGTTCGAATCCCGGTCAGGCATGGATGTTGTGTTTGTCTTACGGCACTGGCTCTTTCCCTTCCCTGGAACCAGTGACAAAAATTAGGGACGGGCGACTGCTTATAGCCCATTTGAGTTGCTCACGGTGGTCGTTAAACCTCCAATCAAAAAAAAATGTCATCCTTGGGAATACATTAATTGCGAAAAAAATACACTGCAGAGCAATTGAATTAGAGATACCTGTCTAGTAACGTGTAGCACCACCTTTCGCCCTGATGACGGCGGCGATTCGTCTCGGCATGGACTCGACAAGACACCGGAAGCGTTGTGAAGCCATACGGATCCACGACCCCTGAACAAGCTCCCACAGTTCACGAAGATTTGATGGATGGGGGTCAGATCCTCGAACATTTCTCTCGATGGCATCTCAGATGTGCTCTATGGGATTGAGGTCAGGTGACCTAGCTGGCCAAGGAAGCGAGGTCACGTCGGTGGAGTGATCATCCAACCATTCGGATGCGATTCGGGAGCGATGACAAGGTGCATTGTCTTGTTGCAGGATGAGGTCCCCAGTGGGATGTTGAAGACGCACAAACGGAAGCAAATGGTCGTCCAGGATATCCCGGTAACGTTGACCTGTGAGGAACAATGTCACACGTACCAGGGGTCCCAATTCAGTCCACCTAAACAGTCCCCAGACGAGAATACCACCCCCACCAGCTTGAAGAGTACCCTGCTGGCAAGAAGGATCCATCGCTTCATGGGGTTTGCGCCGTACTCGTATCTTTCCATCCGCATGTACCAACGTGAATCTCGACTCATCGGTCCAAGCACTATTTTTCCACATGTCTAGGGTCCAGTGGCGATGTTCCCGCGTCCATGCTAATCTTTGCACCCTGTGATGTGCGGTCAGCAGGGGTACTCTCGTGGGACGATGGCTTCTGTACCCCATAGAGAGGAGATGGTTCTGGATGGTGTGGTTGCTTACACGTTTTTGTGCACCAACGGTAAATTGGCGAGTGATTTCTTCTACTGTGGCCCGTCTATCCGCTGTTACAATGCGAGCTAGCCGACGATGACCCCGCTCATCCACACGCTGTTGTCCACGGCAGTTGACCCTTGCAGGAATGGTTTTACCGGATTCTATGTACTCACGGTGCACCCGTGACACAGTAGCTCGTGAAAATCCAAGTGCCTGCACTACTTCCGAGATGGAGTGACCCATTCGTCGGACCCCGACGATTTACCCACGATCAAATGCGCTTAGATCCTTCGTCTTACCCATACTGCGTCTGACTCTTACTGATTCCCGTCGTATCACTCGTTATATTGTCGGATCGCTGCATACGTCATGTCGTTTCCGTTTACAGGGCCGCCCACAGCGCCACATTTGCATAACGCCAACTGTCTCTGATTCAATTGCTCTTCAGTGTATGTATAGAAGTTTTACCATTGGAAACATAAGGCAGAGATTTTAGGTGGAACCACCTTAATATTGGGGAAACCATTTTAGGTGGAAGTTGTCGTGTTCATAAAGAAGTGTGATAGTAAAAATGAACGTTTTTCGTTGTACAAAATAAAATCTCTTTGGCTGTTTTCTCATTTCGTTTATCATTTCATAACACACAGCTCCAATTTCAAGGTGATTATTATTATTTTAAATAAGAGGGGTATGCGGACCCATTGGATGCTCTCTGTCGATGCGCGACTAAAATAAGTCGTTGTGCTTGGGTGTTATGCGTCTTCCGAAGGCTTCGTCTGTCGTTATTACTATTAATTATTTTTGTCTTTTTTTTTACTGTTTGTCGGTTTAGAACTTTATTGTCTCTTGACTGGTAGCTTGCAAGTTACTAGCTGGGCCAGAGCAACTCAAAGAGTCGTTATTATTTATTTATTCGATACTGGAATTTCATGATAAGCAAATGAAAAAACACGTTTTAATGCATATTTGTCAGTTTTTGCAAGGTGGCAAGACACCGCTGCTGTTACGGTATATCAAACATGGCGCCTTTCCTGCCAGCGTCCATGTCAAAAGAAAACCGACCACCGTTCACTTTGTCCCCATTCATTTCGTCCTCAGAATGGGTGGAATACCGTTGAAAACTTCGGTTTTGATGGGATTTTTATTGCTAGACAGAAAAAAAGGTCAGCGGACACTGCTTACATGCGATTTTTTTCATATTTAAGTTTTTCGATTAAAATACAACGATTTTAAATGTTATTTAAAGCAAAACGAGGAACTGAACTGTGAAGAGCTTTTTAGCACATCTTTTGTAAAAAAAGGTCGTGCTGATGTTATCGGTCTGTCCGTCCGTCTGTAGACTCGATGTCTCTGCAATTAATAGTCCGATTTGAAAAACTATTTTTGCATTAGGAAGCTTGAAATGTGCGAATGATGATCCTTTATTTTGATTTTTTTACGATGCACAATATCGCCACCAGAGGGCGTAAATGCAGATGATATCGAATTCAAAATACATTTTATTCCATACATTTGTTTCTAAACATCCAATTCAAAAATTATTTTGCGTTTCGATTCTACTCATGGCGAAGATTATGTTCGGTATATTCACTTTTTCAGGTTACGTATAGATTATCTGCTAGGGGGCGTAAAAGTAAATTACGTTTCCCCCGATATATCTGCTGCTAAAACTCCGATTTGAAAAATTATTTTTGCAGCGGATGCAACTCTAAATGGGAAATGTTTCGTACATAATTTCTAATTTTTGGTATGAAACGATTTGGCCACCAGGAGGCGTAAGCGTTGATTTCTGCTTCTGATGTATTTGCAACAAAATCTTAGCTTCTAAAATCTCGATTTAAAAATTCGTTCGTAGACCGATACTACTCATGTCGACAAACGATTTCGGAATATTTCCTTCTTAAAATAATGCATGGTTTCTCCACCAGGGGGCGTAGATGTATATCTTACTTTTGTCAATATCTCTGCTTCTAATGGTCCAATTTGAAAAAAATTCTTCTTTCTTGGATAGAGTTTCAGGTGGGACATGTTTTTCATATAATTTCAAAATTTTCAAGTAGTTCATTGACTTTCCGCTAGGGAGAGTAAAGGTAAATTGCGCTTCCCCAATATTTCTGCTTCTAAAACTTCGATTTAAAAAATTCTTTCTGCACCGGATACAGCTCCCGGTAGAAAATGCTTTGATTGTAATTTCTAATTTTTTATAAGATATGGTTTGGCCACCAGAGGGCGTAAGTGTTAATTTCTGCTTCGTAGGTATTTCCATCAAAATATGAACTTCTAAAATCTCGATTGAGAAAATTCTTTCGTGGACCGATACCGCTCATGTCGATAAACATTTGAGAATATTTTATTCTCAAAATCATCTCCGCCACGGGGACTAGATGTATATCCTATTTCTGTCAATATCTTTGCTTCTAAGAGCCAGATTTGAAAATTTTCTTCTTTGTTAGCTAACGTTTCCTGTATAAACTGATCTCATATAATTTCAAAATTTTCAAGCAATACATAGAATTTCCGCTAGGGGGAGTTAAAGTAAATTGCGTTTCCCTTGACATCTCTGCTTCTAAAATTCCGATTACAAAACTTCTCTCTGCACCGGATACAGCTGCTGATCGGAAATGCTTTGCCTATAATTTCTAATATTTGATAAAGAATGGTTTAGCCACCAGGGAGAGTAATCGTTAATTTCTGCGTCTGATGAATTTATAGCAAAATCTGAGCTCCTGAAAACTCGATTGAAAAAATTATTTCGTTGACCGATACCGCTCACATCGAAAGACTCTTTGAGAATACTTTCTTCTTAAAATAATGTATGATTTTTCAACCAGGGAGCGTAAGTCATATCTTATTTTTGTCAATATCTCTGCTTCTAAGAGTCCGATTTGAAAAATCATTTCGTTGTTGGAGAGCGTTTCCGTGGGGAAATGTTTCTCATATAATTTCACATTTTTCGTAGCACACAAGTCTGCCACCAGAGGGCGTAAGCTCACGTTTCCGTTTACAGCAATATCTGCGGGACTAATAATCCGATTGAAAAACTTCTTTCTTCGGTCAGGTACTATTAACTATGCAAACCGTGTGTGTATTTTCTTTCCAAAATCGGGCACAATATTGCCGTTAGGGGTGCATATGCTTATTCTGTTTTTCTCAATATCACTGCTTTTACATGTACGATTTAAAAAATGCTTTCAACACCGGATGCCATTTACCTTGTAGAACACTTAAGGCTATTTATATGAGGAATTTTGTAGTTCACAGTTGTGTCTGTAGGTGGTGTTTGTGTACTTTACTTTGCAGCTGTATCGCCGCTTCTAAAAACGCTATTGAGAAATTTCTTCTTCACTGTATGCCATTCGCTACAACCGAGATGTGGAGCATTATCCTCTTTAAGTAACGCAAAGATTTCTCACTATCTGCGTAAAGGTCGAACGCTTTTTCCATGAAGAATAATTTTCGCCTATTTTCAACTTTTCCGCTATGCAAAATTCTTCCGCTAGCAGACGTAAACTTATATCATGTTTCCTGTTTTCATATTTCTTCTTTTAACTGTTCGATTTGAAAATCTCTTTGTCTCTGGTACCTTCGTTGTAGTATGAGAAGCGTTTTGTTCTCCATTTGTTAATCTTCGTAACATGCTTTTTAGCTGCTGGTGGAACTAAGTAGATGTTTCTATTTCTGAATGTTTTATCGATTGTTGAAACCAGTTGATTGTTTTCCAAACCGGTTCCATTGATTTCGGATAGCTTTGATAAATTTAATTCTCGTCAGAACGGATTCAAAAGACGTGCTTATTACATCCGAAAATTCAGAGTCATCTTTCTTGTTAACTCTTTCATGCGGTACGATGCCAAATGACGTAAGTTTCACAAAAAAAATTTAATGTTTTGAAATACGTCTTGTATATTATTTTCATATAGTTCTTAGCTTTTCAGTATATTTATTTTTTATTTTATTTTATTATTAATTGTTTATAATTTTCGTGTTACTAATTTTCATACAAATGAACTACACAGTAATGTTTTCTATATGTGTCATAGTTATTAAAGTGAGAGAAAAATCCGTAAAAGTATAATGGTGAAAGAAATTTAGATTGATATTTATTGTGAATTTGCGATGTGAGAAAAGGAAAATAGAGACTTTTTACATGAAGCAAAAAAGAGTTCAAAACTTTCCTCTTCAATGGAACACATGTATGGCCATTAGAATAAACTTTTATTATTGTCATAGTGATTGATATCGTACCACACAAAAGAGTTAAACAGCTCTTCAAAGTTCAGTTCCTCGTTTTACTTTAATTAACATTTAAAGTCGTTATATTTTAATAAAAAACTTAAACAGGAAAAAAAAATGGCATGTAAGCAATGTCCGCTGACTGTCTTTTTATTCTTTATATTCTTTTTTCTTCCTAGCAACAAAAATTCCATCAAAACAGAAAATGTCCACGGTATTCCATCCATTCTGAGGACGAAATTAATGTGAACAAAGGGAACAGTGGACTAAATGAACAGCGGACAAACTGATAGGGAACCGAATGAAGTGCAGCACAGCTTTTATGTTTCCGAAATGCCACGCCTAGAGACTTTGATCGGCAAAAAATCAATAAATGTCACTTTCTCATTGGGTATGAACCACTGCCGTGAATATCACTTGATGCAAAGTGAGAAATCTTATACAAAGTCCGTCTGTCGATATACGTCATTTGTTGTGGTCTTCTGATCTCGGCCATCGCTAGAGTGCTTGGCGCCCTAAGTAAGCCATTTGCCTTGCGACCCCCAAATTTACGTTATTCATTTGTGTGGCTAAACATATCATTTATTCAATAAGTAGTCTATAGCCCGTCCTAGGACAGTTGTTTTTAAGCTTTAAATAAATATTAATATACAGGGGATGTCCTACTCGACGGTGAATTTATTTTTAAGCTTTAAATAATATTAATATTAATATATATATATATTTAGACTTCCCTATTCGACGGTTAGTTTGAAACTTCACATAGAAGCTTTTTTTTTACAAAATAATGGGACATCTGGTATTGCTATTGGGGCGACATCTGTTTTTAGATGCAATTTTGCTCACTTTGACATCTCAAGGTTTCAGTTTTTGTTGTAGGTTAGAGCGTTCTAGATAGATCTGTATTTCACAAAATGTATAATACAGTATGTATGATTTCGAGATGCAAAAATACAGTGTAAACTAAATAGAAAGAAAATAATGGAAACTACATTTATTTACGTACTGGTCCAAAGTAAATAAAATTAAATAAAAATGTCATTTTGCGTGCTTTTCTGTTCGTAAAATCATCAACAAGTGTCTTCAAATTTATGTCACGGGCAATTTCTTGTTCGATCGATAACGTAAATAACCCAACAAGGTCCTTTCCTGAATCCTCCGTTTGTAGCACACACACACACACACACACACACACGAACACAAACACGCACACAAACACACACACACAAACACAAACACGCACACAAACACACACACACAAACACAAACACGCACACAAACACAAACACACAAACACACGCAAATATAATTCAAGCGGTATGTATATAGGATCTGATGAAGCAGAGGCTCTCTTCACCAGAAACAGTTTCTGTTCTCATTAGAAAACAGTCTGAGAGCAACAGTTGCTACCTTCAGGCCAGCGTTGCATTCAAAGAGTTTTTCCCGGGGATGGGAAAAACTTTAAAATAGAATATAACAATTTTTAATTTTCTTATGCCCGTATGTCGTAACGTAAACCAAGAAATCTATACATACAAGTGATTAAAAATGTAAAAATGTTATAATTTTTTTTACCTTTGCTTTAATTCAGTAATGCACCACGGATTTCACCATGGAGTGGTATAAAATATTGAAGATGCTAGTAAGATAACGCTGTGCTGAAGAAAATCTCTCCCGGAAACAGGAGTGGTAAAAATGTCCTCGCCTTACTACAAGCGTGTTTCTGATTATTAAGGACTCATTACAGTGTTACCTGAAAACGTATGGGGCAAACCATTCCCCTGCCATTTTGTTTCAGCCCTTTTAGATTATTTAGATTAGCACGTAGTAGTGCCAAAAAAAACAACAACCTAACAAACCGTTTGGATGGCAGTTTGAGGTGCCTTGATTGTGTGTGTGTGTGTGTGTGTGTGTGTGTGTGTCACAGTGTATAAATCACCCACCACCAGAAAAAAAAACCTTACTATGGGAACAATTTCTAATAATTTACTATTGTTAAAAATGGCAGTTTGAGGTGTCTCGATTGTGTGTGTGTGTGTTTGTGTGTGTGTGTGTGTTTGTGTGTGTGTGTGTGTGTGTGTGTGTGTCACAGAGTGTAAATCACCCACCACCAGAAGAAAAAAACTTACTATGGGAACAATTTCTAATAATTTACTATTGTTAAAAATTAGATAGCAAATATATAGCATCACGTTAGCTACAAAGGCTTAGCCGTATACATGGAAAGTCGGCATCCAGAAGACTGAAATAAAGCTGAATGCCAGCTTTCAAAATATGACGATGTACTGCAGTGCAAACAACCCTACTCTGTCGAATTAGGTTTTTATAGCGGAAGTAGTCCGAGTTGTCAGTGGATGAAAAATTGCCCCTTCAGCGAGGACTGTTTAGCGTTTTATTGGAAGATGATAGAAATTTCAGATTGAATTCCATGTGGATGTTATTATTTATTATCATAGCATTTTCCCTCATTTTCTTAAATTTTTGAAATTAATTCCGCCAAACAGTCTGCTATAACCCAGCAAAAACACAAGTGCTGGGAAACTGCTGGCCACCAGCTGGCAGTGATGGGTCACTGCTGGCTGAAATCTGCCGCTCACGGCCCGGTAGTGGTCCGTTGGTGGCAGCGCTATCAGTTGGCGAGCCATTGATGACCCTGCAGCATCGCCGTGAATTGTGGGCCTCAAGCAAGTGCCACTAGTGGCTCGTTGCTGGCAACCAATGCAACCCCCAACAGCAGGTGGAAGCATCGGGACTGCGCATGCGCAGAAGCAACACTTGCTGTGTCTCTGATGGTACCAGTTAGTTGAAGACGACGCTATCGCCATCGTGTTATTTTAGTGGATGTTAAGAAAAAAATCCATATGTGGAGAGGCGAATTAATTTCCTAATGAAATTTTACGTCGACGAAGATATCAGATTAAGCAGTGAAATACTAGATTACAGCCATGAAATACACCCACTCCATTCCCATGAATAACAATTCATGGAATGGAGTGTATGAATAACAAGAAAAAATTTGAAACCGCTTGAAACACATATCCTGGAAAACCATTAAAATAGCGTTTGTTGGAAAAAAAAAGAATTATACGCGTACAAAGTTTATTAATTATTTGAAAGAAAAAAAAAGCAACGCTATGTGGTGTACTCATCCATGGGTTGAATACACAAGACTGGGAGGAATTCGCTTCTAAAAATAACGAGAAGTAAAATAAAATATGTTTTACTCTTTAAAACAAATGTAGCTTCGGACAACGGAAAGGAAAGACACAACGTTAAAAATGTAACAGAATGTGACATGAACCCGGGTAAATATATATTTATTCAACAATCTCTTTTCAAGACGGAAAGGACAGTACAAAACTTTGGAAAGCTACTCTAAGTATGTACACGCCTTCAAAATGAGTGAAGTTCCCTTAAGGTAAAAAAAAAAAAATTATCGTTACGTTGAAAAAATTAATTTATCAATTATATGAAACTGACTTTTATGAAAAATACCTCGCAATATTATAAAATGAAAGAGGGAAGCATTCGTTTACAAATTGCATACCGAACAGATAGCTTCCAGCAAGTAGATGAGCGTTGTGAATTAGTCCGGTCGGTAGCGAGCGCGGCTTCCACGTAAACGGCCAAGGATAGAATCTAGTCAGATGCAAACGGCGTTTTTCCGGTCTGGCGAGAAAATTTCCCCAGCAAAGTGCGTTAATTCACAAGCTTCGTAAGGGCAGAAAAAAAAATGTAGCTTTAGAAAACTGCGGTTATCCTTGCTTTTTTTTTTTTTAATTATTATTGCTACTACTGGGAAATTGGCGGACAAGATTCGGCAAGCCACCAGTTACGTCACGTGGTTGCTGGCTGCCACTAACGGCAAACTAGCGGACCACATTAGGCTAGCCATCATTTCTGGCAAGTACTTGCAGGGCCACTGAAGGGCCACTTGTGGCAGCTACTGCCTGTGATGGACCACTGATGGCCCTGTTGTGGCATATGACAACTGATGGGGTGCCAACTGTTGGCCAGCTGTTGGCCTGAACTGCTGGCCCTTCTGTTGGCCGCCCGGACATTTTATTGACGGTTCGGCAGCGGCAACATAGTGCTGGGCCATTGATGGCAGTGCTGGCTGCCAGCAATGGCCCACTGGTGGCCCAGCAATACTGTTTTTGCTGGAAGTAAACACAGTTAGACTAAATGTGAGGGAAGATCGCCCAAAAACCTAGGTGTGTGTAGGGGGAGGGGGGCGTTCATGGATTTTCGGGGGTTAAACACCCCCGAGAAGATGCCTGAATACATCACTGCTTTAGGCGCTGAGCATTGTCACTATTTGTAACAGAAAAAGTAGACAGTCTTGATATTTCCATTGAAAGCTGGATAATAGAGATTCAGTTTTCTTTAAAAAAATCATGCCACCCTCAGGCGGCGCCTGACTTGTCTGCTGCATAAGGACGGGCCTGGTTCATGGCAGTTTCTCGACAGATGCACGCTATCACACCAGCGTGGGATTTACTGATTTACCCAGTTTACAAGCGCACGTATCCGTTTCTCCCTTATTCAAGGAATAAAAATTCCCAAGTTATGTCTGACATCAAGCGGACAACAGAAAATAAGATTGTCTTTGTTATTATTATTATTTGTTCATTATTAGCTCATTCGATTTATCAACTCTGAAGCTTGGCGCCCTTGGCAGCCGCTTAGTTAGCCTAGTGGTTGAACCGGCCCTCCTTCTGATGCTTAAAACGAGAGAGAAAGGAAAAAATAGTGTTGTTATTCCTCTGGCGTGCATGCAGATTAAACAACTCAATATTGGGGCGATATGAAAAAAAGCAAGTATAGCGCTGCCACCTCCCCGATAAAAGCCGTTAAAAAAAAAAAAAAAGAATAACTCATCTTTCTTTGGGTCTTCCGGCATATTTATTGCAGACAAGAGAATTTATATAAACAAAGGCTCGTAAAGACTTTTTGTCCTCGCAGGAAGGTCGTCAACAGAACACCGAACGAACACAGCTGGTTTTTTTTTCTCGGTGTTTGCTACCGTGACATTCCTGTTCACTACGGCATTCCGTACATAATATTAGAATAATATTTAGTTGGATGATCCGTATTTACAGTTCGAATAAACACTCCTCCGGTACCATTAGAACTCGGAATTCCATTTATATCCATTCCTTATTTATTTTTCTTGAAAGTGAAAATTTGTTCTTTTCAACTAATATTCTATCGTCAGAACTGTCGTTTAACTTTTGTGACGTACCTGCCAGCAGGACGCACACGACATAAAGGCAGATAGCAATCAGAATGAACGTCTGCGTAGCTCAGTTGGTAGAGCGACTTGTTCCGGAATAAGCGGACTCGGGCTCGAATCCCGGCGTAGACCAAAAATGACGGAGAAATTTACTTCGTTATAATGGCGCCCGAACTATCCGGATGACCCGACCGTTCAAAATCTCGCATTGGTGTGATGTTCTTTCCACACCGCGAGATAGGAAAAATCAGAGAATCCCATCTCCAGCGCTTCAAAAAATAAGTGTGTGTGACGTTGCATTCCACACACCAGATTGACTGGGAGTTCTCAAGTGCACGTTCTACAGTGGATGGCTGCCTGCAACGATTCATGGTCACGGCTGACCCGTGGGCCATGCCCCCGGCCCTCCTTCGGGGGTGTGTGGCGGGGGAGATGTGACGTACCTGCCAGCAGGACGCACACGACTTAAAGGCAGATAGCAATCAGAATGAACGTCTGCGTAGCTCAGTTGGTTCCGGAATAAGCGAACTCGGGTTCGTATCCCGGCGTAGACCAAAAATGACGGAGAAGTTTACTTCGTTATACTTTCGTAAGTACTAATTAGTTCACGCAGAAGCTCGATTATTAAACCATGTCTTTGTGCACTTTATCGTTTATTTATTTATTTTTGATTAATTTGCTGCATTGATGAGCATTTAGGAAACGCTATTTATCCTTGATTTAAGGTTATGTGCTCGTGGAAAAGGAAAGTACAGAAACCAAGACTAGAAAATAAAAGAAAGAAAAGGAAGAAGGAAAAGAAAATCCATATGTAACTGTAAATTGAAAATTCTGGACGCGGGAGTAAGGCCTTTACATAAGATTGCTATGGGATGGACTAACAACTCCATCACAGCCATCTGTCGCTTTTAAAGCAACCCTGTGGTCTTTCGCAAACCTGTGGATCGCGCATTTAGATGCTTCAGTTTGGATTGACTTTTTGGCTTTATCAAGGAAAGTGGAATGCCCTGGCACGGCATTTCTACGTTTTTTTTTGCCTGTAGAAAGGATATTTATGCAGTGAGATAGTTGGTCCTTTGGTTATTGGACTAGGGATGTTACGGCTAAAAGTGCCACCGATTCAAAAGTATTCTTATTTTCGGGTGCGTCCCGCGAGTTGGGATGTTAGCCTCATTAAGCCCTTGCTTCACAAAACCACGATATTTATTCATTCTTTCAATTAGTAGGGAATCCATCTCCCATGTTCTGCGGCAAGTAAGGTTACCTAAGAGAAGATGTAATTCTGTAAAATGTGGATATTCTGTGTTTACATCTACTGTTACTGAAGAAATTGTGGAGAGATGTCAAAAACATATCGACTAGAAATTATTTGAACGTTATTAAAGCATGTCTTAATCGTAACAGACTTGGTTCTCAACAGAACAGCAATTTTTCTTGAATTTATCACTCTAAAACGCGATTTTTTTTGTAATACTGAAGGCTAGACTGTTTCTAGCACTGTAGAAAAGAAAATTTCTCATATTTTAATGATTTTTTTTTGTTACGTACAGTTTGTTAGTTTTTTTGCCTGTAGTTATCCTTTTTCGATTAGAGAGGTCTTCCTCATCCCGTCTGTAAGGACTCTATCACTTTTCGAAATCAGCCTATAAGATCGTGTTTTCTGCGTTAACTTTTAGGTTACTAAAGCAAATGCAGAGAGGATTCCTCAATAAAGATTTTCCTGAGTGAGATAATTTAAGCTCTTTCTTTTACTTTCCCATAGAAAACAGGAGAAACGAAAACATTCTAGTATAAGCGATGCTATTCCATACGTTAACCGGTCTAGAAGTGTGAGATGCCATTCCTTATGTTAACCTTTCTGGAAATGAGGGATGCCACTTCATACCTTAACCTTTCTGGAAATGAGGGATGCCATTCTATACGTTAACCTTTCTGGAAATGAGGAATGTCATTCCATACGTTAGCCTGTCTAGAAGTGAAAGATTCCATTCCATATGTTAACCTTTCTGGAAATGAGAGATGCCATACCATACATTACCTTTCTACAAATGAGAGATGCTATACCATACATTACCTTTCTACAAATGATAAATACAATTCCATGCGTTAACCTTTCTAGGAATGAGAGATGCCATTCCATATGTTAACCTTTCTGGAAATGAGAGATGCTATTCCATAACCTAACTTTTCTGGAAGTGAGTGATGCCATTTCATATGTTAACCTTTCTAGAAATAAGGGATGCCATTCCATATGTTAACCTTTCTAGAAATGAGGGATGCCATTCCATACGTTAACCTGTCTGGAAGTGAGATATTCCATTTCATACGTTAACCTCTCTAGAAATGAGAGATGCCATTCCTTTCTACAAATGAGGAATGCCATTCCATACGTGAACCTTTCATTCTGTCTTGGTTACAATGCGCAATGTACTCATATTGCGCATTGTATTAATAACATTTCGGAGCTTCAAAAGCGCATGAACATCTTTCTGGGAATCGGCCAATATTTCTGACGTCCGTGTTAGATGTACTACGATTTTGTCATTATCAATTTATTTGATGTAAGACAAATGAGCAACGCCCTTCAGAATTTATGTGACGTTTTAGAGTTGCAAGTAATCTTTCACAGAATTTCGATTCATTTGACGAAGGAATAATTAATGCTCAGCCATCTCGTAAAACGTTTCACAGTTCAGTGTAACTATTAAGAATATTAGCAATACCAATTCTTTTCAATAATGGATATGCACCAGTTTACTGTAGATTTGTGTAGCATTCCGGAGTTTCATTATACAGTTTTTCAGTATTATTCTAAGGGAGTTTCTTATACATGAAGTGCATGGGCACCTTTCCTTGCCCCTTTTCCGAAATTTCTCATGTTTATAGCGGAGCATTCGACAAAATCAGCATGGCCCGGTGTTTTGGACTTCTTCAGGAACGTGTGGAACATTTATTGGGAATTCCTGCATAATGTTATCAAAAATGTTGAGTCAGCTCAATTCCTTTTTAGTGTAACGTACCACAGATATTTTTTGTGTATCATTCATTGTTATTAACTTTTTTTCGCACTTGATCTATAGGAAGCTTCTCCAACTTCTGTTTTAGATGAAACCTGTTTAAAGCCATGAGCTCCTTTAGTGAGAAAAAATAAAATTTTAAACGTTTATTGAGAAGTGTAGTACTAACTCATTCGATTTCACAAAAACTGTGCCATTTTTTGTGATATGTTCTCTGAGCTCTTGTAATCTTGAAGTAAAACCTAATGCCCAACACACACAAGCGCGCGCGCGCACGTGCGAACTCACAAACGAAAAATGGCTTCTATTTACTTTTCTCAAACAAAGCTAACCTGAGCACTGACTTCAACCAAGAGGCTGTTCACATACATGGCGCCTTGCAAAAATTCCTTTTGAAATTTAAAAGAAAAAAAAACGTCAACAGAAATAACTAAGGCTACCATTATAATCTAATTACTCTGGTAAACGCAATTTTTGTCCCATGGAGCAGTGGTTGAGTTTCAAACTCTGAATTAAAAATCGTGATCAGAATTTTTCCGTAACCCACAGTTTTTGTGTGACAAGGTGTCTTTTTTTATTTTTATTTTAGTATTGGTTATTAAATTTTCATGTTTTACATCAACAGAAATAATGCACATATAATGTATTTTTAAATTATTGTTTGATGTATTTTATTTCCAATATAGTATGGGAAAAACAATTTCATCTTAAAGGCACTAGTGTATGTGCTTCGCCACATTCAGGGATAATTCATACACCGACGCCTTGACACAACATCTGAAAAGCTATTGTTCTGCCAGTGGTGATCTGACCTTCACGGAGTTAAGCATTGTGGGTGTTGCTTTATGTAATAAATAATAAAACTATACTAGTAATCCGATTTGTTGGCATCATCATCATCATCATTGTCAACCATTATCAATCCACTGCTGGACGAAGGTCTCCCCAAGTTTCCTCCACAACAGTCTGTCTTGTGCCAGTCTCCTCCATGTCACCCCTGCGTACTTTCGAATTTCATCCACCCATCTCCCATGTGGTCTTCTTCTGGGTCTTTTCCTGTCCCTTGGAATCCAATCTCATAGGAATATATAAATAAGCGTTTCCAAGCTTTCGCACATCTACCAGATGGCTTTTTCAAGGAAGCTAGAGAGAAACGCTTGTTTATATATTCCTACGCCAATAAATCGGATTACTTGTACGTAGTGCTATCAAAAAGTTCCGGGACTAGGTACGTAGCGCGCTAACGGATGGCTGTACGCGGATACGCGAGCAGCGGTCGAGGGCGGTGACCTTCACGAGTCATTGTGCCGAGTAGCGTCGTTTTGTGAGTATTGGGAGCTGTGCTACACGATATTTGGTGACCACGTGCAGAACACAGCTGAGATTTCGGTATGGACTGCAAACTAGAGCAGCGAGCAAACATCAAATTCTGCGTCAAACTCTGCAAATCGGAAAAGGAGACCATGAAACGTTGCGGCAGGCTTATGTCAGCCGGGTGACGCAGGCAATGAAGCAATAAGTAGTGGAGGTGTTTTGAGTGGTACTTGCGTTTCAAGAGCGGCAGAATGGCACTGTAAGATGACGAGAGGTCAGGGCGACCGTCCACGAGCAAAACCTCCGAAAATGTGGACAAAATTAGGAAACTGGTGCATGAGGATCGTCGGAAAATCATTCAAGACATTGCTACCATCTTCAATGTGTCATACTAAACAGTGCACGAAATTCTGACATCGCTTTTGTACATGCACCGCATTGCTGCAAAGTTCGTGCCAAAGATTCTGAACCCCGAACAGAAGGTGCTCCGTGTGGAACTCTGTCAAAATCTTCGTCAGCAGGTGGTGAATGAACCAACGTTCCTGTCGCGGGTCATCACTGGGGACGAGACTTGGGTCTATGGTTACGACACGGAGACCAAACAACAGTTGTCGTAGTGGAAGAGCCCGGCATCTCTACGACCGAAGAAGGGGCCCGACTGGTCCGGAACGCAACCAAAAGCATGCTCATCGTGTTCTTCGACATTCGTGGGATTGTGCACCTTGAGTTCGTCGAAACCATGTCAGCCGGGTGACGCAGTCGCCTAAGCGCGAGCTTCTGACCATTTGTCCGAGATGGGTCCGAGTTTGAATCCCAGTGAGGCAGGAATGTTATGTGTGTATTACGGTACTGGCTCTCTTCCTTCCCTAGAACCAGTGGCAATAAATTAGGGACGGGCAGCTACTTTAAAGTCGCTCACAATGGTCGTTAAACCTCAAAACAAATCATATCATTATGCTAAGGAAGTACGTATTTACATCACCCTGATACATTCTGTTACATGTGTGGTGAAGTAACCTTCAAAGTTCAGAAGCGAAACTTTGCCC
The DNA here is from genome assembly GCA_039090855.1 of Macrothele yani. Classification (NCBI taxonomy): domain Eukaryota; kingdom Metazoa; phylum Arthropoda; class Arachnida; order Araneae; family Macrothelidae; genus Macrothele; species Macrothele yani. The sequence continues at coordinate 44,142,099 of CM077024.1, forward strand.
TGTTAATTAAAAAGTGTTAGGAACTTTATTTTGGCTGTAAAGCGGGTGACCAAGAGAAGAGTTGGGCCTATATGATAACTGTTCTGTAACATGTTCTAGGCTTTTTACATGGGTGAATCGTTCTCTCTCTATGTCTTTTGCACTTCTCATGGTTTGAAAAGAAAAAGACCACTCTTCAGGCTGTTATTTCTGCTTAACAAACGTAACAGAAATGACATTACAAACACACCCTAAAATACCCTCATTTGCCTTCTGCAATGAAGCCTGTTCCTCATACAGGGAGGATTTTTACCTGTGCCACAACCTCCAGAAAATGTGACATTGAGTGATGATGACTCAGGCACTAATGACATTCATTCAGAACAAGATGAAAACGTTCATCACGATCCTGATTCTGAAACAAGTACTTCTCTTTGTGAGCCTCATTTATTAACACAGGGAGACCTCGATGAGACTTGGTACGTGATTTAAATTTGCCCATGGCGAGCGATTTCATCAAGATATTTCGAGTATAGAAGAGCAGTTCCAGGGCAAGTGGAGTCCCAGTATCCTGGCAAGAGAAATACACCAGGAAGTTATCATTTGTTACGTAATTCACTTATGTTTTATAAGAATATGAAAATTTCTCATTTCTTCAGACCTGTCAAAACACAAATTTGTCTGTGATGGAGATCGAATCCACGCCGTACTCACTCCGGAGTAAGTTGCTCTCCCAACTAAACTACACAGGTAGAATGTATGGTTGCATATTTGTCGTCTTTACACGTTCTTTGCTCTGTAGTGCGTCACATCATCTCCCTCTTAATTTTTTTTTTCTTTTAGAAGCGAGGTAGGGATTTTTTCATTAATTCCAGACTATGTATGTAACAAACATGACACGCTTTTCGAAGAACCCAATATCCATATTTACGTTCGGACGCCAATGTGTAAACACAATTTTTTTCGTGACGAGAAATCGCGCCCCCTCACTCCGGAGTAAGTTGCTTTCCCGACTAAGCTCCACAGAGGAAATGTTTCGCTGCATATCTGTCGTCTTGACACGTGCTATCTCTGTAGTACGTCACAAACCTTGCCTTGTGTCACTAAAAAAAAATCTTGCGTGACAAAAAAAAAAAACTAAAATCATATTTGAATTCAGCATTAAAAATACGTACTATTAAAAACAGATATTTCTTGTGGGATAAAGAAAAGTGTGCGTTCGTGTATGTGTGTGCGTGCATGTGCCCGTGCGCGCTAATACCAGTGTTATTTAATGAATTAGAATGCGTCAATAAATATTTTATAGAGGATGTTTACACATTTTTAGGACGATTTTCCAGCAATGTCATTAATGTTACAAATAAACTTATTTCTTTCTTAAATGCTCCGTCTGATAGCCCTTTCTCTGGCCCCGCACGGGGATAACTGGTTTTCCAGTTATTTGGGGAGCGGCGCCCCCACGGCCCGAGCTGACCTTGTGACTGGTCACCATCTGATGTCACACCACCGCTTGTTTTTTATTTTGGTGTTTGCAGGGACAGCTGTTCATCCAGCTGTTGGGGAGTCGCGTCCCCACGTTCCCGAGCTGGTCTTGTGTCTCGCTTTTTCGTTTTTATTTATTTTCTCCACTGGCCAGTTGCCCGTGTTGTATTCTCTACCTAATCGCTACCACGTTATGTACTAACACCCCGGTCTTGTGGTTTTGTTACCCTCCACCACTAACTGTTTTATATTAACCGCTCAGTTCGTAGGTTGCTGAGATTCCGTTTAGGTTCCCTTCCAGGGTTTTGTCTTCCTTGGATTACTTTTTTCTTTTTAGCTGGTTTGGGTGCTAGACCTACCTGCATGTTTGCCGCGTGCGGAGACCTGTGAGGCGGAAATGGGATGTCTGGCGGCTGAGGTCGCAGGAGACCGGTTAAGTGCCTCCTGTGTACCAACACTCCTCTTCGACCCCGGCTTCGCTGTAAACGGGAGGCTAGAGACTAACCCACCTCTAGTCAGAAGTCTTGTACCAAGTTGCGTACAGGGCTTTAGCGGCTTTTTTGTCGTATAGCACGGCAGGGTAAGCCTGGGGCTGTGGGATCATGCCAAAGGCGTTGACATGACGGTACCCGGAGGCCGAAGTGTCCGCCGAGTGCGTGTGATCACAGCCAACGGACTATATCTGCAACGTATAAGCTCCAGAACTGTGTCCAGCGTCATTTTCTTGACTTGCAGACCTCCAGTTCTCCCTCGTAGGGCTCGGTGGTGGGTGGAGTAGTTTGCAGACGAATCCTCTTCCTTTTTTCCATGGGTAAAAACAAAAAGAAAAACTCCAAATTTAGGTCGCCTGAGAAAATGATTATTGACAATGACTCTCCTTCGTCTTCTCAACCTATCAAGTCTCATACCCTTAAACGGTCTTTAGACCTTGACCTGGACCAAGAATGTGGAACCTCTTCTTCGGCAGCTGTTCCAGTCGCTACGAAGCGTCGTCTCCTTCGTTTGCTGTGACTACGCATGCTACACACTTAGTTGTGGAATCCATCGATCCGAATGAGAGACTGTCTACCAAATCTCCCTTTTTCATTTGTAAAGCTTTGGACGCTGCGGTTGGCCCCTTGAGGTCTGTGAAGAAGCTTCGCTCTGGGGACCTGCTTGTCCAAACTTGCAGTGTTTCTCAGACTAACACTTTTCTGCACCTCACTAGTCTCCAAGGCATTCCTGTCAAAGTGACACCTCACCCGTTTCTTAACACCTCTCGGGGTGTTATTTCGGAGTTTGATCTCTTGCCATGCAGTGAAGAAGAATTGGTGACTGAACTTGCAGATCAAGGTGTTATTGCTGCACGTCGTATGATGTTTCGGCGCGATGGTTCTTTGATTAAGTCTAAAAATGTGATCTTGACTTTTAACTCCCCGAAAGTTCCAACCGAAATCAAGGCTGGCTACTTGGTCTGTGGAGTTCGCCCGTACATTCCCAGTCCTCTGCGCTGTTTCAGGTGCCAGAGGTACGGGCATTCACAACGTTTCTGTAAGAGTTCCGCTCGTTGCGCTAATTGTGGCTCCAGTGAACATGACGGGGAAGGCTGCACTTCTGCGGCCTGCTGTGTTAACTGTGGTGAGGCCCATGCAGCTTACTCCCGCAACTGTATGAAATGGAAGGACGAGATGGCGATCCAGCGCCTCAAAACCCTGGAAGGCCTCTCGTACCCTGCTGCAAAGGCCAAGTTGGGTATACCCACCAATCGACAGCGTACTTTTGCCGCAGTAGTTAAGTCTCTGCCACAACCCGTGCAGCCCTTTGTTCCGCGCCCTGTAGCTCTCGCCGCACTTGCCAAGTGATCTACAGCTGAACAAGCGACACAGGTGGATTTCCCCGTGCTCCAGATAACTGAGTCTGCGCCTTCTCTTTTGAAGCCGACCGACTCTTTCAGTTCCCAGCAGAAAGCCTGCACGTGCGGAAGACCCAGCCTTCAATCCGCAAAGGTGTGCAGTGTCCATCCAACTGTCGCGGTCCGCCTGACCAACATTGCAACTGTCTCGGACTCAGCGAGGTCCCCACCCTCAACCAACATTATAGAGGAACATAGGGGGGAGGAGAGTGACAGTTCGTCCCCAGCCTCAACCAACATTGCAGAGGAACATGGGGGGAGGAGAGTGACAATTCGTCCCCGCCCTCGGCCAGCATTGCAGAGGAGTGTGGGGAGGAGAGTGACGGTTCGTCCCCCTCCTGTGACTCATCCTTTGTGTAGTTGTGTTAAATGAAAAACAAATTATAATAATTACAATAGTAAGTTAATAAATTTTTATATAAACCCAAATAACTAACTTGTCTTCACGGCTTTCATCATCCTTTTTTCCAACTTTTACCAAGCCTGTCTGCTCTTAATCATTTTCCACGCTTTTAAAAATCTGTAGCTGATAGTTCTTTGTCTGGCGCTCTTTGGCCAAACCTGCCCCTTGCGCCACTAAAATCAACCAACCAACCAACCAACCTCAGTTTTACTTAATCGGCTTGTTTCTCACCATTGTACCATGTTTTTCATACTGTTTGTTTCTTTGTCTTTTTTGGCCCTTCCTTCGTCCTCATGGTTCGGTTTTACTTGGTCAGCCAGTTTTTGCGATTTATGCTCCGTTTTTTAAATTTTGTCTGTTTGTCTTGTGTCTGGCGCTCTTTGGCCAACCATGGCCCTTGCGCCAATAAAATCTAATAACCAACCAACCAACCAACCCTTTCTCTGGATATGAACCTACATCTACACTGGCGTGCAAAAATTAAGGACGAGACGGTTTTCGAGTGTAACGTCGTGCAGAAGTGCTCCACATCGACTCAAATCATACCATAGGATCCCCAAGATGTAAGAATATTGAACAAGTGAGCAAAACCGTACATACAAGGAATCCCAAGGATACAAAGACACTTTATTGAAAAGGTAGTTTCGAGCACAACTGGACACAAGACAGAAACGTGCATGTGACAGGCTGCTGCCAAGAAAAATCCAGTCTTTAGTAGGGGATATGATCACCCCTGACTGCGTTGCAGGATTTATAACGTCTGTCCATGCTGAGGACGAGATTGTCAAGGAGCTGTTGAGGCATCGCGGCCCATTCCTCTTGTAGTGCCAATCGCAGCTGCGGAATCGTTGCTGGCGGCTGGTGACGTGCTGCCAAGCGTCTCCCGAGAAGGTCCCACACGTGTTCGATTGGATTTATGTCCGGGGACCTTGCGAGCCAATCCATGCGTTGAATATCTTCACTCTTCAACAGCTCTGAGACAGTCACTGTAGGATGAGGGGTAGCGTTGTCGTCCATGAAGAGGAACTCAGGACCCACAGCACCTCTAAACAGATCCACGTGAGGCAGGAGAACCTCGGTACAATAGCGGACACCAGTGGCTGAACCTCCTTGGAAGATGTGGAGGTCAGTACGGCTACCAAGCATGATACCGCCCCAAACGAGAACTCCGCCACCTCCAAACCGGTCCCTTTGCTGATGTTGGAGGTGTGATTGCGTGTTCCCTGCTCTCTCCAGATGTGTATACGTCCAGAATCGCTCGTCATACTAAATCGGCTCTCATCCGTAAAGAGAACTCGACCCCATTGCTGATGTGTTCAGTTCTTGTGTTCCTGTCACCAAAGAACCCGCCGTCTCTGATGAGCAGACGTTAATGGCACACACCGTATTGGTCTCGTGCAAATAGACCAACCTTTGTACAGCCTCCTGGCCACGGTAAAACGCGGTAACGGACGTCCAGTTGTCTGTTGCATGTGCCTTGTGATTTCTCCCGCTGTCTGCCGTCTGTCTCTTCTCGCCTGTAGAACAGTATACCGGTCGTCCGCCGCCGTGATTGCTCATGGACGACCACTGCTAAACTCTTGGACAGCTGTTCCTGTCATTTGAAATGCTATCCAAGCTCGTGAAACGATGCTGTGAGCGATCCCGAACTCCTCGGCCACACTAGTCACACTTTGACCTTCTTCCAACTTCCCAATGACGCGATCTCGGGTAAAGTCATCCAGATGTCGTCTACTGGATTGCCTGTTGGCCATATCACACGGTGGCAGCAACCCGACGTCGTTTAAACCGATGTACACCGTGCAATAGCTTTCACCGAATTGCTGAGCGTACACCGCCCGTGAGCTTTATACCCTTCTGACCCCCCCCTCTAACGTCATGCTGCATATATGCGCATGCTCTACCGTAGTGGACTCAAGTCTATCTCCTGAGTGGTCTTTCGGTCCGTTCTGCGTGCTCGTTCTGGTGTTATGCTAATTTCTCCTCTTCGTCCTTAATTTTTGCACACCAGTGTAGATTTCCAGTATAATTAAAAATTGGTAATGGTATTTTATCCACTCCTCTTCCACTGATTTCCATAGTCCAATCATTGTTTTAGGTCTGCGTTTAGAAAGCGTTCTTTTTAGCAGTGCCTTGCCCAGTTGGCGCACTTTTCCATTGGTGACATAGCAGGGAACTTTCAAGGAATTTGAGCAAATAGTATAGAATTGTTACTCGTCTTGTTTTTGTTTTTTTTTTTTTTTGGGGGGGGGGGTGTTTGTTTTTCGTTTTTGTTTTTTCTGTTGTTGTTGTTTTTTCAAGAAATAGAGTGGTAGATTTGGATGTATGACTGCTAGCCTTATCGTGATGAAGTTCTACTTTTTGAAGGCTCTGTGGATAAAGGAATGCTATTTCCTCTTTAAATATACAGGGTGATTGTAAACTTCTTCAACAAAATAGCGGGGTGAGACGAACAATATTTGCAATGGAACCTAGGGCTGCATTCCACTCCTAGTGCCAGAAAAGAGTAAAGTTGCATATCCATGTTGAACCTTCAAGAGTGAAAACAAAGAGATATACCTAATTTATGAGTTGCACAATTCCAATCCAATCGCATCAGAGAAGGACTCAAAGGAGTTGCTCAAACTGGCATCCAAGGGCGTCGTTGCACAGCCTACACCGGCGAATGAAGGACTGTCGCACCCTCTCGTAGACTCCCGGAGTAGTGTTGATCTAGTCAGCAGCAACATCGATTCACGCGACGAGATCTTCCAGGGAGTCCACAGGTGTCTCGTACACCAATGTTTTCATGTGCCCTCTGAAGAAGAAATCCAGTGGATTGAGGTCCGTGGAGCGTGGAGGCCAAGCCACAGGTCCACCGCGTCCAATTCACCGCCCGGGATATGTCGTATGTGTAGTCCTCCAGGAACTTCACGAATGCGTTAATCCTCATGTGGTGTTCGCACGGTAACATCGCTGAACGGGTTCGGCTGCGTTTTTAAATGTTTGCTCCTCGTCGTCTACGCACGTGTTCAGCGCACCTGATTTGCATCTTGTGCTTCTCATGCACTGATTGTAATTCCGTGTGCCGGCTGAACGTTTTTCGAACGTGCTCTTTTCTGGCACTCGGAGTGGAATGCGGCCACGGGTTCCATCGCAAATATTGTTCGTCTTGATATGTACTATCGCTCCTTTTGCTTTGTTGAAGGAGTTTATAATCACCCTGTAGGAATTAAAACTTTATTTTAGTATTACGTAGAATTGATTTTAACATTCTTTTCAACTTTTCTTAACTTTAATTTCCCATACAAAAAAAAAAAAAACAGCAATAATAATCAATCCTTTACTGAAACTTTCTTTGGATTCTTGGAACCAAGTTTGTAAGACTTTTTCTGCTCCTTTGCGATAGGAAATCGACCTTTTTTGTTACAGTCGTTTAGATAGATCCATGCTTCGTTGATAGTCACAATAAATTTCCATCTGTCTCTGGCTAAGTGACTTCCATAAAGAAGTCTACACCGTGTTCTGGGCTCAACCACGTGCCTAGACAAAAGGCGGTGAACACTATGTTTTTTTTTTTTGTTTTTTTTCATATTCAAATCTTTGTTTATTACCTTGTTTACAGTCGATACAGAGATTTTTAACGACTTAGCGATTACTCTTTGGCTCGGTTGATTTTTCTTTAAGATCAGAGACTTACTTTTGAAATAATCGTCAAAGTACGTACCTTCTTTGGATATTTCGTTTGGTGTTCTTTGTCCTGTTAAAAGCAATGAATGACGATTTTTCCATCTTTTATTAAAGACATTGCTTATTTTACATATAGAAATGCTAATTCTATGATTTTCACAGCGGTTTTTTTTAATTACAGAATACGAATATTTCTGTACGTAAATAGCAAAAACATAACCTTCCATCCACAGCTTGCTTCCGTGCGCCATTTTCTTTGCAGGAGATATTTAACCGCAGCAGATGTTTCTTTCGTGTTCATCTAGCTCGCTGCTCTCAGTTTCAATTCTCTGAACTTCATTTATTTTCGGTAATTTTTTATCAAAGACGTTCTAAAATGTGTAAACATCATCTGTATAACTGCGCTTTTGTGGTTTCACCTAATGATGTTGTGTTTCTATGCTTCCAACTAGCTCACGCCAAGAACAGTGGGACTTTGAGTAGGATATTTCGTGTCCGTAGAGATAAAACATCATGTTTTTAAACCAGTAACACATCGATAGCGGAAGCTACGGCAATTACCTTAAGGTTCCATGAATTATTCAAAGCAAAGTCATGAACCTGTCGGACAAAATCAGAAAAAATACCTTTCAAAATGACAGATAATGATGCATGCTTCAGATGTTGAGGCGATAGCGAATCAATATGCCGTGTAATAACAGGATATTTACTAAATTAATCTGATGATTAGCGTAGGGTGATGAATCAAACACATCATTCGATGCTTGGGAAAATGTGTCACAAAATGTGCTCGTATTTCTTTATTTTAAACTCATGCCATCGGCGTACTTCCCGTGTGACGAAAAGTAGAATGTTGCAGCAATCAGTCATCGATAAAATTGTGCCAACCATCGATACACAAATCAGCGCACAGATTCAAAAAATGACGGATAAAGTTTTCTTCACTTCAGGAAATGAATCTATATACATGTATATATATATATATATATATATATATATATATATATGCTCTTGAAAATATGCCATTATGTCTTAAAAGAAAAGTGTTTGATCAATGCATCCTTCCAGTGCTTACGTATGGTGCAGAGACGTGGACCTTAACTAAAAGAGACATACAAAGGCTGCAGACAACTCAAAGAAGCATGGAGAGGAGTATACTTGGTGTAACCAGGAGAGATAAGAAGAGGAACACGTGGATCCGAAAAATGACAAGAGTGGAAGACATCATGATCAGAGTTAAATCCCTGAAATGGCAATGGGCTGGACATATTACCAGAAGGACAGACCATCGATGGACAGCCGAAATTTTAGATTGGATTCCAAGGGACAGGAAAAGACCCAGAAGAAGACCACATGGGAGATGGGTGGATGAAATTCGAAAGTATGCAGGGGTGACATGGAGGAGACTGGCACAAGACAGACCGTTGTGGAGGAAACTTGGGGAGACCTTCGTCCAGCAGTGGATTGATAATGGTTGACAATGATGATGATGATGATATATATATATATATATATATATTTTATAAAGAAGATACCTAAGCAAAAAAATACATATATAATTTTGACTCACACCTAGTACAACATAGAAAAGGTTATGTATCTACCTGTGTGATCAAAAGGAAAAAAGATAAAAAAAATTCCTTAGTCTTCAGTTTTGCTCTTTAGTATATATATATATATATATATATAATATATCATCATCATTGTCAACCGTTATCAATCCACTGCTGAACGAAAGTCTTCCCAAGTTTCTTCCACAACGGTCTGTCTTGTTCCAGGCTTTTCCATGTTACTCCCGCATACTTTCGAATTTCATCCGCCCATCTCCCATGTGGTCTTCTTCTGGGTCTTTTCCTATTCCTTGGAATCCAGTCTAAAATTTCAGCTGTCCATCGATGGTCTGTCCTTCTGGCAATATGTCCAGCCCATTGCCATTTCAGGGATCTTAGTGTGGTCATGATGGATTTTACATTCAGGGATTTTATTCTGGTCTGTGGCCACTCTTGTCATTTTTCTGATCCACGAGTTTCTCTTCTTATCTGTCCTGGTTACACCAAGCATGCATCTCTCCATGCTTTTTGAGTTGTCAGCAGTCTTTGTATGTCTCTTTTAGTAAAGGTCCACGTTTCTGCACCATATGTAAGCACTGGAAGGATGCATTGATCAAACACTTTTCTTTTAAGACATAATGGCATATTGCTCTTGAAAATTATACTGTTTATTCCAAAAGCTCTCCAGGCAAGTTTTATACGCCAATTAATTTCTTCATCAATGTGACCCTCACTTGATATCTGCTGTCCATGATAAATGTAGATAAATCTTCATTTCTTGTAAAAGCATTGTACATCACTTTTGTCTTCTGAAAGTTCATTTTTAATCCAACTTCATTACTCTTGTCAGCAAGTTCCTGGATTATACTCTGCAGCTCTGATGGGGTAGTTGCAAAAATGACTACTTCATCAGGAAAATGAAGGTGAGTTAGATAATATCCATTAATCTTTATCCCTTTGTTTTCCCAGTTCAGTGATTGAAAGACATTTTCCCATGTGGCATTAAAGAGATTGGGGCATATAGTGTCACCTTGTCACACTCTCTTTCCAATTTTTATGTGTGTTGTATTTTCAAACTGCCGAATCTTTGCACTTGCATTTTCATAGATGTTATGAATAATATTAATGTATGCATCTTCAATACCGCAGGACTTCAAAGCCATTGTAACTGCTGATGGTTTCACCGAATAAAGGCTTTTTCGTAGTCCATAAAAGCCATGCATAATGGAAGTTCATATTCCCTCGCTCTTTCAATTAGTTCTCTCAGTACGTGGGTATGATCTATAGTGCTGTAGCCACTCCTGAATCCAGCTTGTTTTCTCGGTTGAGCCATGTCCATTGTCACCTTCAAGCGGTGTGAAAGAACTTTAGTGAAGATTTTATAAACCACTGATAGAAGGCTGATAGGTCTGTAGTTCTTGAGATCCTCAATGTCACCTTTTTTATGTAGCAGGATCATTGTAGCATTGTTCCAATCCTCAGGAATAACCCCTTCATTAAGGCAACGAGTGAAAACTTGGGCGAGTACTGTTTCAATTTCTTCACTTGCTTCTTATATGATGTCTACTGTAATTCCATCTTCTCCTGCAGCTTTTCCCCGTTTCATGTTCTTGATTGCATGTGTAACTTCTGCTGGGAGGACTGGAAGAACTCTGGTACCTTCTGTAATGTCTGGAGTACATGTATCATCCCTTTCATATAGTTTAGAGTAAACATCTTTCACTCTTGTCAAAATTTCACCTCTATTTCTTGTTACAGAACCATCTTCTTTTCTCAGAGCCATAATTTGTTTCATTCCCTTACTCAGATGTCCCTTTGCTCTCTTTAGGCTTTGATTGTTTTCAATTGCTTTCCTCACTAGTTCACAGTTGAATTTCCTTACATCTTCAATGATACTTTTTCGTACCGTCTTGCATAGCTGTATACACTGAAGAGCAATTGAATTAGAGATACCTGTCTAGTAACGTGTAGCACCACCTTTCCTCCTGATAACGGGGGCAATTCTTCTCGACATAGACTCGACAAGACACCGGAAGCGTTGGGAAGCCATACGGATCTACGACCCCTGAACAAGCTCCCGCAGTTCACGAAGATTTGATGGAGAAGGGTCAGAGCCTCGAACATCTCTCTCGATGGCATCCAAGATGTGCTCGATGGGATTGAGGTCAGGTGACCTAGCTGGCCAAGGAAGCGAGGTCACGTCGGTGGAGTGTTCATCCAACCATTCGGATACAATTCGGGAGCGATGGCATGGCGTATTGTCTTGTTACAGGATGAGGTCCCCAGTGGGATGTTGAAGACGCACAAACGGGAGCAAATGGTCGTCCAGGATATCCCGGTAACGTTGAACTGTGAAGAATGATGTCACACGTACCAGGGGTCCCATTTCAGTCCACGTAAACAGTTCCCAGCGAATGCCACCCCCACCAGCTTGAAGAGTACCCTACTGGCAAGAAGGATCCATCGCTTCATGTGGTTTGCGCCGTACTCGTATCCTGCCATCCGCATGTACCAACGTGAATCTCGACTCATCAGTCCAGGCAACATTTTTCCACGTGTCTAGGGTCCAGTGGCGATGTTCCCGCGCCCATGCTAATCTTTGCACCCTGTGATGTGCGGTCAGCAGCGGTACCCTCGTTTGACGATGGCTTCTGTACCCCATAGCGAGGAGATGGTTCTGGATGGTGTGGCTGCTTACACGTTTTTGTACACCAGCGTTAAATTGCAGAGTGATTTCTTGCACTGTGGCCCGTCTATCCGCTGTTACAATGCGAGCTAGCCGAGGAGGACCCCTCTCATCCACACGCTGTTGTCCACGGCAGTTGGCCCTTGCAGGGATGGTTTTACCGGATTCGATGTATTCACGGTGCACCCGTGACACAGTGGCTCGTGAAAATCCCAGTGCCTGCACGACTTCCGAGATGGAGTGACCCATTCGTCGGGCCCCGACAGTTTGCCCACGATCAAATGCGCTTAGATCCCTCGTCTTGACCATACTGCGTCCGACTCTTGCTGATTCCCGTCGCATCACTCCTTATATTGTCGGATCGCTGCATACGTCATGTCGTTTCCGTTTACAGGGCCGCCCACAGCGCCACATTTGCATAACGCCAGCTGTCTCTAATTCAATTGCTCTTCAGTGTATATTCCACTTTGGAAGTCACATCTCCTTTAGTTGTCCTCATCTCTCTTCTTTTTTGCATCAGATTTCTAGTTTTTCCTGATAATTTGTTCGTATGCAACTTGTTCTTAGTACCAGCTATTTTTGTTGCTGTTTCAACAAGAGCTTTGGTTAGTTTTCTGTTAACTTCAGAGATGTCCACTTCTTCCGACGTTAGATCATCTAGAGCAGATAATCTGTTCCTCAGTTCCAATTTGAAGGTATATATAAGCTTATACTGTATATACGCTTGTGTGTGTGTGTGTGCGTGTGTGTGTGTGTTGTAGTTGCAGTTTTCTCTTTACGTTGTAGTTTTTTTTTTCACTTCAGGAAATGAATCTGTCTATATATACAGCGTACATGTAGTAAAAACACCAGAAAGATCATACAACAACTTCTACACTTACCCTAGCTTTGAAAATCAAATTGCGCTTGGAGCTGCAAAAAAAAAAGAATATTAAAAAAGGCATAGTACAATAGCAATACTATTTTTTCAGTTAACCAAACGTTATACTTAGACGGCCGCACAAATTCATACGTTGGGTTTACTAAAAGGTCACTCCTTTTAGTTAACCCAACGTATGACTTTGTATGACCGTAGAGCATAAAAGAGACGTTAAGGACGGGAAAACTACAACCGCTTTGTACAGAGATTCATTCAAAAAGAAGCAACCCCACTTTGGAGCATGATGAAAAGAATAACACCCTATACAAGCTATGATGGCACAGCCATGCGTGAAAGTCTCGAGATCATGACCCACTCATACCCATGCAGCAAAAACTTGACTTATGAGATATCAGATGCCTGGAGGAATCTCCTGAACAAGCATCAAGGAAACAACATCTCTTTGAATCTTCATGCCGCATGATTACGTTTAAAACACGGACTCCACACGTGAGTATGTCTAAACACGGACCTCAACGTGAAATGGGTCAAATCTTTGAATTGTAACAACATTGTAAGTTGCTATCTCTAAGAAGGCTTTGAAAGCTTAGCCCAGACGAAGCCTCCCGATGGAGCGCGAAAGCTCGGCTTAAATTGTATATTAGTTTTACGCCATTAAAAGGACGTGTCTTACTTTTATAAACGGTGTAAAGTCTTTAACAATATTACTAATTTTGAATTTCGAAAAACCTGGAAAATTGGTGCCTCCACCTGGAGAAAAAAGGAGTGTGTAGCATATTGGCAACTGTCACCCATGGCTTTATCAAGGGCCGACACAGATCACAACTCTCTCATTTCTACACAGACCAGAAGGTATAAGTTTCTCCATTAATCAGTTGCTAAACAAAAACAAACCTAAGAAAAAACTTAGAAAAATATATATTTAGAAAAAAAATATGCATTCCCTAAAACTTAAAATAAATAAAAGCAAAAAAAAAAAAAAAAAAAAAGCGAATTATCCCTTTGCCATTTCACGGTTTTTGCTCTGATCATGAAGTCTTCCACTTTTGCAATTTTCCTTCTCCACGAGTTCCTCTTCGTATCTCTCCTGGTTACACCAAGGATGCATCTCTCCAAGCTGCTTTCAGTTGTCTGCAGTCTTTCGATGTCTTTTTTACACTTTCCAACCGTAGGTTGAAGGAGCGTGTATGCTCCAGCTTTGTTCGTCTGTCCGCACGATAACTTTGCGTAAAAATGGTTCGATTTCGATGAAATTTTAGTATGTGGTAGAGGACCACCTGGGAATGAACCCTATTGAAAATTTGCGAAATGGGGTCAAAGGTCAGGAAGCGGGATCCATTCCACTGCACTTGTGAATCATGACTCCCGCAACAATAGTTCGATTTCCACGACATTTTAGTATGTGGTAGGGGACCACCTGGGGACGAACCCTATTGAGCATGGGCGAAATGGGGTCAAAGGTCAGGACATAGGAGCGGGATTCATTCCTTTGCTCTTATGCATCATAACGTACCTAAAAATGCTTCGATTGCGACAAAACTTTATCATGTTGTTCCGGAGGTATACCGAACCGGTTCTGTTGAATATCATCGAAATGGGGTCAAAGGTCAGGGCACAGGAGCGAGATTTATTCCACAGCCATTATCCTCATAACCTGAGTAATTATTTCTGGTATGTTGGAAAGCGTATCATAATCAATGCAATGCATGACTTTACTAACTTCTTTAGTTAAGGTCCATGTCTTTGCTCTGTACCTCAGCACTGGAAGGATGCATTAGTTAAACACTTTTCCTTTCAGACATAATGGCATCTGCTCTTAAAAATTGTGCTGTTTCATTCAAAATCTCTCCAACCAAGTTTTATACGCCGCTTATTTTTTCATCAATGTGACCTTTGCTTGATATCTACTGTCCAAGGTAAATGTAGGTATCGGATATCTCCAGCTTTTCTCCATCAATCGATAAATTTTCATTTCTTGTAAACGCATTGTGCATCAGTTTTGTCTTCTGAAAGCTCATTTTTAATTCAACTTCTTTACTCTTGTTAGCAAGTTCCTGGATCATACTCTGAAGCTCTGATGGAGCAGTTGCAAAAATTACTACATCATGAGCAAAACGAAGGTGAGTTAAATAGTCTCCATTAATTCTTATCCCTTTGTTTTCCCAGTTCATTGATTGAAAGACATTTTGCAATATGGCATTAAAGAGTTTGGGAGACACGGTGCAACCTTATCTTACACCCTTCTCAATTTTTGTTGGTGCTGTATCCACAAATAACCAAACCTTTGTACTTGCGTTTTTATAGATTTTACTAATAAATATGTATGCATCTTCAATACCGGAGGACTTCAAAGCCATTGTAACTGCTGATGGTTTCATGGAATCAAAGGCCTTTTCATAATCAATAAAAGCCATGCATAATGGGAGTTCATATTCCCTCGTTCTTTCAATTAGTTCTCTAAGTACATGGATATGATCTACAGTGCTGTAACCCCTCTTGAATCCAGCTTGTTCTCTCGGTTGAGCCATGTCCAGTGTTATCTTCAAGCGATATAAAAGAATCTTAGTAAAGATTTTATAAACCACTGATAGGTGGTTGATAGGCCTGTAGTTCCTGAGATCCTCAGTGTCACCATTTTTATGTAGCAGGATCATTGTAGCATTGTTATAATAATGAGGAATCTTTCCTTCATTGAGACATGTGGTGAAAACTTGGACGAGTCTAGTTTCAATTTGTACACTTGCTTCTTGCATAATGTCCACGGTTATTCCATTTTCTCCTGGAATTACAGTGGGCATTATACAAGAAACCGTGGGTCTCTTAGGATAAGTGTGTACATACAGAAATCTAGAAATAAAAAATCCCTAAACGGTTAAGTCGCCTGAATGATCACTGAAACCAGTTCTGTCAAACGGGACGGGCGCCGTAGGTCCAACTGCTGTTGAAAGGAGGAATGAATAGGTCAGATAGGAAATATTATAATGAAGACGGTGATGAAGGTTTCCAACTCTGGGCACGGATGGGGTACGCCCCAAAGTTTAGAAAATTTAAATGTGAGGGCAAGCCTACATTGGGGTGGTAAACATAAGTGGCAGATGGAATCGCTACGAAATTCAGGGCGAAAAAACAAGAGCTTTATCATCATACGCACACACACTCTTATACTCACCTTTTAGATTTGGCTGAGATTCGTTTCTGTTAGGAAGTAAAACCATTACAAGATGCTATCAATGTAGAGAACTCATTATACAACATTTTTCATGTATCAGAAAAAAATATTTGTGGTATTTGAAGTAATTTTTAATATAACAGACAGGACTTTATTTTCAAGTAACTTAGCGTCTTGTCAAAAATACGCTGGACTTGTTGAAGAGTAATGCATAACAAAAAAAAAGTTTACTACGCACTTTGTGACTTATAATCTAACTTTCCTTTTTAGTTCTTGTATCTACGTAAATTTTGGTTCGTTCTCTTTAAACGTATTTTCCAAACTTAACGCCACGTTTTCTCTCTCGACTGAATGTTTTGTTGCAACCTGAATTGAGATTGGAGAGGGGAGTGACGTATATGAAAAACAGAGGTAGGAAAGATATTTATGACGTATCGAGGCTCTGCTCTCGTTAGATACTCTGGGCTCTCATTAGGTTTCAGCTGGAGCTGTTTTTTTATTAATTTGAAAAGAGGTTTGCTATGCGAGCGTAAACTATGCAACTTGATGCTTAAAACAATGCAAATTTGAAAGATGTGAATCCGTTTATTAGTGTAAATATGATATGGATGTTAAGTCAGATAATATCCGGAAACTTGAAAATTTTGTATTCCTCGAGCGGGAGCCGAAATGGCGTCTCCTGGATAGCGCTCGAGTATGCTAACCACTACACAACGAAAATTTCAAGTTTTCGGATATTGTCTGACTTAATATCCATGTCATATTTACACCAATAAACTGATTCACATCTTTCAAATTTGTATTGTACAATGATGTAATCCTGTATTTCATTCATTGATGCTTAGAGTTTGATATCTATATATTATATTAATTCTATAAGGTTTTTTACTGTGAGTCCTATTTTGAGAGAGCGGCTGAACGTAAAGATGTGGTTGAGGTATCAAAATAAAGGTCTTACCATGTAGATGTGCCAGTCGAAGGGAAAACTGAGATTTAGGCAACGGTTCGGCCGTGGCGGAGCGGCAAAGTTCCCATGTAAAGTCTATGGGAGAAGCGTGCGGCCCTTATCTATTAATACATCAGGCGCTCAGTTCAGTGTCAGACTTGGTGTGTGCATGGTGTTCTATGATTAGTCCTAAAGTAAGTAAATACTTTATTGCATACTTACCCTTAACAGAATGTCTCTCCCGCAGAAAAAATAAAAAAAAAAAATAAAAAAAGTGAAACATAAGAGCCTTACTGGAAGGCGTGAGCGATCAATGGGTCGCAACTATATGTCTCAGACAAGAGAGAATGAAAAGTATTCTCAACGCGAATCGCATTCCAACAACATTTACAAACACAGTTGTGACTGAAGATGAGAGTGAAAGAGTGCGCTCGCTATCCAGTTGAATTTTTGAACACGATCGTTATGAGTGGACTTCCGCCTCACATTTTACGACTGGAAAAGGGTGCAGTCGTGATGCTCATCACGAACCTGGCCGACCCCCGTTGGCGCAGTAATTTAAGCGCTGGCTTATGATGATTCGTTCGTGAAGGGTCTAGATTCGAATCCCGGTGAGGCATGGATGTTGTGTTTGTCTTACGGCACTGGCTCTCTCTCTCTCTCTCTCTTCCCTGGAGCAGTGACCCTAAATTAGGGACGGGTGACTACTTTTAGTCCATTGAGTTGCTCACGGTGGTCGTTAAAACTTCAGTCAAAAAAAAAATCAAAAAAAAAATCACGAACCTGGACACATGGAAAGGTTTAGTCAGTGGCATACGCATGATCGTAAAGTCGTTCTTCCGAAATACAATTTCTGTGGAAATTTTGTGCGGAGAGCACAAGTGGTCGTTGCACACCTTGCCACGCATTTCGCTGACTCCAAGCGACAGCACTTTCCCTTTTGCGATCAAACGGATTTAATTTCCGATCATATTGTTCTTTGCGATGGCAATAAGAGTCAAGGACAGACACTTGCTAAAATCGGAATATACCTGCCAGAACCAGTCTTTTCACATGGTATGCTCTACGTTGCCCTATCTCGGGCAAGATCAAAGGATTCTGTTGCAGTAAAGATCACTCACGAAGATGTACCTGGATCACCTGTCGTAAATGGATGGATTCAAAATATTGTCTTTACTGAAGTGTTGGTATGCTCTACGTTGCCCTATCTCGGGCAAGATCAAAGGATTCTGTTGCAGTAAAGATCACTCACGAAGATGTACCTGGATTACCTGTCGTAAATGGATGGATTCAAAATATTGTCTTTACTGAAGTGTTGGTATGCTCTACGTTGCCCTATCTCGGGCAAGATCAAAGGATTCTGTTGCAGTAAAGATCACTCACGAAGATGTACCTGGATTACCTGTCGTAAATGGATGGATTCAAAATATTGTCTTTACTGAAGTGTTGGTATGCTCTACGTTGCCCTATCTCGGGCAAGATCAAAGGATTCTGTTGCAGTAAAGATCACTCACGAAGATGTACCTGGATTACCTGTCGTAAATGGATGGATTCAAAATATTGTCTTTACTGAAGTGTTGGTATGCTCTACGTTGCCCTATCTCGGGCAAGATCAAAGGATTCTGTTGCAGTAAAGATCACTCACGAAGAAGTACCTGGATTACCTGTCGTAAATGGATGGATTCAAAATATTGTCTTTACTGAAGTGTTGGTATACTCTACGTTGCCCTATCTCGGGCAAGATCAAAGGATTCTGTTGCAGTAAAGATCACTTACGAAGATGTACCTGGATCACCTGTCGTAAATGGATGGATTCAAAATATTGTCTTTACTGAAGTGTTGGTATGCTCTACGTTGCCCTATCTCGGGCAAGATCAAAGGATTCTGTTGCAGTAAAGATCACTCACGAAGATGTACCTGGATTACCTGTCGTAAATGGATGGATTCAAAATATTGTCTTTACTGAAGTGTTGGTATGCTCTACGTTGCCCTATCTCGGGCAAGATCAAAGGATTCTGTTGCAGTAAAGATCACTCACGAAGATGTACCTGGATTACCTGTCGTAAATGGATGGATTCAAAATATTGTCTTTACTGAAGTGTTGGTATGCTCTACGTTGCCCTATCTCGGGCAAGATCAAAGGATTCTGTTGCAGTAAAGATCACTCACGAAGATGTACCTGGATTACCTGTCGTAAATGGATGGATTCAAAATATTGTCTTTACTGAAGTGTTGGTATGCTCTACGTTGCCCTATCTCGGGCAAGATCAAAGGATTCTGTTGCAGTAAAGATCACTCACGAAGATGTACCTGGATTACCTGTCGTAAATGGATGGATTCAAAATATTGTCTTTACTGAAGTGTTGGTATGCTCTACGTTGCCCTATCTCGGGCAAGATCAAAGGATTCTGTTGCAGTAAAGATCACTCACGAAGATGTACCTGGATCACCTGTCGTAAATGGATGGATTCAAAATATTGTCTTTACTGAAGTGTTGGTATGCTCTACGTTGCCCTATCTCGGGCAAGATCAAAGGATTCTGTTGCAGTAAAGATCACTCACGAAGATGTACCTGGATCACCTGTCGTAAATGGATGGATTCAAAATATTGTCTTTACTGAAGTGTTTGAATGAATTTGTAAAAAAAATTTTTTTTTGTCAATCAAATAAAGTTTACATTTGTTGCTTCATATGAGTTTATTCTTAAAAAAAAAAACTAACCGTCGATTTCGACGGGTTTCGACTAGTTATTGTTTAATTCTTTTTCGCTTTGATTATCACGCTTGTTTGATCATCGAAAACTTAAGAGTTATTTTCAAGCTAATGTGACTTGAAGATGATTTGGTATTACGAGCCTGGTGTTGTTCAGCCATTGAACAGTTTTCGATACATGCCTGAGATGGAATAAATAAAAGGTTAAAATTGTACATACACTTCTTTTCACTGAATATCTAGACGCATTCTGGCAATGATATTTCTATGTTTAATTAAGAACTTTTGCAAATACTAAGTTATTTAAGACTATTCAGGGCATCACGTAAACGCTACGGAACTTTTCTAAGCCCCATCCTTATAATGTTAACGTTCTGAGGAAGCATAGGCAATTAGCTAAATTATTCAACCAAAGTATTAAGAATATTACAACTTAAAAGATCCGAATTTTGTGACATTTACGGAAAAACTGTTTCCAAGAATTACTCCTCCCAAAAGGAAAACACCAATTTACATTTTTTCGTGACCCCCAAGGGAAACATCACTTTACACTTATTCATGCCCTCGTCCAAAGGAAAACTTCAGCTTACATTTATTTGTGCACCCCCCCCCCCATGTTTTGGTTACGCTACGCCTATGTATAGTGAACGTTTCCGAACATATGTTTTTTTTTACCATCTTATATACACTATACTGACAAAAGTCACCGGACACCCCTTCAAAAGCAAATGGACACACCCGCTGCGTTGTTAAGATGCGTTGTACAACTGCAAACGGTATAAAAACAAGCCTGAAGCTGACCGCGATCATATCGCACTGTGGGGTTCGGTGAAAATGTCGCGGCGGGAGAGAAATGACTTCGAGAAAGGAAAGATTGTTGGGTGTTATATTAGTGGGTTGTCCATAAGAGAAACCGACAGGCGTTTAAACATACCCAAGTCAACTGTTTTGGATGTACTGAATAAGTGGAAGACACATGGCGTGCCTGTAAAACGTACCTGCAGACCAAAAAAATCAGTGAAAGAGGACGTCGAAGCCTCAGGAGAGTCGTTACAGCTAATCGACGTAGTACTGCTGAAGACCTCAGTATACAGGTGAGTAAAAATGCTGGAACCTCGGTATGTACACGTTCCATTCGCAGAGAACTTCATTCCATGGATTAACGTGGTCGTGCGGCTGCTCATAAGCCTTTCATCTCTACTCGGAATGCTACTCGTCGTTTAGCATGGTGTAAAGAACATTTATCGTGCACCGCAGATCAATGGAAACAGGTCCTATGGATTGATGAATTCAGATACACAGTCTGATGGCCGTATGTGGGTATGATGGCAGCTGTGAGAACGCTATTTACCACAGTGTACTGTTCCTACGGCCAAGTTCGGAGCTGGCAGTGTATACTCGTGTGGGGGTGTTTTTCGTATTATGGTCCCGGCCCATTGGTTATAGTGGACAAACCCTGCTAACCAGCACGTCTACCTCGATATTCTGTATAATTATGCCCTACGAACTCTCTGACAGTACTATGAACCGAGCCGTGTTGGTACCAGTAGGGTAATGCACCGAACCATAAAGCAAGGACAGTTACGGCGTTGTTTGACGATAAATCCGTATCGTTTGTGGACTGGCCAGCACAGAGCCCTGATCTTAATCCCACAGAGCACCTATGGGATGAATTAGAGAGCCGCATAAGAAGTTTGGAACCAAGGCCTACTACTAAGCAACAATTAGCGGCAGCATTATGTACTGAATGGAAGCGCATATCTATCGCTGTGTTCCAAAGCCTTGTCGAAAGCATGTCTCGAAGGGTCAGTGCATGCATTAAGGCAAAAGGTGGACCGACATCGTACTAATGTATGTCAATAAATGCTATGTTGCGTTTCTCTCCTAGGTGTCCGGTGACTTTTGTCAATATAGTGTTGAATGTTTGTTTGTTTGTCCGCTATGCAAATCTACAGTTTTCAATTTAGAACCACCAAATTTGATATACTATCTCATGGTACTCTAACGTAGACCGTAGACGGTTTTTGGAAGGGATCGGAGCCCGGGGTCAAGGGACCCCCATACAAAATAGTAAAAAGTTCCATTTTTTACTTTTTTTTTTAATGAATTTAATACTTTTTTGTTGTGATAAGTGCTAAGAATGATTTTTTTGTGACAAGTGCTTTCCAGTGAGAAACTTCAAGACAATTTAACAACAGAACTGAAGTAAGTAAACAACAAAAATCAAACCGAAAAACTAAAAATACTGTGTGCTAAAGACTACAGAGAATAAAATTCAAATTCACTGAAGAAATAAAATACATTATTCGGTACGGTTCGTGCCGTAAAAATTAATCGTTTTCATTTGATTTGTACAAAACTTAGATAGCAAATTATCACCAAATTCTCCCGAGAAACGCCGGGCAATTCAGATATAATGATATAAAGCGTAATAAATCTGCATATGTGTCGACAGATTGTTAGCAGGTGTCAACAGACGGAGGTTACTTTTCACAGATATTATTCTGCTCGTAAATCGGTTCGAAATTAGAACAGTTGAGTCAATCATTTATGTGAAGTCACTGAAGAAATTCATTTATTTTACAAATCATTTTTTCTCGCTGCAAAAGTTATCAACGAGAAATGCAATTTATCACTTGTCGTCCATGATCTCAAGATAATGGAAATTTTTTACGTTCAGTAATTTCCTCTTGGGTTATTTATAAACGTATTCCTACCCAAACCGAAGTTTCCGATTTCGTAATTTACTGCAATAACAATAACAGCTCTCGGCTATAAATTTTTCCATCCGTGCCGGCGACAAATATGTAGGTAACGTTCCAGAATTTAAAGTTGTGGGCCCACGTGCTTCGGTTTGTTCTTTTGGTTGATTGAAGGGGAGGAACGGTTAGGGGGTAAGGAAGGGGGTCGGAGTATTGTATCCCGTCGTGAAGCCAACAATGTTATCACCCAGAGAGTGAAAGAGCGTGTTCCCGTCAGTTACATAAGAGTATGTATGTATGGAATTGAGGTCAGGTGAAAGTGCATCCATCAAACTCCCTCTTCTCTCGTTTTCCTTCACCTACGCGATGCTCCCCATTATATTTTGAGACCGAAGGAGGTGGAAGAAATAAATATTAAAGAAAAAGGGGGACGGTTTGGGAATACAGTTAACAGCTGCTCACAGCTGTGCCTCTGGTCATTACCAGAAATACAGATTGTTAATAGCCTGTTTGTAGAGAAAGTGTACCTAATCAAGCGAGAAATAACACAACTGACGACATCTTCGTCTCAAACTCCTGCTAAGATGACAGTTTTTCTTTTCTTTTTTAATCATTTTGATGGCTGTCCAACAGCGATTCGAGTACCTGGCCCCCGGCCAAATTTATTTTTTTGTAGCAAAGAAGGAAGGTGATGGGTTGTTATCCCCTTAACAAACTTTTCAGCTTGTTAAAACTAATTGCAGTGAAGTATTACAGAAAGATTTTGTTTGTTTGTTTATTTTCTTTTATCTACATTTTTTAAGTAGTTACAGCATTTCCAAATTAGATTTTGTTATTGTCATGTGACGCAACGAAAACTAAAATGAAACTAAGAGCCAACGCCGGTAAAGCAATTCGTTGGAGTAATAAATGTCACTACAGATGTGAGGGTTACTGTCGCCGTGTGCAGAGATAGTGTTTCGTTTGTCTATTCGTTGTTATGCGTGAAAGGTGAGCTTAAAAGTCTGGGAGTGGTTCAAAAATATTGCTACTAGGCTTTGGCGTAGGAAAGGGAGGGGGCTCAGTGGATCACCCCCCCCCCTTTGGATATCAGGGCAGATTTTTCTCTTGAACGCCGAATCACATGATTTCTTTTTCTCTTTTAAAGCCGCATTTTAGATATTGTTCATTAAAAACATCAAGATGAATCTGAAAAACCGTAAAAAACTTACTCAAATGACATTTATTTCCAACGAAGTCGCGGATTTTTTCGAATCCCTTTCATTGGCGCATTTTTCCACATGCGAGAACACACCCGCAGGGTTCACTCGCTGCCACTCACACTCCTGGAAGACGCTTTTATTAACAATAAGACAAGAGGAAAGACCAACAACACACTTCGATAGAATCCTTATCAAGTTGTGAAGCTGCTGTTTTTTTTATTCCAATATCAAGAAATTACTAAATATCATATCAACGCTTCCTATCTCAACAGCCACTCCGAAAATTACATTTTTTACTCCCAGGCGCTAGAAAATGTGTCTTCGAAACACGTTTAATTCTCGACTTTCTGAACTTGCGTTGCTGAACATTCATCGAGAAGTAGAAGTAAACATAGGGTCCACATTTTGAACGCAATGGCGACGAAGCGTAGTTACCTTGTACAATGATGCTAAGATATGAGAGAACAATTTTATTAAAGTACTAGCAACAGTTTATGTTTTCAATACTCTGCACTGTTATTTATTTCATAAAATAACTAATTTTAAAATTGCGCCTTTATAAATAACTCCGAGAAATTGAATACTGAGAGAGAAGTACTCTATTTTACATTATCCACATCTAATAAATACATAACCCTCCACATTACATAAGGTTTTGATCAAAATTTTGTAAACCAGTATTTTAATTATCAATAAAATTGTTAGTTTATTAATGAATTTATATAATTATTCTAAATAATGAATTATTGATAATTAACGCTCAATTCTTAGTTGATTATCCTAGATTAACAATTATTTTCGGTGTTTGGATATGAAACTACTTAAGCCACCCCATAATTTCTGAATTGCTACGTCCCTGGGCATAGGCGCCGACTAGGCTGGGAGCAAGGTGAATCTTGCCCCTCCAATAATTTTACTGGGAGGGGGAGCAGTGCCCACCCAATATTTTTGGTCCTGTTTAATTAAATAATCGCTTTGGCCTCATAAGGTGGACCAATCACCACCTTATGAGGCGAAAGGGATTTATTTCCGAAATATTAATAAATAACAAAATAAGTAAAAACTTTTTTCCTCCATAGTCAGCGTTGAACATTTGATAAGGAACTTGACAGCTAGTCCAGTATTGGGTTTGACGTGTTATGTGGTAAATATTTAAAACTATTATGAAAAATAAAATCAATAAATAAAAATACAGAAACTTATAATCTCTAGCGCCTTTATTTACATATCTATGTATATTTTGCGCTTCTTGTTCTTTGTTTGAGTAACCCCCATGTTTTTTATTAACGTTTGGAAATAAAATCTTTCTGGATGTTTTTATAAAGTCACAGGCTGAATTTTATTTCTTTTTAATTTTAATATTCGGCAAAAGAATATTTCTGCTTCCTTGTTCATTAGCCGATGAGCAATTATAATTGTGTTTTAAAATATATGTCGAATCTCGGGTGTATCTTTCTGCCCTTTCTTTTATTCTCCTTCTGACAATGGAAGAGATGAGCCCCTCCAACGTCTGATCTCTTCACATCTGTCTCCCCACCCTCAATAATTTGATGAAGTCGGCGCCCCTACTACTAGGCCAATACCTTAAGCAATAACGGATTTAGCTGGGGGCAGCTGCGGCGATTGCCCCCTCCCCCGAAACAGGCTTTTACTTTTCAAATTATCAAGATCGTAAATAATTGCTGTATTTATTTTTGTAAAATTTTAATAATAAATGGACAGATTTTAGTAAATGTATTTATAACGATTAAAATTTGCTGTAATTTTAGAGATCAACTATTCTGTTCTAGCTTCAGAGAGAGAGAGAGAAAAGAAAGAAAACATCTAGTTTCAGAAACAGAGGAAGCTGAAAGGAAAAGAGATTTTGATTGATCATGAAAAGCAATGGATGTTTTGTTTTGTTTTTTATTTGGTGGTTTAACGACCACCGTGAGCAACTCAGTGGGCTATAAACAGTCGCCCGTCCTTAATTTGGGGTCACTGGTTCCAGGGAAGGGAGAGAGCCAGTACCGTAAGACAAACACAACATCCATGCTTCCGAACCCGGACCCATCACGGACGAATGGTCAGAAGCCATCGCTTAGACCACTGCGCCACCGATGGGTGTGCTTTATTTAGTATAATATTTCCACAAACTTCCGAGAGAAAATCGCCAGTAAGACAATCTGCAACGCAGGAATGACTAGATGAAGTAAAGTAAATAGAAGTTCCTGTCAAAAGAAGTGAGAACCATGCATTGAGAAAGATAAACGAATATTTAATGGAGGAATTACCAGTCATATTGCGCAGGGGTGGTTCAAGCTGGAAATTTTTCTGTTAAATTATGCCATCCGAATAGTTGCCCACTGATAAAATTTGTTTTGAAAGATTCTATCCGGACGTGATATTTAAAACGCACGGGGCTCGTTTTCTCACAAAGCAGTTAACTAAACGCCAAAAAAAGCAGTACGGATTTTTAAGTTGGTTTTTCCACATTGTGATTCAAAAATTTAGTTCATTTTTTTTTCATGGTAAAAGTCTTTAAAATATTCTGCTAGTGCGTGCGTTCGTTCGTACGACCCTTCAACAGTATCTATCAAGCTTTTTTTTAGATCAGATCAGCCGCCCCTGAAATGATTGGGGGCATCATAAATTTTTTCCTAATATAACGGTGAAACTGTGTTTCCCTAATTCAGAGCGACTCAGTTTCATTGGTAGAGCAAAAGTGCCTTGTGCTTCGTGTGAGCTCAGATAGGATGTGTAACTTTTAAATAAACAGCTGAACAACAACAACAACGAAAAGAAATATTTCAACTGTAAGATTAATTAGTACCTTTAGACACGGATTTATACACCTCCTACACCTTTCCACCACCACCTTCAAATTCCTCCCACACCCTAACCATAAAAAATCTTAACTTTCCTCCATTAGGAGGTATGTAACACGCACACATAAATAAGCAAATACTATTTAGTTTTTAAGCATTAGTCCATTTTATTATCATACAGAGCAGCTCTCAACAGCTTTTAGAATTTACATAAATTCCTCAATTTTAGCCTCATGTATATTCGGTCGAAATGCGATAATTTTTCATTTTTTATTTTATTTTAAATCTATGTATATAGCAGCCTAATGTTTTTTTTTTCTTTTTTTAGCTTATTCTTGTTTAAAGCATGTGTTTAAAATCTGTCGTTGCGACTGCAAAACGTATGTACGTATTATTGGGCGCCCGTAGCTTAATTTTTAGGAGGGGGGTCAAACAGAATTTGTGACTACAAATGATATATACAAATAACATATGCAAATTTCCCTATGGCTTCTTGTTATCTAATTATTCTAACCCTTTTTTCCACACTATCAACACATAAATTTAATTGGAAACCAGAAGACTCAAAAACTACATAAAAAATGGATATAACTTAAAATTAAACAGCATGTTGGGATAAAAAGGAAATTTCTTTTTCGTTCTTTTGATCATCCACTTGTATCACATGCGTCACGAAACCGCGGGATTACCCAAGTGGTAATCAAGAATGAGCAAGTACACTGAAGTCTGATTTCTGGGAGAAATTTTGTGATATTTTTGTCTAGCAGTGAATAGTTGCTGTAGAGGATGATATATTTTATATTTCTTCGCTTTTCATACTTTTCCATTCTGTACGAATGTACGCTGTTCTTCAGCGTGCAATAGGGAATTTCATTATTACTTTCTACAATAAATTTTTGATTTTTCTACTGAAAATTTCTAACTTTTTTTCATTGTTACTGCAACGCACGCATTCAGAAATTAAACAGAAAAATTATTAATTAGAATTCTCGTTATCGCGAAACTCTCTGTAGTATGTTCCAGGAAGAGATAGGGCACGATACGATTTTCACGGGAGGGCAAATTCCCCCTCTTGCCCCCTATATGGGCCCCCATGTACGTATCTCTTCATTTTAGTGTGCTACAGATTTTGCAGATATATTCTGGAATCATTTCAGCATGCAGAAGAATTGTGAAAATATCAATATCTACCTACTGTTTCAGCAACCCATGTAAATACTTTTAATTGCTTTTGCCTTCTTTAGGGAAGCATTTAGACATGATAGTTAGGAAAATAAAACAGCAGAAAACAAAATAACTGTGTGTAAAAAAGATTCCGGATTTTAACCTTTCATAACTGTAAAAAAAATTTGAAAGTTCCCTATTTTTGAAGTTTTTCATGTTTTTAATTCAGGTTTAAAGCCTAAAAAAATCATCAGCCTTTGAAAAATGTGCTTTCATCCATCCCTGACCCCTCAAACGTTTTAGCCCCCATCTCTCATACATTTTTGGTAAAACCCTTCCTTTGAACAAGTACCGTCGATGGCATAGTGGTGAGCGCTTCTGGCTGTCATGAGAAGAACCGCGGTTCGATTCTGGGAATGTAGAAACGTTCGAACGACTTAATATCCGCCGTGCCTCGGCCGAACCCCGGTAATAAAATTAAGAGCGTCTTTGCTGCCCTTTTCTACCTCGCTTCAGTGTGACTTTCCTGTCGGGCACTCTAGCTCAAATTTCCTAAAGATTGTTTAAGACCTGGGATCTGACCAGTGGAGGATTTAGAGTTACTGAAGCCCTGCGCACAGCACTTTGCCAGGCATCCTTACAATATTACCCGAGTATTTTTACTCTCTCCTACTTACCAATCATCCAGGAACTGGCTCCCGGTAATAGATAACGGCGTCTTCCTACCCCTTTCTACTTCGCTTCCGTGTCACTTTTCTATCGGGCACTCTGGCCCAAATCTCCAAGCTTCGTATTTCTAAGGGTTTAAGACCTGGAGTCAGAAACTCCCTTCCTAAAATCCTCTACATGTGATCATTTGATCATTTGATCTCTTCTACTAATGTATAAAAAAATATTGTGATCGCAAAAACTACACTGCTCGCCACCCAAAATGCAACACCAAGAAGGACACGAGATAGCAAAGCCAGATTTACTGGACACATAACAACAGATACAAAGATGAAACGATTGAGCTTACAGGCCCGTGCGACTTGCGGAACACGCAGATATCAATAGTTCGTGTGGCCCCCATGGCTGGCAATAACGGTAGCACCACACCGCGGCATCGAACGAAAGAGGCTTTGGATGTCGGCTTGGGGTATGTCGGTCCAGGCTGCTTCCACACGTTGCCACAGTTCATCAGGCTTAGCCGCAGGTGGTGCTTGCCGTGCCACTCGGTTGCCGATCAGCGACCAGACGTGTTCGATGGGCGACATATCGGGAGAACAGGCGGGCCATGGCAGCAGTGACACCTGGTGGGCCGAATTGTTGCAAGATGCGTGCCACGTGTGGGCGCGCATTGTCCTGTTGAAACGTGGCCACTGGCAGGTAAGGGAGGACTACAGGCTCCAAAACGTTGGAGATGTATATAGTGGCGGCTGTTGAGTGTACCGGCGATGCGTACCATAGGGGTGCGGGTGTCATGTTCAATTGCGCCCCAAACCATAACGCCAAGCGACGGACCGGTATGGCGATGCATAATGCAGGCGTGATACAGTCTCTCGCCGCGGTGCCGCCACACGCGGATCCGACCATCGTGGTGTTGCAGGCAGAAGCGGGATTCGTCGGAGAAGACAATGTCGTGCCATTCCGTAGTCCAGGTGCGGCGTTCAACGGCCCACTGCCGCCGCACACGACGGTGGTGTAACGCCAATGATAATAGAAGCAATGGGCGCCGTGCGACAAATCCCCGCTCCTGCAGACGACGTCGAACGGTACGCAACACACCCTATTACTGGTTGTTGCGCAACACACCCTAATTACTGCGCTAACGTTCGTGATGTGGCGGTGCGAGCCACACAACATGCCGGTCCTATCTATCGTTCGGTGGTGTGCCGCGGCTGCGGAAATCGCTCACGTCGGTCCGTCCGTCCCTCCTGCACCCTCCGAATCCATACTCGCCTCACTGTGGTTAGATGTCGTCCCACGCAGGCTCCGGTGTCTCGGTACGATAAACCGCTGTCGCGATAAGCCACTATTCGTCCTCTGTCGAACTCCGGAACGTGCTGGAATGACTGCCGTATTCTGCGACGAGGCATCAGGAAACTTCGCACGCACAGGTCTGGCAGCAGAACACACTTCCACAACTTACACCCCGCCTTCTGTGCACCCTTCTTATAGTGCTTCTCGGTGGCAGGCCGGGCGCACATGATTTGCATATGCCCTGCAATGCTAATCGTTTGCATGTCCTCCCGCGGGCGACGCATGCTACGAATTTCAGGCCAATCGGATGCTTCCTTCTTGGTGTTGCATTTTGGGTGACCAGCAGTTTAATTGATTTCCAGATTTCAACAGAAATACCCATTTTGGCCTCCGACGAACATAATTTGGCTATTTTCATGGTGGTTTCTGTGTGTGTGTGTGTGTGTGGTTTGTGGTCGCCATAACTGAAAAACTATTATAGCTATATGAAGACGGAGTTTAACACTGAGGGCTTTTGTGATACTTTGATGGGGTGGAAATGACTGAAATTAAAAGTAGAAAGCCTTTTGTTAGGGAAGAAAAGTCAGAAAACTTTGCTGTCGTACACAGTTTCACGAGCATTGTCTTGATTTTGAATTTCTGTAATATTTCCTTTGGATGACTGTGGCGACTTCCACTGAGCATTCTGACGCTTCGTTACAGGGTCATAACGAAAACACCATGTCTCGTCACCTGCCACAGTGCTTTGAATAAAATTTTGCATTGTTTCAGCAGTGTCCAGGATGTCTTTTTTTTTAATTGGAGGTTTAACGACCACCGTGAGCAACTCAATGGGCTATATGCAGTCGCCCGTCCCTAATTTAGGGTCACTGGTTCAAGAGAAGGGAGAGAGCTACTGTCGTAAGACAAACACAACATTCATGCCTCACTGGAATTCGAACCCGGACCCCTTTCGGACAGGATATCTTTTGCGTACTCCACTTGTGCATGTTTCTGGTTGTCTCACAAAGCAGGCGGAACAAAACGAGCGTAAACATTTTCCCGCCGCCCCGATGGCGCAGTGGTATAAGCGTTGGCTTATGATCATTCGTGCGTGATGGATCCGGGTCCGAATCTCGGTGAGGCATGGATGTTGTGTTTGTCTTACTGCTCTGGCTCTCTCCCTTCGCTGGAACCAGACGCCCTAAATTAAGGACGGGCGACTGCTTATAGCCCATTTATAACGAAGTGTATTTCTCCGTCATTTTTATCCGCGCCGGGGTTCGAACCCGGGTCCCCTCACTCCGGAATAAGTTGCTCTACCAATTGAGCTACGCGGACATTTTATTCTGATTCCTATTTGCCTTTATGTCGTGTGCGTCCTTCTGGCAGGTACGTCACATCTCCTGGTACGTTACATCATCTCCCCCTTATTTTTTTTTTTTTTTTTCGAAGTGCTGGAGAAGGGATTCTCTTATTTTTCCTATCTCGCGGTGTGGAAATAACATCACACCATTGCGAGATTTTGAACGGTCGGGTCATCCGGATAGTTCGGGCGCCATTATAACGAAGTGTATTTCTCCGTCATTTTTATCCGCGCCGGGGTTCGAACCCGGGTCCCCTAACTCCGGAATAAGTTGCTCTACCAATTGAGCTACGCGGACATTTTATTCTGATTCCTATTTGCCTTTATGTCGTGTGCGTCCTTCTGGCAGGTACGTCACATCTCCTGGTACGTTATACATTCAGTTGCTCACTGTGGTTGTTAAACCTTCAAATAAATAATAAAATAAATCACCCTCAAATCTCGCATTAAAATCAGATCAGATCATATCTAGAAGATTTTAGGAAGGCATTGTCTGACCCTAGGTCTTAAACAACCCTTAGAAATAGGAAGCTAAGAGATTTGGGCTAGAGTGCGCGATAGGAAAGTGACACGAAAGCGAGGTACAAAGGGGCAGGAAGACGTCCTCAGCAAACCCGGTGGTACAGTGGTCTAAGCGATGGCTTCTGTACATTCGTCCGGAAGGGGTCCGGGTTCAAATCCCGGTGAGGCATGGATGTTGTGTTTGTCTTACGGCACAGGCTCTCTCCCTTCCCTGGAACCAGTGGCCCTAAATTAGGGACGGGCGACTGCTTATAGCCCAATGCGTTGCTCATGGGGGTCGTTAAACCTCCAATCAAAAAAGAAAAAAAAGACGCCCTTATTTATTACCGGGGGGCCAGTACCCGGGGCCCGTGCCCATCCGACGCACTGCGGATATTTTGTGGTTCGAGCGCTTGTACCTGCCTGGGATCGAACCTGAGGTCTTCTCCGTGGCAGTCACGAACGTTGATAACTAGGACACCCGCGGCCCTTTGACGAATCATCTCTTCATTAACACCGAGCTCACATTTCAGCATCCTCAAGGTCACACAACGATCACTTTTCATCCTTTCGCGAACTTTCTCAACGAGTTCAGACGTGCGCACTGAAATCGGGCATCTGGGCCTTTCGTCATTTTCCAAATCTTCCCGCCCAGCCTTGAAACGTGAATACCATCGGAATATTTGTGCATGAGATAAGCGATTATCTCCACACACGTCACGCAACAATTCAATTGTCTCTGATGCAGTTATACCGATTTTCAAACAGAACTGAATATTTGCTCTCTGCTCCGTGACAGAGCTGTGGCAATGTTCATCCGCCGTTTGAGCGTTCAACTGTCCCAGATGCAGTTTTACCGATTTTTAAACAGAACCGGATATTTGCTCTCTGCTCCATGACAGAGCTGTGACAATGTTCTTCCACCGAATGACGTCATACACAGAGTTCAACTGTCTCAGATGCAGTGCACAACAATTCAACTGTCTCAGATGTAGTTTTACCGATTTTCAAACAGAACCGGATATTTACTCTCTGCTCCACGACAGAGCTGTGACAATGTTCTTCCACCGAATGGCGTCATACACAGAGTTCAACTGTCTCAGATGCAGTGCACAACAATTCAACTGTCTCAGATGCAGTGCACAACAATTCAACTGTCTCAGATGTAGTTTTACCGATTTTCAAACAGAACCGGATATTTACTCTCTGCTCCATGACAGAGTGTGACAATGTTCTTCCACCGAATGACGTCATGCACAACGTAAATAATCATCTGCGCAATTCTCACGCAAGCGCTGTTGCCACCGCATACCTGATAAATGATTTATCAAAACACCATGCCTTCTTGACCCGTGTGTTTTACCGGGGATTTGAAAAAAGCAGGTTGGCTCAGTTCTGATTCAGCCATCAGTTTGGAATGTAGATCTACGACTTGCAGATCGGAGAGTTCAAATGAGCTAGTCGAGTATGGTTTCAATCGGCTGCTCTTGCTGTGAAGTCTTATCTGTCGATTTATACTTCTTTGAGCTAGTGCGAGATGGGCCAGGTAATACGGATTCGATCGGTGTGCAACGTATATTCTATTTTGACTTTCCTTTTGAGTTTCTTTTTCTCTGTAACTTTAAGTTTGCTGTCTTAGACATTTTCAAACCTTAACGTTATGTCTTTTCCCTCAAACGATAATAATGTTGGCAACACCCTGCAGTCGAAACAAGTGTGACGTATGTGTGGCCGGATAATAACGATAGATAAAAAGGCAATGCAGCGGTTGTTTACGGAGGATCGCTTCCGTGTCACTTTCCTATCAGGCACTCTAGCACAAATCTCCTAGCTTCCTATTTCTAATGGTTGTTTAAGACCTGGGGTCAGACACTTCTTCCTAAAATCCTCTACAAATGATCTGATCTGACCTGTTTACGGAGGATTTATGTTATTGATGATAGACGTGCTGTTATATTGTGTTTGGTTGTTAAATCACTGACAATGTATCGAGTAAGCCAGTAAACCCTATGTGAGTGTGGACTACAACCCATGCAAGCAATATAAAAGTATTTGTAAGTACTTCTTGACCTTTTTTCTTGTAAAGTGTATGGGTACCTTTTAATATTACATTGACTCAGCACACATAGCGTAATTACTGATGTAAGGACTAAGTTACAGTGGAAAGAAAATTACGTTACAGGTGTGTTGGATTTTTCTTTGGTGGCGGCGGCTGCTTTCAGGCGTTATCGATACTCTCTAGTTCGTTGGGCTGCAGTTTTCTTCGGCTTGTTACATTCCTCATCACTTGCTCTTGCCTCTCGTTTTGATTTTCTCCACTTTTGCTTGCGTTCATTCTGCAAATTCCGCGACATTGTCGAAAATGTTAACACGTTCACTCGAAAACAATTTTTTAAATATTATTTTAAACCACATGGATGCGTTCTTTATATATTTGAATAGATCTCGTCGAGAGCTTTAAAACGATAATACGCAAAGTCATTTTGCACTCACGGTTGTCCAGATAAACCGCGATATTGTCAAAAGTGTTCACCGGTTCACAAGAAAACAATTTTTAAAATGTTCAGTTTAAACCAGAGGTTAAGCTACGATCGCTATTTTCGCAAAATGCGATGAATGAAAACAATGAAAGCGCGCGAGAAAATTAGCGTCCTGTCGCAAAATGGCGCCAGACGTTTAAATATGACAGAGGTGATTGTGTTCAGAAATTTTCGAAAATTTGAAAATTTGTCCAGGGGGAAAATTAAAATTCCGCCGCTAATTCGTGGGTGAAAGTATTCCGTCATACGATGTTCGGTCTGACGGTGTCGCGTCAATTCATCGCGCGCCAGTTCGTCGACTGCGACGATTCGTCGCGCGCCACTTCCTCCACTACGTCGATTTGTCGTCGCGCGCCAGTTCGTCCACTACAACGATTTGTAGCGTGTCAGTTCGTCGACAAAAGAGGCTAAATTTCTTTAGCATTTTCCTACAACTTTTTCCTTCATTTTAGCATTTTTTGAGCCACCTTAAACTGTGTTTAAGCCACTTCGAAAATGTTCTTCGTATATTTGAATAGATCTCGCCGAGAGCTTTAAAACGATACCACGCGCAGTCGTGTTGTTCTCACGGTTGCCGAGATAAACTGTGTCAAACGCGGCGGCATTCCCAGAAATATTGCATCATCTACCCGGTGCACAGGGAGCGTCGCGCGCATGATTTATTGCGCAGTATGCGAATTGGACTCTATTTTGTTTACGAATATGCTAACACGATTAGTGTGCTATACGTATTTTAGACGCTATAATGATTTCAATTGGGACCTATTTTTGGCACAGGCTGTCGGCCGTAAGTCGTACTATCCGCGGAGTTAGACGTAGTCCTACGTCAGAAAAAAAAAACAAAAAAACAACAGTCTCATTACTTTACTGCCGCACTGTGTGTTGAATTGTATGTGTCATATGTTAGTATTTTGAGCTGCTCGCGTTATGTCAACTTTTTTTTTTTTTTTTTTTTTTTTTTTGGAGGTTTAACGACCACCGTGAGCAACTCAATGAGCTATAAGCAGTCTCCTGTCCCTAATTTAGGTCCACTGGTTCCAGCAAAGGGAGAGAGCCAGTGCCCTAAGACAAACACAACACCCATGCCTCACCGGAATTCGAACCCGGACCCCTTTCGGACGAATGATCAGATGCCGTCGCTTAGACCACTGCTCCACCGGGGTGGCATCTCAACTTCAGAGTCTACCTAGAAGCATTTTTATGGGTCTACTTTATCTCAACTTTAGAGTCTACCTAGAAGCATTGTTACGGGTCTACTTTCCATAAAACCAAAATTTTAGCTGTTCAAAGACTGAAATAATAATTTTTCATGCGATCTTTGGAAACTCTTTTCGAGTTTCCATAATGGTATGAAGCATGGCTGTTTAACGTCACTGTTGCTAAAAAAAAAGTAGCATATTTTTTTAAGCTAAGGTCTTAAGTTGCCTAATAACAGAAATCGCGTGCTTCGGTGATGAAAAAATCACCAGTGTTGCGGGGACTTACCTCGTATATCACAAAATTACAATGTCGTGAAATACGTAATCTTACTCCATAGTGATGTCAAGACAGTTCAAACCGTAGTTCATTGATTAGCTTATCTCCACTTCCCTAATAACAGCATTTACTCTAACAGCTGTTTTAAAGAAAACAGTAAAAAAAAAAAAAAAGCAGCTTTTTTGTTTGTTTTTTGAAAAACAAAATACCTCATGCCAAACAATCTTCTGTTTCCCCGAACTACCAGCATAATGACCATCTACGCTGTGTAATGCAGTTCACGCTCGGTAACAGCTGTTAAATAAATTCCTAAAAAGGTCGTAGAAAAAAACTTCTCCTTAACCATTTTATTTTTTCCATTACGCGAATAAAAATAATTCAGGATAATATATAAAGACATGTGCTTATTTTATTCTTTGAAAGGCGAGCCATTTCGTTTCTCGGGCAAAAATGGAATGTTTGTGCTGTGTTCGCTGGTTTTTCATTCTCATGTTTATTAATACACATCCATCTTGGGAATTTCTGAACACAAGTATTTATTGTTTTTCCTGGTTACTTCCCCCAAAAACGCAAAAGACAAAACAAAATGAGAAGCAAATATCTCAACGAACTATTTTCGCTATAATGAGCCATCAAAATGATTTTACCCTCAAGGCTTTTTTTTTTTTAAATTTGTTATGTTTTTATCATCGTATTCTATTTTTATTTCTTCGTAAATACTGGAAAATTCTAAAAGTGAGGTATATATAAAGCTTATTGAGATGTCTGCAGAGCGTCTTAACCTACATATAAACGTGTTTCATTTATAGTTTTATGAACATCTGCATTAACGAAGACCCGCCTGAGATACAACGCAAAAAACAGCAGCCTGAAAAACTTGTTAAAAAGATTTGTTTATTTGTTGTACTTTGAATTCAGTCGTAAGCCAAGGAGAAATTGGAAGTTTCGTCGGTGTAAACAGAAAAATAAAAAACTCCATCGCCAAATATTAAAAAAAAACTCTTCGATGTAATTTCTGAATTTGTGAAGAAAACTATAAATAGATGACGCGAGACCATATTGTCTACTTTGCGTACAAAATTATTTTGCGTATGTATTTAGGTGCATCAGCATGCTTTTCACAACAACATAGAAAAAAAGAAAGAAAAGAAAAAGGAAAAACTGTGGTGTAATTAGAGTGTCTCTCTTGGCCTGAAATAAAGCTCTCGTCATTTTAGACCGTCAAAAGATGTACAGGGGTTGGACTAAATAATGTGAACAGCTGAGAAATACGCGATATGTCTATTAACAAAGTGTTGGGCCGCCATTTGCCTTTCATACAGCTTCCAATCTTCTTGGAACAGATTCATTCAGCTGTTGAATAGACTCCAGTGGAATTCTGAACCACTCGTCGATCAAAACATCAGCCAATTGCTTCACAGATGTTGGCTGAGGGAATCTGCTCTCCAAAACTACACACAGTGGTTTAATGACATTCAAGTCAGGTGATTGAGCTGGGCAGGGCAGATATTGATCTTAGTACTCCTTAAACCAAGACTGAACTATTCTGGCTGTGTGTATGGGCGCATCATCATCTTAAAAAATGACATCATTGTTGGGAAACAACAGTAGAACCAGGATGCACCTGATCACCTAGAATATTCTAGTACTCGTTGGAAGAAACTCAGCTATGTAGGGTGTAATGTTCGTGTAATACATCTGTCTGAACATTACACAAATCAGTTCTTAATAACTTCACTTTCAAGCGAATCAGGAGTCATTCAAATAACTTCAGAAAAGGTTACTTACTATTCGTCTTTATTCTTAATCCTTTGGCACTTCAAGAAGACGGAAGTACAACTCTTTTTCCAACGTCAGTAAAATAATCCAACGAATGTAACAGTTTGTTAAGAAAAAACACAACACCAACGCTAAAGTAAAACACACAGTCGTCAAATAATTCATTTCAATTTAACATACGTCTCTCAAGTAGTATATCTTCCTCCATCTCCACAAAACACACCACTGCTGCTTCTCAAAACATTATTTATATTGTTCAGTTCTCATCTCGGACACGTCATTCATTCCGACCTCAGGTGTGTTGCCAAACATACTCTTGAAAGCAGTTCTTGCAATATATATATACATATATATATATATAGCGTGGTGAGTTATGGCCAAACCCCTCCAAAATGACTCCACAACTTAAATCTTGGCCCTCAGTCTCCGGCAGCTGGAATGTACCTGGCCAAGGCAGCGGCCAGTGCGACATGAAGGCAGAAGATGCTAAGAATCCCCGGAAGACCAGACTAGGCTGCCATCTGATACTGACCTTGGCTACGTATAATTGACGCTCCCTATCTTCTGATTCAAGGCTTCTTGAATTGGAAGAGGAAGTACAAAGGATCAAGTGGGACATCGTCGGTCTAAGTGAGGTAAGGAGAAAAGGAGAAGATCTCACTGAACTGAAAAGTGCACATCTCTTCTACTATCGTGGGACAGATACTGGCAGAACTAGTGGTGTTGGATTTACAATAAACAAGAAACTGAAGTATAAAGTTGTAGAAGTTGAAAGTTCTTCTGACAGAGCTGCACGACTTGTTATCCAATTCTCGAGAAGATACCAGGCTCAGATTATTCAAACTTATGCACCCACCACAAGTCATCCTGAAGAAGAAATCGAAGAATTTTATGAGGAAATTCGTCATCTAAATAATAAAGGTAAGCAGCACTTGAAGATAATTATGGGAGATTTCAATGCAAAAATAGGGCAACGGCAACAGAATGAAACTTCAGTAGGTAAATTCGGTCACGGCAACAGAAACCAGCGTGGAAATCCTCTCGTAGAGTTAGCAGAGGCAGAAGGGTTTTTCATCTTGAACTACTTTTTCAAGAAAAAGCCACACAGGAAATGGACATGGAGACATCCCAATGGGACGACAAGTGAAATTGATTTTATTAGGTGTAACAAAAAATTCGTCATAGAAGACTGCAGTGTGCTAAACAAGTTTAACACAGGTAGTGACCATAGATTGGTGAGATATAAGATGCACCTCAACACTAAACTCGAACGTGGCAAGGTCATAAGACAAACAAAATGTATTGACATAACCAACCTTAAAAAACACCATAATATCTTCAAGTTGGAACTGAAGAACAGATTCTCTGCTTTAGAAGGCCTAACATCGGAAGAAGTGGATATTTCTGAAGTTAACAGAAAAGTAACCAAAGCTCTTATGGAAAGAGAAACAAAATTAGATGGGTCTAAGAACGAGTTGCATGTGAACAAATTGTCAGGAAAAACCAAAATGTTGATGCAAAAAAGAAGAGAGATGAGGACAACTAAAGAAGATGTGACTTCCAAAGTGGAATATATAGAGCTATGCAAGACAGTATGAAAAAGTATCACTGAAGACGTAAGGAAATTCAACTGTGAACTAGTGAAGAAAGCAATTGAAAACAACCAAAGCCTAAACATAGCAAAGGGACATCTCAGTAAGGGAAGAAAACAGATTATGGCACTGAGAAAAGAAGATGGTTCTGTAACAAGAAATAGAGGTGAGATTTTGACAAGAGTGAAAGATTTCTACTCCAAATTATATGAAAGAGATGATACATGTACTCCAGACATCATGAAATGTACCAGTACCAGAGTATCTTCCAGTCCTCCCAGCAGAAGTTGCACATGCAATCAAGAACATGAAGTGGAGAAAAGCTCCAGGTGAAGATGGAATTACTGTAGACATCATACAAGAAGTAAGTGGAGAAATCGAAACAGTACTCGCCCAAATGTTCACTCGATGCCTTATTGAGGGGAAGATTCCTGAGGTTTGGAACAACGCTACAATGATCCTGCTACATAAAAAAGGTGGCATTGAGGATCTCAGGAACTACAGACCTATCAGCCTCCTATCAGTGGTTTATAAAATCTTCACTAAAGTTCTTTCACACTGCTTGAAGGTAACACTGGACATGACTCAACCGAGAGAACAAGTTGGATTCAGGAGTGGCTACAGAACAATAGATCATATCCACGTACTGAGAGAACTAACTGAAAGAGCGAGGGAATATGGACTTCCATTGTGCATGGCTTTTATCGATTATGAAAAAGCCTATGATACGGTGAAACCATCAGCAGTTACAATGGCTCTGAAATCCTGCGGTATTGAAGATGCATACATTAATACACTGCCGGACAATTGCTAAGGACGGATGACAATAGCAACGATAACAACCATAAAATGGAAGGCAGGAAAATGTGGAAATTAGCATAAGTGCGGGATACAGTAAGACGTGTTGTGCGTATGCAAATTTTGGATTGCCGAACTTGTTCGTGACGTCATAGCGCTGATAAGAGATATAATGGATTTGACGCGTATTGACCGTTGTTGTTCAAACGCAAAGTTGAAAGGGAAAGAATCAATTGACGAACTTGCAATTTTCAGTATGTCTTCCCGACATCACCTAGATGATTTTACGCGTGGGCGTAATATTGGCAAGATTGAAGAAGGGCGAAAAATAACAGATGTTGCCAGGGAGTCCCACGTCAGCCACAGTGTTGTTTCAAGGCTTTGGAAATCATTGCAAACAAATGGAGAGTGTAGCAAACGTCACGGGGGAGGTCGTGTTTGCAGTACGACACCTGCAGAAGATCGGTACATAGTGCTCTCAACAAAAAGAAACCGGCGCAGCACAGCAAGTGAGGTAGCAAATCAGTTTATGGCTACTACCGGCAAGCGTATCTCCTGAAAAACTGTCGCCAGACGTTTGCATGAAGGAGGACTATACGCCCGCCGTCCTGTTGTGTGCATCCCATTGTCCAGACGTCACCGTACCGCCCGTTTGCAATGGTGCCATCAACATCGCAATTGGACTGATAACGACTGGTCTGCTGTCCTCTTCTCAGATGAGAGTAGATACAGTCCATCGTCTGATTGTCGACGGCAACTGATCTGGCGTGATAGTGGTACTGCATATTGTCCAGCAAACATACAGGGAAGGGACCGATATCCGACATGTAGTGTCATGGTATGGGCTGGCATCATGATCAATGGCCGTACGTCTCTCTATGTGCTTCCAACTGGGACTATGACTGGCCAACTATACATTAATGATGTTCTGCTACCTCATGTTCGCATGTTCCGTGGTGCTGTCGATGATAGATTCATTTTCTTGGACGACAACGCAACATGTCATCGAACAGTCGCTGTCCAGGAGTGCCTTGAGAGCGAGGATATTCAACGCCTCGTATGGCCATCACGTTATCCAGATCTGAATCCCATTGAAAATGTGTGGGATTCTTTGGGGAGGAGCCAATGCCCTCCAATAAACAAGGACACCCTCATCCGTGTTGCTGGTCGCCAATGCCCTCCAATAAACAAGTGCACCCTCATCCGTGCACTGACAGAGGAATGGGATAAATTACCCCAACAGCTGCTTGATAATGTTGTGCAAAGCATGCCACGACGTGTGGAATCTTGCATCGCCCTCCATGGTGGCCATATCCCGTATTGACATCTTACGCCGGAACGCCTGCGGTCGGTAATTGCATTTTTTTCACGTTTACGTATTCTGCACAAAATGGCCTGTTTGTCCCTTGAACACGTTCCAAAGCCTTCTGGATTTCAGAGCACAATAAATTGTCTTTTGTAATGTCCTGGCATTCTGACATTTTTTTATATCCTTTGGCATCCAACCACACTTACATTTTTATGCGCTATATAGCCGTTTATGATCCGTCCTTAGCAATTGTCCAGCAGTGTATTATTAATAATGTCTATGAAAATGCAAGTGCAAAGATTCGGCTGTTTGAAAATACAACACACATAAAAATTGGAAAGGGAGTGAGACAAAGTGACACCATATCTCCGAAGCTCTTTAACGCCACATTGGAAAATGTCTTTCAATCACTGAACTGGGAAAACAAAGGGATAAAGATTAATGGAGATTATCTAACCCACCTTCGTTTTGCTGATGAAGTAGTCATTTTTGCAACTACACCATCAGAGCTGCAGAATATGATCCAAGAACTTGCTGACAAGAGTAAAGAAGCGGGATTAAAAATGAACTTTCAGAAGACAAAAGTGATGTTCAATGCTTTTACAAGAAAAGAAGATTTATCGATCGATGGAGAAAAGCTGGAGACACAGACACGTACGTTTATCTTGGACAGCAGATATCAAGTGAGGGTCACATTGATGAATAAATAAATCGGCGTACA
Organism: Macrothele yani; assembly: GCA_039090855.1. Lineage (NCBI taxonomy): Eukaryota > Metazoa > Arthropoda > Arachnida > Araneae > Macrothelidae > Macrothele > Macrothele yani. The sequence continues at coordinate 44,183,364 of CM077024.1, forward strand.
AAACTTGCCTGGAGAGCTTTTGGAAGAAGAAGCATAATTTTCGAGAGCAATATGCTATTATGTCTTAAAAGAAAAGTGTTTCATCAATTTACCTTTCCAGAGACGTGGACCTTAACTAAAAGAGACATACAAAGGCTGCAGACAACTCAAAGGGTCATGGAGAGGTGCATGCTTGGTGTAACCAGGAGAGATAAGAAGATGAACTCGTGAATCCGAAAAATGACAAGAGTGGAAGACATCATGATCAGACTTAAATCCCTGAAATGGCAATGGGCTGGACATACTGCCAGAAGGACAGACCATCGATGGACAACCGAAATTTTAGATTGGATTGCAAGGGACACGAAAAGACCCAGAAGAAGACCACATGGGAGATGGGCGGATGAAATTCGAAAGAATGCGGGAGTGACATGGAGGAGACTTACACAAGACAGACCGTTGTGGAGGAAACTTGGGGAGACCTTCGTCCAGCAGTTGATTGATAATGGTTAATGATGATCATGATGATGATGATATATGAAATCTCTTAAACGTGTACTGCGAAGTTGCCCTACTCATCCGGGAACTGCGCACTGCAGCAAGAACCACCTGTGGAGTATATAACGTCAGTCAAATTCTCTACGCCTACAACCAAGAACTTCCTGTAGAAATCACTGAATCCCACTAAATTAACACACCCAAACTAAAACTAAAACTCTCACAATTCACATAGAACAATAATAAAAATAATATATATACAGTATATATATATATACAGTGTGATGTAAGGTCAGGTGATGCGTAACATCACAGCCTCTCCTTGACAAATGTCAACCCCGCCTCCTCGTGGTACATAATGTTCCCACTAAAGGGGCTCTGACGACCGCCAATAGCGGTATAACTATACCATCGGGATTAGAGGAAATGCTATCCCACACTCACCAACCCGCTTGGCCAGCGTGGTGAGTTATGGCCAAACCCCTCCAAAATGACTCCACAACTTAAATCTTGGCCCTCAGTCTCCGGCAGCTGGAATGTACCTGGCCAAGGCAGCGGCCAGTGTGACATGAAGGCAGAGGGTGCTAAGAATCCCCGGAAGACCGGACTAGGCTGCCACCTGATGCTGACCTTGGCTACGTATAATGGACGCTCCCTATCTTCTGATTCAAGGCTTCTTGAATTGGAAGAGGAACTACAAAGGATCAAGTGGGACATCGTCGGGCTAAGTGAGGTGAAGAGGAAAGGAGAAGATCTCATTGAACTGAAAAGTGGACATCGCTGCTACTATCGTGGGACTGATACCAGCAGAACTAGTGGTGTTGGATTTATAATAAACAAGAAACTGAAAGATGAAGCTGTAGAAGTTGAAAGTTCCTCTGACAGAGCTGCACGACTCGTTATCCAACTCTCAAGAAGATACCAGGCTCAGATTATTCAAACTTATGCACCCACCACAAGTCATCCTGAAGAAGAAATCGAAGAATTTTGTGAGAAAATTCGTCATCTAAATAATAAAGGTAAGCAGCACTTAAAGATAATTATGGGAGATTTCAATGCAAAAATAGGGCAACGGCAACAGAATGAAACTTCAGTAGGTAAATTCGGTCACGGCAACAGAAACCAGTGTGAAAATACTCTCGTGGAGTTTGCAGAGGCCGAAGGGTTTTTCATCTTGAACTCCTTTTTCAAGAAAAAGCCACACAGGAAATGGACATGGAGACATCCAAATGGGACGACAAGTAAAATTGATTTTATTATGTGTAACAAAAAATTCGTCATAGAAGACTGCAGCGTGCTAAACAACTTCAACACAGGTAGTGACCATAGATTGGTGAGATGTAAGATGCACCTCAACACTAAACTCGAACGTGGCTAGCTCATAAGACAAACAAAATGTATTGACATAACCAACCTTAAAAAACACCATAATATCTTCAAGTTGGAACTGAAGAACAGATTCTCTGCTTTAGAAGGCCTAACATCGGAAGAAGTGGATATGTCTGAAGTTAACAGAAAAGTAACCAAAGCTCTCATGGAAACAGCAAGAAAATTAGCTGGGTCTAAGAACAAGTTGCATGTGAACAAATTATCAGGAAAAACCAAAATGTTGATGCAAAAAAGAAGAGAGATGAGGACAACTAAAGAAGATGTGACTTCCAAAGTGGAATATATAGAGCTATGCAAGACAGTATGAAAAAGTATCACTGAAGACGTAAGGAAATTCAACTGTGAACTAGTGAAGAAAGCAATTGAAAACAACCAAAGCCTAAACATAGCAAAGGGACATCTCAGTAAGGGAAGAAAACAGATTATGGCATTGAGAAAAGAAGATGGTTCTGTAACAAGAAATAGAGGTGAAATTTTGACAAGAGTGAAAGATTTCTACTCCAAATTATATGAAAGGGATGATACATGTACTCCAGACATCATGAAATGTACCAGTACCAGAGTTCTTCCAGTCCTCCCAGCAGAAGTTGCACATGCAATCAAGAACATGAAGTGGAGAAAAGCTCCAGGTGAAGATGGAATTACTGTAGACACCATACAAGAAGCAAGTGGAGAAATCGAAATAGCACTCGCCCAAATTTTCACTCGATGCCTTAATGAAGGGAAGATTCCTGAGGTTTGGAACAACGCTACAATGATCTTGCTACATAAAAAAGGTGACATTGAGGATATCAGGAGCTACAGAACTATCAGCCTCCTGTCAGTGGTTTATAAAATCTTCACTAAATTTCTTTCACGCCGCTTAAAGGTGACACTGGACATGGCTCAACCGAGCGAACAAGCTGGATTCAGGAGTGGCTACAACACAATAGATCATATCCACGTACTGAGAGAACTAATTGAAGGAGCGAGGGAATATGAACTTCCATTGTGCATGGCTTTTATCGATTATGAAAAAGCCTTTGATTCGGTGAAACCATCAGCAGTTACAATGGCCCTGAAATCCTGCGGTATTGAAGATGCGTATATTAATATTATTGATAACGTCTATGAAAATGCAAGTGCAAAGATTGGGCTGTTTGAAACTACAACACACTTAAAAATTGGAAAGAGAGTGAGATAAGGTGACACCATATCTCCGAAGCTCTTTAATGCCATATTGGAAAATGTCTTTCAATCACTGAACTGGGAAAACAAAGGGATAAAGATTAGTGGAGATTATCTAACCCACCTTCGTTTTGCTGATGACATAGTCATTTTTGCTACTACCCCATCAGAGCTGCAGAGTATGATCCAGGAACTTGCTGACAAGAGTAAAGAAGTGGGATTAAAAATGAACTTTCAGAAGACAAAAGTGATGTTCAATGCATTTACAAGAAATGAAGATTTATCGATTGATGGAGAAAAGCTGGAGATAACAGACACGTACGTTTATCTTGGACAGCAGATATCAAGTGAGGGTCACATTGATGAATAAATAAATCGGCGTACAAAACTTGCCTGGAGAGCTTTTGGAAGAAACAGCATAATTTTCAAGAGCAATATGCCATTATGTCTTAAAAGAAAAGTGTTTGATCAATGCATCCTTCGAGTGCTTACGTATGGTGCAGAGACGTGGACCTTAACTAAAAGAGACATACAAAGGCTGCAGACAACTCAAAGTAGCATGGAGAGGTGCATGTTTGGTGTTACCAGGAGAGATAAGAAGAGGAACTCGTGGATCCGGAAAATGACAAGAGTGGAAGACATCATAATCAGAGTTAAATCCCTGAAATGGCAATGGGCTGGACATACTGCCAGAAGGACAGACCATCGATGGACAGCCGAAATTGTAGATTGGATTCCAAGGGACCGGAAAAGACCCAGAAGAAGACCACATGGAAGATGGGTGGATGAAATTCGAAAGTATGCGGGAGTGACATGGAGGAGACTGGCACAAGACAGACCGTTGTGGAGGAAACTTGGGGAGACCTTCGTCCAGCAGTGGATTGATAATGTTTGACAATGATGATGATGATGATATATACAGTGGTGGAAATAGGAATTTTTCTCTGCCGGAACGCAACGCACAACTTGTAGTGTTGTCGCCTAAACCCGTCAAAATGAAGTCGCAACGTTTTGTCTGTTTCTGACTCCATAGTCAGAATTCGTCAAAAAGGCTTAACGCAGTTTTAACGGGTTTTGGCGACAACACTACAACGGTACAAGTGAATGCATTAAAAATTTAATATTCGCAAACCCATTTGCTGTACACATAAAACCATATAGGAAATTTCGTTATTAAACTTTAAAATGAAATAGTCACATATAGCTAAAGTCAGAGCTGTTTTCTTTATTCAGAAGTACGTTTCTTATTAGAAAGACCACGTGTATGTGTGCCGGTGCAATTAATGGTATCACCCTTTTTGGAGGTGTCCTCAAATAACAAACTTCGGAGAAAAAACGTCAGCTCGTATTTGAGGCAGATTTATGTAAGTAACTACTGTATATGGGGTGGCAAAGTAAAGAAATTCGGCTTTGTCTGAAATATCTATTTATTTAGCTACATTATCTATTATAACTTCGATTTGAAAAAAAATCATCTCCTAAAATAATCTCCAAAGTTTTTGTTTCAACAAGTCTTCTTGCATCTTTCTATGCAAGCCAAAAAAATCTGCATTTCTCCTTCCGTCACTCAACCATTTCCGTACGTACGGCTCGGGATTGAAGATCTTTGAAGGAGGTCCGTTTATTTTTATGAACATGAGGTTGCTGACGTGTGTAATGTTTAAAGCGTTTCTTAAATCAGTTATCAAATTCATGGTGCTAAAACCTCTTTCACACTCAGCTGTTGATATAGCAACAGCAGCAACAGATTTTAATAAGACTTTTAAATGATGTGAAACTTTTTTGGTTTCCTTGAAATGTCTGAACTCTTCCATGATTTTCCTTTCTTCCTCCAATCCGAATATTCGGCATAAACTTAGAACCTCTCCTTCTCCATATAAAATATTTATGTCGGTCGGCCAAAACGACGGATACAAAACCTGAAGTTGTTTTACAATGTCCTCGCTGCTGAATAATCTGGCAGATAAATTGCTGGCAACAGTCCGAAAAAATTAACACAGTTTATTTTCCCATCAGATTTATATCCCCTTGAATGTAAGTCCACCCCTTTGAACACCATATTTTTTACGGCATCTGATGCTAGTAAATAAAACTCGTCAAAACCACCCTCAGCTAAACCTTGGAAAACTTTCACTGTAAGAGAAATATGCGAATGTGCTTCTGGTAACGGAACAGAATTTCCTTGAAGACGCAGTGACAATGAACTAAGTCCCTTTAAGGCGGTTTTCATTAGTGCCAAATTTTCCAGGAAGCATGTACTCGTAAGTCTTTTCAGTAAGCCAGAAAACATGCTTCTTTCTTTACTATCCCTTGAAGCATCAGCAGATGTAGCTTTAAAATGCAAAGCCAAGGCTGGAAACTTATTCCAGACATCAGATACTGTTCGCTCACTAGATGCGACCCATCTTGTTCCAAGAACTCTCCCGACTGAAGAAAACAGAACTGCAATTTCTTCAGCATAGTGATGCAACTCGCGGGCGTTCTTTGGTGAAGCGTGATACAAAGAGTATAATTTATCGTAAAACGATTTAAAACCCTGTATGCTGTAAACCTCTTTAATTACGTCCCCGACAGCAAGTTCTAACTTATGATTTGCGCAGCGCCATATAATAAGTTCGGGAAATCTTTTTTAAGCTGTTGAGCCACACCAGATATGGAACCTGCGAAGTTTGCAGCTCCGTCGGAAGTGAAAGATATCAGATTATTTTTAATAAGCTCTATTGGAAAGTTCTTCACCAAGCAGTTCATAATCGACTCAGTTATTGCTGTTGCTTTCAAATCGTGTAATTCAATCAAGTCAAAAAATAGAGTTTGGGCATTTATATCATCCGGATCTATGGACATTCTTATGCAGATTATGAGTACCGAGAGTCGGCTTACAGTTGTACACTCATCAACCAAGATACCGAATTTTATATTTTGGGAGACGATTTCTTCACAGAGCTTTTTACGCATGTCATTTCCTATAGAATCGCAAATATCCATACATGTCTTCCTAGACTGCAATATCATCCCCATCTCAGTGCCGTTTTTCTTTTGAAGATCAATCAAACCAGGAAAATCGGCAAAAGGTCCATTGTTCTTCGCAATGAAATATGCGGTATTGAATATTTTGTACGTATTGTACACTTTATTTTTATTTATTTTTTCAACAATATTTTCAAAGACGCCTTCAGAGCGTTTTGCGTTCATTTTAAAAGCTACTTTATGAGCGTGACTTTCTCTGTGCTCCTTTTTTTTTTTTCCTTAGAGCCGTATTTTGCTTCTTCTTATCGTCAGCCGTAGATCTAACTTTGCAATCTATCCACTCCTTAGAAAGCCTTGCACCAGTTAAAAATTCTGAAACGTTCATATTCCCGGTGGTTTTACAGACGGCACATACTAAACACACATTTTTTAAAACAAGCCAAGAGTACTCTTTCAAAAAATACTTACTTTGATCCTCAGTCCAACACTCGGGTTCAAATTCTTCTAATGAACTTCCTGATGCAGTTATTTCCTTTGACTGTTGTATTTTTCTTGGTGATACTTCACACGGAGTCCGAGCTTGAACAGGGAGGGAAGGTTTCCAAAGTGCCGAGTTCTGTTTTTTTCCTTTTAACTCATCTTTTTTCCCAAAGAAATCTGTTAGTGTTATTTTCATTATTTTCAGTTGTTTTCTTTTCTCACACAAGAACAAATTGAAACTTACAACAACGACTACAATATCAGTCAAAAAGTCACGTCCTACCCCGACAAGAGCTGGAGTTGAAGTGACAGCATGTGTAGAGTGTAGTATCATCCGCTCGTTGTATAAGCTTGTTGCCAGGTTACAGGAACTGCGAAGTCATTTTATGTCAAGAGCGGAGAGAGGTTGCAAGGTCATCAAGCAATCAGCTCCCGTCATGAACTTCGCTCTCACGTAAACACTTCGCACTCATCGTGGAATTAAGCGGCGTTGCAGTCGTCACCATGGCGGAAAATCGCAAAGGAAGGACGCCAAATGGCGAAGAGAAACTTTTTTTAGAACTACAGCTAGAACTCCGGTAGTACCTACACAAATGTCGAGTGAGATTTATTAGAGGAAAATAATAAAAAAAAATTGATACGACGAACAATTAATACAAGATGGTGTCATTAATTGAAATATATAACGCATTACGAAATGTTTTATGAAAATTAAATGCTCCCTTTCTGTTGGTGTCGATAACGGAACGCCGGGACGCAGGGTTTTGCTTCCGGAACGCGGGGTTTCGCTCCCGGATCGGCGTTGCAGTGCGTTCCGGCCCATTTCCACCACTGTATATATATATATATATGGACGATGATGAGGTGTGGGTTGGGCCAGGTATGTACTAGATGTAATTTAAAATTTTTGATTAATTTTAAATTTCCGTACCTTTGAGTGCGGTTCTGTTACTTGGTGATTTTTGGGGACTTATTCTCTTTGCATCTATGTCATAGCAGAAACCCATATTCAACTAGGCCTTTGTGGAAGTGAGTAAATGCAGAGTTTTGTTGGTCCTTGATAAAGCCAAGGCTTAGCATTTTCAATACTTTCTGCATCCCTGTTTTTTTTTCAAAGTTATAGTTGTATCTACTTTGCAAGGTATATATACATATATTATTTTGTTTTAGCAATATATCCATATATATTATATACTGGCACAAGACAGACCGTTGTGGAAGAGGCTTGGAGAGACCTTCGTCCAGCAGTGGATTGATAATGGTTGACAATGATGATGATGATGATGATGATATATATATATATATATATATATATAATGCTAAAACTAAAGCAAAAAAATTAAGAGAAGAAAATAAAACTATATTAAAAATAGAGAAAAAAAAATAGAGGGAAAAAATGCAAAAACTTCCTAATCAAACGAGCACCGGAGTAAACAATAAACAAAAAAACAAATTTTCCCAAAACTGGAAGAACACAGGGATTGCAGATCGTATGACAGAATCTCTCATGGCTTCGTCAGGGGCAAGCATGAAGAAAATCTCTCATATATCTACAAAGACCAGGAAAGTGTGGGTTTATGCTAATTTAGTTCGCTACAAACGATAAATTAAAGTTAAGGGAAAATTCAACAAATTTAACAGAGACAAATAACCCACTACTAGCAAACCAAATAACATTGCCCAACACACATATATGTATATATCTTATCATCATCATCATCATCATTGTCAACCATTATCAATCCACTGCTGGACGAAGGTCTCCCCAAGTTTCCTCCACAACGGTCTGTCTTGTGCCAGTCTCCTCCATGTCACCCCTGCATACTTTCGAATTTCATCCACCCATCTCCCATGTGGTCTTCTTCTGGGTCTTTTCCTGTCCCTTGGAATCCAATCTAAAATTTCGGCTGTCCATCGATGATCTGTCCTTCTGGCAGTATGTCCAGCCCATTGCCATTTCAGGGATTTAACTCTGATCATGATGTCTTCCACTCTTGTCATTTTTCGGATCCACGAGTTCCTCTTCTTATCTCTCCTGGTTACACCAAGTATGCACCTCTCCATGACCCTTTGAGTTGTCTGCAGCCTTTGTATGTCTCTTTTAGTTAAGGTCCACGTCTCTGCACCATACGTAAGCACTGGAAGGATGCATTGATCAAACACTTTTCTTTTAAGACATAATGGCATATTGCTCTTGAAAATTATGCTGTTTCTTCCAAAAGCTCTCCAGGCAAGTTTTGTACGCCGATTAATTTCTTCATCAATGTGACCCTCACTTGATATCTGCTGTCCAAGATAAACGTATGTGTCTGTTATCTCCAGCTTTTCTCCATCAATCGATAAATCTTCATTTCTTGTAAAAGCATTGAACATCACTTTTGTCTTCTGAAAGTTCATTTTTAATCCCACTTCTTTACTCTTGTCAGCAAGTTCCTGGATCATGCTCTGCAGCTCTGATGGGGTAGTTGCAAAAATGACTACGTCATCAGCAAAACGAAGGTGGGTTAGATAATCTCCATTAATCTTTATCCCCTTGTTTTCCCAGCTCAGCGACTGAAAAACACCCTCCAATGTGGCATTAAAGAGCTTCGGAGATATGGTGTCACCTTGTCTCACTCCCTTTCCAATTTTTACGTGTGTTGTATTTTTAAACAGCCTAATCTTTGCACTTGCATTTTCATAGATGTTATTAATAATATTAATGTATGCATCTTCAATACCGCAGGTTTTCAGAGCCATTGTAACTGCTGATGGTTTCACCGAATCAAAGGCTTTTTCATAATCGATAAAAGCCATGCACAATGGAAGTTCATATTCCCTCGCTCTTTCAATTAGTTCTCTCAGCACGTGGATATGATCTATTGTGCTGTAGCCACTCCTGAATCCAGCTTGTTCTCTCGGTTGAGCCATGTCCAGTGTTACCTTCAAGCGGTGTGAAAGAACTTTAGTGAAGATTTTATAAACCACTGATAGGAGGCTGATAGGTCTGGTGTTTCCGAGATCCTCAATGTCACCTTTCTTATGTAGCAGGATCATTGTAGCGGTGTTCCAATCCTCAGGAATCTTTCCTTCATTAAGTATTCGAGTGAAAATTTGGGCGAGTACTGTTTCGATTTCTCCACTTGCTTCTTGTATGATGTCTACAGTAATTCCATCTTCTCCTGGAGCTTTTCCCCGCTTCATGTTCTTGATTGCATGTGCAACTTCTGCTGGAAGGACTGGAGGAACTCTGGTACTGGTATCTTTCATGATGTCTGGAGTGCATGTATCATCCCTTTCATATAATTTGGAGTAGAAATCTTTCACTCTTGTCAAAATTTCGCCTCTATTTCTTGTTACAGAACCATCTTCTTTTCTCAGTGCCATAATCTGTTTTCTTCCCTTACTGAGATGTCCCTTTGCAATCTTTAGGCTTTGGTTGTTTTCAATTGCTTTCCTCACTAGTTCAAGTTGAATTTTCTTACGTCTTCAGTGATACTTTTTCTTACTGTCTTGCATAGCTCTATATATTCCACTTTGGAAGTCACATCTTCTTTAGTTGTCCTCATCTCTCTTCTTTTTTGCATCAACATTTTGGTTTTTCCTGATAATTTATTTACATGCAACTTGTTCTTAGACCCAGCTAATTTTGTTGCTGTTTCCATAAGAGCTTTGGTTACTTTTCTGTTAACTTCAGAGATGTCCACTTCTTCTGATGTTAGGCCTTCTAAAGCAGAGAACCTGTTCTTCAGTTCCAACTTGAAGGTATTATGGTGTTTTTTAAGGTTGGTTATGTCAATAGATTTGGTTTGTCTTATGAGCTTGCCACGTTCAAGTTTAGTGTTGAGGTGCATCTTACATCTCACCAATCTATGGTCACTACCTGTGTTGAACTTGTTTAGCACACTGCAGTCTTCTATGACGAATTTTTTGTTACACATAATAAAGTCAATTTCACTTGTCGTCCCATTTGGATGTCTCCAAGTCCATTTCCTGTGTGGCTTTTTCTTGAAGAAGGAGTTCAAGATATATATATATATCCCCCTCCCCCACCACCACGATGTTGGTAACCATGCTTAAATAGATATCGCTGTTTTATTAAGTACGCATTATACACGTGTTTGCTTTCTACGAAAAATTACAATCTTATATTATTAAATTTAGTTGGTTCGCATCATAAAAAGTGTGCATTATATCATTATGTTCCCGAAATTTTGTCTGAGAGGGTCCTGTACAATGGGGATGCCCGACTCTGAAAACACGGAGGTCCTGACCCCCCCCCCCCCCCGGGTTGCGCCTATGCTTGCAAGAGAGAAGATATCGTGTGAAGTTTGAAAAATCGTAAGGAGAACGAACTCAAATTTACGTAGAGAAATAAACTAAAAAGTAAAGTTAAATTAGAGTATATATCACAAGCGCCGATGAACACTGGTGCAGATGGACACTGAGAGCTAAGGAGAATGAACTCAAATTTACATAGAGAAAGAAACTAAAAAAGGAAAGTTAAATTAGATTATACGTCACAAGCGCCGATGGACACTGGAGCAGCTGGACACCGAGAGCTAAGGAGAATGAACTCAAATTTACATAGAGAAAGAAACTAAAAAAGGAAAGTTAAGTTAGAGTATACGTCACAACCGCCGATGGATACTGGAGCAGATGGGCACTAAGAGCTTAGGGAAATGAACTCAAATTTACATAGAGAAAGAAACTAAAAAGGAAAGTTAAATTTGAATATACGTCATAAGCGCCGATGGACACTGGAGCAGATGGACACTGAGAGCTAAGGAGAATGAACTCAAATTTACATAGAGAAAGAAACTAAAAAGGAAAGTTAAATTAGAGTTTACGTCACAAGGACAGTGATAGGGCCAGCCGAATACCAAGATATGACAGCTCAAAGCGTCACAGATCCACCTCCATGTTTGACAGTTGGAACCAGACATTCCACTTGTATGTCTCTTTGGGGATTCTTCGTTCCACTATTGGAAATAATGTAAATGAAGACTTAACTACCCATATAACACGTTTCCAGTCATCAGCTGTCAACGTTTTATGCTCAAGATACCATCTTTTTCGCATTGTAGTATTGGTTTCTGTTATTAAAGGTTTAGCAATCGCAGCTCTTCCATGGATGTTGGTTTTGTGAAGTTCTGTGCTGACTGTGTTTGTGAAGAAAGGGTCTTCTAAGTTGATATTGAATTCTGCTGTCACTTTTGCCGCAGTAGTTCTGTGTTTTTTGGACACAATCCTTGTTAGTGTGGAAAGGTCCCTCTCATTCAATCTTGGTTTTCGCCCACTATTCTTCTTTGCCGACGAAGCCTTGCCATGCTTTGCGTACGCAGTCATAACCGTGAAGACTGTTGAAACATCAAACAATTTGGCTGTTATGGCTACAGATGCTCCTACTAAATGAGAACCCACGATTTTACCTTTTTGGAAGTCTGACAGGTCATCCATTTCACGTACCTCTGTATAAGCCGCTGCTGAACACAACTTGTATACACTGGCATACAACCTAGAGAACATATATTGGGTTAATGCATAAGTTCATGCCGGTTTTTTCACTGCACCACAGGAATGTATTACATCAGAAGGGAAAACGGAATCAATCAACTGTGTATTCTTCCCCATTGTTTACGACGATGTCCCAACGTCTGGATAGGTCTGCAATGCCATTCTTGAGAAAACGTGCAAGTTTTGCGGCAAAAAAATCAGCAAGGAAATTCTGGAGATCAACATCATTGTTGAACGTTCTGCCACGGAATGCATTCGACAGAGATCGGAACAGGTGATAGTGTGAAGGGGGCGACATCTAGGGAATAGGCCAGATGTGGAAGGATCTCCCATTTCATGTCCTGGATAGCCAGTTTGGTCACGTTTGTACAGTGAGGGTGTGCGTTATCATGTTAGAGATGAACACCATAGCGCCAACGTGGCCGTTTCCGCTGAATTTCTCCCTCCACACGGCGGAGTTGCTCACAGCTATGGATCCCTCGGCGGCTATGGATCCCTTGTTAAACTCGTAGAGCAGCAGATGTCGGAAATGTTCATTCCTCTCTACTTGACAGACTCCATACTTCTGACCTGAAAACCAAAAAACTATTAGCCACAATCACACAATGCAATATGATTTAGATACACGATATTACTGGCTATATTTTGATATACAACTGGCCATCTGTACCGTCACTACTGACCTGGGAAACACTCGTGAAATAAAACGGCATGAACTTATGCATCAACTGTGACGTGCCTGCCCCGCAAGACGCATATGAGATGATAGCAGCGACAGCACATGCCAGTGTAGTATAGTGGATAGCACTCGGATCTCCGGAGCCGAGAGGTGGGTGTTCGAATTCCTCCCCTGGCATAAAAATGATGGAGAAATTTACTTCGTCATACAACCCAATAGAAAAAAATGATACCCAAAGGATGATCACATTGGTTATTTTTTTCAGTGTAGGCTATACGAATAACATTGACACCTATAATCATAGTGTTCATAATATTTTGTCTAATCCCTGTACATTAGCACCACCTGGAGAGAAAAACTATTAAAATGTAGGAAAATAAGCAAGATGACGCAGAATTCTCGGATGTAATGAGCACGACCTCCGAATCCTTTCTGACACGAAAAAAAAAAAATATTTTAAAGCAGATTTTTCGAAAATGTAATATTCAGCAAAAGGGAAAATACACTTATACCACCTAGGGAAAAAAACTGCGCATAATTCAAAATACATAATAGGGGAGTGATTATTTATAGTCATTGAAACTGGTTAAAAGAAGAAATCAACCGGATTTGTACGATCAATAAAACATCTAGAAATAGCTACTTAATCGCACTAGCGGTTGAAAAGAATGTTACTTAAATTAAATGGAAATGGACGATGTCATCACTCTTTCCACGTTATTTTTTAAACAACGCATAGCGACTGAAAAATTGTATTCCGGCACTGCTGGGATCGAACCCCAGAACTCTCGATAACTAGTCGAGTGCGTTCGAATTTACGCTACAGCGCCAACAATTCTCAGCGCAATGCGTGGTTTATCAGTCAGCATCTGACTATACGAATGCGTATTGATGGTCTCAGCAACTGAGATGTCGTCATCTGGTGGCATTTAACGCAACAGCTATTTTAATTGTAGCTGATAAATTCAAAGGGCGATAGAAATGTTTAATATATATCAAATACGTGGAGATAATGTAAATGGACGATGTCATCTCTCTTCCACGTTATTTTTTAAACAACGCATAGCGACTGAAAAATTGTATTCCGGCACTGCTGGGATCGAACCCCAGAACTCTCGATAACTAGTCGAGTGCGTTCGAATTTACGCTACAGCGCCAACAATTCTCAGCGCAATGCGTGGTTTATCAGTCAGCATCTGACTATACGAATGCGTATTGATGGTCTCAGCAACTGAGATGTCGTCATCTGGTGGCATTTAACGCAACAGCTATTTTAATTGTAGCTGATAAATTCAAAGGGCGATAGAAATGTTTAATATATATCAAATACGTGGAGATAATGTAAATGGACGATGTCATCACTCTTTCCACGTTATTTTTTAAACAACGCATAGCGACTGAAAAATTGTATTCCGGCACTGCTGGGATCGAACCCCAGAACTCTCGATAACTAGTCGAGTGCGTTCGAATTTACGCTACAGCGCCAACAATTCTCAGCGCAATGCGTGGTTTATCAGTCAGCATCTGACTATACGAATGCGTATTGATGGTCTCAGCAACTGAGATGTCGTCATCTGGTGGCATTTAACGCAACAGCTATTTTAATTGTAGCTCATAAATTCAAAGGGCGATAGAAATGTTTAATATATATCAAATACGTGGAGATAATGTAAATGGACGATGTCATCACTCTTTCCACGTTATTTTTTAAACAAAGCATAGCGACTGAAAAATTGTATTCCGGCACTGCTGGGATCGAACCCCAGAACTCTCGATAACTAGTCGAGTGCGTTCGAATTTACGCTACAGCGCCAACAATTCTCAGCGCAATGCGTGGTTTATCAGTCAGCATCTGACTATACGAATGCGTATTGATGGTCTCAGCAACTGAGATGTCGTCATCTGGTGGCATTTAACGCAACAGCTATTTTAATTGTAGCTGATAAATTCAAAGGGCGATAGAAATGTTTAATATATATCAAATACGTGGAGATAATGTAAATGGACGATGTCATCACTCTTTCCACGTTATTTTTTAAACAACGCATAGCGACTGAAAAATTGTATTCCGGCACTGCTGGGATCGAACCCCAGAACTCTCGATAACTAGTCGAGTGCGTTCGAATTTACGCTACAGCGCCAACAATTCTCAGCGCAATGCGTGGTTTATCAGTCAGCATCTGACTATACGAATGCGTATTGATGGTCTCAGCAACTGAGATGTCGTCATCTGGTGGCATTTAACGCAACAGCTATTTTAATTGTAGCTGATAAATTCAAAGGGCGATAGAAATGTTTAATATATATCAAATACGTGGAGATAATGTAAATGGACGATGTCATCACTCTTTCCACGTTATTTTTTAAACAACGCATAGCGACTGAAAAATTGTATTCCGGCACTGCTGGGATCGAACCCCAGAACTCTCGATAACTAGTCGAGTGCGTTCGAATTTACGCTACAGCGCCAACAATTCTCAGCGCAATGCGTGGTTTATCAGTCAGCATCTGACTATACGAATGCGTATTGATGGTCTCAGCAACTGAGATGTCGTCATCTGGTGGCATTTAACGCAACAGCTATTTTAATTGTAGCTGATAAATTCAAAGGGCGATAGAAATGTTTAATATATATCAAATACGTGGAGATAATGTATACGTGGAGATATATGATGATATTGTTACTTAAATTAACAAATTGTGCGCAAAAAGTTTCAAATAGCTGGAGGAAGCTATCAGCGACAAAGGGCTTTCCAAATCGAACAGTTAGAAGAACAGATATAGAGCATGTGACGTATACTCCAATTTAACTTTCCTTTTTCTTTTTTAGTTTCTTTTTCTATGTAAATTTGCTTTCATTCTCCTTAGCGTTTTTCAAACTTAACGTCATATCTTCTTTCTCGCAAGAGTATGGTTGGCAACATCTTGAAGTCAGAACGTAGAACGTGTGGATGCGTCAGATGAGAACAGAACGATATATAATGTGAGAGCAGCAGCAAAGGTGTGGAAATGGTGGAAGTTATCGTACTAATTGCGGAAGAAACGTTTGTTAAATTAAAGTTTGGGTGATTTGAAGGCTGCGCGTTCTACTTTAGTGTCGATGTTGTTCTCTTAACCAAGTATTATTGCTACTATTAACTCTTATTCGTTTGATTATACCTTGTGGAAGTGCCAAAGTATTATTGGCTGAATAAAAACAAATCGTAAGTAACTTTCTCTCGATGTTTACTTGAATGACTCCTGTTTCGCTGTAGGTGGAATTTTTTTTTATGTACTGTTCAGTCAGCTATACCCAAGCGAACATTACAAGCAAAACATGAGATAACTTTACTCCCTCTAGTGAAAATGTGGTACTCAAAGAAGGAAATGAGTGAAGAATACTTTTAATAATGAAGAGTAGCTTATAAAAAAATGTTCTAGGGGATTTTGAAAGTCGAATAAACTCTTTCAAATAGAATATACCCTGACATTCCCTGGAGGAAGAATTTTGAATAATGAAAATGCAGAGGGTATGTAAAAAGTATTCTTCATAGTAAAATCAATGCCAGAATTTTTTAATACGTTTCCTGGAATAGCAAGAAAAAGGTCTATTCTAGAAGACGCATTTGGTCTGGAAGACAAATTAATCTCTAAATAGAAATAAAAAGGTTTTTACATTTACGCCACCTAGCCAGTGGCGGCGCTAGGCGCACAGAACTGGGTGGGTTATTGGGGGAGGGTGTAGCATGATGGGAGGGGAGCCTAAATTTTAAAGTGCTTGGCAGAAATTTTGGCAAAAAAAAAAAAAAACCGTTCGTGTAGATTTTACCAGACGCTGATATTGTTAATATGTTTTATGACTACAGTACTTGTAACGTTGGAATAGAATAAATCAGCAACGTTTATTCACAATTAAATATTTTATTTTAAGATCTCCTATAGTTTCGCTGAGTGTTTGGCTCAGCTTTATCAGGATAAATGCCATTTGTCCTGATGAAGCGGAGCGAAACGCTCACTGGCATTTGTCCTGATGAAGCCGAGCCAAACGCTCACTGGCATTTGTCCTGGTGAAGCCGAGCCAAACGCTCACTGGCATTTGTCCTGATGAAGCCAAGCCAAACGCTCAGCGAAACTACGGTAGATCTTAAAATAAAATAAATTTAATTTTCAATAAACGCTGTTGATTTATTCTAGCTATAGGCCTAATGTTACTCCTAGTGAAAAGAAAGTTTTCAGGTGCATACTGTACGTAGTAGTATTTATTCAGTGTATGTAGCATGGGAACCATGAATGCGAATCTTTATATCCTTTAACAGGTTACTATTTTTTCGTCTTTCGCAATTTTAGCTTACTAACGTTTATTTTTAATTTTTATTTTTTTCTCTGCCTTAAGGCTGTTTATGAATTTTAGTTTGTAACCTGACAAGGAGTATCACATTCTCTCTTTTTCTCATCTTTTTAAACTATAATTACAAAAGTGGTGTTTTCTACTTCTCTCTTAGACATTCGCTTAGAGGACTCCCTCCATTTCCCAGAAATACAAACATTAAATTTAACAAAAAATTAATTTATATATATATATAGAAGCAAGTGGAGAAATCGAAACAGTTCTCGCCCAAATTTTCACTCGATGCCTTAATGAAGGAAAGATTCCTGAGGATTGGAACACCGCTACAATGATCCTGCTACATAAGAAAGGTGACATTAAGGATCTCGGAAACTACAGACCTATCAGCCTCCTATCAGTAGTTTATAAAATCTTCACTAAAGTTCTTTCACACCGCTTGAAGGTAACACTGGACATGGCTCAACCGAGAGAACAAGCTGGATTCAGGAGTGGCTACAGCACAATAGATCATATCCACGTGCTGAGAGAACTAATTGAAAGAGCGAGGGAATATGAACTCCCATTGTGCATGGCTTTTATCGATTATGAAAAAGCCTTTGATTCGGTGAAACCATCAGCAGTTACAATGGCTCTGAAAACCTGCGGTATTGAAGATGCATACATTAATATTATTAATAACATCTATGAAAATGCAAGTGCAAAGATTCGGCTGTTTGAAAATACAACACACGTAAAAATTGGAAAGGGAGTGAGACAAGGTGACACCATATCTCCGAAGCTCTTTAATGCCACATTGGAGGGTGTTTTTCAGTCGCTGAGCTGGGAAAACAAGGGGATAAAGATTAATGGAGATTATCTAACCCACCTTCGTTTTGCTGATGACGTAGTCATTTTTGCAACTACCCCATCAGAGCTGCAGAGTATGATCCAGGAACTTGCTGACAAGAGTAAAGAAGTGGGATTAAAAATGAACTTTCAGAAGACAAAAGTGATGTTCAATGCTTTTACAAGAAATGAAGATTTATCGATTGATGGAGAAAAGCTGGAGATAACAGACACGTATGTTTATCTTGGACAGCAGATATCAAGTGACACATTGATGAAGAAATTAATCGGCGTACAAAACTTGCCTGGAGAGCTTTTGGAAGAAACAGCATAATTTTCAAGAGCAATATGCCATTATGTCTTAAAAGAAAAGTGTTTGATCAATGCATCCTTCCAGTGCTTACGTATGGTGCAGAGACGTGGACCTTAACTAAAAGAGACATACAAAGGCTGCAGACAACTCAAAGTAGCACGGTGAGGTGCATGCTTGGTGTAACCAGGAGAGATAAGAAGAGGAACTCGTGGATCCGAAAAATGACAAGAGTGGAAGACATCATGATCAGAGTTAAATCCCTGAAATGGCAATGGGCTGGACATACTGCCAGAAGGACAGATCATCGATGGACAGCCGAAATTTTAGATTGGATTCCAAGGGACAGGAAAAGACCCAGAAGAAGACCACATGGGAGATGGGTGGATGAAATTCGAAAGTATGCAGGGGTGACATGGAGGAGACTGGCACAAGACAGACCGTTGTGGAGGAAACTTGGGGAGACCTTCGTCCAGCAGTGGATTGATAATGGTTGACAGTGATGATGATGATGATGATACAACAAAATTTATGTGAATTCGAGGAATTCACGTACGTTTATCAAAGTTCCCAGAAATCTTAGTTGGTTGCACCAACCGTATGTTTTAAGTTATCGGGGGGGGGGGGCTCAAAGAAAAGTTGGGGTGGGTGGGTTGAAGCCCACAGCAGCCCACCCGTAGCATCGCTCTGCACCTAGCGTGGGAACTGTGTAATATTGAAAGAGGATAATGTTCCCCCCATCTTTATTTTAGCGAATGGAAAACAGTAAATAAAATAATTTTTCCAATAGGAAATTTTGAAGAGGAGATGCAGTTGCAAACAGAAATACACGCTAATACCACCTTATAGAGAAAGTTCCGGAACTGTTTTTGATCCTCTTTAGGCGAAATCAAGAATTTTCAGTTCTGCAGTTCCATGTGTCATGCCAAAAAGATTTGTTGCTTTTACTAGAGGGAGGGAAAAAGGAAAAAAAAATGATACATGGATTTGATTGCGACATGACGATTGGGAAAACCGATCTGCGAAGAATAACTTGTTTGTTCTGAAATGGCTTTGTCTAGACTGGCGGTGTATGTGATAGGCGCGACGGCGGGAAGGCATCAGCAGAGGCATCCATAAAGGGCTATCTGAGCTTGCGCGACGTTAAGCATTCATCCTTCCACCCTTGTAAAACACAAAAGCAATAAAAGCGCACAGGACGGGGGAGGTGGGGGGAGGGTAGCGTCTGAAGCTGACAGGGAGAGGGATTCACGTTTAAAAAGAAATACCGGCGTTATCTCAAGCGACAGGGAAACACAGGTTAAATGACAACTGAGGAAATGTTGTTTTACTAAAACTTTCGATACAGGACATGGCGTAAATGCAGACGGAAATTTCTTAAACTTAATCCTAAAATAAATTCCTCATTGAGTTTCAAATGCTCTGTGGGATGCGTCGCATCTGTCAAGAATGGGATCGCCCTTCAATGGGATGCCGCCTTAGAGCGGACGATTTCTAGGTCAGAGGAGTTTATGACCCGCCAGAGGATTGCTTCTCCATATTCTGCGGGCTAATACTCTTGTTATGATACCTCATTATTTTTATTGGCTTAATATCACTGTATTTATTCGCATGACACAGATTCATTCGGGGTTGTCTTTTTGGGAAAGTTTCCCAGAATTCATTTTCTAACGCGATAACGAGAGAGAGGCCTTGATATAATCATTCGATGTCGACGCCAATCGACATAAACGCCGCAGCACCACCCGGCCAAGAAAAGTTTTATTGCTCACAAGTGAAAAAGCAGAACTGATTAGGACGATGCCGCCCTCGGTGGAACACGTTAGAAGTAGAGTAAGCGTGGGGCGATAATTATTAGAATGAAATAAAAATAGATACGGCCGAGTACTAAAGGCGCAGTATAAAGCGTATAAATAAATCACATTCGAAATAACTTTCCTGCTAGTCTTTGAGTGTGTATGTGTGTGGAAATCTGCGACATTTTTTATTATTTGTTCCGTTTCACGAGAATCGTAGGATGTTGTAAAAGTTGTCTTACGAGAAAGGCGTAATGGCGTTATTACAATGGCATGTTACTTTTCCTATACTTAGTGTCAGTGGCGTAGCCGGGGGTGGGGTCGGAGTTTGAACCCCTCCCTTGAGGGGAGACTGAGCACGAATTTAAAGCGATATATACATTGATGAAGAAATTAATCGGCGTATGAAACTTGCCTGGAGAGCTTTTGGAAGAAACAGCATAATTTTCAAGAGCAATATGCCATTATGTCTTAAAAGAAAAGTGTTTCATCAATGCATCCTTCCAGTGCTTACGTATGGCGCAGAGACGTGGACCTTGAATAAAAGAGACATACAAAGGCTGCTAACAACTCAAAGTAGCATGCTTGGTGTAACCAGGAGAGATAAGAAGAGGAACTCGTGGATCCGAAAAATGACAAGAGTGGAAGACATCATGATCAGAGTTAAATCCCTGAAATGGCAATGGGCTGGACATACTGCCAGGACAGACCATCGATGGACAGCTGAAATTTTAGATTGGATTCCAAGGGACAGGAAAAGACCCAGAAGAAGACCACATGGGAGATGAGTGGATGAAATTCGAAAGTATGCGGGAGTAACATGGAGGAGACTGGTACAAATTAGACCGTTGTGGAAGAAACTTGGGGAGACCTTCGTCCAGCAGTGGATTGATAATGGTTGACAATGATGATGATGATGATTATACGTGTATACGAGGCTTTCACCAAGGAACCAAACCCATGCCTCCCCCTCCCCTTCTTAAGAAATTTCTGGCAACGACACTGCTTAGTGTTGTTGCGCAATTAAAAGTACAGTAGTACCTCTCAGTAAGGGACACCCATGGAACCGGACTTTTGTCCCTAAATTAGAGGTGTCCCTTATTGGGAGGTTCTTAATGGAATATGTATTAAATAAATATGTACTAGATATTTTAAGTTCATAAGGGATGTAAATTCTATATGTAAATAACAGTAAATCTTAAATATGATAAAAATAAAATACATATGTATAAAACAAATATACACTGAAGTCATGGGATAGTAGTATGCAAATTTTTAACTGGCGCTGCCGTCGTATAAACGCTTCGACGCACGCCACGATTTTTATCAGTTACGATTTGTAATCTCGTGAGTCAGGCTGAACAACCGCCAGTAGAATTATGGCAAGCCGACGTAATTATTGGAGTTTGAACGAGGCATGGTAGTGGGAGTCAGACGGATGGGACATCCGATTTCCGAAGTTGTGTGAACATTCAACATTCCTCGATTCACGGTGTCACGTGTGTACTGAGAATACCTCATTAAAGGCATTACCATCCACCGTGGACAGCGCAGTGGCCGACCACGGGTACTGAATGACCGTGATCAGCGGCGTCTGACCAGGATTGTTCATGCTAACAGACAAGCGCCGCTGTCCCAAATAACATCCATATTCAATAGAGGAGGTACCAGAGGCATATCCATGAGGTTAGATCAACGTAATTTTGCGTCCATGAAGTATGGTCCGATGAGTCACGCTACCAGTTGTTACTAGCTTATGGTAGGGTCCGGGTGTGGCGCAGACCCCATGAGGCCATGAACCCATGCTGTCAACAAGGCACTGTGCAAGCTGGTGGTGGTTCCATACATGTGTGGGGTGTCTTTACGTGGCACGGTTTTGGTCCTCTGGTCCTCGTAAACACGTAATTAGCCGGTAATCGCTTTGCTGTTCTGCTGGGTGACCATTTGCAACCCTTCATGGACTTCATGTACCCAACAACTATGGCATTTTCCAGGCGGGCAATGCACCATGTCATCGAGTCCAGGTTGTCCAAAATTCGTTCGCGGAGCATTGTGGACAGTTCCGACGGATGATGTGGTCACCACGTTTGCCCGACAAGAACCCAATAGAGCACTTATGGAACGTTGTAGAAAGGTCCATTCGCCCTCAAAAATCCTGCACCTACAAATGCCAGGGAACTGTGGGCAGCTGTTCAGACGGCATGACTCAACATCTCTCCAGAAGTCTTCCGGCCACCTGTAGAATCGATGCCACGTCGAGTTGCTGCACTTTGCCGGGCTAGAGCAGGTCCTGTACGTATCCCATAACTTTTAGCATTTCAGTGTAGCACATATTTAAAAGTACAGTACATGTATATGAAACAGTGGAAAGTATGTGTAGTACGTAGTATTTATTTGAAATAATCCGACACAAGGGTTTGTTTTGAAGCTTTTAATTTACAGGCATTTTTCTTTACATGAGTAGTAAGTTTGCTAATTAAATTGATTCTTTCACTGTCGTCGACATTTAAAAAGAACTTATGCAACTGCCGGTGCATTTTAAGACTTCCTTAATGTTAGAAGTTAAAATATCGACTAAACACGATAAAACACAAATGTAGCACACATACACTACATAAGCTTTACTGCTAAAACACATGCCACATGAGATCTTTCGAGGATCACAACGTCCCCATCTTCAGATGTAACATTCACGAGCAAGACCAAGAAATACACTGGCGTGCAAAAATTAAGAACGAGACGGTTTTTCCAATGTAACGTCGTGCAGAAGTGCTCCACATCGACTCAGATGATACCATAAGATTCCCCAAGATGTAAGAATATGGGACAAGTGAGCAAAACCGTACAAACAAGGAACCCTAAGGATGCAAAGGCACTTTATTGAAAAGGTTGCTTTCGAGCACAACTGGACAGATGACAGAAACGTGCATGTGACAAGGCTGCTGCCAAGAAAAATCCAGTCTTTAGTAAGGGGATATGATCACCCCTGACAGCGTTGCAGGATTTATAACGTCTGTCCATGCTGAGGACGAGGTTGTCAAAGAGCTGTTGAGGCATCGCGGCCCATTCCTCTTGTAGCGCCAATCGCAGCTGCGGAATCGTTGCGTCGGCTGGTGACGTGCTGCCAAGCGTCTCCTGAGAAGGTCTCACACGTGTTCGATTGGATTCAGGTCCGGGGACCTTCCGAGCCAATTCGTGTATTGAATATCTTCACTCTCCAACAATTCTGGGACAGCCACTGTACGATGAGGTGTAGCGTTGTCGTCCATGAAGAGGAACTCAGGACCCACAGCACCTATAAACAGACGCACGTGAGGCAGGAGAACTTCGGTACAATAGCGGACACCAGTGACTGAACCTCCTTGGAAGATGTGGAGGTCAGTACGGCTACCAAACATGATACCGCCCCAAACGAGAACTCCTCCACCTCCAAACTGGTCACTTTCGATGATGTTGGAAGTGTGATTGCGTGTCCCCTGCTTTTTCCAGATGGGTATACATCCAGAACCGCTCGTCAGACTAAGTCGGCTCTCATCCGTAAAGAGAACTCGACCCCATTCTGATGTGTCCAATTCTTGTGTTCCTGGCACCACAGAAACCGCCGTCTCCGATGAGCAGACGTTAATGGCACACACCGTATTGGTCGTCGTGCAAATAGACCACCTTTGTACAGCCTTCTGGCCACGGTAAAGCGCGATAACGGACGTCCAGTTGTCTGTTGCATGTGCCTTGCTATTTCTCCCGCTGTCTGCCGTCTGTCTCTTCTCGCCTGTAGGACAATATACTGGTCGTCCGCCGCCGTGGTTCCTCGTGGACGACCACTGCTAAAACGACAGGAACAAGCTCTCGGACAGCTTGTTCCTGTCGTTTGAAATGCTCTCCAAGCTCGTGAAACGATGCTGTGAGCGATCCCGAACTCCTCCGCCACACTAGTCACACTTGCGCATGCCCTACCGTACCGAATCCTAGTCTATCTCCTGAGTGGTCTTTCGGTCCGTTCTGCCTGCTCGTTCCGCTGTTATGCTAATTTCTCCTCTTCGTCCTTAATTTTTGCACACCAGTGTATAACGTATAACGTACGACCGTCAGAAACCAACAATATCGCAACGCCATCTAGGATTTGCACATTGTATTTTAAATAAAACCCTAAAAATGTTCAAATAAAATAGTCTATGGTTTAGATATAACTTTAGGGACATGATCATTACAGCAACGAAATCCGAATGATGTAATATATAGGCTCTCCATAAATAATAACAGCGATAGCTTACCTGGAGAGTTTATAACGGACACCTCATTCAACTTTGGAACATGAGAATCTGTCGCAACTGGGCGAGACATGGTGGTTGTTAACTTACCATTACGAAGATCATATTTAATTCTCCCTTACTCTGGTACTCAAGTTCCTTTTTGTAGAACCAATATATACAGTATCATTTGTCTCTGGAACAACGGCTTTTAAAGGTATTGTATATACGCCGTATCTTGTGTGTGGATGCACCATGTCCCGATCCTTCTGGATTAAGGCATAAATATTTCTAGTCGTGAGGCCAAAGTCAATATTATATGGTTTGCACTCATTTCTTGGTACATTAACAAGAAATGAGTGCTAACCCTATAATATTGGAAGTGCTACCACAAAACGGGGTTTACGTAAGTCTCTAGAAACAGTCGAAACATTAGATTTCTCAATTTGCCGGAGCAAGCGATGCACCACCGAGGCTCATTATGGATACGAAGAAATAAATTTTGATTACTGTAGCACAAGATATTTCGCGATCCACCATCGACGCTCATTATGTTCCTCTGGTTCAGATCATGTGGCACCTCGCGATCCACCACACTGCGCACGGCGTGTACAGGCTGTAATTCGACTATTGATGAAGCATGGATTTATTTGCTGTACACAATTAGCGTGTACAGGCTATAAGCAGTCTGTAATTCGGTCGCCCGTTCCTATTTAACGCAAAGTCCAGAGATATATTTTGTTTATTTTATATTATTTTTAAAAGAGCGCTTTCTAAACCGAGACCTCAAACAATAATGTTGAATGCTATCAAATATGTATCTTATGTACAGGCTATAAGCAGTCTGTGATTCGGCGTGTGCAGGCTATAAGCAGTCTCCCGTCTCTATTGTGCTGAATTACACCATATGGTTTCAACAAATGCTGTAAAATGCATATACTGAGGCTCATTATGTTCCTCTGGCTCAGATCATGTGGCACTCTCGCGATCCACCACCGAGGCTCATAATGTTCCTCAGGCTCAGATCATGTGGCACTCTCGCGATCCACCACCGAGGCTCATTATGTTCCTCTGGCTCAGATCATGTGGCACTCTCGCGATCCACCACCGAGGCTCATAATGTTTCCTCTGGCTCAGATCATGTGGCACTCTCGCGATCCACCACCAAGGCTCATAATGTTCCTCTGGCTAAGATCATGTGACACTCTCGCGATCCACCACCGAGGCTCATTATGTTCCTCTGGCTCAGATCATGTGGCACTCTCGCGATCCACCACCGAGACTCATTATGTTCCTCTGGCTCAGATCATGTGGCACTCTCGCGATCCACCACCTAGGCTCATTATGTTCCTCTGGCTCAAATCATGTGGCACTCTTGCGATCCACCACCTAGGCTCATTATGTTCCTCTGGCTCATATCATGTGGCACTCTCACGATCCACCATCGAAACTCATTATGTTCCTCTCTGGCTCAGATCATGTGGCACTCTCACGATCCACCACCGAGGCTCATTATGTTCCTCTGGCTCAGATCATGTGGCACTCTCGCGATCCACCACCGAGGCTCATAATGTTCCTCAGGCTCAGATCATGTGGCACTCTCGCGATCCACCACCGAGGCTCATTATGTTCCTCTGGCTCAGATCATGTGGCACTCTCGCGATCCACCACCGAGGCTCATTATGGTTACGAAGCCTCGGTGGTGGATCGCTTGCTCCGGCAAATTAAGAAATCTAATGTTTCGACTGTTTCTAGAGACTTACGTAAACCCTGTTTTGTGGGATCACTTCCGTATGTGCGCAGGATTGTTAATGTACCAAGAAATAAGCGCAAACCATATAATATTGACTTTGGCCTCACGACTAGAAATATTTATGCCTTAATCAAGAAAGGATCGGGACATGGTGCCTCCACATGCTAGATACGACGTACATGCAGTACCTTTACAAGCCGTTGTTCCAGAGACAAATGATACTGTATATATTGGTTCTACAAAAAGGAACTTGAGTACCAGAGTAAGGGAGCATAAATAGGATCTTCGTAATGGTAAGTTAACAACCGCCATGTCTCGTCTAGTTGCGACCGGTTCTCATGTTCCAAAGTGGAATGAGTTGTCCATTATAAACTCTCCAAGTAAGCTCTCGCTGTTATTAATGGAGAGCCTATATATTACATCATTCGGGTCTTGTTGCTGTAATGATTATGTCCCTAAAGTTATATCTAAACCATGGAATATTTTATTTGAACATTTTTAGGGCTTTTATTTAAAATGCAATGTGTAAATATTAGATGGCGTTGCGATATTGTTGGTTTCTGACGATGATGCGTTATATATTTATTGGTCTTGCTCGTGAATGATACATCTGAATATGGGGACGTTGTGATCCTCAAAATATCTCATGTGGTGTGTGTTTTAGCAGTAAAGCTTAATTACATGTAGTGTATGTATGCTACATTTGTGTTTTATCGTGTTTAGTCGATATGTTAACTTCTAACGTTTTTAGCACGAATCATCTTTCATGAACTTCCTTAATGTTTTTGATATCACAGCTTTCCTCCTCTTCCTCATCACTTTCCGGATCCTCCAAGCACTTTTTAGTTATGAGTTCTTCATTATCAACTACAGGAATAAAAGTATTGATATTTTCATTAGTATCATCACTACACATCTGTTCATCGACCGCAATATATTCCTCTATCGCAACATTATAGTGCGTCGCATAAGTATAGAGACAGAACAAATTCTCGATTAAAAAAGAAACAACAATGAGCTGAAATGTACACCTCATATTTATAGCAAAAATAGCATAAGACACGCAGCTGCACAATAGTTTGACGCAAACGTAACAATTCCAACGCCAAGTAGAAGAAAAAAAACAGAAATACGCTGTCTCAAAATTATAAAGACTTACTATAGTTATGACCACCTCCGGTACGAATAGTGGATTCGTTGTTCCGAATAACACTGAAAACCCGATTGGGCATGCTGTCCACCAAGTTATGTAAGTGTTCTGGGCAGAGTGCATACCAGCTTCGTTCAATCTGCTCTTTCAGTGCCACCAGACTTGAGGACTGCCGTCCATTCGCATGCACATCACGAGCTAGGATACCCCAGAGGTTCTCGATAGGGTTCAGATCTGGACTGCGTGCTGGCCAATCCATTACGGTCACAGAATGAGTGTTAAACCAGCTTTTCGTTGATGCAGACCGATGGATAGAGGCATTTTCTTGCTGGAACAGATTATCAACACCCGTTAGAGTTTCGGCAAACGGTAGAAGGTGGCTGCTGAGCATGTCCTGATACGTTTCGGTGTTTTGCCTGCCTTGCAGAAAAGCGATATCCGTTGTCCCATTGAACGTAAAAGCTCTCCAGACCATCACAGATCCCCCTCCTTTCTGTCTGCTGAAGAATGTGCGTGGCTCGCGTCGTAAATCATGCCAATAGCAGTTCCAACCGTCAGGGCCGTCCAGGTTGAACTTTTTCTCATTGGAGAAAATAGTTGTGATCCACTCGTCCGTCCAGTGCATGTGGCTGCTTGCCCATAACAATCTAGCTTCCTTGTGTCGCCGCGTGAGGTGTAGCACACGGCGCATTTTACGGAACACAATGTTGCGACTTTCCTTGATTCGTCGATGAACTGTGTCCTTTGAGACGGTAACACCAACAGTCCGAGAAACTTGACGTAGCGATAACCTTTGAGATGAAACTAAGCGCATGATGGCACGATCATCTCGTTTGGTTGTTATTCGAGGCCTTCCAGGCCGTTTTCTGGCAGTTAACGCACCGCGTTTCGATAAAGTCTTATAAATGACTGCCCTACTTCGCCCCCATGGCTTTACAAATTTTCGCTACAGGCTATCCACGGGCTCTCAGTCTCCAAATCTTCTGCACCTCCTCACCAGAAAGTTGACTGTTGCGTGGCATTTCGGCAAATGAATGTCTGACGGCAGGTCCGCTGTCTTTTGTAGGCTGGACCGAATTACGGCCCATGCGCGTGCGCACAACATGCTAATTTGTACATCTCATTTGCATGTGGCTACTTTACATAGTTGTCTTTATATTTATGAGACACCTGAAAATTACACTATTTCACTTTGTGGTGTTCTTTTCGCACAATCCGGTCATGTCGACGGATCGAAACGTTTGTTGTAAGGTTATGTCTAATTAGGTACCACTTCAGCTTCCTACCTATATTCGCATTGCGTTCACGGCGTAAAGTCGACTGTCTCTATATTTATGCTACGCATCTTCCTACCACTGTTTTTGACAAGTTCACGCAATTATGTGTTTTCTCCAGTGTATTCACGCAGTTCACTTACACTGGAAACTGAAATATTGATGAAGCCTGCCTTTTTAACCTTTTTAAAAGACTGTTAACACAACTCAGAGGTATAGATTTAGCAGCCATAGTTATCCACTTATAACGAAGTAAATTTCTCCGTCATTTTTATCCGCGCCAGGATTCGAACCCGGGTCCCCTCATTCCGGAATAAGTTGCTCTACCAATTGAGCTACGCGGACGTTTATTCTGATTCCTATCTGCCTTTATGTCGTGTGCGTCCTTCAGGCAGGTACGTCACATCTCCTAGTACGTTACACCCTGTATTGCATTCAATATATTGATAGGCATGGCAAGCTGTTAGCTGTTTTCACAAGAACCCCGATAAAGAACATGATAGTTTTCTATATACAATCTTGAAGCTTCTGGTGATTCCTTGGTCCATAGGCTGCAATACAGTACTGATGTCTGAAAGAACACCAATTCACATATTTGAGTTTTAAATTTCTGATTTTTGAGTGGAACAATTTCTTTTTAAAGAAATATTTGGTTTCAGTAAGTGTCCCTACAATATAGTGTGCCTTATTAGGTGCAAAATACATTAGGATCTCTATACCAAAGGACTGGGACTAGGAGAATTATCTCTTAAATAAAGCTATCTTTATTCGGAGGTAGCACAGTAGTTTTACTTCGGGTGTAGAAGAATTGGTCACCGCAGTATTTGACTAGAGAACTAACCCCAAATTTATCAGGGAGCTGTGTAATATTTGCACCTTTGACTACTCAGTAACGCATGTACAGCTGTGAGTCATGGAGTTCCATAATGGTTTGTTAAATTGTGGTATTTAGTGCATTATAGAGTTTTTTTGGGTTTTTCTTTTTTTTTTAGAAATACGTTGCTGTGACTTTGGAAAGGTCGTGTGACATTCGATGAAAGTGAGAGGGCTTCCCTAAAAGAATTTTGATAATCATCCCCAATTTTTTTTTTTTTTTTTTTTGAGGTTTAACGACCACCATGAGCAACTCAATGGGCTATAAGCAGTCGGCCGTCCCTAATTTAGGGCACTGGTTCCAGGGAAGGGAGAGAGCCAGTGCCGTAAGACAAACACAACATCCATGCCTCACCGGGACTCGAACCCGGACCCCTTAAGGACGAATGATCAGAGGCCATCGCTTAGACCCCTGCGCCACCGGGGCGGCAATCCCCAAAATGCAAAATGTAAAGAACAACACTTCTGACAAATGCTCTACGTGCAACGCTTGCACACTGCAACCCTTGGGGACGGGAGGAGGAGGGGGGAGGTTAACCGGAAAATATGAGAATCACGGGTCCGATGGGGAAAACTTTTAAAGATAAATATAATACAACTCAACAAACTCTCAGCTGGCATACTCTACCTCTGGGATCCTACGTGTCGGGGGAGCTTAATCTCAAAAAGAAATGTAAAGAATTTCTAGTCCAATCAGGAGCAGATTTTCAGTGTTAATAAAGGGCAACTGAAAAAAATTTCGGCCGCCCTGTGGCGCAGTGGTCTAAGTGATGGCCTCTGATCATTCGTCATGAGAGCTCTGGGTTCGAGTCCCGGTGAGGCATGGATGCTGTGTTTGCCTTACGGCACTGGCTCTATCCCTTCCCTGGAACCAGTGACCCTAAATTAGGGACGGGCGACTGCTTATATAGCCCATTGAGTTGCTCACGGTGGCCGTTAAACCTCTAATAAAAAAATAAAAAGTTTCCGAACAGTATCGACTACCATGGAATACTGGGAGCAGGAAAACTGGTCACATAAACACTAAGTGCCCGTATATACTGAGTTAGCTTTACGTTAGGAACACCCCCAACCCCGTTTTTACAGATTCGGAGCTATAACGAAGTATCACGTGATATCAACATCACGTGCGGCTACAATAAATTGTGCACACCTCTCCTCTGTACGTAATCAGTCAACGTTTGCCAGTAATGGAGAAACGTGGCAACTTAAGCCAATTTGACAGCGGCCAGATAGCAGTGGCGGACGGTGGGTTCAAACCCTGGGGAGGCCAGAAAATGGCACATAACAATTCAAATGTACTAGATGCATGTCTAACCACTGCCCTAGATAAGTTTTTTAAGTCGTCGTATCCTTCAGAAGACCACACACTTTTATTCGAGCTCAATAGCAGACGAGGGCAGCAGAATAACTTCGCCTTCATTATGCTACCGCATAGTACCATGGAGATTGGAATGTTCTGTTTTTACGTTTGTCTTTTTGCATAAGAGAAAACTCGGGAAGAGGTATTCCTTGTTTCATAGTCACATGTCTTTCGATTTCGTTTCTTCTTTTTTTTTTTTTTTTTTTTTTTTTTTTTTTGATTGGAGGTTTTACGACCACCGTGAGCAACTCAATGGGCTATAAGCAGTCGCCCGTCCCTAATTTAGGGTCACTGGTTCCAGGGAAGGGAGAGAGCCAGTGCCGTAAGACAAACACAACATCCATGCCTCACCGGGATTCGAACCCGGACCCCTTACGGACGAATGATCAGAGGCCAGCGCCTTAGACCACTGCGACACCGGGGCGGCCGTTTCTTCTTGAGAAAGGAACTTATAACAAAGAAGTAATAATGTCAGTATTACACGTTGATACACTGCAAATACTTCTATTATGTCATCAGTTGTATCCAATCTTTTAAGTAGGCTGTTGTACATGGATTCATGTAATTCGTTGGAAGGCATTTCTTTTGTAGGAGATTTTCTGTGGCTTGTATTTCTCGGGATGTCTTCTGTTGAAAGAGATAGTGTTCCTATTTAGGCGCTGGCTGAAGAGACATCGAGATGTATGTTCCCTCCTGTGGGGCACGAGTAACTGCATCTTGCAAATTTTGGGGGTTACTTGATTGCACCCACCTACGTAGTGAAGGTTTCAGGCCTGCAAAAAATTGGCCTAATTTTGTTTGATCATGCAGATTCGGAGTTGGGGGCGGTGGGGGGGGTCATTCGTACTTTCTCTTAAATAGTCGCTGGCAACTGCATTTAATCTACAGTAGTTGCATATTCCTTCACAGATTCCTTTTCTCTCTGGTGGCAGTTTGAAAGAGCTGACAGAGAAACTGAGCTGTTGCCCCACGTAGCTTTGTACGAGCAATAATAATTTTATCCATATCGCGCCACTGACTGTGGCAAGTTTGCGATGTCTTCCAAACTTTGAAAGAAGTGTGCAGCTGTGAAAATTTTATTTGCGGGATCAGAGTTTGCTATTAGCGATGAGCAACTTGCTAATAATGTAGGAATGCGATATGGATCAGTTATTGCTTGTTGGTCTTGCTCAGCGTTGTCTTCGTGATCTGACATTTTGATTAGCACATGAAAATAATTGAGCAATAAAGGTGCTCAGCATGTAAATAGAATTGGCAGATTATTTTAAGTAAAAGTTCAGACTTTGTAGTTTTTCTCTTTCATTATAAATTCGTACGTGTTGTTCTGTTACACAAAAGAGGGCCGCGGGTGGCCTAGTGGGCAACGTTCGTGACTGCCGCGGAAAGGACCTCGGGTTCGATCCCAGGCAGGTACGAATGCTCGATCCACTAAATTTCCACCGTGCGTCGGATGGGCACGTTAAGCGGTCGGACCCCAGGTACTGGCCCCCGGTAATAAATAAGGGTGTCTTCCTCCCCCTTTCTGCTTCGCTTCCGTGTCACTTTCCTATCGGGCACTCTAGCCCAAATCTCCTAGCTTCCTATTTCTAAGGGTTGTTTAAGACCTGGGGTCACACACTCCCTTCCTAAAATCCTCTACATATGATCATTTGTTACACAAAAGGAGTCAAAAATAGGTACTTACAGAATGACTGATGAGGTTTTCTTCGCAGCTAGTAATCCATCCGGTAGTTGCACTAAACTTCTTTAAGTATACACATTTGTTCGTGGGATTTCATGAATGAAATTTGCACTTTAAGATATCCACGGGTAGGGGTGGGTGGATTAATGACAGTATTTTTTTACTTTTAACTACTTTTGCGTTCCCGCAATTGCTCCATAACTGTTGCGGTCGCCATTTAGGTGCTTCAGGGAAGCAAATAAATAAGTAGTTAAACAAACTGAATGTAGTGACAAATGATCTCGACTGCACTTACCTTTATTCTTCAGATTGGGGGAAAAGGGGAAATATTGGAATATTAGTTGGTCTGATTGAATAGTAAATAGTT
Organism: Macrothele yani; assembly: GCA_039090855.1. Taxonomy (NCBI): domain Eukaryota; kingdom Metazoa; phylum Arthropoda; class Arachnida; order Araneae; family Macrothelidae; genus Macrothele; species Macrothele yani. The sequence continues at coordinate 44,215,985 of CM077024.1, forward strand.
TTAGCTGATTGATAGATATCTCGGGCGACTTCCTCTATGTAATTCTCGCTAAAATCTTTTTCTACTTCATTTCGCGCGAAAGCGTTTTCCGTGCCTTGTCCCCGAGCAAAATTCTCCCTACATTTCCCTCCAGATCTCTATGAAGACTCGTCTATGTCTCATTCTTTTACGCGATCTGTCCTCCAGCAAAATGTTTTTGTTGAGATCTCCATGAAGACTTTTCTATGTCTCATTCCCTTACACGATCTGTCCTCCAGAAAAATGCTTTTGATGAGATATCCATGAAGACACCTCTATGTCTCATTCCCTTACACGATCTGTCCTACAAAAAAATGCTTTTGATGAGATCTCCATGAAGACTCCTCTATGTCTCATTCCCTTACACGATTTGTCCTCCAGAAAAATGCTTTTGATGAGATATCCATGAAGACACCTCTATGTCTCATTCCCTTACACGATCTGTCCTCCAGAAAAATGCTTTTGATGAGATCTCCATGAAGACTCCTCTATGTTTCATTCCCTTACACGATCTGTCCTCCAGAAAAATGCTTTTGATGAGATATCCATGAAGACACCTCTATGTCTCATTCCCTTACACGATCTGTCCTCCAGAAAAATGCTTTTGATGAGATCTCCATGAAGACTCCTCTATGTCTCATTCCCTTACACGATCTGTCCTCCAGAAAAATGCTTTTGATGAGATATCCATGAAGACACCTCTATGTCTCATTCCCTTACACGATCTGTCCTCCAGAAAAATGCTTTTGATGAGATCTCGATGAAGACTCCTCTATGTCTCATTCCCTTACACGATTTGTCCTCCAGAAAAATGCTTTTGATGAGATCTCCATGAAGACTCCTCTATGTTTCATTCCCTTACACGATCTGTCCTCCAGAAAAATGCTCTTGATGATTTATCCTCGAGATCTGAAGGAAGACTCCTCTATGTCTTATTTCCTTACACGATTTGCCTTCCAGAAAAATGCTCTTGATGATTTCTCCTCGAGATCTGCAGGAAGACTCCTCTATGTCTCATTCCCTTACACGATCTGTCTTCCAGAAAAATGCTCTTGATGTAAGAAGTTGTACTGTTAAATTCTTGCTCCCATTGTCCCCGGTGAGCTCTGAGAGAGAGAGAGAGTCCGACGACGTGGGAAAGGCGGTGTCCTTTTGTTGTGGGAGGCCCCAAGGTCGACGAGAGAATGACCTTTCCCCGAAATGCATCTCTGCTAAGAGCCTTTTTTCTGGGGTGGGAATCTCTGTAGTTGTCGTTGGCCCACAAAATAACAAAAGTTACAATTTAAATAAAGTTTAAGTATTTCCATATAACAGAATCATTGGTGAGGCCTGGCCACCCTTGCCTCCTCTGTCCGGTCGCCACTGCCAGATAGTTGTGTCCCGGTGCGCAGGTGTCAGTATTTCGCAAACAGCCGCACTTGTTGGCTGCTCCCGCGCTACTGCGTGAAGGATGTACCAGGATTAAATTAACCATGCACATACATCCAGCAGAAGGGCTCTCATTGGTCAGTCGCGCGTGGTTGATCGTAGAGGTGACCTTGGCTGTCACGGCTGGTACGCAGCAATGAGATGTAACAGTCATCAAGCTCACCCATCAGTACAACAGCGGTGCAGTTTGACCTATTACAACAGGTACCATGCGCCGTACCCTGCTTCGCCTGGGGTTTCACACCCGGAGACCAACGAGGGTACCCATGATGACGAATGGTGGACGCTACAGGGTCCTGTTAGCCAACCATCTCTATCCATATCTGCAGAATGTTTACCTAGACCACAGTGCAATTTTTCAACACGACAACGCACCGTGTCATCGGGCTCGTATAACTACAGCGTTATTTGAGGTACACCACAACGATTTCGTCACATTGCCTTAGCCCCCAAAACTTCCCTGACTGTAACCCAATTGAACATTTGTGGGATATGCTAAAACGGGGTGTGAGGACTGCTGAACTTCCACAGAATGAGCGTGAACTTGTGACGTACTACACAGGCAACGCATGTGTCAAGACGACAAATCTACAGCGATACATTTCGTCCGTGTAGCTTTGTTGGGAGAGCAACTTACTCCAGAGTGAGGGGTCTTGGGTTCGATAGCCGTCACGGACAAATTTGTGTTTTCACAAATTGACGGAGCTGCTGCAGCAGACGTGGGCCAAGTTACACATGGAGGATGTCCGACACTTTGTAGAATCTGTTCCTAGGCATCTACGAGCCGTGATTACCCAAAAAGGTGGACCAACTCGTTATTAGGTAGGTGTTCCTAGTACAAAGTTAACTCAGTGTGTATAAGTTAAGATTCTTACTTTTTGGGAGACAGGCTAAATCGTTCTGTATTCCAGAGGATGAGGTGGTAACTAATTTTTTTAGTGGTGGCGAGTTTTCGTCATTTCCTCGATGTTTTCGGTACTGACGAATTCAATAACATGTCATTATTCGATCACACAACCTCCGTCTCTGTATATCCCTGTTTTACCATGCGGAGTGTCCGATTTCAAAACTAATTTTCATCACCGAATACTTAGAAATCTCTTATTCATTGTATTTCCTTTATCTTCCCCAAGAACTAAAAAGTGAGAACAGAGTTTTTTCGTTAATATACCACACGAAATGCGGAAAGATTTCTGAAAATTCAAAATGTTCCGTTAACACGTCTTTAAAAAGGGCAATTTACAATCATTATAGGAAAGGAATTCCGGAAAGGTTTCTGAATTTTTTTTTTTTTTATTGAAGGTTTAACGACCACCGTGAGCAATTCAATGGGCTATAAGCAGTCGCCCGTCCCTAATTTAGGGCCACTGGTTCCAGGGAAGGTACAGAGCCAGTGCCGTAAGACAAACACAACATCCATGCCTCAATGGGGTTCGAACCCCGACTTCTTTCGGACGAATGATCAGAAGCCATCGCTTAGACCACTGCGCCACCGGGGGCGGCTTTCTGAAAAATTCGGAATTTCCCGTTAACACATCTTTAAAAGGGCAATTTACTATCAATAGAAGAAAAAATTCCGGAAAGGTCTGAAAATTCAGAATTTTCCGTTAACAAATTTTTAAACGGGAAATTTACTATCAAATAAGGAAAGAATATTCAAGAAACGCATATTGCGTATTAAATCCGTTTATTTCTTATGGTGTAGTAGTCACAGAGATTTGCCAAGCTTTCACACTCCACTGGGAAGCTTTTTCAAGGCAATGGTAGACATAAAAATGCAACAGGTAAGGAACAAAAATGATTTTTGAAAGTAACGTGGGTGATATCACCAGCGTATTTCGTGAAATGTTTTTAGCACGTAATTACACGTTGCGCGGTGACATGTTCCCGTCTTTTAATAACGCATGCCAAACCATTGGTAGTTCAGTAGAGATCATGTCATTGCACGCTACTTTGTTGGAGAGGATTTCGACAGTTTCCCTGATGGCAGTCTCTTTAAAGTTAATGTAAGAGGCAGTTCTTCTAATATTATTCCATACTGGAGTGGCCATTCCATGAATTCTCTGGCGAGAGCTGTATTCTGCAAGTCCTGGTTGACACTTCGCACATGTTCTTTACATCTAGTGTCCAAGGATCGCTTTGCTTTATCATTCCGATATATATCTTTTCCGCGTTGTCAGGATATACCAACGGTATAGCGTACACACCCGCCTTTTCTTTTTCACACTGCCTCTCCTTGCAACTTGATACTATATGTGATAATGGGGTCGGGGACTTCAATGCTATTAATATTTTGTATTTACGTAACAAATTATTTAACCAATATGCAAAGCCTGGGATATATGAGATGGATCTTGCGTACTTCATTGTCTTATTAGGTGATTTTGTTGCTGCTATAAGAGGGAAGAAATAGACAGAATACATAGAACTGTAAGAAATCGTATAATGTCAGCAGCAACATAACCACCTAATAAGACAATGAAGTACGCAGGATCCATCTCATATATCCCAGGCTTTGCATATTGGTTAAAGAATTAGTTACGTAAATACAAAATATTAATAGCAATGAAGTCCATGACCTCATTATCACATATAGTATCAAGCTGCAAGGAGAGACAGTGTGAAAAAGAAAAGGCGGGTGTGTACGCTATACCGTTGGTATATCCTGACAACGCGGAAAAGATATATATCGGAATGATAAAGCAAAGCGATCCTTGGACACTAGATGTAAAGAACACGTGCGAAGTGTCAACCAGGACTTGCAGAATACAGCCCTCGCCAGAGAAGTCATGCATTCATCAGCCACTCCAGTATGGAATAATATTAGAAGAACTGCCTCTTACATTTACTTTAAAGAGACTGCCATCAGGGAAACTGTCGAAATCCTCTCCAACAAAATAGCGTGCAATGACATGATCTCTACTGAACTACCAATGGTTTGGCATGCATTATTAAAAGACAGGAACATGTCGCCGCGCAACGTGTAATTACGTGCTAAAAACATTTCACGAAATACGCTGGTGATATCACCCACGTTACTTTCAAAAATCATTTTTGTTCCTTATCTGTTGCAATTCCCTGCATTTTTATGTCTACCATTGCCTTGAAAAAGCCTCCCAGTGGAGTGCGAAAGCTTGGCGAATCTCTGTGATTACTACACCATAAGAAATAAACGCATTTAATACGCTATATGCGTTTCTTGAATATTAATATTGTGGTGCATTAAAAATAACGTTATAAGAAAAAAATTCTGGAAAAGTTTCTTAAAATTCAGAATTTTCCTGGCGTGCGAAAAATCCGCGAAATTCAGATTTTTTTCAGTCATTTCACGGAAAAGGTTGTATCAGAAATATGCTTCGTTAATTCGAGAAAGAAATCACGGAAAGAGGGTCGTGAATTTCAGAAAATATTTCTACAGTGTGGGCTTATAAAGCAAGTATAATGACAATCATAGCTGTGCATACATATTCTTGTAATATGTCCCCCCTCCCCACACTTCCGCATGTGACGTGTGACTTTTCCACTCATACTAACGTCATATACATAATTATAACACATCGTTGTCCAAATAAACCATCTCCAGCATGAGTGCAAATCATTTTGAAACATAGCCAACATTTCTGAGATTTCTCATGTTCTTCGACTTCGTCTCTCTGTATAATGTGCGACATATCTTGAGAGTTAGCCAGGTTTCTGACGGGGAAAAAACGAAAAAGAAATAGAAAAAATAGAAGTTATTTGCTCCAATGCACATCCCATTTTAGCAGCTTCCGTAAGTGATTTGAACAGGGGAGAAAGTAACGAAATATGAAACACTGTTCCAAAACATACAGATGTTTTAGAATTTCTTTGACTGTATTTTGCCTTTCCATTAAAAAAAAATGTTATTTTAAAAACTACGGTTAACTGAATCGTAAAAGGAAGTATTAGAATGCGACTTGAGTGAAACTGGACTAACGCAAATCTCCCACGGTGACAGAATACAGATATGAAACACACTGGAATTCGGACATATCGGAGTTGCTCATATTTACATAAACACTGAGTCACACACACACACACACACACACACACAAAAAAAAACTAAGTACAAAAATCCCAAAAAGCTGAGCACCAAGCACAACAACGAAACGAATCTGTTTATGTATTGCATAAGACAAACAAAATGAAGTACGGGATCTTTGCGGCAATAGAAATTTAAGGAAGTTACACATGTACGGAGTAGCATTCTTTTTCATTGTATTTACATGTACGCAAGGGTGAATAAGCGGGTTAAAGAGAAGGGGAAGCTACATTTATGAAGAACAGATAAGAACATCATTTGAACAGAAATAGCGTACTTACCTGAGGAATGCTTCCTGAAAGCGAGTCGTCAGTTCCGCAAGAAACACATACAGGGGCGTAACTAAATATTTCTGTGCCCGGGGCAAACCACAAAATATTTCGCTCCCATGTCTCTTCGTACTATTTTATATAAGTTATATGGATGTTGTGGTTGTCCTAGGGCACTGGTTCTCTCTCTTGCCTGGAACCAGTGGCCCTAACTAAGAGACGGACAATATTTATAGCCCATCGAGCTGCTCAAGGTAGTCATCCCCCCCAACACAAAAATTACGTCATATTCCAATGCTATCTGTATGTATGAGGTACAATCTGGCTTTGCAAACTGTGACTGTTTGTACAGCTTTTCCAAACTGCTTTGGAGTTTGGACATCAGGCATCACATCATACGGAACGAATGCAGCTGACAGTCACGGCTCGTAGTGATAGCAATGACCAAATAGCTCCCACAGAATCTTCAACAATGTGAATGACATCCTTATCTTACAACGTATATAACTGTGCCTTCATTTCTGAACGCTGTCAGCTAACATCCCCAGAACATTTTGAGAAAGAAATGCAAATTTTAAACTGTCAAGTTTAAGGAAACTGGCGATACATATTCTAAGCAAAGTCTGTCAGGAAAGAAATAGCAAAAGTGTGGCTAGAAAAAATTCTATCATAAACTGGTGCAAAAGTTTCAAGTTTAATCAGATTGCAATCAGTGATTTTTGCGCCCTCTCTTACCGCCCCGCTTGCCCAGCCCTAGTTACGCCTCTGAACATATATAATAGTAACTTTTGAAGACAGAGTATGATTTTTAAAAATGACATAGAAATTGTAGCTCGAAGGCACGTAATATTATTCGACGTCACGATATTACTCTGTGATGCAGAAATAAACAAGCATATTTTAAGCCATGGTGTTCTCATAACAACAAAGGAATCAAGCAGAAGGTAATACAGGGTGGCCCAAACAAAACTAAACCAAATGAACAAATCAAATAATCACAAGTTTTATTTAATGTTATAGTGTCCAAGACAATTTCTACAGCAGGTGTTAGAAATTAGCGCCCTCATTATTAAGGACTGTACAGGTCGGTTCTTCGCAGCATGTTTTGGAACACAGTTTGAACATGTTTTGGAACACAGTTTGAACATGTTTTGGAACACAGTTTAAAGTTCTTGTGGTGTAATCTTAGCAATTTCAGCGGAGATGTTGGTTTGAAGCTCTTCAAGAGTTCTCGGGTTATCGGAATACACCTGACACTTTAGTGCACTCCACAAGTAAAAGTCACACACACACACACACACACACACACACACAGATCAGGAGATCCAGAAGGCCAAAGGTCATGACTCACAACACGGTCTTCCTCAAACCCTCAAAAATCGCATTCATTGTATGGTGGGTAGTATGAGCTGTAGCTCCATCTTGTAGAAAGTAACAATATGTCTTCTCCTCGTTAATAAGCTGATTGACAAATGGGTGGAAAATGTTTGCAAGATGTCGAGCTGAGTTCATATTTTCGTGGGAAAAAATGGTAATTATACCACGTGCTGACACAGCACACCACACACCAAGTTTCTGCGCATGTAGAGGGGTCCCCAGAAATTGATGTGGATTTTCTGTGCTCCAATATATGCCTCGACAATGAAAATTCTTTGCTGCAAAGTCAGGATCATCGTCTCTGCTGCTGGGAAACTCCTCACAAGTAAACTGATATATAGATCGATGGATTGTCAGCATTTGCAACCAAAAAGTTGTTATTAACTAGTAACAAACTGCTCCATTAATACTGTACATTGTCAGTACCTGTAACCAAATAAGTTATCATTAAATTGGGCTACCAAGGATATAGGTATTTTTAGGCTACTATGGGTATAGTTTTGTTTAGACCACCCTGTATAAAACAATTTTATTTTTCTTCACATCCTGAGACACTCATGATCCAGATCGTCTTCCCCTTCGTAGTCAGGTTGTTATTTACTTTCTCCAGATTAAACGTAGTTAGCTAAGGAAAGCGTCGGAAGCACGCGTCGTCAGTCCCGCAGGAAGTAGATCATATCTTCAATTTTTAGCACATCTTTTGTAAAAAATACGTGGTTATGGTATCATTTTGTCTGTCCGCTTGTGGACACCACCAGAGTTGGAAATGGGTCAACGGGTCGACAATTTCTTGCTGGTCAAATGGATCGGGTGAAGGTGTTCCTGACCCAATTTCGACCTAGTTTTATTTCCGTTTTATTTTTGAGAAGAAAAATAAACATTTCAAAGAAAACTACGTACTGTGGAATTTTGTGCTCAATGCTGGTGCCAGCGGAGCGAAAATTTATTTGTCATACAAAAATATTGCCCTCTCTTTCTTAAAGCAAAGAAAATTTCCACCGATCGACGATACTTCCTTTGCGTCTATTTAGAGTGGGATTGTCTGGAGCAAGATACAGGCAAACGCCAGTCGCTTGCTTATCTGGTGATTCATTCTCTCACACCCTGCGTGTCACATTGTAAGACTGAGAATTACTTTTCACATCGCATCTTTTGCATTAAGCATTCAGAAGTTTTCGTTTGACGTGCTAACATCCCGTGTCATTGCATGTCGTGTCGGAATTAATGCTTTATTTGATATATGGATTGATTTAATATTAAAGAGATTAAAAAAGGGATCGAGGCCAACAAATACGTTCTTGTTGAAAACAAAAAAGGGGAAGAGTGAAAGCTAGAAGTTGCTTCGTCTCATTTAGAAACCAGAATATGTTTCACATCAACACCAATTTTTAGAGGCTTGTGATGAGTTAAAAGTTTCCAAAATGCGATTGTTGATTATGAGCGTTCCTTCCTTCTGAGAAGCAATAATGAAATCAATATCCACATTTCGGAAACTTTCAACTCATCAGAAGCTAGTGAAAATTAGTGTTGCTGTGAGACATGTTCTGAAGCTTCATACGTTTATCAAGAAAACAGCAAAAACTGAAATTAAACATATAAAAAGTTACTTAATTTAAAAATTTTGACTGTAGCACAACCAAAATTTGGTGGAACATCCTTAACTTTTGTATCTCGCAGATATGTTTGAAAACATGGAAAACATGTGTAAAACAGTTATGTTATGTGAAATTAATATCATCATAATCATCGTCAACCATTTTCAATCCACTGCTGGACGAAGGTCTCCCCTAGTTTCTTCCACAACGGTCTGTCTTGTGCCAGTCTCCTCCATGTCACCCCCGCATAATTTCGAATTTCATCAACCCATCTCTCATGTGGTCTTCTTCTGGGTCTTTTCCTGTCCCTTGGAATCCAATCTAAAATTTCGGCTGTTCATTGATGGTCTGTCCTTCTGGCAGTATGTAAAGCCCATTGCCATTTCAGGGATTTAACTCTGAGCATGATGTCTTCCACTCTTGTCATTTTTCGGATCCACGAGTTCCTCTTCTTATCTCTCCTGGTTACACCAAGAATGAGCCTCTCCACGCTCCTTTGAGTTGTCTGCAGCCTTTGTATGTCTCTTTTAGTTAAGGTCCACGTCTCTGCACCGTACGTAAGCACTGGAAGGATGCATTGATCAAACACTTTTCTTTTAAGACATAATGGCCTATTGATCTTGAAAATTATGCTGTGTCTTCCAAAAGCTCTCTAGGCAAGTTTTGTACGCCGATTAATTTCTTCATCAATGTGACCCTCACTTGATATCTGCTGTCCAAGATAAACGTACGTGTTTGTTATCTCCAGCTTTTCTCCATCAATCGATAAATCTTCATTTCTTGTAAAAGCATTGAACATCACTTTTGTCTTCTGAAAGTTCATTTTTAATCCCACTTCTTTACTCTTGTCAGCAAGTTCCTGGATCATACTCTGCAGCTCTAATAGGGTAGTTGCAAAAATGACTACGTCATCAGCAAAACGAAGGTGGGTTAGATAATCTGCATTAATCTTTATCCCTTTGTTTTCCCAGTTCAGTGATTGAAAGACATTTTCCAATGTTCCAATGTGGCGTTAAAGAGCTTCGGAGATATGGTGTCACCTTGTCTCACTCCCTATCCAATTTTTATGTATGTTGTATTTTCAAACAGCCGAATCTTTGCACTTGAATTTTTATAGATGTTAATAATAATATTAATGTATACATCTTCAATACCGCAGGATTTCAGAGCCATTGTAACTGCTGGTGGTTTCACCGAATCAAAGGCTTTTTCATAATCGATAAAAGCCATGCACAATGGAAGTTCATATTCCCTCGCTCTTTCAATTCGTTCTCTTAGTACGTGGATATGATCCATAGTGCTGTAGTTACAACTCCTGAATCCAGCTTGTTCTCTCGGTTGAGCCATGTCCAGTGTTACCTTCAAGCGGTGTGAAAGAACTTTAGTGAAGATTTTATAAACCACGGATAGGAAGCTGAAAGGTCTGTAGTTCCTGAGATCCTCAATGTCACCTTTTTTATGCATCAGGATCATTGTAGCTTTGTTTCAATCCTCAGGAATCTTCCCTTCATTAAGGCATCTAATGAAAATTTGGGCGAGTACTGTTTCGATTTCTCCACTTGCTTCTTGTATGATGTCCACAGTAATTCCATCTTCTCCTGGAGCTTATCTCCGCTTCATATTCTTGATTGCATGTGCAACTTCTGCTGGGAGGACTGGAAAAACTCTGGTACTGGTACCTTTCATGATGTCTGGAATACATGTATCATCCCTTTCATATAATTTGGAGTAGAAATCTTTCACTCTTGTCAAAATTTCGCCTCTATTTCTTGTTACAGAACCATCTTCTTTTCTCTGTGCCATAATCTGTTTTCAGTGCCATAATCTGTTTTCTTCCCTTACTAAGATGTCTCTTTGCTATCTTTAGGCTTTGGTTGTTTTCAATTGCTTTCCTAACTAGTTCACAGTTGAATTTCCTTACGTCTTCAGTGATACTTTTTCGTACTGTCTTGCATAGCTCTATATATTCCACTTTGGAAGTCACATCTTCTTTAGGTGTCCTCACCTCTCCTGTTTTTTGCATAAACATTTTGGTTTATCCTGATAATTTGGTCACATGCAACTTGTTCTTAGACCCATCTAATTTTGTTGCTCTTTCCATAAGAGCTTTGGTTACTTTTCTGTTAACTTCAGAAATATCCACTTCTTCCGATGTTAGACCTTCTAAAGCAGGGAATCTGTTCTTCAGTTCCAACTTGAAGGTATTATGGTGTTTTTTATGTTGGTTATGTCAATACATTTTGTTCGTCTTATGAGCTTGCCACGCTTGAGTTTAGTGTTGAGGTGCATCTTACATCTCACCAATCTATGGTCACTACCTGTGTTGAACTTGTTTAGCACACTGCAGTCTTCTATAACGAATTTTTTGTTACACATAATAAAATCAATTTCACTTGCCCATCCATTGGGTTGCCTCCATGTCCATTTCCTTTGCGGCATTTTCTTGAAAAAGGAGTTCATGATGAAAAACCCTTCTGCCTCTGCAAACTCTACGAGAATATTTCCACGTTGGTTTCTGTTGCCGTGACCGAATTTACCTACTGAAGTTTTATTCTGTTGCTGTTGTCCCATTTTTGCATTGAAATCTCCCATGATTATCTTCAAGTGCTGCTTACCTTTATTATTTAGATAACGAATTTCCTCATAAAATTCTTCAATTTCTTCTTCAGGATGACTTGTGGTGGGTGCATAAGTTTGAATAATCTGAGCCTTGTATCTTCTCGAGAGTTGGATAACGAGTCGTGCAGCTCTGTCAGAGGAACTTTCAACTTCTACAACTTTATCCTTCAGTTTCTTGTTTATTATAAATCCAACATCACTAGTTCTGCCAGTATCTGTCCCACGATAGTAGAAGAGATGTCCACTTTTCAGTTCAATGAGATCTTCTCTTTTTCTCCTTACCTCACTTAGCCCGACGATGTCCCACTTTACCCTTTGTAGTTCTTCCAATTCAAGAAGCCTTCAATCAGAAGATAGGGAGCGTCCATTATACGTAGCCAAGGTCAGCATCAGATAGCAGCCTAGTTCGGTCCTCCGGGGATTCTTCGCACCCTCTGCCTTCAAGTCGCACTGGCCGCTGCCTTGGCCAGGTACATTTCAGCTGCCGGAGACTGAGGGCCAAGATTTAAGTTGTGGAGTCATTTTGGTGGGGTTTGTCCATAACTCACCACGCTGGCCAAGCGGGTTGGTGAGTGTGGGATAGCATTTCCTCTAATCCCGATTGTATAGTTATACCGTTATTGGCGGTCGTCAGAGCCCCTTTAGTGGGAACAGGATGCAACACGAGAAGGCGGGGTTGACATTTCTCAAGGAGAGGTTTTGATGTTACGCATCACCTGACCTTACATCCCGTAGTAATATATATATATATATATATTTGCGCTATTTGCGGTCGTCAGAGCCCCTTTAGTGGGAACAGGATGCACCACGAGAAGGCGGGGTTGACATTTGTCAAGGAGAGGCTGTGATGTTACGCATCACCTGACCTTACACCGCAAATAGCGGTATAACTATACCATCGGGATCAGAGGAAATGCTATCCCACACTCACCAACCCGCTTGGCCAGCGTGGTGAGTTATGGCCAAACACCTCCAAAATGACTCTACAACTTAAATCTTGGCCCTCAGTCTCCGGCAGCTGGAATGTACCTGGCCAAGGCAGCGGCCAGTGCGACATGAAGGCAGAGGGTGCTAAGAATCCCGGAGGACCGGACTAGGCTGCCATTTGATGCTGACCTTGGCTACCTACAACGGACGCTCCCTATCTTCTGATTCAAGGCTTCTTGAATTGGAAGAGGAACTACAAAGGATCAAGTGGGACATCGTCGGGCTGAGTGAGGTAAGGAGAAAAGGAGAAGATCTCATTGAACTGAAAAGTGGACATCTCTTCTATTATCGTGGGACAGATACTGGCAGAACTAGTGGTGTTGGATTTATAATAAACAAGAAACTGAAGGATAAAGTGGTAGAAGTTGAAAGTTCCTCTGACAGAGCTGCACGACTCGTTATCCAACTATCGAGAAGATACCAAGCTCAGATTATTCAAACTTATGCACCCACCACAAGTCATCCTGAAGAAGAAATTGAAGAATTTTATGAGGAAATTCGTCATCTAAATAATAAAGGTAAGCAGCACTTGAAGATAATTATGGGAGATTTCAATGCAAAAATAGGGCACCGGCAACAGAATGAAACTTCAGTAGGTAAATTCGGTCACGGCAACAGAAACCAGCGTGGAAATACTCTCGTTGAGTTTGCAGAGGCAGAAGGATTTTTCATCTTGAATTCCTTTTTCAAGAAAAAGCCACACAGGAAATGGACATGGAGACATCCAATTGGGACGACTAGTGAAATTGATTTTATTATGTAACAAAAAATTCGTCATCGAAGACTGCAGTGTGCTAAACAAGTTCAACACAGGTAGTGACCATAGATTGGTGAGATGTAAGATGCACCTCAACACTAAACTTTAACGTGGCAAGCTCATAAGACAAACAAAGTGTATTGACATAACCAACCTTAAAAACACCATAATACTTTCAAGTTGGAACTGAAGAACAGATTCTCTGCTTTAGAAGGCCTAACATCGGAAGAAGTGGATATTTCGGAAGTTAACAGAAAAGTAACCAAAGCTCTTATGGAAACAGCAACAAAATTAGCTGGGTCTAAGAACAAGTTGCATGTAAACAAATTATCAGGAAAAACCAAAATGTTGATGCAAAAGAAGAGAGATGAGGACAACTAAAGAAGATGTGACTTCCAAAAGTGGAATATATAGAGCTATGCAAGACAGCACGAAAGTATCACTGAAGACGTAAGGAAATTCAACTGTGAGCTAGTGAGGAAAGCAATTGAAAACAACCAAAGCCTAAAGATAGCAAGGGACATCTCAGTAAGGGATGAAAACAGATTATGGCTCTGAGAAAGAAGATGGTTCTATAACAAGAAATAGAGGCGAAATTTTGACAAGAGTGAAAGATTTCTACTCCAAATTATATGAAAGGGATGATACATGTACTGCAGACATCATGAAAGGTAACAGAGTTCTTCCAGTCCTCCCAGCAGAAGTTGCTCATGCAATCAAGAACATGAAGCGGGGAAAAGCTCCAGGAGAAGATGGAATTACTATAGACATCATACAAGAAGCAAGTGGAGAAATTGAAACAGTACTCGCCCAAATTTTCACTCGATGCCTTAATGAAGGGAAGATTCCTGAGGATTGGAACAATGCTACAATGATTCTGCTACATAAAAAGGTGACATTGAGGATCTCAGGAACTACAGACCTATCAGCCTCCTATCAGTGGTTTATAAAATCTTCACTAAAGTTCTTTCACACCGCTTGAAGGTAACACTGGACATGGCTCAACCGAGAGAACAAGCTGGATTCAGGTGTGGCTACAGCACAATAGATCATATCCATGTACTGAGAGAACTAATTGAAAGAGCGAGGGAATATGAACTTCCATTGTGCATGGCTTTTATCGATTATGAAAAAGCCTTTGATTCGGTGAAACCATCAGCAGTTACCACGGCTCTGAAATCCTGCGGTATTGAAGATGCATACATTAATATTATTAATAACATCTATGAAAATGCAAGTGCAAAGATTCGGCTGTTTGAAAATACAACACACATAAAAATTGGAAAGGGAGTGAGACAAGGTGACACCATATCTCCGAAGCTCTTTAATGCCACATTGGAAAATGTCTTTCAATCACTGAACTGGGAAAACAAAGGGATAAAGATTAATGGAGATTATCTAACCCACCTTCGTTTTGCTGATGACGTAGTCATTTTTGCAACTACCCATCAGAGCTGCAGAGTATGATCCAGGAACTTGCTGACAAGAGTAAAGAAGTGCGATTAAAAATGAACTTTCAGAAGAGAAAAGTGATGTTCAATGCTTTTACAAGAAATGAGGATTTATCGATTGATGGAGATAAGCTGGAGATAACAGACACGTACGTTTATCTTGGACAGCAGATATCAAGTGAGGGTCACATTGATGAAGAAATTAATCGGCGTACAAAACTTGCCTGGAGAGCTTTTGGAAGAAACAGCATAATTTTCAAGAGCAATATGCCATTATGTCTTAAAAGAAAAGTGTTTGATCAATGCATCCTTCCAGTGCTTACGTATGGTGCGGAGACGTGGACCTTAACTAAAAGAGACATACAAAGGCTGCAGACAACTCAAAGAAGTAATGGAGAGGTGCATGCTTGGTATAACCAGGAGAGATAAGAAGAGGAACTCGTGGATCCGAAAAATGACGAGAGTGGAAGACATCATGATCAGAGTTAAATCCCTGAAATGGCAATGGGCTGGACATACTGCCAGAAGGACAGACCATAGATGGACAGCCGAAATTTTAGATTGGATTCCAAGGGACAGGAAAAGACCCAGAAAAGACCACATGGGAGATGGGTGGATGAAATTCGTAAATATGCGGGAGTGACATGGAGGAGACTGGCACAAGACAGACCGTTGTGGAGGAAACTTGGGGAGACCTTCGTCCAGCAGTGGATTGATAATGGTTGACAATGACGATGATGATATATATCATCATCATCATATCATCATCGTCATTGTCAACCATTATCAATCCACTGCTGGACGAAGGTCTCCCCAAGTTTCCTCCACAACGGTCTGTCTTGTGCCAGTCTCCTTCATGTCACCCCTGCATACTTTCGAATTTCATCCACCCATCTCCCATGTGGTCTTCTTCTGGGTCTTTTCCTGTCCCTTGGAATCCAATCTAAAATTTCGGCTGTCCATCGATGATCTGTCCTTCTGGCAGTATGTCCAGCCCATTGCCATTTCAGGGATTTAACTCTGATCATGATGTCTTCCACTCTTGTCATTTTTCGGATCCACGAGTTCCTCTTCTTATCTCTCCTGGTTACACCAAGCATGCACCTCTCCATTACTTCTTTGAGTTGTCTGCAGCCTTTGTATGTCTCTTTTAGTTAAGGTCCACGTCTCCGCACCATACGTAAGCACTGGAAGGATGCATTGATCAAACACTTTTCTTTTAAGACATAATGGCATATTGCTCTTGAAAATTATGCTGTTTCTTCCAAAAGCTCTCCAGGCAAGTTTTGTACGCCGATTAATTTCTTCATCAATGTGACCCTCACTTGATATCTGCTGTCCAAGATAAACGTACGTGTCTGTTATCTCCAGCTTATCTCCATCAATCGATAAATCCTCATTTCTTGTAAAAGCATTGAACATCACTTTTCTCTTCTGAAAGTTCATTTTTAATCGCACTTCTTTACTCTTGTCAGCAAGTTCCTGGATCATACTCTGCAGCTCTGATGGGGTAGTTGCAAAAATGACTACGTCATCAGCAAAACGAAGGTGGGTTAGATAATCTCCATTAATCTTTATCCCCTTGTTTTCCCAGCTCAGTGACTGAAAAACACCCTCCAATGTGGCATTAAAGAGCTTCGGAGATATGGTGTCACCTTGTCTCACTCCCTTCCCAATTTTTACGTGTGTTGTATTTTCAAACAGCCTAATCTTTGCACTTGCATTTTCATAGATGTTATTAATAATATTAATGTATGCATCTTCAATACCGCAGGTTTTCAGAGCCATTGTAACTGCTGATGGTTTCACCGAATCAAAGGCTATTTCATAATCGATAAAAGCCATGCACAATGGAAGTTCATATTCCCTCGCTCTTTCAATTAGTTCTCTCAGCACGTGGATATGATCTATTGTGCTGTAGCCACTCCTGAATCCAGCTTGTTCTCTCGGTTGAGCCATGTCCAGTGTTACCTTCAAGCGGTGTGAAAGAACTTTAGTGAAGATTTTATAAACTACTGATAGGAGGCTGATAGGTCTGTAGTTTCCGAGATCCTCAATGTCACCTTTCTTATGTAGCAGGATCATTGTAGCGGTGTTCCAATCCTCAGGAATCTTTCCTTCATTAAGGCATCGAGTGAAAATTTGGGCGAGTACTGTTTCGATTTCTCCACTTGCTTCTTGTATGATGTCTACAGTAATTCCATCTTCTCCTGGAGCTTTTCCTCGCTTCATGTTCTTGATTGCATGTGCAACTTCTGCTGGAAGGACTGGAGGAACTCTGGTACTGGTATCTTTCATGATGTCTGGAGTGCATATATCATCCCTTTCATATAATTTGGAGTAGAAATCTTTCACTCTTGTCAAAATTTCGCCTCTATTTCTTGTTACAGAACCATCTTCTTTTGTCAGTGCCATAATCTGTTTTCTTCCCTTACTGAGATGTCCCTTTGCTATCTTTAGGCTTTGGTTGTTTTCAATTGCTTTCCTCACTAGTTCACAGTTGAATTTCCTTACGTCTTCAGTGATACTTTTTCTTACTGTCTTGCATAGCTCTATATATTCCACTTTGGAAGTCACATCTTCTTTAGTTGTCCTCATCTCTCTTCTTTTTTGCATCAACATTTTGGTTTTTCCTGATAATTTGTTCACATGCAACTTGTTCTTAGACCCAGCTAATTTTGTTGCTGTTTCCATAAGAGCTTTGGTTACTTTTCTGTTAACTTCAGAGATGTCCACTTCTTCCGATGTTAGGCCTTCTAAAGCAGAGAACCTGTTCTTCAGTTCTAACTTGAAGGTATTATGGTGTTTTTTAAGGTTGGTTATGTCAATAGATTTTGTTTGTCCTATGAGCTTGCCACGTTCAAGTTTAGTGTTGAGGTGCATCTTACATCTCACCAATCTATGGTCACTAACTGTGTTGAACTTGTTTAGCACACTGCAGTCTTCTATGACGAATTTTTTGTTACACATAATAAAATCAATTTCACTTGTCGTCCCATTTGGATGTCTCCATGTCCATTTCCTGTGTGGCTTTTTCTTGAAAAAGGAGTTCAAGATGAAAAACCCTTCTGCCTCTGCAAACTAAACGAGAGTATTTCCTCGCTGGTTTCTGTTGCCATGACCGAATTTACCTACTGAAGTTTCATTCTGTTGCCGTTGCCCTATTTTTGCATTGAAGTCTCCCATAATTATCTTCAAATGCTGCTTACCTTTATTATTTAGATGACAAATTTCCTCATAAAATTCTTCAATTTCTTCTTCAGGATGACTTGTGGTGGGTGCATAAGTTTGAATAATCTGAGCCTGGTATCTTTTCGAGAGTTGGATAACAAGTCGTGCAGCTCTGTCAGAGGAACTTTCAACTTCTACAACTTTATCCTTCAGTTTCTTGTTTATTATAAATCCAACATCACTAGTTCTGCCAGTATCTGTCCCACGATAGTAGAAGAGATGTCCACTTTTCAGTTCGATGAGATCTTCTCCTTTTCTCCTTACCTCACTTAGCCCCACGATGTCCCACTTGATCCTTTGTAGTTCCTCTTCCAATTCAAGAAGCCTTGAATCAGAAGATAGGGAGCGTCCATTGTAAGTAGCCAAGGTCAGCATCAGATGGCAGCCTAGTCCGGTCCTCCGGGGATTCTTAGCACCCTCTGCCTTCATGTCGCACTGGCCGCTGCCTTGGCCAGGTACATTCCAGCTGCCGGAGACTGAGGGCCAAGATTTAAGTTGTGGAATCATTTTGGAGGGGTTTGGCCATAACTCACCACTCTGGCCAAGCGGGTTGGTGAGTGTGGGATAGCATTTCCTCTGATCCCGATGGTATAGTAATACCGCTATGGGCGGTCGTCAGAGCCCCTTTAGTGGGAACAGGATGCACCACGAGAAGGCGGGGTTGACATTTGTCAAGGAGAGGCTGTGATGTTACGCATCACCTGACCTTACATCCCATGATATATATATATATATATATATATATATATATATATATACTGTAATTATAAATTGAGTTTCGAATTTGTAGTTCAAAGAAGATTTACCCGAGTCATTACCAGGTCCAAAATTTTTGACCAGTTTCCAACTCTGGACATTACATCTCTGAAACTAATTGTCCGATTTGATTTTTTTCTTCTGCGTTTGAAAGCTTGAAATGTGAGAATGATGGTCCTTGCTTTTCGGTTGCTTAAAGATGCATAACTTCGCCGCCAGAGGACGTAAATGCAGATGTTATCGAATTCAATATAAATTTAGTTCCATAAATTGCTTTTAAATATTTTATTGAAAAAATATTTTCTTCCATTCCATACCATTTATAACGAAGAGTATTTAAGGTAAAGTTTCTTTTTCAAATAAAGCCTAGTTTTCCCGATTCGGGGAGTAAAATTAAATTACGATTTTCCCGATATCTCTGTTTCTAATAGTGAGTTTTGAATTTTTTTTTCATCGGATACAGCCACAGGTGGAAACAGGTCACGGGGAAATGGGCCGACAATTTCTTGCGGGTCAAACGGGTCGGGTCAAGGTGTTCCTGACCCGATTTCGACCCGATTTTATTTCCATTTGAAAAGAGAAAAAAATATCTCGAAGAAATATGCGTACTATGGAATTTTTTGTTCGATATTAATGCCAGTGGAGTGAAAAATTATACGCCATGCAAAAATATTGAGCCACCCCGGTGGCGCTGTAACGTACCAGGAGATGTGACGTACCTGCCCGAATGACGCACACGACATAAAGGCAGATAGGAATCAGAATAAAACGTCCGCGTAGCTTAATTGGTAGATCAACTTATTCCGGAATGAGGGAACCGGGTTCGAATCCTGGCGCGAATAGAAATGACGGAGAAATTTACTTCGTTATAGCGCAGTGTCTAACATCAGATCCATGGATCCTACACCGAAGTTTCGCGCAGAGTTGTGGACAATGCTGCAATAGGCATGGCTGGCATTACCTCCGTCATCAGGCGGAGTCGATGCCTCAGAATGTACCGGCTGTTATTCACTTTACAGAGGAGGACCAAGACGGTATTAGTTAGGTATCTCTAATGCTTTGTCCATTGAATGTATGTATATCAAGGTGATGACACCATATATCCCAAACTCTAACGCTACATTGCAAAATGTGTTTCAATCATTGAACTGGGAAAACAAAGGGATAAAGATTAATGGAGATTATTTAACTCACCTTCGTTTTGCTGATGACATGGTCATTTTTGCAACTACACTTTCAGTGCTGCAGAGTATGATCCAGGAACTTGCTGACAAGAGTAAAAAAGTGGTATTATAAATGAACTTTTAGAAGACAAAACTGATGTACAATGCTTTTTCAAGGAATGAAGATTTATAGTTTGATGAGGAAAATCGTGAGATAACTGATACCTACATTTACCTCAGACAGCAGATATCAAGCAAAGGTCACATTGATGAAGAAATTAATCGACGCACAGAACTTTGTTGGAGAGCTTTTGGAAGAAGCAATTCAATTTTTACGAGCAGTATCCCATTATGTCTTAAAAGAAAAGTATTTATTCAGCGAATCCTTCCAGTGCTTACATGTGGAGCATAGACGTGGAACTTAACTAAAAATGACATCCAAAGACTGCAAACAACTGAAAGAAGCCTGGTGAGATAGAGTACGTACCTGGTGTAACCAAGAAATACAGAGCGATCGTCAAGTTCCCGAACCCTGAATTAAAAAAAAAAATTATTGCGTATGCTGTGAGCAAAAGTTCAACCAATTGATGTGGCAACACGAATCAGCAACTCATCGAGATCAAATACTGCGCTTGTCGAATGCCTGAAGGAAATTGGCAGAGTGCCAGAAATGAATAACCGGTTCCATGTGTGAACAATTAAACCAGTTTTCCCATTTTAACGTCGTCATTTGCATTTTGCACAGAGGCATGGGTGTGACGAGGGAGCAGGGAATTTATTTACTTGAAGCTTATTTGCAAACGCAGTCACAAACAGTGTATAGAAGAGTTCAGGAAAAAATCTCCGCAGCATACTGTGGTAAGTAAATCAACGGTACGCAGCTTTCTCCTACGATTCCGGAGAACTGGAAGTGTTGACGATATGCCTAGAAATGACCGGCCAAGTGTGTTAGCGCCGGAAGTGACAAACGATGTTGAAAAGCGTTTGCAACAGTCACCTACAAAATCGCTTCGTTGCTTATCTCAGCAAGTGAAACTTTCTTACGGCTCAGTACTGAAAGCGACTTAAAGATTGCAGCTTAAGCTCTCCTGTCCAAGAATTGAATGCACCTGATACGCGTAAGCGCCTGTTGTATTGCCGTTGGTTTCGTAAATGTACTCGATACAACAAAGGATTGTTGAACAATGTTTTCTTTTCGGATGAAACCTAGTTTAATTTGAACGGGTATGTTAATTCGCCAAAATACGCGATATTGGCCTACTAAGAATCCTCATATCCTTCATCCAGTGTCTTTGCATTCCGAAAAAATTGGTGTGTGGTGTGCCATATATCTGCACGCAGAATAGTGGGACCACTTTTCTTCGACAGTACTGTAAATGTGGATATTTATCAAGATCTGATTTTTTCAGTTTGTGTCCCTATTGCAAGAAAACGAACGTTTCGCATGGCTTCAACAGGATGGGGCAACATGCTATACAGTTACTGCGGCAACGGAACTTTGCGAAGTTTCTTTGGTGGCAGCATTATTTCTAAAGGATTTTGGCCCCCACGCTCACCAGAACTCTCACCTCCTGATTTTTTATTGTGGTGATATTTAAAGGACCGTGTTTATGCAAACAACCCGCATGACTTGCAGTCCTTGAAAACAAACATTATTCAGGCTATTGCGGAAATCACGCAATCTGCGCTGAAACTCGTTACCAAAAACATGAACCGCGGCGTGGATGTTTGCCTCCAGCAAAACGGAAGTCATTTCAGTTTTGCTTCTTTAGGTCAACATGAGTTGCTCAAAAGTCGATGGAAGATGTATCACAGCTGTAAGCAAACTTTATGTATCTGTATAATGCGAATAAAATTTGTTCAAATTAGGCTTCGGGAACTTTTCGATCATCCTGAATAAGAAAAGGAACTCGTGGATGAGGATAATGACAAGAGTGGGAGACATCATGATCAGAGTAAAATTCCTGAAGTGGCAATGGGCTGGACATGTTGCTAGAAGAACGGCCACGCATAGACAATTGAAATCCTAGACTGATTCAAAGAATCCCACATAAGAGATGAGTGAATGAAATTGAAAAGCATGCGGGAGTGACATGGAGGAGACTGGCGCAAGACGGACCGTTATGGAAGAAACTTGAGGAGATCTTCATCCCGCAGTGCATTGATAATAGTTGACAGTGATGATGATGATATATATATATATAATATTCTTCTGGGTCTTTTCCTGTCCTTTGGTATCCAGTCTAAAATTTCGGTTGTCCATCCGTGGTCTGTCTTTCTGGAAATATGTCCAGGCCTTTGCATTTTACTCTCATCATATCTTCCAGTCTTGTCATTTTCCAGATCCACGAGTTCCTCTTCGTATATTTCCTGGTTATATCAGATATTGTTGGCTTGGTTAATTTTAAGTGACGAAGTGGACGCCAACTTATCAGGAGAATCGTCGGTTGCAGGTTCCTGTCATTGAAGCAGGGAAGAAAATAAATAAATACTTAAAAAAATTGACTGTAATGACAGATGATTTCGTCCGCACATATCTTTATTCTTCAGATGGGGGGAGAAAGGGGGAAATATCCGTTAGTCTGAATAAATAGGATATACTTCCAGCAGGTGATGGTTACTTCGGGTGACTTTGTAATTTCCGCCAAAAATTTCCTTCTATTTCATACCGCGCAAAAGCGTTTCTCCCTGCCTTGTGTCCGAGCAAAAATCCTTCGTCGTTCTCCCCTCAAATCTCCAACTAGACTCCTGTTTGTGACTACTATCTGTGTCCCCGAGGAAGATGCTCTTGAAGTAAGAAGTTGACTGTTAATTGGATTGTCCCTGACGGGCTCTCTCTCTGAATGAGAGTGTCCAACGAAAGGGGATTGGGTCCTTTTGTTCGTGGGAGGTCTCGCGGTCAACGAAAGAATGAGTTTTCAGGATTTTAACTCAGGGTGAATTTCTCTAGCTGCTGTTCCCGCACTGAATAACCAAAGTTACTATTTAATAAAAGTTTAAATATTTCCATATTATAACACCATGCATCTCTCCATGCTTCTTTCAGTTGGCTCAAGCCTCTATTTCTCTTGTTTCGTTAAAGTCCAAGTTTTTTTCTCCGTACGTAAGAACTGGAAGGATACACTGATTAAACATTCTTTTAAGACGTAGCTGTCTCCTCTTGAAAACTGTACTGTTTCTTCCAAAAGCTCTCTAACTAAGTTTTATACGCCGATCAATTTGTTCATCGGTGTGTCCGTCACTTGATTTCTGTTGTCCACGGTAAGCGTAGGTATCGGTTACCTCCAGATTTCCCCCATAAATCGATAAGTCTTCATTACTTGAAAAAGCATTGTACGTGAATTTTGTTTTACGGAAATTACGGTATTTCGACTCATTTTAGTTAAAGCAAATTTGTAAAAGAAAACAAATAAAATAAGTTTATATTGTGTGGCGGTTGGATTTATCAGGGCCTGAGGGCGGCACAATCATTAAATCGTGGCTGACGTAGGGTATATATACCACGTGACAGTATTCATTGCAGGTGTGTTTTGCTCCCCGCTCTCTGTTAATCAACAGAACTCGGCCATGAACATTTGATACACTTTCCGCAGCACCGTCATGTTTCCTGTGCATATCGAAGTGAATGCTTGCACGAATTGCTTCGCTGTCAGTCGATAAAAGTGGCACAATGACCACGTGGGCCACCAAGAACAAAGGCTTCCGATAGCAGTTAGCTAAATTTAGACGCCATCGTCCTCTGCTTATGCTGTTGCGCGAGGGTCAGTGGGTCACGAGGCTTTCACTTGATGGCACAGACTGAAAGAGTGGATGGAGGGAAAAGATTTACCGAGTCATACCGCTATTTCGGAACAAAAGAATCTTTTGTTCGGATGCCAAGATTTTGCTTTCCGACTAACCCCACTGACCATGTATGTGTCTTGTAATATCATCGATAGTTACACTTTTGCAATTTCGTTTTCTTCGAATCCATTTATCTTTCCGGGTAAAACTGTCACACACGCAGACTACCAGCTGGATCGTATGTGCGTAGGTTTACGTCTAAATTTGGAAGAGTGGTATCCTTATTTGGCGGCTGAAATAATTCTGATTTTAAAGGAATGCGATGATTACATATCGGATTGTGAAACGAATGCCGCTTGTGTATAGTAGGAAATTATTATTATTGTTTTTTACCAAGCAAACTAACCACTCTGCTTATTCTCGGCAGTACCGTTGGAAATATATCTCCAGAAATATCAACAAAAAGCGTAGCAAACTAATCTCAATCAACATTTTTTATTTCTCATTTCAAATCTAAATATCAAAATTTAAGATTAAAATATTTGATTACATATATCTGTTGACGCTATGCAATATTTCAGTGTTTATTCTAATGCATCGTTATTAAAATTTCGTGGACACTTATGTCAGAGGCGTAACTAGGGCGGGGCAGCTCAAGAGAGGGCGCAAATACCATTACTTGCAGTCTGGTTAAAATTGAAACTGTAACTTTTACACAAGTTTTTGGTACACTTAAAATTCGAATTTCTTCCTTAAAATGTTCAGAGAATTCTAGCTGTTCACATTCAGTAATGAAGGAATGGTTATGTGGTCCATCGAACTAAAAAAGAACTGCGGCCTTCGTCAGCAACATGTGACGTACTACGGAGGCAAAGCACGTGTTAAGACGACAAATCTGTAGCGATACGTTCCGTCGGTGTAGTTTAGTCGGTTAGAACGACTTACTCCGGAACAAGGAGACGCGGATGCGATCTTCGTCACCAGCAAATATGTTAATTTCACAAACAACGGGTCCCTCTATTTTTCTTTGGTTGGATGGACTATACGTACGTTGCTAAAAATGATGTAATTACTAATATAATGTACATATTTGGTAATATAATAGTTATATATGTATATAACTATTAAATTAGTTATGCTTTGAAAGACAGACGGGGGGGGGGCAGTATTTTGCGGTTTGCCCCGGTCGCAGAAATACCTAGTTACGCCTCTGCTTATGTGAATACGTATGCAGACATCTTTTGTCATGCGCCAGTCCTTAAATAAAAATGTTACGGTTTCAAGTAGTAACGTGCAGATTCTGTTAGTTGTTTGCAGTTTCCATAAAGCGTTAAGACGACAAAAAACAAGTTTCACAAAATATAGAAAACTGGTAGAATTACATTCGAACTAAGCTTTCATTTAGAATCGTTAAGAGTTAATTTAGATCATAAGCATCGGGATCTCGATTTTTTTCCCTAACAGATGTTTTAAATTCCGCCACTGTCCAGGCCAACGCTGCACCCCATACATATACCTCGGGTATCGCCTATGCTGTGTAAACCTTTTACTGTTGTCCAAAACATCTCTCTCTCTCTCTCTCTCTCTCTCTCTCTCTCTCTCTCTCTCTCTCTCTCTCTCTCTCTCTCTCCCTCTTCCCTCTCTCTCTCTCTCCCTCTCTCCTCTGTCTGTCTGCATCGTATTCAACAGGCGAAACGTTTCTCCTCAAACTTCGCTAAACCCACCATCTCATTCTCCTTCTGACCATCATATTTCCGCAAAAAAAAAAAAAAATAATAATAATAAATAAAAGAAAGAAAGAAGAAAAAAAAATGAAATGCTGTCCTTTATCGGCAGCGGTTGTTCCACCATACATTGCACCCATACACCTAGCCAGTGGCGGATTGTGTCGACTTAACCAGGCCAGGAAACTTAATCCTGCTGTCCATTACAAAAACAAGTTAGTAAAATCATGCAATGCATTGATTATGATACGCTTTCCAACATACCAGAAATTATTACTCAAGTTATGAGGATAATGGCTGTGGAATAAATCTCGCTCCTGTGGCCTGACCTTTGACCCCATTTCGATGATATTCAACAGAACCGGTTCAGTATACCTCAAGAATAACATACTAAAGTTTTGTCGCAATAGAAGCAGTTTTACGCAAGTTATGAGAATAATGGCTGTGGAATAAATCTTGCTTTTGTGCAATGACCTTTCACCCCATTTCGTTGATATTCAACACAACCGGTTCACTATACCTCCGGAACAACATGATAACGTTTTGTCGCAATCGAAACATTTTTAGGTAAGTTATGATGCACAAGGGCAATGGAATGGATCCCACTCCAGTGTCCTGACCTTTGACCCCATTTCGCCCATTTTTAATAGGGTTCGTCCCCAGTGGCTCCCTGCCACATACTAAAATTTCATCGAAATCGAACCGTTTTTACGCAAGTTATGACGCATAAGGGCAATGGAACAAATCCCGCTCTTATGTCCTGCCTGACCTTTGACCCCATTTCGCCCGTTTTCAATAGGGTTCGTGCCCAGGTGGTTCCCTACCACATACTAAAATTTCATCGAAATCGAACCATATTTACGCATGTTAGGACGCATAAAGGCAATGGAATGGATCCCGCTTTTATGCCCTGACCTTTGATCCCATTTCGTCCATTTTCAATAGCGTTCGTCCCCAGTGGCTCCCTACCACATACTAAAATTTCATCGAAATCGAACCATATTTACGCATGTTATGACGCATAAAGGCAATGAAATGGATCCCGCTTTTATGTCCTGACTTTTGACCCCATTCCGCCCATTTTCAACAGGGTTTGTTCCCAGGTGATTCTTTACCACATACTAAAATTTCATTGAAATCGAACCATTTTTACGCAAGTTATGATACATAAAGGCAATGGAATAGATCCCGCTCCTATGTCCTGACCTTTGACCCCATTTCATTTATTTTCAATAGGGATCGTCCCCAGGTGGTTTCCTACCACATACTAAAATTCCATTGAAATCGAACCATTTTTACGCAAGTATGACGCATAAGAGCAATGGAATGGATTCTGCTCCTATGTCCTGACCTTTGACCCTGTTTCGCCCATTTTCGATAGGGTTCGTCCCCAGG
This sequence comes from Macrothele yani, assembly GCA_039090855.1. Classification (NCBI taxonomy): domain Eukaryota; kingdom Metazoa; phylum Arthropoda; class Arachnida; order Araneae; family Macrothelidae; genus Macrothele; species Macrothele yani. The sequence goes on from CM077024.1 coordinate 44,242,601, forward strand.
TGGTCCCCTACCACATACTAAAATTTCGTTGAAATCGAACCATTTTCACGTGAGTTATCGTGCGGACAGACGGACGGACAAAGCTGGAGCATATACGCTTCTTCAACCTACGGTTGGAAAGCGTAAAAACACGTACCTTCAATGGAATACCTCATAAATTATCTCATGAAAAAAATTATATTAGGTAAATAAACAAAGGCATCGCTCTTTCCACATTTATCAACACATAGCAACTAAAAAATTGTTATCTGGTCACCACTGGGATCGTATCCCAGATCTCTCGATACCTAGTCGAGTGCGTTCGTCTTACGCTGCGGTGGCCAACAATCAATTGCGCTGACAGATAAACACCCATAGCGCCGTTGGTCTTTACCCTGACCATGGTGTCATCCACTCTTGTCATTTTCCAGATCAGTGAGTTCTTTTTCTTATTCTTTCCTAGTTACACGAAACATGCATTACTCCATCAGTGCTCGAATTGGGAATTTTGAAGTGCCGGTATACTCATATTTAGCTAAAATAATCATCCGGAAAAAAAAAATACCTTCGCCAGAAAATCTCCAAAACTGGAAAAAGTTTAAAAAAAAAAAAAAATCGCTGGAGGAAAACTCCTTTGTTTTGACAATTCTGTGGAATACTATTGCACCATAAGTCAGAAACGATGCCGGTTGATTTCAGTTGGTTACTTTGTGGATCCAGAGTGCACCACCTATTCTACACGAAGGACTGGGGTTAGACTTGTTTATAACGAGGAGTCTCTACCCCGGAACCAACGGATTAAAGAGACTTCCGAACGTCGGCTAAATATTAAGGATTCAGCTGGACTTGAACCTAGAACTTTAAGGTCCCGAGCCTAGAAGGCAGCCCTCTTCCAATAGGGACTTCCATGAAATAGAAAGTCGTGCAATTAGAACCTCCGCAAGGAGAATGAATATTCAGTATTAAATTAACAGCAATCTCACCAAAAAAAAAAAAAAAAAAAAAAAAAAGTCCGAAGTGGAAAGAATATATACGCATTGCTGCAAAACTAAAATGTATGTTTAATCTAAATAAGTCATGACTTTTCCGACCACCCAATATTACTCCCAATTCTTCATTCTACCAAGAAGCTCTTCAAATTGAATATGTTAAATTAATTACATGTAATTAAAACTGCAGACATCTTTGAAGCGACTGAAACCCACGTTACACGACACGAGAGATTGCAGACACATTGCACATCCATCATTCAGGCGTTCACGACCACCTGAAGAAGCTTTGATACGTAATCAAGCTCGATGTGTGGGTTCCTCATGAACTCAAAGAAGCTCAATTGACGGCGCTTATAAACATCTGCGATATGCTCCTTAAACGTGAGGACAACGATCCTTTTTTGAAGCGACTGATAACTGGTGACGAAAAGTGGATTGTGTACAACAATGTGCTGCGCAAACGGTCTTGGTCCCGACGAGCTGCTTCGTCTGAAACGACATGCAAAGCAGACATTCATCAGCGGAAGGTTCTGGTCTCAGTGTGGTGGGATTTTAAAGGTGTCATGGTTTTCGAGCTCCTACCACGGAACCAAACAATCAATTCGAATGTGTACTGCCGGCAATTGGACAGTTTGAACGAATACATCATCCAGAAACGTCCAGAGCTCGTTCATCGTAAAGGTGTGTTCCATCACGACAACGCGAGACCACACACAAGTTTGATCACCCGCCAAAAATTATTGGAGCTTGGGTGGGATGTGTTACCACACCCAGCATACTTTCCTGACCTTGCGCCGTCATACTTCCATTTGTTTCGCTCTCTTCAACAGTCCTTGCGTGGTATAACGTTCAATTCAGATGAGGCTGTAAATCAGCACCTTGTACAGATTTTCGCCTCGAAAGACAGGTCCTTCTATGAACGAGGCATTCTGCAGCTCACTGAAAGATGGCAAAAGGTTATCGAACAAAACGGGCATTATATCATTGATTGATCTTTGTTCTTTGTATCAATAAATGTTTTTTTGCAAAACATGGCTAAAATACGTCATGACTTTTCCGACCACCCAATATTACTCCCAATTCTTCATTCTACGAAGAAGCTCTTCAAATTGAATATGTTAAATTAATGATATAATTAAAACCAGACATCTTTAAAGGAATGATCTGGTGCTTGGGCAAGATGTGATCATGCAAATGGATATAGCTTCATTTTCATCCTTTTGAAGGATTGAACTTATAGGTCATGAGTACACCACTCCCCAACCCTTTACGGTTCCCACATAGCTATTTCTCAAGGGCACGAGGAACACATAAGGTTTCTATGTTTAAGAATGCGTGATCGTAAATCAGGGACCAAAAAAAAAATCGTTTCTGCAGTTCCTACTACTAAAATTTGTGCGGTATGAAATACTAGGAAAAAAGAAGAGTCGGAATGCCATACCGGCGTATATTGGCCCATTTCGAGCACTGCTGTCCATACAACTCTGCTTTACTTATGAAGGTTGTAAGGAAATGGGAGATAAGTTGTGTGCAACCCCTGTATGATTATTTTAGTTAAAGTCCATGTCTGCAGAGGCGGAGATAAGGGGGGGGGTCATCGGGGGCACGTGCCCCGGGCGCCGGTGATAGGGGGGCGCCGAGCAAGGCGACATGGAGAGACGGGGGACGCAAACGCTCATAAACCCCGTACGTGTTTTCGAATTACGAGGTACATCTCAAATTCCATAATGTATAAAAAATTTTGAATCAAAAGCGAGTAATGGCTCGAGCACAGTAGTCGTAAACTTTGGTAAAATATACAGCCTTCACAACTGTATGAATAAGATCATTGAGCTTTCAAAAAGTAGGAACTGTACACCAAATTAAACTCAAAATAGTATAACTATATACTAAAAATCCGAAAATTTATTGGCGTAGAATAAATAATCAAAATTTCCAAGCTTTCGCACATCAACCAGATGGCTTTCTCAAGGAAGGTAGACAGCTAACTGCAAACAGGATAATTGAACGTTTCAACACTTTAAACGCGGTGGCTTGACTAGACAATAAATGATTAGGAGCAAACGTGATATTTCGAAGAAACGAGGTCACGTTGGTTGGGCACGCGGTACTATGGTAGAAATCTCAGCATTATTTGAAGAATTGATTCCAAATACGTGGTAACTCCATAGAGACGCTATCGTTACAAGCCTCGCAGCTGGTCAAGATTTCCAAGGTTTCACGAATGGCAGTAGATTTGGGTGTGGAGTATGAAGCTAATTTCTTTACATCACTCCATATAGGATCTGCGGACTTTAACTTGACTTCTCTTGATAGGGCAGTGGTTATTTTTCCGTCTCTTGTATCCCTTTTATGTTCGCTGATTCTAATTCCAAACGAACGTTTGGTCATTCCGATGTAGTATCGCCTGGAGCCGTCCGGGTATTTTAGTGGGATGGCATAAATGCCTGCCTCATTGAGAAGAGGGGGCTTGTCAATATTTCTCTTAAGCATCGTGTATAAAGATGCCGGAGACCTTATGCCGACACCGAAGTTCATCCTTCTGAGCGCGTTTTTGAGTTGATAGGAAGTATTTGGTATGTAGGGAATAGAGCCCAGGTAGCGAAGTTGCGGCATAGAAATATTATTAGCACTCCTGGTTCTGGCTTTCTCGATAAAGTTATGCATCTGGTTCGAAGTATATCCTGCCTCAGTGGCCAATTCGACGATGTTTCTTAGTTCAGATTGTCTAGAACGGGCATCGGATGAGACAGCGAAGGCTCTTCTAATTCGTGAACGGAATAAGGCGGTCTTGTAATCATCAGGGCAGAATGAACTGCGGAGCATCAGGTTGGGAACGGAAATGGCTTTATAATAGACTTCCGTATGAAGGCGGTTGTCATGCGATTTGCTCACTGAGACGTCGAGATAAGGTAAGGTACCATTGTGTTCAAGCTCCATGGTGAAATTGATTCTAGGGTGTATACAATTTATTTTATCGAGGAAAAACGGGAGAGTCTCCTTTCCGTGTGGCCATATGAAAAATACGTCGTCTGCGTATCGTAGCCAGGTGGTAGGTCTTGGGGTGATGTTGGTGAATATATGTTGCTCAATGGGGCGAAGTATTGCTTCCGCAAGGACGGCTGAGAGCGAAGATCCCATCGGAGCGCCATTTACTTGCTTATAAATTTGCCCTCGGAAACTGAAGTAGCTGGAATTTGAGACCAAGTCCATTAATTTGAAGATGCTGAGGCAAGACTCCTGAGAATAAACCGATGAATTAGATATAGCCTCTTTCAATGTTCTGATGGCTTCCGGTACGGGGATCGATGGATAAAGAGAAACTACGTCGAAACTGCCGATAATGTCGCGTTGTTCAATGGTGAGCTGCTTGATTTTCGTGATAAAATCTAAAGTGGAGGTTATTATAAAGTCCGACTCCGGTAGATGATTAGTTAAGAATTTGGTTAACGCTTTTTCTAAGTGGTACGTCGGTGCGAATGTTCTGGACACGATCGGTCTCAATGGATTGCCGGGTTTGTGGTGTTTAAGTCTGCCGAAGAGTTTTGGGATCTGAGGGCCAGGCGGTAATTTGGCGGATTTCTTGAGATCATCTGGAATATCAGTTGACCTTGCAGTTCTTTTGACCTGTGCAATCCAAGAATTTAGAGGATTCCTTCGTAAGATTATAGATCCAGAATCGGATATAAATTCTTCTAGTTTTTTATTATAGTCCGCTGCGTCCATTATCGCTATCTGGCCGGATTTGTCCGTTAGCGTCAATATTATGGAGTGGTCATTTCTAAGGTTGGAAATCGTCCTTGGAATTTTGAAATTATTAAACGATTGCTTCTTATTGTACCACGATTTTAACCTAGAGCAACACAGTTGACGTAGTTCATCTTTGTTGTCTTCTGGAATTCGCGATATTATGGTCTCAAACTCAGAAACGACGCTTTTTGGGTTCGGTCTCGATCGGAAGCAGAACTTTGGTCCAAGTTCCAAAACTTTAGTTTCCTCTGCGGTGAGCGTTCGGTTAGAAATATTGACGAAAGGAATGGTGAAATCTTTAGGTTTAGGAGTCTGGGAAGACTTCAGATAATCCAGTTTCTTGCTGTGTCTGGATGAAAAGGAAGACTGGAGTCTTTCGACTAACATATCCACCCGGAGGGTAAGGTTGTTGAAGGTAATAGGGTCGCCAACTGAAGTAGCTGGTCTCAAATTCCAGCTACTTCAGTTTCCGAGGGCAAATTTATAAGCAAGTAAATGGCGCTCCGATGGGATCTTCGCTCTCAGCCGTCCTTGCGGAAGCAATACTTCGCCCCATTGAGCAACATATATTCACCAACATCACCCCAAGACCTACCACCTGGCTACGATACGCAGACGACGTATTTTTCATATGGCCACACGGAAAGGAGACTCTCCCGTTTTTCCTCGATAAAATAAATTGTATGCACCCTAGAATCAATTTCACCATGGAGCTTGAACACAATGGTACCTTACCTTATCTCGACGTCTCAGTGAGCAAATCGCATGACAACCGCCTTCATACGGAAGTCTATTATAAACCCATTTCCGTTCCCAACCTGATGCTCCGCAGTTCATTCTGTCCTGATGATTACAAGACCGCCTTATTCCGTTCACGAATTAGAAGAGCCTTCGCTGTCTCATCCGATGCCCGTTCTAGACAATCTGAACTAAGAAACATCGTCGAATTGGCCACTGAGGCAGGATATACTTCGAACCAGATGCATAACTTTATCGAGAAAGCCAGAACCAGGAGTGCTAATAATATTTCTATGCCGCAACTTCGCTACCTGGGCTCTATTCCCTACATACCAAATATTTCCTATCAACTCAAAAACGCGCTCAGAAGGATGAACTTCGGTGTCGGCATAAGGTCTCCAGCATCTTTATACACGATGCTTAAGAGAAATATTGACAAGCCCCCTCTTCTCAATGAGGCAGGCATTTATGCCATCCCACTAAAATATCCGGACGGCTCCAGGCGATACTACATCGGAATGACCAAACGTTCGTTTGGAATTAGAATCAGCGAACATAAAAGGGATACAAGAAACGGAAAAATAACCACTGCCCTATCAAGAGAAGTCAAGTTCAAGTCCGCAGATCCTATATGGAGTGATGTAAAGAAATTAGCTTCATACTCCACACCCAAATCTACTGCCATTCGCGAAACCTTGGAAATCTTGACCAGCTGCGAGGCTTGTAACGATAGCGTCTCTATGGAGTTACCACGTATTTGGAATCAATTCTTCAAATAATGCTGAGATTTCTACCATAGTACCGCGTGCCCAACCAACGTGACCTCGTTTCTTCGAAATATCACGTTTGCTCCTAATCATTTATTGTCTAGTCAAGTCACCGCGTTTAAAGTGTTGAAACGTTCTATTATCCGGTTTGCAGTTAGCTGTCTACCTTCCTTGAGAAAGCCATCTGGTTGATGTGCGAAAGCTTGGAAATTTTGATTATTTATTCTACGCCAATAAATTTTCGGATTTTTAGTATATAGTTATACTATTTTGAATCATTGAGCTTATTCGTATAGTAAAGTAAAGGCTGCTCAGTTTATGATGCTGTAATTCTCATACTCCATTCTGTGGACTGGGCAGCTCGAAGGCGATTGTTTTATCAGTGACGTCACGCGTGCCTACCTCATTTCTTCAAAATTCTCGGCTATCACCTATTGGCTGCCACCGTAGGTGAGGATGGGTACAGCCATGCATGCTGTTGTTGATGTCCTCTTGTACTTGACACTAGCTACGTGGATCAGACGAAGGAAGATTTCTGCTAGGTCTTCGAAGTATAATTTTTTTTACACCATTGAACTTGTTTCTCACTATCATCCTTCACTTAAGGACCATTTGGAGCGCTACAAAAGAGGCCAAGTTGATTACTTCTTTCATAAAAATTAGGATGAATTCTTGGAAATCATTGCTGGTAAGATAAAGCAGCAAATACTACATGATATCCGAGAAAAAAAAATTCTAGGTGACATCCGACGCTGGTCATACTCTTTTTTTTTTTTTTTTTTTTTTTTGATTGGAGGTTTAACGACCACCGTGAGCAACTCAATGGGCTATAAGCAGTCGCCCGTCCCTAATTTTGGGTCACTGGTTCCAGGGAAGGGAGAGAGCCAGTGCCGTAAGACAAACACAACATCCATGCCTGACCGGGATTCGAACCCGGACCCCTTACGGACGAATGATCAGAGGCCAACGCCTTAGACCACTGCGCCACCGGGGCGGCCTGGTCATACTCATAAAGATCAGATAAGTTATGTGAAGATGGGAAAAGAAGGTCCTTAGGTCACAGAGAGTTTCACTGAGTTTTTTAGTCAGATGAAAAACACGTGAAACTTTTGCTGAAGCAATAGTCAGGAAATTGCAGAACAATGGTCTAGTTCTCGCAAACTGCAGAGGACAGTTGTATGACAATGGAGCTCACATGGAAGGATTGTGCAAGGGGTTTCAAGCACGCATTCTTAAACAACATTTGCATTTTTCTTACCATGTGCAGCTCCCTCTCTTAATCAAGTGGGAGTTCAAGCTGCTAGTGTAAATCCAGACGCTGATACTTATTTTCGAGTTATCCACTGTTTCTACTTATTTTTTGTCTTCAACAGCTAGGTAGGATTTTATAGAAACGTGTGAAAATGTCCCTCGAATCCCGATCTAAGACAAGGTGTTCACAAAGATAGAAGCTGTTCCAATAGAAGTTTTAGTAAGCTGAGCTTATAATGAATTAGCTTTATTTGCTTTCCGCTAAGCTAATTATAATGAATAAGCTCTTTCTACCAGCTAGCTAATGATAATAATGAAGCTCTCCTACTGAGCTAAGTATAATGCTTCTGCTACTGAATGATATGCTTGTACTAAGCTTCAAATAGTGAATTCAAATGGTTGTTGTTACTAGTTAATTAAGAACATGAATAAAGTCTCCTGCTAGTAGTGTAGTAATAGTATTGAACAAACTTATAACTGGAAGTAATGTTGCAGCAGTAATTAGAATGAATAAAGTCTTGACGCTGGTTGTTAATGGTAATAAACTAATGATATAAACCTAACAGCCAGACAGAGGTCTGACAAAAACTATGAATTGAGAAAGACGTACTTACTACAAGCTTTTTTATTATGCAACTCTTGGTCATCCAAAGCACACACACACAACTTGTTTCACAATAATGAAGAATCCAACTAATCACATAGAACGAAACTCTCTCCTCTAGTATAACAACAAACGATCTCCCTATAACAACAAAAGCTCTCCTTATAACAACAAAATCTCTCTCTTCAATAACAAACGCTCTCCTCGCTATCGATGAACGCGCCTATATATACTAGCTACCACCACGTCATGACTTACACTCATTGCCAGATCTCATTCATCGGGTGAGATAATATTTCGTTCAGTAAGAAGATAATTTACATAGTAAAATAAAATAACCAGAGATAGTAAAATCAAAAGGAAAGTGAATATAGAGTATACGTTACAAGCTTATCGAAACATATCTGCGGAGCACAACTGGCCAACAGAGATTAACAAATTTAAGTGTGATATCCATAGAACATGAGTTTGCATCAAAACTTTGTTATGATGATATCATAAAGGCTTTTGCTGCCAGAAAAGTCAAGCTGTAGACCTGCCTGTCCCTGGAAATTTCTCTCGAAGTTTAAAAACCTGGGCTTCATCTCAAATTGTAATGCACAGCTGTATTCAAATGTTTATGTCATACAAATGTTTAAAACGCAAAACTCAAAGGTTTGTGTATTGAATAAAAATAGCTTGTATATTGAATTAGGTGTTATTTCCGTGAACAGTGTATTAATGTTACAATTATTTATTTAAAGACTAAGTGATAGAACAGTTGACCAGTTTTTGAACACGGGAAACTTATTAACTGGTTAAGACTAAAATATTGAACTAATTATTGTTTCTACTGTAAAATAAATCTTGATATTATTAACTGTTAAGATTCATTCAAAGAAATTAGTGGCTTAAGAAAAAAATGGCTGCCTCGGTGGCGCAGTGGTCTAAGCGCTGGCTTACGATCATTCGTTCTCGTGGGTCCGGATTCTGGTGGTGAGGCATGGATGTTGTGCTTGTCTTATGGCACTGGCTCCCTCCCTTCCCTGGAACCAGTTGTCCTAAATAAGGGACGGGCGACTGCTTATAGCACGTTGAGTTGCTTACGGTGGTCGTTAAACCTCCAAGCAAAAAAGAAAAAAAGAGAATAAGCTGATAATTTCTTTAATAAGTCGTTTGTGCTCAATATCACAAAAAGCCATGATTCATACGATATTAATAAACGAGTTTTACTCATTTTGAACTTCGAAAAAACAAAACCGCAAACCAGGTGCAATTGTAAAATTTAACGAAATGCTAGCAGATGTAATCTTAAAAATTAAAAAATAAATTTTAGTTAATATGTTGTTGATGAAGGAAGGGGAGGAGAATGGGGGGCGCCAAACTCTGCTTTGCCCCTGGTGAAAAAAATCCTAGCTCCGCCTCTGGTGTCTCTGATCCATAAGTAAGAAATGGGAGGTTGCATGGTTAAACACTTTTCTTTCAAGACATAATAGTAAATTATTCTTAAAAGTGTGCTGTTTTTTCAAGTGCGTTGCAGCCAAGTTTTGTGCTCCTGTTAATTTCTTCGTCTATGTGACCTTCGCTTAGTAACTCTTGTCCAAAACAAATATAGAAATCAGTTGTTTCTATATTTTCTTCATCCACCTCTAAATCTTGAGTTCTTGTAAAAGCATTGCACGTCAATTTTATTTTCTGTTAAGTTCATCTTTGATCCCATTTCTTCAGCAAGTTCCTGGATCATACTCTAAAAGTTGTGCATACGTCAGCCTATGTGTTATAATATACACAAATTGCTTAAAAATTACGAAGTAAATTCAAAGGTCACTATAACAACAAACATTCCATAGGCCAATTTTATCTTGCAAACGTATCTCTACGAGCGAGAAACTTGACGGAGGCCTGTGTTACTTGAACATGAACTAAAAGGACATGATACCGTGCCTTCCTACGAGGCTGCACGTGTTAAAATAAAATCAAGGTCATTTTTGAAATCTTCGTGAAAAATCCTGTTTGCGGCATCTAGTTTTTTAAAGAAACAGAAAAAAAATGTTGATCAGTGACTGATTGGGCACTGACCCTTGCACATTTCCCGAAAATAAAATAATATAAATGCATGAACTCGAAGTCATGTGGCGGAAGTAATACTATTGATTCATCATCTGCCTTGCATTCTGTAACCCCAAGGCAGTTAGTTGATGAATCAGGATTCTCATTCAGATTCCCCGTATCCTTTACGGGAATGCAGATTTTTTGTGTAGGCCAGCAGAGGCAATTTCTAATTCAGGAAGTAAAAATATTTAATTCGTCCTATATTAATTAACGAAACAGTCAGATAAATATCAATATTGTCACGGGGTGTAACATTTTGATGTTGGCCAGAGAATTGTACACTGGCGGTTAATTCTGTCACATCCAATCCGCTGACAACACTAACATGTTACGTTACAACTTTGAGGTAAAACTTTTCTTGGATACTTGTAAGAGAGCTGTGTAACTTTATTTTTTCATTTAATGTATCCCATCGTTATGAACATTTCAGAAGAAGCAAAAGGTGAGTGAGTTTTTAATGTGTTCTTTGTAATTTTTTCGGAAGATGGCAACACGGAATACCAGTAAGTTATTATGACATCCTGAACGCAGCTTATAATTTCACGCCGGAGGAATAAGGAAGTGGCGCATGAATTTTTTCTTTTAATCCCAGAACGACGCATACTTGGCGTTTGTCAGCAGAAGAGTCTTGTACATAATTTCTTGAAACCATGAAACAGCATCAGTGTGATGCAACTGAGCAATTACGGTTACGCATTCCACTCAGTGCTTAAAAACGTAGTCTTCTCAGCACTAAGTAAGGGAAATACCAGTAAATGGTCAAAATACCTTTCAACTTGCTAAATTATATAGTGCTCTACAAGTAAGTCTACACCGCTCTCCTGTCACAGTGCTGTTTTATCTTTTTCCTTATACACTGGCGGAAAGTGAAAAAGAACACCCAGAAGGAGACGTCTGATACCAACGAAATTTATACAGCATAATAACGGAATACAGAGGATAACGTGATCAAAACATTATGGCAAAATACAGCTGTATTTGCTGGTAAACTGAAAAATAACATTTCCATGTAGCATGGTTAGTACGAGGTTGAACCGCCATTAACTGCGTCACACTGTGCAATTCTGGCATGGAGTCTGTCGTACAGATGTTGGATGTAAGTTTGGGGTATTGAGTTTCAAGCATCCTCAACCTGGACGCGTAAATCGGGGATGGTCGTGGCTGGCCGTGGAGACCGGATAAGTCGTTGTCCCATAAAATCCCACACGTGCTCAATGGGGGACAAATCCGGTGAACGTGCAGGCCATGGAAGTTGTCTCACACCCTGAAGTGCATGTTGCGTTGCACGTGCCGTGTGTGGGCGTGCGTTATCTTGCTGGAAAACACCACGATGGACCGACCTTATAAATAGCACAACAACGGGCTGAATGATGTTGTTGATGTAGGACGTGCTGTTTAACGTACCCAGTACAAACACTAGTTGTGTAAGGGAGTGATAGCTGATCGCTCCCTACACCAGGAGACCAGGTGGAGGCCCTGTGTGTCGCTGGCGAATGCAAGAAGGATGGAGACGCTCTTCTGTGCGTCTGCGAACACGCATACGGTCATCGGAGGCTCCCAAGCAGAATCTGCTTTCATCGCTGAACACGACAGATCGCCATTGCGTTCTCCAGTGCAGACGTTGGCGACACCACTGCAGCCGTTCCTGACGGTGGGCTGGGGTCAGAGGTACACATGCCAGAGGCACACGTGCACGTAGTCCTTCATCCAGTAGACGGTTGCGGATTGTTCGCACAGTCACCTCAGGTGTAACGGCAGCTCGGATTTGCGTCACAGTGGATGTTCTGCTTGACAACGTCGCTCTTCTTATGCGTCGATCGGTCCGCTCATCAGTCCGTCTGTGACTCCCGGTTCCACGTCTTCTCGTGTGGGAATGTTCCTCGGACCATCTACGCCACCATCGTACCACCACCGATACTTCCCGTCCAATGCGCTCCGCAATACGACGATACGACCACCTGGCCTCGCGGAGTCCGACTAGACGACCTCTCAAAGTCCGATAACTGCTGAAATCGTACACGTCTTCCATGTCCAGGCATTGCAGCTTCTTCAGGGTTTTCGCACGCGTCCGTACGCCGAACTGATTACATTCACTTCGCCGTACTCCTTAAATACCACCGACGATAATTTGCATATTATGCCGTGCTGTGGCGTAAGCGCTCACCGGTTGGTCCCGAATTTACCATCACACCTACGTAAACTCGACTCCATTAACATATGTAAATTTCATGATCGTCCGCCAATTCCTTCTTGGTGTTCTTTTTTCACTTTCCGGCAGTGTATTACCGAAATAGGTTTGAATCAGAAGATTGGCAGGTTCCTTGAGCACTGTACACATCAAAAGAGTACTAATAGATCATTTAACAGAAGAGAGTTGACGCTTGATAAAATCCTTTATTGTCGTGATTTTGCTTAATTTAATTATTGCTCCTGGTCTCCTGTGATTAGACCATCTCTCATGCTCTATTAACCTCGCTATTCATTCATGGTTACCGCTCGTACGCGGAGACAACCTCACTTCTCAATATTTACTCCTTTCCTTCAACGTCTCGCCACTTCGCTCTACTCACGTTAGACGCATTTTCCCCTAACACACGTCATCATTCCTACCCTCGAAGTCTCGTTCTCCTATTGTCTTCCGCACTACTTCAAAAAAAAACAGCCTGGAGCCTCTGTCAGAACACCTTCTTCCCATTCCGTCTCCATTCTTAATCACCTCCCCGAAGGAAACCCTTTACTCGAGAATGGAAGTCCTTCCTAATGAGTCGCTTAAAAACTCTTTAAAAACAGCCTTTTTCTATAATAGCTATCCATACACGAAATCCTGTGTTTTGTCCACTCCAGGAAGTTCGCCGATAACTAATCGTTTCTGGTGACTTACTGGCTCTCAAAAATCATATCCCTAGAAGTTTCCCACGATTACTTTTAAAACACTCTAAAACTGCAAGGATTCTTAATTATTTACATATTCATTAAAATTCAACAATTAAAAGCTATTTACACTACCTTACATTTCATGAAAATAAATATTCCCGTTCAATTACGCTATTATTAAAGGTTATTTACATTTACCACTACTACAGGCTATTAAAAGCGCAACACAAGGAAGATTACATCACAGGGGCTCGAAAGTTGGCAGAAGGGCAGAACACGGGCGCACATGTAAATGATTAACTGGGCAGCGCGTATGGAAATCATGTGGGACAGTAACGCCCCCTGGAAGTTGTGTAAGAAAGGTAAACAAGGAGCCCTTTCTTATACAACTTCCAGGGGCGTTGTATAAGAAAGGGCTCCTTGTTCACCTTTCTTGGGCGTGTTTGCTCGCCGTTCCTGGCCACGGACAGTTGCAGCATGTCCCGTCGAAGACAACGGCAGCCCTACCAGCACGTTTCCGACTTCGATCGCGGGAGAATTGTGACATATCGGGATTGCGGATTATCACTCTGAGACATCGGTGCTCGTGTGGGGTGGCATGCGGCCACAATGGGGAGAATGTGGCGTCAGTGGGTAGCAGAGGAACGAACACACCGACGTGCGGGATCCCAACGACCTCACCACCCCACCGAACGAAAAGACCATAGCTCTGACGGATCGCACAGCCACGTCGACCACCGTAGTTCAACAGTTCGGGTGTGTGGTACAGCACCCAGTCTCCGCACGGACGTTTCGACGTCGTTTGCAGCAGCGGGGCATCTTTGCACCGCGCTCATTGCTTCGGCTAGATTTGACTGTACAACACCGGCGTCTGCGACTGCAATGGTGCCAAGAACGTCACGCATGGAGGAGAGAATGGCAAAGCATCGTGTTTTCCGACGAATCCCGCTTCAGTTTGTAGCACCATGATGGACAAATCTGTGTCTAGCGGTACAGCGGCGACCGGCTGAGTGAGTCCTGCATTATGCTGCGCCATACCAGCCCGGCACCTGGCTAACGCCAGGTGTCAATGTATTCCACTCACGCACGCGCCTGGTATAGGGTGCCAATGGATTTCACTCCTGCACGCGCCTCGTCCGCATTACCGGTACGTTGAACAGCCATCGTTACATCACTGAGGTGGAGCCTGTTGTTGGTCCATATCTTCAGGGACTATGGGGTGACATCTGCCAATAGGGTAATGCACAACCGCATGTTTCACGCAACGTCCAAGACTTCCTGGATCGCCAACATGTGTCACGTCTTCCTTGTCCCGAGCGATCCCCGAATATGTCGCCTATTAAACATGTGTGGTCCATGATAGCCGGACGACTGGCACGCTAGCAACCAACCCGGCTGCAACGGAGGAACTGTGGTATCGTATCGAAGCTGCGTGGACAGACATTCTCCAACACAGATCCAACGTTTCTCTCGATGCCGGGCTGTGTAGCAGCTGTAATTGCCACCCTGGGTGGCTACACCAGATACTGAATGTTGTGTGTTCCCCTCGTCTCACCGTGCTGTATTTGTAATCGATTCACCCTTGTATCATCTGCTTTCCGTACAATAAATATGTCTTTGATATCTCTTGTGTGTTGCACTTTTAATGGACAGTAGTGTACTTTTTGTAAAAGCAGTTTCAAGGAACTACTTCTTCGTAAACATTTAGCTGTAGACTACAGGAAGTACGACGAAAATTAAAATTTAAAAAACAACCGACACATTTTCTAAGAAATGTAATATCCGTTTCCTATGATGTCTGACGGAACTTTGTGTTTTAATTCATATGAATCTGCAAAGTAAATTTAATATTTTTTCATCATCCATTTTATACTCGAGCGAAAAGAAGGCATTTCTCGTTTGAGAATGAACTAGCAGTAAATAAATAAATGAGTATAACTTTCGGATTGTTGGTAAAGAAATGTTAAGGGTCCTCCATACCTCGTGAAAAATAGCTCAAAATACGCATTTGCAGAACGAAATTACATATATAAAAAAAAAAAAAGCAATTTAGAAATCCGGTTTTTTTTTTCACATGTAGAATAAACATTGAACCATCATTCTACGTTTCTATATTAGCGTCACTTTGCGGAGTAATATTTTAATTATTATCCCAAAAGTGTAAAATAATGGACAGATTGACAATTATTTTTTAAAAGTTCTAATTTTGATATCTGCTAGGTTTAAAAGCAGAAAAATAATTTGATATTTTCTCTCGAAATATGAAAATTTGGGAACACATACTAGTGATATGATATATTGATTTTTCCATCTGCATGATGCTATATTTATATCGCATTCGGCGTAACTGAAACAATACGGTATATGGAGGACTCTTAAGGCGATTTTCTCTTTTTGATGATCACAATAACACAGATATTTTGGTTTTCAAGAATACATTTTTAATATTTTTTTGTAGGAGATTTTATTACAAATTACGTATTTTTTATCGTGATTTTTTGAAGCAACAAAATGATTTGGAGTTTGAGATATTTTCTCCAACTGACAGTAACATTCAATTATCTTTAAGAGAAGGTGCAATGTACTGTTTTATAATATTATTTCACAAAACCTCTAAATATAAAATTTAGTCTTGATAGCTTTTTTATCTTAAGGACTCCACAAACTGATACACAGACATCGTATACTCACCTCTGCAATAAATTAAGTACCCGGTTTCTTACGGCAACACAACATATAATAGCTGGTGCACAAAATGGGAAAGAGGTGAAGAAATATCCTGTGACACAGTAACCAACATTTATGCGAGATATACTATTCACAATATCCGATCCCGCTACAGAACTTCAAAGTCAAATACTTCAACAGATTATTGAAATGTAATCAAACCTTCAAATATTCCCTTGAAACTATCCTATTACCCGAAATTTTTCGTCATATGGATACGGAAAAACTGAAAATGGAGTTTTTCCGTTAACATAAGAAAGAAATTGTGAAAAGGTTTCTTAAAATTCAGAATTTTCCGTTACCACATGTTGAAAACGGTAATTTACCGTCAATATAATAAAGGAATTGCGGAAAGGTTTCTGAAAATTCGAAATGTTTCTGGCTTACGAAAAATCCGTAAAATTCAGAATTTTTTCTTTTCTTTTTTAGCACGTCTTTGGTAAAAAAAAGATCGTGCTTCTGTTATCGGTTTGTCCGTCCGTCCATCTGTACCCACGATATCTCTGCAACTATTAGTCCGATTTGAAAAATTATTTTTGCATTGGGAAGCTTGAAATATGCAAATGATGATCCTTCATTTCGTTTTTTTACGATGTACAATTTCGCCGGTAGAGGGCGTAAATGCAGATGATGTCGAATTCAAAAATACGTTTTATTCCACATATTTGCTTCTAAACATCCGATTGAAAAAAAAATTATCTTTCGATTCCATTTATATCGAAGAGTATTTTAGATATAGTTACTTTTTCAAATTACGCATAGATTTTCCGCTAGGGGGCGTACAAGTAAATTACCTTTTCCTCGATAACTCTTCTTCTAAAACTCCGATTTGAAATTTTTTTCTTCAGCGGATACATCTCCTGATGGAAAATCTTTTGCATATAATTTCAAATTTTTGGTAAAGAATACTTTGGCCACCAGGGGGCGTAAGTGTTAATTTTCTTCTGATGTATTTGCCTTAAAATCGGAGCTTCGAAAATATCGATTGAAAAAATTCTTTCGTGGACTGATGCCACTCACATCGATAAACCTTTTCGGAATATTTTCTTCTTAAAATATTCCACAGTTTCTCCGCCAGGGGGCGTAGATGTACATCTTATTTTTGCCAATATCTCTACTTCTAGGTGTCCGATTTGAAAAATTCCTTCTTTGTTGGATAGTGTTTTCCGTGTGACATGTTTTTCATGCAATTTCAAAATTTTCAAGTAATTCATAGACTTCCCGCTAGAGGGCGTAGCGGCAAATTGCGTTTCCCCCTATATCTCTGCTTCTAAATCTCCGATTTGGAAAATTCTTTCTGCACGGGATACAGCTCCTGATGGGAAATCGTTTGCACATAATTTCCATTTTTGTAAAAAAAAAATAGTTTGGCCACCAGGGGGCGTAAATCTTAATTTCCGCATCTGTTGTATTTGCAGCAAAATATGATGTTCTAAATTCTCGATTGAAAAAAACGTCGTTTGTTGACCGATACTACTCATGTCGACAAACCTTTTAGAAACATTTTCTTCTTAAAATAGTGCATGGTTTCTACGCCAGGGGGCGTAGATGTATATCTTATTTTTGTCAATATCTATATTTCTAGGAGTCCGATTTGAAAAATTCCATCTTTGTTGGATAGTGTTTCTAGTGTGACATGTGGTTCATATAATTTCAAAATTTTCAAGTAATCCATAGACTTTCCGCTAGGGGGCGTAAATGTAAATTGCGTTTCCCAATATATCTCTGCTTCTAAATCTCCGATTTGAAAACTTCTTTCTGCACCGCATACAGCTCCTGATGGGAAATCGTTTGCACATATTTTCTAATTTTTGTAAGAAATGGTTTGGCCACCAGGTGTCGTAAGTCTTAATTTCCGCTTCTGTTGTATTTGCAGCAAAATATAAGCTTCTAAAATCTCGATTGAACAAAAAGTCGTTTGTTGACCAATACATGTCGACAAATCTCTTAGGAAAAGTTTCTTTTTGAAAAAATCCATGGTTTCTACGCCAGGGGCGTAGATGTATATCTTATTTTTGTCAATATCTCTACTTCTAAGAGTACGATTTGAAAAATTCCTTCTTTGTTGCATAGTGTTTCCGATGCGAAATGTTTTTCCTATAAATTCAAAATTTTCAAGTAAATCATAGACTTTCCGCTAGGGGGCACAAAGGTAAATTGCGTTTTCTGCGTTATTTCTGCTCCTAAAGATCTGATTTGAAAAATTCTTCCTGTATCGCATACAAGACCTGATGGAAAATATTTTTCACATAATTTCTAATGTTTGGTACAGAATGGTTTAGCCACCAGGGGGCATAAGTGTTAATTTCTGCTTCTGAAGTATTTGTTGCAAAATCTGGGCTCCTGAAAACTCGACTAATTTTTTTCTTCGACCGATACCGCTTATATGGATACACCTTTAGAGAATACTTTCTTCCTAAAATAATGCATGGTTTTCCTACCAGGGGACGTAAAGTCACATCTTATTTTTGTCGATAACTCTGTTTCTAAGAGATCGTAAGCTCACGATTCCGTTTACAGCAATATCTGAGAGATTAAAAACCCGATTGAAAATCTTCTTTCTTTCGTCAGATCCATTGTTTTCCATACCGGTTCCATTGCCTTTGAATAGCTTTGATAAATTTAATTTGCGTCAGAACGGATTCAAAAGACGTGCTTATTACACCCGAAAATTCGGTGTCATCTTTCTTGTTTTTTTGGTTTTTTTTCATCATTTCACAGAAAAAGTTGTGTCACAAATATGCTTCGTTGATTCGCGAAAGAAATTACGGAAAGTGGCTCGTGAATTTCAGAATTTTTTTTTTACAGTGAAGACCAATGCTATATCATACCCCTCCCCCCATGACTCCCATAGCTTAATTTTCAAGATGAGCAGACGGAAATTCTAAATACGGATAACAAACATAAACACCATATACCAATTTCCACTATGCCTTCTTTTTATCTAAGCGATTTTACCACACACACACACACATGCACAACACATAAATTTAATTGAAAACCAGAAGGCCCCATATTCTTCTTTTGTGTTTTGAGCTGCGCATTTTGGCAGCTTTTATCACATCTGCTGTGTTTTCCAGTGATTCCTCAATCGAACATCAAGACGGAAACAATACCCTTAAGACAAAGTTTTGGAAAAAACTTCGAGAGATCTTTGTGCAGAAATGAATGGCTGCAGCACAGGATGATGACATATTTTTCATTCTTTCGCCTTTCATACTTTTCGATACGGTCAGGGCCGGATTAAGGAAGGGGGCTGTAGGGGCTATAGCCGATAGTCAGATAGATAGAGAGAGAGAGAGAGAGAGAGAGAGAGAAAGGTCTATAAAATAGTTTTAATTTTGTCTCTTTTGACTTCCACTTGGTCAGAAACAGAAGCTGGAAGATGAACAGATTTCAAGCTAAGGCTAAAGATTTCATGTCGCTATATGCATAGCGGGGTCAACGAAAGAGTTTCAGCTCTTTCACGTAATCCACCCACACCTCCCAATTTGCTGTTGGAATCGTTAATAGTCGAAGTTCCCTATAGCTTCACATTACATTACAAAATAAGATGCACTAAGAAAAGTATACAATGCAAAATCATTTGAAAATCCAAGACAAAATCTAGAAATCATAAGCTTTTAACTCATGTTTTTATGAGAACAATGGAAAATACAATGACTTATTATGAAATCTCTGCAGATATGTTTTTAGTTTGAAGAATGCACGGCGTATTAATTATCACAAGCACATTGCTACAGTTTCGTGTTTTAACGGATTTCATAATGATTCCCGTCATAATTCTTCGACGGCCCACTCAGATGTCTTAGCCTTGGGGCCCCACTTAAATAGATCATCAAGCCTAGGGGCCCACTAAGCCTTAATCCAGCCCTGCATGGGAGTACACTGCGCTCCAACATTCAAAGCGAAATTTCCATATCATTACTTTCTACTCTAAATTCGGAATGTTTTCCCTATTTTCACTGCATGCACAGGCATCCAGAAGTTCAACAGAAAAATTAGCAATCAGAATGAGTGTTATCGCTAAAATATTTGTAACACATTCCAAGAACAGAAATGGCATGGTTAGATTTCCAGAGGAAGGCAAGTGCCCCTCTTGCCTGTGGAGGCCCATGCATCCCCATTGTAAAGTACCAGGAGATGTGACGTACCTGCCAGAAGGACGCACACGACATAAAGGCAGATAGGAATCAGAATAAAACGTCCGCGTAGCTCAATTGGTAGAGCAACTTATTCCGGAATGAGGGGACCCGGGTTCGAATCCCGGCGTAGACTAAAAGTGACGGAGAAATTTACTTCGTTATACCATATTCTAGAACAAGCATTATTACTATTTTTTTAAATTAAAATAGAAGTTTTTGAGTTATGAAGTAATAGAAATAATATTTTAGTTAAATGTTTTTCATTTCTTCATGGAAAATACTGAGCGATAGTGATGAAATTTTACGCACACTTTCTCCTTCCACTGAAGCACAGTTTATCTCACTAGGGAGCGAAAGTGTTGATTTTTAATTGCTATCACATTTCTGAAAGTCCCACCGAAAATAAAGGTACGAGAGTTAATCAATAACTAACTTCCCTTGACTTCTGGCGGCGGATTAGGATATGTAAATCGGAGTCTCTCGTGACGTTATTTAACACAGAAGCTGTGACAACACACGCTTTTCGGCGGCGAGGATCGAAACCGCTTCCTTCTGCCCCGGAGCTGAATGCTTTCCCAATTAAGCTACACCAACACGTTCTCATCATTGCTGCTTACCGTCTTGAGGTGTACGTCACCTCTGCAGTACATCGCATGTATCCCCCCCGCCCCCCGAGAAATGCGGGGGCACGAAATCACGGGTTTCGGGGGTCAACCGCAAACCATGTTTGAAGTAACTCTCTGTAGAAGAAGGAATTCTCATTAATTCCAGACGACGTGTGGGAGAACCATCACACATTTTTTGAAGCAAAGAAACTCGCATTAATTCCAGACGATATGTGGTATGAACATTACACATTTTTCGAAGAACCTAACGGCCAGTAGATCTACATATTTTTACGTTCGGTCGCCAAGGTGAGAACGTAAATTTTCCGGTGGCGGATTCCAATCCTTCCGCCCTGGAACGAAATGCTTTCCCATTTAATCTATACCGACAAGTGCTTATCGCTGCTACTCCCCGTCTTGACATGAATTTCACCTCTGTAGTACGTCATAAAGTTTGAATAAACAAAGCAGCGTGCTGGAGAAGATTCATGTGAAAACATCGATCAGTCAGAAAACATATTCTCATTTAGAGACGCGCTCGATGATTAGTTTCTCTACAAGAAGTCTGTGGTCTTGAAGTCATGAGCGTTCTGTGTGTGTCAGAATAGTTTACAAACTTTGAAGATGAAAATCCGATTTTTGGTGTAAATGTGACAAGGGTGGTAAGTCAGATAATATCCGAAAACTTGAAAATTTCATCTTCCTGGAGCGGGACTCGAATCCGCGTCTCCCAGATAGCGCCCGGGTATGCTAACTACTACACCACCCAGACGCGGGTTCGAGTCCCGCTCTAGGACGATGAAATTTTCAAGTTTTCGGATATTATCTGACTTACCATCCTTGTCACATTTACACCAAAAATCGGATTGTGATTTTCAAAATTTGTATTATATGGTGTAATCTCGTATTTCATTCATAGTTTACAAAATGTGCACACGAGCATAATGTGTCGATGCATGAGAAACGCAGTGACAGGCCCTCAACATCAACAGCAGCGTGGCGTATGTGGAGGCTCTGGTGCAAGAAGACAGGCCGGTGACTTTGCGTCAGATTGCTGCAAATTCAAATATTTCTTTCGGTACAGTGCGTCACGTCGTTCAACCTAATCCCCGCGCGTACTTCCGAGTGAGACCACGTTTTAAGGTGGGTCGTAATTTCCACTTAAATCTCTTCTCGAGCTCTTTGCTTTTATATTCAAACTCCTGCGCAAAACAACGTCCAGTAGTAAGGAGAGTGTAATGACGTTGGATGACAACGATTTACATGTCCCTAAGACGCCGCTAAAGCTCAAAGGAAGGTGCTGTAGGCCACTTCCCGTACATTTTTTTGTAAATAGCATTTTGCGCCAATCGTCTGCTGTTTTAATTCAGCTTTTGGGTAGAGGCACACGTAAAAAAATTTTTTGAGGGATTAACGACCCCCATGTTCATATACGGCAATGAGGAATCGCCATTCCCAGTTTGGAGCCACTAGTTCATGGCCAAAGGTCTGACCACGGGTCTAATTCGGACGATTAGTCACATATCCGTCCGCGCTTTTGACCACTCGGTCATCGGGACGGTAATGGATATTTTTGTTAGCAAATATTTCTCTGCTACTAAAAGATCAATTTAAAAAGTTATTTTTGTCATCAGATTGCATTCTCCATGATGAACAAACTCTTAGTCATCATGAACCTGTATTTTTAAAATTCCATATAACAATACATGTTTGATGATTATTAGATTTTTGTATTATGACACATTCGTTTCGTTTGATTCCACAGACGAGCTCATTACACTTGATTTGTCATCTTCCTTCTTTAATTATTATTGCAACAGAATGCTTTGCCAAGTGTTTCAGCATAATCAACACGGGACGAATATTCCAAACACATAACAAATTACACAAAAAAAGTTAGGTATCTGTTTTGCTGGTTCCCGAGTAGCAGGTAGTCAGTGATCAAAACTTGCAATTTATTCAGTTTCCATAGGTCCCTCACACACACACACACACACACGGTGTCATTCACAAAATATGGATACACAGCAGCGTCTGTGAAGAATAATAAATGGTCGAAACCGTACGAGTAAACTCACCAGTGAGACAGAAGGGCTCTGGCAAAAAATATTGCCCCCCCCCCCCCCCCGCCGCAGGGGTTTTTGAGCAAAGTGATGTTGTGCTTTTGGGAGGCACAAAAATACTGATATACAATACTTACTACAGAACTGAATGTGCATCTCAACAGTACAGTACCCAGTGGAGTAGCTCATCTGGAGTTGCACGAAGCCATAATTTATATCGCAACTGGAATTATTCTGTATTATAAGGGCAATTTTCTGCTACAGATGCCGATGCTCCGAAATAGAAATATTATGCCAATATCCTGAAATGGAAGAAGTATTGTGCCAATACTTTGAAACGTAATAAGTAGTGTGCCAAATCGCCGAAACAGAAGAAATAGTTTGCCAATGCTCTGAAATGTAACGAGTAGAGTGCCTAGAGTGCCAATGCTCTGAAATACGTACATTAAATGGTATGCCAATGCCCAGAAACGGAAGAAGTAGTGTTCAGAGTTGGAAACTGGTCAAAAATTTTGGACCGGGACCCGAACGTCACATAATTGGATCCAACCCGGACTCGACCCGAACAAATCTGCTTTGAACTATAATATACAAAATACACTGCTGGACACCCAAAATGCAACACCAAGAAGGACACGAGATAGCAAAGCCAGATTTACTGGACACATAACAACAGATACAAGGATGAAACGATTGAGTCTACAGGCCCGTGCGACTTGCGGAACACGCAGACATCAATAGTTCGTGTGGCCCAGATGGCTGGCAATAACGGCCGCTACACGCCGCGGCATCGAACGAAAGAGGCTTTGGAAGTGGGCTTGGGGTATGTCGGTCCAGGCTGCTTCCACACGTTGCCGCAGTTCATCAGGCGTAGCCGTGGGTGGTGCTTGCCGGGCCCACTCGGTTACCGATCAGCTACCAGACGTGTTCGATGGGTGACATATCGGGAGAACAGGCGGGCCACGGCAGCAGTGACACCTGGTGGGCCGTGAAGAATTGTTGCACGATGCGCGCCACGTGCGGGCGCGCATTGTCCTGTTGAAACGTGGCCGCTGGCAGGTCCTGCAGGTAAGGGAGGACTACAGGCTCCAAAACGTCGGAGATGTAGTGGTGGCTGTTGAGTTTACCGGCGATGCATAATGCAGGCGTCATACAGTCTCTCGCCGCGGTGCCGCCAAACGCGGACCCGACCATCGTGGTGTTGCAGGCAGAAGCGGGATTCGTCGGAGAAGACAATGTCTTGCCATTCCATATTCCAGGTGCGGCGTTCAACGGCCCGCTGCCGCCGCACTCGCCGGTGGTGTAACGTAAATGGTAATCGGAGCAATTGGCGCCTTGCGAAAAGTCCCCGCTCCTGTAGACGACGTCGGACGGTACGTGCGGACGCAGGTTGTTGCGCAACACACCCTAATTCCTGCGCTAACGTTCGTGATGTGGCGGTGCGAGCCGTCAATGCCCGCCGCACAACATGTCGGTCCTCTCGTTCGGTGGTGTGCCGTGGCTGCGGCAATTGCTCACGTTGGTCAGTCCATCCCTATCTGCACCCACCGAATCCATACTCTCCTCACTGTTTCTGGGTGTCGTCCCACACGGGCGCCGATGTCTCGGTACGATATAAAATAAGCCACTATTCGTCCTCTGTCGAACTCCGAAACGTGCTGGAATGACTGCCGTATTCTGCGACGAGGCATCAGGAAGCTTCCCACGCACAGGTCCGGCAGCACAACACACTTCCACTACTTACACCCCGCCTTCTGTGCACCCTTCTTATAGTGCTTCTCGGTGGCGTGCCGGGCGTACATGATTTGCATATGCCCTGCAATGCTAATCGTTTGCATATCCTCTCGCGGGCGACGCTGCGAATTTCAAGCCAATCGGATGCTTCCTTCTTGGTGTTACATTTTGGGTGGCTAGCAGTGTATATACAGGGCATTCAAAAAGTCTTCCGCAGTGGGTATCTTAGGTTATATGGAAATCAAACAAATGTATTATAGGAACGCATAATTTACTCACTTACAGTAAGTATTGAAACTGTCAACCGTCATTTGCAAGACATAACTTTGCTGTTTTACACATGTTTTCAAACACATCTGCGAAAGTCGAAAAGTCCCTGCGCAGTAATGTTAAGACTGTTCCATCTAATTTTGGTGGCGATACAGTCAAATTTTTTTGAATTAAGCAACTTGTTATATGTTTAATTTCAGTTTTTGCTGTTTTCTTGATAACATAACAAGCTTCAGAATATGTTTCGCAGAAACACTATTTCTCACAAGTTATAATGAGTTGAAAGTTTCCCGATTGTGGACGTTGTTTTCATCATTGCCCATCAGAAGGAAGGGACACTTTTCCTTCTGGAGATACTCTTCCTTTATGACCCGTTGACCCGGTGATCAGTTTCCATCTCTGGTAGGCCGCCCCGGTGGCGCAGTGGTCTAAGGCAATGGCCTCTGATCATTCGTCCGAAAGGGGTCCGGGTTCGAATCCCGGTGAGGCATGGATGTTGTGTTTGTCTTACGGCACTGGCTCTCTCCGTTCCCTGGAGCCAGTGACCCTAAATTAGGGACGGGCGACTGCTTATAGCCCATTGAGTTGCTCACGGTGGTCGTTAAACCTCCAATCAAAAAAAAAAAAATCTCTGGTAGTGTTCCAATGCTCTGCGACGAAATTAGTATGACAATAATACGAAACAGAAGAGATATTGTGACAATGCTCAGAAACTGGAGAAGTAGTGTACCAGTTATCTGAAATGAATTAAGTAGTACGTTATGCCAATGCTCTGAAAAGGAAGAAGTAGGGTGCCAATGCTCTGAAAAGAAAGAAGTAACGCGCTTTTGCGCTGAAACAGAAGAAGTAGTGTGACATCGCTCCAAAACGGGAGAAGTGTACAGTTTGGAAGTGATCTGAAATTGATGTAGTATGGAATGCCAACGGCCTGAAACAGAAGAAATAGCGTGGCAATGCTCCGAAACGGGAGAAGTAGTGTGTTCTGAAAAGGAAGATATGGTGTGCCAGTGCGCTGAAACGGAATAAGTGCTCTGTCAATGCTCAGAAAGGGAAGAAGTAGTGTGCCAATGCTCCGAAACGGAAAAAATAATGTGCCAATGCTCCGAAACAAGAAAAGTAACGTGCCAGTGCTTCGAAACAGAGGTAACAGTATGCAAATTACTGAAATGAATGAAGCAGTATATCCATGCTCTGAGAGGGAAGAAGTACTGTGCCAATGCTCTGAAATGAAACAAGTAGTGTGCAAATGCCCTGAAACGGAAGAAGTAATGTGCCAATGTTCCGAAACTGGAGGAGTAGTGTGCTAATGATTTGAAATGGATTAAGTAGTATGCATGCCCGGAAATGAAAGAAGTGGTGTGACAGTGCGTTGAAACGTAAGAAGAAGTGTACCGATTATCTGAAATTGATTAAGTAGTATGGAATGCCAATATCCTGAAACGGGAGAAGTTGCGTGTCGACTATCTGAAATAGATGAAGTAGTATGTCAATGCCCTGAAACGGAAGCAATAGTCTGCCAATGCTCCGAAACGGGTGAAGTTTTGGGCCTGTCACACCGAGATAGTGTGAGGCGTAAAACATCATCGCTGGAGTGTGCTGACAAGCGCAATTTTAGGCATTAGTACAAAGTTTCTCATCTTCAAGCAAAACCTTCATTCAGGATGCTGAGTAAGCAGAATGGATTATCACCCCGCTCGTCGCACAAAGCAGAAACAACACTCGAAACTCCGTTATAACAACAGTGTACGTGTTCCTCAGACGCAGGATAGTCTCGAAAAGGCTATGACGACCTAAATTCCCAGATGTAATACATCCAAACTGTTTTCTTTGATGGTTTCTGGAAGACCACGTGTACTGAAAA
Organism: Macrothele yani; assembly: GCA_039090855.1. Lineage (NCBI taxonomy): Eukaryota > Metazoa > Arthropoda > Arachnida > Araneae > Macrothelidae > Macrothele > Macrothele yani. The sequence goes on from CM077024.1 coordinate 44,269,052, forward strand.
ATGATTTCAGTAGTTCACAGCAGCTAAAATGGATTACTAAAATTGTATTTTTTAGGACACAGACAAGAGAACGCCTTACGTAATCAGAATAAGTGGCACTTCTAGCTTACTCTATGCATTTGCGTTTCATGTTCACGAAGATTAAAAAACCAAAAGGTTGGTAATTTGGGTGTGGTTTTAAATGGCTCACTTTAATGACACTTGGGTAGGATGCTATTACACTGGACATTCTCAGGGAGAAGTACTGGTTGCACTTGCTCTACTTGAGGAGTCTGAACAGGAGGAGCATTTTTGAGAGCAGAAACACATTTCACTCGCCGATATTCGTCCAATTTAGCTACGTGCCAATGTCATCTGCATGCTGTAAAACATTTTCTGAAATTCACGAGCAATTTTCCGTGCTTCCTTTTGTGAATTAAAGAAGCATATTTCTGACACAACTTTCTCCATGAAATGACGGAAAACCACCTGAATTTCCCGGATTTTCTGTACGACAGAAAAATTCTCAATTTTCAGAAATCTGTCCACAGTTCCTTTCGTATATTAACAATAAATTGTCGTTTTTAAGAGGTGTTAATGGAAAATTCTAATTTTCAGAAACCTTTCCTCAATTTCATTCGTCTATTAACGAACAAATTCTGTTTTCACTTTTTCGGTATCTACATGACGAAACATTTCTGGTAATAGGAGCGATCGCGGGATACTTGAGGTCTGATTAACTATTAAATTTCAACCTTCTGTCGGAGAATCTGATTTTGAAGTTCTGTAGCGACATCGGATACTTTGGAACAGCATATCTTATGAAATTTCAGTTATTGTGACACCGGATATTTTCTTCCGTCTCCCCCATTTTGTGGGTGACTAATTTTTTGTCCGGTGTGCTTGTAGCTCTGACAAGGGTGACTAATTTTTTGTCCGGTGTGCTTGTAGTTCTCACAAGGGTGACAAAGTTTTTGTCCGGTGTGCTTGTAGTTCTGACAAGGGTGACTAATTTTTTGTCCGGTGTGCTTTTAGTTCTCACATGGGTGACTAATTTTTTGTCCGGTGTGCTTTTAGTTCTGACAAGGGTGACAAATTTTTTGTCCAGTGTGCTTACATCTACACTTCAAAAAGTCCAATTCAAAACATTCTTTTTTTTTTTCAATGCTGACATCATTGCCGCAGTTTGAGATCTTTTCGTTTGTCACTACATCTGCGCTTCTAAACGTCCTATCATTTAAATAATTCTTTTCGTCAGCTTGTTGTAAAAGCTACGGACATGTTTTTCCGTGAAGTTCCTTTTTTTTTTTTTTCTTTTCAGTAAGTCACATTCTTCGTTCTCACCCTTCAGTCATGACATGGCATCTTTCTGGCATATATTTCCCTCAAACGTCTTTGGAAACTAACACCCCCTACCCCCAGTTTTTTTTTAAGTACATATATGGCCATAGGGATGTAAGGTCAGGTGATGCGTAACATCACAGCCTCTCCTTGACAAATGTCAACCCCGCCTTCTCGTGGTGCATCCTGTTCCCACTAAAGGGGCTCTGACGACCGCAAATAGCGGTATAACTATACCATCGGGATCAGAGGAAATGCTATCCCACACTCACCAACCCGCTTGGCCAGCGTGGTGAGTTATGGCCAAACACCTCCAAAATGACTCTACAACTTAAATCTTGGCCCTCAGTCTCCGGCAGCTGGAATGTACCTGGCCAAGGCAGCGGCCAGTGCGACATGAAGGCAGAGGGTGCTAAGAATCCCCGGAGGACCGGACTAGGCTGCCATTTGATGCTGACCTTGGCTACCTATAACGGACGCTCCCTATCTTCTGATTCAAGGCTTCTTGAATTGGAAGAGGAACTACAAAGGATCAAGTGGGACATCGTCGGGCTAAGTGAGGTAAGGAGAAAAGGAGAAGATCTCATTGAACTGAAAAGTGGACATCTCTTCTATTATCGTGGGACAGATACTGGCAGAACTAGTGGTGTTGGATTTATAATAAACAAGAAACTGAAGGATAAAGTGGTAGAAGTTGAAAGTTCCTCTGACAGAGCTGCACGACTCGTTATCCAACTCTCGAGAAGATACCAGGCTCAGATTATTCAAACTTATGCACCCACCACAAGTCATCCTGAAGAAGAAATTGAAGAATTTTATGAGGAAATTCGTCATCTAAATAATAAAGGTAAGCAGCACTTGAAGATAATTATGGGAGATTTCAATGCAAAAATAGGGCACCGGCAACAGAATGAAACTTCAGTAGGTAAATTCGGTCACGGCAACAGAAACCAGCGTGGAAATACTCTCGTTGAGTTTGCAGAGGCAGAAGGATTTTTCATCTTGAATTCCTTTTTCAAGAAAAAGCCACACAGGAAATGGACATGGAGACATCCAATTGGGACGACAAGTGAAATTGATTTTATTATGTGTAACAAAAAATTCGTCATGGAAGACTGCAGTGTGCTGAACAAGTTCAACACAGGTAGTGACCATAGATTGGTGAGATGTAAGATGCACCTCAACACTAAACTGGAACGTGGCAAGCTCATAAGACAAACAAAATGTATTGACATAACCAACCTTAAAAAACACCATAATACTTTCAAGTTGGAACTGAAGAACAGATTCTCTGCTTTAGAAGGCCTAACATCGGAAGAAGTGGATATTTCGGAAGTTAACAGAAAAGTAACCAAAGCTCTTATGGAAACAGCAACAAAATTAGCTGGGTCTAAGAACAAGTTGCATGTAAACAAATTATCAGGAAAAACCAAAATGTTGATGCAAAAAAGAAGAGAGATGAGGACAACTAAAGAAGATGTGACTTCCAAAGTGGAATATATAGAGCTATGCAAGACAGCACGAAAAAGTATCACTGAAGACGTAAGGAAATTCAACTGTGAGCTAGTGAGGAAAGCAATTGAAAACAACCAAAGCCTAAAGATAGCAAAGGGACATCTCAGTAAGGGAAGAAAACAGATTATGGCTCTGAGAAAAGAAGATGGTTCTATAACAAGAAATAGAGGCGAAATTTTGACAAGAGTGAAAGATTTCTACTCCAAATTATATGAAAGGGATGATACATGTACTCCAGACATCATGAAAGGTACCAGAGTTCTTCCAGTCCTCCCAGCAGAAGTTGCTCATGCAATCAAGAACATGAAGCGGGGGAAAGCTCCAGGAGAAGATGGAATTACCATAGACATCATACAAGAAGCAAGTGGAGAAATTGAAACAGTACTCGCCCAAATTTTCACTGATGCCTTAATGAAGGGAAGATTCCTGAGGATTGGAACAATGCTACAATGATCCTGCTACATAAAAAAGGTGACATTGAGGATCTCAGGAACTACAGACCTATCAGCCTCCTATCAGTGGTTTATAAAATCTTCACTAAAGTTCTTTCACACCGCTTGGAAGTTAACACTGGACATGGCTCAACCGAGAGAACAAGCTGGATTCAGGAGTGGCTACAGCACAATAGATCATATCCACGTACTGAGAGAACTAATTGAAAGAGCGAGGGAATATGAACTTCCATTGTGCATGGCTTTTATCGATTATGAAAAAGCCTTTGATTCGGTGAAACCATCAGCAGTTACCACGGCTCTGAAATCCTGCGGTATTGAAGATGCATACATTAATATTATTAATAACATCTATGAAAATGCAAGTGCAAAGATTCGGCTGTTTGAAAATACAACATACACATAAAAATTGGAAAGGGAGTGAGACAAGGTGACACCATATCTCCGAAGCTCTTTAATGCCACATTGGAAAATGTCTTTCAATCACTGAACTGGGAAAACAAAGGGATAAAGATTAATGGAGATTATCTAACCCACCTTCGTTTTGCTGATGACGTAGTCATTTTGCAACTACCCCATCAGAGCTGCAGAGTATGATCCAGGAACTTGCTGACAAGAGTAAAGAAGTGGGATTAAAAATGAACTTTCAGAAGACAAGAGTGATGTTCAATGCTTTTACAAGAAATGAAGATTTATCGATTGATGGAGAAAAATTGGAGATAACAGATACGTATGTTTATCTTGGACAGCAGATATCAAGTGAGGGTCACATTGATGAAGAAATTAATCGGCGTACAAAACTTGCCTGGAGAGCTTTTGGAAGAAACAGCATAATTTTCAAGAGCAATATGCCATTATGTCTTAAAAGAAAAGTGTTTGATCAATGCATCCTTCCAGTGCTTACGTATGGTGCAGAGACGTGGACCTTAACTAAAAGAGACATACAAAGGCTGCAGACAACTCAAAGTAGCATGGAGAGGTGCATGCTTGGTATAACCAGGAGAGATAAGAAGAGGAACTCGTGGATCCGAAAAATGACGAGAGTGGAGGACATCATGATCAGAGTTAAATCCCTGAAATGGCAATGGGCTGGACATACTGCCAGAAGGACAGACCATAGATGGACAGCCGAAATTTTAGATTGGATTCCAAGGGACAGGAAAAGACCCAGAAAAAGACCACATGGGAGATGGGTGGATGAAATTCGTAAATATGCGGGAGTGACATGGAGGAGACTGGCACAAGACAGACCGTTGTGGAGGAAACTTGGGGAGACCTTCGTCCAGCAGTGGATTGATAATGGTTGACAATGATGATGATGATGATATGGCCATAGTGCTCCAAACACAAAACTATTAAGGAATAACGAACCTACGATGCTATCTGGTGATGCCAAAACACCGCCTTTTAGATTACCTAAGACAAGCCTATTAAATTGTTTGATCCGGATATTTGTAACCTTTCATCGTATTACTTGCTCACTCTGTACCGTTTTGTTCTTTTCAGCGAGGTGTTTCCATTATTTTGGACAAATCTGTACTTGCACGTTTGTTCCATAGGAACTATTCAGAAGTAATAATTTCAAATTTCTTTAACCTAAAGAGCGGTATTTTGTTTTCTTTCGGTAGTATGTACATCATGCATTTTTGAATCACCTCTTAAACTGAGTTCAATGTGCGATATTCGACAACGCTGGCGACCAAGTTTTGCTCCCATCCAGTTATTCTATAGTGCCGAAAGATGTTCAGTGATTGAACGTGCCTCGTGGGGAAAAAATAAACAAAAAAAAGCAGGTAATGGAAAGAGGTTATCTGGAAGAATTATGCGAAAGGTGTCTCGCCTTAAATTAATTTGTTTTCTTCTGTTTCAGGAATACGATCGACATGATGGCAGATTTCCAAAGTATCTCAACTAACCAGATGGCAGGCATCAACGCGCGCGTGTGTGTATATGCTCTGCAATGTGAAAAAAAAAATTCTCCACTGAATATTGAACAAGATAAAATTGATTTCTAGCACCCTTTTATAGGACCTTGCTTATGGCGTTCCGCCCCAAACTTTTATTTTTTCATTTTAACTGCCGCAATTAAATCACTTCCCTGAACGAGGACCGAAAGGAGATTGTATCCTGTTGTTTCCAAATGGTTTCTTTCCACGAAATTCAAGGTTGTTAAAGGTGACCTTGGAGAACTGAAGACTAGAACTATGTCTTCGCTTACAGAAGCAAAGAAAAAGAAATGCACTCCGCCCTACGTTTTCTAATTATTTGAGGTCAAGAGCGGGGATTACGACCATCGGAATCTTGCCTGCACTCTTCCCAGGAAATTTGTAGCCAAAAAACGCATTATGAATATCGATATATTTTCAGGAAGGAATGATGATGCAGTAAATTTTCTGAGTGATAGTTTTGCCCAAATATCTGTATGCTACGTGCTTCTCAAACAAAGGCAATTGATAAAAAAAGTAATCAGTTTCTGTAAATGAAAAAAAGTTGCACGATGTGTCTTTCCACGCTTTAAAATGAAACGCTCCCTAAAGCATCATATTACAGTCATTTGCAAAAGTTTAAGACCATCTGCATATTTATTGAAAATTAAGATTCTCAAAGAAACAACTAATTACCAGTAAGAGATATTTGAAAAATGACACCATACATGAATACTTACATTCTTTAAAACACAAGAAGACGGAAATCGGTGCTTTGTGTGGCCACCTTTGTTTTCTATAACGGACAGAATACGATGTGGCATACTCTCAACTCAACGAGGGATTTGCAGTAGTTTACTTGAAACATCTTTGCACCACACGTACTTTATGGCGTCAATAAAAGCTTGGGAATTTGATTGCTGTTTTTGCGTTTGTCTTTTAAAATGATCCATAATATTTCGATAGGGTTAAGGTCGGGACTATTGCCGGGCCACTCAAGCATAGTTATGTTTTTCCTCTACTGGTAATCCTTTAGTGTCTTTGATCTGTAGCATGGAGCACCCTCATGCATATAGATTGTGCATATGTGCACTTGCATATGAGTTAACAGCTTCTCACGTAACACTTCCGCATAAAAAGGATCAGGTAGTGCCTGTCGGCAAAATGGATAATGAAGCAGTACCGGATGCTGACATAGCACCCCATATCATCTGACTAGGTGGATGTCTCACGGTGCTAACGGTGTAATTTTCATCAAACCTTTTGCCTTTTGGTCGTCGAACATGTGCTTCACGTGATTCAAATTGACGCGCAGTTGATTCATCCGAAAAAAAGAACATGGCTCCAATTTTCAACAGTTCACGATTGATGACGTTTCGCAAACTGGAGTCCCTTCTTTTTCATGACAGAGGTTAGTCTAGGTTTATGTGCAGGTTTAGAAGACTTTAATCCAAAATCTTTGCTAAGACGTCGGGAAACAGTGCTGATACTAATTTCAGGCCCTTTCTAATGTAGAAAGGCCTTGATTTTCTTGCACGAACTCCTCGGAGAACGTATAACTATTTTCCTAATGGTATTGTCATCACGTGAGGTTGTTTTCCTTGGACGTCCACTTCTCTTTCGGTCGCTAAATTCACCTGTATCTCGATATTTCATGATCGTATTATAAATAGCAGTCTTGCTCACATTCACCTTATTGTTAACATCACGTTCGGAGTATCCTTCATGATATAAGGTCACTATTTGTGCCCTCTGAGTAACACTTAATGACGCTGTTTTGCCCATTTTTTTGCTATATAGAAAATACGTACAAAACTTCTCAGCATGAAAACCAGAAGCAAGCTGACGCTGACATGCTTCTCCCAACTCTTTCAACAGTTGCCGCTTTAGGATGATGTAACACCGACAGGAAGTTGAATAATAAAGACAGTAGCTGAAGCAATCGGCCGAAATCTCCTAATACTAACCACCAACAGGTGGTCTTAATCTCCTAATACCTTTCACCAACAGGTGGTCTTAAACTTTTGCAAATGACTGTGTATTGCTTAAGTTAAATGAGCTTTCAGTTCTATCCGTTCTTTCAGGCCCAATTTGCGATTCACGTGAACGCCATTTTGTCGCGTGCCGCAGCGTCAATCTTAATCGAACGAGCTTTCAATTCCCTTTATTAGCGAAATGAATACGCTATAAATGGTTAATAGACAAGGTTTGCTCATCCCGCCTTCCTCGCAGACGAATAATCGTGACGTCACTGAGTGGCATCACCGTCCTAACGTGTGAATCGTAGATCCGAACTGTAGCTATGGAGGAAGATCTCTTGTCAACAATTTTTTTAATGACTCAAACACAGAACAAAAGCTTATGTAAAAGCACATGTACATTAAATACAGAAGAGATTCACAGTCATGTGAATATTTTAGTAACGGAGATTTCAAAAATACCTCCCGCACATTTTTGTTATGTAAAGGGCGGGGAAAACGGTTATTCTTTTAAATGTTAATTTAGTTACAAGGGGAATTTTTGCTGTTTTTATATAAATTTAGAAGCGGAAACGCACAACGGGACATTATTGTCACATATTAAAGAATTTTTTAATGAAGAATAGGAAGAGCATCTCGGCAACATCAACCAATTTTTGTAATTAAAAATTGAAGCATTGTGCATTAAAAAATCTGGTAGAACTTATGAAGATGATTCCAGCTAGTTTACGAATGATGATTCCGACAGGCTGCTGTATTGCAGATACAAAGAAACGTGGCGATTGGTAGTCTTACGGTGGCGATTTGGACAGTGGCGTCACAAAGCAATCACCGGAAGTGCAGGATGAGCATAGCCTTGTCATGTACTAGCCTTGATAAATAGTTTCCAGTTCTTTAAATACAAAAGGGCGCTGTAATATTTTGGCAAGATAATAGCTACCATCTAGGAAAATATGTGAGACTCGGTTTAAGTAACATAAACTAAGTGGATACCCATGTGCTGAATGCTGGTGTACGGAGTTTTTAAAGGAGAACATTTTGTTTTCGGTAACGTATTATCAGTGGCGAAGCGTCAATGGAAGCAAGGGAGGCATTGCTTTCCTTTTGTTCATGGGCTTTTGAATTAAAAATGTGTAGCATTAAAGTAAAATAAAAATATCACACCAACATAACGCAGCGGACATTTTTTTCAGTATCTTTTATTTTTATGAAAGCAAATTCATATTTGTATTTTTATGAAAACAAGAACAAATGTCTCGTACGTAAGTCGCTCGTTGGAAGCAACGCAGATAACGCATCCAGCTGAACCTCAGTAACACGGTATGCCCACCCGCAGAATGGCCAGCCACTAATGCTATGCTAAGAAAAGAATATCTAACTGTAATATTTGCTGAAATTTAATTTAAATAGTAATACTAATGTTATTTCATATGTTTCTCACCAAAATAAGGGATGGGCGGGATATCAGAAAACAGCAACAACAACAACAAAAGACTGCTCGAAGCAAATAGTCATCAGATCGAAGAAAGCCATCGTGGTTCAAAGAAAAGCTTCACTGCCGTAGTCCCCCGGTAACGTGTTTTGCTCCTGAATGTTAACTTTCCCGCAGAGCATATTATCTCTTAAGATGTGGTGGCGCTGTTGCCACCTGTTTTACGTTATCTCTATGAGAGTTGATCTTCTTGAAGCGTTAGATATTCTTTGTTACAGTTAGGCCTAAGGATCTGTACAAAATGCAGACATTCCCTAGTATTTGGCATTTACTGAAAATATTTCTGATAAACTGAAGAACAAACAAAAGCCTTAACTAACCCGGTTGGCGTAACAAAACTAACATATCCGAATTGCGAAGCGATTATGCTACCGAGAAGGTTACAATCACGTGCTGTGAGTCTGAGTAGCTCGGCTGACTGTTCTTTTACCCAAAGAATTGAAGTCAACAGAGAATACGCATGCGCAGTCTGCTCTGGCATCAGCCGATCAGCCTGTATGTTGGCTTCTGTGGACTGCATGTTTTCCCTGAAGATACGGCTGCGCTAGTTACGTCTCGCTGAGCCTTAACTTCTTCTCGTTAGATATTCTTTTGATAAGCCTAGAGCGTGGAGAAGCATTCTTTCAAACGCTTCCACGGCGCCGAAGTCAGAACCACACAAGAGAGTTTCAAGGATAAAGCCACTAACTTGATTCCAAACGTTCAGTCAGACTCATTCCTCAGAGGAATTGTTTGAAGTTGCAATTTGTCAAAAGTTTCTGTGTCAGTGTAATTAGTTGATTCAGTTCCGTTATTGGCTTATGGTTTGAACTTTCAGTAGTTTTATGTCGCATGTTCTTTAGCGGTGACATGCAATTATTTCAGGAATATAAAAGTAAGTGCTACTTTTATAAGAGTAGCCTTTTGTTTCTGACTCTTCTGAGGAATGTAAGAGCCATGGAAGCAATGGACTCTGGCACATCTACAGTACACGGCCACGTGAATTCCCAAAACTTCGAAGACTGCATTCTAGAAAAAATACTTTCTGTCTTTTGGATCATTTTTATAATCATATAAAATCACATTTATAAATAAAAAAATTCTCTATAAAAATCATATAAAATCACATTTATATAAATGTGATTTTATATGATAATTTATATGTGCTTTTATATATAAATAATATAAAATCACATTTATAATTAAAAATAATTCTCTCGCTCTCCTTCTCTCTAACAGCCCGAACCGCAGTAAATATTTTACAGCCCGAGCCCGATTCTTACCCGGGCTCTGCTTCGGGCTGCCCGGCACGAGCTCAGCCCTTCTTGGGTCTGATAGAAGCAATCCTCAATTCTTTTCGTTGTGTGGGTAGACAAGTTTCTTTCCCTTTCAACATTTTCACTGAAGATTTTTTTTTAAATCTTTGCATTTGAACTTCTACATAGACATTTATTTTTGGTGGTACCGCACCATGGTCGCGTTGGGGAGATGGGGGTGTTACGATGCTTTCTACCATGCTGTACTGTCAACGTAGCATACAAACTACGGGTCACTTGCTGATTTTAATTATTATAAATTTTCATTCATATCACTTTTACCATCTATTTATCGCATATTAACTGCATTGCTTCCTTACTTACAAAGAAAGGCACGCTTCGCCCCTGCGTATTATCCACGACATAGAATAACGAATGGGAATATTTTACGAAGGTGCCAATAAAGGCATTTCATGCATTTCTTTTCATATCGGTTCTTTACGGCTATTCGTACAACTACACATACTGGCCACTGAATTAGAAACCTTCATTCAGACATGCGTAAACATCAGTTACACACGTATGTGCAAATACTTGGTCACGTGCGAATTCCTTAGGTATCCCAGAACTGAGGCGGCGATCATTGCCCCCCCCCCCACCTGATGACAGGGACTTGGGGAAGGGCAGCACTGTTGAGCACTGTTTCCTGGGCTGGAGGTCTTGGATTAGATGGGGGACTGAATCGGATGAAGAGTAAGTGTGTGAACATCGGTGGTTGATAGACAGACCACCACATTCTTCTTTTTCAGGTTGGCGTCGAGATGGCGAGTACTGATTTGCTGCTCCGACATCCTGATGTGATTTCTGTGAGATTTCGGTCGTCGGCGGCTGAGTGGTGTTGTGGTTCGCTGAGATGGATGCTATGATGCTTGGTTACTGCTACTCTTCCCGCTCCGGACTGTTGTCGTGGTTCACTCGAAAGATAATCCCGTCCTCTCCTTTCACTTATTTTTCTGTTTACTTTTCGTATTGAATTCACTCACTCAGATCTCCTAGATTCCTATTTCTAAAGGCAGTTTTAGACATGGGGGCAGACACTCTCTTTCTAAAACTTCTTCAAACGTAATGTAACGTAATCGTCAGTAATGTTGATCACAATGGGAAAAACGAAGGAACTTTCGGATATCGATAAAGATCTTACTTATGATGGGTGTCCGTTTGGCTGGAGTGAAGATTTTGAAAGCAGCGGAGCTGACTGGTTTCTCAAAAGGTAAGATATCCCGGGTCTTTATTCGTGTGTGTGTGTGTGTGGTGGGGATAACCCACATTGCTTCTCTAAGAGGTTTAACTGTAGCGCGACGACACTCTGTCAGGAACGAGATCGCCGTAGTATTGGAAGGCCTGTACGGAGAAACAGTACTTCCTGCGTGCAGCAATTGACCAAAGTATTCAATGAAGGCTGCTCCCAACGCATATCTCAGCAAAATATGCTGAAGGAATTGAAGAAAATGATCAGTATTCGCAGTTGCATGCCTACACGGAAACCATTGATTTCTGTGGAGAACCAGAGAGTTCGTCTAAAGTGGTGTCAAGAACACCGTGACTGGACACTCAAAGGGTGGGAAAAAGTCACGTGGTCCGACGAGTCAGGTTACAACTTATTCTGTACCGACGGTAGACAGAGAGTTTGTAGGGAGCCCCATGAAGCAAATGGAGCCAGCTTGCCTTGTAAATATTGTAAATATAATACAACTCAAGGTTCTGGAGGCGGTCTCATGGTGTGGGACCTGTTCTGTTGGCACAGAACAGGTTCACTGACATTGCTGGAAAGTCGGGTGTCTTCCAAGAATTATCTGAACGTTGTTGGCAATCAAGTCCATCCTGCAATGTTGATTTTTATCCAGTAGGTAACGCCTGTTTCATGAACGACAATTCTAGTGTCCATCGCGTAAAATGTGCTCAGCGAGCACGACATCTTCCCTGGTCGCCATAAAGCCTGGATTTGTACCCCATTGAGAATTTATGGGACATATTAGAAAACAGTGGCGTATCTTGGGTACGAGATCTGGGCCCCCCTCCCCAGTAGTACTGGTTTTTTTTTTAATTGCGAAATTTAATTTTGAGTTGTTAAGTAATAGAAGTAACTTTTTTTCTAACTTTTAGGTACATGCTATTGCTACCATAATACGAAATAATCATGAGGATTTTAGCACTTATTTGTTCATGAACGTCATTCCTCTTATGAACTGTTTATTTGTACATGCACTCTATTCTTCTTTCCTTTTGTGTGAACTTGAGTGTTACGTTTTCATGAAAAGTTTCTTCCCAGTACTTTTTCATATTTAAAAAGAATATTTTTCTCTTTTGACAAACAGCCAAGCTGCTCAAGTGTGCATGTCCTTGCGTGGCCCTAAGATATGTCTTGATTTTTTGTAATGGAGGAACATTTCTTTCGGCAGTTGGTTGCAGTTGTTGGTGGAAACCTTAATATTAAGTCTGCTAATTTGTACAGCTCAATAAACACAATGTCCAAATATTCAGTTTCGTGTAACAAGTAATACCGCTGATTGATTTCTTTTTTTTTTTTTTTTTTTTTTGTATTTATGAAGGGAATAAAACACCTTCAGTTCATTTTTGAATCGAACTGTATCAAAATTTGAAGCATAGGGTTTCTTAAATTCTGACAGTAGATGTTCAAGAAAGCTTTCAGAAAATTTTGTCATAAGGGTTCGAATCCAACAAAACCACAGATTTAAGATACAACATCACTGATTTTAATTCATTGACATTTCACATGACTGAAACAACTCTCCCGAAACACGTGCTGTTGCGGGCGACAGTATGCGAGCGACTAAGGTAGTCTAAGTCTTCTCTTTTTTAAGCGAACCCTTTGCCCAAAGCAATGGCCCATTCACCTGTTCCTTCATGTCGTCATGGAAACGCCAGCCGGCGATCGGTTGGCGTCAAGTTTTAACTACTGAAATCATAAGTTAAAACTTGCTGTAGGTGACTGTGGAAGAGGCTTCAGCACCATGAATTTGATAAGAACTGATTTAAGAAATGCTTTAAATGTCAACAAGCTAGTGTTCACAAAAATAAACGGACTTCTTTCAAAGATCTTCAATCCCGAGCCCTATTACGGAAATAGCTGCGTGAGAGAAGGAGAAATGCAGATTCCTTGGCTTGCAGAGAACGTAAAACAAAGACGCAAGGAGACTATAACGAAGTAAATTTCTCCGTCATTTTTGGTCTACGCCGGGATTCGAACCCGAGGCCGCTTATTCCGGAACAAGTCGCTCTACCAACTGAGCTACGCAGACGTTTTATTCTGATTCCTATCTGCCTTTATGTCGTGTGCGTCCTGCTGGCAGGTACATCACAAGACTTACTGAAACAAAAGCTTTGTAAATTATTTTAGGAGATAATTTTTATGTTTTCAAACCGAAGTTATAATAAATATTTCAGTTAAAATAAATGAATATTTCAGAGTCAGGCTGAGCCGAATTTCTTTATTTTGTCGCTCCAGACCGCCTAAAATACGATCTGACTTTTTTCTCCAATGTTTATTAATAGCGGACACTTTTAATTGCACCGTTACTCAAATGGTTTTTCAATAAGAAACGTACCTCTGGGTAAGAAAACTTCAGCTAAATGTGAGTATTTCATTTTAAGGTTTAATAGCGAAATTTCCTTATATGGTTTTATATCTACTGCAAATGGGTTTGTGCGTATTAAATTTGTTTGGCATTCACTTGAACGTCGGGTTCCGGTAGCGAATAATTCTATTTCCACAACTGTTCCAGTATAATGTAAAGCAAAAGGGAATATTTTAAGAAATATCTTTTACGCATTTCGTTTTATATCAGTTCTTTACGGTGATCCGTGCAGCTAGGAGATCAGGATCTCCAACAGGTAAAGTTCAAAGCTTAGAGACTTATGAGCTTGAACGCTGCTAAATCTTGCATGAGATTCAAGGCGATAAAAGGAAATCACGTGAAACATGCTGCCAAGAGCGAAATATGAAAATTGTTGTCCGATCGCGTGTTTTCATAATGCTAAACATAAAGGAAAAAAGAAAACGAAGGCTGCTGTTAGCTGACCCACCTTGAAGAATTAGACTAATCAAATAAGTTGCTAAAATACTTTATTTGAACTTATTAGATCATTTTGCATCTTTGTTGTCGTAGAAATGTGTTTTCTTTTTTCTGTGTGATTTCTTCTGCCAGTAATTTTTTACTAAGTATGCACGGATCCTCCGTTGCGTAACGTTTAATAATAACCAGTATCCGAATGTAGATGACCTAAAAATTCCTAAAAAATGCCCTTAAAAATCGAAAAAATCCCCCTAAAACAGTTCGTATTATATTTTTTTCAAAATTAGGAATTAAATAACTTCAATTTTAGACAATTCATAAACTAGAATTTTGTCTTTCCTTTATAAAATGCTCTATAAAACCTCAGAAGAGAAAAAGAAAGCAAGTAAATATACCGGGTGATCATAATTAAAGTATCCCTATTTAACGTTCTCTGGAGAGATATCTAGCAGTCCAAAAGCAACCAAATTAGGTATGCTGACAATTCAGGACATGCGGAAGAGAGTTCCAAAAGTCGCCACCACGGGACTTCTGGCGCTGCAAGCTGCAATAATATAGATAATTTTCGGCTCTACGAAGGAAATGAATCCTTGTGGCGCTACGAGCGACAAAAAAGCATTTCATTTACATAATGCACTCACGCTATAGGCGACTCGTGGGTATAAAACTGTCCTAGGCATAGTGAATGCGATTCGCATTCCATCAACCGCAATGAGTATGACCTTGCCGGAACGCCGTCTTCTTGTGAAGCTTTTTTAAGCAGAAACCAACGCAACACATGTGTTGGTTTCCGCTTCGATTTTTGTGTCGTTTCTCTCGTAGAGCCGAAAATTGTCTATATAATCGCAGCTTGCAGCGCCAGAAGTCCCCTAGCGGCGATTTTTGGAACTTTTTTTTTTTTTTTTCGGAAATCTCTTCCGCATGTCCTGAATTGTCAGCATACCAAATTTGGTTGCGTTTGGACTGCTAGATATCTCTCCACAGAGTGTTGACTAGGGATACTTTAATTACGATCACCCTGTATCTCAGATAGAAGGGTTTGGAATGCCAGCAACAGTGCAAGATAAGAAACTAAGAAACTCTGAATTTGAATTATTTTGTTCACTACCCCCTTCCCCCCCCCCCCGTCCCTTTTCAAAAGTGAACAATGGGGATTTTCTTTCCCCAAAACTGGATAGCACTAAACAGTATCTTGAACAGAGAGCTGCCAGATTGAGCTACCTTTAAAAGTTTTTATGCTTTGGTCATTTGGCAGTATTGCAATTTGAAAGCATAATCCTTACGAAACTAATTTTTTTTTATTAAAAAATGACTGAAAATGAAAAAAAAGACCTAAAAAAATGTTCCGAAAATATAAAACAAAATGCCCCCAAACCTCACAAAGTGCCCTAAAAGAGAAAAAAAAGGCTCGAAAATGCAAATGTCATCGAAGTCTGAGCCCTGATAATTCATTAGCTTCTAACATGAGGCAATTGCACTGCACAGTGCAAATCTAAAAAGCGTGGTATACATGGATCCCATTTCCAAGCGTAATTGAGTTCTGTGTCTTATTATGGATAGCTGTTAGCAACTATCTTTACTAGCTCAGCAGCTGCTCCGTATTCTTGTTATTTCTTAGTTGTTGCTCTTGTTATGATACATTTTTGTAGAATCAAATTATAGGTCATTTAAGAAGACATTCCTCCGACTAAATTTATTTATAGCTAACGTCTTTGTCCCTGCCATTTAATATCCGGAATAAACGATGGTTGAACTTTGTTTGTACGGCAGTAGATATTCGGGTAAACCGTCTTTGTCTCTATCATTCAACATCCGGAATCAACGCAGTGGCAGATGCCGCATGAGGCGACCCCCAATATCAGATCATATGAAGAGGATTTTAGAAACGGAGTGTCTGACCCCAGATCTTAAACAACCCTTAAAAATATGAAGCTAGGATATTTAGGCTAAAGTGCCCGATACGAAAGTGACCCGGAAGCGATGTGGAAAGGGGGAGGAAGTCGCCTTTGTTTACTACCTGGGGCCAGTACCCGGAGTCCGACCAAGGGGTTTAGAATAAGATATCTGGTGATGCCCTTGTTAATGGAGAAGTACCACTTTGCGTGAAGCCTATAATCGCGAGCAACGGCCATCAAAGGGTGAGAAAGCTGATGGTTTTCAAGGCTATTGCAATGCATTTTGTGTTGGCCGAATCGCCTTCTTCCGTCGCAAATGTTTCCAATTTCGCATCGTAACTTGCTGCCGATGTGTGAGAAAATGCTGAATTTATAAAATTCTTAATTATTTTGAAGCCTCTTCTCATTTTTATTTTAAATTGAAATATACAAACGTTAGTACGAATTCTAAACAAAACATAATGTTAAAATTGAAAACTTCACTCGTGTAAGAAGTATATTTCATTCCGGTTTGATATTAACACGATTTCAGCAACTAAAAACTACGCAATTCCGAAATACATACAGTTGAGATTACATAGGTATCATGTAAATAACGTCAAATTACCACACCTTGAGACTTCACGGTTAAGAGACTCGAGACATCTCCAAAAGTGTTATTCTAACCTCCTGGGGTCCGATGGCTTAACGTGCCTATCCGACGCACGACAGATATTTGGTGGTTCGAGCGTTCGTACCTGCCCGGTATCGAACCTGAGGTTCCTCCGTGGCAGTCACGAACGTTGATCACTGGGCCATTCACTGCCGAGGCTACCGTCTTAAAAAATGAACAGGCTTGATTTTTTTTTTTGTAAAGATACGCAGATAAAGTAGTTTGTTTTTCTGATAAAATTCAATTGAAATAAGTTTTCATTAATGTGATATTTATTTAAAAAAACGAACAACGCTGTTGTGTTCAATAAATACAAAACTAATTGAAATAGTCGTGATTAGTGACCGGTCTTGCAAAGTCATGCGTATATAAAGTCTATAAAAGTTCCCCAAATTCTATATGTGTGTGTGTGTGTGTGTGCTGTATCTCAGCTTCAGCTTTTGTTTTTTCTTTATGTATCAAATCCTCCCCGGCCGCCCCGGTGGCGCAGTGGTCTAAGGCGCTGGCCTCTGATCATTCGTCCGTAAGGGGTCCGGGTTCGAATCCCGGTCAGGCATGGATGTTGTGTTTGTCTTACGACACTGGCTCTCTCCCTTCCCTGGAACCAGTGACCCTAAATTAGGGACGGGCGACTGCTTATAGCCCATTGAGTTGCTCACGGTGGTCGTTAAACCTCCAATCAAAAAAAAAAAAATCCTCCCCGTTCCTTTCTTCCGGAACACCCCCCCCCCCCCTCAATCTCGTTTATTTCTTCTGGATCCGCATTTGAATCAATGATGGTTCAACTGTGTTTGTACCGCAGCAGATATACTGTCTTGAATTAACATCCGGGATAAACAACTGCTGAAGTGCAGTCGAAATGCGAATATAAAGATTGTAGTTACGAGGTCTGTTAACAAACAATACAGTATACATACATAGAAATATGTCGAAACGGCATCGTCATTCCCCAGACTAATGACGAGCCAGGTAACTCCGTGCAATTATGATAATCCTGCGAAATTATTCTGAATACTGCTACAAAATACGAACTTCATTTTTAGTTTATGGTGGATGATTTAATTCATAAATCAAGACAAATCTCACACCTGCTGTTAATTCCACTAGATAACAAACAATGAGCGCAAATATACTATGAGTATGCCACCTTTATATTAGAATTCGCACCTGGCTTGAATGCCTTAATCTATCTCTGTCAAGATGTATAAAGACTGCGCAATCGCACTTAAGAGTGACTTCCCTTTTCATTATGCTTTACTCGAGGCAGCTCAAATCCTGAAAAAAAAAAAAAAACACGTCAAAATCATATTCCCGCAAGTCAACAGATCACGATGCCAACTTAAACGTCAAACTTCATGTTGTCAATTATCGATTGAGAAAAATGAGTTTAAAAAAAAAATGAAGACCTATGTTACTCATTGCATACCAAAATGCTATCAATCATCGATGCCGATTAGTTATTTCATGATGCTTTTTCTAATGGCCTTTCGTGATCAATTACCCATTAAAAAATCATTATTTTGCTTTGTTAATCATTTGCTGCATCTGCATCAGAGTAGCAGCTGTAAATAAGGTCATTAATACCCGGAACGTCGAAGAAATAATGACAGAGACCCAACGAAATTAAACCGAGGAGGGTCATCGATGTCTGTAGAGCACTAGAAATCTTATTTGAATACAAAGCAGAGAATTTTTCTTCGCGCAAAATTTTCAACGAGAATGTTTGAGAGGTTTCAACGAATCATTAGAGTAATATTTCACGATGCCAAAATGCCTTGGTATTAAACTAGCAGCTGCAGCTATTTTTGATGCTGACTTTGCAGACGTGGAAAATTTCCAGATAACTAATTGAAGAATATTTAATCGGTTTTTCCTTTCGCCGTCTGTCCCATTTTCTTTTCTTTCTCTCTCACCAACTATAAAATTCATCGAGCTCTACCAATTTTTTAGCACGGCTTTTAAAACAACAACAACAACAAAAAATGTGCTAATAGTACTATTAGCGGCTTTCTCGGCTCTACTTGGGGTTTGATTTATTTGCAGTCGTTGAAAGAATATAAGACGAAGAAGCAATGGGAATAATTGTGTTCTTCAAATACAGTAGAAACCCGTTTTTTGGTGAAAAATCCTACCATGTAAAAGTATGCATACATGGCAGTATGCACATACACGTCCGTATCAGAATAATACGACCACCTACTTAATAATGGGAATAACCACCCTCGTCCCGGATGACAGAATGCGAGACGGCGTGGCATGGACGCAAGGAGAACCTGGAAGTTGTTCGAGGCACACGTGCACAGTCGGACTGCAACAGAGCACGGAGGTCCTGGAGATGACGTGGTTGTGGGTCGGCACGTCGAACCTGTCAATCCAAATAGTCCCACAAGTGCTCTGTGGGATTGAGGTCGGGCGATTTCGCCGGACAAGGGAGAACGGAGACATCGCTGACGTGTTCCTGGATACAGTCATGCACCCCATTAGCGACATGGCACAGCACATTGTCCTGTTGGTAGACACCATCACCACCAGGCTAAACGTCCAACATCAAGGAATGCATGTAGTCAGCGAGGATGGACAGGTGGCCATTGGCATTCAGGGACCCATCCAGTGGTACCAGCGGACCCAAGTCATACCAGGAAAACATCCCCCAGGCATGCACACTGCCACCGCCAGCCCGTACTTGGCTGACAAACGTGTTCGTGTGTTGGTTCTCGTATGCCTGACGCCGTATCCACCACCACCTGTCCCTTCTGTGGAGTAGAAACCTCAAATGGTCAGAGAAGGCAACCTTTTCTCACTCTTCCACTGTCCAATGACAATAGTCCCATGCGAACTGCAGGCGTCCTTGCCCATGGACCTGGGTTAACATGGGCGCCTTGACGCAGCTTCGACTCCCGAGACCCATGCGTAACAGGGTTTTCTCAACTGTTATCGGAAACACGTACCTGGGTGGCCCAGCGGTCATTTGCGTGGTCAATTGCTGCACTGTTGCGCGTCGATTGCCCTTTACCAGTCGACGAAGGCGACGTTCTCCTCTGGAGTCAATGGCCTTTTGGTCACCACAGTTATGACGTCGGGTGGTACTCGGTGTGCCAGCGGTCCATTCTTGGTACACCCTTACCACTACACCTCGCGAACAGCCCACGAAGTCTGCTGTTTCTGAGGGGCTTCCACCCTTAGCGCGGTAGCAGATGATCATTCTTTTTGAACGCCCGCCAAATCACTACTTCTGCCCATTGTGTTCACGTAGCTCACTATGACTCATCTGTCCTGACCAGCCGCTTATATCTCCGTGTGGTCGACCTTGCCACGTGCACTCTGTGACACGCTTGGGCGGGTACACCGTGATTCCGGCGATGGTCATATTATTCTGATACGACTGTGTACGTTCATATTATATATTCATATAGACTGAACTACCTTTGCATTAGGAACACTCACCTAATAACGTGTTCATCCACCCTTTTGTGCAGTCAGGACTCGCAGACTCCTAGGAAAGGGCCTGGTTCACTTCGTCGACAACTCAATTCGTCGGCAGGTACATTTCGTCGACACTATATATGCAAACAGTCGATTCCTAAAAAAACGAAAAAAGTTCACAACCACCAAATTTGGTATACTATCTCATGGTACTCTAACTTAGACCATACACGGTTTTTGGAAGGGATCGGGGTCCGGGGTCAAGGGGCCCAATGCAACATTTTCGTAAAATCTACAGTTTTCAATTTAGAACCACCAAATTTGGTATACTATCTCATTGTACTCTTACACCAACTTAGACCATAGACGGAAGGGGTCGGGGCCCGGGGTCAAGGGGGCCCCATACAAATTTTTCGTAAAATCTACAGTTTTCAGTTTAGAACCACCAAATTTGGTATACTATCACATGGTACTCTAACCTAGACAGTACACGGTTTTGGGAAGGGGTCGGGGCCCGGGGTAAAGGGAGTTCCATTCAAAATGTTCTCAAAATTTTCCATTTTTTACTTAAGAACTGCAACACAATTCTGCACTTCAATACCCTATCTGCGGTCTAAGTTAGAGTACCATGAGATTGTGATGTGTGTTTTTTGAGCTCTGTCTTTTACGTGCTTTCGAGTGGTTACCCGAGTGGTGTACTTTTTCTTTTCGAGTACATCTTCAAGTTGAAGAGCAGTGCTTTCGTTTCGTTTGTATCACGAGGTGGTGAGTGAATTACTTTATTCTTTATCGTTAGTTATATATTTCGACCGAGTTGGTCTTGTTCTTCGGTAAGCCTCGCCATTGACATGGCGGCATTAGATAAGGGTGAAGCTCACGCCCTTATCTTGGAAGAGAAGCCATCTTCCTCCTCTTCTTCCAACCCAGCTGCAGACACAGCTTCGTTGGTCGCCGAGATCTCTAACTGCCTTACTGACGTCATGAGTTCCTCCTCCTTTCCTGCGCCTACGGCCTGCCTTCCCACAGAGAGTACAACCGTTGCAGGTCTACTCTCTGTCCCTGTCGCGGATGCTATGGAGGTGTCGGGTGCCGTCGCTTCTACGGCCACCACTTCATCTCAACTACCAGATTTGCCTATCACAGCTGGAGTTTCGCCCTCTACATCTCGTAAAAGTACTGTTCCTCCATCATATGCGACTGCCATGTCTAGTGGCTCTACATCACTCTTATCGTCTGATACTCTCCTTCCCGATTCGTATCTTCATGTCGTGGGATCCACAGCCACGACAGATATTCCCGAAGACTCACCAGCCGGCCGTCAACTACAATCAACGATGGAACTCGGCGTATGTTTTGATGCGCTGCCGGATACAAAGCTTCAGCTCTATAGCCGAGCTCTTAAATCCATCTTACCGGCGGATGCAACAGATTATGTTGCCCGCAAACCACGATCAGTGCTGGTTTACTTCAAGAAAAAGGAGCATGCAGACCTTGTCTTGACAGCAGGACTGACCATTAATGATGTACATCTACTACCACAACCAGTCGCGCACCGTCCCGTGCAGGTGATTTTCTACCCTGTCCCGCCAGAGGTTTCTGATAGTATTCTTTGCACGTTACTCAGTAAGTTCGGCCGAGTGGTCGGCCCCATAACAACCCTCTCGGCGGCACCCAGAGACCCTGAAGACAAAGCCATTCGTGGCTTCCGTCGCACCGCTCGTGTGCTCTTTCCGTCCGATACTCATCTTCAGGCCTGTCCAACTGTCCTTCACGTGCGCTGTGGGCAACAGCGACGTCGTATCGAGATCATCACTTCTCAGCATTGCACTCTTTGTCAAAGTGAGAGTCATGTGCGAGCCAATTGCACTTGTGCTGTTTCCATAACCGTGCCAAGTGCTGTGGCACCTTCTGTCCCTCCTGTTACTGTCGTGTCAACGTCTCCACACGAGTGGAAGGTTGCAGGACCCAGATCTTCCAGACGTTGGCCTACAGACGTTGGCCGACAAACGTCTTTGGCAGACTCACTTTCAGTTACAGACCGAAATTTCCCCACGCTTCCTACGGCGCCCCCGCAGCGTATACTTTCTGCTCCTACAGATTTACCTGCTGATCTGTCGTCGGTGTTTACCGTTGGCACTGCAGATCCAGCAGCCGATACCCTTTCCAGCACAGAAACTTCTATACCAGCTGGTTCCTCCACAATTTTTGGCAAACGCAGTGTCTCCTCACAGAAGAAGTTGAAGAAGTCTAAGACGTCCTCATCCCCGCACTTGTTCACAAGGCGGTCTAATCGCCCAGTTACTCGCGCAATCTTCTCTCGACGTGGCATTTCGTCTTCTCAAGTACAAGCCTGGACCGAACCAGAGACGGAGGATGTTTCTCCCTCGTTAGAGGACTTCACTAATCTCCTTCAAGAGAATGCTTTTCCCGCTGAGCCGCTGCCTTACGTAGATCTTCTTGAATATTTAGTGAGTCCCACCAGCACGGCCACTGCCCGTGCTTTTTTACTAAAGTATGAAGCTGCCCTACCTCGGGTTCTCAGTCAACCTGATTCTCTTATGCACACTCTTCGGCGGAACGTCGATGACATTCCGTGGGATCTGGGTTTTATTCAGCGCCTACATGTTCTCGCCATTGCAAGTCAACACATCTTACATCCGCCGACGGACCTAAAAGTTCAAGGTCACGTCACTTAATTGTCGCGGTTTTGCGACACCACTTGCGAACGCCTTAGTCTATGAGGACTTTTCCCCACTGGGTGCGGACTTGCTACTTTTACAAAAGACGAACTGTCATCCTACCACTTTGTTTACCCGTTGGCGATCATGGAATTTTACTTTCCACCACGCATTCAGCTGTTCATCATATGGTGGTATTGCCGTCGGGGTACGCTCGACTTTTCGCTCTACGATGACTCTCTTCTCTGTAAAAAATCTCTGTCGTGATCTCGTACAACAAGTCACGTTCACTATTCAAACGGAGAGGTTTCATATCTTCAACATCTACGTGCCAAACACCTCCACTTATGTGTCGGAGCTTTTTCTGTGCTTTCACGGTGCTCTCTCTGGTATACCTGCCACCGACCAAGTTCTCGTTGGTGGCGACTTTAATTGTACTCTACACCCTCAACGTGATCGTTCCCCGCCTTCACGCGAACATCGTGCAGACCTTGTACAGCAGCTACAGTCCCTCGTTTTTGATTTCTCACTGATAGATGTCCATCGACACTTATATCCGACTACACCCTCCCATACCTGGCGTGCAGCTGGTGCGATAAACCCGGCCACGGCCAGACTTGACATATTTTATACCACGTCCATACTTCTTCCAGCGATCTCTGCATCCTGTTGCCAGCCCACTGCGTCGTTCGACCATTGTGCCATCACTCTCACAGTGTTCCACACTCATGCACAGCCCAGGACAACCCGGCCGTGGACATTTGATGCCGCTCTTTTGGATGACGCCGGTTTTTGCTCTTCAGTCCGCCATTTCCTCTCCGAATGGCGCACGCAACTGCAGTCTGCGCCGTGTGCCCTGACTTTCTGGCTGGAGGTAAAACATCGCCTCTTGCTTCATGTGCGAAATCAGGCTTTTACGATCACGACGCTACAGAGGATGCGTTTGGATCACATCCGTACGATGCTTTCTCTTGTAAATATGGCTGACCCTCTTTTGCTGTGTATAAGGCTGAACTGAATTCTCTCCTAGTGCCACTTGCGCAACAGGTCATTCGGCGGCTGAGATTACAGCATTTCGCGCCCGATGCTTGCACATATGAGTTTCTTTCCAATCTTGAATCTAAGCGTCATGCCTCTGCTTCAATTCGCCATCTCCGCCTCTCTACCAGCGAGGTATCCTCTGACCCAGTTACTCATTGCTCTGTTGCCCGCAGCTATTTTGCAACGAAGTTTTGTGAGACTCCTCCTCCTTCCAGCATTGCCTTATCTGGTCTACACTCTGCTTTACCTCAAGTCCCCTCTTATTTTTCTGATTCTCTCCTCCGGCCTCCCACGCTAACAGAGATTTCCGAGACGTTTTCTTCTCTAAATTCCAAGGCTGCACCTGGCCCGGATGGACTTCCTTTCTGTTTTTACAAAGCTTTTCTCCCAGCCCTCCTCCCTTTTATGCTTAGTGCTTTCTCCGCTGCTTTCCACCTATCCACCCTTCCGAGGAGTTTCACAATTACCCATATAGTCCTCTTCCCCAAGAAGGGTGATCTCCTAGACTTGGAGAACTGGCGTCCCATCTCATTTCTGAATCTTGATTACAAGCTTTATGCTAAACTACTCTCGCGCCGTATTAATCCAATCCCCCCCATATCCTGTCCTCTAACCAGACCTACACTGTCCCAGGGAGCTCCATCTCGCATAACGTCCAACTTCTCAGTGACCTAATCCATCTCGCTCGATCTCGCTCAGAACCTCTTGCTCTGCTGTCTCTCGATCAACAATCCGCTTTTGACAATATTTCTCATGCTTACCTCTCGTCTACACTTCATAGTTTCGGGTTTCCACCTCCTTTTGTTTCTGTTCTCCTTTCCCTCTATCAGGACGCCACTTTCCACGTCAGGTTGCCCACTCTTCTCACAGCACCAATTCCTTTCCGTCACGGCGTCCGGCAAGGCTGCCCCTTGTCCGGACAGCTCTTCGCTCTTGCAATCGAACCTTTTCTCCGCTCCGTTCACAGATCCTTCTATGCTTCTCTGCCTCCAGTGGTCGCCAGCACTCACCATCATATTGTCACCTATGTTGCCTATGCTGATGATGTGACTTTTTGTGTTCGACAAGATGCACATTTCTGCAAACTTCGCCACCTCTACGCTCGGTATGCCTCTTGTTCCAGTGCCACGCTAAACGAGTCAAAAAGCACTGGCTTGTGGTGCGGGTCGTGGGCTAGTCGAACCGACTCTCCATGGGGAGCCGAATGGTCCACATCCTCACAGCGTTTTCTAGGAGTGCACCTAGTCAAACCTCCTACAGCCTCGACGACAACGTGGAATGCACTGTACCCCCGCCTGCTGCGCACGGCTGTCAACTGGAGACACGCACAGTTCTGCACTTCTCTGTACCAGCGTGCCCAGATCACTCGAACATATTTGATATCCATGTGCACGTTCTCTTGGCTTGCGTCCAAACAACCTGTCTATCGTCTTCTTGCAATCACCCAGTGCCAAACCAATATCGTGTGGGCTGGTCATCATTGGGTTAACGCTTCACTTCTCAGCTTGTCTCCTCATAATGGCGGTATTGGACTGCTTGACGTGCGGTTATACTATCAGGCATTCCGAGTGTCTGCGTTTCTTCGCCTTCTTGCTTCACCTGTTCTGCCTGCGGAAACAACTCTGGACGTCACTGTCTCCCCGCGTAATCCCCACCTTACTTTTTCTTTCCTATCTTTTAATGGATCACTGCCCCCTCCTTTCCAACTTACCTCCTGTCTATCGAGAGGCTATCACCCTGCTTCGCTCTTTCCCTCTGTCTCGCTCTCCACCAGCTACTACCTCCGAACTTCTATCAGAACCTCTATTTTTCTCCTCCGCCATTCATCCTCCGCCATTCATCCTCCGCACCTCCCATGTTTTGCTTTCCCCACCTGGCTCCGCGCCGGAGTAGTCACAGCCCGAGACCTTGTCACCCCTGATTTTCTCTGGCGCTCCATCTCCGACTTTCCTCCTGCTATTCGTGCTCTACCCCATGCTCTTCAGGTTCACACCTCCTTACTCTCATCCCTTATTTCTCTCTTCCTCGATCTTGCTTCCCCCGCCGGTCTCGTTCCAGTTCTATCCGCGTCTCTCCCCTCCCCTTTTTCTTGTCGGCTCACGGCATAGATCTTCCGATTTTGTCCTTCTCCACATCCGCTCTGTACAAATTTCTCTCTCTCTCCCGCTATTCTACGCCTAAACCTATCCCTGGTATTCCGTCTTCCGCTCTCTCTGCTGTGTGGTCTGCCACCCTCTCTCCTCTATCTACACCACCGGAGATCAACACCCACTGGTTCTTCTTACATAACCGTCTTCCTGTACCCTCCATCTTGCACCGGATGACCCTTCTTTCCTCCCCACTCTGCCCTTTCTGCGCCGGGGAGGCAGATGTGAGTCATGTTTATCTATATTGCACTATACTGCTACCAATGCTAAATCTCGCCTTTTCGATTGCGCAACGATCCTGTACAACTGATCTTTCCTTCAGTGCTTACCGAACGCTGTTGCTCAACCTCGTGCCTCCAATCAAACTCCCTGTAGTCTACACTTACATTTTTGTGCTAGTGAAACACGTTATATACGTCTATCATCAACAGTGTCGTGCTCAGGAGGTGCCTCCTACGGTACCTCACGCAAGTGCCGCGTTGCTCAGTTTTTTCCGGGAATGTCTCATTTCTCGTTTACGCCTTGAGTACCACACCGCCGTTGCTCGACAAAGTGAACCCAGCTTCTTCTCTACATGGTCCCCAGCGGCCCCATGGTTCGCTGGGACACCGACTTCGCTGCATCTTACAGTTGGTGGTGCTTGTATGACTATTTAACAGTTAACTCAGTGACTCTTTATCCGAACCTTCGTCACACCTGCTCATCAAGGTATGTCTTATCTCCATGAGATTCCTGAACATCTATTTCCATCTGAATGTCATGCAACTATATTGTCTCTTTGTTTCTACAGTCATCTGTAAATATCCCATTTCTATGTCACAATTATCGGGTCATTCTACTTTTGCTCGTCTCATGTACATGTACTTATCTTGTTTTCATAACGGTGCCGTTGCGTCTTCAAGTGAACCCAGCTTCTTCTCTCCATGGTCCCCAGAGGCCTTGGGGTTGCTGGGACTCCACCTTCGCTGCACAGTACAGTTAGTGCTCATAAGACTATATTATAACATTTTACTTTGTGCTTCTCTACCTGAACTCTTGCCATATGTGCTCAACCTAGTATGTACGATCTCCTCAAGATTTGTTTACATCTGAATGTCATGTATATATTGCAAATAGGTATCTACTGTCATCTGTAAATAGTGCATTCATGTGTCACTGTTGTTTTTTTTTGAGACGTCTTTTCTCTTGTTCGTCTCATGTACATTCCTTGAATAAATACTTTGTGCAAACACCATGAGATAGTATACTAAATTTGGTGGTTCTAAATTGAAAACTTTAGACTTTACGAAAATTTTGTAAGGGGTGCCCTTGACCCCGGACCTCGATCCCTTCCAAAAACCGTGTACGGTCTAAGAGAGTACCATGAGATAGTATACCAAATTTGGTGGTTCTAAATTGAAAACTGTCGATTTTACGAAATTTTTGTAAGGGGTCCCCTTGACCCCGGGCCCCTACCCCTTCCAAAAACCGTGTACGGTCTAAGAGAGTACCATGAGATAGTATATCAAATTTGGTGGTTCTAAATTGAAAACTGTAGATTTTACGAAAATGTTGTATGGAGGCTCCCTTGACCCCGGGCCGCGACCCCTTCCAAAAACCATGCACGGTCTACGTTAGAGTACCATGAGATAGTATACCAAATTTGGTGGTTCTAAATTGAAAACTGTAGATTTTACGAAAATTTTGTAAGGGGTCCCCTTGACCCCGGGCCCCTACCCCTTCCAAAAACCGTGTACGGTCTAAGAGAGTATCATGAGATAGTATATCAAATTTGGTGGTTCTAAATTGAAAACTGTAGATTTTACGAAAATGTTGTATGGAGGCTCCCTTGACCCCGGGCCGCGACCCCTTCCAAAAACCGTGTACGGTCTAAGAGAGTACCATGAGATAGTATATCAAATTTGGTGGTTCTAAATTGAAAACTGTCGATTTTACAAAATTTTTGTAAGGGGTCCCCTTGACCCCGGGCCCCTACCCCTTCCAAAAACCATGCACGGTCTACGTTAGAGTACCATGAGATAGTATACCAAATTTGGTGGTTCTAAATTGAAAACTGTAGATTTTACGAAAATTTTGTAAGGGGTCCCCTTGACCCCGGGCCCCTACCCCTTCCAAAAACCGTGTACGGTCTAAGAGAGTATCATGAGATAGTATATCAAATTTGGTGGTTCTAAATTGAAAACTGTAGATTTTACGAAAATGTTGTATGGAGGCTCCCTTGACCCCGGGCCGCGACCCCTTCCAAAAACCGTGTACGGTCTAAGAGAGTACCATGAGATAGTATATCAAATTTGGTGGTTCTAAATTGAAAACTGTCGATTTTACGAAATTTTTGTAAGGGGCCCCTTGACCCCGGGCCCCAGCAAAATACAGCACCGATCACTCTCTCGTGCATGTTGGCTATGAACGCGTATCTCAAATATCTGCAAAAAATAATTAAACTATTAATGCATTTCAACTTATTTGCGGTTTAAAAAAATATCTTTATTGCAATTTTATGGAGACGCCATTACAGAATTTTTAGCGCGAACCCCTTGAACACCTTCAGCAAATGGGAACCGCTGAACCATACTAACGGGCAGAGAACTGCGCTGTGCGTGTTCGAACTACCCATAAGTCATTGCGAACGTGATGTATTGCTTCAGCTTCTATCATTTGCGGTTACCGCGTAATTTTCAAATTCCTTTTAGTTTTAATTTATTTCTCGTAATGGTATGTCCCGACTCTTACATTTTCCCTCGGATCTTTCTTTCCGCGTTCCCCTTTCTCTGAAGGAAACAGCTGAACACGCAGTAAAGATTGTACATTCAATACGTACTGCCTGCGTCCCTTTCACGTTCTTTGCTTGTTTAGCCTGTTTAAATTATTGCTCATTGTTGGTGATATAAACTTCTTAGTTCTAAGTACTCCTCTAATGAACAGTGTTCGATTACTGTTGGAATTACTTTTGAACGGCGGCTGATACGACGGAAGACTTTAAGTTTTACATGTATACAGGGTGATTGCAAACTCCTTCAACAAAACAAGAGGGGTGATAGTATACATCAAGACGAACAATATTTGCAAAAAAAAACCTAGGGCTGCATTCCACTCCTAGTGCCAGAAAAGAGTAAAGTTGCATATCCATGTTGAGCTTTCAACAGTGAAAACAAAGAGATATACCTAATTTATGAGTTGCACAATTAGAATCGCATCAGAGAAAGACTCAATGGTGCTGCTCAAACTGACGTCCAAGGGCGTCGTTGCACAGCCCACACCAGCGAATGAAGGACTGTCGCACCCTCTTCTAGAGTCTCGGTGTGGTGTTGATTTTATCCGCAGCAACAGCGA
Organism: Macrothele yani; assembly: GCA_039090855.1. Classification (NCBI taxonomy): domain Eukaryota; kingdom Metazoa; phylum Arthropoda; class Arachnida; order Araneae; family Macrothelidae; genus Macrothele; species Macrothele yani. The sequence continues at coordinate 44,298,230 of CM077024.1, forward strand.
TTCGCGCGACGAGATCTTCCATGGAGTCCACAGATGTCTCGTACACCAATATTTACATGTGCACCCAGAAGAAGAAATCCACTGGATTAAGGTCCGGGGAGCATGGAGGCCAAGCCACAGGTCCACCGCGTCCAATCCACCGCCCGGGATATGTCGTATTTAGGAAGTATCGGACCTTGGTGGCAAAGTGTGCTGGGGCCCCATCATGCATAAACCACATGTCCCTCGGTGTGGTGAGCGGAACATCCTGCAACAGACCAGGAAGCACTTGCTCCAGGAACACAAGGTACGCTGCGCTGCTCAGACGTATACGCTAATTATCATGTGATATTCGCACGGTAATATCGCTGAACGGGTTCGGTTGCGTTTTTAAATGTTTGCTCTTCATCGTCTATACGCACGTGTTCAGCGCACCTGATTTGCATCTTGTGCTTCTCATGCACTGGTTGGAACTCCGTGTGCCTGCAGGATGTTTTTCGAACGTGCTCTTTTCTGGCACTAGAAGTGGAATGCGGTCGTAGGTTCCATTGCAAATATTGTTCGTCTTGATGTGTGCTATCACTTCCCTTGTTTTGTTGAATTAGTTTACAATCACACTGTATTTTTAAACACGTTATCTTCTGTGCTACTACAAAGTAAAAAAAATTTAAAATTGAAATTTTATGTTTCTTTTCTTTTCTTTTCTTTTTGTCTTCATCTTTATTTATTTATTTATTTATTTTTTTTTTAGAAATCTAATTTCGCCTTTTGAAAAACCATGAAACACCAGCGGTACTAGGTTTGAAGCTTTTAACAAACGGTGTGATCATTACACCTAAGAATTCCGTGGGATCGCTGTTGCTTTGAGCTTAAGATGGAAAAGCGTAAAAAAGTGAAATAAACAAAAATAATGGCAGCACTTAATTGTTTAACAACTGTTTCCGTTTCCGTTGAAAGTCTTTTCATTTTCAACGGTTCGGAAAGCACGCCAACTCAGGAATGTGAGTCGGAAAATTTTTAACGCCCTAATTTTCGAATTTTGTTTCTTAATTTTCTTTCCTTTGTTTTTGCCCTTGAAACTTTCCAATCCTCTTTTTTTTTCTCCCCTACGCACTTCTAATTAGTTAGTTTTCATCTTTTCTTTCATTTTTTTCCTGCGGGGAAGTTAAATAGATGATACAAGTTCCGTTACATTTTGTGAAAACTGAATACAATTTGACAACCGTGTGGAAAGGTCAAAAAAAAAAAAAGTATATTTTTCCCTCACCCATCATCTTGTCTCTCTCTTTCGCTCATACACATTCTCAGTCTACTGTTGCGAAAATGTAACATGAAATATTGGTCCTTTACATAAAAAAAAAAAAAAGGAGGAGGGGAGAAAAAACCAGCTGAGAAGTTTTAGACGCGGATAAGAAAAAGAATCTTTGGATAAGATTTTTTTCGTTTTTGGACTTTTTCACGGTATCAAATGACGAAGAATGGATACATTTTTCAACAAACACTTGTGTGAAAAGAATACCTTAAGGAGCAGGTGATTTTGAATTCCGTCAGTGTTGATCATGTGCCACTTCCTAAATCACGGGCCATTGATTAAGAACCCCTAAAATGTTGTGACATTTTCCACTTTTAAGACGTTGACCGGAACGCATGGGGCTAAGGACCCTCAGAGATTCCTTCCGTGTTGGTGGTGATGGCGACGATGGGGAGGGTGATGTAGGGAGGCTAGTTACTCAGGGGCAGAACTGGGGGTCAGTTTAAAGAAAGTGATGCGATGAATAAGTGCGAAAGAAAGCCAAAATACTATTGTGACCCTGGGAGGTGTTTCCACTGAGGGTAACCAAAACATTTTGAAGAGTTGAAGGTTAAAAAACGGCAGCTATTGTTCAGACAAACTTCGCGTTGGGTGGTTCCTCGGTATCCAGGTTCACAGGTCCTTCAGCAACTGAGCCGAAGGTCACGGTCAGCATTCACAAATTTAAGCGGCCCTGCCACGAATGAGATTAATTTTTTTCTATTTATTGCGTATTTTCATTTCATTATTTTCTTTCCCTTACTCTAAACTTCCGATTTCTCTTTTGTTGCCAGGTGCACCGCTCTTACTTCATTCACAACGGTGAAATCTGTAGCCAGTTCTGATGTCTGGAGCGCTGACTTCATTGCGTTCTTAGAATAAGAATAGCTGTTCAAATTGTTCAGTAGGCAGAATTGCTTCTTATAATCCAGTTTCAGGAGCGCATTTAGAAAATTTCCAAGGGCCGAAGACCGTGAAAATTAAATTTACGAAATAAAATTGCGATGCAATGACATAGCGTAACTTGTACTGAAGCTGCACCCCACCCCCAGGAACGTCACTAGACTTCGAAATCAGGCTGGGCGAGTATTGGTTTTGGTGGCGCAAGCTTGATAACATCTTTATTTACGAAACACTGAAAGAAAAGAACTTTTAATACTTTTTAATACCGGCTACGAAGGAATTCGTGCAATCCCCCCACCACCACATGGATACCAGAGCTTGAGACGGGCTGAGCCCGAGCCCGTCTCAGTTATAAATTCAGTGTCATAATTACTGTGGATCCATGATTTTCGGAAAAATCCATTCGTGAAACGTACAAATTTTGTCTGAACTTTGACTTGGAGTAATGTACTTTTATTTTCGGTTTACGACGAAGGATGCCGCCATACCTGACCGATCGTGTTCTTTTTTTGTTGTTGTTGTTTGGGGTTTTAACGGCCACCGTGAGAAACTGAGTGGGCTATAAGCAGTTGCCCGTCTCTAATTTAGGGGCACTAGTTCCAAGGAAGGGAGAGAGCCAGTGCCTGTAAGAAAAACACAATGCCTCACCGGGATTCGAACCCGGACCCATCTCGGAAGAATGGTCATAAGCCAGTGCTTAGACCACTGCGCCACTGGGGCGTCATCGTGTTTCGGCACTTGACGATCCTTAGGTAGGGCCCTTTATCTCGCTTCCTAACTATTCGCCAGCAACGTGAAGATGCACCTCATTTGCTTCCTTGACGTTATTTTTTTTATTTCGAGCTGTTCATGGCAAAACTTTAGATTTATAAAAATAACAAGTAAAATCATGCAATGCATTGATTTTGATACACTTTCGAACATACCAGAAATCATTACTTAAGTTATTACTCAAGTTATGAGGATAATGGCTGTGGTATAAATCTCGCTCTTGTGTCCTAACCTTTGGCCCCATTTCGATGATATTCAACAAAACCGGTTCAGTGTAACTCCGGAACAACATGATAAAGTTTTGTCGCAATCGAAGCATTTTTACGTACGTTATGACGCAGAAAGGCAATGGAATGGATCCCGCTCCTATGTCCTGACATTTGACCGCATTTCGCCCATTTTCAATAGGGTTCGTCCCCAGGTGGTTCCCTACCACATACTAAAATTTTATCGAAATCGAGCCATTTTTACGCAAGATATGACGCATAAATTTAGTGGAATGTATCCCGCTCCTATGTCCTGACCTTTGACCCCATTTCGCCCATTTTCAAAAGGGTTAGTCCACAGGTGGGCCCCTACCACATACTAAAAATTTCATCGAAATCGAACCATTTTTACCCGCGTTATCGTGCGGACGGACGGACGGACAGACGGACAAAGCTGGAGCATATATACGCTTCTTCAACCTACGGGTTGGAAAGCCTCAAAAAAGCAGTTCCCGTTCCCAGGGATTGTTTGTACGCCACGGAATGCCGATGTCTTCGACCAGGGCCATCTTACTTATCAGCCATGTGGCGAGGATGACCATCCGAACCAATAGCAAAGGCCCCTGGGTGTACGAAGACGTGACATCACCAGCAAATCCTACAGCGCATGTAGTACAACCTTGGTTGATAGATTGATTGGCATTTCTCTACGTTGTTTTCATCAGCGGTATCGCACATTGCGAATTTCGCAAAATGCAAGAATTCGATGATTCAGAAGCTGCTGTTTTTACACCGCGTAAAGTTTAATTTGTTTTCCTTAATACACAGGCCGTTTCATAAAACTGAGAGTATTTTTTTTTTTGAGTTGGCAGCAGTGCGAAGGGGGAAAATAACCACGCAGACAACAAACTGAATTAAGGAAGTATCTGTGGCAACGGTTATTAACTGCGGCAGACGATTCTCGTTTTGTTATTGCGCAGTTGTTTAAGGAACGTTTGCATTTCGCCATAAAGCTATGGAGGTGAGTGATTCAGAGTTAAGAAGTGAAATGCATTGTGCGATAAAATTTTGCTATCGATTGGGTAAAAAAGCTCCAGAAACAGTTGATTTAATGAAAAAGCTTATAAAGATATATATATTTAAGTGAGTTAACCATTTTTAGATGGCACCATGATTTCAAAAAATGGCGTTTGTCTGCAGAACTCGCTCCTAGGCTTTGGTCGACATGAAAGTGTTGTTACGGAGCGTATTGTTAACACTGTTTGGGCTATCCTGCAAAAAGATCGACGAATAACGTGTGAAGACATAGCGGTGTCAACTAATATTTCAAAAACGTCGGCATTCTGCTTTCTACGCGACAAATTACTGCTGCATCGTGTGTGTTCCAGATAGGTACCTCATAACCTGACGAGAAAACAATGGTTAGCCAGAGTTCAGGTGTGTCATGAGTGGAAACAAATTATTGTAAAGGATCCAGACTTTCTAAACACAGTAATAACTGCCGATGAAACATGGGTCCACTATTTCGACCCCTCACGAAGCGCGCAACAAGTGTCTGGAAACATAAAGGCTCGGCTCCTCTGAAAACAGTTCGCCAAACCAAATGAGCTGGGAAGGTGATGATGATAATTTTCTTCGATCATAAAGGTGTAGTCTACCAGCATGCCTTTCCCTCATTACTGTCAATGCTGAGTATTACATTTCAGTCTTGAAGTGTTTGTGATGGCACATATCGATTAAGCGACCGGAACTGGTGGGCCAGTGAGCCCTACACCATGATAACGCCCGCCCACATATGGCTGCTTGTATTCAACAGTTTCTTACGAAATGCAGTATTGAAATCATGCCACAGCCTGCCTACAGTTCTGACCTTGCCCCGTGCGATTTCGGGTTGTTTCCAACAATGAAGGAGAAGTTCCGTGACGCAACATTCAACACAGATGCTGACATTAATCGGAATCTGTGTTGAATATTATTCAGGGGTCGCTAAAGCAGCTTCCAAATGCTTTTTAAAAGGTTGCTAAAGCAGCCTTTGCCACATGCTTTGAAAAGTGGACTAAACGATGGGACCGTAACTTATCATCCGAGGGAAGATGCTTTGAGAAAGAATAACATATATTTTGCTGTACCTATATTTCTTCATTTTGTGTGATTTTACTCTCAGTTTTTGTGGAACGGCAGCTGCATAAATCTTTGAAATTACATTTATTTTTTTCTTAAAGATTTCTCAAAAGATAAGGGAGCATCTTATATTCAGAAAAATACGGTATCTCAATATTTCCAGAAGTTATCAAGAGCTCTATTTGCCGCCCCGGTGGCGCAATGGTCTAAACGATGGCTTCTGATCATTCGTCCGAAAACGGTCCGGGTTCGAATCCCGGTGAGGCATGGATGTTGTGTTTGTCTTACGGCACTGGCTCTCTCCCTTCCCTGGAACCACTCGCCCTAAATTAGGGACGGGCAACTGCTTATAGCCCATTGAGTTGCTCCCGGTGGATGTTAAACCTCCAATCAAAAAACAAAACAAAAAACAAATTAATAAGATCATGCAATGCATTGATTATGATACGCTTTCCAACATAGCAGAAATCATTACTTACGTTATGAGGATAATGGCTGCGGAATAAATCTCGCTCCTGTGTCCTAACCTTTGAACCCATTTCGATTATATTGAAGAGAATTGCTTCAGTGTACCTCCGGAACAACATACTAAAGTTTTGTCACAATCAAAGCATTTTTACGCAAGTTATGACGCATAAAGGCAATGGAATGGATCCCGCTCCTATGTCCTGACCCTTGACCCCATTTCGCCCATTTTCAATAGGGTTCGTCCCCAAGTGATCCTCTACCACATACTGAAATGTAATCGAAATCGAAGCATTTTTACGCGTTATGACGCATAAGGCAATGGAATGGATCCCGCTCCTATGTCCTGACCCTTGACCCCATTTCGCCCATTTTCAATAGGGTTCGTTCCCAGGCGGTCCCCTGCCACGTACTAAAATTTCATCGAAATCGAACCATTGTTACACGCACATTATGATGCATAAGGACAATTGAATGGATATCGCTCCTATGTCATGACCTTTGACCCTATTTCGCCCATTTTCAAAAGGTTTTGTCCCGAGGTTGTCCCCTACCACATACTAAAATTTCATCGGAATCGAACCATTTTTACGCGAGTTATCGTGCTGACGGACGGGGCTGGAGCATATACGCTTCTTCAGTTCAACACAATTTTATTAACAAGGTTGGGTTCAGGAGGCGAACATGGGCGTCCTGGTACATATATTCAATCTACGGTTGGAAAGCGTAAAAAAAAAAAAGAACTCCATTTCGATATTCATGGGAAAATGGAATTAATGAAAGGAAATGAAAAATTAAAATGATCCTTTGAAATCTGCTTATCGACTTGGTTGCGTTGCTAACGAAGCGTACTCTTGAAAATAGTTTGAAGTAAAATCAAAAGTTGTTGCCTGTAACGCGCACATGTCGCGTGCACCTTTCGAATGCGCTGAAGCTGTCTAATCTTCTCTGAGAAACACCATCCGGGCTCTGTTTTGCCGAGTATATAAAAAAAGAAGAAGAAAGAAAGGTTAGGAGGGGAGAAGGGAAGAGAAAAAAGTGAAGAAGTCCCCGAAGCGTGATCTGCCTACTTGATGAAGGGCGTCTGTGAAATACCTGAAAGTCAGGCCATTGCCTCGAAAAGTAAACAAACATTAGCGTCGCGACAGGCACAAGATGAGGACACAGACGAATCTTGTTCCGCACACGCGAAGTCTCGGGCTTTAAAAACTCAGCTATAAAAAATGTATATCAATCTCGATATGAATATTTCTCTACTGGAAGATGACACATTCAACATTTCCAGATCCCCGCAGGGAGAATGGAAAGAAGGAAACAGTCCGGTAGGGCGATCTCTGACCTGGAGATGAGACAAAACAACCAATGATGATTTCACAAGGAAAACTATTGTACACGAGAACTTAGTGATTTATATAAGTTATACTTAAACTTTTGCAAGGACATAACATGGGTTTACGCACGAAAAAAAGAATAAAATTAAAACGTTTAATTCTCTTTGAAGAAAGCTGCTTTGCAAAATCTAAGGAGCTTCTGGAAAACTGCGATGATCCTCCAGTCAGCTATTAAATGCAGGGTGTTTCGCTTAGACGTATAATAAAAGGAAGTATCATAAATTCTGGACTTATAATTTATTAGTGACATGTGTTGTTCCAGATACACAAACTGAGAATTTGAACTTCAACATGAGCTCCACCGGTGGCATGGCAAACGTCCAACCGGTACTCTACCTCAGTCCATGTGTTGAGAAGCATTTGTGGTGTCAAGCTGTTGATTGCAGCACAAATTCTGTCACGTAAGTCTTCCAAATTACGCTTCGGTGTAGCGTACACCTAGTCCTTACCAAACTCCCACAGGAAAAAGCCAGGTGGAGTTAGGTCTGGTTATCTGGAGCGGCCATGCAATGAATTTTGATCTTCTCCCAATTCACCCTGTAGTGAAGTGGTCATCCAAGAAAGTGTGGACATCACTAGCAAAGTGCGGGAGAGCTCCATCTTGTTGGAAAATTGTTCCTTCAGGTAGCTGAGGCACAGCGTATTCCTGTAACATGTTCAGGTATGTTAGTCCAGTTACCGTGGCCTCCGCAAAAATAAAGGGGATCGATGATTTTGTCTTTCATGGTCCCACACGAAACATTACATTTTGGGGAATCCCTTTCGTGTTCAGGATTTTCAGACCCCCAGATGCGGCAGTTATGTCTGTTTACTTTTCGAGACACGTGGAATGTTGACTGCTCTGAAAAGCATACCAAGTCTAGGAATGTATCGTCGGCATCAAGTTTGGCCAACACTGTCTCCACAATTTTTTTTTCCGTGCCGACCTGTCACGCGGCCTAACTTCTTGATGCAGTTGAATCTTGTACGCATGTAAATGCAAACTTTTATGGGGTACCCGATGCACTGTTGTTGATGGGATGTCTAGCTGCACACTAACCACTCGGATGGATTTCCTCGGGCACCTCTGAAATGTCTTTCGAATCCGTTCAGCGTTTTTCTCAGACACCGTACACTTACCATGCTTACCAGTCATCGGTAACAAAGATCCCGTTTCTCTTAGTTGCTTCTCCCATTTCATAATGCACACGTAAGTCGAGAAGTCTGCCGTTACTCTAAGGTTGTACTCGCGGCGAAATCGGCGCTGTACAAGCGTAACGGACTTCAATTCTGCACGAGATCGCACACAAAACACCTTCTGCTGTGGAGTTGGCATGGCGCATGGTGCAGAAGCTATCTACTTCTGCCACATTACGCATGCGCTGCGCGCCCAAATTCGTCTGGTTTATAAATTTCACAGCTACTCTTTACGTACAATGGCGCCCACCTTCAGTCATTCGAACTAGTACTTTGTACCAGTGGCGTAGCACAGCGTAACCCCCCCCCCCCCCCCGGCGCGCAAGATTTGCTTCAGCACCCCTAAATACAGTAATTTTTCCAGGATTTCGAACACAAGGCAGGGTGCAATTTTCGCGGTGTGTGCATGTGTTGGTTGGTAGTGGGGGCGGTAGGAAGTCAGGGAGAGTGTCTGTAAAAGTAATGGCGGTACCTAGAGCCCTGCAGTTTTAACTTTTTAAGTAACAGATTTGACTCTGTACAAAACTAAAATAAATCACTTGAAGAAATCACCCTCTTACACATAGCAGATATGCGGCTGCTGTGAATAAATGTTGACGCCTGTCGTGCATGTAACCCTAGGTAACTGACTGTTTTCCCACATCCTCCACGGGGAATCCCACTGTGGCCTTGCGCTTATCCTAAGCAGCGCAGTGAGAGGGTGATTGGAGAGCGATCGTATTATTTACAACCCATTGCAGAGCAATCGTATTACAACCCGAAGTCAAAGAGCCGAACACTTTCAATCTGTGAGACATTCGGTATTTTAAAAGTGAAACTAGGTATTTGTTTAAGCAAATCTAAATATATCTTAAAGCAAAATATGAATCTTTGGTTTAATTATTGTGCTTGTTCGAATTTTTTTCATAAAACTATAACTGGCAGCTGAAGTACGCCCTTTCGTTGCCTGCGTCCCCCGCGGCTGCGGGGGTGGTAGTTACGCCACTGCTTTGTACGTTACGAAGTTTTCTTTTAGTATACGTCTAAGAGGAACACTCGGTACTTTATAGTATCTAACGATGAAGCGCTGATATGCGTCGAAAATGCCATCACCTTGCTAGCTGATGAAGCAACACGGAACCTCCGTTATGTTCTTAGCTTTTAAGAATGTAAACATATGTGAAAATATCAGTTTACTTAGAATACCAACATTACGTGATTCTTGATTAAATATCGCACTTGATTCGTTTTAACTGAAACCAGGTTAGCTTAAAATTTAACATCCTTAATCAAACACAGAAATCTCACTTCAAGAATATATCTGGAGATTCAGTGATGAGAAACGTACTTACAGAAACTTCAACAGTTATTTAGTCCTTTAGGTACTTTAAAAAGTCAGCACATGTCATCATATTACTCGTAACGCGTAATACTCTTCGATTACAACAACCTCGGTAACATACTAAAGCGGTAAGCTCCAAACAATATAAAAATCGACATCTAACAAACTCAAGCCCCAAAAAATGAGACTCAAACATCAAACTAACAACTCCAAATATTTAACGTGAAACAGCAATTTTACGTAAATCAACTAGAAAGCATCGAACCACAGCTAGCTAGGACGCCACACAGCTCGCAACCCAACCTCACAGCTGGTAACCCAGATTCACAGCTCGTAATCCACATTCACAACTCGTAAGCCAATCAACATACATTGTGAACAATCTTCTTATCTCTGCTTTTCACATACGGCACTCAACCTCCGACCTCAATTCACATTGCCAAAAAACATTCAGTCTGGAGAGAAACTATAGCGTTAAGTTAGAAATTGCTTAACGAGAATGAACCAAAATTTTCATAGATAACAAGAACTAGAAAGGAAAGTTATAAGATGCTTGATTCAAAATTGGACTTCGGTTTTTAGTCTCTGCAACAAAGTGATAAACTCGTGTTTCATTCATTGTAGCAATCATGAACCAGAGTTCCTTTTTTTTTTTTTTTTTTTTTTAATCCGCAGGGAGCATGTTCAAGTTGAAGAGACATTCGTTTACGGCATGTGTTTTGCTTTTTTCTCAAGATTCGTAGGACCCATCGCGAGCTTTGGCCTTTTATATCTTCAAAGGATTTGTCAGGATTGAATCGGCACTGCAGATTTAAATGACTGCAGACTCAGCATCACGTGATCATGCACGTAGTTGATGTTTTCCTCAGAGGTAGATGTTGAGAGTCACTGAGTACGACCAGCACCTTCTCAAGATTCCCCGCAACGACGAAATTCTCGGTAGCACTTGACCACTGTGTACGTAATACGCGGGAACCTTATCCTGCAATGTCTTCACCATATCATCATTAACCACCTGTGGGGAAATAAATGCCTTTAAGAGACATGTATTTTGTCACAGCCTGTAGTTCTTTTTTTCCTCCATTTCGCAAATCCTCTACAGTTTACTTCCCAAAATCACATGAAAGAATGAATCGATCTATAACATTGAAAATTGGTACAGTGGCATATGAGAATATGAACTACTGCAGAAAAACATCGCATATTGATATTCACTAGAAGTACGTTAGAACCAGGGCGGTGGCTACCGGGAGGGAAGGGAGGGCGGTTGCCCTCCCAAAGTGGCCATTCCAGATTCATGCTCTTGGGGATGTAAAAAAAAACATTTTTTTTTTTTTTTGATTGAAGGTTTGACGGCCACCGTAAGCAACTCAATGGGCTATAAGCAGTCGCCCGTCCCTAATTTAGAGTCACTGGTTCCAGGGAAGGGAGAGAGCTAGTGCCGTAAGACAAACACAACATCCATGCCTCACCGGCGATTCGAACCCGGGCCCTTCTCGGACGAATGGTCATAAGCCAGCGCTTAGACCACTGCTCCACGTGGGCGGCTGTAAAAATTAGAAATTGTAACTAAAAAAAGGAAGTTACACCGTTCTGTATTTTCTTTTTAAATACTTTGGTTAGTCTCTAGTCTATACCTTTCCGAGCATGTTGTGCCGCCCCAGTGGCGCAGTGGTCTAAGGCGCTGGCCTCTGATCATTCGTCCGAAAGGGGTCCGGGTTCGAATCCCGGTCAGGCATGGATGTTGTGTTTGTCTTACGGCACTGGCTCTCTCCCTTCCCTGGAACCAGTGACCCTAAATTAGGGACGGGCGGCTGCTTATAGCCCATTGAGTTGCTCACGGTGGTCGTTAAACCCCCAATAAAAAAAAAAAAAAACATGTTGTTGGGATGAAGAGCAAATCTTCTGCTCTGCGCAGAAAATTTCTCTGAGCGTTTAACCTTGAAACGGAATTTTTCCAAGCCTTACCCTTGAAGCTTTTCCTAGCGTTGCGTTCATTGTCCGATACTCATTCGTTCTGCGCTGGGTTTTTTTTTGGTTTTTTTTATTGGAGGTTTAACGACCACCATGAGCAACTCAATGGTCTATAAGCAGTCGTCCGTCCCTAATTCAGGGCCACCCAGGGAAGGGAGAGAGCCAGTGCCGTAAGACAAACACAACATCCATGCCTCACCGCGATTCGAACCACTACCCCTTTCAGACGAATGATCATAAGCCATCGCTTAGACCACTGCGCCACCGGGGCGACAAAAAAAATGATTGGAGTGGCGTGTTTTTTTGAAACGTAATGTATAAGTCAAGTGCAAATAAATTTTTGTACAAGTTTCGACAGAAATTGTTCTGACGCTAAAAGAATTAAGCATTGGAAAATTAGTGTTACACAAACCAAGAAGTGGACGTTTTAGTGTTTCGGAAGACAACGTGGAAAAAGTACGGAAAGCATTTTTCCGGTGCCCAAGCAAATCTACCCGACATGCTACTGCGCAATTGAGACTGCCATGCATAACTATGATGCGAATTTTGCATAAAAGACTGCGGGTATGCGCACAAAAAGTCCAGATTGTTAAATATTTGAAGGGAGATGAGTCTCGCCATTTCGCCTTTGCCTGTAACTGAATGGATCGCCTACATCACTGGTTCTCAATAGGCGGCCCGCGAAGGATGTCAGTCTGGCCCGCTGTAGACAATCAAACTGAAAACAAATGCATAAAATCCACAGGCGAAAAAGAAAAAAAAAAAAAAAAAGTATGTTTGTCAATGTTTATATAGGCGGCCCAGTGCTCTAAGCGCGGGTTTAAGATCATTCGTCCATGAAGGCTCCGCGTTCGAATTCCGGTGAGGAATGGATGTTGTATTTGTCTTACCGTACTGGTTCTCTCCCTTCCCTGGAACCAGTGAGCCAAAATTAAAGACGGGCGACTGCTAATAGCCCACTGAGTTGCTCACGGTGGTCGTTAAACCTTCAATCAAAACAATAATATATTTATAATATAAAACACGATAAATTTTTGTTTGATTTATTTTTGTGTACTATATAACTTATACTCCAGATTTTAAGCATATTGCAGAAGGGCATCACCCCTATTATTCTCATTAACTTCGTGATGACTAAATTAAAATTTTAAATATTGTGTTTGTAATTTTATGTTAACACAAACAAGTAATTTCTGAAATTTGTTCTATTTTTTTTTTCATTTGCCCGCTTAGTAAGGTTTATTTTATAATTTTCACATGACCTTTAAACAACTTAAAATAAAAATAATGTTTATACACAGTCGAGTCACATTATTGTGACTACCAGCTAATATCCACAGTAACGCCGTGTGCAGCGCGGACAGCAACTAGACTGCCTGGGAGTAACTCAATAAGGTCCTGGAAGGTGTTTACAGGTATGTGGAGCCATGCTGATTGCAGTACATCTGACAGCTGCTGGAGGGTGCGTTGTGGAGGATCCATAGAGCGAACAACACGATTGAGGTGGTCCCACAGATGCTCAATTGGATTAAAGTCTGGGGAATTAGGGGGCCAGGGAAGTACTTTGAAGTCTTCATCGGGCTCTCCAACAGCTCTCGGACATTTCTAGCTGTGTGACACCTCGCATTGTCGTGCTGGAAGATCCCATCCACCCCCAGGGAAGACAATCAACATGTATGTGTGTACCTGGTGTGCAAGGATGGATTCATAACGAATTCGGTCCATAGTGCCTTCCACAGGTGTAAGTGGACCCAGAGAATGCCACGGAAACATTTCCTCAGACCAGAACGCTGTCCCCAACCAGCTGTGTTCTTCCATCAATGGTTGAAGAGTGTTTGTTCTCCGATGTTTCTCGCCTTATACGCCAACGTCCATCCGTTCGATAACGCAGAAATCGTGACTCATCGGAGAAGGCAATCCTTTGCCTATCAGCGGAGGTTCAATTCCGATACTGTCGTGCAAATGTAAGCGTTTTCCGCCGATGCACCTTCGTTAGCATAGGTGGAGTGACCATCCGTCTGCACGGAGCCCCATACGCAGCAGGGTTCGCTGAACTGCCGTTTTAGGCACACTTCCGGTAGCCCCCTGGTTCATTCGGCCGGTGACTTGCTCCACTGTTGTAGCGTGTCGATCAGTCCTCACACACCTTCGCAGCCGATGTTCACCTCTCACATTAATGGCACGTGGTGTTTCGTAGTTTCCGCGTCGCTTATTCGCAATGGCGCCATTTTTTTAATCACGATACACTTTAACCACAGCAGCACGCGAACAGTTAAGAAACTGCGCTGTTTCAGAAATACTGCCATCCTTGGCCCGAAAGCCGATACTCATCCCTTTTCGCAAATCTGATAAATCGCTCCTTTTATCCATGACAGCAACGAGTGATATGTTTTCAGAATGCCTACAGCACACCTAATATACCCTCGAAGTCAGCTCAGCACACGTGCTTTCTTTCATTGGTTACGCGCTGTTGACGTCAATAGTAGGAGGTGGTCACAATAATGTGACTCGACTGTGTACGAGTGTCAGTATGATATGTAACTTATATTTACCAAATTAAATGTTCACACCCTCTGGCCCTGTCCCATGAAAAAAAAAAAAAAAGAAGGAATGTGGCACCTGGTGAAAAGTAATTAAGAACCAGTGGCCTAGATAATGAAGAACACTTTCTTGAACGTGTGGTTTTTAGTGATGAGTCGAGAACTGAGTTACATGAGGAGCAGCTAAAAGACATAACAACGTGTGTGTACGGGATTCGGAAAAAACCCTCATGTCTCGTATATTCGAGATTGCCCCAAAGTTAATGCTTTGTGTAGGCTTATGCACAAATACATTATTTAACCTTTTTCTCATTGGAAAAATCTATCAACGGAAATATCTACTTTGATATGCCGCAGACCTTCAGCCAAATGTCATATTCCAACAAGACGGAGCTCCTCCCCAGTAAGGAACAAGTGCTCACGACTACTTGAGTAATGTGTTTCCAGCACGTTGGATTGGCCGAGATAGCCCAATTCCGAGGACAGCTAGTTCACCTCATTAACCCCATTAGATTTTTTTTTTTTTTTTTTTTATGTGGATTTGTCAAAGGCGGACTATACCGAAAAAATGTGAGTGATTTAAAGGAACTAAAGGAACGGATCGTAAAGGCCATTGCTGCTGCTGTTCATGTGGATATATTACAACGGACATGGCGAGAAACTGCGTAGAGGTTGGACATCCTCCGTGCAACTGAGGGAGCACATGATATAGAAGTGTAGTAGTTTGTATCGTAAAAAACTTTAGATATTTACTTTTACATCTCAGCAAATTTTATATTTTTAAGTATAGTGTAGTTATTTTTGTAATAATTTTCTAAAAATAGGGCGAGACTTTTTTGGGCCACCCTGTGCTTAGAAATCTTTGTCTATGGGCAAAATCTAAAACAGCTCTGTCAATAACTACAGTACTTGAATTTATTGGCGCACCCACGGAGGATTCCTTTGGGGGCTTAAGCCCTCTCTAAAGAGATTAAGAGCGACGTTCGTCACAAATTAAACATTCAAAAATTTTATTTTACATTTTCAAAAAATTACATAGTGTCTTCTATTGCATAGTGCCTTCTTCCCAAAGCCATAAAGAGATTAAGAGCAACGTACGTCACAAATTAAACATTCAAAAATTTTATTTTACATTTTCAAAAAATTACATAGTGTCTTCTATTGCATAGTGTCTTTTCCCCAAAGCCATAAAGAGATTAAGAGCAACGTACGTCACAAATTAAACATTCAAAAATTTTATTTTACATTTTCAAAAAATTACATAGTGTCTTCTATTGCATAGTGTCTTTTCCCCAAAGCCATAAAGAGATTAAGAGCGACGTATGTCACAAATTAAACATTCAAAATTTTATTTTACATTTTCAAAAAATTACATAGTGTCTTCTATTGCATAGTGTCTTTTTCGCAAAGCCATAAAGAGATTAAGAGCGACGTTCGTCACAAATTAAACATTCAAAAATATTATTTTGCATGTTCCTAAAATTACATAGTGTCTCCTATTGCATAGTGCCTTCTTCCCAAAGCCATAAAGAGATTAAGAGCAACGTACGTCACAAATTAAACATTCAAAAATTTTATTTTACATTTTCAAAAAATTACATAGTGTCTTCTATTGCATAGTGTCTTTTCCCCAAAGCCATAAAGAGATTAAGAGCGACGTATGTCACAAATTAAACATTCAAAATTTTATTTTACATTTTCAAAAAATTACATAGTGTCTTCTATTGCATAGTGTCTTTTCCCCAAAGCCATAAAGAGATTAAGAGCAACGTACGTCACAAATTAAACATTCAAAAATTTTATTTTACATTTTCAAAAAATTACATAGTGTCTTCTATTGCATAGTGCCTTCTTCCCCAAAGCCATAAAGAGATTAAGAGCGACGTATGTCACAAATTAAACATTCAAAATTTTATTTTACATTTTCAAAAAATTACATAGTGTCTTCTATTGCATAGTGTCTTTTCCCCAAAGCCATAAAGAGATTAAGAGCGACGTACGTCCCAAATTAAACATTCAAAAATTTTATTTTACATGTTCAAAAAATTACATATTGTTTTCTGTTACATGATGTCTTCTTTCCAAAGCCCCAAAAAGATTAAGTGCGACGTACGTCACAACCGTATATAAACTATAGGCGTATAATATATATATACGCACACACACTACGTTCGTATACTATATATATGTACACAGATTGTGTACATACTCTGTATATATATAGCCCCTCCAACAAGAATTCCCGGGTGCGCCAGTGCTTGAATTCAACCAAGGGAATTGCTTACCCTTCGGGAAACACAACACATTTTCGACAGCCACGTAAAACAAATGGCAATCAAAACGAACATTTCTCAGGGAATTTGTAACCTTAACATGTGAAAACATATTTCCAATATTCATTTCACAGCACCCGTCAGCCAACATTCCCTGTATCAAAAATTCACAGCGTCCATCACTAGGGCCTGATTTACGGGAGGTTTTTCGGGGAACGTGCCTAAGGCCGCGACCTTCAAGGGGCCTCCCAAAATATAGCTATGTATTACTTGTTTTGCATTAAACTGATTCGTAATGTTCATTCAAGGAAAAAAGTTAAAACGGTAATTTCAGAACCGTATGTTGAAACACGTGGAAATGACAATTATAATTTCCACAAATAAATAGAACGCCATATAATTGGCAAATTAATTTTAATCTGCCAATAATAACTATGTAACCGATCCCAGCATAGTAACGCGAGATGATGGGGAGGGGGGGGGTTGTATCCCCTTGCCCAGGGCCCCAAACTGTCTAAGCCAGTCCCTGTCCGTCACGATTCCGTGCAACTTGCACCCACCTGAGTGGGTTACCTGATTAAGAAATCAGGATAGTCAGTGGGTTACCTGACTAAGAAATCAGGATAGTCAGTGGGTTACCTGACTATGAAAATCAGGATAGTCAACGTCAAAACCTGGCTCCATCAAAAGATTTGTTAGTTGAGTTGCAGAATTTGATCAATAGAAATAAATTTCCCAAATTTTCTAAAGTTATTCCTCTCCTCAAATTCTAATTATTACAGTTTGCCTTTTTTGGTATTCAACAAACACCACACACACACACACACACACAGGGGCGTACTGATCGGCTCCGCAATCCCCGCTAGTGGGGAGGCCTCACGGCTTAGTCTCAGCAAAAAAATTTTACAAAATTTTTTGTGGTCACTTCATATAAAACTAGTTAAAGAAATAGCCAGAAATTTCTGACGGCAGCTTTGAATAAAGTATTAAAAAGCAAACCAATTTTCGGCAGGGTTTTCTTTTTTTTTTTTTATCCTGTAAATAAATGAATAAGTAAAATCTTTAGAAATGATTTTAACGGTTTTTGAGTTTATAAATACTGGATGACGGGAAAGCAGACATTCCAAAGCATTTGAAGGCCCTTTTCGCAGCCATGGCAATAATTCCTATACATGTAGTGTACATAAACAAGAGAATGTGAAAGAAATATTGGTTTAGCGAAAGAAAGTTTTGTACCAATGCGGGTAAGGTGTCGTGTATTACCGTTGTTTGCACATAACTACACATTATTCAGAATGTATTAAGCTAAAAGGTGTTCTTCATTGCGGGAACCCGAAAAAAAGAAGTATGTCCTGTGTCTGTTTCGTTTTGCAACACAATCAAGAGAAAAAAAGTAATGCTAAAATGGGCATCATTGTTTTATGAACTGACGGAGGTCATTCAAATTCCACATGTTGGTGGAGTAACTCTTTCTCTATACAAAGGTACTATACTCAACATAGTCACCATCACAAGGGATGCACTTTGCCCAATCGTTGAACCCAAATCACGAATCCTCTTTGAAAAAATTCAGGTGTGGACTGCTATACCCACTTCTTCACAGCCACTTGCACCTCGTTTGCGTCATCAAATCGTTGTCCCCGAAGACTGTCCTTCATTTGACCATACAGATGGAAGTCAGAGGGCGCCAGATCTGTGCTATACGGTGGATGGGGGACCACCGACCAGACTAATTTGCTGATCGTATGATTTGTTGCAGAAGATGTGTGTAGTCTCGTATTCTGGTGGCGAATGTGGATGCTTTTCGAATTATCGTTCGGTCTCTTCCTCCTTACGGCTTCTCTGAGCTTCTTGAGTGTCTCAATGTACCACTCGCTGGTCACGGTACTGCCACGCTCCAGAAAATCAAGGAGAATGACATCCTTGTCATCCCCCCCAAAAAAAACAGTCGCCATGACTTTCTGTGCTGATCGTTGGCTCTTGAACTTCTTAGGCCTCGGTGAAGGTGTGTGACGCCATTCCATGGATTGATTCTTCGTTTCCGGATCATAAAGATACGCCCACGTTTCATCCCCTGTCACCAGATCGGAAAACAATGTGTCTTCATTGGCTTCAAACGCTTCCAGCAGATCGGAGCAGATTTCCACAATTCTGTCCTTCGAATCGGGTGTTAACTGCCGAGGTACCCACTTTGCACACAGTTTCCGATACCCTAAGTCTTACACTACCTTCTATATGGCATTGTGACCACAATCCAGTTGTGCAACAAGCTCACGGATTGGGACTGATCTCTGCGCGCGAATCAAATCATCCAGTAGCTGACGATTCGTGTCAGTGGTCGCAGATGCTGGTCTCCCACTGCGTGGTTTGGGTTCAATGCTGTTTCCCCTTCTTTAAACTTCTTCATCTATCTGTGCACATTGCTTTCGTCAATGGCGTGATCTCCGTAAACATTCTGTAGCCTTCTGCAGATGTCAGACAGACAGCACCCTTCCTTCGTCAAGAACTCAATGACGGCACGTTGCTTCTGCTTGGAATCCATTATTTACCTGCAATGAAGAAGAAGGGTTACGATAGAGAAAGAGTTACTCTACCAACATGTGCAATTTGAACGACCTCTGTCAGTTAATAAAGAGGTTATACCCACTTTTGCATTACTTTCGGTACAACCCTTGTATTACATAAGTGTGTTTTTATATTCAAGAGTAAACAATTCAAGTACAGTCACTTTTTTATATTTTTTAGCACCACACAATTCTTGTTACTTATTTATTTTTTTGTATTTTCGTACATAAACCGGAAAAGGGCATCATTAGTATGATATTGGCGCAATGTTTGATACCTGTGTAATATACACTGAAGAGCAATTGAATTAGAGACAGCTGGTGTTATGCAAATGTGGCGCTGTGGGCGGCCCTGTAAACGGAAACGACATGACGTATGCAGCGATCCGACAGTATAAGGAGTGATACGACGGGAACAGGCCCGCAGCCAGACAAGCAAGTTGGGAGGGGCAGCTGATGATTGAGATCGGGCGAAGGATATAAAGTGGTCGGGCAAAAGATGTAAAAAAAGGTAGGGCACTATACTGTTGTGTGAGTCGCTTGGACGGACAAAAGGAAACACAGGTTGGGCTCAGCCTGGCCTGGCCCTGCCCTGGCTACGGCCCTGGACGGGAATCAGTAAGAGTCGGAGGCAGTATGGGTAAGACGAAGGATCCAAGCGCATTTGATCGTGGGCAAATTGTCGAGGCCCAACGAAAGGGTCACTCCATCTCGGAAGTCGTGCAGGCACTGGGATTTGCACGAGCCACTGTGTCACGGGTGCACCGTGAGTACATCGAATCCGGCAAAACCATCCCTGCAAGGGCCAACTGCCGTGGACAACAGCTTGTGGATGAGCCGGGTCATCGTCGGCTAGCTCGCATTGTAACAGCAGATAGACGGGCTACAGTGCAAGCAATCACTCGGCAATTTAACGCTGGTGCGCAAAAACGTGTAAGCAGCCACACCATCCAGAACCATCTCCTCGCTATGGGGTACAGAAGCCATCGTCTCACGAGGGTACCGCTGCTGACCGCACATCACAGGGTGCAAAGATTAGCATGGGCGCGGGAACATCGCCACTGAACCCTAGACATGTGGGAAAAAGTTGCGTGGACTGATGAGTCGAGATTAACGTGGTACATCCGGATGGCAGGATACGAGTACGGCGCAAACCACATGAAGTGATGGATCCTTCTTGCCAGCAGGGTACTCTTCAAGCTGGTGGAGGTGGCATTCTCGTCTGGGGACTGTTTACGCGGACTGAAATGGGAGCCCTGGTACGTGTGACATGGTCCCTCACAGGTCAATGTTACCGGGATATCCTGGACGACCATTTGTGCTCCCGTCTGTGCGTCTTCAACATCCCACTAGGGACCTCATCTTGCAACAAGACAATGCACCGTGCCATCGCTCCGGAATTGTATACGATTGGTTGGATGAACACTCCACCGACGTGACCTCGCTTCCTTGGCCAGCTAGGTCACCTGACCTCAATCCCATCGAGCACATCTGGGATGCCATCGAAAGAGATGTTCTAGGTTCTGACCCCCCTCCATCAAATCTTCGTGAACTGTGGGATCTTGTTCAGGAGTCGTGGATCCATATGGCTTCCCAACGCTTCCGGTGCCTTGTCGAGTCCATGCCGAGACGAATCGCCTCGGTCATCGGACGAAAGGTGGTGCTACACGTTACTTGACAGGTATCTCTAATTCAATTGCTCTTCAGCGTAGATAGTTTAGATAACAGTAGCGTTGTTTTGCCTTTTTTTTATTTAGAGAGAGAGAAGTTAACATCCACCGTGAACAACCCTCCCCCCTCCCCAATTTTGGGGCCATTAGTTCCAGGAAAGTTAGCGAACCAGTTCCTTAAGGCAAACACACCACCCATGTCGCATCTGAAACTCGAACTCGGGCCCGCTGTTAGAAACTGTCAAAAGCCCGCGCTTTCACCACAGCGCCGCAAACAGCACAAAACCCTTCGAAAGAAAAAAGCGCGATAGGCTCAATGCCGGGGTGCCCGAAGACACTGTCATCTCGCGGCAGTTACATGTTTTTGTGTGTGTAATCGTGATGATTTTTAGGCTGGCCGTAGTTCTTTAAAGAATAAAATCTGCATGATATGGTTAAATTTGGCGTAAACGCATGAGCGGCGGAACCCGATAATTCGATAATTTCAGGGGGGGGGGGCAACTTCTCCAAGAGTTAAAACAATAAAAAAAGAGAGAGAGAGAGAAACCGTACGTTACATATGCAAGTACTCTAACAAATCATCATCAATTATTATCAATCCACTGCTGGATCAAGATTTCTTCCATTGCTTTTTAGCTCGAGCATATCTCTTCCAAGTCATTGCAGCATGCTTTGGAATTTCATCCACCCATCTCCCAGGTGCTCTGCTTCTCCTGCCCCTTGGTCAAATCCAATCTATTATCTCAGGTGTTTAACGGTGGTCAGTCAGTTCATATAGCAATATATCCAGCCCATTACCATTTGAAAATTCTTTAACGATCTTTTTAAAGAGAAAAACGCCGCCCCGGTGAAGCAGGCTTCTAACTATTCGTCCGAGATGGGCCCGGGTTCGAA
This sequence comes from Macrothele yani, assembly GCA_039090855.1. NCBI lineage: Eukaryota > Metazoa > Arthropoda > Arachnida > Araneae > Macrothelidae > Macrothele > Macrothele yani. The sequence goes on from CM077024.1 coordinate 44,319,769, forward strand.
TCCCGCTGAGGCATAGATGTTGTGTTTGTCTTTCGGCACTGGCTCTCTCCCTTCCCTGGAACCAGTGGCTCTAAATTAGGGACGGACGACTGCTTATAGCCCATAGAGTTGCTCACGGTGGTCGTTAAACTTCCAACCAAAAAGTAAAAAACAGGATGGTGAATTAACTTTTCAACTTATTTGTGCAAAATCAATTTTCAAAGTCGTACTTGAAGCGTTTTCCAGAAAACTGCGAAACGGGGTGACGGTCTCCAGGAAACTTTCATTAAAGAAAGGAAGTGATATTATATATGAACCAGAAATTTTAAAGGTGTTTAGTAGGAAGACCCTATCCTATACTCCAGCGAGGGGACCATGAAATTTCAGGGAGGGACGGGGTAGGGGTCCATACCGTCGTGTTCCCTACCTTCCGCCGCCCATGCGTAAATGTATTATGTTGGTAAGAAACTAGGACAATAATTTAAATTATAGCGAGCATATTTGTGTTTTAGTCAATACAACGCAATAATAAACGTCAAAAGATAATCTGTGGATTCCGAGGAATTTGAAGTATTGAAATGCGCAGAAAACGTAATTGTTAATATGGAATTTAACAAATTGAGTAATTGAAAGTAAATGAATTTTCGCAAAAGAGCCTCGAAAATTTTTTTTGGGGGGAAGGGGGCACTGAGTTTTTCGGGTACGCCTGTGGCGCACTATCGATCCATTAAGCAGCCCCTTTTTTGTGCGGCACACTTTTGGGAAAAATTATTGAGGCATCCCATCCTTAAGAAAACGGTATGTCAGAATTGCCGTTTACAGCGTAAACAACTTTTCAACACAAGTCTACAAATCACTGCAGTTTTTTCTGGGTTTTTTTTTTCAAGACTTAGCCATTATTAATACAATAATTACGGGAAAATCTCTTGGGAAAATTGAAAATGCTCAAAATTGCAAGAATTTCGGTGAAAATTTATGAAGTGAGAAAAATTAAAGAGTGCGAAAATTAATTTTTATTTATTTCTTTTCGAACTGAAAAAGTATTTTTGTTTTAGGTGAAACAGACTTTCCACAGCTGCAGTTCAAGAATTCATGTAACCGTAAGGCCCGAAAAGTCGTAAAACCGATGCAAATCTCGTTCAAACCTATATACAAAAACAGCACCCAAAAAATGAAACCGTAGGTGAATCTCAATGAACTAAAGTACTCAATAAATTTCGAGTTTCCAACCCAGATTATTGATATCATATTTTATTAGATTGTATTGATTATTTAATTGCAGTTGGAAAAAACGGCTTGAGGTAGAGGATATCAGCCCAAAGGGGCAGTGCTTTTTAAATTTGAAAGTCAAGTGTAACAAAAACAGTGTTTGGCCCAATAGAACATTTGCTACGTAGGTTTTATTTTTGTTTTTCCTTAAGCCGTCAAAGAGGTAAAACTAACTTTGCCGTTTTAGTATGACTCGGTTTTCTTCTAGAAAAATACTGCGATACAAGTATATGCATATTTTTTTTTCTTGAGGAATATGGTCTACCGGTTCATATTTAAGCAGCCCACCAAGGAAAATCACAGTATCCAGGTGGCCCAGTCCGCGCCTGCTTAACTTCAGATTCATTTTCGAAAGAAGAATATCTGAAGCCTCGCCATATTTTAGTAATCTCCTAAATATGCAAGTAAGGTGGTTTTCCAAAGTATTCACAAACTAAATACGTTCGAGTGTTGAAATTTAACAAAACGAAAGGTCCTAATTTTTCTCTTTATGGCTGATATTACCATAAATTATTTCCCGACGTTGATTGGCCATGTCATGGGTTCATCTGAAAATATATCCGGTAGATGGCACCACAATTAAGCCTAGAAGTTAAATCTTGCTGAAGTCCAATCCAAAAGATGTCCTGCAGTGGAATGGGGCAAACAAAAACACGAAGTGACAGAGGACACTAACCTTCCATACAGAAAGGAAAACGACGCATGCAAATGCAACTAACCTCACAGAATAAAGGGAAAAGTTCTGAACACAGCTGAAGGAAAGACTTATTATTCCGACTTCGTAGTCCAATGAACATAACAACGACAAAGGACTACAAGAAACTACGGGATTAAATTCGAATCTGATTTTGGTGCCCGAATGAGTTAAGACTCGGCAAAGCTCTGGTTACTATGCAATTAGAATGTAGTTATATTAAATGAAAATAATTTAACAATTTATACCACAGTCGTGAAAGCATTTATTTTTCAGACTGTCCTTCATTTTTATTTCGTTTTCTAAGCCTTGTTCGTTCAATGAAGAGCATAATAATTGTATTTTAAGAACACAAAGATTCGTTTCGTACATAGATAAAAAGAAAAAAATGACATGAAGATTCTGCATCACAGACGTGACGAAATTACTGTTACAATTTTGAGTGGTCTGTTTGGTCTTGAACAGAAAGAATGATGAGACACGTACACTCAGTAGACAAAACATTAGAGCATGCATTAGAGATACGTGTTGCGGGCAGTTGACATGGATATTCCCCGCATAGAGTGGAACAGACCCAAATGTATCGCAATTGGCGAACACGCGTAAACGTGGTGCTTTGAGTGACTTTGATCGTGGACGCAGTGTCAGCGAAAGACAGATGGGTCATTTTATTGCCCAAGTGGTAAGAACTCTATTGTTCCCGAGGGCAGCCGTATAAAGAGTGTATCGCGAGTATACCATCGATGGACGCAGGGCCGGATGGAGCTTTTGCGGGGCCCCGGAGCAAAATTTCCTTGCTGGCACTAGGAAATAAATCTCATATTTTAATAAAGTCGTTACGTGAAACCATATAGTCTGTAAAGAACACTCACGAAAACTATCGTAGAGAAAAAAATATTTTCTCGAAGAAATATTTGTTTTAAGCTTAAGAAAAAGAAAATAATGTGAACTCAAATTTCCGGGAGGGAGAGAGAGAGAGTAAAAAAGTGTTGAAATCTAAGATTTTCTTTCCGTGTGACTCTTAACAGAAAATTCCTCACAAATTGATAAAAATATACTTGCGAGCGAATATTTTTGCATTGCGAATATTTTTGTGTAGGAAATGCATGTAATATCAGGATCCCTCTAAAATAAATTCGGAAAAATAATTTTCCACCCTGTTGTATGTTTTAGTGATTGATTTTTAATGCTAAGTGGAGTAACTGATAAATTAGTGATTTAAACTTTTATACGCGCTCATATATAAATATTTTTTGTTTATTTCTAGTAATGTTTTTAAAGTCACTGAATAATTGGGCTTCACATATAGCCCTAAATCGACTTTAATTTTGCTATTTTTATTTCTTTAAATTTTAGTGTCTGTTTTGAACACATACTGTTGAATGAACAAAAGTAAGGGCCACAAAGTGATGAAATTTAATTATGTTATTTCATGAATACGGAAAATATTAAGGTGGTTACAATACAGCAGATATCAGTACCTGTACGGTAAAGAGCGATAACCTATTCGAAAATGGCTGTGGAAACTAAAAAAACTTACAAAAAATTACTTTTTAAAGGGCCTCGATTCCCAAAACTTATATAAAAAAAATAATTGTAAAAAACTCTGCAGAAAAGGATTTTTCCCCCAAAACTGCGGGGCCTCTTGAAGACGCGGGGCAATGGGCGATTGCCCCGGTTGGCCTTATGGTCCAGCCGGCCCTGAGGGACGTACCAGCGCCCAGAGAGTAAGCGGTGGCCGACCACACGCCATTAATGTCCGGGTTCGACGTAGCCTATCCAGACTCGTACAGACCGTCCGACCGATCAGCAACGTCAGGGCAAATGACTTTCAGGTTAAATGTCGGAGGTCGAAGCAGCGTTAGCGAGTGAACTTTACCGCACACGCTTCGTTACCCTTAGGCTACGGGAGTCGACGCCCTACTCGTCGTGTGCCAGTGTTGACTGCTCGTCATGGGAAATTACGCCTCGCCTGGTGCCGGAAACATGAAAACTGGACCTCTTCAGAGTGTGCCGCGTCCTGTGTTCAGATGAATCCAGTTTTCAGCTGTACCGAGGTGACAGAAGGGTACGAGCGTGGCGTTTACAACTCCCGATGTGCCAGGTCGGCCCTTTTCAAGGAGGTGGTGGCTCTATGATAGTTCGGGTACCCTTCCCATGGGCCTCATTAAGTTCCTCGGTGTGCCTAGACGGTTCGTTAACCACTGCGTGCTACCAGCACACAGTGATTGCTGGCTAATCACCTACACGCTTTCCTGGCTTTCGCGCATCCTGCGGCCGAAGGTCTGTTTCAGCAGTAAAATTCTTAGCCCCACCGGGCCGCAACCACCCAGGCATGGCTCAAGGAACACTCATCTGATGGTGAAGAAATTAGAAAGACGTGGAGATAATGTAAATAGACGATGACATCGCTCCGTCTACGTTATTATTAACCAGCGTTCAGCCGACACCACTGGGATCGAACCCCAGAACTCTCGATAACTAGCCGAGTGTGTTCGCTTTACACCAGTTCCCTTTACACCACAGTGCCAACAATTCACAGCGCTATGAGTGGTGTATCAGTCAGCATCTCGTACAGACCACGCACGCTTCGTTACGGAAAAACAATTTTTCAGATGCTATGCGCTGGTTAATAATAACATGAATGGAGCGATGTCATTGTCTATTTGCATTACCTCGACGTCTTTCTAATTTCTTCACCATTTCCTTCGCCCTTTGGATTATCAGCTATAATTTTGTAGGTTGCACCGTTAAATACCACTAGGTGGCGACACATCAGTTGCAGAGCCCATCAATATGGATTTGTGTAGTCAGATGTTGACTGATACACCACGCATAGCACAGTGAATTGTTGGCACTGTGGTGTAAAGGGAACACACTTGGATAGTTATCGAGAGTTCTGGGGTTCGATCCCAGCGGTGTCGGGTGAACAATTTTTAGTCGCTATACGCTTGTTAATGATAACGTGGCGAAGCGATGCCATCGTCTATTAACACTCATCTGAGTTTGAAACCATCCAAGGTCCCCGGATTTAAACCCTGTGGAAGGGTTTGGATCCGTGGAGCGGAATATCAGACCCACCCATGGATCCTGAATTGACGTCTTGGACGAAGTTGTGAACGATGCTGCAACAGGCATGGCTGGCATTACCTCCGGAAACTCTTCAGTATCTGGCGGAGTCGATGCCTTGGCGTGTACATTCGGCCTAGTTGAGGACCAACAAGCTATTAGGTAGGTATATGTAATGTTTTGTGTACTAAGTGTATTTGATAACTATTACGGTCAGTCCGAGAAAGGGAAGGATACAGCCGTAGATAAAAATGCATGTTTCGCAAAAGACTTATGTGCAGTATTAAAAGATAATGATACAATCCTATATGCAGATGACGTAACTATTATTTTAAAGGGAACTGATATAAATGAGCTTACACGAAGGACTAATACTCAGCCTAAATTAATAACAGATTGGTTAAATGCAAATGAATTAGTTGTTAATATTAACAAAACTAAATTTATGATTTTCTCTAATTCACAAACTTCACATTTATACGATTTACCGATTCTGATGAATGGAGTCAGGATTAACACGGTCTCAACACACTGTTATCTAGGTACAACTATACACAATGACTTGAAATGGAACAAACACACTGAAAATTTAAGTAACAATATTTCTAGAAATATCGGGATGGTCAGTAGTACTTTGCCAAACTTAACACCTAAAACATTAATCTCTATATATCATACTCTAATTCAAACACATATTAATTATTGCATTTTAACCTAGGGACAAACCACACAATATAATATCAATAAATTACAGGTAGTGCAAAATAGATTTATAAGACTAATAGACCTTAAAACATCAAATAATTTTCAACCAATCTCATTTATTCGGTCAAAAGTGAACCCCAATATATGTAATATTTTAACGATAAAGCATAATGCATAAAATAATTATATGACTATAACTTGGGAAAAATAATGTATAAAAGAATTAAAAATGGTATACACAATGATATAATAACACTAAATATACATACTCATTACCACAATACTAGGAATAGATCAGTACTAATTCCAATGTTCCCACAAACTGAGAAACTTAAAATTAATATACATTATAGTGGCCCAAAATTTTGGAACTCATTGCCCCAACAACTAACATCTATTAATAATTTTAACTTGTTCAAAATAAAACTAAAGGCACATTTTATGAAATAATTAGTAAACAAGAGGCAATTTCGATTGAATGGAAGAAATGTGGGTTAGTATGATTATAAAGTGAGGTGCAAACGTTATTTGTTGTTTATTTATAAATACACTGAAGTGCCAGATAAACTGGTACACCAGTTTAATACTTGGTAGGTCCCCCACGGGAGCGCAGGACTGCAGAAATACGACGAGGCATGGACTCCAATAGCTACTGGAAATATGCTGTAGGCAATGCACGCCATACTACCAGCAAAGCGTTCCACAATGAGAGTGTATTCCGAGGTCTCGGATTCCTGTGTTCGATAGCGTGTTGCATGGCATCCCAAATGTGTTCTATCCCATTCAGATCTGAGGACTTGGATAGGAATGGAAACACCCCAAACTCAGATGAATGGTCCTCTAACCATAATGTGGCGCCCCGACACTTGTGTGGAGGTGCATTGTTCTGTTGGAACAGGCCCAACCCATCAGCATGAATGCAGGACATGAACGGGTGTACCTCGTCCGAAAGGATGCGCACATAGCGTTGGCTGGTCACAGATATTTGCAGACGTACCAGGGGTCCCAGTGAAATCCAGCTAAACACACCCCATACCATTACGGACCCCCACCAGCTGGTACAGTTCCCTGTTGACAGGCGGGATCCATGGCTTCATGGGGTTTGCGCCACACACGAATCCTTCCATCTGCCCGATACAGTTGGAAACGCGATTCGACAGACCAGGCTACTTGTTTCCAGTCATCAAGTGTCCAGTGGCGGTGTTGCCGTGCCCGAGCGAGGCGCATAGCTCTGTGTCGTGCACCCATAAAGGAGACTCGAGTTGGGCGTCGGCTTCCAAAGCCCATGTCGTGCAGGGTACGTTGCACAGTCCGGACGCTGATGCTTGTTGAGGCTCCAGCATTGAATTCCGATGATACCTGCGAGAGTGTTGCACGCCTATCGCGTGAAACGATTCTTGACAGCCGACGATGGTCACGTTCACCCAATGTCTTTTTACGGCCACACTTGTATCGTAGGTTGCAGGTTTTGCCGGAATTCTTCTACTCACCGTACACCCTTGCAATGATCGTCCGTGAAAATCCAAACTTCGTTTTTACCTCCGAAATACTATGGCCTATCTCACGAGCGCCAACTATGGCACCGCGTTGAAAATCGCTTAAAACGTTATTACTTGTCATTCTCATGCCGAAAACACCTCTGACAGCTGGCAAGGAAATCTATCGCTTTATATACGCACTAGCGGACGCAACCGAGTACGCGAATAGGTGGCGTTGCTATGTATTTTGCATATGCTCGTCTGTACTAGTTTTTCTGGCACTTCAGTCTATATATGTGATTATATAGTGAAGTGTATATGACATTTGTTGTTTGCTTAGATGCACTGACGGAAAAAAAAAGTCCCAACACCAAGAAGGAGTTGTGTTAGATAAACGACAGTTGGTAGGCGGTGAGAGTACATCTGTAAGATGACGTCTATGCAAATTTCGCACTCGGCGCATACGTGTGGCGCTAGTAGTGCCCCTCGGAACATGCAAAGCAGGTTTGCTGTAAATACGCGCTGTAACGTTCGTGAGCGTTAGTTATCGTTGAGATTCGACGTAGTGTGTTGATGTTAGTCAAGAATGCCTTTAAGAAGACGAAGAAGCCATTATCAATCGCTCACGGAGTTTGAACGAGGTCGTGTAATAGAGCTACGAGAAGGTGGATTTTCTTTCCGCAATATTGCAGACCGAATTGGCAGGAATGTAGCCACTGTGCATGATTGTTTGCAGCGGTGGTCAAGGGAAGGTACTGCCTCAAGAAGACCGGGTTCCAGCCGGCCACGTGGCACTACTGAGAGGGAAGACCGCCGTGTACGGCGTATGGCCGTGGCGCATCGTACTGCGTCTGCGGCAGCAATTCGAGCTGCAGTTGCCACCACAGTGACACAACGAACTGTTACAAATCGGTTACTTGAAGGACAGCTCCGAGCCAGACGCCCTGTAGCATGCATTCCACTTACTCCAAACCACTGCCGTTTGCGACGTCAGTGGTGTCAAGCTAGAGCTCATTGGAGGACGGAGTGAAGATCTGTTGTGTTTTCTGATGAAAGCCGGTTCTGCCTGGGTGCCAGTGATGACCGTGTGTTGGTTAGAAGGAGGCCAGGTGAGCGCCTGCAACCAACCAGTCTGCGGCCGAGACACACTGGACCTACACCTGGAGTTATGGTCTGGGGAGCAATTTCCTATGACAGCAGGAGCACTCTCATGGTTATCCCACGCACCCTGACGACACAGTTGTACGTCGGTCTGGTGATTCAACCTGTTGTGCTGCCATTCATGAACAGCATTCCAGGGGGCGTTTTCCAACAGGATAACGCTCGCCCGCATACCGCTGTTGTAACCCAACATGCTCTACAGAGTGTCGACATGTTGGCGTGGCCTGCTAGATCACCAGATCTTTCTCCAATCGAGCACGTATGGGACATCATTGGACGACAACTTCAGCGTCACCCCTAACCAGCATTAATCGTCCCTGTATTGACCGACCAAGTGCAACAGGCATGGAACTCCATCCCACAAACTGACATCCAGCATCTGTACGACACAATGCATGAACGTTTGTGTGCTTGCATTCAACATTCTGGCGGTTACACCGGTTATTAATGTACCAGCATTTCACATTTAAAATGGCTCTTCTCGCGCTTACATTACGCTGTGATCTTGAAACCTAAATCGATTATATATGTTACCTATAAAAATGTATTGCCGCCATTTGATTCCTCTACAACTATTTTTTCGTGGTGTTGGGATTTTTTTTCCGTCAGTGTACAATGAAGGTTATTGATGATGGAACACATTGATATATGTGCTGGTTGTGAGCTAGTACGTGTATATTCACATATTAACCTACCATATATGTGTTGGCTTGTCTTTTCTGTTAAGCTTTATGTTTTTTGTATTCTGGGTAGAGGAGGGCTATGTCGGGCCTTACGGCCTTTCCCCTCCTTTTCCTAGTTGTTGTAGTGGCAACTGAATGAATAAATAAATGAAATGAAAGATAGGGGTGGCCGTAATGAGTAGTTTAACCCTCCGGGTGGCAAGCACGCATATATACGTTCGGAGGTTTCTGTGCCCAAAGCGGCGACGACGCAATAATACGTTCATCGAAAACCTGTTAAAATGCCGCAAGAACGCAATATTGGGTCGAAAAAATTTTCAGACTAATAGGGGCTAGAACTGTCTTAACGACGAATACTACAGAAAGGAGAGACTTCTGTTACATATGTGAAAAAAATTCTCATTGTCTCATCCAAAGCTCCTGCCACCTGGAGAGTTAAGAGCATACTTTAAAATGTTGTTAAATTTACGGGTCTAGTCCTTAGAGTTCTGTTTGAAATGGTCACTGGAAAAACTTGATTTGTTTTAATATGAGACAGGGACGTCGCCAAGAAGGTTGAAAGGTAAGCAGGAGCCTTTCCTAAAATTTTCTTGCCCACCTTGCAGCCCACCCAGTTCAGGATACGCCAATTTTTATTTTTATTTTTTAACTTAAAAATATAATCAGAACTTTGCCAAGTAATAATGGGTCTCGTGTTTTTCGGTTTTTCGTCGTGTAGCCCCACATCATCATCATCATCATTGTCAACCATTATCAATCCACTGCTGGACGAAGGTCTCCCCAAGTTTCCTCCACAACGGTCTGTCTTGTGCCAGTCTCCTCCATGTCACTCCCGCATATTTACGAATTTCATCCACCCATCTCCCATGTGGTCTTTTTCTGGGTCTTTTCCTGTCCCTTGGAATCCAATCTAAAATTTCGGCTGTCCATCTATGGTCTGTCCTTCTGGCAGTATGTCCAGCCCATTGCCATTTCAGGGATTTAACTCTGATCATGATGTCTTCCACTCTCGTCATTTTTCGGATCCACGAGTTCCTCTTCTTATCTCTCCTGGTTATACCAAGCATGCACCTCTCCATGCTACTTTGAGTTGTCTGCAGCCTTTGTATGTCTCTTTTAGTTAAGGTCCACGTCTCTGTACCATACGTAAGCACTGGAAGGATGCATTGGTCAAACACTTTTCTTTTAAGACATAATGGCATATTGCTCTTGAAAATTATGCTGTTTCTTCCAAAAGCTCTCCAGGCAAGTTTTGTACGCCGATTAATTTCTTCATCAATGTGACCCTCACTTGATATCTGCTGTCCAAGATAAACATACGTATCTGTTATCTCCAGCTTTTCTCCATCAATCGATAATTCTTCATTTCTTGTAAAAGCATTGAACATCACTTTTGTCTTCTGAAAGTTCATTTTTAATCCCACTTCTTTACTCTTGACAGCAAGTTCCTGGATCATACTCTGCAGCTCTGATGGGGTAGTTGCAAAAATGACTACGTCATCAGCAAAACGAAGGTGGGTTAGATAATCTCCATTAATCTTTATCCCTTTGTTTTCCCAGTTCAGTGATTGAAAGACATTTTCCAATGTGGCATTAAAGAGCTTCGGAGATACGGTGTCACCTTGTCTCACTCCCTTTCCAATTTTTATGTGTGTTGTATTTTCAAACAGCCGAATCTTTGCACTTGCATTTTCATAGATGTTATTAATAATATTAATGTATGCATCTTCAATACCGCAGGATTTCAGAGCCGTGGTAACTGCTGATGGTTTCACCGAATCAAAGGCTTTTTCATAATCGATAAAAGCCATGCACAATGGAAGTTCATATTCCCTCGCTCTTTCAATTAGTTCTCTCAGTACGTGGATATGATCTATTGTGCTGTAGCCACTCCTGAATCCAGCTTGTTCTCTAGGTTGAGCCATGTCCAGTGTTACCTTCAAGCGGTGTGAAAGAACTTTAGTGAAGATTTTATAAACCACTGATAGGAGGCTGATAGGTCTGTAGTTCCTGAGATCCTCAATGTCACCTTTTTTATGTAGAAGGATCATTGTAGCATTGTTCCAATCCTCAGGAATCTTCCCTTCATTAAGGCATCGAGTGAAAATTTGGGCGAGTACTGTTTCAATTTCTCCACTTGCTTCTTGTATGATGTCTATAGTAATTCCATCTTCTCCTGGAGCTTTCCTCCGCTTCATGTTCTTGATTGCATGAGCAACTTCTGCTGGGAGGACTGGAAGAACTCTGGTACCTTTCATGATGTCTGGAGTACATGTATCATCCCTTTCATATAATTTGGAGGTTATCAAAATAGCATCCGCAGCACTATAAAAATTCAACTGTCCTCCACTACACCAAATACTACACTGGTGCGCAAAAATTAAGGATGAAGAGGAGAAATTAGCATAACAGCGGAACGAGCAGGCAGAACGGACCGAAAGACCACTCAGAAGATAGACTAGGGTCCAGTACGGTAGGGCATGCGTATATATGCAGCCTGACGTTGGGGGGGGGAGTGTCGGAAGTGCATAAAGCACACGGGCGGTGTACGTTCAGCAATTCGGTGAAAGCTATTGCACGGTGTACATCGGTTTGAACGACGTCGAATTGCTGCCACCGTGTGATATGGCCAACAGGCAATCCAGTAGACGACATCTGGATGACTTTACCCAAGGTCGCGTCATTGGGAAGTTGGAAGAAGGTCGAAGTGTGACTAGTGTGGCCAAGGAGTTCGGGATCACTCACAGCATCGTTTCACGAGCTTGGAGAGCATTTCAAACGACAGAAACAGCTGTCCGAGAGTTTAGCAGTGGTCGTCCATGAGCAACCACTGCGGCTGACGACCGGTATATTGTCCTACAGGCGAGAAGAGACAGACGGCAGACAGCGGGAGAAATCGCAAGGCACATGCAACAGACAAGTGGACGTCCGTTATCGCGTTTTACCGTGGCCAGGAGGCTGCACAAAGGTGGTCTATTTGCACGACGACCAGTACGGTGTGTGCTATTAACGCCTGTTCATCGGAGACGGCGGTTTCTGTGGTGCCAGGAACACAAGAACTGGACACATCAGCAATGGGGTCGAGTTCTCTTTACGGATGAGAGCTGATTTAGTCTGACGAGCGATACTGGACGTATACACAACCGGAGAGAGCAGGGAACAAGCAATCACACCTCCAACATCATTGAAAGGGACCAGTTTGGAGGTGGCGGAGTTCTAGTTTTGGGCGGTATCATGCTTGGTAGCAGTACTCACCACCACATTTTCCAAGGTGGTTCAGTCACTGGTGTCCGCTATTCTACCGAGGTTCTCCTGCCTCACGTGCGTCTGTTTAGAGGTGCTGTGGGTCCTGAGTTCCCCTTCATGGACGACAGCGCTACACCTCATCGTACAGTGGCTGTCGCAGAGCTGTTAGAGAGTGAAGATATTCAACTCACGGATTGGCCCCCAAGGTTCCCGGACCTAAATCCAATCGAAAACGTGTGTTACCTTCTCGGGAGACGCTTGGCAGCACGTCACGAGCCGTCAGCTACGATTCCGCAGATGCGATTGGCGCTACAAGAGGAATGGGCCGCGATGCCTGAACAGCTCCTTGACAACCTCGCCCTCAGCATGGACAGACGTTGTAAATCCTGCAACGCAGTCAGGGGTGATCATATCCCCTACTAAAAACTGGATTTTTCTTGGCAGCCGCCTGTCACATGGACGTTTCTGTCTACTGTCCAGTTGTGCTCGAAGCTACCGTTTCAATAAAGTGCCTTTGTATTCTCTGGATTCCTTGTTTGGACGGTTTTGCTCATTTGTCTCCTATTCTTTCATCTTGGGGATTTTATGGTATGATTTGAGTCGATGTGGAGCACTTCTGCACGACGTTACATTCGAAAAACCGTCTCGTCCTTAATTTTTGCACGCCAGTGTATATTAATTTAAGCCATTTTCCATGCTAGTGTGGCTAGAGGCGATTGAGAAGGGTGGATGGGAATTCACTGAGAGGGATCATTTCTAATTACTTTGCTGTTTGTTCTACTAAGTAGGGGATTCCAAAACGGAAAGTGTAGTACCAGGGCTCTCAAGCCTGCCCCGGGGCAGCGAGGGAGCGCTAGGCAGCTGACGCCTGCTTTGGAGGAGAGAGGTACAAGGCAAGATCGCTGGCTCGAAGAAAGAGACTTAAGGAGGGAAAAGGAGTTTGTCTTCATGTCACAACGTTAAAATTTGATTGAGCTAAACAAATAGAACATTTTTCTTTAAAGAAATCGTTCAAGTACAGTACTATTTTCACAAGAAAAAAAAAATGCAAAATTTTGAAGAGCTCTTAAGACAATTGTAACGTATACTCTAGATTCAGTTTCTTTTTGATTTTACTATCTCTTGTTATTTTATTTTCCTATGCAAATTATCTTCTCACTTAACGAGATGTTATTTCTCCCGCTGAATGATATGTGGCAACGAGTGTAAGTCATGACGTGGTGGTATGCAGTATATATAGGCGCGCTCAACTATACCAACAGAGCTTCGTTTTATGTGATAGGTTCTTCTTAATTATTGTTATGCGATTCTACGAAAGTTCGGATATTCAGTAGTAGTGTGATTTGTTGAGAGTGTGTTTGTTAATACCAGGAGCTCTCCAATAAAAGGTTTAAAGTGAGTATGTTTTCTCAGTTCATATTATTGTCAGACCTCTGTCTGGCCGTTAAGTCTCTTTCATTAAGTGTCTCCATTAAGTCCAGGGTATATTGTGTTTACCGCTCTAATAAGGAGCCTTCAAGGTACTAATGTACTAAAACCGAAGTTATAGTACTGATATTCAAGATAATGAGGAACGCTGAGTAAAAAGAAGTTCCATATTCAATGAATTTATTGCACGTGCGAGTCTTACCTAAACAACCTCTAGCACTTTGAAGATTAGGTACACTTTAGCTACGTCAAGTAACCTTCCAATAACCCTAACGTGACTTAACGAAAACTTTCCTGCACTACACGTCAGGCGTAAAACTTTATTCATTATACAATGCATTCACAGCAAGAAAAAGTTGAAGGCGGCTTTGTTCGTATACCACAAGAGAAATGTCAGAAGGAAAAATACACTATATTGAGAAAGGTCACCGGACACCTAGAATAGAAACACAACATATTGGCATACATTAGTACGGTGTCGTTCCACCTTTGGCCTTAATGCATGCACTGACGCTTCGAGACATGCTTTCGACAAGGTTTTGGAGGTTTTGCATGCGCTTTCATTCAGACCATAATGCTGCCGCTAACTGTTGCTTAATAGTAGGCCTTTGTTCCGTCCTAATTCATCCCATAGGTGTTCTATGGGATTAAGATAAGGGCTATGTGCTGGCCAGTCTACACACGATAGCGAATTATCGTCAAACCACGCAGTAACAGTAATTAAAAAGGTGGAAGAAATATTTCGTGCTAAAAGAATATCGTTTGTTGGAGTTAGCTGTCGAAGCACGATACTACAGGATACACATGCCTTAGTTGAAATAGTTTATAAATTTAATTATTAAACCATATACAAGGCAAAAAAGCACACAAGATCTTTCACACGGGTGCCCCCGTGCATCATCAGGTGAAGAAAACTTAAAGTATTTCAACTAAGGCATGTGTATCCTGTAGTATCGTGATTCGACAGCTAACTCCAACAAACGGTAACAGTCCTTGCTTTATGACTCGGTGCATTATCCTGCTGATACCAACAAGGCTGGGTTCCATAGCATTGCCACAGAGTTGGTAGAGTTGGTATCGAGGAGGACGAGCTGTTTAACAGGTTTGTCCAGGATAACCAAATGGGCCGGGATCATACCATTAAAAACACCCCCACACGGGTACACTGCCAGCTCCAAACTTGACCGTAGTAACACTACACTCTGGTAAATAGCGTTCCCCCGGCTGCCGCCATACCCGCACACGGCCATCAGACTGATGGATCGTGTATCTGGATTCATCAGTCCATAGGACCCGTTTCCATTGATCTACGGTCCACGATAAATGTTCTTTACACCATGCTAAACAACGAGTAGCATTCCGAGTGGAGATGAAAGGCTTATGAGCAGCCGCACGGCCATGGTAAATCATGGAATTAAGTTCTCTGCGAATGGCACGTGTGCATACCGAGGTTCCAGCATCTTTACTCAGCTGTGCACTGAGGTTTTGTGCAGTACTCCGTCGATTAGCTGTAACGACTCCCCTGAGGCTTCGACGTCCTCTCTAACTGATTTTCTTTGGTTTGCCGGTACGTTTTGTTTCTTCAGTCACGCTATGTGTCTTTCACTTATTCAGTATATCCAAAACAGTTGACTTGGGTATGTTTAAACGCCTATCAGTTTCTCTTATGAGCAACCCACTAACATAACAACAATCTTTCCTTTCTCAAAGTCAGTTCTCTCCCACCGCGACATTTTTACTCAACCTCACAGTGCGATATGATCGCGGTCAGCTGCAGGCTTGTTTTTATACCGTTTGCAGCTGTACCGCGCATTTTAACAACGCAGCAGATCCTTTCATTTGCTTTTGAAGGGGTGTCCGGTGACTTTTGTCAATATAGTGTATATACAAATTTTTTTCTTTTCCATATGGAGATAAAATTCATTCAAATATGGAGAAGCGAGTTTGTTGCTTGGATGATTTACGAGTTAGTATTGATCATGTTTCTTGCTTAGAAAATTAAGTATTGCCCCGAATTGAATAAATTCGGAACGTTAATTTACAAATTTACACTCAATGGACAAAACATTTCAGATACCTACCTAATAGAGTGTTGGTCCTCATCTTGCGCGTACACGCCGAGACATAGACTCCACCAGATGCCGGAGGGTTTCCGGAGGTAATGCCAGCCATGCCTGTTGCAGTATTGTCCACAACTCCGCCCGAGACGGCGTCGGTCCAGGATCCATGGAACTGATGTTCTGCTCCACGACATCCCAGAGAGCTTTCGCAGGGTTTCAATCCGGGGACCTTGAGGTCCACTGGATGCTTCCAAATTCAGATGAGTGTTCCTTGAGTCATGCTTGGGTGGTTGCGGTCCGGTAGGACGACGCATTGTCCTGCTGAAACAGACCGCGTCGGCCGCAAGATGTGCAAAGGCCATGAAAGCGTATAGGTGATCAACCAGCACATGCTGGTGGCGCGCATTGGTTTAGGACGTCTCCAGACACACTAAAGGATCGAATGTGCCCCATGAGAAAGCTCCCTAAACCACTACAGAGCCAGAACATAGCGGACTTGGCACGACGGGGCCATGGCTTCATGCTGTCGATGCCACACCCGCACCCTTCCGTCACCTCGGTACAGCTGAAAACGGGATTCAACTGACACCATGACGCGGCACTACTCTGGTGAGGTCCAGTTTTGATGTTCCCGGCACCAGGCGAGACGCAATTTCCGATGACGAACAGTGGCACAGGAGTAGGGCGTGGGTTCCCGTAGGACAGAGTGTGTAGTGTGCGACGTACCGTTCACACACTGACGCTGCTTAGGCCTCTAACATTTAATGTGGATGTGATTTGGGCCGCCCTTGCCGACCGGTTGGTCTGTGATAGTCCACGTTGAACCCGGTCTAAAATAGCGTCTTGTCAGTAACAGCTTGTTCTATGGGCGCTGGTACGTCCATCGATGACAAACTCGTGATACACCCTTGATACTGTTGCCGTCGGGAACCCTAGTGTTCTTAGTATTTGGGCAAAAGAATGACCCATCTGTCTTGCACCGACAGTGCTTCCACGATCAAAGTCGCTCAGATCACCACGTTTACCCATGTTCGTCAATGGTGATAAACCGTTTAGTAGCCCTGCTGTCCGCCTATTTATCGCCTGCGTCCGAATTGGGTTTATTCCATTCTGTGCAGGGGATACACATGTGAACTGCCCATAATCCTTATAGGGATAATGGGCAGTTCACATGAGAAAAACATCTTGTTAATTCAGCAAAAAAAATGTTGAATCAACCAAAAAATTTTGTCGATAGGCAGAAAATGTTTGTTGAATTTACAAATGTGTTTTGCTGAATATTATTGTTGATTCAACAAAATTTATTGTGATCATGACAAAACGTTTTGTTCATTTAACAAAATGCCTAGGTTGATTTTTGGGAATTTGTTTGATCCAACAATATGTATTGTTATCGTGATAAAACGTTTAGTTGAATTAACAAAATATAGCCAACGAAATGAATTTGTGTTGCCAACAAAACAATTCCGATGCACTTTAGCTAAAGTAACAAAATAAATCGACAAAACAGCTCAAAAACACTATTTTGTTGTTTCAAACAAACTTAACACACACACCCGCCCTCTCTCCGGAAAGAAAATGTTATATTTCAACACTTTTTACTCTCTCTCTCTCTCTCTCTCTCTCTTTCTCCCTCTCAGAAATTTCAATCCATATTACTTCTTGAGATAATCATTTTGTCTATAGCATAGCTTTCGTGTGTATTCTTTTCGGACAACATTTTTCACGTAACGACTTTATTAAAATACGAGACTTATTTTCTAGTGCCCATGATGAAATTTTGCTTCTGGGCCCCGCAATGAGATTTCGTCCCAGGGCCCGCAAAAGCCCCCCCCCCCTGCAGCGAAGTCTCAGGTTTTCGTCAAAAAACTACGAGTAGCAAATTGCATACATTTGTACATAAACTTATGATCATACGTGAACATAAAACTTAGAGAAAAAAATCAGACACTTTTGCAGACCTGCAACTTCCTCACAAACAGGCGCGTACTGATAGCCCCCGTAAGCCTCGCGTTGCGGCGGGGGGGGGGGCTCACGGCTAAGAGGGTCTCTAGCCTTAGCAAAAACATTTATTTTTCAGAATAGTTTGAGGAAACTTCGTATGAATAAAGAAACAAGCAGCAATCTTTTACGGCAGCTTTGAAACAAGTATCAAAAAGAAACGTAATTTGGTTGTTGTTTTCGCGGTTAAAATTTATAAAAACAGGTTGACGGGGAAGCAGTTATTTCAGAAGGTCTGAGACCCCTTTGAACAGTCATAGAAATAATTCCTATACAAGCATATTAACGACAGAATGTGAAAGAAATATCAGTTCAATGAATGAAAAGTTTTTACTAGTGAGGATAAGGGGCAGTACATAACACAATTGTTCGCCCGTAACTCCGCATACTTCAGAATATATGAACTGAAAAGTGTTATTTGCGAGGAGAAGAGACCTGTGCCATTTTTCATTTTTATAACAGAGTTAAGAGAAAAAAATTTTACTATGTACAAAATCTTGTAGCATTATGTTAAGTGTGTTTTTTATATTCAGTAGAGTAAATAATTTAAGTAGTCTTATTTTTTTCTTTTGTGTAATTCTTAACTGTTATTTGTTTGCTTACTTATGTTCGGTATTTTTGTATAAATCGGAAAAGGTCATTAGACACTGCCACATGAAAGTTATGTGTTTTGTATGTGTGACCGCGAAGCATTTCAAAGCCTTAGTTCTCTAGAAGAATAAAAAAATTTTTGTGTGGTTTATTCAATTTTGGCGTAACTGATTTGCAATACGTATTTTCTATTGGTATAAAATCAGGGCAATTATTTCAATTACAAGATGCACATTTGTGTTACACGCAGTAAAAGGAGCAATAATTTTGGTTTTCCGCAAAATACCTGTAGGTTCCAAAGAATTTTAATTATTAAAACGCCTAATAAAGCCTAATAAATAATATGGAATTAAACATTTAAGTAACTCAGGGCTTATAGATTTTCTCTCAAAAGGGTCTTGATGAGATTTTTTTCGGGGGGGGGGGGGACAGATTTTCCAGTACGCCACTGCTCACAAAATGATAAAAACCATATCTACGAGCGAATATTTTTGTGTAGTAAATAAAAAGGACTCTTTTAAAATAAATACCTTAGCCCTCCCCCCGCCCTCTGTTACATGTTTTAGTGATTGATTTTTAATGCAAAGTGGAGTAACTGACAAATTAGTGACTTAAACTTTTATACGAGCTCATATACGAAAATGCAAAAATTGCTTTTTTTTTTTTTAGTAATGTTTTTAAAGTCACTGAATAATTGACCTCCATATATAGTCCTAAACCAACTTTGATTTTGTTCTTTTTATTTCTTTAAATTTTAGTTTCTGATTTGAACACATACTGTTGAATGCATAAAAGTAGGGGCCACAAAATGATGAAATTTAATTCGCTATTTCATGAATGCGGAAAATATTATTATGGTGATTACAATACAGCAGATCAGTATCTGTACGTCCAAGGTCGATAACCTATTCAAAAATCGGGGTGGGAGCGGAAACTAAAAAAAAAAAAAAAAACGCTTACAAAATTTCTCTTTACAAAAGAATTCTGCAGAAAATGATTTTTTTTTTTTTCCTAAACTGTGGGGCTTTTTGAAGGTGCGGGGTCCTAGCAGATCCGTTGCCCCCATGTTCCAGCAGGCCCTGCTTCGCTAAAAAATTTCGAAAAACATGAGATGCCTGATCAGTTAAAGGGCCTATAAGCTGAGTATTTAAACGTTTTATCTCAGTTTGATTTGCCAGAACTTTTCTTTTTTCCTTTCCTTTCTTTCTTTCTTTCTTTCTTTCTTTTTTTTTTTTTTTCAGGCCATCCTGTTTAATAGAACGGCTCCACCAATAAAGGAGAACTTAATTTTGTTGTTGCTTCCCAACACAAACAGAACATAATTTGTGTTCGCGTCTCGTACTCGGAGCATTTCAGGTTTCACTTATCTTGCAATCGGGTCACGTATTGGTGAGTTTTGATCGGAGATGAACACGGAGGAGAAGCTCATATAACTTGAATCCCATGTTCTGTGGAAAGGAACCAAATCGTAAGCTGTCATGCTGTCACAGAAAGCAATGTGTAGACCTTTTATACATGTAAATGACCGTAAAATGCTCATCCGTCGAGGTAACGCGGAATTATTATGCGGTTTATTAATGCGCTGTAACAGGGTTTGCATGAGAACAGAGCGAACATGACAAAGGTTTCGAACCGCGACTTTGAAGTCACCGAATCGTCGTGCCTGCTCAGGTATTGGGGTAGGTCAAATCCAATATTCGCGAAGTGCTCCTGACCGCATACCCTGCAATATTCACGTCACATCTCCCCATAATTATTTTTATTCTGCAACTGCTATCCCCTTTGAATCACTTTTTTTTTTTATTGTCGGTCTCTGTGGGATGAATCTTGTTGTTTCCTTATTTGGCGCGACGACAATCCAGTTCAGTCTCTAAAACGAAAGTTGAAAACATTCAATTCAAAGTAGCCCAACAAAAACATTTGAACATTATGAGCATCAGTGGAAGCTTTCCAAGGAATTTCTGCAATGCAGAATTGATTTCGACCTCTTATTTAGCAAAAGCGGTATAACGGCTCTTGCACCTTTTCCTCACTTTACGCGTGTTTAGATTTGCCTTGGGTTAAAGCGAGGGTCATCACCTTTTTATTTATTTTGACATAGGACTACGTCTAACTCCGCGGATCGTATGGGGCGACGTTCGGCAGACCGCTTGTGAAAAAAATAGGTCCCAATTGAAATCATTATAGCGTTAAAAATACATGCCGCACACTAATCGTGTTAGCATATTCGTAAACAACATGGAGTTCAATTCGCGTACTGCGCAATAAATCATGCGCACGACGCTCCCCTCGCTCCCTGTGCGCTGAGTAGATGATGCAATATTTCTGGGTATGCCACCGCGTTTGACTCAGTCTCTTTCGGCAACCGTGAGCGCAACACGAATCTGTACGTGGTATCGTTTTAAAGCTCTCGACAAGATCTATTCACCAAACAGAAGTCATCGCTCTTTCCACGTTAATAAGTGTGTCGCGGAAAAATTCTCATCGGTCACCACCAGGAATCGAACCCAGGATCTTCCAGTTACGCGCCGGACATGCTACCCCTGCACCAAAGCGGCCTCAAATTCTCCAGACTCACAAGTGATTAACTGCCAAACCACATGGTAGGTTGCTTCATGGAGCCCCACCACACAGTGCTGGGGATTCACCAAAGATGGAAAGCAGCAACTGAACAAAAAACTAGAAGGCGATTGAATAATGAATTCATACACTCGATGTGGACCAGGAACACCAAACAAAAGTAATCGCTCTTTGGTGAATCCCCAGCACTGTGCGGGGCTCCATGAAGCAACCTATCATGTGGTTTGGCAGTTAATCATATATGAGTCTGGAGAATTCGAGGGCACTGTGGTGCAGTGGTATGTCCGGCGCGCAACTGGGAGACCCAGGGTTCGATTCCCGGTGGCAGCCGATGAGAATTTTTCCGTGACTCACTTATTAAAGTGGAAAGAGCGATGACTTCTGTTTGGTGCTCCTGACCCACGTCGTGTGCATGAATTCAAGATATATTCAAATATACGAAGAACATTTCGCTGTAATTTGAACTGAGCATTTAAAAAATTGTTTTCTTGTGAACCGGTGAACACTTTTGACAATATCGCGGTCTATCTGGACAACCGTGAGTGCAAGATGACTTTGCGTGGTAACGCTTTAAAGCTCTCGACGAGATCTCTTCAAATATATAAAGAACATATCGCAGTGGTTTAAACTAAAAATTTAAAAAATTGTTGTCGTGTGAACTGGTTATTATTTTCGACAATGCAGTGGAATTCGCAGAATGAACGCAAGCAAAAGTGGAGAAAATCAAAACGAGAGGCAAGAGCAAGTGATGGGGAATGTAAGAAGGCCAAGAAGACTGCAGCCCAACGAATTAGAGAGTATCTGGAACACCTGAAAGCAGCTTGTATTATACACACCAAAGGTATCAGAAGCCTTCCCGCAAGTGGCCAGAAGGGATGCGGCAACATACCGATCAATATGTTGGGCGATTTCAACTTCAACATCAAAGACAGGGTGCCTCTTACGAGAGATTCAAAGAGATCTCGGCATGGATGTACAACATCCATGCCGAGATAAAGGCCGATAGCAGCGAGAGCTGCTATCGGCCTTTATCTCATGTGCGTCCTGCGGGGTAGGAACGTCACAACTTTTATATCTCCCTGAAGCTCCAGAAGCTGTTCTCCACTTGACCAGCCGACTTAAGTAGTTAATCCTTTCGCCGGGCTGATTTTGGAGATCTAATCTATTCCCATTTCCCCTATTCACTGACACAAAACGATGAATATACACTGACAACATCAGTTAAATACATTCAAAAAATGACATTTACTTAATTTGTCATTTTCTTGTAGGACTTCCGTCCACAGTTAGTAGAGTTTAGGTCCCAGCCACCTATACAGCGAGATCGCCTTTTGGGCAGGACACAGAAACGGAAGGAATGAGAGCAAGTCTAGCGACTTTGACAGAACAGTTTGTAGTGAGATTAGAGTACACTAGATGGCGCCAACGTAAAAGTACGATGTTGCACACAGAGGGGTGAGGGAATTTCAGGGGGGGGGCATAGGAAAGGATATCCATTTAACCAGTGGGTCCGGCCTGGGGGCCGTCACTTAACGTGCTCGTCCGATGCATGGCGGATATTCAGCGATTGTTAGTAAATCATACCATCTCTGAAAGATCTGCCAGGTTCGAACCTGAGGACCTTGCATTGATAGTCTGACTCGCTAACCACTAAGCCATCCGCGGCTCCAAAAAATAACATTAGTGTATGCCGCTATTCTTATCGTGGTACTTAACATTGTTCACTTGTTTACCAGACTGTTAATCCTTTGCTGTTGAATGCTAGCCCATCTGTAGAGGCATTTAGTGTCATACGGATGCTGTAGAAAATGGCGCAAACAAGAGACCTTTACGATTAAAATGTGAATATTAAAGCATATTAACATTATTTAGCCCGTTTCGGGGAATTTTACAAACGAATTGTTGGCACTACCGAGATAAATTAATAAATTTTAAGTTTCTTTGCTTTTTTTTTTTTTTACTCGCTATGAACATTTTGGAATATGTAAATATAAAACAGATCTTGAATTAAAACTTCTTTTTCTGCATATGGCCACATTGCATTTATTATTACGTCACGCCGAAGTTGGCTTCTGTCTTGTCACTAAAAGAAGTGTGTGAAACTTAAATTTGCTGGTGGCGTAACTCGAATCACATCGTTTTACTCCGCAGCCGATTGTTTTCCCAATTAAGCTACTCCGGCAGTAGCTTATCGCTGCTACTTGCCGTCTTGACATGTATGTTATCTCTGTAGTACGTCACAAGTGACAAGACAGAAGCCATCTTCTGCGTGACGTAATAAAAAATGCAATGTGAGATTTTTAAGGACCTCCGTGATGCTTAAACATAAATGCAAATAAAGCACCAGATAAAATTAAGAAGATCCTGTCCAAGTCATAGAATTTATCATGAAAGATAATGACAAATTCCGTTTCCCCATTTGAAAACGTGGAATTCTTCAAAATCGGTTCAATTTATGTTTGATTCCTGCTAGATCGAAATTTTGGGATATCTTACTGTCGAAAGGTATTCCACATATTTGGTGAATCAGGAAATAATTTGGGAAAGCGATTCACTTCATCAACCGGACGTAAAATCAGTTTGAGTGACAGTGCCTGTTGAGGCGCGGTGGAAAACTACAGGAAAATTGGGGGAATCTAATTTCTCCTCTATGAACACCTTAGACTAGGAACGAGGAGGAGTCTTTCCCTAATTTAGGACCATGGCCGGCATTAAGCAGATTGGACCGATTGCTCCCAATTGGGCTCCGCGCCTAACAGGGAACGCACTAGCATAATTCACTTCAATCATGTCAAATATACACACTAGAACATATTGCAACGTACACTTAACGTCACATTGTAGGTTTTATGGAGAACAGAAACGATTTTAATTTTCGGTACGTATGTACAGTGAACATCAGCAGGATGTAGGTTGTGCGCGCCTGTTGCACCGCTAGTTTAACCATCCTTACACTCCTTATCCCAACACCATCTAGATGGTTTTGACTTACCCGTGAAAAGAGGTAGAATAGCCTTCAGAGTGCACCGTTTTGATCAAGTGATAGATAGAGCACTGCAAACACTTGAACCACGAGTTAAACAACTGAAAAAGCATAACAATTTATTTGAATTTTTGTGCAATTTTCAGGACCTGTCCAAGGATACCATAAGTAAATGCGCAGCAGATCTGGAAGTGGCATTGACAGATGTCAAGCTAGAACAGGAAAATGAACAAGTAGATACCATGAAACTGCCTGATATAGATGGTCACATGCATTGTGAAGAAATGGAGGCACTGAAGCCAATTCTGCCAGAAGAGATTACGAAACCCCATGAAAATACTGGTTCCTTGATCGCAACAACAGGTCTACAACATTTCCAAATTCATTTATTGCCCTCCGGATTTTCTTGATAATCCCAGTGACTGTGACATCAGGAGAAAGGAGTGTTTCCAAACTTAAACTGATAAAAACTCATTTGAGATCATCAATGCAGCACGAACGCTTGAACAGTTTGGCAATTATGTCCATTGAATGTGAAATTAGCAGCAGTTTAAACTTAGGCAAAATACCAAAAGACTTTGCAAAGAAAAAAGCAAGAAAGATAACTTTTTCACGTTAAAGAACCTTTAATAATAATAATATGCCTTTTAATATTTAATAATAATAATAATAATGCCGCTTTCAGACTTGATACATCGCACCCGTCCTTGAAGGAAGAGAAGAAAAACCTTAGGAAGAGGTGGAATCTAGGTTATAATAATAATAATAATAATAATAGCATATCATGAAGGACACGTCAGTGGAACGTGTCACATGTCGGCAATCCCATCAAACGCCAGAGACCAAGCAACATATAACAGCAGGGTGTAGAGTCCTCACACAAACAGAGTACACGAACATGTACAATCAAGTCGCCAAGATTGTCCATCAGAAATTGGCAAGAAAGCACCACCTCATTACAACTGGGTCTGTGCCCTGCTACAAGTATGAGCCAACAACGCCGCCAGCTAGAACAACATCCACAAGATGTACTGGGACAGATCGATCAGAACAGATAAGACCATCAACCACAATCGGCCCGACATCGTCCTGGTCGACAAGGAGAAGAAGCCAACATACCTTATTGACATAGCCGTGCCCAACACGTGCAACATCCAAAAGACGCACGGAGAGAAGCTGTCAAAGTATCACAACCTACGATACGAAGTCAAGGATACGTGGCATATGGAGAACGTCACCACCGTCCCCATAGTAATATCAGCCACAGCAGTTGTACCTAAGACCATTCACACTTTATACAGACACTAGACTTTCAACCTAACACCTACATGGAACTACAGAAGGCAGCTATCTTGAACACTTGTAGGATAGTAAGGAAGTTCCTGGACAACTGAGAGAAAGAAATATCACTTTCCAGACTTGGTACGTCAGTACCCGTCCCGGAAAGAAGAGAAGAAAAACCTTAGGAAGAGGTGGAATCTCATAATAATAATAATAATAATTTGCCTTTTTATTTTATTAATAATTAAGTGAAAACACAAATTATTACTTAATAATGCTGTTCTTACAGTTTGTTTAAAAAATAAATGTAATATTTTCATTAAATCATTGCAGAGTTGATAAAACAAGTGGTTTTGTAACTATTTAGACTTTTCAAAAGTAATCAACATATTTTGGGTGTTTACTTGTTGGCTTAAGTATGAGCAATTTTATGTTAAAATGTTTTAGATCCATTTGGTCCGTTAAATCCCATGCACTTTTTAAACGCATATTTGGATTGATTTCCACTGTGTAATAGAGATAGAAAGTCTATAACAAACTTTATTTAGCGGCATAGATTCTGCAGACCATGGCTGTGAACCTGGGGCCCCTAAAAATGTTTCCAATCGGGCCCTGCAACTCCTAAGGTCGGCCTTGTTTAGGACTACGGGTTAAAAGGAATTAAGGGTCAGCCAGGGTCGTAAGGATGAATACATCTTGGAACTCGAAACTCAAGTTCAGTAGTATGGGGTATGTAGAAGCCTGGTGCCTGGACCGCTCACACAGGGGAACCAACAAGCATCATTTTACATTCAGGTACGTTTCAGTGCGAAGACACAGGACAAGCTTTCTTTTTTTTTTTTTTTTTTTTTTTTGCAGAAGGATAACAAACAAAATTAAATTTTAGCATAATCCCTTTTGGCACTCATCCATCTTTCAGCAGTGCCACCCTCTTTTTGCGCACGGTGGGAAGGGTTTAAATTTCAGGAAAAACTTAGTCGTGAACGTACGCGAATTCTCAGTTGGCATTTTTAATCCTTCATGGCTGCTGGACATTTATTTTGCTTTTCTAGTGACATTCGATTATACAGTTTCCGCCGTACTTAAATACAGTGCTTTGATTTCTTCCTTTCTTTGTTTTTCCGGACACAATTGAACTAACAATTCCCACATCCATGACAGATTGTTTAGCTCACTAAGGAGTGAGCGTTTCTGGTCCTGATCTTCGAAGGTCAAATCTTCAAATGACAGGGTTTCAAGTTCGTTTCTTGGCTAGACATTTCGACAATTGTTGATTGTGGACAGGAAAAGGTTTAATCGCATTCAGGAACGTTAAGTAGGGAGTATATCTCTAAAATCATTTCACAGTTATTTGAATTTCGACGTTGACAGAATAGTTAAGTAAGAATGTCACAGTATCGAAAAATCTGGAACTATAGCATATAATTTTAATTTCTAAGAAAAACGTCTGTCCTAGAGGACAGATTCAGTTCCCGTGAATACTTTGTTCAGGGTCATATTTTATTTTATTTTATTTTATTTTAAAGGGGGTTTGAAATCCACCATGATCAGCAGTTAGAATTATGGGCGGTCACCAGTCAGTAATTCAAAGCCAGTGGTTCTAAGAGTTGGGAACAGCACCCTCCGATTACTTTGATCACTCACAGAGTAGGAAACGGGTCAAAACATTTTGGACCCGGACATCACATGATTGGACCAGTGGCGTAACTAACACAACGTGCGCCCCCCCCCCTCCTACTTACTTCAGCACCCCTAAGCACAGTAATTTACCCAGGATTTCGAACACGAGGGAGGATGTGTTTTTTACTATGTGTGTGTGTGGTGGTGGTGAAGGGGAGGATCAGGAAGACAGATAGAGTGTCTGGAAGAAGTAAGGGATTACCTAGACCCCTGTTGTTTTGAATTTTTAAGTAATTTCTAGAACAGAAATACGTAATGAGGTGCGTATGGAGACATAAAGAATGGCTCAGTATACCTCCGGAACAACATACTAGTTTTTTAAGTAATTTCTAGAACAGAAATACGTAATGAAAGGTTATTAATTAGCCAATCAAGATTAATACGGTGCGCAGACCGATTCATGAACATCAATATACATTTTATCGCGAGGAACGAATTCGGCAAAATATATTTAAATGGTTAAGGTTAATAATTATAAGACTTCATAATCACTTATTTTACTTTCACTTGTCTCTGAAGTGCCTGTTTTTTGTAAATCGACTGCTTTTAAACTTTAAACAGTTAGCATGCTAAACAAATCATCATTCTTTTCAACGAGCTTAATTGACTCTGCGCAAAAAGAACTGGTTGAGTTTTGCAAGTTCCTTCGCGTGCTCTCCTCCTCTTTTCTCTCGCCGATTCTGTACACCAGGGGCGCACACAGAATTTCCTCAAGAGGGGTCCTACAAAAAAAAAAAAAAAAATGCACGGGACAAATGAAACTAGAAATTGGGCACACACATATGGATTATATATATCTATGTGTGTGTGTGTGGATTCTTTTTGTTAGCATAAATTAGCACTGATGTGTTTCACAGGTTAAAAAAACCTTACTCTTTTGAATAAGTCTGCTAAATTAAATGTGCATTAATATATTCATTAATATTTATGTAAGACCTTAAGACGTACAGAAAAATAAAGTTTAAATCGCTTCTCTTACTGTAATGCAGAAACATTTTCATCTAAGCTCACTTTAAATAATATATATATAAATTATATGCTTGCCCTGACAGCACTGTTCATTACACTGTTAAAGAGCAGACACGTTATCAATGGAAAACAAAAAAGTTAAGTAAACAATAATATTTAACTCACCTAAGTATTCCTCATCGAACTTTGGAAAACTATTACAGTTGTCGAACTACCTTTTCAGCTTTTCAGAGAGAGAATTGAATAAATCTAAAACTGAATAATCCATGAGTTTTCTTTTTTTTTTTGATTGGAGGTTTAACGACCACCGTGAGCAACTCAATGGGCTATAAACAGTCGCCCGTCCCTAATTTAGGGTCACTGGTTCCAGGGAAAGCCAGTGCCTTAAGACAAACACAACATCCATGCTTCACGGGATACGAACTCTTTACGGACGAATGATTAGAGCCCATCGCTTAGACCAATGCGCCACCAGAACGGCACCCATGAGTTTACAATGAAGCATACTTTTGAGCAAAAACAGTCATTCACAGTTCGGTTAGAAAAAGTCATTCATAAGCAAGCTGCTGCTCCCTCGAAAAATGACAAATTTAGGAAGTTAGTCTCTCATGTCCTAAACGGATGGAAATCAACAGATACAAATATCAAGCACAGACGCAGACCTTCTTAACAGAAAATAGTGTGTTTACATCCAGGCCTATATCTTGTGTATCCTCCCTCCCCTCAGAGGAGGAACGCCCATTAGCACCCCATATGTGACTGAGGCCCGAGCCATGGAGAAATTTCCTAGAAAAGGTTATGGGAGCACGAGAGACTGGGAGAGTGATGGATTCCTGGCTCCTCAAACACTCTGGGGTTTTACTATTTCCCTGCTTCAATGCTTGCCATCGTCAGCCATCCAAAACAGATGCAGCATTCCTAAGGCAAAAGAGCACTCTGATTTCTGTGATTGATACAATCACATTACAGCCAGCTCGTTTCTATAAACATGTGTAGAAAGATTTTTAATTTCGCCGTAGTCGGAATAAGGTATTTCAAAATTCTGGAGGAGGGGCGGACCCGACGGACCCACCCCGTGTGTGTGCGCCCCTGCTGTACACTTGTGACATTTGGACACTTTGTGGCATTTTGTAAATGGATGTCGTTCGCTTGTGTATGCAAGTTTCCACACAGTGAAGGAGGTAGACATACTCACTCTATAAGGAAGAAGTAAAACCAACAGCAACGTTTAATTGTTTCGTCCAAAACTAAAATAAATAACTTGAAGAAATCGCCCTCTTATACGTAGTAGATCTGCGGCTGATGTGACTAAATGTTGACACCTGTCGCGTACGTAATCCTAGGACTCTGACTACACATCCTCCACAGGGAATTCCCATGTGGCCTCGCAGTTTTTTTCCACAGCAGCGTAGAGAGAGAGGGTGATTGGAGAGCGATCGTATTATTTGCAACCTATTGCAAAGAGATCGTATTATAACCTAGAGCCGAAGAGCCGAATAATTTCAATCTGTAGGGCAATTAGTGTTTTAGTGAAACTTGACATTTAATTAAGCAAAGCTAAATATATCTTTAAGGAAAATATGAATCTTTGGTTCATTATTTTTTTGTTTGTTTTCGTGCGTGTTCGAATTTTTTCATATAACTCTCAGCTGTAGTACGCCCCTGAGTTGCTTACGACCCCCTGCTACTGCGGGGGCTGTGGATGGGGGGGGGGTAGTTACGCCACTGAATTGGACCTGACCCAGACCCGAACGTCTCATAATTGGACCCGATCCGGATCTGCCCTCGGATATATCTGCTTTGAACTATAAATTCGAAACTCAATTTATAATTATACATAATCATATACTGTACGTATATATAGATGTATACATAGGCGTTCAAAAAATCTCTCTGCAGTAGGTATATACAAAAATCATATACAAATGTATAACTGGAAGTATAATTTACACACAGAAAGTGTTGGAACTGTCATCCTTCACATAACTGCTTTACACATGTTTTCAAACACATCTGCGAGAGGAGAAAAAAAAATCCCTCCGCAATGATATAAATGCTGTTCCACTTAATTTTGAAGGTGTTGCAGTCAATTTTTTGAATTAAGTAGCTTGATGTATGTTCAGTTTCAGTTTTTGCTGTTTTCTTGATAACACATCAAGCTTCAGAATATGTTTCACAGTAACACCAGCTTCTGATGAGTTGAACGTTTCCAAAATGTGGATGTTGATTTTATCATTGCCCCTTCGAAGGAAGGAACACTCATGAAATTAACATTCACATTTTGGAAACTTTCAACTCATCAGAAGCTGGTGTTTCTGTGAAACATATTCTAGTTTCTCAATGAGACTAAACAACTTCCAACATTCACTCTACCTTTTTTTGTTTTCAACTAGCACGTATTTGTTGGCGTCAACGCTTTTTTCAATCTCCTTAATATTAAATTCATCCATATTAACAAATAAGGCATTAATTCCGACACGACATGCAACGGGAACGGGATGTTAGCACGTCAAAGAAAAACCTCTGAATGCTCAATGGAAAAGATGCGATGTGAAAATGAACTCTCAGTCTTACAATGTGACACGCGGGGTATGAGAGAGGGAATCGCCAGAGATGCAGGCGACAGTCGTTTACCAGTATCTTACTCCACACAATCCCACTGAAAACAAACGCAAATGAAGTATCGTTTTATGATATGATATCGTTGGTCGGTGGAAATCTTCTTTTCTTAAAGAAAGAGATCGTATGACAAATCCTTTTCAATCCGCTGGGACCAGCATGGACCATAAATTCCACGGTGCGCATTTTTCTTTAAAATATTTCTTTTTATCTTTTCAAAAATAAAACGAAACTAAAACCGGGTCGAAATCGGGTCAGGAACACCTTGACCCGACCAGTTTGACCCGCAAGAAATTATCGACCCGTTGACCCGTTTCCATCTCTGATCACTCATGCGCTGCCAACTACTATTAAGGATGGGCACATCGATGTTGGACATCAGTGGTTACTCATTCGCGAAACATCGATGCATCGATAGTATCGGTGAAAATCTCGATGGCCGCCGGTGGCGCAGTGGTCTAAGCGATGGCCTCTGATCATTCGTCCGAAAGGGGTCCGGGTTCGAATCCCGGTGAGGCATGGATGTTGTGTTTGTCTTACGGCACTGGCTCTCTCCCTTCCCTGAAACTAGTGACCCTAAATTAGGGACGGGCGACTGCTTATAGCCCATTGAGTTGCTCACGGTAGTCGTTAAACCTCCAATAAAAAAAAAAATCTCGATGTTTCTGTAATAAACAGAAGAAATCGACATTTCCATCTGCAGCAGTACATGGGCTACAGTGTGGCGTACCTGGAAAACTCACCCCCGCCCGCAAATGAAATATCTTCGACGTCCTCTTGCGAAAATGTATTTGCTTTCAATTACTGAAAATTTTAAATTCCATGTTACACTAAGTGTTATGGAAAAAGCAATATTGTTACACTTTATTGCGTGTAACACAGATGCACCCGTTATAATTAAAATTATACCCTAGTTTTATACCAATACAAAGTATTACGAAACACTTACGTCAAGTTAATCCTATCATGCAACTTTTATTATTTTTTTAGAGAACTAAGGCCAGTCTCTTTGAAACGTCTCACCATCCTGTACATAAAACACGGAACAGCCGTGTTACAATGTCTAATGACCTTTTCCGGTTTATACGAGAATACAGAACATAAGTAAGCAAATTAAAAAGTAAAAATAAGAATTGTGTGAAATTATTTACCTCTTGAATATAAAAAAAAACACTTAACTTTAAAATGCTTAGCACATAGTAAAAGTCTTTTCTTTTGATTCTGTTATGAAAAAATGGCACAGGTCTTTGTTTTTTTTTTTTTTTTTTTTTTGTTTCCGCAAAGAACACCTTTTAGCTCCTTATATTCTGAAGGATGAGTAGTTATGTGCAAACAAGTGTAATATACACAGTGCGTCAAAGAATTTTTAAAACTGGCGCTAGATTTCAGCCTACGGTGGCGCCACCAGTGTAATCGCGAATGCGTTATAAACCGTGAGCATCTGCTTTGCTTTCTGCCAAAAGTACTGCGCAGTTGTTAAAGTAACTCAAACGAAACGACCGTTCATTAGCGAAGTAAAAATTTTTTCATGTTGAATTATTAAGATGGAACAAAGGGCTGTTATTAAATTTAACGCAAAACTTGGTAAAAGTGCCTCGGAAACGTACCAAATGATGAAACAAGTTTACGGTGAGTTTTGTTTAAGTAGATCAAATGTTTTCCTGTGGCACAAACGTTTTTTGTACGGAAGAGATACGCTAGAAGATGATAAGCATACTGCAAGACCAAATTCATCTAGGACACCTGAGATTATTGAAAAAGTACGTGATTTCGTGGCAAACAATCGATGTGCGTCACTAAGAATGATGGAATTCTCTTTAAACATCAACAAAGAAACGATTAGAGCCATCCTGCATGAAGATTTGGGCAAAACAAAAGTCTGTGCTAAATTTGTTCCACACACGTTAACCAATGAACAAAAATCAAGGAGAAGTGCACATTGCAGAGACATCGTTTCAGCCGCTGAAAATGATCCAAACTTCTTAAAATCGATTGTTACTGGTGATGAAATGAACAAAAATCAAGGAGAAGTGCACATTGCAGAGACATCATTTCAGCCGCTGAAAATGATCCAAACTTCTTAAAATCGATTATTACTGGTGATGAAACGTGGTGTTTTCAATATGATCCTAAAACAAAGCGACAAAGTGCGGAATGGAAGTCAAAAAACTCACCACAAGCAAAAAAACAAGAAAAGTTCCATCGAAAATCAAAACAATGCTCATTACATTCTTCGATAGTAAGGGTATTATCCACAAAGAATTTGTTCCAAGTGGACAAACAATTACTGGTGAGTTTTATTTAAATGTTTTGAGGCGTTTGATGGGCAGAATTCGTCGCATTCGTCCAGAATATCGGGATGAAAACAGTTGGTGTTTGTTGCATGATAATGCACCCAGTCACACCTCACTTGTTGTTCGTAGATTTTTGTCGAAAAATAACGTCTGTGTGTTGAATCATCCACCGTATTCGCCTGATTTAGCACCCTGCGACTTTTCTTTATTCCCAAAACTTAAAATGACGTTAAAAGGGTGTTATTTTGATGATATTTCGACCATACAAAGAGCTTCAACGCGTGCTTTGGAGGCAATTCCGCAAAGTGAACTGGAACAGGCATTCGAATCATTATTAAATAGCTGTAACAAGTGTATTGAAGCCGGAGGTACTTATTTTGAATAACAAACCAAAACAAATTATAATTTCTTGTTTGTATTTCATTTTACAGACCCAGTCTTAAAAATTATTTGCCGCACTGTGTATAACGCCTCATCCTCATTGATATAAAAATTTAATTGTTTCAGCTGATATTTCCATCACATTCTCTTGTTAAAATGATGTACAGGAACGTTTGCTATATGGCAATGAAAAGGGGCCTCAAGTCCTCTGGAATAGCGGCTTTCTCGTCACCCAATTTTTATAGACTAAAGCGAAAATGATTTCTTGTAGATTTTACTTGTTTACTGGAACAAAAAAGTACCAAAAATTGCTCTTTCGGAGATATGGTATCCCCTTTTAATACTTCATTCAAAGCTGCTGTCAAATATTCCCGGTTATTTCTTGAACCAGTTTCATATAAAGTACCCGCAAAAATTTTTAAAAATCGTTCTGCTGAGGCTAGGGCCCCTCTTAGCCATGACCCCCCCCCCCCCCCCACATACTGCGGGAGTTGCGGTGGCTATGCAGTTCGCCCATGCATGGGCACATCGGTGGGTAAAATCTCTGTTCAATATAACGGTGATTACTCACCAATTCAGCATCGAGTAAATAATAATATTTGTTAAAAGGCTCGATGTATCGGTGGAAACCTCGACGGATCGGCTCCCATATCATGGAGAAAAAACACGATTTTCATCAACGAATCATCTACCAAAACAGCCAATAGAAAGATGATATTCCCTTCCTCTTTATAAGAAGGCATCAAAAATAAATTTATTTACTTTTCGTAGAAAATATTCTTTACCTGTTTCAAACAGCGGTCATGAAAGCTGGATGCAATGTCGAGTTTTAAACATGGATTATTATAGGTGGCAAAACACTGATATTAAACGACATTAAGGACTTTTATCCATTCCTACTGCCAACCCTTGTTTCATCCACGGCCAACCCTTAATCTGATCGAAACAGGGGCGTACTAATAGCCCCCACAAACCCAGCAGTGCGGGGGGGGGGACTCGTGGTTTAAAAGGGCCTTTAGCCTCAGCAGAAAGATTTTAAATTTCTTTTCCACCTGAAACTTCGTATGAAGCTGGTTAAAAAAATAGCCAAGAATTAAGGTAGCTTTGAATGAGGTACTAAAAAGAAAAGCAATTCCCCCCCCCCCCCAGTAAATAAGTAAAATATTTAGAAATCATTTTCGTTGCTTTAGTTGGCAAAAACTGAATGACTAGAAAGCAGCTGTTCAACAGAACTTGAGTCCCCTTTTCACAACCCTAGCAATAGTCTCTATGCGTATATGTTAACAAGAGAATGTGAAAGAAATATCAATTCAATGAGTGGAATTTTATACCAATGAGGATAAGGTGTTATCTATTGCAGTTGTTTGCACATAACTAAGCATCCTTTAGAATATACGAATAATAAACTAGAATGTGTTCTTCGCGGGAACTGAAAATCAGAGACCTGTATCATTATTTTATACTGTATACTGAGACAAGAGGATACCATATCTCCGAAGCTCTTTAATGCCACATTGGAGGGTGTCTTTCAGTCGCTGAGCTGGGAAAACAAGGGGATAAAGATTAATGGAGATTATCTAACCCACCTTCGTTTTGCTGATCACATAGTCATTTTTGCAACTACCCGATCAGAGCTGCAGAGTATGATCCAGGAACTTGCTGACAAGAGTAAAGAAGTGGGATTAAAATTGAACTTTCAGAAGACAAAAGTGATGTTCAATGCTTTTACAAGAAATGAAGATTTACTGATTGATGGAGAAAAGCTGGAGATAACAGACACGTACGTTTATCTTGGACAGCAGATATCAAGTGAGGGTCACATTTATGAAGAAATTAATCGGCGTACAAAACTTGCCTGGAGAGCTTTTGGAAGAAACAGCATAATTTTCAAGAGCAATATGCCATTATGTCTTAAAAGAAAAGTGTTTGATCAATGCATCCTTCCAGTGCTTACGTATGGTGCAGAGACGTGAACCTTAA
Organism: Macrothele yani; assembly: GCA_039090855.1. NCBI lineage: Eukaryota > Metazoa > Arthropoda > Arachnida > Araneae > Macrothelidae > Macrothele > Macrothele yani. Next base: position 44,354,900 of record CM077024.1, read on the forward strand.
CTAAAAGAGACATACAAAGGCTGCAGACAACTCAATAAAGCATGGAGAGGTGCATGCTTGGTGTAACCAGGAGAGATAAGAAGAGGAACTCGTGGATCCGAAAAATGACAAGAGTGGAAGACATCATGATCAGAGTTAAATCCCTGAAATGGCAAAAGGCTGGACATACTGCCAGAAGGACAAACTATCGATGGACAGCCAAAATTTTAGATTGGATTCCAAGTGACAGGAAGAGACCCAGAAGACCACATGGGAGATGGGTGGATGAAATTCGAAAGTATGCAGGAGTGACATGGAGGAGACTGTCACAAGACAGACCGTTGTGGAGGAAACTTGGGGAGACCTTCGTCCAGCAGTGGATTGATAATGGTTGACAATGATGATGATGATGATGAACAGAGTCAAAAGAATTTTGTTTTACTATGTGCAAAACATTGCGCCATTATGTCAGGTGTGTTTTTCATATTCCAGAGTATATAAATTACATAACCTTGCTTTTTTTGTGCTACAGTTCTTAATCGTTACTTGGTTGTTTGCTCACTTATGTTGTGACATTTCATATAAATTGGAAAAGGCATTAGACAATGTCACACAACAGTTGTATGCTTTGTGTGTGAAATCGTGTGGCATTTCAAAGAAGATGGCCTTAGTTCTTTAAAATATTAAATTTTGCATGGTATGATTTAAGTTTGACCTATGTATTTTGCAGTAATTTGTATTGGTATAAAACCAGGGCAATCGTTTTAATTGCAACGTACACATTTGAGTTTCACGTAATATAGTGGAATAATTTGGATTTTATGAAACATTCTCGTAGGTTCCAAAGAATTTGATTTATTAAAACACCCGTAAAGCCTAGTTAATAATATGTAAGTTAAAATTTTCAGTAATTGAAAGCTAATGGATTTTCGCAGAAGGGCCTCGAAATTTTTTGCGGGGGGGGGGAGAATTTTTACGGTGCGCCACTGTTTTACGGCCCTCGAGCCATTGTTTCGATCAGACTAGTATCATCAGCAGATTTATGGAGTTTAGTGCCAAAACACGGAGGATGTTCACACATTTTTAGGACGTTTTTGATAAGAAATTACAGAAAATAAAAGAACTGAAACTGGCAACAGCGTGTTAGATGAACGCGAAAGAAACATCTGCTGCAGTTAAATGTCGTCTGCTAAGAAAATGGCGCACGGAAACAAGCTGTGGATAGAAAGTCATGTTTTTGCTCTCTACGAAGAGAAATATTGTAACCGGGGCTTCCATATTTATCAGAAGCGAGATTCTGTAGCCATTTTTAGAGATAGTGAGTTGGAATCATTTTCTTTCATTTCCCGCCATTTGGATGGGAATCGCAGCTAAAGGCAAAGTATTTCCTTTCCCACGGGTCACAGCAGAGGGGACAACAGCAAAGCAATAAGAGTTTTTGAGAGTGAAGGCGTGGCTGCGCTTTCTTGGAATTAGTCGGACGAGGGGACAGTTTTTGAGGGGGGTTTTCTCTCTCGAGGCAAGAGAAGGGACTGGGTGGCGAAAAGTCGAGGGAGAAGGGAATACTTTTAGGAGTCTCTGAGAAAAACCTCGGGGGTTGGTCGGAACGGATGAAGGAAGAAGTATGGATGGCCGGAAAGAGATAAAGGGATTTTCGGCGGTGTAGAATACGGAGGGAGAACTAAAAGAATGAAAGCACGAAAATGACGGACAAAAGCTTGATGACATTCCCCGTAACATCTCAATAAGCATTTTCCTCACTGCAAAATTTAGCCTCAGTCGGTTCACTTTTCTATGCTTTGTATTGTTTTTATCTGCTCCAGTTGGGAGAATTGCGGATTATACCACCGATACCGAACTTACTGCAAAGGAAGCATCAACGAACTCTCCACACAGGGCGCTGTAATAAAACTCAGCATCAAGCCCTGTAACAATATTCGTATTCTGTAGTTAAAAAACTTTGTGAAAATCGTGGAATTAACATTTCTAAAAGTAAAACAAGCAATATTATTAATATTGGGTGTGTGCAAAAGTTCCACCGGTTTTTTGTAATAGATGCAAATTTTGATCGGAGTAGTTACGTCGCAGATGACGCTGCGATGCCGAATTTTTGGCCAATAAAGCGTGGAGCAGTAGAACATATAGAGGCACTAGGTTTGTCCGAATAAGTCATTCGTAATGGAATTCACGGACGGTGTAACATGGCATGCGATAAGAAGTACATTAGACATTTTTACTGTACGAGTTCGAAAAAGGCAGTACTGCAGCCGTGGCTTGCCGCAACATCTGTCAAGTGTATGGGGAGGATGCAGTTGATGATAACACATGTCGCCGTTGGTTTCGGAAATTACGGGACGGAAACAGAAGCTGTAAAGATCAACCACGTCCTGGACGTCCATCCGTGGTTTCTGACGAGGATGTGGACCAAGCCATAACAAATGACCCACATCCAACTGTTCAGGGATTAGCGGAAACGTTGTCGGCACCCAGAACAACAGTCGAAAGACGGATGCATGCGCTTGGGTAACTGTGTTTCGCACCTGCCCCCTTCAAAGCAACGAGAGGAGAGAAACCGTACCTGTGTTTCTTTGCTTTCTCGTCACAGAAATGAACCGTTTTGGGGACGAATTGTAACGATTGATGAGAATGTGTACTGTACCGTAATGAAAAGCGTCGACGGACTGTTTGCCAAAGTGCGGAGCTTGCTCCATCAACCTCAAAAGAAGGACTGCATCCCAAAAAGGTTTTCTTGAGTTTTTGGTGGAATGTCCAGGGAATAATTTACTGTTAGGTGTTGGCACCTAACCAAACGATAAATGCTGACATCTACTGCCAACAGTTGGACAGATTGCGAGAACAACTGACATCGAAGCGGTAAATGCTGATCTCTACTGCCAACAGTTGGATAGATTGCGAGAACAACTGACATCGAAGCGGTAAATGCTGACCTCTACTGCCAACAGTTGGACAGATTGTGAGAACAACTGACATCGAAACGGTAAATGCTGACCTCTACTGCCAACAGTTGGACAGATTGCGGGAACAACTGACATCGAAGCGGTAAATGCTGACCTCTACTGCCAACAGTTGGACAGATTGCGAGAACAACTGACATCGAAGCGGTAAATGCTGACCTCTACTGCCAACAGTTGGACAGATTGCGAGAACAACTGACATCGAAGCGGTAAATGCTGACCTCTACTGCCAACTGTTGGACAGATTGCGAGAACAACTGACATCGAAGCGGTAAATGCTGACCTCTACTGCCAACAGTTGGACAGATTGCGAGAACAACTGACATCGAAGCGGTAAATGCTGACCTCTACTGCCAACAGTTGGACAGATTGCGAGAACAACTGACATCGAAGCGGTAAATGCTGACCTCTACTGCCAACTGTTGGACAGATTGCGAGAACAACTGACATCGAAGCGGTAAATGCTGACCTCTACTGCCAACAGTTGGACAGATTGCGAGAACAACTGACATCGAAGCGGTAAATGCTGACCTCTACTGCCAACAGTTGGACAGATTGCGAGAACAACTGACATCGAAGCGGTAAATGCTGACCTCTACTGCCAACAGTTGGACAGATTGCGAGAACAACTGACATCGAAGCGGTAAATGCTGACCTCTACTGCCAACAGTTGGACAGATTGCGAGAACAACTGACATCGAAGCGGTAAATGCTGACCTCTACTGCCAACAGTTGGACAGATTGCGAGAACAACTGACATCGAAGCGGTAAATGCTGACCTCTACTGCCAACAGTTGGACAGATTGCGAGAACAACTGACATCGAAGCCGTAAATGCTGACCTCTACTGCCAACTGTTGGACAGATTGCGAGAACAACTGACATCGAAGCGGTAAATGCTGACCTCTACTGCCAACAGTTGGACAGATTGCGAGAACAACTGACATCGAAGCGGTAAATGCTGACCTCTACTGCCAACTGTTGGACAGATTGCGAGAACAACTGACATCGAAGCGGCAAATGCTGACCTCTACTGCCAACAGTTGGACAGATTGCGAGAACAACTGACATCGAAGCGGTAAATGCTGACCTCTACTGCCAACTGTTGGACAGATTGCGAGAACAACTGACATCGAAGCGGTAAATGCTGACCTCTACTGCCAACAGTTGGACAGATTGCGAGAACAACTGACATCGAAGCGGTAAATGCTGACCTCTACTGCCAACAGTTGGACAGATTGCGAGAACAACTGACATCGAAGCGGTAAATGCTGACCTCTACTGCCAACTGTTGGACAGATTGCGAGAACAACTGACATCGAAGCGGTAAATGCTGACCTCTACTGCCAACAGTTGGACAGATTGCGAGAACAACTGACATCGAAGCGGTAAATGCTGACCTCTACTGCCAACAGTTGGACAGATTGTGAGAACAACTGACATCGAAGCGGTAAATGCTGACCTCTACTGCCAACAGTTGGACAGATTGCGAGAACAACTGACATCGAAGCGGTAAATGCTGAACTCTACTGCCAACAGTTGGACAGATTGCGAGAACAACTGACATCGAAGCCGTAAATGCTGACCTCTACTGCCAACACTTGGACAGATTGCGAGAACTACTGACATCGAAGTGGCTAGCACTCGTCAATCGCAAAGGCGTGATCCTTCATCATGATAACGCCAGACCTCATGCTGCTTTAATCACTCGGCAAAAATTACTGGACTTTGGTTGGGAAGTGTTTACCTCACCCGGCGAATTCCCCTGACCTGGCACCTACTGACTACCACCTTTTCCGATCGTTACAGACAGCCTTCACTCTCCAAACCTTCGATGATGTGAAAGATGTGAAAACGGCATTACATGACTTTTTTGACTCTAAAACACAGGAGTTTTTTCGGCGTGGGATTCACCTACCCATAGACAGATGGCAAGAGGTCATACTGAATTATTGCAATTCTGTGAAATCCTGCGTACGTTATTTGTTGTGTTCTCCTCCGTTCTTTGTAGCCTACAAAAACGGGTAAAACTTATGCACACACCCAATAACAGAGGGAAAAGTCGTCAAGCATTGCTTTTAACAGGAAAAAGAACACTAAACGAATATCTAATGAAGGTACGTACTTTTACGACTATTTCAAAAATAAGGTCTCTGGTCTTAAAAGAAAATCCACCGACCCAAACAGCAATCGCTAAGTCGTTAAAAATCTCTGTATCAACTGTAAACAAGGTAATAAACAAAGATTTGAATCTGAAAAAGAAAACCAAAAAACATAATGGTTCACCGTCTTTCGCCTAGCCGCGTGGTTGAGCGCAGAAGATGGTGTGGACTTCTTTATAAAAATCACTTAGCCGGACACAGAAGAAATATATTGCGATTATTGATGAAGCACGGATCAACCTAAACGACCGTAACAACGAAAAGGTCGATTTACTATCGGAAAACTTAAAACTTACAAACTTAGTTTCAAGAATCCAAAGAAAGCTTCAGTAAATGATTCATGATTATTGCTGGTTTACCACACGATGGGAAATTAAAGTTAAGAAAAGAATGTGAAGAATGTTAAAATCAATTCAGGGGCGTACTGATAGCATCCGCAACATTCGCATCGCGGGGAAGTGGCTCACGGCTAAGAAGTCCTCAGCAAAACGATTTTACAAAATTTTTAGAGGAAATTTCATGTGATGCTGACTAGTCGGTAATTTTGACGACAGATTTGTTGAATGAAGTATTAAAGAGAAAATCTTTATTTTTTTGCAATAAATAAGTAAAATACTCAGAAATAATTTTCATGGTTTTAGTTTATGAAAACTGGATCACGGGAAATTAGCTACTCGAGATGACTTACGAGGTACCTTTTCATAGCCGTAGCAATAATTCCTATACATGTGTATTAATAACACAATGTGAAAGAAACATCAGCTCAGTGAATGAAATTTTTGTACTAATGCGGATAAGAAGTTATGTGTTACAGTCGTTTAACAAAACTATGCGTCCTTCATAATATAATTAATTAAAAGATGTTATTCGCAGTGACTACGTGCAAAATATTGAGGCATGATGTCAAATGCCTGTTTTGTATTCAAGAGTAAATAATTTAAGAAATTTTACTTGGGGGGGGGCAAGATTCTTGTTACTTATTTGCTTACGTATGTTCTATATTTTCGTATAAATCGGGAAAAGGCCCTTGCACACTGTCATACGGCAGTTACGCACGGTATTTTTCCTTTTGTGGAATCCGTTGTTTGATTGCCGGCCATTTACACCGTTTCTTGTCATGTTTCTGTTTCGAACCTTATTTTTTGTTAGAGTTTTGAGGTTGCTTTTGTTTCTGGATAAGCCGTTTGGCATGGAGCTCTTTGGCCTATCGAAGGACTTTGCGCTAATGACAACGGCAGTTACGAGTTTTAGGTGTGTAACCGTTAGGCATTTCAAAGAGGGTTCTCTAAAAGAATAAAATTTGCATATGATTCGCTTTGGCTTAAATGTTTTGTAGTACTCTGTGTTAGTATAAAACTAGGACAATCATTTTAATTACATGCACATTTGTGTAACACGCCATAAAGTGCAAAGAATTTGGTTTTACGAAAAATACCTGTAGATTCCAAGGAATTTGAATTATTAAAACACCCATAAAACCTAGTTAAATTTATGGAATTTAAAAATTTCTCTAATTGAAAGTTGGTAGATTTGCGCAAAAGAGCCTCGACGATACTTTTTAGAGGGGCCTCGAGTTTTTCCAGTTCGTTACTGAATCAATTCTACATATTACCAAAATAATGTTTTAACACCTATATTTAAAGAGGAAATACCATTCCTTTATCCACAGAGCCTTGAAAGAGTAGAACACCATCAGGATAAGGCATACACCCAAATCTACCACTCCATTTTTTGAAAAAAATGAAAACAGAGACGGGTATCAAGTATACACCTTTAATTTGGAGGGTATATAAATAAGGTGTGCTGTACGCATTCTGAAAACATATTGGGGTCGCAGATGGCCTGGTGGTCAACGTTCGTTACTGCCACGGAGAACCCTCAGGTTCGATCCCAGACAGGTATGAACGCTCGAACCACTAAATATCCGCCGTGCGTCGGATGGGCACGTTAAGCCGTCGGACCCCTGATGCTGGCCTCCCGATAATAAATAAAGGCGTCTTCCTACCCATTTCTACCTCTCTTCCGTGTCACTTTCTTATCGAGCACTCTAGCCCAAACCTCCTAGCTTCCTATTTCTGAGGGTTGTTTAAGACCTGGGGTCAGACACTCCCTTCTTAAAATCCTCTACATACGATCTGATCTGATCCACACCTTTTGCTCATAGTCCTTCAAAATCCCCTGATGCCACCAGTGGATCAATTAATGGCTCAATTTTCGAAGACAGAGCCCGTCCCAGCCCGTGGTATATCAACCCGAACGCACCCGAACCCGAATTTTATATTGCAAGATAAAGCCTGGGCCCGAATGAACCCGAAAACTGGCTAACCTGTTCAACCATTAATAAAAAACATCTCCTTTTCTACACTTCCACTCTCCTCCTATATATTTCTCAAATGAGGAGTGGGGAAGGGACCTCTATCAATTTTTATAGTGTAACTGTACGATTTTCTTTTACCGTTCGTATCCACCTGAAGTACTTCGGGTGGCCGGACATCCAAGATGATCGGGCGGTGCTGCAATTGTATGTTGCTCAAATAATGCTAATATTATCGCGCCATAGTGTGCTGCTATAAGTACGTTGCTAAACAGAATTAGCAGGGAGCTAGTGCGTGGAGATAGGGGGTAAATTATCGTCTGCATACTATCAACTATCCAATATCTATAGTTCTTGAAAAAGCTTTATTTTTTCTGCAGAAACACACTAATGTGCGCCCTATGGCATTTTCTACCAAAGTCCAGAATAAATAGCCATCTCGAATGCCCGCTCCCCAACCAGAACCAGTTGCCGAAGAATTCCCTTTACCAATGTGTCTCATTTGCTAAATCATATAAAATTACATTTATATATAAAAAAATTTCTCTCGCTCTCCCTCTCTCTAAGAGCGCTAACCGCAGTAAATATTCTACAGCCCAAGCCCGTCTCAGCTCTGCCACTGTGCCTTCGGACTGCTAAAAAGATCGCTTTCTAAACGCGAGTCCTAAAACAATGATCAGATTATGGAAAGCAATGAAAGTGGAGTGGAATAAAATACCACTATCATTTTAAGAAATCCCTGTATCTTGGAAATCTAAATGTCAGCTATGAGATAGAACATTTAAGAAAGAAGTAATTTTATTTTAAACATTAATTATATTGCTCGAAAATCGTTCTAAATATGTGTGAACGTCCTCTGTGAAAGAGCTGCGTATCCACTCTTCTATCAGAAACATTCTTCGGTGACGGCAGATGAAGAACATAGCTCCACTATCACTATATAAAACACTTAACGATGAACATCTGCGTGCATCGACGCTGTCTATGTGGGAAAAGTCTAGGAGAGGTCTGTTTGCAGTGTAGGCTTTCAAACTGAGAGCGTGCTTGAGCAGCCAGCAGTTTGAAATTCATAAAGAGTGCTCGTGAATCATATTAGACACGCCAGAACAACCGGAAGAAAGAAGGCTGTGATTAAAACAAAACAAAAAAGAGGCAACCAGGAAGGAAGGGAACATAAGAGGAAGTACCAGGATTTTGAACGTCGTGACTTCTAAACAGGAAAGCCACTCACAAAGGGATCCACAGATGTTTATCCCTTCTTTGTGGAGATCACAAAAGTGCTACCCACTCCAGTCTTTCAGAACTGTATAACCTGTGCCTTCTTCATTTTGTCAGCGTTGCGAGTTGCTGTTGTTGTTGCTGTGAGCTCGCAAAAGGGAGGGCAGTTATTTTATTGTTGCGTGAACGAGCTTCGGAAAAACACCACTTTCGTAAAGTTATTGTTATTGCTGCGTTGCTTAGAAATTTATCGCTTCTAACGAAATACCACTTCAAGATCAACTAAAAGGTCCGTGTCATCTGGCTACGTCTATAATGTTGGGGTGCAAGAAACACTAAGGCAAAGGTTAAAATACGTTTGCAGGCTCTTTCTGTCTTACATTTTTTTTAATTCTTTTGAACACAGATGTGAGACAAGAAAAAAGAGTGAAAAAGAAATCCAGGTTCGTTTTCCAGTAAGGATGTTTTCGACAGTTATCAGCTATAATCTGTTTTTACCAGAAATAGCTCTAACATACTCGAGTGCTATCCGGGAGACACGGGTTCAATTCCCTCTCCAGGACGACGAGATTTTCAAGTTTTCGGATGTTATCTGACTTAACATCCATGTCATATTTACACCAAAAAAAGGATTCACATCTTCCAAATTTGTATTGTACAATGGTGTAATCCCGTATTTCATTCATTGATATTCTGCGCCTCCGGGCAATCACGAGAATGAATTCGAAACCTCCAGATTCGCTATACATGAATGCCGGTTGCCTTGACTAGCGAATCCTGTGATTATTATATTCAAATTAATCGGAAACTTGAAACTTGGTCGTTCTAGGTGGTGTAGTGGTTAGCATACTCGAGCCCTATCTGGGAGACGCGGGTTCGATTCCCGCTCCAGGATGACGAAATTTTCAAGCTTTCGGATATTTTCTGACTTAACATCCATGTCATGTTTAAACCAAAAAACGGATTCACATCTTCCAAATTTGTATTGTAAAATGGTGTAATCCCGTATTTTATTCATTGAATATCTCTTCTGCTTTAAAATTTCTCCGCTTTAGTTGCACATTCAACCCTTCAGTATTCTTGTATTGGGTTGGTCAAAAAGTCATTGCGTTTTTTGCACATGAATGGCGAAACATGTCTTGAAATATAACTAACGTCATTTGAAACTGCAAGTTCATTATTTAACGCGACAGCTGATAGTTCAAGCTTGTTTTAGGAATAGAAAGTGCACGATTTCCTTAACAAGTGTTTCTTTGGCGTCGATTTCAAAATGGACAGTCAAACAGGGCCGTAGTCAGGACGGGCGGCGCCCGAGCTGCGTTTCTTTTTGCCCGTTCTAGCAACTCACACTACAGTCCAGTGCCCGACCTTTTTTTGCAGAGATTAGATATTTATGAGGAGGATTTTAAGAAGGTAGTGTCCGACTCCAGGTCTTAAACAACCCTTGGAAGTAGGAGCTAGAAGATTTGGGCTAAAGTGCCGGACAGGAAAGTCGCACTGAAGCGAGGTAGAAAGGAAGGGAAAGACGCCTTTATTTATAACCGCGGGGCCAGTATTCGTATTACCGCCCCTGTTGCTGGTTGAGCGAACCATCTGCTGCGTCCAATTCGTTGCAGTGGGATGAAATTTAAAAAGCCGTAAATTTTCGTTTCTCTTTATCCTCTAAGATCTTCCGCTTATGGGTGTCTACCGTGAGGTTGGGTTCCCTAATTGGTGGTCTCCAAACTCAGGGTTGACGGGTGCATTGCGTTGTGTTTCATATGGGAGAACATGGGAAACCCATATTCCTCCATATGCCGCTTGAAATTTAAGATACTCATGATGTTAGATTGGGACTTTTATCCGGTGACTGGGTTTGCTAAACGAAAAAAAAAAAAAAACTTCTTAAAATCTGGGAGTTGCCACTCTATCAAAAAACTTTGCGATTATTTTAGTTAAGTATTCTGGTTTAAACAAACAAAGATTCACTCATTTTGAATTTACAAAGATTTGAGAAACTCTGGTAAATTTCAATACAAAATAAAGAATTTATTTTCAATAATGCTTCCTTAAATTTTATTACATTGATCGCTGGAGATTTCTTTTAACTTAATCCAAGTTATATATTAAGCTGATTAAGCAGCTTGAAATTCGTACTCTTATTCTAAAAGTTCACCTTTCGCAAAATACAAGAAACTTTTATACATGTATTCAGCACTTGCAAGAGAAAATTATCTTTCCTACCGAGGATGTATAGGAGACAAGATCATGCATACTCATGCTAACGAGATATTGGGGATTAGAAATTAACCTCACTAAATTCTTTTCTGTTCATCTCTTTCGTTGGTTTCAGTCCCGTATGAGTGTCGTCATAAAATCTATGATATTGGACCTCGTCCGGTCCCGTTAAAGTACACTAGCTCTTCTATCATCTCGTTCTTCTGGCCTCCAAACTCGAGTCTCTGTGTTGTCTCTAAAACTTCTCTTGCTCTGATAATATTTCTGTAATGCCCGGCGTCTCTTCTTGGACCATTTCTCTATCTCAGGCTTCTCTTGCTTGCCTCCCAAGTCTCAAATGCTTGACTACATTTCTCGCAAAATTCTCCTGAATTATCAGCTTGAATAAATATTACCCTATGAATACCCTTTAAAAACTTCGCTCTCTCTTTCGTCTATATTGAAGGGGTTAGGTGTTCTTCGCCCTACCCAAAATGGTTCACCTCTCATTGGCTGGGGCTTCCTCTCCTCGATTCTGCATTGGTTTAGATCCCTAAATGGGATCCCTGTGATTCGTTGGCAAAGGGTGAGAACTTGGAGTTTTCTGGAAGATGAATATTCCTTTCTCCTGTCAGCTTCTCTGCGGGATGTCCGAGTTGCTTGAAAAATTTCGCGTACGCTTACTGTGTGACCTTTCTGTTGGTGTCAACCAGTTACGCCCACTACGAGAAATATGCCTATTCGTTCCCCCGTTAGGGTTGCATAAAACGTGCTTGCATCTAAAGAAGATGGTCAAGTAAATTGGCCCCCTCCTGTGAGTGCGAATCATTTCGACTAGTGCAGCGTTGTTCATTGTAACCTCCTTACGAGTTTTCGCTTTACGAACGAAGGGATGTGTTTCGTGCCTATCCGTACTTGAATTCCGGCGAGCTAGGGGAACAGAAAAAAATAAATAAATAAAAGCCGAAATTTAAAAGAATGATGAAAAATAAAAAGGAATTTCCTCCTAAAGAAGGAAATCTGCTCAGCCAGGGCTTAGAATAATTATGAAATATGAACTATAAGTTTCCTCTCAGGATGTCTGGCTGCTTTATGCTTCTCGGGTTTTCTTTCCCAATTTCCGGGCTCTCTGAATTTTCTACTCCGTAACCACTCTCCTGGTTTTACTATTTCCTCGTACTGCGTGATACCGTTGGAATTATTTGGTGAATGAATTGATTTCCTGCACGTAATAAATTGTAGGCCCCCTCTCCGAAATTTATACCTACGAAATCATGGTCCTCCAATGTTGCACGATATTCCGGAAGATATACGTGTAATATTCGGGGTCCGAAAGCTTCACGTGCCTATGCGATACACGGCGAACATTTAGTGGTTCGTAATTTCCTGCGATCGATCTTGAAACTTTTCCGTGGCAGTCCCGAACGTTGACCACTCTATTGGGCCATACGCAGCACACCTCTTTTGTATCTTTTGCCCGACCTCTTTATATGATTCGCCCGACCTCAATCATCAGCCGCTCCTACCAACTTCTTTATATCCTTCGCCCGACCTTAATCATCAGCCGCTCCTACCAACTTCTTTATATCCTTCGCCCGACCTCAATCATCAGCCGCTCCTACCAACTTCCTTGTCTGGCTACGGACTTGCAGTCAAAGGGAACATTTTCGTCCTGTTTTGCTGTATAACTTCCGAAAAGGAAAAAAGCTGTGCAAGCTCATAAAAAGTTATGTGATGTGTATGGTGAAGATGCCTTAAAATTACGGCAGTGTCACAATTGGTTTGCGAAATTTCGGTCTGGAGATTTTGATATGAAACATGCACCACGCTCAGGAAGGCCAATCGAAGTTGATGACGACAAAATAAAGGCATTCATCGAATCCAATCGGCGTTTAACGACACGAGAGATTGCTGAGAATCTGAACACTTCGAAATCGAGCGTTGAAAACCATTTAAAGCAACTGGGATACGTTAGTAAGGTCGATATGTGGGTATCACATGAGCTCAAAGAAATTCATCTCACTAAGCGCGTTGACATCTGCGATTCGCTCTTGAAACTTAAAGAAACGATCCGTTTTGAAAAGTATAAGTATGATAACAGGCAATGAAAAATGTATTGTCTACAACAACGTCGAACGAAAAAGATCGTGGAGCAAGCGTGATAAACCTGCTCAAAGCACTTCAAAAGCGGATATGCACTAAAGGAAGGTTATGCTATCATCAGTCAGGTGGGATTTCAAAGGTATTGCGTATTTATGGTTTGCTTCCAAGGAAGCAAACCATAAATTCGGACGTGTAGTTTCGTCAGCTGGATAATAATCAGAAACACACTTGTAGTAAGGCGAGGATATTTTTACCACTCCTAATGTATTTTGTTTTGGGGGGGGGGACGGAGGGATTTTCTCCAGCACAGCGTTATCTTACTGGCATCCTCAATATTTTACACCATCCCATGGTGAAATCCATAGTACATTACTGAATTAAAGCAAAGGTGTAACATATTTACATTTTTAATCACTTGTATGTGTAGATTTCATGGGATTTGCATTTGCGACTTACGAGCATAAGAAAATTTTTATACTCGATTCAAAATTTTATGTATATTAATGTACATATATAAATAACAAAATTGCTCAGTAAACAAGTTTTAGCCCCCCTCAAAATTTGTAATTGCCAGCCCTCTCCCACCCCCGAAAAAAACACTCTGGCTGGCTGCAGCAGAGGGTGGCATGTTATTCATTCCTTCGTCTTTCATGCTTTCCATTAACATTCAATGCAAAAATTCAATATTGTTACTTTCCGCTGTTCATTTCCAACGTTTATTTCTTATTTTTACTGCATGCACACCCGCATCGAGAAGTTCAACAATAAATCTACGCTGTTAAAAAAAATCTACTTAAAAATGAGAACCTGAACCTACTCGTTTTTTTTTTTAAGTACAATCGTATGGTAAACGAGTACATGCTGAAATATAAGTAACCATACGTACTTACAAATAACTGCGTCAATAAATATAAATATAATTTCGTATTACTTCATTTTAGATATTATAGATTTCAAGAGAAATTGTTTAATTAATGTGTAAAGTGACACACATAAATAATTAGTACAACAAAGTCACTGATCACAAGTAATTTAATTATACATAAAGTATCTTTGTGTATGTTTTTACATTAACTATATTTGTGTCAATCTAATAAATAATATATTATCGCTTCATCACTATCATCATTGTCAACCATTATCAATCCACTGCTGGACGAAGGTCTCCCCAAGTTTCCTCCACAACGGTCTGTCTTGTGCCAGGCTCCTCCATGGTACTCCCGCATGCTTTCGAATTTCATCCACCCATCTTCCATGTGGTCTTCTTCTGGGTCTTTTCCTGTCCCTTGGAATCCAATCTAAAATTTCGGCTGTGCATCGATGGTCTGTCCTTCTGGCAGTATGTCCAGCCCAATGCCATTTCAGGGATTTAACTCTGATCATGATGTCTTCAACTCTTGTCATTTTTCGGATCAACGAGTTCCTCTTCTTATCTCTCCTGGTTACACCAAGCATGCACCTCTCCATGCTTTATTGAGTTGTCTGCAGCTTTTGTATGTCTCTTTTAGTTAAGGTCCACGTCTCTGCACCATACGTAAGCAATGGAAGGATGCATTGATCAAACACTTTTCTTTTAAAACACAATGGCATATTGCTCTCGAAAATTATGCTGTTTCTTCCGAAAGCTCTCCAGGCAAGTTTTATACGCCGATTAATTTCTTCATCAATGTGACCCTCACTTTATCACTATATTTGTCATAAAATTATACTGTCCATTTGCCCAGCATGTGACAACGAGTATATCTATTATCCCAGATGTGCCATCGAATAATATACTTCCAGTTGATTCTAGGAATAAATGAGTATGTATGGAGTACACGTATTCCAAATTTGATCTTCGAGCCGCGGATGGCTTAGTGGTTAGAGATCCAGACCACTGACGGAAGGACCCCAGGTTCAAACTCAGCCTGATAGGCTCGGTTTAAATTAGAATTTCTAACAATCGCTGAATATCCGCCGGGCGTAAGACGAGAACGTTAAGTGACGGCCCCAGGGTAGGAATCCCCCTTTAAAGTTCCTAAGCCCCCCCCCACCCCACCATAGTTTATCTCTGCCTTCTTTGTGCAAAATCGTACGCTTGTACGGTGGCGCCATCTAGTGTACTCTCACAAACTATCCTGCCTGTCTGAATCGCTAGATTCGCTCTAACTTGTTTCTGTGCTCTCCCCGAAAGGGCACAGAAACTGAATGAAGTTAGAGCACGTATATTTGAAATACGTGGATTCTTTTTAGTACATATATTTGTACTGAAAAATGAGTACAAATATTTCAAATTAGAAATACCAGATATACTCACAACTGATTCCTTGTATGTACTCAAAAATGAGTACGTGTCTTTTCCAAAAATGAGACACAAGTACTCGAAGCTATTATAAGCCCAGAATGTACTCAAAAACGAGTACATTTTGCTTATTTCTAAGTACCAATTTTTAACAGTGTAGCTATCGGAATTAGTGTTGTTGCGAAAAACTTTGTAGTACCACTCAAGAACTGAAACAGCGTAGTCAGATTTCCAGGGAGGGCAAATGCCCCCTGTTGCCCCTCTCTCCACATATGAGCACCCATGTTCTGGTGACGCAGTCGAAATGCTCACGCCTCGCCATTGTGAGAAACGGAAAGTATGGGGGAAAGTATCCTCACGATTGAAGCTATCCGATACAAAAGAATTTTGCAAAACAAAAAAAAGATATTTAGAAGTAAAGGAAAGAAAATACACGCTTACGCCACACAGAGGGAAAACTATGCATTTTATTTGAAGGATAAAATATAAAAAAAATATTCGTGATAATGGAAAGTACCAGAAAAAAAAAAGTTTTTTTTTTTTTTTTCCAGTTGGATTTTTAGAAGCGGTGGTACAGAATAAAATAAATATCAAAGTAAACAACCACGAGTTTGTAAGACCCCTAGTGGGGAAACTGTGCATCATAACAGAAACAAAACAGCTCTCACAGTTAAAGCTATCAAACAGAAAACGAATTTTTGAAATCCCACTAATAGAGAGTGAGTCGAAAGTTTTGCAATATTTGGATCACGTTATGTCTTCATACGTACCTTTACAACGAAAGCTGACTAGCATTCAAAATATAGGCCATCGTGTTGAACCGTCTTTAGCCAGTTCTTCAATTCTGCGGCGAAACCAGTTCTTGGCCTTCAGGCGAAGAACTCCTTCACCCCAGCTGCCACCTCCTCCTGCTTGTTGAAGTGCTGCCCGCGAAGTAAGTAGGCCATGGACTGGAACAAGTAATATTCCCACCGGGGGCAAGGTCCGAACTACATGCTGCGTGTGGCATCAGTTCGATGCCCTCAAGTTCCTGGAGTTTTATTTGAAGGATAAAATATAATAGCCCGGGTCTTTCACGCGGTATGAGGCCGAGCGGTGTCCTGCTGTAGATCTGTTCACCAGCGCTGGGTACTTCTCCAAAACGGCATACATCCGCTCCAGCTGTTCAGAGTAGAGGTTAGCGTTGATGTGCGACCGTCTGGAATAAATTCGCAATAGATTATCACCTCGAAATTCAACCAGACGCAGAGCATCCCCTTGAGCTCGAAGCGCTCACGTTTGACAAGTTCAGGAAGCTGGCCCGAGCTCAACCACTCCCATTATGCGTTAGGATTACGGAAATAGACCCGCTTTTCATCGCACGTAACAATTCTCTTGATGAAACACACATCGTGCAGGTTTTCTGGGAGTTTCGTGCACACTTCCACTCGGCGGTTTGCTTCAGCTGGCGTCAGTTCGTGAGGGACAATGCGGCAGCTCATATAGACCTTGTTCAGCCCCTGAAGGTGACAAACCACGGTGGTCTGTGATATGCCCAGCTCGCCTGATAATCTCCGAGTGCTGGTTGTCGGATTTGCCACTACGGCCTAGAGCTCATCCTCCGAATCCACGGTTCGCGTCCTATCTGACCTTGGCTGATCGTCGAGATTTCTGTCACCTGAGTGAAATTTCTTGAACCATCTGGTTGCGGTGCTGTGGTCCACGGAGCCTTCCCCTTTCGCATGGCAATTGTTTCGTGTTGCTGAGCGTTTATGGCCGAGTTGAAACTCGTAAAGCAAAAGTTCCCTAATTAGCCGGTTGTGGCTGTTCATCTTTTAGGCGTCCCAACCACAGACAGAACGATGACATGCAATGCTGTTCACAGCAACGACTACCACTTTATATCCCTTTCGATTAACTGCAGTGCGCGACTTGAACTAGTTTAAACACGTGACATACCCGCCGCAGCACATGCGTTTATGCAAATATTGCAAAATTTTCGACTCGCCCTCTATATTACAAAGCGATATTTCCATATTAATATCATAAATTTTTGCTTACTTCGTTAATCAGAAGCAGTACGAAGTAAGCGCTCTCTCCTTTAACAGTTCTGTTTTAAAGTTGTACCCGATTTATTGGCATGAAAATAGAAATAAACGTTTCCACTTTTCGTACATCAATTAGACGGCCTTTTCAAGAAAAGTAGTCAGAAAACAGCAGTCTGAATAATAGAACATCTCAACAATTTGAGCGAGGTGACTTGACTAGACAATAAACAAATAATTCAAACACGCGACGTGGATCAGGAACACCATACAGAAACCATCGCTCTTTCCACGTTAATAAGTGAGTCTCGGAAAAATTCTCATCGGCCACCACCGGTAATCGAACCTAGGGTCTTCCTGTTAAGCGCCGGACATGCTACCACTTTACCATAGCGGTCTTGAATCCTCCAGACGCACATGTGATTAACAGCCAAACTACATGGCAGGTTGCTTCATGGAGCCCCGCACAATGCTGGGGATTCACCAAAGATGGAGAGCAGCAACTGAACAAATAATTAGGAGGCGAATGGATAATTAATTCAAACCCTCGACGTGGATCAGGAACACCAAATAGAAGTGTTTGAATTAATTATCCATTCGCCTCCTAATTATTTGTTCAGTTGCTGCTTTCCATCTTTGGTGAATCCCCAGCATTGTGCGGGGCTCCAAGAAGTAACTTGCCATGTAGTTTGGCAGTTAATCACACGTGACCGGCCGTCCTCGTTTTTCTGAAGACAGTCCTCAATTTCAATGCTTCGTCTTCAATTCTGTAAAAACTGATTGAAGACGTCAAATGCCTTCAATTTCTTATTTTTTGTCCTCAATTTTTGAAGTTCCTCCTCAAACATTTGAAATACGAAAAAATGTGCGTAACACAAAAGTAGTAGAACTTCATTGAATCTAAATTCAACATCATTTACAACTAAATTTAGAATTAATTACTAATTTAATTACAAGAAAATGACTCATCAAAGTATGGAACTATTTTCCGAAGCGGATGAATTTTTCCTTGAATTAAATTAGAATCCGCGTAATATGCCGAAGCATCGAACAAAGTCACCTCGATAAACGTGCTGTTATTCCTTTCCTGTCTCAACTGGATTTAATTAAAATACTTATAGGATGGAGAATAAATCTCATATTTTCAACATCCACTTTTTTGAAATTAATAAGTAATTGATGCTAAATTTGGTTACGTTTAGTAGATTCCATCCAGAGTTCTACAGCTTTTGTTCAGAACATTTTTCATTAAACTGTTTCCTCAAGTGAAGTTGTTGGACTTTATACAGCAGTTATTCCATAATTTCGGTGTTAGTCATTTTCTAGTTTCAGATGTTTTTTCTTGTACAGAATCACAATAAAATTTCATTACAAATGTAGCTTTGTTTGCATGTGCTGCTCCCTATGAGTAACATTTAAAATTTATCAGAAGTAATGATCTGCATGACAGTATTTTATTGCTATTTTATACTTATTTCACATGAAAATCATCCTTCAGATTCATCGTATGTTTTCCCATACAACTGGCCAATTATGAAACAGTTCACAACATTCTTTGCTAATCTTCGGCTTTACCATAATGTGTCAGACGTTGTCCTCGATCATGTCCTTATTTTGAAGCAGAAGTGTCCTCAATTTTGCTTTGAAATTGAGGACATGTCATTTTGTCCTCTATTTCGTTCTCGAAAATCTGGTCACCTTACTGTATACGGCTGTGGTTAATTTACCGTCCTTTTTGTCTCTTTCATGCTCCTTGATTCTAATTCTAAACAAACGCTTGTTCATTCCGATTCAGTATCGTTTGGGACAGTCCGGATATTACAAAGGGATGGCATAAACACCCGCCTTGTTGAAAGTTCTGTTTTGTTTGCTAGTAATCACCAAGTAAAACAAGACATACACCGTCTGACAATACAATTCCAGGATAGCTGCTGTTACGAGGATAGTTTAATGCACTGAGTCCAACTGTGGTTACGTTCTTCGAAGTAGTCTCCTTCCTTATCGATGCACCATTTTGATCGTTCCACTAGATGTGTAAGCACTTTTTGAATTCAATTACCGGAACACTGTTAATTTCCGCGGTAAAAGTTTTCTTGGTGTCCCGAACAGCCATGAAACGTCGTCCTTTCAACGCCTATTTTACTTTGGGAATAGAAAGTAGTCGGAGGAAACTAAGTAAGGGGAGTAGGGTGGATGATTGAGCCTGGGTACTCCACACTTGGCGAGGAACTGTGTCACCGACAGTACCGAGTGGGCAAGCGCGTTGTCATCAGAAGAAACCAACCAGGTGTGGCCTCACACGATGAATTCTGAATTCTCTTCCGTAGGCGATCAATAACTTGCAGGTAGCAAGCACTGGTGATTTTTGCGCCCTCCGGAAGCTATTTCCTGGGAATGATGCCGCTGCTGTCAAAAAACGTGATCAGCATTGCCTTAATTTTCGATTTCTGCAGGCGAACCTTCTTGGGTCTCGGTGAACTTGGTTCCCTCCACTCCATGCTTTGCCTCTTTGATGCTGCATCGTATTGAAAGCATCACGTCTCATCACCTGTCACAATGAGGTCCAGCATCGAAGGGTCCGATTCCACGGACCCATTACGCCTTGCAGCTTTCGACTCTTTGCACTTTCTGTTCTTCAGTCAAACTGTGCTGCACAAACCTTGCGCAAATCTTCCTTTTCGTGATATCTTCCTTTAGAATCAGTCAGGGTGATTTCACGGTTGATATGGAGTTCGTCCTCCATCATCCGTGCCCTCATTCGACTATTTGACTGCACCAGAGCTCAAACTTTCTCCACCATTTCCTCGGAACTGCTGGTTGACGGCCTTCCAATCCTTGGGTCATCCCCAACGTCTTCCCTTCATTCGCGAAAACGAATATACCATTCAAAAATGCTACCACGGTATAGGGCATTGTCCACGCAAACAGTTTTGATCATTTCGAGGGCCTCCGTTGCTGACTTCCCGTACTTGCAGCAAAACTTGATGTTTACTCTCCGCTTTTTGTTCAAATCCATGACAATGGTCTTTGGAGTACCTTCTATTAACAGTCTTCAGAATCGGACAGGTCTTCACTTTCTTAGATCTTCATGTGTCCTGCAATGGAGGAAAAACACAGTTACAATTTGACCCATAGAACATATTTTTACCACGACCATTAGCAGAGTAATAACCACTGTCCTGGAACTTTATTGTCAAACGGTGTAAAAGTGATTTAGAGCGGGGGAAATGAAAGAGTTTTGGTGAGAGGCATGGATATAACTTCGAGGGCTGATCCGAAAGTACGTGGACTGAGGTCACTGTTCTGAGTCTGTATCGTTTGGAGGTTTGGTGTGGACTTCCTTTTCGAAACAGCGACCTTCACGTGCTATACACCGTTTACAGTGGTCCACAAGCTTCTGAAACACGTGTTGCAGTCCATTTTGTGAAAGTCGCTTTAAGGTAGTGGATGTGGCAGCCTTCACTTCCTCATTTGTCTTAAACTCCCTTACTTTCAACTCTTTCTGAAGTGTTGGAAAAGCCCAGAAATCGCAGAGAGCGAGGTCCGGTCTGTATGGAGGATGTGATAGACTTGGGCCACCAACTGACGCTAAAGCTTGAATTGCTACTTGCGCCACAAGCGGCCTCGAGCTACCCTCCAGAGGAAACCATTCTTGATTAAGCAGTTCCGGTCTTTTCCTACGCATTGCTCCTATGGGCGTGGTTATTATTAGGTATCAAAGTGGATGTCAACTTATCAGAAATCGCTGTTTGCAGGTTCCTATGTCATTGGAGTAGGGAAGCAAATAAATAAATATTTAAACAAATAGAACGTAACAACAGATGATTACGCCCACACGCTTGGATCTTTATTTTTCTGAATGGGAGGAAAAGGTAAAATATCAGTTAGCCGAGATAAAGACACTGACGGAAACAAAAATCCCAACACCAAGAAGGGGTTGTGTTAGATAAACGACAGTTGGTAGGCGGTGAGAGTACATCTGTAAGATGACGTCTATGAAAATTTCGCGCTCGGCGCATACGTGTGGCGCTAGTAGCGCCCCTCGGAACATGCAAAGCAGGTTTGCTGTCAATACGCGCTGTAACGTTCGTGAGCGTTAGTTATCTTTGAAATTCGACGTAGTGTGTTGATGTTAGTCAAGAATGCCTTTAAGAAGACGAAGAAGCCATTATCAACAGCTCACGGAGTTTGAACGAGGTCGTGTAATAGGGCTACGAGAAGGTGGATTTTCTTTCCGCAATATTGCAGAACGACTTGGCAGGAATGTAGCCACTGTGCATGATTGTTGGCAGCGGTGGTCAAGGGAAGGTACTGCCTCAAGAAGACCGGGTTCCGGCCGGCCACGTGGCACTACGGCCACCGCCGTGTACGGCGTATGGCCGTGGCGCATCGTATCACGTCTGTGGCAGCAATTCGCCCTGCAGTTGCCACCACAGTGACACAACGAACTGTTACAAATCGGTTACTTGAAGGACAGCTCCGAGCCAGACGCTCTGTAGCGTGCATTCCACTTACTACAAACCACTGCCGTTTGCGACGCCAGTGGTGTCAAGCCAGAGCTCATTGGAGGACGGAGTGGAGATCTGTTGTGTTTTCTGATGAAAGCCGGTTCTGTCTGGGTGCCAGTGATGGCCGTGTGTTGGTTAGAAGGAGGCCAGGTGAGCGCCTGCAACCAACCTGTCTGCGGCCGAGACACACTGGACCTACACCTGGAGTTATGGTCTGGGGAGCAATTTCCTATGACAGCAGGAGCACTCTCGTTGTTATCCCACGCACCCTGACGGCACAGTTGTACGTCGGTCTGGTGATTCAACCTGTCGTGCTGCCATTCATTAACAGCATTCCAGGGGGTGTTTTCCAACAGGATAACGCTCGCCCGCATACCGCTGTTGTAAGCCAACATGCTCTACAGAGTGTCGACATGTTGGCGTGGCCTGCTAGATCACCAGATCTTTCACCAATCGAGCACGTATGGGACATCATTGGACGACAACTCCAGCGTCACCCCTAAACAGCTTTAACCGTCCCTGTATTGATCGACCAAGTGCAACAGGCATGGAACTCCATCCCACAAACTGACATCCATCACCTGTACGGCACAATGCATGAACGTTTGCCTGCTTGCATTCAACATTCTGGCGGTTACACCGGTTATTAATGTACCAGCATTTCACAGTTAAAATGGCTCTTCTCGCGCTTACATTAAGCTGTGATCTTGAAACCTTAATCGATTAAATATGTTACCTATACAAATGTATTGCCGCCATTTCGTTCCTCTACAACTATTTTTTCGTGGTGGTGGGATTTTTTTTTTTTCCGTCAGTGTAGTATATACTTCCGGCGGGAGATGCATATCATGGTTGGTTTTCTTTTCCCGCCAAAATCCGTTCACTTTCTTTTTTAGTTTGGATGCCTGTGCCAAACCCGTTCCTTACTCTCTGAAATCTCGAACAAGACTCTCCATTTCTGACCACTCTGTATTTCTTCCTTTCATTCTCCGCCGCTCGAAGGAAGATGCTCCTGACGTAAGAAGCTAATTGCCCTTAATTGCTGAGGGGTTTCTCAGAGCAAGTGTGTCTTCCAAAGACGGGGAGATAAAGGAGGGGTGGGGTCCTTTTGTTCGTGGGTGGTCCCGGTCAACGAAGGAATTACTTTTCCCGAGAGATCTGTTGAGTGCCTTTTTTTAACTGAAGGCGAATTGCTAGTTGCTGTTCGCGCACAGAATAACCAAAGTCACTACTTAATTATATTTTAAATATTTCTATATAACACATCTACTTTGGACAACAGATATTAAGCGGGGGCCACATCCATAAAGAAATTGACAGGGGTATAAAAGAAAACTTGTCTGTAGTGCGTTAAGAGCAACTACTATTACCATTATGTGCATTAAGAGCAATTACAATTGTTTTAATTACCATTATTATTAGTATTAAAAGCAATTTACCATTATGTCTTACAAGTATTTAATCCATGTATCTAGCAGTTCTGACTTATAGATCTTTAATTCTTTTTGCAACTGATTCCATTACCCTGCGCATATTGTGTATTTTAAATAATGGCCAGTTTTTTCGGTAAAGTACATAATGCATTTCTTTCTCTATGATTTTCTCAGAAAATATTCTGAAAATCCGCTTTGAACGATTCTTTTTGTATCCGAAGAGATGATTAAACAGAAGAATTTGGTGTCATCTTTCTTGTTAACACATGATGAACCTTTTTCTTCGCTTCCTTAACTCAAAATAAAGATTCTGTTCGCCTGTTTTTTCTTTCTCGAAACTTACGTAGGCTTCCTTCATGGGCTTTTGAGCCGATCCATTTGTTCTGCGGTTTCGATTTCCTTTGTCAAAGAGCTCCACTTCCACAGTTATCTTACCGTGGAGTTTTATTAATTTGGACTTCCTAGCTGGGTTTGGAGGAAGGAATTTATAGAACCGGTGTTTTTCTCGCTGTGTTTCGTTTTCGGTCAGTTAGAATGCCGACTTAGACTTAGTTTACGCGGAAATCAATTCTATAAATAGAAAAACAATATTGTTCGCTTTTAACTGGAATGACCGGGTGAAATCTTCAGAACAGAAGCATAAGCTTTTTTTTTTATTATGAAACAACCCGTAAGATTAAGCATTCGATGAAATGAGCTTTTTTTAACGAACGGATGCTTCTGTCAAATAAACTTTTCTGAGAAGCAGCTTTTCAACGAAGTGAAACCAGTCGGCAAAATGACCTTCTGGTAGACAGGCTTTTCGAAGAAACTGTCTTTCAATGAAAAATGTTTCAGCCCGATTATTTCCGTGAAGTGATCTTCACCGAAATAAACTAAACCGTGCCGTCACCTTCGACAACTTCACTCCTGCGAATATCATAGTTTACGATATGACTGTCTTTCTCATGTGGGAAGCATCACTCAGCGTATGGCAGTGCGATTCGTCATTCAAGTGCCAGCCGCTTCTCAAGACAAAAAAGAAAAAAAAAAAAAGGAGGGCGGGGGAAGGGGTAGATTTCATGGAACAAATAGCAAAGTTGCCGTCGATATGCAACCCTCTAGTGCTAAATTTACCCATCGCATATTCTTTCCTTTGGGGGAGGATTGGGGGCGGGGGGGCAGCTGTTACCCAGTGGCGGATCACGCGAGGGGCGGTCACCCCTAAAGTATATTTTTCCTTATTGAATGGCCAAGTTCGTAAATGATTAGTGTACTTATTTTAAAAAACATAGCAAAAAAGTGCACAAATTTTCGTAAAAGTTTTTATTACAATCGAAATTTGCTGTGAATTTGGAGATAAAGTGCTAAATAAAAATGGATGGTAAATTAACCATAGCCGTTTGTCTGATCATGAAAAGCAATCTATGTGCTTTGTTCTGTTCTTTAATATTGTCTGATATGATTAGTAATTAGGAACAAGGAAAGTTACCGCGCGTAGCCCATCTTCCCCTAATCCGTTTCCCTAACTCCCGTTTGCCCTAATCACATTTAGCCCAATAGCTTTTACCCGAAATCACTTTTACCCGAATTGTTATTTCCCCTAATTTCGTTTGCCCTAATCTCGTTTCCCCTAAATATCGTTTCCCCTAATTCACGTTTGCCCGAATCACGTTTATCCTAATCCCGTTTAGGCGAAATCGCTTTTACCCTAATTCCCATTTCTCCTATTCTCGTTTGCCCTCAACACGTTTGCCCGTATCAAGTTTGCCCTAATTTTAGTTAACCGAAATAAAACAGTGGCTCTTGATATTTCAAGAAAATTCTTCTTTCCATTCTTGCTGATGATGTCGATCGCCATGTATGAAGAAGTGCATGTGGTTACTACCATTATGCGGCTAGTCCTTAGCGCAGCTATTGTAGCCGTCACATTCAGCTTTTATTAAAGCAAGAAATAGTATTACAATGCATTCGCTGGAATTGCAAGCGCAGAAGGCCCACTTTAAGAGTTCTTAGTGTACTAGAACCCCTCCCACCCCGTATGACACTAAACTCTAGCTGTGAAAGTGCCTTTTGTTAATTCAGTTCCACCTTAATAGTAAACGTTAGTCTATCCCGCTCGAATGTTTTCCCATTTGCCACCATCAGTG
This sequence comes from Macrothele yani, assembly GCA_039090855.1. Taxonomy (NCBI): domain Eukaryota; kingdom Metazoa; phylum Arthropoda; class Arachnida; order Araneae; family Macrothelidae; genus Macrothele; species Macrothele yani. Next base: position 44,380,221 of record CM077024.1, read on the forward strand.
ATTGTATTTCATGGAAATGTCCGTCTGTCGGTACTTGTGCTTCTTTATTAATCTGGTGTAACATCACAGACACTCGATCACAACACAAAACATTTATTACTTTACACAAAAACATAAATTGGAATACACTTCGCGTTACAAACTGAACTTGTTGTCTTAGCCAAAGCTCGCCATGTCCTCCTCCTTCGATATCTCTCTCGCAACTCCACACGCTCAAGTCATTAAATGTCAATGTATCCTTCCGCGCTTTTGTGCGTGGAAGTCGTACTTTACAACCCAATGTATCCTTCCGCGCTTTTGTGCGTGGAAGTCGTACTTTACAACCCCTCCTCACTCCAGAGGAACTTTTTCCAGTGGTAAAAAGTTCTTGTCATTTTACAATACAATAGTCATAGTTCACACAATGAGTCATAATCCATTTACAAAGAGAAATATATGAATTAATTTAACAATCATCTTTACGTGTTTTCCAACAATTTCAATGTAGTATATATCACAACCAAAAAAAAAAAAAAATGTTTTCACTAGCAGACACATAGCATGATCAAGGTGGATCATCTAAAGTTGGAACTCTGCTCAGTCCATCTGCATTTTTGTGCATAGTTCCCGATCGATGAATTATAACAAAATCATATGGTTGTAAAGCAAGGGCCTATCTCATCAGACGAGCATTTGAACTTGCATTGGTGCGTAACCAAACGAGAGGGTTATGATCAGTTTGTATGAGGAGTTTTTGACCATTCAGGTAGCATTTCAGTTTCTGTACCGCAAATATAATGGCGGCACATTCTTTTTCACTGGTACTGTATGTCTTCTCTGCTGTCGAAAGTTTTCTGCTTAGATAGAGTACAGGATGTTCAGCGCCATCTTCTTGTTCTTGCGAGAGGACGACTCCCATTCCTTGATCTGAAGCATCAGTTTGTAGAATAAATCTACGTTCATAGTCAGGGGCATACAGAACAGGAAAACTAGATAAAAAATTTTTTAGTTCCACAAAAGCTTTCTCACATTGTTCTGACCATATAATTTCCTCTTTACGATTTTTACCCTTCAAGATGTCTATTAAGGGAGCTGCTATCGAAGAAAACATTGGAATATATCTGCTGTAATATCCCGCCAGGCCGAAGAAAGATCTTACTTGCGTCTTGTTCTTTGGCGTAGGAAAATTTTGTATGGCCTGAACCTTTCGTTCCTCTGGTTTTCGATATCCTTGTCCAACAATATGACCCAAATACAAGACGTGATCTTGAGCAAACTTACATTTGGAAGGTTTTATGGTCAAGGAAGCCCTCTGCAACCTCTGTAGCACTTCTTCAAGATGTATCAAATGATCCCCCCAGTTTTCGGAAAAAATGGCAACATCATCTAGATATGGTACGGCAAACTCTTCGCAGCCTCTCAAAAGTTCTGACATCATTTTGCTAAAGAAATAAGGTGCGTTCTTAAGGCCAAATGGCATCTTTAAGGGCCGATACGTTCCAAAAGTAGTCACAAACGCTGCCAATCGTTGAGCTCTAGCACTTAATGGAATTTGCCAGTACCCTTTTGTTAAATCTAATACTGTAATATACTTCGCTCCAGAAACCTTTTCGACTTTTTCTTCTATATTAGGCAATGGATAGAACTGGGTCCTTGTCACTTCATTCAATCGCCTGTAGTCAATACATGGGCGTGGATCTCTTCCGGGTATATACAGAACTATGAGTAACTTTTATTCCAAACCGCTCCAGAAATTCTAGTGTCAAAATGCTTACAAAACTGGCTCCTTGATCAGTTTGAATTTCTTTCGGAAATCCCATGCGGCTAAAAATGTGTAACAAAGCGTCAACTACCGACTTGGATCCTATGTCTGGTACTGGTACTGCATCTGGATATTTGGACGACAAACACATAGCTGTAATTATGTATCTATTTCCGCTTGAAGTCTCGGGCAAAGGCCCACAGGCATCAACGTTGATTTTTGTAAAAATTTCAGGAATAATTGGAACTATTTTTAAAGGTGCTTTCTTTTTGTCCCCAGCTTTTCCAGCACGTTGGCATGAATCACAAGATTTTACAAATTCTTCAATGTCTTTATAACAGTTAGGCCAATAAAAATACTTCGCTAGTCTGTCTTTGGTTTTTGTCACTCCTAAATGCCCCGAAGTTCCCTCATGACACATGTTTTTTATTTGTTCTCTATATTGTTCTGGAACAACAATAAGATCTTCCTCTTCGCCAATCTTGTTGATCTTCTTCTTCACCAACATCCCATTTCTTAGTACAGCATAACCATTTGCTTTTTTAAAATCTGTTTTCTCTATTTCTTTGAGAATTTTTTTCAATTCCAAACTTTGCCGTTGATCTTCCATGAAACTTTTTGAATCCATTTTTACCAACTCTAACATGGCTTTATCTTCATCATGCCTCAATGGCAGAATTTCTTCTTCTAATTCATCTGATTCTTCGGAACCCACAGCCTCTCTTTCAAGGGCTTGTTTTTCTTTCTTCCCTGAATCATTCTTTACTGAATTTCTCTCTTCGTTGTTTCGTTTTTGTTTTTCTTGATACCGAGTAATCACAACATTTACCTGTTCTGAATTAAGTGGCCACTCCATATCAATTTTTTTAACAAAGCGGCAGTCTTATTTCCAAGTAAATATCTACCTTGATCTAGCGACTTTCTAATCACTGCAGCCTTAGTTACAATATGACCTAATTCACATTCTAGTTCAACTTCTGCCAATGGTAAACAAACCTTTCGTTCATCCAGAAGATGCTGTACCCACACATGTTCTCCAGTAAACTCACCTGACGACACATACTCTTGACAAATGATATCAACTGATGAACCTGTATCCCGAAGAATAGGCATGGTAACTCCATTTATTTTTCCTTCAAAGGTATAGGGTGCCAAGAGATCCCCTTCAGTTTCCTCTCTGATTCTATTTACGCTTCCTGAGTTCTGTGATTTTAGCTTAGGACACTGAGGTCGAATGTGATCATAAGATGCACACTCGTAACACTGAATCTTCCGTCTGCGATCATACTTTTCTTCATTCTGAGATACATTCCGTTTTGACCACCCTTGTCCTACATCTGGCTTAACATAATTTTTGTTATAAAATCCATTTTTCATAAATTTTCTGCGATCATAGTTATCTCTAGTTTTTTTCTCACTGCCTTGCATTTTCTTTGAAGCACAAAATTCATTCGACGAATTTTTCTTGATTCCTCCTCTTACACTTTCATAATTGTCCACCATATCAGCCAAATCTGAAGGTGAGACAATATTTGACCATTTATCAATAAAATGCTCCCTTATTTCCATAGGCACTCTCCGCTTCAATTGATCTGTGATCATTAATTTTTTTAGCCCTTCAAAATCTCCTATTTTAAGTCCTGAAATCCATTCATTAAAATAATTTTCTAACTCGAAGGCGAAATCTCTCCAGGTCTTCTCTGATGTACGCATGTGTTGTACAAATTTCAATCTAAATTTCTCTGGACTTAACTTATATCTTTTAAGAAGTAACCTTTTAACATATTCATAGTTTTTAGCATCTTCCACATTTTCTCTGGCAATCAATTGTGATATTTCGTAGGGCAAAAGTCCTATCAAATTCGTGACCCAATCTTCCTTTTTATTTCTGCTTGTTGTGCTTGCCTTTCAAATAAAACTAAGTAAATACTTATATCACTGTCTTTTGGGTCAAATGTTTTCATCAAATGACGAAGTTCTAATCTCGGTTTATGAGAATTTTCATTTTGCTCCAAACTACCTCCCAGCGGCTGACGTCCAGCTTCTATTCTGAGTTTTTCAAGCTCAAATTCCATTTGTCTTTCTGTTTGTCTACGTTTTTCAAGCTCCAATTCCATTTGTCTTTCTGTTTCTCTACGCTCTTTTATACCTGCCAAAAGTTCTTTCACGAAATACTCTTCATATCCTTCAAAGTTGACAATTTTATTTTTTAATTCCAGAATTTTGAGATTTGGCATAACTTCTATACCCAATTCTTCCGCCAACTGTAGAAGTTCTTCTTTTCGAGCTCTTCCTAAGAAAGCCATTTCAACAAGCTCTACGTGTACCCAATGTTTATTTATTATCGTATATGTGTATACGTTCACAGAAATTGTTTACAACAATATTCTACATTTACCTATAATCTAGGCTCAAACAGTTGATCTGAATGTACTATTTCTTGACAGAAATTATTTCCTTCTATTTTCGTATATGTGTATACGTTCACAGAAATTGTTTACAACAATATTCTACATTTACCTATAATCTAGGCTCAAACAGTTAATCTGATTTACTATTTCTTGACAGAAATTATTTCCTTCTATTTTCGTATATGTGTATACGTTCACAGAAATTGTTTACAACAAAATTCTACATTTACCTATACTCTAGCCTCAAACAGTTGATCTGAATGTACTATTTCTTGACAGAAATTATTTCCTTCTATTTAATTCCGTGCCCGGAAACTTCTAAAAAACTTGCTTTGATATTTCATTCCTTTGGATAATTCTCTAAGAACAACAACAAAACAGTACTTACATAAACATCCAATGTGGTGTAAATCCGATACGGAACAAATAATTTCGAAAAAAACAAACTACAGTCATCATCCTTTGTTCTTCCCAACACAAAGAGGAAAAAAAAATATCCCTGTCGCGTTGGTTCTTTCGCACGCTTGAAGAACTTTCAACTCATCGATTCCCACGGTCATAAAGAACGCCGCTGAAGTTGTTCTGTCTTTCGTAGTTCGAATCTCACAGGTGCCTTCACTTCCTGTCTTTCGTCATTCGAATCTCACAGGTGCCTTCACTTCCTGTCTTTCGTCGTTCGAATCTCACAGGTGCCTTCCATTTCTATCTTTCGTAGTTCGAATCTTGCCGGTGCCTCCAATTCCATCTTTCGTCTGTAACATCACAGACACTCGATCACAACACAAAACATTTATTACTTTACACAAAAACATAAATTGGGATACACTTCGCGTTACAAACTGAACTTGTTGTCTTAGCCAAAGCTCGCCATGTCCTCCTCCTTCGATATCTCTCTTGCAACTCTCCTCATCACTCACCACACGCCCAAGTCATTAAATGTCAATGTATCCTTCCGCGCTTTTGTGCGTGGAAGTCGTACTTTACACTGGCTCATTTTCCGTATCTCGAAAATCAATAAACTATTTAAAAAAAAACTGCAAGTGGATTTTTTTTTCAGTTTAGATAAAAACGTATTTAAGATTTCCCCTTCAGAGCTACATAGTATAATCCAGGAACTTGGTGGATTACAAATGAACTTGCAAAAAATGTCGGATTAAAAATGAACTTTCTGAAGACAAAACTGATGGTGCAATGCTTTTTCAAAAAATGGAGATTTTGCGATTGATTGGGAAAAGGTCAAGGTAACCGATACCTACATTTACCTACGACAACAAATATCAAGCAAAGGACACATCATTCATGAAGAAATTAATCGGCGTATAAAACTTGGCTGTAGAGTTTTTGGAAGAAATGGTACAATTTTCAAGAATAATATGTCATTATGTCTTAAAAGAAAAGTCTTTAATCAATGCATCCTTCCAGTTCTTACATATGGAGCAGAGACATGGGCCTTAACTAAAAAGAACACATAGAAAGGCTGCAGACAACTGAAAGAACATGGAGAGATGCATGCTTGGTGTAACCAGGAAAGATAAGAAGAGAAACTTGTGGATAAGGAAAATGACTTGAGTGGAACACATCATAATCAGAGTAAAATCCCTGAAATGGCAATGGGTTGGATATATTGCCAGAAGACCACCGATGGACAACCGAAATTTTAGACTGGATTCCAAGGGACAGAAGGAGACCAAACCACTGGGAGATGGATGGATGAAATTCGAAAGCATACCGGAATAACAAGGAGGCAGGCTCAACACAGGAAGTTGTGGAAGAAACGTGACGATGATGAAAAATAAAAATGATAATTGTGACAATGATGAAAAATAAAATAAAATAATAATTATAAAACTATATATAAAAATAAAGGAATAACTGTGTCGACAAAGAAAGAGAACTTTTCTGTATTAAAACAAAAAGTCTTTGAAACGCTTGTCTAAAGCGAAAAAATTTCCGTTTGCCGTGTTTTCAAAACTAGTTTTATTGATTTTCGAGATGTAGAAAATATGCCAGATTAATGAAGAAGCACATGTACACAAAGGCAGCCATTTCCATGAAATATAATCAGTGATGGTGGCAAATGGGAAAACTTTCAAGCGAGATAGACTGACGTCTACTATTAATATAAAGGTAGAACTGAATTAACAAAAGGCATTTTCACAGCTGGAGTACGGGGTGGGAGGGAGGTCTAGTACACTAAGAACTAAAATGATTAATAATCAGTGTCTGATTAATGAAGCTGTACAGACATGTGCTATGATATGTTACCAATGGTGGAACAAATTTTTCAGAATCGGAAATGAAAATCGGGAATGACAAAGAAAAGCAGCGAACCGTAATTGAATTCCTGGAAAAAGAAGGCTGTGAAGCTCCAGAAATCCACAGAAGACTCCTGGCGGTGTACGGAGCTGCCACAATCGATATCAGTAATGTCCGAAGATGAATGAAGAGGTTTCGAGAGGAAGAAAGTTCAGTGTCGGACAAACAACGGAGTGGAAGACCCGCAACTGTAGTGACAGATGCCAACAGGCAACGAGTGAAAGACCTCATCACAGCTGATCGTCATGTCACCATCCAGGAGTTGCAACAATAAACAGTGCTCACTATATACAGACATTGAAGAAGCTAAAGGAAGCTATCAGAAGGAAAAGACGTGACATTCCACTTCATAGTGTTGTTTTACACCATGATAATGCATGTCTCCACACCTCAATGGAGACTTCACAGACAATTGCCAAAATGGGGTGGACGGTGATGCCCCAAATCCCCTACAGTCTTGATTTGGCTCCCTCAAACTTTTTCCTGCTTGCCCCTTTGAAAAATACCCTTCGTGGGGAACGTTTCGACGAAACTGGCTGTAAACTCATGGGTCAAAAGACAGCCTCAGGAATTTTTCCAAAATGGATTTTACCAATGGGTTCAAAGTTGGCGGAAATGTATAAAAAGTGATGGACAATAGTTTGAATAGGTTAGCATTATTAACAATATGTCCAAGTATTTTGCCACCAAGTTTCACATTTTTGCTGCTACAAATAAAAAATTCATGAGGGATGAGGCATTACTTTCAGGATGCTCCATAAATTTTGAGAGAATGACGCTTCGGCGCGTGTTCCTCTTTTTGAAAGGCGCCAGCTTCTTCATTTCGTGTTCCCCGTGAGCTTTATTTGTCCTTGAGAGAGGTTACGTAACAGTGCAATTTCAGTGAATTGTGAAGTAAGGAGACTCCGGTCTAACCTACGGCACTTTCAAGTTTCTAGGGAAAACACATGGCAGACCCTTTTTTAATCAGCATTACGAATGTAGTATGCAATAATCGCACAGGACTTGTGCTTGATTCAATGTGCAAGACAAACCTACTATGGTATGCGATACTAATGACTATTGCGAAAGTGAAACTGTCTCCCCTGCGATAAAAATCTAACTTCTTTCAGTAAGCCCGTTGTTTTAGTGTAAGATTAGATTGTTTAGGTTATTCTACAATGTGCCCTATGACTACCACGTTTTTTAACATGAGCTATCATTTTCACGTGTTCGTTCTGTTGAACTGAATTCTGTTCATCTGTTTCCATTTTGCATCGCTTTTCTCGAACGTAATTTGCCATGAAAAAAAAAAAAAAAGACTTAATGATTCATGGAAATAAAAGCACTTTGGAACTTCTTTTTAGGAACACAAATTTCGTGCTCAACTATTGTCATTCAGTCGACACACTGTATCGTACTAGAACGGGAACTGAACCCGCATCTTCCGATTTCCGTCCAACTGTGCTAACGACGGCACCACCCAAGACAATCTTTTCTAATTAATTGAAGTGTAAGAATCTGAGATAGGCTGTCTACGGTGGGGTAGTGCTTAGCATAGACAGACAGAAATCGGGGGGCAGGGCGTTCGATTTCAGCCCAATGGAATTTTAAAGATTTTTTTGGAGTTGACTACATCGTAACCTTTGAATACCGCGCTTCTCTTCCAAAAGATCGTATGCTTGCTACGTTTTTGCAAACATTTAATCTTCATTAACATCCATGATGTTGAATATTAATTTGTTATTAGAGCATACCTAATTATGTGGTAGTTACAAAATAATGTGGTATCATCCACAAAATTATTTTATGAGATCAGGTAAACTAAAATTCCGATTTTGTAGATCACTGCATGCAGAGGCGTAACCAAGGCGAGGGGGAGGGAGGTCTTCGGGTCCAGACTGCCCACCCCTTGAAGGTGTATTGCGTACGAATTTAAAACGATATCATCATCAACACTCTTGTCAGAAATCATAAAGCGATATATATATATACATATATATATGAGCCTCTCATCAATGAACCAAATCCATGGACCCCGCCCTCCGTTAGGAAATTTCTGGCTACGCCACTGACTGCTTGCACTTACCAAAAAAGAAAAAATTAGGTAACAAATGGCTTTCGGAATAAATGGAAACATTACAGAACCTTAATATCCGCTTAGTTTTCTGTATTCTGTGTACTCCCGGAAATGTAAGATCACTCACACGACCAGTTTTAGGGCGATATATTTTCTCTTCTTCAGTTCCTCCCACACAAGCAAAAGTAGGTTTCATGAAAAACCACTTTCACGGCATTTTTAGACGCCGCCGCATCACAACGTTGCCAATAATTTTCTCCGTCTGCTTCCTTCAACGATCCGAGAAGCAGAAAGACAGCCATCACGAAAATATTTTTCTTAACTTTTCTTGCAATTCAGCGTGCATTTTAACCTGTTAAAAGCGTTATGCAAGACTGAGCAAAAATAAAAATGCATGCGGAACGAAACGGGTACCCCCCTCCCCTAAAATTTGATGAATCGTCCCCTTAATCAACACCGAACTCCCATTCCAGCATCTTCAAAGTCACACAACGATCACTTTTTACCCTTCCGCGAACTTTCTCATTGAGTTCAAACATGCGTACTGAAATCGGGCGTCCGGCCCTTTCGTTATTTTCCAAATCTTTCCACCCATCCTTGAAACGCGCATACCATCGGAATATTTGTGCACGAAATAGGCATTTAGCCTCATGCACATCACACAACAATATCAACTGTCTCAGATGCAGTTTTACCCATTTTCAAACAGAATTTGCTATCTGCTCCATGACAGAGCTGTGACACTGTTCTTCCATCGAATGACGTAACGCACAGCGTAAATAATCATGTGCTCGATTCTCACGCAACCACTGTCGCCACCGCATAGCTGATAAACGGCTTATCGAAAAACCATGACCTCCCGTCCGTCCTGTGTGTTTTAATTGGATTTAAAAAAAAAAAAAGGTCAGTCTCATTACTTAAGTGCCGAACAGTGTAGTTCCTACTAGTTTAGGAAACGTTGTCTCTCCCTAAATCTTTTTTTTTTTTTTTTTGTACCCCATGAGTATTTTTGCAATCAAAACAATTTCGAAAATGCTTGCGGGCGAGCGCATGTAAAGAATAAAGTTACTTAATACCGCTGGAATGTTGTTGTCTAAAAGATTGCTAAACGAAAATTGCCTTGACACATTTTCTCAGCTCATTTTCACAATAAGAGAAAAGAAGCTCCAGTGGTCTCTTATTTGTTTTTGCCTTTTTCTTAGAAAGTCTTTAACGATAAACATTCGCAACACATAGTTCTCACTGAAATAGTCCTCCAGGGTAGCTAGGGTCCACTTCCATCATCCAGGTTTCCAAGCTTTCGCAGTTTCTATTGCCTGTTGAGTTTACAAACGATAATTTTTTATTTATTTTTTTAATATCACGAGGACACCCTCGTTATTATTCTGCTACATAGTACATGATTTTTTACGCTGTCCATTTGCAGTAATAAATATTTCGTGTTTTTGTACGCATTTTGTTTTTTAATCCACGAGGGCACAAAAGTTGAAGTTAAACAAAATTTCCAGAATCGAATAAAAAAATTCCAGAACGATAGCGTGTAGAGAACTTCTCGTTTTAGTTTTTATTTTGCATAACTAGAATCATGAAATTCCGACCACAAACATGCACAACACGTCAGAATGGTTATACAGAGTTCTGTATTTCTTTTCATGGCACCGGGATCAGAATTTTGAATAGCAGAATCAAGTTGTTAAGCACAGTAACGATTACAGCTATCCAAGATCGCAAATAAGTACAAGGGATATCCTGAAAGTAATGCCTCCTCCTTAATAACAGATTAAGACCCTTTATATTAATACAAGGGGCATCCTGAAAGTAATGTCTCTTCCTTAATAACAGATTAAGACCCTTTATATTAATACAAGAGGCATCCTGAAAGTAATGCCGCCTCCTTAAAAACAGATTAAGACCCATTATATTAATACAAGAGGCATCCTGAAAGTAATGCCTCCTCTTTAAAAACAGATTAAGACCGTTTATATTTATACAAGGGACATCCTGAAAGTAATGCCTCCTCCTTAATAATAGATTAAGACCCTTTATATTAATACAAGGGGCATCCTGAAAGTAATGTCTCTTCCTTAATAACAGATTAAGACCCTTTATATTAATACAAGAGGCATCCTGAAAGTAATGCCTCCTCTTTAAAAACAGATTACGACCGTTTATATTTATACAAGAGGCATCCTGAAAGTAATGCCTCCTCCTTAATAACAGGTTAAGACCCTTTATATTATTACAAGGGGCATCCTGAAAGTAATGTCTCTTCCTTAATAACAGATTAAGACCTCTATATTAATACAAGAGGCATCCTGAAAGTAATGCCTCCTTAAAAACAGATTAAGACCCTTTATATTAATACAAGAGGCATCCTGAAAGTAATGCCTCCTTAAAAACAGATTAAGACCCTTTATATTAATACAAGAGGCATCCTGAAAGTAATGCCTCCTCTTTAAAAACAGATTAAGACCGTTTATATTTATACAAGAGGCATCCTGAAAGTAATGTCTCCTCCTTAATAACAGATTAAGACCCTTTATATTAATACAAGGGGCATCCTGAAATTAATGTCTCTTCCTTAATAACAGATCAAGACCCTTTATATTAATACAAGAGGCATCCTGAAAGTAATGCCTCCTCCTTAAAAACTTCTGAAATTTTGAAGTGATTTTAATGAAACAGCACTGACATGTACTGTGATATGTTACCAATGTGGGAAAATTTTTTTTCAGAATCGGAAATAAAGATCATGAATGACAGAGAAAAACCGCGAGTCATAATTGAATTCCTGAAAAAAGAGGGATGTGAGGCTCCAGAAATCCACAGAAGACTCCTAGCGGTGTATTGAGATGCCACAATCGATATCAGTAATGTCCGAAGATGGATAAAGAGGTTTTGAGAAGGAGAAAGTTCAGTGTCGGACAAACAACGGAGTGGAAGACCCGCAACAGCAGTGACAGATACCAACAGGCAGCGAGTGAAAGACTTCATCACAGCTGATCGTCGTGTCACCACCCAGGAGTTGCAACAATAAGCAGTGCTCACTATATACAGACATTGAAGAAGCTAAAGGAAGCTATCAGAAGGAAAAGACGTGGCATTCCACTTCATAGTGTTGTTTTACACCATGATAATGCATGTCCCCACACCTCAATGGAGACTTCACAGACAATTGCCAAAATGGGGTGGATGGTGATGCCCCAAATACCCTACAGTCTTGATTTGGCTCCCTCAAACTTTTTCCTGCTTGCCCCTTTGAAAAATACCCTTCGTGGGAAACGTTTCGACGAAACTGGCTGTAAACTCATGGGTGAAAAGACAGCCTCAGGAATTTTTCCAAAATGGATTTTACCAATGGGTTCAAAGTTGGCGGAAATGTATAGTAAGTGATGGACAATAGTTTGAATAGGTTGGCATTATTAACAATATGTCCAAGTATTTTGCCACCAAGTTTCACATTTTTGCTGCTACAAACAAAAGTCTTATGAGGGACATGGCACTACTTTCAGGATGCCCTTTGTATATTTGCTTATTTCTTTTATAGATTTTCGTGAAATTTGTTTCCACCTAAACTGTACTGTTAATTTTGTAATAAAATATCCTGTTGATCTTGCTACTGTGAAAAAGAAACGGAAAAATTTATATATGTGTCCTCTTTGTTATACAGTGAAACCTCCGAATGACGGTCACTTCTTGGACCGGGAGAAAGTGACCGTTGTTGGGAGGTGGTCGTTGTTCGGAGATTATGCCTAAGTTAGCATTGCTAAGACGTTGCGTTTGAGCAAAAGCAGAATATATATGAACCTTATGCACAATAAAGGAAACGTTGCAGTGCTTTTTCCAAATGCTGAGTGCTGAACAAAATAAATATAATAATTAAATAAATAATTCATGGTGTATAAGATTTTAAGAAAGCAGTGTGTGACGTCTGGTATTAAAGCAGCAGGGACGTCGCTAGACTTCAGAATCAGGGTGGTTGAGCATCATTTTTGGTGGGGCAAGCTTGATAGCAACTTTTTTTTTTTATAAAACACTGAAAGAACGAATTTTTAATGCTGCTTTTCATTACCAGCTACAAAGAAATTCGTGCAATCCCCACCCCCTCCACACAGACACACGCACATACATACATACATACACGGATCTGACTAGTTACGCAACTGGTGTAAGATACAAGAGTTACTAGAATGTCGCCTTCAATTTTTTGCTTGCTCTGAATGCATTGCCTTAAATTTAGCATTTTTGCTCACCAAAATTAGAACTGTATTTGAACACAATATATTTAAAGGAAAAAGTCGTTTTTTCTAAATCATATTTTAACGTCGGGCCACGCAGACACAATACATCCCCCTCCTTAACTCCCTTCCTTCAAGCCGGAGACTGCCCTGCACTCCTCTCCCACAAAGCAGTTGTCAGCCACTTCCTGCACTCTCACTGTTCCGGGGCAGTCTTAAAAGAGCTAGTGTAGCTTTAGACTCCACTTCCCGTATTGGAATCCCCTATTTTGAAAAAAAAAAAAAAAAAACAGCAGAGCAATTAGTAGTGACCCCCTCGGTGAATTCCTATCCACTTTCCTCATTAGCCCCCTGGCAGTACAAGCATGAAAACAAGGCCTAAACTAAGGAATTTGAAGGGTGGAGAACAATTGAATTTTCAACGCCGTGCGGATGCTATTTTGATAACTTTTTTTTTTTTTTTTTTTTTGATTGGAGGTTTATCGACCACCGTGAGCAACTCAATGGGGTATAAGCAGTCGCCCGTCCCTAATTTAGAGTCACTGGTTCCAGGGTAGGGAGAGAGCCAGTGCCGTAAGACAAACACAACATCCATGCCTGACCGGGATTCGAACCCGGACCCCTTACGGACGAATGATCAGAGGCCAGTGCCTTAGACCACTGCGCCATCGGGGCGGCTAACCTTTTTTTTTTTTTTTTTTTTGGACTCACTTTTCAACAGTATTAGTAACTTAATCCAACTGAGTTAATAAGCAAAGAACTTGATTAAGGAAAACGCCAACGCTAAATATACATATAACACGCAGCTTTCAACTTCAATTAAAACAACACCGCTTCCACGATTATAGCATTATAATATCCACCATCTCCACACTTTTGGCTGCTGTCTCAGATAATACTTGTACTGTATATCTTCCAGTTCTCATCGGTCGCTCACATACGTCATATTCTTCGACCTAAACGGTGTTGCCAACCTCATCTCGAGAGAGAGAAGATATAACATTAACGTTGAAAAGCGCTAAAAGAGAATGAACTCAAATTTACATAAAGAAAGCAACTAAAAATGAAAGTTAATTTAAAGTATACGTCACAGAGTCACACTAACATACAAAGCCCGATCTCTCTGGTAAATACTGTTTGAAAGCCTACTAATGATTATTGCCTTCCTGATAGACCCTTGACTGGCGTCGTGAAGAAATTCCTTTATACTGACTGTTATGATCATAAAAACAAAAAAATAGAAATACCTACTTCTTAATATTATATTCTTAGGAACGAATAATTTCAATTTTCCGGTAACGCCACACCCACAACTTGAAGCCGATCGTATCACGAGACATTTGCCAAAACCCAACGCCATCGGACAAACACCCCATCCCATCCAAGTCTCTGTTAGCAGGTATTTTTTTTTTTTTTACTTCCCGCTCGGGCTTGTTCTAATTGCCTAGTTGTAGCTGTTACCACAGGAAAATTAAACCCCGAAGAAAACAGTAAATGCACTTGTGGTATTAAATATGCTGTTTATTATTAGTATTATTTTGATTGGAGGTTTATTGACTACCGTGAGCAACTCAGTGGGCCATAAGCAGTCTCCGTCCCTAATGTAGGGCCACGGGTTCCAGGGAAGGGAGAGAGTCAGTGCTGTAAGACAAACACAACATCCATGCCTCACGGAATTCGAACCCTGATCCATCTCGGACGAATGGCTAGATACCAGCGCTAGACCACTGCGCCACCGGGGCGGCTGCTGTTCATTAATAATTAATGCTAATTATGCTGTTTATCCGGGAATTAGTCTTAGTTATACATTTACTTCATTCAATTGAACGTTCTATCTAATTTCTTCTATATTTCATTTCCTATGCTCGTAAGTATCCCACCCAGGGATGTATTATTTCCTCATTTACCATCTGCTGCTTCTCTTCGGACTCCCACTTATCTCTTCCTTCTGAAAGAAACTGTTAGTGGCGCCGATTGTGTTGTAAACTGATTACGTAGTCTGGGATCACTTTCGTTCACCATGTTCTGTCTGCTGAGGACAAAGCTAAATTGATTGCAATAAAGTAATAAAACTCTTAGGTAATGTAGCATGCTCGATTGGTCTGGGAAACGCCTGAAAACTGTTACTAATGATCATTGCCGCTGCTGATATATATCCTTGATGGTGTTGTAGAGATGTTCCCTTTTCCTGACTGCCAGATTGTGACAAAGAGACGTAGTGTTCAATATTATATTCTCGATAACAAGCAATTCGTAACTTCTACGTAACAAATCCCGCCAATGTAGGATTTGAAATAAATGTAACATATTCGATCCCAAAGCTCAATAAGAGATTTCTAATTCAAATATAAAATTTAATGCTATTTTTAAATTTAAGACAAAAACAGCGTGTTCTGTCTTAAAATTAAAAATTAATTATACCGACAGCGTGTAGGTAATAATTAATTGCCTTTCCTTTCTGAGTGACGAAATGTTAATTGTCTTTCCTTTCTGAGTGACGAAATGTTAATTGTCTTTCCTTTCTGAGTGACGAAATGTTAATTAATTATCTTTCCTTTCTGAGTGACGAAATGTTAATTAATTGTCTTTCCTTTCTGAGTGACGAAATGTTAATTAATTATCTTTCCTTTCTGAGTGACGAAATGTTAATTAATTGTCTTTCCTTTCTGAGTAACGAAATGTTTCATGATTCACATGACTTGCAATTCTTGTTCTACTGAGTTTCTGATCATAATTTTCCTGAAAACGTAGAAAATGTTTTTATTTTCATGCATGACTGTCGACTCGAATTCATTGTTACTGTTTAAAAAAAATTATGATCACCATAAATTCTCTGGCTCTAACTATCACGTTTTTGTTTCTTTTTTTCTTTTAGCTGTCACAGTTCGATATCTCACCAGGAGGTACATTGGGGAATACAGCTCTAGTACAGGTTAGTAATTTTTTAAACACTATTAAACATATACGTACATATCATCACAAATGTGTAAGTTAGTGTAATTTGTAAACCATAGGCAGCTGTATGAAAACAAGTTAGCATTTGTATGAAATTATACCGTAGAACCCCTGTTATGCGATTCTCGTTTACACGTTTTGCAGTTTCATACGTAATTCTGTGTTGGTCTTGACAGTTTACTGTAGTTTCTAAAGCTTTTTTAGCTCAGTGATAGGTAATTTCTTTGTACGCTTTTTTGATGGTATACGTTAAGATATGAATTTCAGATTATCAAAAACACACGGTTCTTTGATTCTTTTATACGTAACCCGCTATGTTACAATTTTGAGAGAATAGAGACAGCGTTATTGTGTTCCTTCCAGAGTTGGAAACGGGTCAAAATTTTTGGACCCGGACGTCACGTAATTGGATTCGACCCCGACCCGGATCTGTAACTGAACCGGACCCGATCCAACCCGAACAAATCTGCTTTGAACTACAAAGGGCGTTCAAAAAGTCTGTCCGCAGTGGGTATCTTAGGTTCTATGGAAATCAAACAAATGTAATATAGGAACGTATAATTTACTCACTTTCTTACAGGAAGTATTGAAACATTCGTCCTTCATTCCCAAGGAATTAACTTAACCGTCTTACATATGTTTTCAAACACAGCTGCGAGACTCAAGTAGTCCTTCCACAGTAATGTTAAGTCTGTTCCACCTAATTTTAATGGCGCTACAGTCAAAATGTAGCGTTGAAATCGGGTCAGGAACACTTTGACCCGACCCGTTTGACCCGCTAGAAATTGTCGACCAGTTGACCCGTGACCCGTTTCCGTCTCTGGTTCCTTCTTGATGCAGGCAAAGTTGAACCTAGATCCCATCAGAGAAGGGTATGTTGTTAATTTTCGGTTTAAATGAAAAATTGGTTTCACATTTCATAACTCACACACGAATACGCTATTTAAAAATAAATAAACTTTTGGGACGTAACTTTGTGGCTCCACTATTTCGTAGCGTAGTACAATATAATCCTAAACGTATCCTCAATATTCAACATTCTGGTTTCAAATGGATGCACTCCGCAGAAAAAATACTAAAAAACCCAATTGTTGATTCATGAGTTCCATACTACAGCAGTGCTTCCTCAAAACTTCGAACATACACTATATTGACAAAAGTCAGCTGACACCTAGAAGAAAAACACAACATGGCATTTATTGACATACATTAGTACGGTGTCGGTCCACCTTTGGCCTACACGTGTCTTCACGTACGTGTTTTGTGTGTCCCATTATTATTCTTCTGTGTGTGTGCCAAAGTTAAGGGTGTGTGCTTTCGTTTAAGATCCCTCACGAGTTGGTGAGTGCTTATTATTTTTCTCATTAGCAGTGTTTTAATTTCCACACCGAGCTGGTCGTTTTTCTTCGTTAATCCTTGCCATTGATTATGGCATCTGCCGATGAGGGCGCTGTTCCCGCCCGCATCGCTCCAGCTCCTCGCGTCGCCTCTTCAACGACAGACGCAGCCGATCAATCATCTTCGCTTGCTGGTGGAGAGCCTCTTAATTTTCCTCCTGTCATTTGCACGTCTTCTCCAGCTCAGGTCTCTGACTCTGCCATTGAGAACGTGAATGTGACGTACCTGGCCTCTGCTGACGATGATGAATTCATGGACGTCTCTGATGGCGTCGCTAATCTGCCCTCTACAGTTTCTACTGCCTCTGCTTCCAGTCCATTGTCTCATGCTTCGTCCAGAGGAGGCGCTTCTGCACGCACGTATTCTGCGGTTGCCTCTGGTATTCCGCCGGCTTCCTCCTCGTTTCGTCTGCCCCATATGGATTCTTACGTTACTCTCAACGGTAACATCATCTTATTAGACATTCCCGAGAACTCTCCTGCTGGTCAACGTCTTCATTTGACCCTCGAGTTGGGGGTTTGTTTTGATGCGCTGCCCACACTTCTTTGAAGCAGGTCAGCTCCGCTCTCAAAAAGATGCTTCCTTCTAGTCCCATCACCCACCTCACCCGAAAGTCACGAACTGTGATTGTTTATTTTTCGAAGAAAGAATATGCCGAGCTTGTCTTGTCTCGGGGCCTATCAATTGGCGATCGTCACCTCTTAGCTGAATCCATCGCCCAGCGTCCTGTTCTGGTCTCTCCACATCTGGTACCCCCGGAGATATCTGATGATATGCTGTGTGCTGCACTTAGTCGATGCGGCAGAGTAGTCGGCCCAGTGAAGACTCTCTGCTCTTCCCCCTCTGACCCCGATGATAAATATATCTGTGGCTTCCGTAGAACTGCTCGCATCATCTTCCCGTCGGAAGAGCATATCATAAAGTTTTCACGGTTCCTGGATCTTCGTTGCGGTAACGAGCCCCGCCGGACTGAGCTCCTCACCTTTGCTCATTGCTCACGCTGCAAGGCTTACGGTCATCAGCGGGCTCATTGCTCACGCTGAAAGGCTTACGGCCATCAGCGGGCTCATTGCCCCCATGCAGAGTCACTGATTCCTGGAGCTCCAAGGCAGCATTCTACTTATTTCTCCGTTTCTTCTGTCAGGCCTCCTCCTGCGTCTGTACCTCCTGGACCCAGTTCTGCCGAAAATCTGATTAAAGCCTTCGATCAACACGCGTCTTCCGATGTTGCTTTCTCCACTCTGTCGGATTTTCCTCCGCTTGACTCCTCCTTGTCTTCCCGTGTTCTCTCTCCATCAGAGGACATCACGGCTGATCTTCAAGCTTCATTCACCGTCGGCACTTTTGCTCCCGGCGATGATGTGGACCTTTCCTCTGATTCCACATCTCGTGTGTCATCAATCCGCGGCAAACGTTGCTCTACTACCATTACCGAGGCCCGGAGGAAAAAGAAGAAGTCACCTTCTCCGACTGGCCGCCCACATCGTTCCACCCGTCTAGCAGGCTCCAAGTCACCCCTGTCACGTTCTAGCTCTTCCTCTTCAAAGTCCAAGGGTCCTCTGCCGGCGAATGAAGATTTCTCGACTCTGCTTACCAATGCCTCTCTTCCTTCAGAACCTGTCTCCTTTGAAGATCTTTACGAGTTTCTCACTCATAAAACAAGTCGGGAGGCTTCGATTATCTTTTTACAGCAGTTTGAAGCAGTTCTTCCCGAGGTCTTCGACCAAGCAACCTCCATCCTCAAATTCCTCCGGCATAATGCCAAGCAACCCGACTACGTCTTGTGGTGTCGTAATGTCGTCAATCGCCTCGACACATTCCAGAAAGCTGCCTGCCCTTCATCCGACGTCGGACTTACCCATTCAAGGTCGCCACTCTGAACCCTTCCCCCGCTAACGCTCTCGTTTTGGAAGATCTCTCGCCTCTTGGGGCCGACTTACTCCTTCTGCAAGAGACGAACTGCCACTCCTCGACACTTTTTTCATAGATGGCACACTTGGGACTTCACCTTTCACCATGCTTTCCGTTACTCTGTGCACGGTGGTACAGCAGGAGTATCAGTCTGCCATCGCCGCATGCCGTGAAAGCTCCTTCTATGCTACGTGGTCACCAGTTACCTCGTGGTTCGCTGTTACACCAAGTCCGTTGCATCTGACGGTGAGTTAAGACTCTGCGTTAACTTTTTGATGTTCTTTCGCACTGCGGTGCCCCGCCTGTGATCATTTCGTTCTTCCTCAAGCATTGCTCTGTTTGCATCACGTTGTAAATTTGTCATTACTCATTCAATGTACATATCATCGCTTTTATCAGTTTGTATCATTCCTGTTCTTTTTTCTTTGAGACGATTCCATGTTGCTCGTCTCCTCTGTTTTGTTACATTAAAGCGATTATGAAACCAATTTTGGCCTACACGTGTCTTCACGAGCTCCGTGTTTGAGTGCTTCACGTACGTGTTTTGTGTGTGTCATCATTGTTCTTCTGTGTGTGTGCCAAGTTAAAGGTCTGTGCTTTCGTTTAAGATCCCTCACGAGTTGGTGAGTGCTCATTTTTTTTCATTATCAGTGCTTTAATTTCCACACCGAGCTGGTCGTTTTTCTTCGTTAATCCTTGCCATTGATTATGGCATCTGCCGATGAGGGCGCTGTTCCCGCCCGCAAGAAGAACGAAAGCCCTGATTCTCCTAAGCTCAAGAAAAGCACTGATAATAACAGGATGTGTGTCTCTTACGAGGGTAATAACAAAAAGTTCTGCACACGTTAATCTAAAACGGAAGCGGATGATGCAATCGGGAAAATGATTGCGTCATGTCGAGGTCAGACTCTCGGCAACACAGTGGTGTCAGAACGACGCTATATCATTTGCTGTGTGGACATGGGAGGGTTTAGAAATGGAAGTGTGCAGTTCCTCAGGTGGAGTCACGTCGTTAGACCAGCGCTCGTACGTGAAAATAGGAAATCTGCGGGGGAAAAACTCCAACAGAGATCCACACTGCCTCGCAAGGAGTTCGTTGGGGAGGAACTCTTGATCGAAGCACAATTTCTCGCTGGGCATCGCGCTTTCGGGAAGGCCGAAACAGCATCGAAGATGTTTATCTCTCAGGCCGACCTCAAACGGCGGGCAGACAAAACATCTGTCACCGTTGTTGCAACGCTTCTCGAAGAGAATCGCCGTTTAACAGTCGAGGAGATATGCTCATCGGGAAAATATGTCCACCATGTCTGTTCACGGGATTTTTACCGACTCACTGGGAAAAAGAAAAATCGCCGTGCGCTGGGTGCGCCATCAACTCACCCCCGAGCAGAAGCCAGCCAGAGTGAGCATCGCACAGGATCCCCTCCACAGGTGCGAATGAAAGGGCGACACTTTCCTGATGAGACTTGGACACGGGATTTTGAGCCGGAACTGAAGTCACAATCAGCGGAATGGAGGCATCCAAGTTCCCCATGCCACTCAAAGTGTCGTCGGCAACAATCCAAAGTGAAGCAAATGATGATTTTTGCGTACGACGCCCATGAGAACTCTTTCAAACAGTGATATTTTTTTTGTCATCGTTTTACAACGACTGGTTATAAAACGATGACAAAGCAAAATGCAAAAATTAAAGGACAAAGGAGATGCACTAAGATAAGTATACAATGCTAAATTATTTAAAAATCCAAGACAAAATCTAGGAATCTGAAAATTTTTAACTCATGTTCTCATGAGAACAGTTAAAAATTCAGTGACTTGTTGGTATGAAAACTATGCGCATTCTGTAATTTATTAGTTTGTCTAATTAATTATTGAAATATCTCAGCCTCGGGGCCCAAGAAGGCCTTAATCCGGCCTTGCCCTCGTTCACTCAAATCCATTGTTTGATCCTGACAAAATAATTTCTTATCGAATCTGCATCTCTCTTAACATACGTATGCATTTCTTTAGGACATGGCTACGCGTTATACAACGGCTGTTCCATAAAAACTGAGAGTAAAATTACACGAAATGAAGAAACATAGGTACAGCAAAATACACTATCTACCAACAAGTAATTGGACACCTGTGAAAGCAAAGGAAAACGAAGTTTATTCACCTTCAATAGTTGGTGGAGCCTCCACGAGCGGCGATTACAGCTGCGAACCTCCGGGGCATACTCTCAAATAGGCGTTGTACGACGGCTAGCGGTATTTTCTTCCACTCGGCTTGGAGAAGACAGGTCAGTTCCTTCACCGATTTCGGAAGGTGGGGGCACCCCTTAAGTAGACGCTCCAACTCGTCCCAGAGGTGCTCGATAGGGTTAAGGTCCGGCCTCTGAGCAGGCCAGTCCATTCTATTAACCCTATTGTCACCATACCAAGCCTGGGTGGACCTCGCAACATGACAGGTGGCATTGTCATCCTGAAAGTAACATGGGTCCACCCCGTAAAACTGCCACAACGTAGGAAGCGCATTGTCATCCAAAATGGTGCAGTAGGTCTCGGCGTTGAGTCTACCAGGGATTGCGACCAATGGTCCCGTGCCATACCAGGAGAAACACTCCCATAGCATAATTCCACCGCCGCCAGACTTCACAGTTGGCACAATACATTCCAGCAGAAGGCGTTCTCCAGACAGACGCCAAACCCAGACCCTGCCATCCGAACGGTAGAGGGTGAACCTTGATTCGTCGCTCCAGAGGACCTGTTTCCACTGTTCAACGGTCCACTGTCGACGTTCTTTGCACCACATTAACCGAGCAGCGCTATTGGACTTGGTGATCAAAGGCTTGTGGGCAGCAGCACGTCCATGATAACCGAGCAAATGGGCTTCCTTACTGATGGTATTCATCGAAAGAACACTCCCGGATGCCTGCTGAAACTCCTCGCGGATGTGGCCCATCGATTTGGTGCGGTTCTTCCGAATTTCTCTGGCCAGCACCCGTCGGTCTCTAACACCCAGTTTTGTGGGTCTGCCGGGTCGAGGCACATTCCGACAGTCACCTCTCATCTTCCACTTGCCAATCACGTAGGCCACTGTCGATTTTGGGTACTTCAACTCGCTGGATATGTCACGTATGGATCGGCCATTTCTGTGATACCCGACGATTACACCTTTCTCGAAATCAGAGAGCTCCGAAATGCATGGCATCTTGCATGCGACTGGTTGCGTTGTTGTTTCCCACACAATATTTAACGGCGGCGGACTTGACGTGTATCAGGACCGCAGATAACGTCGATTGCAGGGGTGTCCAATTACTTGTTGGTAGATAGTGTATATGTTATTCTTTCTCAAAGTATCTTCCTTTGGATGATATGCAACGGTCCCATGTTCAGTCCACTTTTCAAAACATGTGGCAAAGGCATTTTGTGGAAGTTGCTTTAGCGACCCCTTGTAACGTCAGCATCTGTGTTCAAAGTTGCGCCACGGAACTTCTCCTTCATGGTTGGAAACAACCAGAAATCTCACGGGGCGAGGTCAGGACTGTGGGCAGGCTGTGGCATGATTTCAATGCTGCATTTCGTAAGAAACTGTTGAACACAAGCAGCCACATGTGCGCGGGAGTTATCATGGTGTAGGGTCCACTTGCCCACCAGGTCCGGTCGCTTAATCGATATGTGTCGTCGCAGACGCTTCATGACTGAAATGTAATACTCAGCATTAACAGTAATTTGTGGAGAAACGGCATGCTGGTGGACTACACCTTTATGATCAAAGAAAATTATCATCATCACCTTCCCAGCTGATTTGGTTTGGCGGATTTATTTCGGAGGAGGCGAGCATGTGTGTTTCCAGACATTCGTTGCACGCTTCGTGAGGGGGTCGAAATACTGGACCCATGTTTCATCGGCAGTTATTACTATGTTTAGAAAGTCTGGATCCTTTGCAATCATTTGTTTCCATTCATGACACACCTGAACTCTGGCTAACAATTGTTCTCTCGTCAGGTGATGAGGTACCCGTCTGGAATACATACGATAAAGCAGTAATTTGTCGCGTAGAATGCGGAATGCTGACGTTTCTGAAATATTAGTTGACGTCGCTATGTCTTCACACGTCATTCGTCGATCTTCTTGCAGGATTTCCCAAACGGCGTTAACAATACGCTCAATAACAACACTTTCATGTCGACCAGGCCTAGCAGCGACTTCTGCAGAAAAACGCCCTTTTTTGAAATCATGATGCCATCTAAAAATCGTCGACTCACCCAAACTTTTATCTTTGTAAGCTTTTATCATTAAATCAGCTGTTTCTTGAGCCGTTTTACCCAAACGGTAACACAATTTTATCACACAACGCATTTCACTTCTAAACTCTGAATCATTCACCTCCATGCTATATGGCGAAATGCAGATGTACCTCAAACAACTGCGCAATAACAAAACCAGAATCGTCTGCCACAGTTAATAACCGTTGCCATAGATACTTCCTTAATTCACTTAGATGTCAGTGTGGTTATTTTCCTTCTCACTGTTGCCAACTGGAAAAAAAAATGCTCTCAGTTTTTATGCAACGGCCTTTGTACAACTCATATTTATATAGTCGTTACGATTTAGTTGGGGCTATGGCAATTCTAACAAAGAAAAAATAAGAGAACAAAAAATATTAACCATGCGTCCTTAACAATGTATATTCAGTAAAATGTTGCTGGACATGTAACATTAGCCGTCGCTCCACGCGTCTGCTTAGCTTTGTAGCAAGCAACATCTATTTAGATTTCGAGTCGGTATTTTTGTAAGCAACAATAAACCTATAGTGCGTTAAACGATTCACCCGCAAAAAAGTAATTTCAATTTTCTGACAAAATAAAAAATGATTTAATGTTTGCATTTTCCCCCGTGAAGTTGAAAATTCTCCTTTAGGCGAACGGCACAGTGACACGGTCAGCATTGCAACGATCAATGAAGTACTGCGCGCGTTTTACTCGACTGTCACAGCATTTCCTTCTCTTTGTCTGTTTGCAGATTACAGAAGAGGGGTTCATAAGTTCACTTTGGTCTTTAAGCAAGCGATTTTTCAACAGATCTTTTTTTTTTTTTTTTTTTTTTTGATTGGAGGTTTAACGACCACCGTGAGCAACTCAATGGGCTATAAGCAGTCGCCCGTCCCTAATTTAGGGTCACTGGTTCCAGGGAAGGGAGAGAGCCAGTGCCGTAAGACAAACACAACATCCATGCCTCACCGGGATTCGAACCCGTACCCCTTACGGACGAATGATCAGAGGCCAACGCCTTAGACCACTGCGCCACAGGGGCGGCCAACAGATCTTGAATAACTTAACTCAGATATGTAAAACAGCTGCAGAATTACATTCATGAATGTATACTTAAGCTTGTAAAGGGCAGGAGAGTAAAATAAAATTTGTTGGTCAGCAGGATAGGTTCGACCTTTGTGTGCACCTAATGGCCTTAAAAATGTGAAAAATAATGAGAATAATAAAGTAAAATATATTTTTTTTTCCTTTTGAAGACCTTTCACGACCCCACTAAGGAATTCCGCGACCCTGATTCTAGTTATTTGGGTCACGACCTGAGGTTGGAAATGAATGAATGTTTTCTGCTTTCCGGCTAAGCTGAGATATATTGTCTTTAAGACGGAAAAGGCAATCTCGCATCTTGTCACTGTACGTAATAATTGGCGAATTTAAAGTTCGCGCGGTTGTTGGCGGGAAAACACTCAAAAGAACTTACAGTGCATTTGAAACTGTTGTTATCATTTTTTCAAATACCAGAAATATATATAGGTAAATTGGTTGGTAAATAGGAAGCTCTTAAAAAGAATACCAACCCTTGTTCATATAAAATAATCTAATATACCAAAATAAATATTCTTATCCTATACCAGAGTTGTTGCACATGAGCATGAATTCTTTACATACCGCGAAAATTTGGAAGACTTCATTTAATTGGATAGCCGGAACGGAGACAGGCTTAGAGCAAATAAGTGTTGCGGGGAATCAGGAGATTTTGAAGCATTTTGTATTAATTCTTCTTCGCCTATAAGGTCAGCCGGCATTAGGTTCGAAGATGTTTTGACGGCATCAGTAATTAGACTTGTAAAAAAGTGTTTCCCAGGAAATCGTTTTTTGTATGGAAGGTCGTTTTAGAAAACTTTAAGTGCCTAAATCGTTTTAGCCTAATGCTGCGCATCCATGGGTATTGTCATCAGCAGCATTCGGGACGGGCATGATTGTTTTATTACGTCAGAAGCGTCCGGCGGACCTGCCCTTGGAGCCAGGACTGACACGCAGGGGACTAAGAACTAGGGTAAGAGATAGAGATAAGTCTAGAGGGAACAGTAGTAGCGGGAAGATGCTTTGAGAAGGGAGAATTATTCGGACAATGAGCAAGGAAGGTCGGGTTAAAGATGGCTTCAGAACCGAGAAGCAAGAACGATAAGTAAAGGAATTAGAAGAGAACTTAGGTGAACGTGCAGATGACAAGTACAAAGCAAAGCAATCATAATTAATTCAATAATCAATATAACTTCAGGACATAGCCAATAAGGAAATTAGATAGTAATAAAGAAGTAATTTAGCATTGCAAATAATCTTGATATTTTACGTGAAGTATAATTATTTCGTAGCATCCGCAAAGAGTTGCAATTAAGCATATATATTGAACTCAAACAGGAAGGAAGTGTCCCGTTAACATAAGCAACATACACTCAAAGAAAATAATTATGGGAAGGAGTTAACACAAACACAACATTTAATTGGTTGGCATAAAATTAGAAAACATGGAGACGCCGTTGATTTAAAAACAGAGGAGGAGCGTAAAATGACCCCGCCCTTCAAAGCTTGCGCCAAGGCTGATTGTATCGCTACAGTTCAACGATATTTAACGGGTAAATAGTGTCCGGCCTTCTACAGTTTTCATCCGATACTGTTCTTCTCTACGTGCTGACAAGAGATCATTAAATCAGAAATGTACGGTCATGCATTAAAAATGTAAAGTTATTTACAGGGAGGTGTTCTGATAAGATATGTTAAAACATGGCAATTAATCCAGAGTTGGTACACACGTGTGGTAATTTTTCACTTGCGTTAGGCTCGCTAATTTAAAGCATACACTGTGGATGATACAGAGGGGAGTCGAACACACTTCACTTGAAACACGTGCGCGCTCACACTTCACTTGAAACACGTGCGCGCACACACACACACTTACTTGCTCACGTATGCTGCGGTCTGATTGACCGATGTCCTGGCGTGAAGAAGAAATTCGTTCGTCCTCGCTCCCCATAGGTAAAGGTGAACTTTGTAGTTTCCTTCGCCAGTGCCGTCTCAGCCAGTTAAGAGTCCTTTTCTTCCGCACTTTTGTGAGAGCGCGCCAGTCTCCATAATTCCGGGCAGCATTTATGGTTGCCTTTTTGGTTCAAAACTCAAGCCGTCTAACAAGAGGTGCTTCTCTCTTCTAGGAAAGAATCGTTTCCAATATGCATCTTTCTACAACCTTTTTCCTAATGGTAAAATCCAACCACGCCTTCTTTGTTTTTGTTCGAGCGCTATGTCTGGGCTCGGTCCGCTGACTTCTCTCTGGAACGGGGTTCCTCTGTGTACTCATCCTTCTCTGCTATTTATAAGGGTGTTCAAATGAAAAGGTACGAAACGTCATAAGAACGCAACCGTTAACATATTTGTCTATGCCGCTATGGGAGAACGTAGCGACGCATCTAGGGATGCGATTGGAGTCGCCGGCGAGGATCGGAGCATGCGCGGGCGCCCGCATGCGCAGGAGAGAGCAGAGGCTCTTATAAAGAGCGCCGTCCAATTGACGCGGCAGTGTGTGTGAGGACAGGATGGCGTTCACATTGCAAAATTCGACGATTGAGGAGCAGCGAGGCGTTATCCGATTTCTGACAGCGGAAGGTGTTAAACCGGCAGCTATTCATCGCCGGATGGTGACCGTATATGGGGAAGACTGTGTGTCCTACAAGTCAGTGAGAAAATGGAGTGCCCGTTTTCGTGCAGGCCGTGAGAGCTTGGTTGATGACCCGAGACCGGGCCAGGCAAGCACAGTCATCACGACCGATCTCATCGACAAGGTGGACGACCTAGTGAGAGGTGATCGGCGTGTCACATTGCGAATGTTGGCGGTGGAGGTGGATGTACGCGTTGGAACAGTGTGGACAATTGTTCACGACAGGTTGCGTTATCGGAAGGTGTGCGCGCAGTGGGTTCCGAAGCAGCTCACCGACCAGCAAAAGGAACTGCGTATGGGGCTAGCACTTCAACATCTGTTTCGGTATCATAAAGACCCCGCTTTCCTGGAGCGGATCGTCACAGGTGATGCGATTTCCATGTGTTTGGTCCCCTGAAAAAACATCTGAAAGGGAAGCGCTTCCACTCGGACGACGAACTCAAGGACGCTGTGCAGGACTGGGTCTCGTCACGGCCATAGGAATTCTGGGAACAAGGAATCCTTCGGTTCGTTAATCAATGGGGTCGTTGTGCTTCGGCCTATGGTGTATACTTTGAATAAAGTCTTCATTTATACCCACAGTGTCGTTTCGTACCTTTTCATTTGAACACTCCTAGTATTTCTGCCCTCTTGTTGCCGTGGGCTCTGTATGCTTTCCTATAGCTAGGGCCTGCTATATCTCTGTCATTACAAAGTGCTTAAAGCTTTTAATTACCGCGCAAGACGGCAATGGTACAGCGCTCTTCGCTAGAACATATTGCGTATTGCGGTCAGTAAGCTTTTTAGTGACCAGACACCTAAATTATCAGCTAAAACTTGTTCAACGCTCTGTTTTTTAAGGTTTCGTCTTTTCCACAATCCCATAATCTTGCCGTTAACTTTCCTCGGTTGACACTTTTAACTGTTTTCAAACATCTGGTAAAAGGCGATTCCCAAGTTTGTTTAGAGGCATGCCCCCCCCCCCCCCCCACCATCGCGAGCGACTGAAATACAGGATATCCCCCTCTTGCGTTCCATGTCCCCATTAACGCAAGTATATCAAAGAATTTTCCCTCTACTGGATTTCTTCATTTCCGCGAAAAGGGAAGTCTAACGTTAAGTTTTATAAACTTAAGAGTGATGCAACGGCGTGGTTTGGCGACTGCTGATTTTCACTGCAAGCCACAAATGTTCGATGCGATAGAAGTAGAGGGAATTAAGAGAGTCAGTAAAGCACACGAAATGCCTGAACATGATCGTTGGACCATTCCTGCACAATACGCACTTCGTAACACGGGATGTCCACTTTCTAAAAGAGTCCAGTGTCATCCGAATGTACGATCACTATGCAGGTCAACACTTGACCCAAGACAATGCCTTGGAAAGATCTGGTTGTGAGGGATGAGGAGACTAAGTGATGTCCAGGAGAACAATTTCCATACCATGATACCGCCGTCGGTTGTCTGTTTGAGCTAAATTTTAATCATGTTATCTCGTTGCAGTTATTCATTCGCTCGATTTCGAATACGGATCGTGTTATATGGAAATATTCAAACTTTATTTAAATTGTAACTTTTGTAATTTTGTGTGCCAACGACAGTGAGAAATTCCCTCCCCAGCCAGAAAGGCGTTTAGCACAGATTCATTTCGGAGAAAGGTCATTCTCTTGTCGATCGTGGAACCCCTCCCACGAACAAATCCATACGTATGTCATACGTGGCTACATGCATACGTGGCTACATGCCCGTGTGAAATCTTTCCTCCTTCCCACCGAAGATCTCCAACTGGACTCCCTTTTTCGTTTATGACTGCCACGTCCAAATCCCTTTCGCTCTCTGTCCCCTTGACTTAAGGAATTGTACTCTTAATTACTTACTCCGATTGGCCCTAGCGGGTTCTAAGAGAGGGTCCGACGACTGCTGGGAGAAAGGGGGTGTCCTTTTGTTCGTGCGAGGAGTCCCACGATCGACAAGAGAATGACCTTTCTCCGAAATGAATCTGTGCTAAACGCCTTTCTGGCTGGGGAGGGAATTTCTCACTGTCTTTGGCACACAAATTAACAAACGTTACAATTTAAATAAAGTTTGAATATTTCCATATAACAATCGGCATGCTGGAGCTTAAACTTGGACTCGTCAGATCAGGCCATTCTTTTCCAGTCGTTCAATGTGCAGCCACAGTGGTCCCGTGCCCACTGCAGTTGGAGCTGTCGATGACAGTCAGTCAGCATGGGCAAGTGAATGCTCTTGCTGGTGGGTATCAGTTGATTCGATTCTAAATTTAGAGAGGTTCTCTTCCGTTTATTCACAGCTCGATCAGTAGTACAATCTCTTATAGAACGTTTGAAATCCATAATAACCAATGAAATAAAGGTAGAGTGCACTAAAAGGAATTGATATATCTATAGCGCACAACAGCACGATACTTACTGCGAGACTAAGTGATCCTTCTTCAGATATATCACAATACCTCCTACGTGTTCACATCATGCACATTGTGGCGGAAAAGCATCAGCTGCGAAAGCGTTCAGACACTTTGTGCACCACCGAACAGAATCACGTAATAGCGAAATTTTCTCGCGCTGTCCTAGTGGCGTAGTGGTGGTCTAAGCTCTGGTTTCTGACCGTTCGTCCGAGATAGGTCCGGGTTCGAATCCCGTGAGGCATGGACGTTGTGTTTGAATTACGGCACTGGCTGCCTTTCTTCTCAGGAAGCAGTGACCCTAAATTAGGGACGGGAGACAACTTTTTAGCTCATCGAGTTGCTCACGGTGTCGTTAAACCCTCAAACTAAAAAAAAATAAAATAAAATAAATCTTGCATGTAATGCGGTCAACGATGAGATCACCATCGAACGAAGGGGCTAATTGAATGGCATGCCATAAAATAGTAGGGCTAGCCCGATGGCTCAGTGGTCTAAGCGCTGGCTTATGACCAATCGTCCGAGAAGGGTCCGGGTTCGAATCCCGGGGAGGCATGGATGTTGTATTTGTCTTACGGCACCGGATCTCTCCCTTCCCTGGAACCAGTGGCCCTAAATCAGCGACTGACGACTGCTTGTAGCCCAATGAGTCGTTTAATCCCCAAACAAAAACAAAAAAATGGAGGGTCACCCCTAGGTCTGCAGATTCCATAAGACCTCCGGAGCACACAAAGAGGATTAGAAAGGGAACAATGTCTGAGAACGGAGACTCAAAGCTCGGACGATGCCTTACCCACATACGTCATCTAACAAATCCCGTTTCCATGCGATTACTTTACACACACATTGGTTTGAAGGGGGAAAAAAACTACATTTCATATTAGGAAAAACTGTAGTACTCAGTTATTCCGAATTTTAATTTAAATCCAAGAAATAATGAGCTTTTGAAATTGAGTATATTAGGGAAGCATAGTATGTTGGGTGATAAATTAGAGACGGTTTAAAAAGTTGAGGGGAGACATGTTCCCTCGTCTTCGTACGATTCTACGCCCGCCGTGGGATCGTCGCCGCAATGAAACATTTCTGTTGAGGGTTTTCGAAGAACTTATTGTTTATTTTACTAAAGAGAGTCGAACGATCTCATCAGAAATCTGAGCACATATTCTTCGGTCAATTAGGGAGTGCTGAATCACGTGGCCGACTGGCAGAGGGGGAGAATAGAGTTTCCGCATTCCTTGTTGGCGCCTGCTTACATGCACACGCACACTCATGTCCAGCCGATCTTCTGAAACAAGAGACAGCGGCGGCAGGAGGGTACGAAGAGAGAAACAACCGCTGACGCGTGCACCAGAAACAGGGAAAAGGGTTTCTGAGGGAACCAGAAGAGAGGGGTTGAATGCCCCACATTTTGGACTCCCGCGTCCAGCACACACACAGCACAGCTCTGTTCCTTTTGGATCGTTGTCGGGTCACGTTGCTGCTTGATCGGCTGACAGATAACCAGCCATACGACATCAATTATCCAGCGGCTTAACCCAACAACCGTTTAACGTCGGGGGAAAGCAGTAGCGCCCAGACCTAATCGAAACATCAAAGGTCAGTTTCACAACAAGCTCGGTTTATTCGGCGACACCGGTTCGATTTTATTTCTCATATGCAAGTGATTACAACTTGCGCACAAGAAGTGATATCTCATCGGTCTCAGCAAGGTACATTAACTTTTGATTTGTGTGGCTAGCTGGAATTAAGATCTAGAGAGTGCCGGGTGGAAGGGGGGATGGAAGCGGTAATCCGTGTGTCCCATATAAACGGAGAAGTTCCTGTTTTGAGACCGGCCGGCTAACTCATAACGGCTTTAGGACAAAAGTTCAGAAACTACCGTACCATTGTCTTCCGCTGTTTATAACAACGATTTGCAAGTACACATGATGAATGAATGAGATTGATTCCCATGTTAACATATAATTCTTCATTTTTCTTTTTAAAGTTTGCTGCAGTGGAGGCAGAAATATGAAGATGTCTGACGGTTTAGATATTGAGGCTATTATTATTATTATTATTATTATTATTTTTAGGCTAATAGCGAGGAGGGGGAAATTTGCGTAATAATGCTAATACAGAAGTAACGATGAAAAAACAAAGCATGAAACCGTTTAAGGCCACGAAAACAAAGAAGGAAGATTCAAGCCTGTTGTTTTCTTTCTGCTGTGCTCTTTCTGAAGCACTATTGTAACGTACTCGGCCTGGTAACGCCCCCAACACGTCCGCATTTTTAAACCATGCTCATTCTTTTTTCTGTTTAGCACTCATGCTTACCCATTGACCCCTCTTCAACAAGTTCAACAGCTTTGGCAAAGATATCCTCGAATTCAATGCTTGAGAAGCATTTCTGTTGAAATATAAGCCGTGGATAATGTTTTTTTTTTCATCAGCAGTTTATTTTTCATCCACATCATTTGCAAATTCAGACACGCTCTGTTTATTTATTTATTTATTTCAGTGATTTAAAGATTTGGTCGAATTAGTGATAATCGTTACTGTTATCAATAACTACCAAAAGAAGCTCTGTCAACCTGTGAATATCTCACAGTTTAGCGGGGGGACAGAAATTGTAACTTCTGGTGCCATTAAGTTTCGATGCAATTGTTTACATAGGCGCCGACTATAGGGGATCAAGATGAATCTTGCACCTCCGATAATTTTACTGGGGGGGGCAGTGCCCACCCAATATTTTTGGTCCTGCTTAATTAAATAATCGTTTTAGCCTCATAAGGTGGGCCAAGCTCCACCTTATTAGGCACAAGCGATGTATTTCCAAAAAATTAATAAATAACAAAATAAAAAAAAACTTTTTTCACAGTCTCAGCATTCCTCATTTGATAAGAAACTGGACTTTCAGCCCTGTATTAATAGAGTTTGACATGTTCTCGCCATGTGTGGTAAATGCTTAAAACAATTATCAAAAATAAAATAAATAAACTACAGAAACGTATTATCTGTTTATTTTTTTGCGCTTCTTGTTTTGTTTGACTAACCCAGTTGATTTCTCATTTTTTGAAATAAAATCTTTCTGTATTTTTATAAAACCACAGGCTGAATTTTATTTCCAAAAATATTAATATTCATCAAAAGAATATTTCTGTTTCCTTGTTCATTTGCTGATGAGCAATTGCGTTTTGAAATATACGTCAAATCTCATAGTTTATCTGTTTGCCCCCTTTTCTTTATTTTCCTTCTGACAATGGAAGAGACATTCCCCTCCCGCGTCTGATCTCTTCACGTCTGCCCCCCTCCCCCAATAATTTGGAGAAGTCGGCGCCCTTGGTTGTTTATGTAATTAATTAATGTTCTTATAGATAATTTAGTTGAACATAAATCTCACTTCTAATATAACCAAGTGAATATTAATAACAGTTGAAAGAACCAGCTCTTAGTTGTAACAGCAACTTGTTCTTCATCTTTCCACACACTGGAAGTGCAGATCATCAATACAACATAATCGTCAAGTCGTTATCCACTGGCGCTAAACAGCTCTTGTATCAACATATCAATCTCAGTCAAGTAGCAGATCTAGCGTGGAGGCAACTAGGGCGACCCCTAGTTGCCTCCACGCTAGATCTGCAAGGAAATCTCACTTTTTCCTTACAGATAGGACGGAACATTTCCGGTAACAGCAGCGATTCGCCAAAATACTTGAGGTTTGATTAACTATTAGATTTCAGTCGTCTGTCGAAGAATCTGATTTCGAAAATCTGTAGCGAGATCGGATGTTGTGAGTGGTATATCCCTTGAATTTTTGGTTATTGAGGCTCCGGATATTCCTTTTCTGCTCTCCCCCATTTTATACACCAGCTATAGTTTATTGTGTTACCGTATAAAAACGGGTTCTTAAATTATTGTACGAGTGACTGATGTCTATGTATCAGTCAGAGTTCGAAACGGGTCAAAAATTTCTGATCCGGACCCGTAACCGACCGGAACAAATCTGCTTTGAACTATAAATTCGAAACTCTCTCTCTCTCTCTATATATATATATAGGGATGTAAGGTCAGGTGATGCGTAACATCACAGCCTCTCCTTGACAAATGTCAACCCCTCCTTCCCGTGGTACATCCTGTTCCCACTAAAGGGGCTCTGACGACCGCCAATAGCGGTATAACTATACCATCGGGATTAGAGGAAATGCTATCCCACACTCACCAACCCGCTTGGCCAGCGTGGTGAGTTATGGCCAAACCCCTCCAAAATGACCCCACAACTTAAATCTTGGCCCTCAGTCTCCGGCAGCTGGAATGTACCTGGCCAAGGCAGCGGCCAGTACGACATGAAGGCAGAGGGTGCTAAGAATCCCCGGAGGACCGGACTAGGCTGCCATCTGATGCTGACCTTGGCTACATATAACGGACGCTCCCTATCTTCTGATTCAAGGCTTCTTGAATTGGAAGAGGAACTACAAAGGATCAAGTGGGACATCGTCGGGCTAAGTGAGGTAAGGAGAAAAGGAGAAGATCTCATTGAACTGAAAAGTGGACATCTCTTCTACTATCGTGGGACAGATACCGGCAGAACTAGTGGTGTTGGATTTATAATAAACAAGAAACTGAAGGATAAAGTTGTAGAAGTTGAAAGTTCCTCTGACAGAGCTGCATGACTCATTATCCAACTCTCGAGAAGATACCAGGCTCAGATTATTCAAACTTATGCACCCACCACAAGTCATGCTGAAGAAGAAATTGAAGAATTTTATGAGGAAATTCGTCATCTAAATAATAAAGGTAAGCAGCACTTGAAGATAATTATGGGAGATTTCAATGCAAAAATAGGGCAACGGCAACAGAATGAAACTTCAGTAGGTAAATTCGGTCACGGCAACAGAAACCAGCGTGGAAATACTCTCGTAGAGTTTGCAGAGGCAGAAGGGTTTTTCATCTTGAACTCCTTTTTCAAGAAAAAGCCACACAGGAAATGGACATGGAGACATCCAAATGGGACGACAAGTGAAATTGATTTTATTATGTGTAACAAAAAATTCGTCATAGAAGACTGCAGTGTGCTAAACAAGTTCAACACAGGCAGTGACCATAGATTGGTGAGATGTAAGATGCACCTCAACACTAAACTCGAACGTAGCAAGCTCATAAGACAAACAAAATATATTGACATAACTAACCTTAAAAAACACCATAATACCTTCAAATTGGAACTGAAGAACAGATTCTCTGCTTTAGAAGGCCTAACATCGGAAGAAGTGGATATTTCTGAAGTTAACAGAAAAGTAACCAAAGCTCTTATGGAAACAGCAACAAAATTAGCTGGGTCTAAGAACAAATTACATGTGAACAAATTATCAGGAAAAACCAAAATGTTGATGCAAAAAAGAAGAGAGATGAGAACAACTAAAGAAGATGTGACTTCCAAAGTGGAATATATAGAGCTATGCAAGACAGTACGAAAAAGTATCACTGAAGACGTAAGGAAATTCAACTGTGAACTAGTAAGGAAAGCAATTGAAAACAACCAAAGCCTAAAGATAGCAAAGGAACGTCTCAGTAAGGGAAAAAAACAGATTATGGCACTGAGAAAAGAAGATGGTTCTGTAACAAGAAATAGAAGCGAAATTTTGACAAGAGTGAAAGATTTCTACTCCAAATTATATGAAAGGGATGATACATGTACTCCAGGCATCATGAAAGGTACCAGAGTTCTTCCAGTCCTTCCAGCAGAAGTTGCACATGCAATCAAGAACATGAAGCGGGGAAAAGCTCCAGGAGAAGATGGAATTACTGTAGACATCATACAAGAAGCAAGTGGAGAAATAGAAACAGTACTCGCCCAAATTTTCACTCGATGCCTTAATGAAGGGAAAATTCCTGAGGATTGGAACAACGCTACAATGATCTTGCTACATAAAAAAGGTGACATTGAGGATCTCAGGAACTACAGAACTATCAGCCTCCTATCAGTAGTTTATAAAATCTTCACTAAAGTTCTTTCACACCGCTTGAAGGTAACACTGGACATGGCTCAACCGAGAGAACAAGCTGGATTCAGGAGTGGCTACAGCACAATAGATCATATCCACGTACTGAGAGAACTAACTGAAAGAGCGAGGGAATATGAACTTCCATTGTGCATGGCTTTTATCGATTATGAAAAAGCCTTTGATTCGGTGAAACCATCAGCAGTTGCAATGGCTCTGAAATCCTGCGGTATTGAAGATGCATACATTGATATTATTAATAACATCTATGAAAATGCAAGTGCGAAGATTCTGCTATTTGAAAATACAACACACATAAAAATTGGAAAAGGAGTGAGACAAGGTGACACCATATCTCCGAAGCTCTTTAATGCCACATTGGAAAATGTCTTTCAATCACTGAACTGGGAAAACAAAGGCATAAAGATTAATGGAGATTATCTAACCCACCTTCGTTTTGCTGATGACATAGTCATTTTTGCAACTACCCCATCAGAGCTACAGAGTATGATGCAGGAACTTGCTGACAAGAGTAAAGAAGTGGGATTAAAAATGAACTTTCAGAAGACAAAAGTGATGTTCAATGCTTTTACAAGAAATGAAGATTTATCGATTGATGGAGAAAAGCTGGAGATAACAGACACGTACGTTTATCTTGGACAGCAGATATCAAGTGAGGGTCACATTGGTGAAGAAATTAATCGGCGTACAAAACTTGCCTGGAGAGCTTTTGGAAGAAACAGCATAATTTTCAAGAGCAATATGCCATTATGTCTTAAAAGAAAAGTGTTTGATCAATGCATCCTTCCAGTGCTTACGTATGGTGCAGAGACGTGGACCTTAGCTAAAAGAGACATACAAAGGCTGCAGACAACTCAAAGTAGCATGGAGAGGTGCATGCTTGGTGTAACCAGGAGAGATAAGAAGAGGAACTCGTGGATCCGAAAAATGACAAGAGTGGAAGACATCATGATCAAAGTTAAATCCCTGAAATGGCAATGGGCTGGACATACTGCCAGAAGGACAGATCATCGATGGACAGCCGAAATTTTAGATTGGATTCCAAGGGACAGGAAAAGACCCAGAAGAAGACCACATAGGAGATGGGTGGATGAAATTCGAAAGTATGCGGGAGTGACATGGAGGAGACTGGCACAAGACAGACCGTTGTGGAGGAAACTTGGGGAGACCTTCGTCCAGCAGTGGATTGATAATGGTTGACAATGATGATGATGATGATGATCTGAATGTGCACACGGCATTATGGCTTGAGAATGAGCTCCAGTGGGAGCTCGAAAGATCTTGCCTTTTTAACTTATCATCTTTTACTTGTACTTTGGGACCTGACTGTATTAAACTTACTGCCAATGACTCAATTGTACATAGTGGAAATGTTTCTAATCGTGTAAGACAGTTGTTATTTTAAATGTGTAAATTTTGGTTACTTGCTAAATTTTAGTGCCACTATTTTGCGTAATCCAGAAGTAATGGAAGACTATGACCGTGACCATGGAGTATATTACAAATGAAAATCATTATTTACGATTACAGAAATGTATTTTTTTAAATGTATGTAGATTGTTCACTCTTTCCACGCTTTGATGGAGGTGCGCATACTTTCATATGGCCCGTTAGATTTTTGGTTCCATAATCTTTTATCACACCGTCGACATCTTTCTTTGTTATTATACACTTTCCACATTTTGAACAACAAGCAAGACCAAATAACACAGAATTATGCACCGGTTCCTTAATGAGACGACACAATTTGCAGCATTCACTCTTACCCTTGTGGTTTTGAACAAGCACGTATTTGTTGGCCTCGACGCCTTTCTCAACCTCCTTAACATTAAATCCATCCATATTAACAAATAAGGAGTTAAATTCGACGAGACGTGTCATGGGAACGGGATGTTAGCACTTCAATCGAAAACCTCTGAATGCTCAATGTAAAAAAATGCGATGTGAAAAGTAACTCTTAGTCATACAGTGAACTTCCCACGGAGAGAGTGAATCAGCTGAGAAGCAAGCGGATGGCGTCTGCCTGTTCCTTACCCCGGACAATCGCACTGTAAAGGAACGCAAAGAAAGTATCTTTTTACGATATGGTGTCGGTGTGTCTGACGTCGGTCGGTGGAAATCTTTGTTGCTTTAAGAAAGAAACGACAATATTTTTGCATGGCAAATCATTATTCACTCCGTGGGCACCAGTATCGACAACAGAATTCCACAACGCGCATTTTTCTTTGGAAAACCGGGTCAAAATCGGGCTAAGAATACCTTGACTTGACCCGTTGGACCCGCAAGAAATTGTCGACCCATTGACCCGTGACCCGTTTGATCTGTGGTATCAGTCCGTAGGCCCCTTAAGACAAAAGCTGTTATAGCTATCAAGAGTAAATTTCATATTTAGGGGTTTTGTGAAATAACACTATGAAGCAGTACATTTCCCTTTTTCTTAAAGATAATTGAAAGTTTAAGAAGATCTCCACTTTAAGAATAATTGCCAGTTAAAGAAGATCTCGAGTACCAAAACATTCGGTCCTTTCGAAAAATCACAATACTGAGTAAAAAAAAAACAAAAAAAAAACATGTGATTTGTGATAAGTCCCCCTACAGAAAAAATAAAATTATTATAAGCCTATTCAGAAAAATAATATCATTACAGAAAATAAAATGACTAATTAACCCGCATTAATAGCGAGAAACAGTTCACCGTCGCTCGGTTCGAATCCCTCTTCATTTCTATCTTATATACATGACCATGTTTTACGTGTCTTTTTAGGTCAATCGATAGCACACCTGGCTGCCGTTGAAGACGTATTTGGTTCGAGCCCTACCAGGAGCAAAAAGAAAGGATTCGTTTACCGCGTATGCTAGGAAAGAATCTTTCGTAAAGGGACTGAAGAACTCAAAATCGAAGTTTTTACAAAATTTCCGTTACTGTCTTTTCTGAAATAAACGAAATACTGACAACGGAAAAAAAAATACTAAAGTTAGAAACGGAAACTTTTGAAAACGGAAATTTCGTTAACAGACTGGCACCAAGCGGCACCTTTGCTTCACGTGCGTTCACCCCACTTATTTTTTACAGTGGTCATAAATTAGTACACAATAAATTAGCACACATCGCAAGTGACTTTGATGTGGTATTTCGCATGCTGTTTAAATGTTCGGTTTGTGCTCTTCGACGATAAAATGCTGAAAACGGTTTTTGTATCACTATATAACCGCAAAATCTTACTAACTCAAACAGCGAGCGTCATGCGTATACAGCGTACAGCTTCACCAATATCGGTGCAGCGATAACAGTTGAGGTTTTCATCACTTTGACTCCAAGATAAAGCAAAATGTTCTTGGGCGGAGGAGGTAGCGACCATTATAAGCAACTCGTAGGACTCTAAGTAGTAGTGCATCCCTAAATAGGGCCAGTAGTTCCAGGAAAGGGACAGAGCCCCAGCGCCATTGGTCAAACACACTATCGGTGCCCCATCGGGGACTCGAACCCATTTCGGACGAATGATCAGAAGCCAGTGCCTCAGACCTTTCGTCCACGGGGGCGGCCAAAAGGATTTTCCTCATTGAATTGGTGTGAATAACCCAATGAAATATAAATCTTTGACGGGCTTTTTTGGAGCAGGTAACAGCATTGTTCGAGGACGGCTGAAACGTTTGCCTCCATTGCAACGTTCGAAGTAAGAGTGGATAAATGCAGATAAAACCTGTTTCAGGAAGTCGCATGGAAGATCAAAACCAGTTTGTGGGGATCAGTGTGTTGATGTGAGTACTGTGAGACGATGGGTAAGGCAATGTAAAGATGAAGAAGTGGGAGATGCAAATGTGAGGGACAAACCGAGATCGCGAAGACCTGTGACTTAAACGAACCAGTTTCATCAACAGCGTGTTAAAAGATATGATCCGAGGAAACCGTCACTTAGAGGCTATGATAAAATATGAACGTTATATTTAAGGTGGTTCCACCTTAAATCTCTGCACTATGTTTCCAATGGTAAAAGCTTCTGCAGACATTTTGTTCGCAATTAATGTATTTCTAAGGAAGAAATTTTACACATCCATAAAAGTAACTTTAAATTATAGCATGGCGTACTAAATTTGCTAAAACTTAACCATAATTATATTAAACATCAATAATTTTTCCTTGGATAATGTTGAGACCTTCTAATAGATGGCGCGACCTGTACATTTATGACGTCAGTGGACAAACAAATGTTTGATGGCTTACTTCAGAATTAGAAATCAGCCGTACCTAAAGTTCTGTTAACATTTTCAGCAAAATTGTTGTCAGAGCATTCAATCTAAGTGGTCCAAATTATTCTAAATATTCTTGACTATCGCAAGGATAGACTCAAATTTGGATTCCGTTCTGAAAATTAAGAAAATTATTGAAAAAAAATCAGCAGCACTGCTGATTTTTAATTCTGAAATAAGTCGTGAAGCATTGTTTGTCCGCCGCCAAGGTGGCGCAGTGGTCTAAGCGCTGGCTTCAGACCATTCGTCCGAAATGGGTCTGGGTTCGAATCCCAGTGATGTATGGATGTCGTGTTTGTCTTACAGTGCTGGCTCTCTCCCTTCCCTGGAACCAGTGGCCCTAAATTAGGGACGGTCGACTGCTTATGGTCCATTGAGTTGCTCACTGTGGTCGTTAAACCTCCAAACAAACAATGTTTCGCTGTATTTTCATGCAACTGTAATATAAGGATAAGCCTATTCTTAACACAGGAAATAATGGGCAAAACCGCTTTCCCCTTTTATGTTTAACGTAAGATATTTCCCAAACCTCCTATAACGGACACCTCCAAACAACGGGCAAGTTTTAACAACGGGCAGCTCCTTCAACAACGGGCAAGGTACAAAACAGCTGCGGTAAGATTAACATTAGTGATAACCTCGGAATAACGGAACTTCTTCATAGCGGTGAGCGGATACCCGAGTCAGTCCAGAAAGAGAACAAATAGATACCTTGTCAGCTTGGAATTTATTGAGCGAAGCGAGGTCAAAGGCCGAGCGGAGCTCTCTATACGAGACTCGAGACAATTATTTGTTCGGGCATAGGTACGAGATGACACATCCGATCACTGTGATTTTTTGCATGCTGTTGGACATTGTCCATGGTCAGGTTTTGATGCCTTCCGATTCCCGAAATTCTGTGTCATTGAGGAATAATTATCCCAAAACTCGCATTTTAGGGGGGGTTTCCGGGTTTTGAGAAGAGGTCGTTTGTTACCTATCTCCTCAAAAGATCTTTAGCCGATCGCGGAGACATTTGCCACAGAGAAAGGGAAGGACATGGTGAGTGACATGGGGTTGGTATCCTGTTGATTGCTTGTGTCGTATAAAAATAATGGCCATTGCAAAACTGAACAATTTTAATAATAGTTGAAAAAATCCGCTCTCTATACGAGACTCGAGACAATTAGTTGTTCCGGAATAGCCACGACATGATGCATCCGATCACCGTGATTTTTGGCATGCGATTGGACATCGTCCATGGTCAGGTTTTGACGCCTTCCGATTTCCGAAATTCCGTGTCATTGAGGAATTTCAATTAAACTAGATGGCCTTTTGCTTGAACTGTTTCACGAAAGCCGGCTCACTAACATTAAATAAAAAAATCGTTTGAATTGAAAAACGAAGAAATGGAAAGACTCCATCTGTTAGCTCAACACTTGCTTAATTTGTAATATTAAAAGGAACTTTGTGTACGTGTGTGTCTGTATTTCGCGATACAAAATAGTTCATGATAAATTTTAGGCATTTCTTTTTTAGAATGTTTCGTACTTTTGTTCTGGAAGTCATAAATTTTACGTGTTCGTTTTTTAGAATTTGTTATAATAGACGCTTTAATGAGCTTAGATTTTGCGATAGCTTCGCTCAAAATTTGTCAACTGTATCCGAATTATCGGATACCTTCGGCGGCTTGTCCTAGTTTAGCTCTTACGTTACTTCTGTGGATGAGCAAGACATGCTTCAGTGAAATGAAATGACTTAAAGTTTAGTTCAACCAGTGACAGTAATACTTGAGGCAAACACTAGGTCCTATTTATGTCACAGTCCCACACCGAGGGTGGGCGCTGGTGCCTGAAATCTGAAATTTTGCCCGTTCGAGGCGGTGTCTTTTAGTTTGGTTCCTGTGGGTTATGTTCCTTCTCTACCACGCGCAACAGCCTAACTGGGCAGTTACACTTCATGGTTTCTAAAACTGTTAAGTTTTTTTCCCCTATACGATACCCCAACCCTTTAGCTTGCTATTTTTAAGGGAGTCTTTAAGACTAGGGTTCAGACATTGCCTTCCAAAAATCTTCTATATCATAGTTAATTGTTAAAGTTTAATTCCGCAATGACTTACAGGATTTGCTCAACTCAAATACAACTGTGGTACAATATTTATTTAGGCCTAACCTTTGAACAACGGACACCTCCCAATAACGGTCACAGTTTCCCAGTCCGCGCGCTGATCGTTATTCAGAGGTTTCACAGTATTTTATATTAAACTGAATATAATTCCATATAAAGTATTATAAAATGAAATTCCGCGGCGATCAGAGCCTATTCTTCCTGAGATCCATGGTTTTAATACAATTTGTTGTACAGCTGCAGCATGTCACGCTTTGGGAGTCAGCGTACGTTATTGACTTCCGACATTTGTTCTAATATATTTGCTTCGGTGTGGTAAAGCAAAGGCAATAAAATATAATAATTCATGAAATTTCACTGCGGATTTCTTTTATGTAAAGAAAGACTATTTTGGACAATGTGACTCACTAAAAATGGCATTTTCTATTGTTTCAGAATTTTTATACCGTCACAACGTGACATTCGACAATGTAACCACAGAAGTTGAAATCCTGGACACGTCAAATTGTGAGGTGAGTAACCGAGCAATCTCGTGTAATTTTTTTGTATGCATTCTGTTACACAAAAGTCACCCCATTCTAAAACTGATACGAGCTATATATGGCATCACGTACAGCATTCCAAAAGTGATGCAACCTGTGGAACTACATTCTTCTGTTACAGGGCTTGGTGCTGACTTATATTACAGCGCCCTGTGTGGAGGGTTCGTTTGATGCTTCGTTTTCAGCAAGTTCTGTATCTGGTGTTTAACCCGTAATTCTCCCAACTGGAGCAGATAAATAAAATACAAAGTATCAAAAATCGACTAAACTTTGCTCTTGCGGTGAGGAAGACTTTTATTCCGGTGTTATGGGGAATGTCTCAAAGCATTGTCCTGATCGCTTTTCCTCTATTATCATCAACAAGCTGATCGCCCTCACTGACCGGCGAGATTTCACACCTCCTCTCTGGTCTCCGTAACACCGAATCCTCCGTAACCGAGTGGCACGTCCTCTTGCCGAGAAAAACCCCCAAAAAGTCTCCCCTGCCGAAGAGTGTAGTCCAACGCCTTCCAAGAAAGCGTGGACACACCTTAAAATTCCTTCTCTCTGAAAACTCTAAGTTCTTTAATTGCCTCGCTGCCCCCCCCCCTCACTCTTCACTTACTCCCTCGCCTGGGAGTAAGTGAAGAGTGGCAGAAGAGCAATAATGTTCTGCTCTCCTCTTCTCACATCCACGAAACCATAAATCTAACACCCCCTTTGTTGCGATAAATGATTACAATTCACTATCTCTAAAATGGCT
The DNA here is from genome assembly GCA_039090855.1 of Macrothele yani. Taxonomy (NCBI): domain Eukaryota; kingdom Metazoa; phylum Arthropoda; class Arachnida; order Araneae; family Macrothelidae; genus Macrothele; species Macrothele yani. The sequence continues at coordinate 44,423,254 of CM077024.1, forward strand.
ACTGAACTTCACTTCTGATAAATATGGATGTCAAGGTTACACTTCATTCCAAAGGTGATGCAATCGATGGCATTGCACTAAGGTGCCGGAAAAACTGGGAAAGGCGCTACCAGAACACCCATGCGGTAAATAGTATCGCCCGCAAACGACGTATATATAGAGGTAGAAATCTCCGCAAGCTCAAGTAGTAGCATTCACTGTTCAGATGGCGGCTTATCAGGATTTAAGCAATGGAGTGACCAATCTCCCGGTCGGCGCCAGTGACATGGGTCACTCCATTCGGAAATTACCACGAAATTTGAATTTACACGGCCAACAATTTCAAGGGTGTTCCTGGATTACACAAAATCTGGGGAAATACAGAGCGCTTGACCGGTGTGGCCGTACAAAAGCCCTGGACGATCATGCTGGGGCGAGTAGTGGCATCAGCGTTCGGACGGTGCATCGTTCCCTGTGTTCTATGGGGTTCCGGAGGCGACAACCAACCAGGGTACCATTGCTGACTCGACAACACAAGGCTGTGCGCCTCGTTTAGGCTCGGAAACACTACCATTGGACGCAAGATGACCGGAAACGTGTAGCCTGGTCCTACGTAAATCGCGATACCAACTGTTTCGAGCAGATGGCCGACTCCGGGTGTGGCGACAATCCCAAGAGGCAACGGATTGCATGCCTACAAGGGAGAGTGCAGACCGGTGGTGGCTCTGTTATGGTGTGGGGTGTTTTCAGATGGCACACATTAGGCTATATAACCATCTTTAGGAATCATTTGCACCTGTTCATGTCATATAACCACTCCAACTTTTGCGACCTGTTTCAACACGACAATGAGCCGCAGCACAGGCCCACAATCGCCCAATTACGGCTGGAGGAACATTTCATGGAGCTTAACATCCTGACTTCGTCCCCTTGTTCGCCGAATTTAAACGCCATCGAACACATTTGTGATGTTGTTCAACGTGCCGTCAATGCCAGGAAATACTCCACCAGTGAATATTACAGAATTGTGGGACACTCTTCTGGGAGCATGGTGTGCACGTGCACTATCTCCACAATACTGCAGAGAGCTCGTGGAGTCCATGCTCCGTCGCGTTGATGCCGTTATCCGATCGAGAGGAGTACCAAGGTGGTATTAGAGAGGTATGCCAGGGGTTTTTTTTGTGGGGGGGGGGGGAGAGGGGGGCCTTTCAGTGTAGACCCACTTTGAAATAAAACAAAAGCTTTTAAGGATGTACAAATGCAATTATTAAATTCATCAGTTCAGAAAACAACGGGGAAAATCATGCAAAAATTGGAAGGTTATCAGTATCTCAGGACTGTACCGTAAAAAAGGCAAATCCGACAGTACTTCTTTTAAGTCGGGGAGGGGAGTTCATACCCACACTGTTAAAAATTTTGTGGTGCTAAATCAGCTGCACCCCTTTCTGAGAAAGAATACACCATTTTGTTATGCAAACCACACCTAACAACATGGTGCAACATTGTACTATAATGTGGTGTGCAACCTTGCACCAGCCGCCCCAGTGGCGCAGTGGTCTAAGCGAAGGCCTCTGATCAGTCGTTCGAAAGGGGTCCGGGTTCGAATCCCGGTGAGGTATGGATGTTGTGTTTGTCTTACGGCACTGGCTATCTCCCTTCCCTGGAACCAGTGACGCTAAATTAGGGACGGGCGACTGCTTATAGACCATTGAGTTGCTCACGGTGGTCGTTAAACATCCAATCCAAAAAAAAAAAAAAATCCAACCTTGCACCCTAACGTGGTACAAAGTTGCACCATGTTGTTGGTTATGTTTGCACCACTCAATGGTGTATATTTTCTAAGAAAATGGTGCAGCTGATGTAGCACTACTTTTTGGTGCAACCTACCACACAATATTGAACAGTGCGCGCGCGCACACACACACACACACGCGCTGTCCCTATTATGGTTACCACAGATGACGAAGGCTATATCTTCCTGAATTTCTGTAATGATGATTCATTTCTTCCATCCGAAAAAATCCAGATCAGGGTCGGCCTTAGCATAGGCAGGCCAGAAGACTGTCTGGGCCACCATTTCTAACAGCCGCGGGTTTTCATCATATGCTGATCTCTTTTATTTTATTCTGAATTTTCCTCGAAAAACAGAAATTAATAAAATCATTGAAAAGATAAACAATTCATGCATTCAATAGCTTATAAGTTTTCTTTTTGTTTTTTTTTTCGTTTCGTGTCATTGAGGGAAAATATATGTTATTCAAATCTGATTGAAAAATGATATTTTAACGATTAAGAACCATGCACGTTTTTCCGTTTAAAATACCAGGTCTGATCCATAACCATTTGAGAAAACGGAAAATTAAGTTCTACATGACGGTAAGTGCTGCCAAAAATTTATATACAGAAAATACCGTAAAGCCAATGAAAACTAAAGGAAGCATTTTTGGTTTAGCAATCCTCTTCTTTCCTTTTGTCCAAAAGGAATAACTAAATGTGTTAGATTCCCCATGATAAGTTTTAGCGGCAATCCAATGCTGTAAAAGTACCAACCAGTGTCTACTAATAAGATAATTACAGGTTTCACTAACTACCTATGCTAGATAATCACAATACGGACAGATCTCTAGTCACAGATAAGACCACTCTCAGTGAACCTGACATAATACGAGACGGACCCGAGCTCGAGTCCCCGGATGAAGTATATAGGTGGTGTGCCTGTCTAATGGCATTGGCTATGTCCCTTCCCTGGAATCAGTGGCACCCAAATGGGGATGGCTACTGCTTATAGCTCTTAGAGTTGTTCAAGGCTTACTTTTTGCTTCGAGTAGGACTATGCAAAGAACAGGGCACCGCATCAACTTCATACATGCGTCGTCGACGGAAGGTGCTGACAGATACTGACGATGCCCCATCAATCGTTCTATCACTGGATATCTGTCCGGAAGTCGCGTTTCTGATTCTGACAGCTATCCGCTGATCTGGTGATCATTCCGATTTGTAGTCACTTGAGGAGGAGCGGATGCTGAACGTCGACGTGAAAACGCCTTTCCGTGTCACCTGGAAGCAGAAGCCAACTTCGCGCATCATGCCTCAAATGCGCAGTTACTGGTCACGTAGGCCATTTTTTTTTTGATTGGAGGTTTAACGACCACCGTGAGCAACTCAAAGGGCTATAAGCAGTCGCCCGTCCCTAATTTAGGGTCACTGGTTCCAGGGAAGGGAGAGAGCCAGTGCCGTAAGACAAACACAACATCCATGCCTCACCGGGATTCGAACCCGGACCCCTTTCGGACGAATGATCAGAAGCCATCGCTTAGACCACTGCGCCACCATTTTGTTTTGCATAGACCCATAAAACGACTTACTCAAACACGTTGAGTTGATTTGATACCCCCGGCCCCAGTGGCGGAGTGGACTTTGGCGCTGTCTTCGGATCTCACACCCGAGATGAGCCGGGCTCCAGCCCCGGATGAGGCATGGGTGGTGTGTTTGTGTGATGGCGCTTGCTGTCTCTTCCCTGGAACCGGTGGTCCTAAGTTAGGGATTGCTTATAGACCTAAAAAGTTGCGCGTGATGGACGTTAAACCCTGAAGCAAAACAAAAAGATTAAATAAACATCCATCTAGGACATACAAACGGCATTATCATTTGATACTAACCAGATTTGCAGTTCAGGTTCGGTTTCTTTTATCTACATTGCCCACTTTTCCCCAAAGACAACCCAGGATATAATTACAGGTCTGCACGAGCCTGGGCTTTTTTGTTTTCATCAGTTAAGTACAAAATTTCTGGTTCAGGCTTGTACTGTAAGGTTCAACAGGTTCAACATTTTGCTCTTGCATTAACAAAATCTTTTCGTCCCACGAAACGAAGACTGACGTGCTAAATAATCAGATGGCGAAGTTTAATGAGTGAAACTATAATCTGCCACAAGGTACATTGATTAATTACGGCTGAAAGCGACAAGTTAGGCTACAAGATGAGTCCGGCGCCCCGGTGGCACAGTGGTCTAAGCGATGGCCTCTGATCATTCGTCCGAACGGGGTCCGGGTTCGAATCCCGGTGAGGCATGGATGTTGTGTTTGTCTTACGACACTGGCTCTCTCCCTTCCCTGAAACCAGTGACCCTAAATTAGGGACGGGCGACTGCTTATAGCCCATTGAGTTGCTCACGGCGGTCGTTAATCCTTCAATAAAAAATCAAGATGAGTCCGAAATGGTCCGGTTTATTTCTTTAATGGTTGAAATTGAAATCCGTTTTCACTTAGTCAGCTTCGCCGACTGAAACAGCTGGGTTTTTTGGGGTTTTTTTTTTCTTTTCTGAGAAATGTTTACATGAACAGTTATCAGCTTCTCCTAACCAAAACCAAAGCGAACTTCTGGCGCCATTCGGTACGATAGTGGAGATGAGGAAGTTCGAAGTATTTGTTTACATATTTGGAGATTGAGTGGTACCTTGTTTGCATTTAAGTGCAGAAGAGGAAAAACATTTACATTTGCAACAGAAGTATATACTGCATATTAAGGACTAACCCACAAGCATAAGAGGAATTCCTACGAGAAATTGTATGTCTCGCTGCGTGACATTCCCTATACAACTCCGAATGACATGTTTACATGAACAGTCATCAGCTTCTCGAAACTAAAATCAACTTCTGGCGCCATTCGGTATGACAGTGAAGATGAGGAAGTTCGAAGTACACTGGCGTGCAAAAATGAAGGACGAGACGGTTTTTCAAATGTAACGTCGTGCAGAAGTGCTTCACCAAGATGTAAAGATCCCCAAGATGTAAGAATATGGGACAAGTGAGCAAAACCGTCCAAACAAGGAATCCAAAGGATACAAAGGCACTTTATTGAAAAGGTAGCTTCGAGCACAACTGGACAGAAGACAGAAACGTCCATGTGACAGGCGGCTGCCAAGAAAATCCAGTCTTTAGTAGGGGATATGATCCCCCTGACTGCGTTGCAGGATTTACAACGTCTGTCCATGCTGAGGACGAGATTGTCAAGGAGCTGTTGAGGCATCGCGGCCCATTCCTCTTGTAGCGCCAATCGCAGCTGCGGAATCGTTGCTGGCGGCTGGAGACGTGCTACCAAGCATCTTCCGAGAAGGTCCCACACGTGTTCGATTGGATTTAGGTCCGGAGACCTTGCGGGCCAATCCATGCGTTGAATATCTTCACTCTCCAACAGCTCTGCGACAGCCACTGTACGATGAGGTGTAGCGTTGTCGTCTATGAAGAGGAACTCAGGACCCACAGCACCTCTAAACAGACGCACGTGAGGCAGGAGAACCTCGGTACAATAGCGGACACCAGTGACTGAACCTCCTTGGCAGATGTGAAGGTCAGTACGGCTACCAAGCATGATACCGCCCCAAACAAGAACTCCGCCACCTCCAAACCGGCCCCTTTCGATGATGTTGGAGGTGTGATTGCGTGTTTCCTACTCTCTTCAGATGTGTATACGTCCAGAATCGCTGGTCAGACTAAATCGGCTCTCATCCGTAAAGAGAACTCAACCCCATTGCTGATGTGTCCAGTTCTTGTGTTCCTGGCACCACAGAAACCGCCGTCTCCGATGAGCAGGCGTTAATGGCACACGCCGTACTAGTCGTCGTGCAAATAGACCACCTTTGTGCAGCCTCCTGGCCACGGTAAAACGCGATAACCTACGTCCAGTTGTCTGTTGCATGTGCCTTGCGATTTCTCCCGCTGTCTGCCGTCTGTCTCTTCTCGCCTGTAGGACAATATACCGGTCGTCCGCCGCCATGGTTGCTCGTGGACGACCACTGCTAAACTCTCGGACAGCTGCTCCTGTCGTTTGAAATGCTCTCCAAGCTCGTGAAACGATGCTGTGAGCGATCCCGAACTCCTCGGCCACACTAGTCACACTTCGACCTTCTTCCAACTTCCCAATGACGCGACCTCGGGTAAAGTCATCCAGATGTCGTCTACTGGATTGCCTATTGGCCATATCCCACGGTGGTAGCAACTCAACGTCGTTCAAACCGATGTACACCGTGCAATAGCTTTCACCGAATTGCTGAGCGTACACCGCCCGCGTGCTTTATACCCTTCCGACACTCCCACCTCTACGTCATGCTGCATATATGAGCATGCCCTACCGTACCGGAACCTAGTCTATCTCCTGAGTGGTTTTTCGGTTCGTTCTGCCTGCTCGTTCCGCTGTTATGCTAATTTCTCCTCTTGGTCCTTAATTTTTGTACACCAGTGTATTTGTTTACATATTTGGAGATCGAGGGCTACCTTGTTTGTATTAAAGTGTAGAAGAGGAAAAGCATTTACATGTGCAACAGAAGTATGTAGTAAGGCCTATCACACAACCACGAGATCGGAATTCCTACAAGAAATTCTCTTCGCGATATTTCTTCTACAGGTCTGGACGAGATGTCCCTGCCTTGGGCCGTGTCGTTTTTTTTCCAGTTTGGAGAACAAAGCAAAGGTCCTGGCGGGATTTTCCCCAGACGTTTACGGCCGGGCTAAGTCGACCCATTTATTTTATCGAAATGGTAAAGTAATCAAAAAGTCGTGTTTCCCAATTTCCTGATCTGTTTAACTGTTTTGCTGGCTTTACTTACTTCCATACCCCTCTCGTTACCCAGGGCGTAACCACAGAGGTACTTCAAGTGCTTTTATCATCTGTAGACTTCAAGATGGTAAGAACACTCTGGGACTTGTTGGCAACAAAAAGATTGTGTTCTGTGGAGGTGGGGACGGGGTGGTATGTGTGTGTGTATGGGCGTAATGATAGCCCTCGCAGCCCCAGCAGTGCGGAGGGGGCTCTCGACTAAGAGGGCCAGCCTCAGCAGAAGGATTTTTCAAAAATTTGAGGAAAACTTCGTATGAAACTGGTTAAAGAAGAAGCCAGGAATTTTTGACGCCAGTTTTGTATGAAGTATTAAAAAGAAAAGCAATTTTTTTTTTCAGTAAATAAGCAAAATTTTAAGGAAATATCTCCGCTTTAGTTTATTATAACTGGGTGACCGAAAAGCAGCTATTCTAGAGAACTTGAGGTCCTTTTTCACAGCCATAGCAATAACTCCTATGCATGTGTATTAATAAGAGAAAGTAAATGAAATATCAATTGAATAAATGAAATTTTATATCAGTGAGAATAAGGCGTTATGCTTAAGTAAGTAAATGAGATATACACTGAAGAGCAATTGAATTAGAGATACCTGTCTAGTAACGTGTAGCACCACCTTTCGCCCTGATGACGGCGGCGATTCGACTGGGCATGGACTCGACACGACACCGGAAGCGTTGGGAAGCCATACGGATCCACGACCCCTGAACAAGATCCCACAGTTCACGAAGATTTGATGGAGGGGGGTCCGAGCCTCGAACATCTCTCTCGATGGCATTCCAGATGTGCTCGATGGGATTGAGGTCAGGTGACCTAGCTGGCCAAGAATGTGAGGTCACGTCCGTGGAGTTTTTCATCCAACCATTCGGATACAATTCGGGAGCTGCATTGTCTTGTTGCATTATGAGGTCCCCAGTGGGATGTTGAAGAGGTACAAACGGGAGCAAATGGTCGTCCAGGATATTCCGGTAACGTTGACCTGTGAGGAACGATGACACACGTACCAGGGGTCCCATTTCAGTCCACGTAAACAGTCCCCAGACGAGAATGTAACAGTCGCCACCCCCACCAGCTTGAAGAGTACCCTGCAAGCAAGAAGGATCCATCGCTTCATGTGGTTTGCGCCGTACTCGTATCCTGCTATCCGCATGTACCAACGTGAATATCGACTCATCAGTCCAGGCAACATTTTCCCACATCTCTAGGGTCCAGTGGCGATGTTCCCGCGCCCATGCTAATCTTTGCACCCTGTGATGTGCGGTCAGCAGCGGTACCCGCGTGACACGATGGCTTCTGTACCCCATAGCGAGGAGATGGTTCTGGATGGTGTGGCTGCTTACACGTTTTTGTGCACCAGCGTTAAATTGCCAAGTGATTTCTTGCACTGTGGCCCGTCTATCCGCTGTTACAATGCGAGCTAGCCGACGATGACCCCGCTCATCCACACGCTGTTGTCCATGGCAGTTGGCCATTGCAGGGATGGTTTTACCGGTTTCGATGTACTCACGGTGCACCCGTGACACAGTGGCTCGTGAAAATCCCAGTGCCTGCACGACTTCCGAGATGAAGTGACCCATTCGTCGGGCGCCGACAGTTTGCCCACGATCAAATGCGCTTAGATCCTTCGTCCTACCAATACTGCCTCCGACTGTTACTGATTCCCGTCGCATCACTCCTTATATTGTCGGATCGCTGCATACGTCATGTCGTTTCCGTTTACAGGGCCGCCCACAGCACCACATTTGCATTACGCCAGCTGTCTCTAATTCAATTGCTCTTCAGTGTATGTTTAATAAATGCAATTTTTATATCAATGAGAATAAGGCGTTATATTACACTTGTTTGCACATAATTACACATCCTTCGGAATATGATGACCTAAAAGGTATTCTTTGCGGGAACGAAAAAACAGATACCTTTGTCATTTTTTGTATAATAAAGTAAAAAGAAAATACTTTTACTATGTGCAAAATATTGTGACATTAGGTTAAGTGTGTGTTTTTTTATATTCAAGAGTAAACAATTTAAGTACTTTTACTCTTTTTGTCCTACAATTCTTGTCACTTTTTTATTTGCTGTATTCTCGCATAAATTGGAAAAGGTCGCTATAGACCCTGTCAGAGTTTGGTATTTTGCATGTGTGATCGTGAGACATTTTCCAAGAGGCTGGCGCTACTTCTCTAAACGAATAAAATTTGCATGATGCTATTAAATTTGACGTAATCGTTTTGCGATACTTTGTAATTTAGTATAAAACTAGGGTAGTTATTATAATTACAACGTGTACATTTGTGTTACCACGCACTAAAGTGTAACAATGTTGGGTTTACGAAAATTAGCTTCAATTTGAATTATTAAAACTCCCGTAAAACCTAGTTAACAATTGGGAATTTTTAATTTTTGGTAACCGAAAGCTAATAAATTTTCGCACAAGGGTATGTTCCTTCGGGGGGGGGGATTTTCCCGGTACGCCACTGTATGTGTGTGTGTGTGAGAGAGAGGGTGGGACGACATCGATTGTTCCTCCGGCATTTCACTTGGAAAACTTATCCGCAGTAGGCCCCTCTCGGTGTCATCATGTACTCATAGTTGCAAATGTAACTTATTTTGCCACTTAATTTGAGAATTCAAAAGAACCGCGCAAAAAATTTGCCACTCGAGAATACATCGTAATAGATAATGGAAGCGGAAAAAGTGATATTTGGGCGCACTTCAGACTTGGGTTATCTGTATTGCGCCGACAATGCATCCACGATCAAAGTCGCTCAGATCACCACGTTTACCTTTGGTCGTAGATTGTGACATACTGTTGAAAAGCCCTGCTCTCCGCCTATTTATCGCCTGCGTTCGGTTTGGGTCTGTCCCACATTGCGCGAGCGATGGCCATGTCAACTGCCGATCACCCCTATCTCTCTAATATTTTGTCTACTGACGAGGGAAGCCTTTCAACTGTCACCCTCCAAAATTGAAGACACGTGTCCAGGAGATAGTACTAAGGCCAAAAACCAATGGGTGTATTTCCGTTTTGGCCCAAATGAACTAACAAAGGGCAACGAGTGTTTTAACTGCCAAGGGAAGCCTTTCAACTGTAGCTCTCCAAAATTGAAGAAACGTGGCCAGGAGATAGTACTAAGGGCAAAAACCAATGGGGGTATTTCCGTTTTGGCCCAAATGAACTGACAAAGGTCAACGAGTGTTTTAACTGCCAAGGGAAGCCTTTCAACTGTCACTCTCCAAAATTGAAGAAACGTGGCCAGGAGATAGTACTAAGGGCAAAAACCAATAGGTGTATTTCCGTCTTGGCCCAAATGAACTGACAAAGGTGAACGTGTGTTTTAACTGACAAGGGAAGCCTTTCAACTGTCACTCTCCAAAATTGAAGACACGTGTCCAGGAGATAGTACTAAGGGCAAAAACCAATGGGTGTATTTCCGTTTTGGCCCAAATGAACTAACAAAGGGCAACGAGTGTTTTAACTGCCAAGGGAAGCCTTTCAACTGTAACTCTCCAAAATTGAAGAAACGTGGCCAGGAGATAGTACTAAGGGCAAACACCAATGGGGGTATTTCCGTTTTGGCCCAAATGAACTGACAAAGGTCAACGAGTGTTTTAACTGCCAAGGGAAGCCTTTCAACTGTCACTCTCCAAAATTGAAGAAACGTGGCCAGGAGATAGTACTAAGGGCAAAAACCAATAGGTGTATTTCCGTCTTGGCCCAAATGAACTGACAAAGGTGAACGTGTGTTTTAACTGACAAGGGAAGCCTTTCAACTGTCACTCTCCAAAATTGAAGACACGTGTCCAGGAGATAGTACTAAGGGCAAAAACCAATGGGTGTATTTCCGTGTTGGCCCAAATGAACTGACAAAGGTCAACGAGTGTTTTAACTAACAAGGGAAGCCTTTCAACTGTCACTCTCCAAAATTGAAGAAACGTGGCCAGGAGATAGTACTAAGGGCAAAAACCAATAGGTGTATTTCCGTCTTGGCCCAAATGAACTGACAAAGGTGAACGTGTGTTTTAACTGACAAGGGAAGCCTTTCAACTGTCACTCTCCAAAATTGAAGAAACATGGCCAGGAGATAGTACTAAGGGCAAAAACCAATGGGTGTGTTTCCGTTTTGGCCCAAATGAACTGACAAAGGTCAACGAGTGTTTTAACTGCCAAGGGAAGCCTTTCAACTGTCACTCTCCAAAATTGAAGAAACGTGGCCAGGAGATAGTACTAAGGGCAAAAACCAATGGGTGTATTTCCGTGTTGGCCCAAATGAACTGACAAAGGTCAACGAGTGTTTTAACTAACAAGGGAAGCCTTTCAACTGTCACTCTCCAAAATTGAAGAAACGTGGCCAGGAGATAGTACTAAGGGCAAAAACCAATGGGTGTGTTTCCGTTTTGGCCCAAATGAACTGACAAAGGTGAACGAGTGTTTTAACTAACAAGGGAAGCCTTTCAACTGTCACTCTCCAAAATTGAAGAAACGTGGCCAGGAGATAGTACTAAGGGCAAAAACCAATGGGTGTATTTCCGTGTTGGCCCAAATGAACTGACAAAGGTCAACGAGTGTTTTAACTGACAAGGGAAGCCTTTCAACTGTCACTCTCCAAAATTGAAGAAACGTGGCCAGCAGATAGTACTAAGGGCAAAAACCAATGGGTGTGTTTCCGTTTTGGCCCAAATGAACTGACAAAGGTCAACGAGTGTTTTAACTGACAAGGAAAGCCTTTCAACTGTCACTCTCCAAAATTGAAGAAACGTGGCCAGGAGATAGTACTAAGGGCAAAAACCAATGGGTGTGTTTCCGTTTTGGCCCAAATGAACTGACAAAGGTGAACGAGTGTTTTAACTAACAAGGGAAGCCTTTCAACTGTCACTCTCCAAAATTGAAGACACGTGTCCAGGAGATAGTACTAAGGGCAAAAACCAATGGGTGTATTTCCGTGTTGGCCCAAATGAACTGACAAAGGTCAACGAGTGTTTTAACTAACAAGGGAAGCCTTTCAACTGTCACTCTCCAAAATTGAAGAAACGTGGCCAGGAGATAGTACTAAGGGCAAAAACCAATAGGTGTATTTCCGTCTTGGCCCAAATGAACTGACAAAGGTGAACGTGTGTTTTAACTGACAAGGGAAGCCTTTCAACTGTCACTCTCCAAAATTGAAGAAACATGGCCAGGAGATAGTACTAAGGGCAAAAACCAATGGGTGAGTTTCCGTTTTGGCCCAAATGAACTGACAAAGGTCAACGAGTGTTTTAACTGCCAAGGGAAGCCTTTCAACTGTCACTCTCCAAAATTGAAGAAACGTGGCCAGGAGATAGTACTAAGGGCAAAAACCAATGGGTGTATTTCCGTGTTGGCCCAAATGAACTGACAAAGGTCAACGAGTGTTTTAACTAACAAGGGAAGCCTTTCAACTGTCACTCTCCAAAATTGAAGAAACGTGGCCAGGAGATAGTACTAAGGGCAAAAACCAATGGGGGTATTTCCGTGTTGGCCCAAATGAACTGACAAAGGTCAACGAGTGTTTTAACTGACAAGGGAAGCCTTTCAACTGTCACTCTCCAAAATTGAAGAAACGTGGCCAGGTGATAGTACTAAGGGCAAAAAAACCAATTGGTGTATTTCCGTTTTGGCCCAAATGAACTGACAAAGGTCAACGAGTGTTTTAACTGACAAGGAAAGCCTTTCAACTGTCACTCTCCAAAATTGAAGAAACGTGGCCAGGAGATAGTACTAAGGGCAAAAACCAATGGGTGTATTTCCGTTTTGGCCCAAATGAACTGACAAAGGTAAACGAGTGTTTTAACTGATAAGGGAAGCCTTTCAACTGTCACTCTCCAAAATTGAAGAAACGTGGCCAGGAGATAGTACTAAGAGCAAAAACCAATGGGTGTGTTTCCGTTTTGGCCCAAATGAACTGACAAAGGTGAACGAGTGTTTTAACTAACAAGGGAAGCCTTTCAACTGTCACTCTCCAAAATTGAAGAAACGTGGCCAGGAGATAGTACTAAGGGCAAAAACCAATGGGTGTATTTCCGTGTTGGCCCAAATGAACTGACAAAGGTCAACGAGTGTTTTAACTGACAAGGGAAGCCTTTCAACTGTCACTCTCCAAAATTGAAGAAACGTGGCCAGCAGATAGTACTAAGGGCAAAAACCAATGGGTGTGTTTCCGTTTTGGCCCAAATGAACTGACAAAGGTCAACGAGTGTTTTAACTGACAAGGAAAGCCTTTCAACTGTCACTCTCCAAAATTGAAGAAACGTGGCCAGGAGATAGTACTAAGGGCAAAAACCAATGGGTGTGTTTCCGTTTTGGCCCAAATGAACTGACAAAGGTGAACGAGTGTTTTAACTAACAAGGGAAGCCTTTCAACTGTCACTCTCCAAAATTGAAGAAACGTGGCCAGGAGATAGTACTAAGGGCAAAAACCAATGGGTGTATTTCCGTGTTGGCCCAAATGAACTGACAAAGGTCAACGAGTGTTTTAACTGACAAGGGAAGCCTTTCAACTGTCACTCTCCAAAATTGAAGAAACGTGGCCAGGTGATAGTACTAAGGGCAAAAAAACCAATTGGTGTATTTCCGTTTTGGCCCAAATGAACTGACAAAGGTCAACGAGTGTTTTAACTGACAAGGGAAGCCTTTCAACTGTCACTCTCCAAAATTGAAGAAACGTGGCTAGGAGATAGTACTAAGGGCAAAAACCAATGGGTGTATTTCCGTTTTGGCCCAAATGAACTGACAAAGGTGAACGAGTGTTTTAACTGACAAGGGAAGCCTTTCCACTGTCACTCTCCAAAATTGAAGAAACGTGGCTAGGAGATGGTACTAAGGGCAAAAACGAATGTGTGTATTTCCGTTTTGGTCCAAATGAACTGACAAAGGTCAACGACTGTTTTAACTGACAAGGGAAGCCTTTCAACTGTCACCCTCCAAAATTGAAGAAACGTGGCCAGGGGATAGTACTAAGGGCAAAAACCAATGGGTGTATTTCCGTTTTGGCCCAAATGAACTGACAAAGGTAAACGAGTGTTTTAACTGATAAGGGAAGCCTTTCAACTGTCACTCTCCAAAATTGAAGAAACGTGGCCAGGAGATAGTACTAAGAGCAAAAACCAATGGGTGTGTTTCCGTTTTGGCCCAAATGAACTGACAAAGGTGAACGAGTGTTTTAACTAACAAGGGAAGCCTTTCAACTGTCACTCTCCAAAATTGAAGAAACGTGGCCAGGAGATAGTACTAAGGGCAAAAACCAATGGGTGTATTTCCGTGTTGGCCCAAATGAACTGACAAAGGTCAACGAGTGTTTTAACTGACAAGGGAAGCCTTTCAACTGTCACTCTCCAAAATTGAAGAAACGTGGCCAGGAGATAGTACTAAGGGCAAAAACCAATGGGTGTATTTCCGTGTTGGCCCAAATGAACTGACAAAGGTCAACGAGTGTTTTAACTGACAAGGGAAGCCTTTCAACTGCCACTCTCCAAAATTGAAGAAACGTGGCCAGGAGATAGTACTAAGGGCAAAAACCAATGGGTGTATTTTCGTTTTGGCCCAAATGAACTGACAAAGGTCAACGAGTGTTTTAACTGACAAGGGAAGCCTTTCAACTGTCACTCTCCAAAATTGAAGAAACATGGCCAGGAGATAGTACTAAGGGCAAAAACCAATGGGTGTATTTCCGTTTTGGCCCAAATGAACTGACAAAGGTCAACGAGTGTTTTAACTGCCAAGGGAAGCCTTTCAACTGTCACTCTCCAAAATTGAAGAAACGTGGCCAGGAGATAGTACTAAGGGCAAAAACCAATGGGTGTATTTCCGTTTTGGCCCAAATGAACTGACAAAGGTCAACGAGTGTTTTAACTACCAAGGGAAGCCTTTCAACTGTCCTAGCCAGCCACGCGAGTGTTTTAACTGCCTCAACTGTCACTCTCCAAAATTGAAGAAACGTGGCCAGGAGATAGTACTAAGGGCAAAAACCAATGGGTGTATTTCCGTTTTGGCCCAAATGAACTGACAAAGGTGAACGAGTGCTTAACTGACAAGGAAGCCTTTCAACTGTCACTCTCCAAAATTGAAGAAACGTGGCCAGGAGATAGTACTAAGGGCAAAAACCAATGGGTGTGTTTCCGTTTTGGCCCAAATGAACTGACAAAGGTGAACGAGTGTTTTAACTGACAAGGGAAGCCTTTCAACTGTCACTCTCCAAAATTGAAGAAACGTGGCCAGGAGATAGTACTAAGGGCAAAAACCAATGGGTGTGTTTCCGTTTTGGCCCAAATGAACTGACAAAGGTCAACGAGTGTTTTAACTGACAAGGGAAGCCTTTCAACTGTCACTCTCCAAAATTGAAGAAACGTGGCCAGGAGATAGTACTAAGGGCAAAAACCAATGGGTGTGTTTCCGTTTTGGCCCAAATGAACTGACAAAGGTGAACGAGTGTTTTAACTAACAAGGGAAGCCTTTCAACTGTCACTCTCCAAAATTGAAGAAACGTGGCCAGGAGATAGTACTAAGGGCAAAAACCAATGGGTGTGTTTCCGTTTTGGCCCAAATGAACTGACAAAGGTCAACGAGTGTTTTAACTACCAAGGGAAGCCTTTCAACTGTCACTCTCCAAAATTGAAGAAACGTGGCCAGGAGATAGTACTAAGGGCAAAAACCAATGGGTGTATTTCCGCTTTGGCCCAAATGAACTGACAAAGGTGAACGAGTGCTTAACTGACAAGGGAAGCCTTTCCACTGTCACTCTCCAAAATTGAAGAAACGTGGCTAGGAGATGGTACTAAGGGCAGAAACCAATGGGTGTGTTTCCGTTTTGGCCCAAATGAACTGACAAAGGTGAACGAGTGTTTTAACTGACAAGGGAAGCCTTTCAACTGTCACCCTCCAAAATTGAAGAAACGTGGCCAGGAGATAGTACTAAGGGCAAAAACCAATGGGTGTGTTTCCGTTTTGGCCCAAATGAACTGACAAAGGTCAACGAGTGTTTTAACTGACAAGGGAAGCCTTTCAACTGTCACTCTCCAAAATTGAAGAAACGTGGCCAGGAGATAGTACTAAGGGCAAAAACCAATGGGTGTGTTTCCGTTTTGGCCCAAATGAACTGACAAAGGTGAACGAGTGTTTTAACTAACAAGGGAAGCCTTTCAACTGTCACTCTCCAAAATTGAAGAAACGTGGCCAGCAGATAGTACTAAGGGCAAAAACCAATGGGTGTGTTTCCGTTTTGGCCCAAATGAACTGACAAAGGTCAACGAGTGTTTTAACTGACAAGGAAAGCCTTTCAACTGTCACTCTCCAAAATTGAAGAAACGTGGCCAGGAGATAGTACTAAGGGCAAAAACCAATGGGTGTGTTTCCGTTTTGGCCCAAATGAACTGACAAAGGTGAACGAGTGTTTTAACTAACAAGGGAAGCCTTTCAACTGTCACTCTCCAAAATTGAAGAAACGTGGCCAGGAGATAGTACTAAGGGCAAAAACCAATGGGTGTATTTCCGTGTTGGCCCAAATGAACTGACAAAGGTCAACGAGTGTTTTAACTGACAAGGGAAGCCTTTCAACTGTCACTCTCCAAAATTGAAGAAACGTGGCCAGGTGATAGTACTAAGGGCAAAAAAACCAATTGGTGTATTTCCGTTTTGGCCCAAATGAACTGAGAAAGGTCAACGAGTGTTTTAACTGACAAGGGAAGCCTTTCAACTGTCACTCTCCAAAATTGAAGAAACGTGGCTAGGAGATAGTACTAAGGGCAAAAACCAATGGGTGTATTTCCGTTTTGGCCCAAATGAACTGACAAAGGTGAACGAGTGTTTTAACTGACAAGGGAAGCCTTTCCACTGTCACTCTCCAAAATTGAAGAAACGTGGCTAGGAGATGGTACTAAGGGCAAAAACCAATGTGTGTATTTCCGTTTTGGTCCAAATGAACTGACAAAGGTCAACGACTGTTTTAACTGACAAGGGAAGCCTTTCAACTGTCACCCTCCAAAATTGAAGAAACGTGGCCAGGGGATAGTACTAAGGGCAAAAACCAATGGGTGTATTTCCGTTTTGGCCCAAATGAACTGACAAAGGTAAACGAGTGTTTTAACTAACAAGGGAAGCCTTTCAACTGTCACTCTCCAAAATTGAAGAAACGTGGCCAGGAGATAGTACTAAGAGCAAAAACCAATGGGTGTGTTTCCGTTTTGGCCCAAATGAACTGACAAAGGTGAACGAGTGTTTTAACTAACAAGGGAAGCCTTTCAACTGTCACTCTCCAAAATTGAAGAAACGTGGCCAGGAGATAGTACTAAGGGCAAAAACCAATGGGTGTATTTCCGTGTTGGCCCAAATGAACTGACAAAGGTCAACGAGTGTTTTAACTGACAAGGGAAGCCTTTCAACTGTCACTCTCCAAAATTGAAGAAACGTGGCCAGGAGATAGTACTAAGGGCAAAAACCAATGGGTGTATTTCCGTGTTGGCCCAAATGAACTGACAAAGGTCAACGAGTGTTTTAACTGACAAGGGAAGCCTTTCAACTGTCACTCTCCAAAATTGAAGAAACGTGGCCAGGAGATAGTACTAAGGGCAAAAACCAATGGGTGTATTTCCGTGTTGGCCCAAATGAACTGACAAAGCTGAACGAGTGTTTTAACTGCCAAGGAAAGCCTTTCAACTGTCACTCTCCAAAATGGAAGAAACGTGGCCAGGAGATAGTACTAAGGGCAAAAACCAATGGGTGTATTTCCGTGTTGGCCCAAATGAACTGACAAAGGTGAACGAGTGTTTTAACTGACAAAAGAAGCATTTCAACTGTCACTCTCCAAAATTGAAGAAACGTGGCTAGGAAATAGTACTAAGGGCAAAAACCAATGGGTGTATTTCCGTTTTTGCCCAAATGAACTGACAAAGGTCAACGAGTGTTTTAACTGACAAGGGAAGCCTTTCAACTGTCACCCACCAAAATTGAAGAAACGTGGCCAGGAGATAGTACTAAGGGCAAAAACCAAAGGGTGTATTTTCGTTTTGGCCCAAATGAACTGACAAAGGTCAACGACTGTTTTAACTGACAAGGAAGCCTTTCAACTGTCAGTATCCAAAATTGAAGAAACGTGGCCAGGAGATAGTACTAAGGGCAAAAACCAATGGGGGTGTTTCCGTTTTGGCCCAAATGAACTGACAAAAATCAACGAGTGTTTTAACTGACAAGGGAAGCCTTTCAACTGTCACTCTCCAAAATTGAAGAAACGTGGCCAGGAGATAGTACTAAGGGCAAAAACCAATGGGGGTGTTTCTGTTTTGGCCCAAATGAACTGACAAAAATCAACGAGTGTTTTAACTGACAAGGGAAGCCTTTTAACTGTCACTCTCCAAAATTGAAGAAACGTGGCCAGGAGATAGTACTAAGGGTAAAAACCAATGGCTGTATTTCCGTTTTGGCCCAAATGAACTGACAAAGGTCAACGAGTGTTTTAACTGATAAGGGAAGCCTTTCAACTGTCACTCTCCAAAATTGAAGAAACGTGGCTAAGAGATGGTACTAAGGGCAAAAACCAATGGGTGTATTTCCGTTTTGGCCCAAATGAACTGACAAAGGTCAACGAGTGTTTTAACTGACAAGGGAAGCCTTTCCACTGTCACCCTCCAAAATTGAAGAAACGTGTCCAGGAGATAGTACTAAGGACAAAACCCAATGGGTGTATTTTCGTTTTGGCCCAAATGAACTGACAAAGGTGAACGAGTGTTTTAACTGACAAGGGAAGTCTTTCAACTGTCACTCTCCAAAATTGAAGAAACGTGGCCAGGAGATAGTACTAAGGGCAAAAACCAATGGGTGTATTTCCGTTTTGGCCTAAATGAACTGACAAAGGTGAACGAGTGTTTTAACTGACAAGGGAAGTCTTTCAACTGTCACTCTCCAAAATTGAAGAAACGTGGCCAGGAGATAGTACTAAGGGCAAAAACCAATGGCTGTATTTCCGTTTTGGCCCAAATGAACTGACAAAGGTGAACGAGTGTTTTAACTGATAAGGGAAGCGTTTCAACTGTCACTCTCCAAAATTGAAGAAACGTGGCTAGGAGATGGTACTAAGGGCAAAAACCAATGGGTGTATTTCCGTTTTGGCCCAAATGAAGTGACAAAGGTGAACGAGTGTTTTAACTGATAAGGGAAGCTTTTCAACTGTCACCCACCAAAATTGAAGAAACGTGGCCAGGAGATAGTACTAAGGGCAAAAACCAAAGGGTGTATTTTCGTTTTGGCCCAAATGAACTGACAAAGGTCAACGACTGTTTTAACTGACAAGGGAAGCCTTTCAACTGTCATTATCCAAAATTGAAGAAACGTGGCCAGGAGATAGTACTAAGGGCAAAAACCAATGGGGGTGTTTCCGTTTTGGCCCAAATGAACTGACAAAAATCAACGAGTGTTTTAACTGACAAGGGAAGCCTTTCAACTGTCACTCTCCAAAATTGAAGAAACGTGGCCAGGAGATAGTACTAAGGGCAAAAACCAATGGGGGTGTTTCTGTTTTGGCCCAAATGAACTGACAAAAATCAACGAGTGTTTTAACTGACAAGGGAAGCCTTTCAACTGTCACTCTCCAAAATTGAAGAAACGTGGCCAGGAGATAGTACTAAGGGTAAAAACCAATGGCTGTATTTCCGTTTTGGCCCAAATGAACTGACAAAGGTCAACGAGTGTTTTAACTGATAAGGGAAGCCTTTCAACTGTCACTCTCCAAAATTGAAGAAACGTGGCTAAGAGATGGTACTAAGGGCAAAAACCAATGGGTGTATTTCCGTTTTGGCCCAAATGAACTGACAAAGGTCAACGAGTGTTTTAACTGACAAGGGAAGCCTTTCCACTGTCACCCTCCAAAATTGAAGAAACGTGTCCAGGAGATAGTACTAAGGACAAAACCCAATGGGTGTATTTTCGTTTTGGCCCAAATGAACTGACAAAGGTGAACGAGTGTTTTAACTGACAAGGGAAGTCTTTCAACTGTCACTCTCCAAAATTGAAGAAACGTGGCCAGGAGATAGTACTAAGGGCAGAAACCAATGGGTGTATTTCCGTTTTGGCCTAAATGAACTGACAAAGGTGAACGAGTGTTTTAACTGACAAGGGAAGTCTTTCAACTGTCACTCTCCAAAATTGAAGAAACGTGGCCAGGAGATAGTACTAAGGGCAAAAACCAATGGCTGTATTTCCGTTTTGGCCCAAATGAACTGACAAAGGTGAACGAGTGTTTTAACTGATAAGGGAAGCGTTTCAACTGTCACTCTCCAAAATTGAAGAAACGTGGCTAGGAGATGGTACTAAGGGCAAAAACCAATGGGTGTATTTCCGTTTTGGCCCAAATGAAGTGACAAAGGTGAACGAGTGTTTTAACTGATAAGGGAAGCCTTTCAACTGTCACCCACCAAAATTGAAGAAACGTGTCCAGGAGATAGTACTAAGGACAAAACCCAATGGGTGTATTTTCGTTGTGGCCCAAATGAACTGACAAAGGTGAACAAGTGTTTTAACTGACAAGGGAGGCCTTTCAACTGTCACCCTCCAAAATTAAAGAAACGTGACCAGGAGATAGTACAAGAGCGGCAAGAAAACGACCCTGGCTGATAGAGACAGGACAGCATTGAAGAGGATTGCTACCCGTAATAAGACCACGGCGCCGAAAATTAGTGCGTAGCTCAATCCACATCTTTAGACCCCAGTATCAACTAAAACAGTGCGCAAGGAACTGCATAAACAAGATATTCATGGCAGGGCTGCTGTTGCAAAACCTCTGGTGACCCAGGTGAATGCACACTGGTGACGACAGTAGTACCAGGAGCATACAGCGTGGACCCAGACTGTCTGCTCCCAACAGTGCAGCATGGTGATGGTTCCGTCATGCTCTGGGCAGTCATATCGTGGTTTTCAACAGGTCTCCTGATCACCTTGAACTGACGGGTGACTGGCAGGGTGTATGAAGTCATTTTAGCCTACCAAGTCCATGCAATGGCTCAGGCATTGTTTCCTGCAGGGAATGCCATCTATCAAATGATAACGCCCCAATTCACAGAGCTCGGAATGTCCAATCATGGTTTGAGGACAAACTTTTACACCTTCCTTGGTCTTCCCAATCGCCAGACTTAAACATCATCGAGCCACTGTGGTCTGTGTTGGAAAACAGAGTAAGATCCCGTTATTCACCTCCTGCATCTCTCAAGGACCTGGAGCAGTTTCGGCACGAAGAATGGTATAACATCCCACTAACCACTATGCAGGATTTCTATGCTTCCATTCCAAGGAGGATTCACGAAGTTTTGAATGCCACAGGTGGTTCCACACCCTACTACGTACGTAAAACCTTATTTTTCTAGGTGTTCACATTATTCTGGCCAACCCCGGCATATATAAATATATGCCTTCGAAGTATATGCCCCCCACATTAAAAATTGAAGTTAGCCAAAGTTAAGTTAAAAAAAATTTGAAGTTAGTGTACTTTACATACAAGAATTTGAAATTAAATTGCATGAAGCATTGAACTAACTCTCTGTTTTTTGTGTTCTTGTTAGGAGAAGAGTTGCCTGCAAGACCACATTCTTTGGGCAGATGCCTTTGTCGTCGTATACAGCATCTGCGCTCGTTCCTCCTTCCTGGAAGCTCAGAGGCACTTGGAAGCTGTGGCAAGAATCAAAGGGGTCCGACATGCCCCCGTCATTCTCCTAGGAAACAAGAGAGACTTGGAACACGGAAGACAAGTTGGGGTGGACGACGGTCACGAAATGTCACTCCAGTACCACTGTCAGTTCTACGAGGTTTCTGCTGCCGAGAATTACGTGGGTGTCAGTCTTGCCTTCCAGAGTTTGATCAGAGAAGCGCGTGCCTTACAGGCCTTGAGGACATTGCCCATCAGGCGAAAGGCTGGTCCAGTACTTTCCGTTTCCAAAATGATCGGGATGGTGTTCGGACGAGGAGACAAATGCTCCAGCAGAAAGAAAAGACCTTCTTTGTCTATCTGAACCAAGTGATCCACTTATATTTGTACATAATTAATCCTGAAGCTTTGACACCAGCTGTGATATGCACATAGAGAAACATTCACATACGCATTACACAATGACTTTGTACAGATCAAGATGCAAATTTGTATTGTGCGCACTCCAATGTATATAGAGATTAATAAAAGAAATTTACTTTTTGCACATGTGTTCAAATACAAAAATCCAACTTTTTAGTGCATAAAAATGATGACATAGAATTCTCGGGTGTAAAGTCTTTTGATAAATGTCTCAAACATAATATTTACTTCAAGCTGTGTAATCAGTAGTTTTCCAACTCATATATAGTATGTGCATACAGGGCTACTAGTCCAGCAGCTCACAGCACTTCTGTGTGCAACTGTATGTACAGAGGAAATTCCTTCTGTATTAGTTACTTGGGTGTATAAAAAGCAAAAAAAAAAAAAAAAAAAAAAAACTTGGGTGGCCTCCCCTACCCCCGTTTTCTCAGTATGACGTCATTCAAGATGGCCGCCATTCTTCCACTTGCCTTCTGTTGAAGTAAGCGTTTTAGCGAAAACGGTAAGATTTATTGAAAAAATGTTCAGCGTTCAATCGTCTACAAATTTGCTTCTGACTATTTTCTTGATTTCTCAAACCATTATCCCAGGAAAGTAATATTTTCATACTGAAGTACGCAAATATTCTCCTAACGGAAGATTTAACACTAACAGTGAGAAAAACATATATTCAATAAAATTGTTTATAAAGTTCACTTAATTTAATTCCTATTACGTAATACATATACACTTGCAAATGCTTAAAAACGCTTTGATAATTCTTTACAAAGAAATTCTATGCAGGACAAAGCAGTGCTAATTTTATAATCTTTAAACACTGGTTTATAAATGTAAAAGACAATCTACATTATCGTTTTAAGTAAAATGTTTTTTATGTTTCTTTAGCAACAACATTAAATTAAATATGGGTTTCTACAATCTATTTTATCAATGTCAACACTGTTGCATTTGCAAAACAAACAAGATGGAACTTCTGCGTCCCTACACACACAACTTGATCTAGCGCACTTCATGCATGTACATGCTCCAATGTAGTCGTCTGGTAGTGGGAAAATGTACTTTGATCTATTAGAACACTATCTGTCATTTCAAAGACGAACTTAAGTGAATCCAATGTCTCTTGTGCTTCATCGAGGCAGTGTATCATTGGGTAGGTGTGGAAGGAAGCACGAAGAAGATGTCTCTGTGCACTGGTACTTGTTGGAAGTAGGTCATCGAGAGAAATATTTTTCCCATGGAGGTACTTCCATAGCCTGAACTCATCAAGTGTCCTGCAAGACGAGCCTTTCTTCAACAATTGCACTAAGTACTGTTCAGCAAGTGACATGATTCTGTCGAGCTCTGGAGACAATGGTAACACACCACACTCTTTTAGATACTGCACAGGGTTACAGCCAACTGCAGATTTTTTAGTACCAAACCCAGTGTCTCAGCTAAGATATGGATTGGAACAAGTCTTGATGTGTCACCAACGCCAGTTCTTAGCCACACTTCATTCACTCCTAGGGTGTGGAACCTTTTCCACTGAAATAGAGCCAGGACCAAGATGTCAGTATCAGCACTTATAAATACGATTTTCTTTAGCCCTTGATTTGCTGCGTTCTCTCCATGGATCATCATTCTGAAGTCTGCTACTTCTATTAAAAATCAGTTCATGGCACGTATTGGTTTTTCAACACCATTTTGAATACCCATGCAGTTGACACTAATTTCATCCGGTGAACCAGAGAATGCACTTAACACATGCATCTGTTTAATAGGTATTGTCACCATCAAGGTTTTCAAACTGTTTGTTATATGTTTTTGTAATAACAATTTGTTTCATGATGAGGGCCAGAAAGTTTCCATTTGAATTGGTAGATTAACTTCTGATGATATTTTAGACGAAACTATGACATTGGTTTTTTGCCTCGAAAGACGTTCAGAGTCTTTAGGAGAACACTCTGGGTAACTATCGAAGATATGGTCTACCCTGGAAGCACCAGTTGAGAGTGATGATGTAAATGTCGTGTAAGAAGTGGCAACATCACCAAACGTTTTCTTTTCCTTTGTTACCACCTTTCTCAAACAGTTCATAACGTCTATGATGAAACAAGTACTTTCATCTGGCTGAAACTGTGCTACTTTTGCGCCTTCACTCACAGTCCTTTCTAGTTCCTGCATAAGAGTACTTTTTTTGCTTTTAACAAGAAGACCATTCTCATCAAAAAACATTGAAACATCTGATAACTCAAACTGAAACAGACTTGCCAGTTCATACCCACGAACTTGAGCGATCTGAAGTATTCTGTTCGTGGCAGTCTTAAAACACTTTCTATTTAACTCATTTTTTCCTTTCATAGGGTAGATTATATCTTTGATAGTTACCAAGAGTGTTATCCTAAAGACTCTGCACGCCTATCGAGGCAAAACGGCAATGTCATAGTTTTGTCTAAAATATCATCAGAAGTTAATCTACCACTTCAAATGGAAACTTTCTGGCCCTCATCGTCAAACAAATTGTTCCTACAAAAACATATAACAAACAGTTTGAAAACCTTGATGGTGATAACACCTATTAAAGAGATGCATGTGTTAAGTGCATTCTCTGGTTCACCGGATGAAATTAGTGTCAACTGCATGGGTATTCAAAATATTGTTGAAAACCGAAACGTACCATAGACAGATTTTAATAGAAGAAGCAGACTTCAGGATGATGTTCCATGCAGAGAATGCAGCAAATCAAGGGCTAAAGAAAATCGTGTTTATAAGTGCTGATACTGACATCTTGGTCCTGGCTATATTTCACTGGAAAAGGTTCCACACCCTAGGAGTGAATGAAGTGTGGCTAAGAACTGGCGTTGATGACACAACAAGACTTGTTCCAATCCATATGTTAGCTGGACAAGACATGTGCCAGGATTTACCACCACTTCATGCTCTTTCTTGTGCTGATTATACGAGCAAGTTCGGTACTTAGCTGCAGTTGGCTGTAACCCTGTGCAGTATCTGAAAGAGTGTGGCGTGTTACCACTGTCTCCATGAGAGCTCGACAGAATCATGTCACTTGCCGAACAGTACTTAGTGCAATTGTTGAAGAAAGGCTCGTCTAGCAGGACACTTGATGAGTTCAGGCTATGGAAGTACCTCCATGGGAAAAATATTTCTCTCGATGACTACCTCCAAGAAGTACCAGTACACAGAGACATCTTCTTCGTGCTTTCTTCCACACCTACCTAATGATACACTGCCTCGATGAAGCACAAGAGACATTTGATCCACTTAAGTTCGGCTTTGAAATGACAGATAGTGTTCTAATGCCATCAAAGTACATTTTTCCACTACCAGACGACTATATTAGATCATGTACATGCATAAAGTGTGCTAGATCAAGTTGTGTGTGTAGGGACGCAGAAGTTCCATCTTGTTTGTTTTGCAAATGCAACAGTGTTGACATTGATAAAATAGATTGTGGAAACCCATATTTAATTTAATGTTGTTGCTAAAGAAACATAAAAAACATTTTACAGAAAACGACAATGTATATAGTCTTTTACATTTATATTTGTAAACCAAAGTGTTTAAGGATTATAAATTTAGCACTGCTTTGTCTTGTATAGAATTTCTTTGTAAAGAATTATGAAAATGTTTTTAAGGATTTGCAAGTGTATATTTTTTTACGTAATATGAATTAAACTAAGTGAACTTTATAAACAATTTTATTGAATATATGTTTTTCTCACTGTTAATGTTAAATCTTCCTTAAGGAGAATATTTGCGTACTTCAGTATGAAAGGTTACTTTCCTGGGATAATGGTTTGAGAAATCAAGAAAATAGTCAGAAACAAATTTGTAGACGATTGAACGCTGAACATTTTTTCAATAAATCTTACCGTTTTCGCTTAAACGCTTACTTTAACAGAAGGCAAGTGGAAGAATGGCGGACATCTTCAATGTCGTCATACTGAGAAAACGTAGGGGGTGGGGGTGGCCACCCAACTTTTTTGCTTCTTATACACCCAAGTAACTAATACAGAAAGAATTTCCTCTGCGCATACAGTTGCACACAGAAGTGCTGTGGGCTGCAGGACTATACTAGAAGACAAGGTTGTGCTGAACATGTACGCGGTGGCGCAATGGACCGAGCAATGGTGTATGGCAATCCGTCTGAGATGTGTCCGGGTTTGAATCCCGGTGAAGCATGGACGTTGTGTTTGTCTCACGGTACTGGCTCTCTCGCTTCCCTGGAACCAGTGGCTCTAAATTAGGAATGAGCGCCTGGTTATAAGCCCATCGAGTTGCTCACGGTGGTCTATCGGTGCTTTCGCCGTTTCAGAGGTGAACTTCTGACGTCAGCCTTCTCATCTTCGCCGAAACGCTACTTTGTCGGTACCCAAGCCAGTTATTTTTGTAAAAGTTTCGAAGATCCTAAACTTTGTATTTCCTGTCAATGAACGTATAGATTTGTTTTTGAAGCAAAATGGTTTTACAGTTTTTGTATTGATATATTTTAAACATATGAATATGCTTCTAGCATCGAATCCGAATTACATTGCTGACCAAAACTCAAGCGCAAACATGAAATTACAGAACGCCAGGGATGTATAAAGCAGCTTACTGACATGCGCTCGCTGTCAGCATGTGACAGCTGCCGAGGGTGTGTGTAAGTAGCAGTGCCGAGTTTGGGTTTAATTTTAAAAGCCCGAGCACGTTAGGGCCCTAGTTTTATATCGCGAAATAGAGCCAGAGTCCGAAAACTATGACTAACCTGTTTTCGCATTAAAAAAAAATCTTGTTACAGACTTCCGTTCTCTCTTCTCCCTTCAATTAACCAATGCCCTTCTGAACTGGGGAGTGGGACAGGGATATCCATGTTTCTATAGTACAGCCGCACGAGTTTTTTAATCATTCGTTTCCTCCTAAAGTGTTTCCGGCCATCCGACGAAATCGCGCTGTGCTGCAATCTAAGTACGTTGATCAATAAAATTAGCAGAGAGTTGCTGCTTGGGATGAGGTGGTAAACTTTCGACGGCGTGGTATCTGCTATCTACGAAGTATTTACAGTGCTTGAAGAACCTTTTTCTTCCCTACAGAAGTCCATTAGTGCGCGGCCTATTGCATTTTTGCTTCCTAAGCCCAGAATAAATAGCCCTCCTCAGTCCCCGCTCCACTCACAGGCCCAGTTGTAGAACGATTTTCTTTACAAACTAGGAAGTATAATTAAACACTCTTATGCTAAATCATGTTAAAATCACAGTTAAACAAAAAAGAAAGAAAATTCAGAGCCCGAATCGTAGTAAATAATGTGGAGCCCGAGCCCTGTTCGGATCCGGGATCATCTTCGAGCTCGTGTTCAGCACTGGTGGGTAGGAGGCCGAGTCGTGTTTCATATGAGTTCATTCTGTTTTTCACGTGCTACAGCGATGGAGCGAG
Source organism: Macrothele yani (assembly GCA_039090855.1). Taxonomy (NCBI): domain Eukaryota; kingdom Metazoa; phylum Arthropoda; class Arachnida; order Araneae; family Macrothelidae; genus Macrothele; species Macrothele yani. The sequence continues at coordinate 44,450,316 of CM077024.1, forward strand.
AAACTGTGTACACGAGGTAACAAAAGGATGTAACATATATTTACAAGATACATGATTTTAACGGAGGCCGAATTATCGGCAAGCTCGAAGTAGACCGAATTGTGACCGATGTCGTCAGTTTGAAGTAGCACGCAGCATAGTGTTGCGGTTTTAAATAGTGTTCAGGAGACACAGAACCACTTTCAAACGTTTTGCTGGATGTTGACTCCGCAATACGAGCTAGCGGAATATTCATTACCTCTACATAACAGTAAAATGGTGTCTGAAAAGTACTGCGACTTGTTGGCTAACGGTCTTCAAGCAAGCACAAGTGTTCGAATTTCGCGCCAAACCGTGTCAAGATATTTAAATACAGCAGCACCACGTGCTTGGAAAACCATAAGCTGTCTGCCATTATCCAGGGCGCATCGTGCAACCCGCCATCAATGGTGAATGTTTCACATTGACTGGTCTTGAGAACCACGGGCCAAAGTAGTGTTCACAGATTGAAGGCACTTTACTTTTTCGTTGAATTATAAAACAATTGATCAGGAGGGTACATCTGACTGTATGGTGACAGAAACATCGTTGAACGGGACAGATATGGCGGTAGGGGCGTCATGGTGTGGGCTGGTATCATGTCAATGGACGTACCGAACTGCAGGTGACGGGACAAGGGACAATCCCATGGCAGTAGTGCTTACGGGTCTGCATGGGCCTGCCCGATACGGAATGGGGGTGCTTACGGGTCTGCATGGGCCTGCCCAACAGGAATGGGGAAATTTACCTCAGGAGTTCCTACAACAATTGGCGGTAGGTATGACATACGGGTGTCAAACTCGCATTGCTGAGCGGGATGGACACATCCCCTACTGAGGGCTTCGTCCTGCAGTCTATTTATGCAGTGCTGATTGGAAAACGTCACTGGATGACTAGTGAGCTCGTATCTCCTTCGCAACATTTTGTTCCATTTCGATCTCAATTACATATTACTCATGGTTTTGATATCGAGCCTTTCATTTAACTGTCGTTATTACCATTGATACTACTAATAGCAGTAAAACCACTTTTGACTGTCAAGATGTATCTCGTACTTAAGTTTTAGACAGCAATATATGAGGGTTGCACCCAAAGTAACGCAAAAGTAGCCATAACTTTTTTACCTGACAGAGGTCGTTCAAATTGCACATGTTGGTACAGCAGCTCTTTCTCGATACAAAGGTACTATTTAACATAATATCCGTCACAAGCGATGCATTTGTGCCATCGCTGAACCCAACTCTCGAATCCTCTTTGACTAAAATTCAGGAGTGTACTGTTGTACCCACTTCTTCACAGCCACTTTCACCTCGTCTGTGATATCAAATCGTTGTTCCCAGAGACTATCCTTCATTGGACCGAACAGGTGGAAGTCGGAGGGCGCCATATCAGGGCTGTACGGTGGATGGTGACCACCAACCAGCCTAATTTGCTGATTGCCTAATTTGTTGTCGAAGATAATTATGGTCTCGCATTGTGGTGGTAAATGTGGATCCTTTTCCGATTCTTGTTGGGTCTCTTCCTCCTTATAGCTTCTCTAAGCTTCTTGAGTGTCTCAATGTACCGCTCGCTGGTCACTGTACGGCCAGAAAATCAAGAATGACACCCCTGTTATCCCCAAAAACAGATTAACCATGATTTTTTGTTCTGATCGCTAGCTGTTGAACTTCTTAAGCCTTGGTGAAGAAGTGTGACGCCATTCCATGGATTGATTCTTCGTTTCGGAATCGTAAAGATACGCCCACATTTCATCCCGTCACAAGATCGAAAAAAAAAAAAAAAACGTGTCTTCATCATCTTCAAACGTTTCCAGCAGATCAGAGCAGACTTCCACCCTTCTCTTCTTCAAATCGGGTGTCAACTACCGAGGTATCCACTTTGTACACACTTTCCGGTACTCTCAGTCTTCCACCATCTTCTGTATGTCATTGTGACCACAGTCCAGTTGTGCAACAAGCTCACGGATTGTGACTCGTCTCTCCGCGTGAATCAATTCATCCACTCGCTGGCGATTCGTGTCAGTGGTCGCAGAAGATGGTCTCCCACTAAGTGGTTTGTCTTCAGTGCTGGTTTCCCCTTTTTTAAACTTCTTCGTCCATATGTGTACATTGCTCTTGTCAATGGTGTCATCCTGTAGCCTTCTGTGGATGTCGGACAGCCTGCACCCTTCCTTCGTCAAAAACTCAATGACGTCACGTTGCTTCTGCTTGGAATCCATTATTTACCTGCAATAAAGGGTTACCATAGAGGAAGAGTTACTGTACAAACATGTGCAATTTGAATGATCTCTGTCAGTTAATAAAAAAGTCATGCCCACTTTTGCATAACTTTCGGTACAATCCTCGTATTATTCGAAAATCAAGGGAAATGATATTCAGAAATAAATTTCCGAAAAACGGAGTTCTTCTTAAAATTTGGAAACTGCATTGTATCCAAGTGGATACCTTCAACAAAATAAATTCAGCTAAACGCTAGGCTAATTTTTATGAAAACTATAAACGTGACGTAAGGAACGAACGCCGCCGCCCAGGTGGTGCAGTGGTCTAAGGGCTGGCTTGTGACCATTCGTCCGAGATGGGTCCGGGTTCAACACCCGGTGAGGCATGTATGTTGTGCTTGTCTTGCGACACTGGCTCTCTCCCTTTCCTGAAACCAGTGACCCTAAATCAGGGACGGGCGACTGCTTATAGCCTCTCGAGTTGATGATGGTGGTCGCTAAACCCCCAAACAACAGCAACAAAAATTGGAACGAACTTCTCGGTTTGCCTGTCCGAAAAATTCTAACGAATACTGCAGTACCAAATGCAAACCTGCATGAAAGACTTAATATATTCAATTTTTCGAGATTCGAACCAGGACCCATTGCGAACGATTGTCAGAAGACCGCTAAGACCGCTGCGCCACTGTGGCGACTAATATTGATTCTAATTCAAACAGGAATAAACGTGAAAAGGGAAACTAGAGAATAAATATTATTCGTGATTTGATAAGGACAAATTACTCCGATAACGCAAGGGATATTTTTGGAGACGTTAGAAGTGCCAATATGGTATGTTGGGATGATTGAAGCAACGAAATGAAAGGTCACGCTGAAAGAAAATAAAATTGTGAAGAGATATCGTTTTTGAGCTTTTGACGCTATTGTCTAACATATTTTGCGAGTGACGGTTTTTGAAAGAAAAACAAATGCAAAATAAATTCTCCGAGCTGAGCAGGTTGGGGGGGGGGGGGACGAAAGAGAAATATGCATAATTTTTTTTACAATTTATAGTTTTTATTCTGAGAGGATTTCATTAGGGCAAAAACGGATTACGGATATTTGAAATTCAAACAAGATTGTAGTTGCAATTAATAACAATTTCCAGGACAGCATATTCCTACTTAAAAAATTAAGTGTATTTCCTACTTCCTGCTTTGTCAACATTTCGCCATGGGCAGCTCCAATTAAATGCTCATCTGCAATTCAAGAAACAATTTTAAAACTGAAGCTATCCCAAGGGCTGAAAGTGACTAAAACCGAAAGAACATGCGCAGTCTCTTTTGATGAAGTGAATGTCTTCCAGTGAAAAATGATGCTAAACCTCTAAAACATGTGAACTTGTGTAAATAAATACTGGTGTGCATGGTAAGAAGTCTTAATCCCTGCAAATAACGTCAGTAGTACCAATCCCCTTTTTTTTTTTTTTTTGTCTGGGGCTTAACGATCACCTTGAGCAACTTCTCTAAAAGAAGTTGCACGTCCCTAATTTAGGGCCGCCGATTCCATGGAAGGGAGAGAGCCAGTGTCGTAAAACAAACAACACAAATGCCTCACGGGATTCGAACCCAGACAATCGCGGACGAACGTTCATAAGCGAAGCCACCGATTAGGCCATTGCGACAACGGGACGGTCTTCCTGTGTGCAGCAATGAATCGAAGCATTAAATGAAGGCTGTTCCCAACCCATATCTCAGCGAACTCGAGGGGCCGCCCCGATGGCGCAGTGGTCAAAGCGATGGCCTCTGATCATTCGTCCGAAAGGGGTCCGGGTTCGAATCCCGGTGAGGCATGGATGTTGTGTTTGTCTTACGGCACTGGCTCTCTCCCTTCCCTGGAACCAGTGACCCTAAATTAGGGACGGGCGACTGCTTATAGCCCATTGAGTTGCTCACGGTGGTCGTTAAAAATCCAATAAAAAAAACCAAAAAAAATTCGGGGGTCCTAACAAAAGTTCTGCACACTGTCCATTTTTGAGGAAAGTGTGAAGTAACGAAAAAAAACTCACCTTATTGCCGTTCAATATACTCCCTCCCTTCCGCTGCTAATGACAGCTTGCCAGAGATGAGGTAGGCCCTAGATGCCCCGTAGTACGCCATCTTTGTTCAGCTGTCGTATTACTCGGGTCATTCCCACTGACAGTTCGTTCAGCGATTCGTATCGGATGCCACGGAGTCGATTTTTTAACTTTGGGAAAAGATCAAAGTCAGGTGGACTTATATCAGGGCATATGGTAGGTGGATCAAGTTTCCCAGCCAAATTTAGACAAAAGTCCCCGTACCGACGCTGGTACCAGCACAATGGCTCCCGCTTCCAACAAGTTGCGACGATTTTGACGAATTTTCGGTCTCGACTCAGAAAGAAACTGTGCTTCGATCAAGAGTTCCTTCCCCACAAGCTTCTCGCAAGGCAGGGTGGATGTTTCAGTTGTTTTGCCCCGCAGAGTTTCTTTTTCTACGTACGAGCGCTGGTCTAACGCCGTCACTCGACCCGAGGAACTGTACGCTTCCATTTCCAAATCCTCCTACGACCACAAAGCATATGGTAGCGCGCCCTTCTGACACCACTGCGTTGCTGAGTCTGACCTTGACATGACGCATTTTTTCGATTGCATCATCCGCTTCCGTTTTATATTAACGCGTGCAGAACTTTTATGGCCCTCGTAATCACTAGGAATGGAAGAGGATCGGTATTGGCAGTCGCATGCCTACACAGAAACCAGTGGTTTTGCGAAGAACTAGAAAGTTCGTCTACAATGGTGTCAGGAACACTCTGAATGGAGAAAAGTCATGTGGTCCGACGAGTTGCCTTACACTTTGTTCTGTACCGACGGTAGGCACATAGTTTGGCGGGAGGCCCGTGAATCAATGGATCCAGCTTGCCTTGTAAACACAACTCGAGCTTCTTTCTTTTTTTTTTTTTTAGATTGAAGGTTTAACGACCACCGTGAGCAACTCAACGGGCTATAAGCAGTCGCCCGTCCCTAATTTAGGGTCACTGGTTCCAGGGAAGGGAGAGAGCCAGTGCCGTAAGACAAACACAACATCCATGCCTCACCGGGATTCGAACCCGGACCCCATTCGGACGAATGATCAGAGGCCATCGCTTAGACCACTGCGCCACCGGGGCGGCTAACTCGAGCTTCTGGAGCCATCGTGTAGTGCACGTTTTGTTGGTACGGAACGAGCCCCCTGATATCGCTGGAAGGCCGGGTGTTCTCCGAAGATTATCTGAATATTGTTGCCGATGAAGTCCAACCTGTAACGCTGACTTTTTATCTAGCGGGTGATGGCTGTTTAATGGACATTGCTTACTGTCCATCGCGCGAGATGTATTAAACAGTGGTTCAGCGACCATGATATATCCCATATCTTTCTTGAACACCAAAAATCCTGGAACTAAACATCACACCCTTATAGCTTACAGGCCCGCGCACCGGATTGTGACGTCACCAGGGTAGTCCGTAGTCAAGGAGAGTGAGATGCTGGAAGCCGTACGGCGATGTGCCAAGTGAACACGTCTTTAACTTACACCAACGAAACAAGTCACGCGTTATTTAGAGTTTCACTGCATTTAAATAAGTTGTGTTAGATTTTTTTAATAACTGCAGAGTTTACACATTTGTTTTATAATCTTTCAAAATACAGTAAAACAAAAAAGAAATTACAGCGTAAATCTAACGTAGCAATAATTTCGACGTAAAAGTGTAAGCAAGACAGATTCGTCAACTTAATGAAATCATCGCTGTCATTTCATGACATTGCTGTAATCAAATTATAAACTGTCGTCATATTTTCACTTGAAGTTATAATGTCGTCATACTTCACTGAATTACTCTTGTACTTGTGAAAAAATCATTCTTGTACTTGAATGATTAGTTTGAGGGTTCATTACGAAGTACCACCGTCGTTTCAAAAGATGTCAATTGACGAATTTAAGGAATCAGATTTATCATTCATTGCGAGCTACGAAATATACTTCGAAATATTCATTCATTCATTGCGAGCTACGAAAAATACTACGACATATTGAGTGATGTGAAAATGTAGTTTCATATCAGACAGTAACTAGAAATCTATTTGCGATCCATGTTCACTGATATATATAAAAAAAGGTTAAGAAGAAAAACTGAATTCTTTCCTGCCAAAGGCTCAATAAAACACAAACATACATACAGTGGATTGCTGCTTGATTCACTGATTGCATCAAAGAAATTAAGATTTTAAGAAAATTGCGCAATTGTTACATTATTAAATGTACAATAACGACATTTTAATAACGTAACAAGTTTTCCTAATTTTAGTACCATCTAGTTACATGTTTGGACAACTTCATTTTGGTACGCAAATGTAAAATTTATAATTTTTGTCTTACAGAGCACTATTTAAAAAACTTTTCCTTGTGAAAGTTTAAAACATCTGTATTAAATTTATCAATAACATTAAACAAAGCTATTTGGATCCGCAAGAGAAACATATTTTTTTATCTGGAAAAATACGAGTACTTATTGGCATAAATTTCCTGAAATTTGATTTTCAAGAAGTATTCAGGAAAACTACCTATGAACAAATATATATGTTTGTGTAGTTCTTTGCGTATCACAAACACAATTTAATAATTTGTCCGTTAGCTATTCCTCGAAGAATTTCAAAGACAAGTTACATTCTAAGAAAATTGGGAATTTGTTCCAATAAGTTTTTAATAAAGTATTTTTCCTGATAAGAATTGTATTTTTTTGAGAACCTGACAAACGCACAAGCAGTTATTGTACTGGATAAATCTGAACGACTGTTTTGGTACTATAGGATGTTTTTTTAAAAGATGTACATGTCTCATTATAAATTGACTAACTTGATGTATCATTTTCTCAGAAACTATAAAAAGCAATGGCATAAAATTCTGGGCAAATGTTTTGTCATTACTAAAGCCATTGAAAAGATTGTTTTTTCCTTATTTTATGATTTTGGGCTCAAAATAAATTCCATGAAGGATTGGAAAAATTTTATCACCATACAAAGATTGACACCTACCCCCACATTTTGGAAGCACACGTTCCAGCAGTTATCGGATAATATAATATATATTAGTTCCAGTTATTGTAGCTGTAGCTTGTGAAGAAAAGGTGCTGGAAGTCTGGAAACAGATAAGTGATAACTGATAAGTTTAAAAGAATGAATAAAAAAAACTGATCTCTCATTTTAAACAGATGTTTTCAAAAAAAAAAAAATACGATTATATATTTCTACTTGTATCTTTAAAATCTTGTTTGTTTAGAACATAGTTTCCATAATATGTGGATTCGTGCCCATTCAGGTACTTTTTTTTTGTCTCTTAAAAATGACAATATCCAGGGCTTGGAAGTACCATGCCCTAGATGCCCGGGGCATGTAAATCATTGGCCTGGGCAGGTAAATAAAAAATCTAGTTGCCCACGCTGGCAACTAAATTTTAAAATGAAAAAGTTTGTAATAGAATTGTCTACTACACAAGAAAAAAGACAGCATCTCATGTCGTGTTTCATTTCATTGTTAATTACCGGAAGTTGTATTATTGTTACGAAGTGCCAAGGAAAGAGCAATATCACATCTTTAATTATATTGTGCTAAACGACCAGAAATTGAAACCATATGTAGTTTTGCTCCAAATGCTGTTTATATTCAGCGACGGGATGCATGCCTTAGGTCTGCAAAAGATTTACCCGGGAGTTCTTGGTCACTTGAAAATTTCCCAGCTTGATTGAAGTAATCCATTAGGAGGTCCCCGTTAGTAGGGAATTTGAATACTCCGACGATTTTCAGTGAAATAATAATAACACATCGTGCATAACTAAACACGTGGTCGATCGTTACAATTACCGCGAGAGTGGGGTACACTGCATCTAAACGGCATAATGAATTTTCTTCTGGAGCTGTTTGTCCTAAATATACACTGACGGGAAAAAAATCCCAACACCAAAAAGGGTTTGTGTTAGATAAACGACAGTTGGTAGGCGGTGAGAGTACATCTGTAAGATTACGTCTATGCAAATTTTGCGCTCGGCGCATACATGTAGCGCCCCTCGGAACATGCAAAGCAGGTTTGCTGTAAATACGCGCTGTAACGTTCGTGAGCGTTAGTTATCGTTGAGATTCGACGTAGTGTGTTGATGTTAGTCAAGAATGCCTTTAAGAAGACGAAGAAGACATTATCAACAGCTCACGGAGTTTGAACGAGGTCGTGTAATAGGGCTACGAGAAGGTGGATTTTCTTTCCGCAATATTGCAGAACGACTTGGCAGGAATGTAGCCACTGTGCATGATTGTTGGCAGCGGTGGTCAAGGGAAGGTACTGCCTCAAGAAGACCGGGTTCCGGTCGGCCACGTGGCACTACTGAGAAGGAAGACCGCCATGTACGACGTATGGCCGTGGCGCATCCTACCGCGTCTGCGGCAGCGATTCGAGCTGCAGTTGCCACCACAGTGACACAACGAACTGTTAAAAATCGGTTACTTGAAGGACAGCTCCGAGCCAGACGCCCTGTAGCGTGCATTCCACTTATTCCAAACCACTGCCGTTTGCGACGTCAGTGGTGTCAAGCTAGAGCTTATTGGAGGACGGAGTGAAGATCTGTTGTGTTTTCTGATGAAAGCCCGTTCTGCCGGGTGCCAGTGATGGCCGTGTGTTGGTTAGAAAGAGGCCAGGTAAGCGCCTGCAACCAACCTGTCTGCGGCCGAGACACACTGGACCTACACCTGGAGTTATGGTCTGGGGAGCAATTTCCTATGACAACAGGATCACTCTCGTGGTTGTCCTACGCACCCTGACAGCACAGTTGTACGTCGGTCTGGTGATTCAACCTGTTGTGCTGCCATTCATGAACAGCATTCCAGGGGGTGTTTTCCAACAGGATAACGCTCGCCCGCATACCGCTGTTGTAACCCAAGATGCTCTACAGAGTGTTGACATGTTGCCGTGGCCTGCTAGATCACCAGATCTTTCACCAATCGAGCACGTATGGGACATCATTGGACGACAACTCCAGCGTCACCCCTAACCAGCATTAACCGTCCCTGTATTGACCGACCAAGTGCAACAGGCATGGAACTCCATCCCACAAACTGACATCCAGCACCTGTACGCCACAATGCATGAACGTTTGCGTGCTTGCATTCAACATTCTGGCGCTTGCACCGGTTATTAATGTACCAGCAATTCACATTTAAAATGGCTCTTCTCGCGCTTACATTAAGCTGTGATCTTGAAACATTAATCAATTAAATATGTTACCTATACAAATGTATTGCCGCCATTTCATTCCTCTACAACTATTTTTTCGTGGTGTTGGGATTTTTTTTTCCGTCAGTGTATTTATGAGAACAAAGAAAGGTAAACTTAGTTGAAAACCAACGACAGCCACGCAAATTGACAGTGAGGCTTGTGCACTATACAGCGAGCGAGCAAGCTCGACCGTGCCGCCCCGGTGGCGCAGTGGTCTAAGGCGCTGGCCTCTGATCATTCGTCCGTAAGGGGTCCGGGTTCGAATCCCGGTGAGGCATGGATGTTGTGTTTGTCTTACGGCACTGGCTCTCTCCCTTCCCTGGAACCAGTGACCCTAAATTAGGGACGGGCGACTGCTTATAGCCCATTGAGTTGCTCACGGTGGTCGTTAAACCTCCAAACAAAAAAAAAAAAAAAAAAAGCTCGACAGTTCGACTACACACTACGGATTACCAGACTACTCTCTCCTACGTCACACAGCTTCCGGTATTCGGTGCGCGGGCTTGTAAACTATCAGGGGGTGATGAACTACCCCCCCCCCCGGTGGCGCAGTGGTCTAAGTGATGGCCTCTGATCATTCGTCCGAACGAGGTCCGGGTTCGAATCCTGTGAAGCATGGATGTTGTGTTTGTCTTATGGCACTGGCTCTCTCCCTTCCCTGGAACCAGTGACTCTAAATTAGGGACGGGCGACTGCTTATAGCCCATTGAGTTGCTCACGGAGGTCGTTAAACCTCCAATCAAAAAAAAAAAAGAGAACTAAACCCTATTAAGAATGTATGGGTCATGTTAGAAAAACATAATGGAGCGAAATTCTCTTCCGACACATCTGAGACAGCTAAAGGACTGTCTGGGGAACAACTGATAAGCTGTAGTCACAGACGCACTCCAACACCTTTTGGAATCTATGCAAAGTTGAATGGTTTTGTAATTCGGGCTAAATGAAGTCCAACCCGCTATTCAATAAGTTTTGAATTCAGTCGCCGGTATGTGTAGAAATTAGTGTTTTCCGAACTTGCTCATACTGGACGATCGCAAAATTTTTGCCGCCACCGAGGTGCAGTTGTCTAAGAGCGCTAGCTTCTGAACATTCGTCCGAGTTCGAATCCCGTGACACATGGATGTTAAGCTTGTATTACACGGCACTGGCTCTCTCCCTTCCCTTAAACCAGTGACTAAATTAGGAACAAGAAACTGCTTATGGCCAGTGGTCTAGGAACGGCTTTCCGGTACGATATTTTTTCTAGCCGGCACCCATTCCGGTAAGCCCTATACAGAATAATTTCTCTTTTTAAAATGCGAATGTCCTACAATCATTTTCCAATAAAAAAATGCGACAGATAAACGGCGTCGTTAATGGTGTTTGTTTGCAGGTAGTCTCTTTAAACCATTCTCACATGGCACTTCCAGATGGTGAAATCGTATTCCTCGAACTCCCCAAAATGTGCAAACCCGGAAGTCTGATTTCGATGAATCACTACACTTTCTTGTACTACAAATACACTGGCGGAAAGTGAAAAAAGAACACCAAGAAGGAGACGTCTGATACCAACAAAATTTATACAGCATAATAACGGAATACAGAGGATAACGTGATCAAAACATTGAGGCAAAATACAACTGTATTTGCTGGTAAACTGAAAAATAACATTTCCATGTAACATGGTTAGTACGAGGTTGAACCGCCATGAACTGCGTCACACTGTGCAATTCTGGCATGGAGTCTGTCGTACAGATGTTGGATGTAAGTTTGGGGAATTGAGTTCCAAGCATTCTCAACCTGGACGCGTAAATCGGGGATGGTCGTGGAGACCGGATAAGTCGTTGTCCCATAAAATCACACACGTGCTCAATGGGGGACAAATCCGGTGAACGTGCAGGCCATGGAAGTTGTCTCACACCCTGAAGTGCATGTTGCGTTGCACGTGCCGTGTGTGGGCGTCTGTTATCTTGCTGGACACCACCACGATGGACCGACCTTACAAATGGCACAATGGGCTGAATTATGTTGTTGATGTAGGAGGTGATGTTTAACGTACCCGGTACAAACACTAGTTGTGTACGGGAGTGATAGCTGATCGCTCCCCACACCAGGTGTAGGCCCTGTGTGTCGCTGGCGGAAGCAAGAAGGGTGGAGACGCTCTCCTGTGCGTCTGCGAACACGCATACGGCCATCGGAGGCTCCCAAGCAGAATCTGCTTTCATCGCTGAACACGACGGATCGCCATTGCGTTCTCCAGTGCACACGTTGGCGACACCACTGCAGCCGTTCCTGACGGTGGGCTGGAGTCAGAGGTACACATGCCAAAGGCACACGTGCACGTAGTCCTGCATCCAGTAGACGTTTGCGGATTATTCGCACAGTCGCTTCAGGTGCAACGGCAGCTCGGATTTGCGTCGCAGTGGATGTTCTGCTTGACAACGTCGCTCTTCTTATGCGTCGATCGGTCCGCTCATCAATCCGTCTGTGACTCCCGGTTCCAAGTCTTCTCGTGTGGGAATATTCCTCGGACCATCTACGCCACCACCGATACTTTCAGTCCAATTCGCTCCGCAATACGACCACCCGGCCTCGCGGAGAACGACTAGACGACCTCGCTCAGTCTGATAACTGCTGAAATCGTACAAGTCTTCCATGTCCAGGCATTGCAGCTTCTTCAGGGTTTTCGCACCTGTCCGTACGCCGACGACTGATTACATTCACTTCGCCGTACTCCTTAAATACCACCGACGATAATTTGCATGTTATCCCGTGCTGTGGCGTAAGCGCTCACCGGTTGGTCCCGAAATTAACATCACACCTACGTAAAACATTCGTCCGTAAGGGGTCCGGGTTCGAATCCCGGTGAGGCATGGATGTTGTGTTTGTCTTACGGCACTGGCTCTCTCCCTTCCCTGGAACCAGTGACCCTAAATTAGGGACGGGCGCTGCTTATAGCCCATTGAGTTGCTCACAGTGGTCGTTAAACCTCCAACTAAAAAAAAAAAAAAACTCGACCCTATTAACATATGTAAATTTCATGATCGTCCGCCAATTCCTTCTTGTTCTTTTTTCACTTTCCGCCAGTGTATAAGGCAGAATGGGTGGGTGGGTCGGTTAGAAAATGGAAATGGTATTGAAGACGTAAAAGCACCGCGCGTTCCTGTACTTCTTCACTTAGCACTACACTGCTTGGCCCATCGAGGTGTTCACAGTGGTGGTCAAACCCTTCAAACAAACAAAAAAAAAACCCCGTAGAAACTGCGGTCAATTCGTAATATTTGGCATTTTTGAAAAAATTCTGAAAAACTTGACCGAACAAAAAGCTAGCTCAGCAGGTTTCCCACAATGCGTAGCCTCCCGGGTGTGCAAATTGTAGAGCCGTCGTTGCACCATATTTTCGTCAGAAGGCTTGTTATTGGAAAAAATAAAATATTTCCACCTCTTTGTGGTTCTCTACCTGCGTACTGCGTTACATTTTCCTATTGTTAATGTATTTTCGATGCTTTTACAATACCAACAGCCAGGGTTGTAGATATTATTAGGGGAGGGGCACAAAGAATTGAAGTTTTTGAAATGCTTCAGGCTAAAAAAGAAAGTTAACGGAAACAGGGATCATAGCATACTTCTGGAAAATTTTAGGTAGGAATTTTAGGAATTTTTAGAAAAATTTTAGGAAAATTTTAGGAGTGTATTTCAATAAAAACTAGATGTATATTTGTATACATCTAGTAAAACAACTTTGTATACATTGTAAAGAGTTTGCTTCACACCCTTCAACCATATATACTGATAGACTGCGCATGACATCAAAATTTCTGGCTCCAACATAAAATCACATGACAACAGTCAAAAAGATGGGTTACACCTGCTGTGCTTATGGTTGCTCTGAGCGATATAGTAAAGAAAGTTCGATGATTTTTCATGGGTAAGAAACGAATTAAATACCTAAGTCAATAAAGTTCAATTACTTAACCAGAAACTTGCAGCTATTGATATAAAAATATAGTAACTTAAGAAAAAAAATGGAATGCATGTTCCAAATTCTTCGCAAATGTTCATCACATTATAAATCACAAAATGTAAACAACCCGATCATGCATGTATATAGCTCATAAGTAAACTTACCTGAAGAGTTTTCATTACATATGAGGCGCATTCACATAATACACCGAAAACACTGAAGTTCTGCAGCGTAAATTAGTAATCATAACAGCATTTTTACACGAAATTTGGAGTCTGATGATGACGTGCCCAATGTTTGAGCCATGGCGGCTTTGATGCAGCTATTGCCAATGTGCAGTCCATTAGTATATATGGTCGAAGTTAACACCCAAATTTTTTGCATAACGTCTAATGTCTAAAGTTTAAGTATGATTTACTTCTAATGTTCAGTTCTTATCTTTTCATGTGTTATTATCATATTCAAGTATATTTACCACATTCAAGTTTCACTTTGAACATTAATATGCTGTTGAACCAGAAGCAATTCACGATTTTCACAGTAAAGTTTTCAGGTTTCACATTAAATTATAATATCCTAAAAAGGTAATTGAAAACCAAGAACTATGTACAATTGTTCACTGAATTACTTTTTTCATATTATTGTTTTAACCTTTTCCTGATTAGCCTATCTTTTTCTGCTTCTACCACAACTAATTTACTTTCAGTTTTCTTTATTTCAGCTGAACCTTGTATGATCAAGTTAGAGGCAACTGCTATTTCAACAGTATTTTGTTTTCCTACAGCTTTTCTCATTCTTTCTGTTCCCTCTTGAATTATTGCTAGGGAGGCTTCTTTATCGTTTTTAAGTCTATTTATTTCTGCATCATTTTCTTTTATTTTGTCATCAAACTCAGCTTTTCTTTTTTTCTCTAGCTGCTTTTCCTTATTTTCCCTCTCTTTCTGCTTCCTTTCTTTTACCTTTTTTGATTCTTCTTCCTTCAGCTTATCAACATACTCTTTATAAAATTTATGTGAATCACAAACACTATTTAACAAATTTCTTGTTATGGGAACTTTACTTACACATCCATAGTGTTTAATGGCCCCTTTAACTATTCTTAATGATGTTATAGTTGAGTCTTTTAAGTTAGCCTTGTCCTTCCTTAACAGAGCAGTGTTAACCGAAAATCCCCTTTCTGCATCAGCATTACCATGAGGTAAAACTAAAATTGACTTGATGAGTTTAGCAAGATTTGAGTATTTTTCTTTTCCGCTAGAGTCTTTAATACTAAATATATTACGCCAGTAATGATCAATCCGCACTGGAATATGCCCTTCCTCTGAAAATTTCACTAGTTCATCTAGAGTTGGCTTATCGCAATTTAAAAGTTTCCACTCTTCTCTTACTCTATCAATTTGTTCCTCAGAAAGATGCAAAACACTTGAAATTCTGGTTATTTCCGAAAGTCCTTCAGTGACTGAAAGTTGAGTTGACTCTTTCTTTGGTTCTTTTACCTCTAAAACTTCTATGTCTCTTAGCTTTTGATTGCAGAATGGCAAATTTGACTTTAAATATTTTGTGGTTGCAATTAGTGATGATCTTACATCTAAGAGAAATAATTTCTGCCTGGTCTCCTGAACATTCCTGAGGAGATTTTTTGTCTTCATACCAACTTCTAACTCCCCTAGTTTTTTCCATGAATTTTTGTTTTCAAAATCTACATTCTTTAGGTTTTCTCCAAATTTCCCTGCTATAACATCATCTTGGATAAACTGAGCCATAACATTCCTCATTAAAGTATTTAAATCAGAATATAACTGGTGTATTTTTGGTTCTTCACTCTGATAACATAATGAAAACTTTTCAAAATTTTGGTGTGAAAATGAAATTAATGCTAAATAGCAAGGAGTAAGCTCATTTTTCAGGAAACAGTGAATTCTTTTATACCTTGCCGAATTGCGCAGTTGTTTTTCAAATATTTTTTGAGATGGCAAGAAGTTTAAAAAATATTCTGTAATATTTAGCCATTGATCCAAGAGCCTCTGGGCTACAGAACCAACGGTTAACCATCTGTTGCTGACATGACGCAAAAGAAATTTGGCAGTGACCAATGTTATATCCTCGACAGATTTATAATCCTCTCGTCTTGCAGCACTACTCTTTAAAAAGTAATGCATATCAGTAGCAAATTCGTCAAAATCTATATTTAAGCTTGTCAAAAAAATTTTAAATGCATTACTAACAACATGCAGGTTGCAAAAACCTAGTTCCAAAGATTTCTGGCCTGTTTCTTGTTTTACAACTTCATTGAATTTGCGTAAAAAGCACTTATTTACATTTGGGCTGTCCATGGATACACAAATAATTCTGTTCAACGAAATATTGAAGGATGATAACACATCAAGAATTTCTTTTAGCAAAATATCTGCTGTTGCATGACCCAGAAAAACGCTTGTTAGGTATCGGCAAGAAACTGAATTTATTTCTGAAGACCAGTACCTGAGATACACATCCAACTGCCGTTTCACTTGTGTATTTGTAGTTTCATCAAATGCTATAGTAACCTTTCCTGGGCTACTAGATGCAATGTCTTTTTTCAAATCCTCTTCAAAATATTTTGACAATCCATGTGATATCACATAAGCAACTTTTTTTTCTTTAAGTTGCATTTTGGCTGCAATAGCAGAATCAGGAAACATTTCTTTGAAAAGTTCAACTGTTTCAGTGCATGAAACAAAAGACATATTGTCCTTAGCAACTTTCATGGCCCATAATGCTTCGGCTTTAGCCAACTGTAAATCATGACTCAGTACTTCACTAATATTTGTTTTGGGCTGAAGATCCCGTCCTCCAAAGGCTTTCAGGATGGACTTATTTTGAAATTTACTTTGAAATTTCTGCAAATGTTTTTTTCCTTTATGATGCGCTTTTACTTGTGAAAAGCCACTATTAGAAATGCTGAAAATTTCTGAACACAATATACACTTAGCAGAAAATATTGTTTCAGTTGCAGAACACCATTCTTTCAACTTCACTCCGTCCAATTCTTTGGCGAGCCACGCATCTTGAAACTTCGTTTTGGATTTAGGCATCTTAAACACTTGTATTACTAACCAGAAAATGAAAGGGAAGTACAAAAACACGTTCCAATATTGCAAAACCAGACAACTTCCCGAAATTTGGCTGCGAGGATGTCAGAAGATATGAAAAAAAAAAAAAAAAAGCAGGTCACCACTAGAGAACTGAACCTGCACACAGCACAGAGAACACCATAAAAGACGTAAAACCAGAAACTATCATACGCATCTCACGCAAGTTCAGTCAAAGCGAGTCGGAGCCGAGATATATTGCGCATCGAAGGTCGCTGTCGCCGACGCATGATCGAAGGTCAATTATCTGCCAAGATAATACTCAGCTACCATCCCATCGTCATTACCGGAGGTTACGGAAGGAGACCACATGTTTCCTCTTTGCTTCCACCCACCTGCGGTTTACAATAACAAAACATCAGCAGAAAGAGGAGGTTCCACAAGGCATGTACAAAAATAAAGTACGATCTTCTGCGTGCCACGGAGTTCGTCTGCAAAGCGCAAACCAGGGGTGAAAATGACCCCTCCCCTTTTCCCTTAGATCTCTTGTTACTCTCGAAAACTGTTCGAAGGCAAAAAAATGGAACGAACGCCCCGAAGCAAGTGCATCTCGATGGCGTCATTTTTCCCTCCCTTCAGCAGCACAGCATATAGGCTGTGTTTCTACAATAACAGGTCTTTTTACCTTACCGTAATGGTAAATTTATTGGCGTTAATAACGGTTGTGTTTTTAATAAAAATAAGCTTACGAAAATTTTAGGATGAATAGTAAATTTTAGGTCTAATTTTAGGAATTTAAGGAGGGTCACAAAATATTAGGAATTTTAGGAGGAATGCGATCCCTGCGGAAAGTAAATAAACAAAATGAAAAGCATTATTTTCTATTGCAAGGTGATACATTTTTATTAAAGCAGTTGTTTCTATTGTAAGTTGCATTTTAACAATGAAATTAAATACTTCCGGGTAGCAAGGCCCCCTCTAAATACGCCCCTGCCACCAGATATCCGGACATCAAGCGTTTTTTGTTTTTTCCAAAAAGCGGTGTATTATCCACAGCACCTTAACGTTTTTATCATGAT
The DNA here is from genome assembly GCA_039090855.1 of Macrothele yani. NCBI lineage: Eukaryota > Metazoa > Arthropoda > Arachnida > Araneae > Macrothelidae > Macrothele > Macrothele yani. Next base: position 44,467,941 of record CM077024.1, read on the forward strand.
CATATGTAGAGGATTTTAGGGAGTGTCTGACCCCAGGTCTTAAACAACCCTTAGAAATAGGAAGCTAGGAGATTTGGGCTAGAGTGCCCGATAGGAAAGTGACACGGAAGCAAGTGGGAGGAAGGTGCCCTTATTTATTACCGGGGGGCCAGTACCCGGGGTCCGACGGCTTAACGTGCCCATCCGACGCACGGCAGGCATTTAGTGGTTCGAACCTGATATTATCTCCATGGCAGTCACGAACGCTGACCACTAGGCCACCCGCGGCCCTCCCAGACAAGAAAACTTGCACCAGAGCCCATTTAAGAGGGGTGGTGTGGCTAGGGAACTACACGCTCACATTTTCAAGGGGCCCCAGAACTATGAAGACTTTATTTAATTGACAGAATTCGTTTTTTTTTCAGATAGCACCGCAAAAATTACAAGAAACTGCCTTGCGAATTGTTTTTTTTATTTTTTCCCGCTTTTTTAGGAGTCTACAAAAAGTCACCCCTACTCTTTATTTTTTTGATTGTAGGTTTAACGACCACCGTGAGCAACTCAATGGGCTATAAGCAGTCGCCCGTCCCTAATTTAGGGTCACTGATTCCAGGGAAGGGAGGGAGCCAGTGCCGTAAGACAAACACATCCATGCCTCACCGGGATTCGAACCCGGACCCCTTCGGACGAATGATCATAGGCCAACGCCTTAGACCACTGCGCCCACCCCTACTCTACCTCAAATCATTCGAAAGCATTAAACTGGTTTTATTGTACACATCTGCAATTGGGGGAAATTTTCATACATTAAAAATTTGTTTGAATCTTGATATTTGGATCATATTTTGTCCACTACTTCGGTATAATTTCAACAAGCTGAAACCAACCCTGTGTGGAAGGAGCACTGATTCTTTTTTTTTTTTTGGATTGGAGGTTTAACGACCACCGTGAGCAACTCAATGGGCTATAAGCAGTCGCCCGTCCCTAATTTAGGGCCACTGGTTCCAGGGAAGGGAGAGAGCCAGTGCCGAAAGACAAACACAACATCCATGCCTGACCGGGATTCGAACCCGGACCCCTTACAGACGAATGATCAGAGGCCAGCGCCTTAGACCACTGCGCCACCGGGGCGGCGAGCACCGATTCTTTTTTTATTGGAGGTTTAACGACCACCGTGAGCAACTCAATGGGCTATAAGCAGTCGCCCGTCCTTAATTTAGGGTCACTGGTTCCAGGGAAGGGAGGGAGCCAGTGCCGTAAGACAAACACAACATCCCTGCCTCACCGGACCCCGTTCGGACGAATGATCAGAGGCCATCGCTTAGACCACTGCGCCACCGGGGCGGCTATTTATATTCATCCACCCATAGTTAAATCCTAGATGTGTTACTAATACTGGGGCCCCAAAATACTATCCAGCCCCCTGTCTCCTTTAAGTGTGTTCTGACCCGCACCCATGACTATTTTACACAGATCCTCATGAAAAAAAAATCCTGGAACTTGTTCCCACATTTCAAATAATGTCCAATGCTTTACGGTTAACGCAATGAAAGTGATTGGAAAAAATTGATGACGATATTACACAGACTCATATGCTGGCATCATTCTAGACTGCATTCCAAACATCAGAAATAAAAAATTAGGTGAACGACCACGAAACAGATTCATTTTATTCACCCTTCCAATTCAGATATCATTCAAAGAGAATAAAGCACACATGGTTTGAAACAGCGGTCTCGTTCATTTCGTCGACACTATTATGCAAAACAGTAGATTCCTCAAAATTTTCGTAAAATCTAGTTTTCAATTTAAAACCACCAAATTTGGTATACTATCTCATTGTAGTCTTACACCAACTTAGACCATCGACAGAAGGAGCCGGGGTCAAGGGAACATTTTTGTGAAATCTAGTTTTCAATTTAGAAAATTGAAAACTTGATTTCACGTGTAAGTTAGAGTATTTTTTTTTTTTTGATTGGAGGTTTAACGACCACCGTGAGCAACTCAATGGGCTATAAGTATTTTTTTTTTTGATTGGAGGTTTAACGACCACCGTGAGCAACTCAATGGGCTATAAGCAGTCGCCCGTCCCTAATTTAGGGACACTGGTTCCAGGGAAGAGCCAGTGCCGTAAGACAAACACAACATCCATGCCTCACCGGGATTCTAACCCGGACCCCTTACGGACGAATGATCATAGGCCAGCGCCTTAGACCACTGCGCCACCAGGGCGGCTAAGTTAGAGTACCATGAGATAGTATACCACGAAATTTGGTATACTATCTCATGGTACTCTAACTTACATCGTTCCGTCGGGGCCCTGGGTCAAGGGGGCCCCATACAACATTTTCGTAAAATCTAGTTTTCAGTTTAGAACCACCGAATTTGGTATACTATCTCATTGTACTCTTACACCAACGTAGACCAAAGACGGAAGGAGCCATGGCCCGGGATCAAGGGGGCTTATACAAAATTTTGGTAAAATCCACAGTTTTCGATTTAGAACCACCAAATTTGGTATACTATCTCATGGTACTCTAACTTAGACTGTACACGGTTTTTGAAAGGGGTCGGGGCTTGGGGTAAAGGGAACCCCATAAAACTTTTCTCAAAGATTTCCATTTTTTACTTAAGAACTGCAACACAATTCTGCGCTCTAATACCCTATCTGCGAGCTAAGTTAGAGTACCATGAGATAGTATACCAAATTTGGTGGTTCTGAACTTTTTTTCTGTTTTTTAGGAATCGACTGTTTGCATATACTGTATAGTGTCGACGAAGTGAACCAGACCCTTGAAACAGAACTGCCATCGTTTTACACTATGACAGTGTCATTTTTCTGTGAAAAATAAACAAATTCAACACTAAACAAACTTAGCTATAGACAATACTTTTATGGAACCAATATTAAAACATTACAGCATTTGATAATATTCACCACGTGTCACTAACTGCGGATATAGTGGCTGCACAAAATGGCACCTGATCTGCTGTGAACTATCACACTATGTAATAACTGTTCAATGTGTTAATTAAACATTAAAAAGTAAGTTTTTACTTGATCAAACAATTCCGGCAAATGTTTTGGAAAGAAATGTTGCACAGTTCAATAAAGGAAGGGAGAAAACTCTGCACCTTTAATGGCCCAAGTTAAATATATCAATAAAAAAACAACAATGTTTTTCTACAATGGTCTATAAAAATGCATTTTATTACACACATAATTTATGTATATATTTGTTTTTAAATACATCACTGAAAGCATCACAATGTGCACAACAGTTAAAAAATTCCGAGGTAAGAACTGAGAATTATACAGGAATTAAACTTCTTACTTACAAAGGAGTGGGCAATGAAACTGAAACACCTGCACAAATAGCACCCCACGTGCCACACCACTGTAAGCACTACCTGGTGGACAGCCTGCATCTATTTCACAGTCAATCAACGAGAACAGAGTGTGAAGGTTGCATTAGCAGAGTAGTAGCACAGCGGCACATCAAAAAGTGTGATCCACACAACATAATGCGAGACATGTCCGAGTTTCAAAGAGGATAGATCATTGGTGTGCGTATCCCCGTTGCATCTGTGTCCAAAACAGCAAGTCTTTATGGTGTATCGTGAGCCATGGTATCCAAGGTCATGTCGACATATCAGCAAGAGGGAAAAACAACAACCAAAATAGGAATAACTGTCGAGGTAAAAGGAAGCTGTCTGGCACTTATGGTAGCCAAAAAACATAAAAAACCACAGCTGCCCAACCCACCGCAGAGTTGAACATGCACTGCGACTCACTCGTTTCCATCAAAAATGTTCATCAGGAGCTTCACCAGGCCAACATTCACGGTCGTGTTGCTATCGCCAAAACCTGGAACACTAGTGAGAATGCCAAACGTCGGTTGCAATGGTGCCAGCAGCGTAAATCGTGGACATTGGACGACGCAAAATGTGTATTGTTCTCCGATGAATCGTCCTTCACTGTCTTTCCCACAACCAGAAGCATTTATGTGTGGAGACATCACTCACAAGCTTACCACCCGGACTGTTTATTGCCCACAGTGCAGCACAGAAGTGGATCGGTGATGGTTTGGGAAGCAATATTGTGGCAGTCTGTCGGCAAGCCGATTGTTTTTGATGGGCACATCACTGCCAAGGACTATCGGACAATTCTGGAGGACCATGTGCACCCTATGGTTCAAGCATTGTACCTCGACAGTGGTGCCATGTATCAGGATGATAACGCACCGATACACAGAGCCACACTGGTGGAAGTGTTTTACTGAACATGAAAGTGAGGTTGAACATCTGTCATGACCTGCACAGTCACCAGACTTGGAACATTATTGAGTCACTCTGGGGTGTTCTGGAGGAGCAAGTCACAAAACATTTTCCTCCACCAGCATCACGTCATGAACTAGCCACTTTTTATGCAAGAGGAATGGCTTCAAATTCCTCTGGCCACTGTACAGGACTTGTATCGGTCCTTCCATGATGAATTACAGCTGTATTGGCCACCAAAAAAGTCCTACACCATACTAAATAATTGTTGTGTCCTAAACCCATGTGTTTCAGTTTCATTGTCCACCCCTGTATATGATTTTTTTCACCTGCTTGACATTCAAAAAAATAAAAATCAGAATTCAATTTTAATACATGTCAAGATAATTAAAGGGTCACACAGTAATCTGATAAGTTCATTTGATAAAAAAATTATATACACTCCATCTGGTTGTGTGTACATACATTAGAGTTCCACAAGCTGAAACCAATTGAGATATATGAGTGAGTCTTCAGCCTACCAGTACAGGTGTGGAAAAGAACTGTCACAAATTAGGATGCAAAACCTAAACACAATTACCTACATTAATAAAAAAAAAGAAAGAAAGAAGGAAGGAAACTGCACACAGTTTTGCCAATTCCCATTGTGATGTCACAATACTATTGAAACACATATTCAGGCTCAAGGGGGAGAGTGTACCTAAACATGGATTTCAAATAACCCAAATTATTGCACTGGCCTGAATGCTAAATGGCCAGTTAACACACCACAATGGAAGAAGGAAATTTCATGTTTACAAAAAAATAGCTAATTTGTTGATGTAACAGTAGTGGGAAGGCATGCAGCCAGGGTGCCAACTGGGAAAGGAGCAAGCTAGCAGATAAGGTTCTCGATTTCAATTGACGTAGAGAACCAAATAATAACATTATTATTTTGTAATAATTAATGGGGAAGTTTTTATGACTAAAACTGGAAATGAAGTTTTACAAATCTTAAAATATTTTGCATTTCATTTTAGGTATACTAAATCACATAACATTTCATTAATTTTTACCTCCTTACTTTTCACTTTATGTACCTGTACCTCAAAAATCAAGGAAGGTGTGTACAATAAAAAAATTTCCTAGTGACAGCAGGATGTAATTTTTATTTGAGATTTTTCTTTTTTATGAGAATATTTTATGACTAAATCTGAAAATTAAATTTTACAGATCTTAAAATATTTTGCATTTCATTTTAGGTATACTAAATCACATAACATTTCATTAATTTTTACCTCCTTACTTTTCACTTTATTATGTACCTGTACCTCAAAAATCAAGGAAGGTGTGTACAATAAAAAAATTTCCTAGTGACAGCAGGATGTAATTTTTATTTGAGATTTTTCTTTTTTATGAGAATATTTTATGACTAAATCTGAAAATTAAATTTTACAGATCTTAAAATATTTTGTATTTCATTTTAGGCATACTAAATCACATAACATTTCATTTACTTTTACCTCCTTACTTTTCACTGACTTTATTTTGTGCCTGTACCTTAAAAATCATGGAAGATATGTACAATAAAAAAAAATTTCTTGTGAAAGCACGGTGGAATTTTTATTCGAGATTTTAACTGAAAATTAAATTTTACAGATCTTAAAATATTTTGTATTTCATTTCAGGTACACTAAATCACATAACATTTTATTTATTTTTACCTCCTTACTTTTCACTTTACTATGTACCTAATATATTCAAAAATCACAGATGTGTACAATAAAAAATTTTCTTGTGGATGCAGGGTGTAATTTTTTATTTAAGTGTTTCTTTTTTATTGTTCAGGAGGAAGCATGGCAAGTGTGTGTGTGTGTGTGACTGAAAGAGAAATAGTTTTTTTTTTTTCTTCAAAACCTACACGAGAATCTCCAAAAGCAGAGGGCCTCACACCAACCTTATACTACTACTAGCGTGTGCTTCCACAGTGCGCCTATTGAGTAGGACATCTGAGAAAAATAACACAAACTTTCAAAATTCCCATAAGCTATTGACTTGTTGCCACACACACTGTATGTTGATTGTGAAACAATAAAATACTGAGCCCTATATTGTTCATCTGCTGAAGCAGCCCACAAACAAACACCAATGTACTCAGCCCTAACTGAATGCTGCAGGTTATTATCAACTTGTTATCCTGTAAATGAGGTAGGCATTCATATGTCTTTTATAGAATAGCAGCTACATTTTTATAGTTTTTTAAATTTTCTTTATTCTTAGTTTACCTACATAAAAGAATAAGCACCATTGTTAGGGGGGACAAAAAAGACTGCTGGAAAGAGTATAAACCATAAACTAAGCATAAATTTATACATACTTGTCATATTTTTTCATAGATTTTAGTAATACGCTGCCGGACAATTGCTAAGGACGGATGACAATAGCAACGATAGCAACCATAAAATGGAAGGCAGGAAAATGTGGAAACTAGCATAAGTGCGGGATACAGTAAGAAGTGTTGTGCGTATGCAAATTTTGGATTGCCGAACTTGTTCGTGACGTCATAGCGCTGATAAGAGATATAAAGGATTTGACGCGTATTAACCGTTGTTGTTCAAACGCAAAGTTGAAAGGGAAAGAATCAATTGACGAACTTGCAATTTTCAGTATGTCTTCCTGAAATCACCTAGATGATATTACACGTGGCCGTATTATTAGCAAGATTGAAGAAGGACGAAAAATAACAGATGTTGCCAGGGAGTTCGACGTCAGCCACAGTGTTGTTTCAAGGCTTTGGAAATCGTTTCAAACAAATGGAGAGTGTAGCAAACGTCACGGGGGAGGTCGTGTTCGCAGTACGACACCTGCAGAAGATCAGTACATAGTGCATCAACAAAAAGACACCGGCGCAGCACAGCTAGTGAGGTAGCAAATCAGTTTATGGCTGCTACTGGCAAGCGGATCTCCCGAAAAACTGTCGCCAGACGTTTGCATGAAGGAGGACTATACGCCCGCCGTCCTGTTGTGTGCATCCCATTGTCCAGACGTCACCGTACCGCCCGTTTGCAATGGTGCCATCAACATCGCAATTGGACTGATAACAACTAGTCTGCTGTTCTCTTCTCAGATGAGAGTAGATACAGTCTATCGTCTGATTGTCGACGACAACTGATCTGGCGTGATAGTGGTACTGCATATTGTCCAGCAAACATACAGGAAAGGGACCGATATCCGACATGTAGTGCCATGGTATGGGCTGGCATCATGATCAATGGCCGTACGTCCCTCTATGTGCTTCCAACTGGGACTATGACTGGCCAATGATACATTAATGATGTTCTGCTACCGCATGTTCGCATGTTCCGTGGTGCTGTCGGTGATAGATTCATTTTCATGGACGACAACGCAACATGTCATCGAACAGTCGCTGTCCAGGAGTGTCTTGAGAGCGAGGATATTCAATGCCTCGTATGGCCAGCACGTTCTCCAGATCTGAATCCCATTGAAAATGTGTGGGATGCTTTGGGGAGGAGTCTTGCTGGTCGCCAATGCCCTCCAATAAACAAGGACACCCTCATCCGTGCACTGACAGAGGAATGGGATAAATTACCCCAACAGCTGCTTGATAATGTTGTGCAAAGCATGACACGACGTGTGGAATCTTGCATCGCCCTCCATGGTGGCCATATCTCGTATTGACATCTTACGCCGGAACGCCTGCGGACGGTAATTGCATTTTTTTCACGTTTACGTATTCTGCACAAAATGGCCTGTTTGTCCCTTGAACATGTTCCAAAGCCTTCTGGATTTCAGAGCACAATAAATTATCCTTCTTGTAATGTCCTGGCATTCTGACATTATTTTATTTCACTTGGCATCCAATCACACTTACTTTTTTTATGCGCTATATAGCCGTTTTTGATCCGTCCTTAGCAATTGTCCAGCAGTGTATTTGGAATGCTCCACTGGCTGCTGAGTTTACAGCTAGGACTGAAGATGAGTGCAAAGGGAGGAGAGCTGCCCAGTGAGCAGCTAACATGGCTGCACTCCTGGTCAATAGCTCTTGCCACCTTGATCTCTCTCAGTATTTTGGTGGTTTCCATGGGCAAAAGAAGACAAAGGTGTGTAGTCATGCACTCTGAATTTAAGATTACTGGACCTTAAGAATGGACAGAACAAAAATTGATGAATAAACAGAACACTCACTTTTCAGTGGATGCAGAAAAGTTAAACATTCTGATCGCTGGGACTCCAAATAATGATGTGGTGCCACTTTGAGATCTAGGACCATAAAGTGTGATTATCTAAGATGTATCACTTAAATCAATCAGTGTCAAAATATTCTACTAACAGCACTGTGGCTCAAGTCAGATGTTATCATTTGGGCAGCAAACATATGATGTTTAAGTTGGGTGCCACCTTTAAATGGGTGCTTAACAGGGCTCAATTTTGACCAGTAGTTAGTAGCAAATTGCTAGTGATAAAAAGTGGTTCTAGCAAAAATTGCTACTGGAAAAATTATGTTTTAGTGGAAAAATGTCGAATGTTTTAACGTGAGCTGTAAAGCTAGTAAAAAAATTATGTTTTAGCGGAAAAATTTCGAATGTTTTAGTGTGAGCTGTAAAGTTCCACTGCACTGCATGCGTGGAATATTTTTGAGACACCCACAAAAAGGAACAACTGCTTTCTAGAAACAAATGTTTCTTGGAAAGTACAAACATTATAAAAACATTTTGGCACTAGCAGAAATATCCAGAATATCTACTTATCTACTTCTGCATGTGAGGTTGGGTTCAGTTTTATGAAGAAAACTCAGGGTGATTGGAGGGGCAGTTTTAAACTTATTCATACAAACATTGAATGGTTTCATGAGTATTGAGGTTGAATGTCTGTCCAAAGACAAGTTTGACCCCAGGCCTGCAGTTTTACAGTGGTATGACGAAAAAACCCGAAACCCAGATCATAAATCATACAGAAAATAGCTCACAATTTTGAATAGTGTTCTTGAATTTTTTGAATAAAGTTAAATAAAAAAATGTTCTTTAAATATTTGCATTTGAATTAAATCGTTAGAATTAATCTCTCAGGTCAAGAAAAGGTGAGTTATATCTAAATATTTGTAATCTTTTCAGCATTAAAAAGGGACAGTTACAGGGGTGAAATCAAAATTTGTCGTGATTGACTAATGGACAGGGACATGTTAACGTTTCTTCTGTATAATGTTAATTTAACTTTCACTAGTAGATAATGCAATTTGCTAATAAAAATTAAGGCCACTAGAAAGTGTTGTTACTGCTAAAAAAAAAAAAATGAAATGAAATCAAGGCCTGGCACCTAAACATTCAACCAACAGTATTGTGACCAACATTGGATGCAAGAATTAGGGCAACAATTTTCATGCATAAAGAATTGCCTACAGATATCACATTGAAATTTTTGGTTTGCACTTGCACTATCCCATTTGTAGATTTGGGCACATGGATCAAATGCAAACAAAACTTTTCAAAAAAGTACTAAATTTTTCAAACATTCTACATTGCATTGAACACTCACTCTCCAAAAGATGCACAAGAAAATCTGTAACAAATCATAATTCCTCTTTTTTTCACAAAACAATGCAAGAACATAAAAAACAGCAGCAAAAATGCATACTAACATACTTTATTTCATGATAAGAAACACACATGCTGTTATTCACAATATGAACAAAAATTTCATTTAAAAATAATGTGGAAATGAAATGATTACATGGTGAACACTGTTAATTCCTACAAAAGTTTATAAAAATGTACTTCTGTGTTGGGTCACATCCTTGATGGTCACTTAACCCTTAAACAGGCTAGAATGAATTAACTCGGGGTCAGCAAAATGGTAGTTAGAATCAGTTTGAATTAATGTATTCACTGTCTAAGAAGTGGGCTGAAAGCAATTGGAATGAGTGAACCTGCAAATCACAAAATGTTGCTTTAGCTTTGTTATTCACAGTGTAGATTTAGGGAGAGATTGACACTAATCTTTTCTGACTGATTACCTGCTGAAATGCTATAATGATGGCAAAAAAACTTAAGAGAGGAGAAAAAAAATGTTTGAGTCACTTGTTTCTACCTAGTGGCACAATGCCCACATCAGGAACACTTGCCCTTCTCCACCATGCCTTAGCTCATGGAGCAGAGCAAAAAAAAACTAGAAGGGAATGTTTATCACTCATGATAAGTTTATGATCTGTATTGTTGTACTGTTGAGATTGGGGGAGGGGGGGGCGAATTGTTCTGCTGTAGCCTGGCCACTATGCAAACAGTTCTGCCTGCAGAGTGCAGAAAATTTGCTAAGCCCGAGTTAATTCGTTCCAGCTGGTCAAAGGGTTAAGTGAGACTAGTGTATTCTGGAAACATTTACTATTTTCCTGCTTTCATTTTAAATAAAACATTGCACCTCTTTAACACGTTCGCTGCGGCGACATTTTTCAGCGATTTTTTTGTAGCATGTTACAACCCACTGGTGGGGTCGTAACTGTTTCAATACAGTGCTGTATGACACACCAGTGGGTCATTTAAAGATATATACATAAAGTGACTGATATCCACTACAGATTTATGTATATACATTTTTTTATCCTTCTCTGAAAAATGTAGAAGTTAACGCGTTACAACCCACAAGTGGGGCGTATGCAGCGAATGTGTTAAAAGTTCCCAAGGCACAAGACACACATTTCAAAAAGCACACCGCAATTTCCCTTCTCAGTTTTTTTGTGTGTGTGTCTGTGTGGTGGCTGTGTTCAATTTTGTTGTACTTTTTTTTTCTTGAACAAAATAATTTCATATTTTCAAAATTGCTTCACATGATTTAATTATTAGTAATCACTACAGACGGCATGATCTGACAATGAATCTATGAAGATGGCCCATATGGTTAGCCAATACGCATATTTTCCACCAATCTTGATAAAAACAGAAATTGTTTTCTTTGCCGAAATGATTTGATTTTTTTTTTAATTATCTGGCACCTGGATTTTAGCACCTTTTAACTCATTAAATGCCCCCCATAGTGAATTTTACATGGCATACAAAGACAAAGTTTTTATCCCTGAATAACATTGCTATATAATAAATTCAATTTGATAATGTGCATTAGATACAACCAAATTAAGATACATAAAAATTCCTTAAGTGCTACATTATGGTAACATGTTTAAAAGCTTATTTAGTATTAAGATAGAACCACATCACAAAAGAAGTTAAAGTTTTGAACAAATAAATACAAATGCCAGGAAGATGTGCACCACAGGACCTTAGCTCCCCTCAGCAGTTACTGACCTCAGCCCCAAAATCGAGCAGGATGCTCTCCTACGAGCAACTGAGAATAATTCTGAACAAAATACTCATAGCCACTCAATTTATCACAAAAAATTTCAGAAAATATTTTAAGTAGGCCAAATTACAATGCTTTATTAGTATATATTTTCAAAGAAAAAAAAAACACTGAAAAACTCCACATTTACACTTTTCTGCAATTTATATTTTACCCTTGTAGAAGCAAAATATATATTTTTATTTTTTTACAAAAATGTTTTATTTTTAAAAATTGTCACAGCATGATTTACTTAATGATTCATAGAATTATCCCAAACAAAACTTTTAAGAGTTGTGATGAACTTTTTGTATTACTCCACTTCAAAAACTACAAAAATGGGCAACACTAAACTGAAAATATCATTACTTTTAATTCGAACAAGTTTGAAGTTTGAACATCTTTTTTGATAGCTGCAGTAACAGAAATTGTATAAATGTTCTCTTCAAATTTTACTATGAATTAAAAATTATATCATTCTTGCATTCCCTTAAAGCGGATTTCATTCATTCCTGTACAAACAAAACAGAAAAAAGTTTCAATGATCTGTCTGCTATATATTACATTCAGGGCAGATAAATAAGCGGCACAGTAATCTAAGTGCTGGCTTCTGATCATTTGTCCAAGATGGGTCCAGGTTTGAATCCTGGTGAGGCATGGGTATTATTTGTCTTATGGCACTGGCTCTCTTACATCCCTGGAACCAGTGGCCATAAATTAGGGACGGGCAACTGCTTATACTCCACTAAGTTGCTCACAGTGGTAGTTTAACCTCCAAACAAACAAACAAAGCATCTATACAAGGCACTTTCAACCATCAAACATACATCAGAATTCATTAAGAGATACTTAGATACCACAAAATACATGAAATGCAGTTCTCACTTGTGTGTAGAAGTTTTAGTATTTTAATAATGAAACCTACAGGCAGATAGTTGACTCATGCACTGAATTATTTAATTTAAACAGCCGGGGATAGCCAAGTTTACTTCTAAGTCCATTACTGGCTGGACAATTTTGTACAAACATACACTTGTTTTGGGGAATACGAAATTGCCAACATTGTGTAAAGACCATCAGGAGCAATCAAGGAAACTTTCAGGAGTTTTGGGGTTACTTCAGGACATGGTTTATGAAGATAAAAATGACATATCTTTCCAATTTTTTTTATTATAATTAACAATTTCCTGGATTACCTGAAAGAAATACTGATTTTTTGTATTTTTTTGTGGAAAGAAGATTTCACTTCTCTCAAAAAGTATTGCTGTAATTTTGTGAAAAACACTGACCTTCTGCATTTGATTTTACCATAAAAGAGGCACTATCACTCTTTAATATTTAATTTCTCTGAATATGAACAGTTTCCTATTGCTCAGTACCTTTTTTCATATCATCAGACAAAAAGAGCAGGCAGTTTCCCCTTTGTCAATATGAAAACTTAAAAGTTCAGAATTGGAACCTCAACTCTCTGTCACTGTCTTTGGTTCCCCATAAAGACACATTCATGCCCGGGCATGTTTTAACATTAGAGGCCATCACATGATGAATTTCAATTAGTTACAGGTTTCCATGCATCATACCTGCCACGCAAAGAGACCTAGAACCAATGGGAATACAGCATGCAATGAAGTATATTACATGAAACTCTCTCACCAATGCTCTCCATGACACAAATAATTTCACCTCACTTTCACAAGAAGTCCTGCTGATGAAGGCTAATCCAAACCAGCAGAAATGCATATGGCAGTGTTTCAAGTTTGATGGGTTTAGAACAGAACATGAGTGATGGACCACAGAAGTGTTCCATATTGTAAAAGAAATGCTTCAGGTACCTTCTTTATTGGAACAATGACAAGTCACGAAGTGACATGAGAAGAGATATTTTACTTCCCCTTTCCCACCTGCTGCTTTTAATGAACACCACTTTTAACGCTCTTATCCTCGATTTTTAACAACTCTCAGAAAGGAAGAACAAAGACATTTTTAACTAAGACTGTTTTTAACCATACCTCTCTTGAACGGGAGCAACTGCTAAATGAAATAAGCACAAAAATCCTTGGAAAATCAGTCCCCCTGAAACTAAGGCAAGAAGAACAACTTATCAGTTCTTTTAAGTGGATTATAATGTGTCTTATACAGGATATTAGTGCAGACACTGTAATCTGGACTTGCCAAGCTGTTCAATATCTAATAAAATATGTGAAGAACAGAACAATCATATGAATATAGATATATAGATTGATATTTTCAAGATATTTGTGCTACTGTACCACATAACTAATTGCACAATCTCAGATTATGAATATTTTTCAGATTTGTACGAAATGCAACATAAAATTTCTTTCCTGAGGAGTTGGCTGCATAAATAATAGTTAATTGGGGCATTTCTATTCCTTAAAATAAGAAGATTATATGCTTGCCAGGTATTTACAAAGGTTAAATCATTAATTTCTATGACTTAACTGCTCATGGGAAATAAAAATCAGTCTGTAAAGGCAAATTTTGAAAAAGACCTGTAAAAATTGTATGTGCCTTTTATTCTGTTTACAAAGTATTACATACTTTAGTAATAATAATAACAACACTGGTCTGCAGAGGAAAAATTATCTGAAAAATGTTAACACTCTTTCATAAATTTTTGTGAGTGCTGATTTCAGGAAAAACAGTAAACAATTTCTATCACATACTGTTTTCTCCCAAAAATAAGAATTTAATTTTAATATCTACTAATCTGCCTGTTCTTATGTATAAAACAATTACTTTAATTTCAGGTCCTTTGTTTACTGAATGCACTTTATTTGACAAATCTACTCTAAAAGAAATATGTTTGCAACAAAAAGACATTAGGATATTAGTAAAACCTTGTTCACACTGCAAAAAAGGAAACTAGTTTGAGCAAAGAAAATTATAAAAAATGTAACCTTCGTTCTAACGAAGCTCAAATACAAAGACAGGGTTCCCACTCTTTTTCTCATACAAAAAATAAGCACTTTTTAAGGACTTTTTAAGCATCCTGCAAAACAATTTCTAGGGACATTACCAACACTGCATACGTAACAATGACATGCACAAATATACTTTTACAACCACTTAATCATGCAAATTGAAGTATGGCGATGTAATGAATTAAAATTTATGCTGGTCAAATCAGTTTTTCTATCTGAGGGAATAATAACATATGCAATAAAGCGAGCATAAATTGTAAAACAGTAGTTAAAGCTGAGTTCAAGATTTGAATTTTGCACATAATCATCTCATGCTTTAAATTGCAAAACCAAAGTCAAAATTGTTTGTTGAAAACTTCAATTTTGCACTTAATTTTCTCGTGGTATAACTGATTAATTGTCGTTCGCATACACAAAAAGGGGAATACAAAAGGGAAATATCAGTACCAAGAGATGGTGATGGGGCTTGTAGGGTGGAATCTGCTGGATGTGTTTAATTTAGCCCAGTCTTTCACTTTTTCAGCAAATTACTTGGCACTGATTTCAGCTGACGTCACGTCATCATAAACATAGCTAATCTACAGCAGAAGTCCTATCTATGCACTACACTGTAACTTCTAGATTTCATGCGGCCAGTTAGAAAAATAAGTACTTTTTGCCATTTTCAGCAAAAAATAAGGACTTTTAAGTACCCCAACAAAAAATAAGCACTTTTTAACGATTTATAAGGACAGCAGGAACCCTGAATGATCACAGATGGAAGAGATATGTGATCTTAAAATCCTGCCCATGCTCTTTTGGACAGCCAAGCAAAGGGCCAACACTGGATTTAAAAAAAAAAAAAAAGTGGCCAAGCGGAGTTGCTTTAAAACCAGGAAACAAAAATACTATCTGTTAAAGTTCAGCTGATCTCCAAAAAAGTTCTCCTACCTCCTCTTCATCATATCAAACTTGGACGTATGAAACAGTCTGTAAAAGCTTTGTCAAGCGAAGGAGAATATTTTAACTATCTGTGTAAAAAGTTTCCGGGGTTATCAGATGCCAATTTAAAACAAGGCATTTTTGTTGGATCAAACATTCAAAAACTCTTAAAAGGCAATGTGTTTGAAACAAAATTGGAAACTCTTGAAAGACAGGCTTGAGATGCTTTTAAGGAAGTTGTAAAAAAGTTCTTGGGGAACAGCAAATATCCCAACTACAAGGAAATAAATAGTGGAAAATATGCTAGAAAAATTCAAAGCAGTAGGTTGTTCAATGCGCCTGAAGATTCACTTTCTGAGTGCTCACTTTTCTGAAAACTTTGGAGCCATTAGTGTGGAACAAGAAGAAAGATTCCACCAATACATAAATGACAACACCACGGAAGATGGAACATCAACATGATGGCAGACTACTGTTTGGTGCTGCACAAGGACCCACAAGCTGTATATAGAAGAAAAAGTAAAATACAAAATGCAGTTTTGAAGGCAATTGAAAAAGGCAATATAATTACTTATAAATATAATTAGCATTTTAAAAAAGTTCTTTGTAACAATTTTTGCACATACAATTTTTTTAACTTTTCATAAGAAAATAAATTTTTCACCAGAATGCACATGAATAGGCTCATTTTGCCATACTTCACATCCATTTTGTGAAAAATCCTTACGTCTTAGAGAAAAATTGTAGTCATTTTTGAAATCAGCACACCAAATATCTTTAGAATTAGCCAAAAAAGCTTGCAGACAATTTTCAGTGACTCAAATTTTGCAGGCTGAGTAATTAATGATAATTGGAATTCAAAACCACATTGTCACAATCCAGAACTACAAGAAGCACATAATGAATGTTGCAGATAAAGGTACCTGTAGAATATGTGAAAAAGCCAATGAAACCATAAAACACATTTTAGCCAGCTACTCTCTCCTTGCATCAAAACAAAGCCTTAACAGACAGGACCAGGTAAGGTCTTACACCAAGAGCTTGGCATAAGGCTATACTTCATCTGATTACAAGTGTCAACCAGAACCTACACATGAAAATCAAAATTACATCACGTACTGGACATTACAGAAAAGACCTTTAACCACAATTAACCTGATATTGTAATTGTAGACAAAAAACTGAAGACACAATTAACAGATGTGGTGGCTTCCCTTACAGAAAACATCAAAGAACAGTGTCTGAGAAAATCTTAAAATACAAGAACTGGTGAATGGAAATCCAAAGGATCTGGAAGCAGAGCACAATACAGATCATACCAGTTTTCCTTTATGGCAACCACAGTAGTACCTAAAAACTTTCTAAAAAAAAAAAAAAAAAAACTTGAGGAATTAGGATTGTACAGATCCTAATTCCCACCCAATCCAAAATATCTACACATATAATTAGGATTGTACAGATCCTATCTCCACCCAATCCAAAATGCAATCGATCTACACACATTCCGTAAATCATTAGAAAATTCCTAAATTTCTAGGCTTGAGATGAACATCTCTACTTTTTGGTTACTGGTCCTCACCCCCCCCCAAAGTTTATAACAATAATAATAATAATAATAATAATAATAGACCTTGGAGTGCACAAACATCAGTGAGCTTAGTAAAACAATATGGATTACCAGCTAATACATAACTGCCATGCTACTACTAGAAATGAAGATGGAAAGGTAAATGAGGAGGATGCCTTTTCTATTTTTTTTTTTTTTTATTGGTGGTTTAATGACCACCGTGAACAAACTTTTCGTAAGAAAATAAACAGTGTGCTATAAGCAATCCCCATCCCTAATTTAGGGCCACTGGTTCAAGGGAAGGGAGAGAGAGCCAGTGCTGTAAGACAAACACAACATCCACGCCTCATCAGGATCAGAACTCGGACCCATCTCGGATGAATGATCAGGAGCCATAGCTTTGACCACTAAGCCACCAAAGTAGTAGTTATGCCTTCAAAGTTCGCTTAAATAACTGGGATGCCATGCCAGGTGTTGTCATTCTTAGAATACATAGAGCCACTGCTTACCTTTCAGGTGAAGGACAGTAATAGAGACAGCAGTGTAATAAGAGGAGCAAACAGTTTTCTTTTCTTTCTTTCTTTTTTTTTTTTGCTGTATCATTTTTACTTTGCAGACTCTAATATAATAAAAATCCTGTTCCCTTTTTCTGTCAGAATCATTTTTATATAAGGAACATAACTTTTCTATTGTTGAAAGAAACCATGATTCTTTTAGTCCTTAAGATTTTTTATCCAAATACTAGACTGATGCAAAAACAAAATATTTTCACATATCTTAAGCCACAATAGGTCTACCCCTCTGGAGATAAAAATTCTCATAGATCACAATACATGAAAACACCCATCTATACAGATTTCAAAGAATAATATGCACAGATGAGTCAAATGACTCCTGTAAAAATGGTAAGAATTTAAAGAAAATGAGTTTTAAAATTAATGATACTTCACAACACAATGAAACACTAAATGAACAATGACTGGGAGCACATGATGTTATGTAAAATATACAGTAGCCACCTCGTTTTATCTACATTAGCCTTCCTATGACAAATAGTATAGATTGGAACAATTTCCAAAGTCTATTCGGATTATAAGGCTCCTTGGGTCTCTTCTATTTCTTCTGCATGAAACACGACCCAAAATTCTTTCTCCTGTGAAGCAAAATAAAATTATGCTCATTAGAAACAATGTATAATGTAAAGAATAATCGCACAGTGTAATAAAAGGGCAGGAAGTTCAGTTTTCCCATGCATGCTAACTTACAAAAAAGAATTGCTGCAATAAAATGAATATTTCTGCTATTCATGAAACAGTTGAAATTAATTTTTAAACACCTGAAAAACTGTGGAAAGTCCTTATCTCATTAACAAGCACCACATTCTGATATAGTGGTGTATTGTTATATGAAGCAGAATATACAATCTCATTTTGGCCCTGAACATAAGAACAAAAATATATAAATACATAAAAAGCAGGGGGAATGAAAGTTATTACAGAACCAGAAATTTAAGGAAGAAATATTCTTCACAAATACATAGAAAATTCAGATTTATTCTCAGCAACAAGACTGTGATACTGCATTGCTTGTGGTTCACTGTTCACAGCATATTATCTCATCAGAAAACTTGAAAATTACTTCATACTGAAATGAAAATCAAATCTGCATCTGCCCGATGGAATTCCGTTCAAGCACGCTACAGTTATTTACATCACACAGAACAACAAAGTTCCAGTAACTGAAGCTTAACAATTATAGCTTCAACTTCAAATTTCGGTATAAACAAAAAACAATACCTCAGATATGGAGATTTAAGGATTTCAAGTTAGAAAACTTGAAATTCTTAAATCTCATCTGTGAAGAACAGTGGTTGCTCTAGCTCTTTTGAAGTTTTCGCTAAGCCATTCGCCAAATTATTATTATTATTTTTTTTTTCGCAAGTGTAATCTGAAGTCGTCAATTCTTTTTTTCACTCTCCACTGGAAATATAAAAACCATAAAAACAAAGTGTTAAAATAGTATAAAAACAATAGGTTCTTTACAATTAAGTAGTAAAAACGTTATTAAAAAGGTAATATATTAAAAAAAGGTGATCGTCAATCTTGTCGCCGAAACTTTTTATCCATCGCCAAAGCAATTATTTTTCCTCGCAAATTGCAATCGGCAGCGCGACCTGTATATATATATACAGAGGTTGCTCTGGCTTTTTTAAAGTTTTCGCCAAAGTGTTATGATAGTATAGAAAAGTAATCACAAATATTTTCGCCAAAACCATTATTTTTTCGCAAATTGCAGAGAATGCTATCAGCAGCACGATCCCTGGATGAATATCTAAGAGAAAGAGATCTTATGCTTCTTCATAGATCTAAATTGCCACTACCTCAGATGCGGAAATTTAAGCAAGAATTATTCCTTACATGTATCGATAAATATTTTGGAAGAAATATTTCTCTATACACGGGAAATTCACAAGATTATCCTCAGCAATCAGATTTTTATACTGAATTTCTTGTAGTTTACTGTTCACTATGTAGCGTCTCCTCAGAAAACTTGAAATCCTTAAATCTCCATATCTGAGGTATTGGTGATTTAGACACCACGAGAAAGAATAAGATGAGATTAAATAGCAAATGAATTCTTCTTTGAAAGTCTCAGCTGCCTTCCGAGGATTTCAGAGGAATGATGGGTTCTTAAGGTCCCGAATGGCTGTATACAAAAGTGTAATTGTTCCTGCTCCGATGCACAGCAGTGAAACCTGAGGTACTGCAGAAGAGGCATAAGAGCTATCTGTGTGCTGGAGAGATGCGTTACTTATGGGGGGGTTTGTGGCAAGACACACTCTGATCAAGTAAGGAATGAAGATGTTTTGCAGATGTGTAAATGTGAGGCAAAACGCTGTTGGTAAGATGCAGATAAATATTCTTAGGTGGTTTGGCATGTTGAAAGAATGAGTGAAGAGATGCTAACTAAGATAATTTCTTCAGCCCAAGTGGCAGGAAAGAAAGGTAGAGGAAGGCCAAGGAATCATGGGATCAGATTCCTGAATGTCTGCATGACAAAAAGATTACAAGCATGAAGTATAAAAGTTATCTTGTATGAGACGTGATGGATGTCAGTTGAACTCGAGCTGTGTGCTGAGATAGCTCTAAATGGAGAAATTTTGTACATCAGCAGTAAGCAAAATCTACTTCCATCAGCTAAATGTTAATCTGGCAGATGAACTTTCTTTAAGGAGCTAACCTCTGAATCTCAGAAAACCGCTAAATGAAATTAATGTAAGTAAGAAGCATAAGATTGCTTCAACTAGCAAAATCTGAAGTTGTTCAGATTCCTAAGCTTAGCTTCCATTAAGAACTTCGGTGTCCTGGGGGATATAAATATAGCATACTGAAATGCAAATCCAGAGAGGCAAGTTTGATTCCCACTCCACAGCAATGCAACTTGCAAGTCTTCTGATGAGATGTTGCATAGTGAACAATGAAGTGCAAGAAACCCAGTATCCCAATCTGATTGGTGAGAATAATCTTGATTAAAAAAATACCTTTATGCATATGAAAGTTTCTTTCTTTCTTCTTCTCAGTAATCACTAATAGTTCTACCTCTAAACTTTCACAAACTGATGCACCAGAAGTCTTCCACTAGTTGAATAATGCATTAGAATACTGCACAAAATTAAAAAATTAAAAACCAAATATCTCATTAATGTTTACAAAGGTATTGTCATAACACAGTCACATTTTTGACACTCAACATCAAATGCGTGGACAGTGAATTTGATCAGAGCCAAACACCTACACCCAAAAAATTACTTTGGAACTGATGCTGTCAAATTGAAACAATGTTCAGAAGTTTCAAATGAAATATCTTAAAGTTCTTTTTAAACTTCATAACAAAAAATCTGCAAGCAATTACAGATGTTGTACATCTATATACCATGTCACTCACTTTAGACTTGATGACTGCTGCAATGAATCACGGAACACTTTCAAATAAAATTTCAAAAAACAATGCAGTAGTTTGATCCTTTTTTCTTCTAAAGGTGTGACTTCTATGCTCAAGAGGGTTGCTTTGGACATGAGTTTCACTGTATTTCAAAGATGTCCAAAGAGGTTGAGATCAGCACTCAGCATTGTCCATTACAAAATTCCAAAGTTATTCTAATAACATCATGTTTTCACAGTCAGCACTGTGGGGCATGACACATTGTTATGTTTGAAGGAATATAAAAGATCCAGTTTAACAAAAAAACTGCAACATGAAAAATGTTGCAGTCACTGTTCCATACACTACAGCTAACAAAGTTCTAGGCAGTGCCATGAAAAATGCAAACAAATCGCAATGCTTTCTATTGATCTGTTGTCCCTTCTCGTGTGCTTGCACATCCACAATGCTGTGTAACAATGCAGTAGTATGAAAATCTGTGGATCATTTCCTTCATGTTAACCAGTTCTCTACAAGAACTGAAAATGGCCTGCCTGTGACACAATTTCAAATCCAGGTATCATAGGGTACTGTTAATATGATGCAAACAAAATGTTGAAATACTGAAAGAATCATCGAACACCGAAAATGCGATGCAAAATGAACTTTAGTAATAAAAATAATCACTGAAAGAAGCAACACTTTTATTAATAAGACACACACTCCTGTATGACTTTGTGAAAGAAATGTTACGATTCGGGATGTGACAAATTCATGGAGCATGGATCCAACTGATGTTTGATTGGGAAACTATTTACCCTGTAGAAGTTGTCCAGCTGCTTGAAAAAGTGATAATCTGCAGGGCAGATCTGGAAAAATATATTTCAGATCTAGGAGCCAACTCTAAAATTTAGGAGCCAGGTGAAATAAATTCAGATTTCAAAGAATAACACATGGACATAATGTTCACGTGATGATGCTGGAATAAAAAGTAATATAGTGTACGGTATTCACTACCATTTTTTCCAATCCAAGCCACTTATTACTAAATAAAATTCCAATTTGGTCCTTAATTTTTTTTATTCCCATTCTTTTAGATCATGTTCTCAAAAAATTAAAATTTTAGATTTTGATTATAAAATATAATTCATTGAATAAACTATGAATTTAACAAAATTATGATTTTTAATAAGGAATAAAGGGATATTACTTATAAGTCAAATTTTTGGGCAGTACTCCTACCGTCTCTCAGAACAGTTTGAACGGTGTCTTAGGTGTTGCCAATCACAAAATAAATCCAACTTTCAAATCATTTAATGTTGTACCTCTTTTCTCCTTATTTCCAATCCTTTTGCTCAGTCTAAAATAGCCATTTATCAATTATTACTAATTTGTTGAAGTTAAAATTTGCACATAAACTAAGAGCACCATATTTTCCTTTGTATAATCCACAGACCATCAAAATTTCATATTTTATTTTTCCTGTTCGTATAATTTGCGGTGTCATATAATCCACAGGCTGTGAAATTCAGAAGCAAAATAAAAGCAAGTTACGTGCAATTCATGGCAATGTATACATAACTGTGAAATAAAAAAGAAAGAAAAAAAATCATTTGCACCTGTTGTGTTGATCTCAAACTGTAATGTCGGGCAGAAAAGTCCACTATTTACAGGATGACCCAAAAGTCCAATAATGTTTGACAGAAATGTTCCTCTTATTAGGAAAAGTAACTTACTTCCTAAATACTTTTGTGTTATTCTCAAGTTAATGAAGAATGAAAAACCCTAGGCGTTGTTTTTTTATTTCAGCATTACTGTTGTTCATTAGTTAGACCTAAAAATCCATACAAACTACAGCCAATCTGTAGTAATTGGCATTCCTGACAAAATTCTGCAAAACTAAAGGGCGAATAAAAGCCTTAACTAATGTGATTAGTGCAGCAAAACTAACAAATCCGACTTGCAAAGTGATTATGTTGCTGAGAAGGCAATGATCGTGTACTGTAGAATATTAGGGATACGCAAAAGTTTTCATCGCCCCCACTAGTGGGCACTCTAGGGGTCTAACCGGCTGGCGATCCGTGCTGTCAATTCATACATGAAGCCAAGCACGGCAGTCGATAAATTTAGTTTGAGGCACTGTTTGTTCTTCATGTTTAGTTTAAGGAAAAGTGCGAGTGAAGCATACGGTTCAATATGTCAGGTATTTGGTGAAACGGTTATGGGTGAGCGAACATGTTGAGAATGGTTTGCCAGGTTTAAAAAAGGTCATCTAAGCTTGGAAGACAAGCCATGTGCAGGTTGACTGCAGGAACTTGTAGACGAGGAGCTGGAGTTGCTGTTGCAAAAGGACACCACACAATCGACCACGAACTGGCGAAACGTTTGAAACTGGCTCAATCGATGGTGGTACGGCGTCTACAGGCCTTAGAGAAGATTGGTAAGTGGGTTCCGCATACTTTAATAGAGTGTAATATTGGCCAATGATTAGGCATTTGCATGTCATTGCTGAAGAGGTTTCAAGGGAAGAATTTCTTGTGGAAGGTTGTCACCGGGGATGAAAAATGGGTCTATTGCAACAACCCTGTACACAAATGATCCTAGGTCGACCCAGGCCAGCCATCAACATCCACTGCAAAACAGGATATCCACAGAAAAAAGGTGCTGTTGTGTGTGTGGTGGGATATGCATGGAGTGCTGTACTTTGAACTGTTGAAAAGGGGGGGGGCATCACTGCACAATGATATATATAGCAATCAGCTTGATGAAACTGAATGCCACAATCGAGCAAAAATGCCCAGGGACAGGTAAAGGATGCCCCCCAGTCATCCTGTAACACGATAATGCCAGGCCACATGTCGGTGCCACCACGAAATCAACCCTTGAACAGTTACACTGGGAGGTTTCACCGCACCCAGCTTACTCCCCGGACATTGCACCCTCAGACTTTCATTTCATTCTATGCAACATGCACTAGCCCAACAGTGGTTCATCACAGTTCCAGAGGTAGAAAATTTCATCACTGTCTTCAGCTAAAAACACAAGTCCTTCTGTTACAGGGCATTTGTTGCCTGAAAAAATGGCAAAAGGTTATTGATACTAACAGCCAATATTTTGAAAATCTGGAACATTATCATAAAAAATGGTAATAGTGCAGAAAAGTGACTTCATATTTTCAGAAAAGTTTCCTGGTGAAATGCACTTTTTTTATTCCTCTTACTGTATTTTCTTTCTATATCAATCAATGAAGTTAGTATGTTTGCTTTTTAGTTATATCCAAATCTAAACTGAAATCATTACTTATCCAAATCTAAACTGAAATCATTACTTTGTCTTTGCTGCAAAATTGCATCATTACCACGACCTGTACAGTTGTTTTCACAGCAAAGTTTAATTTCTAAACTTAATTTCACTGAAAATGCCTGGTTTTCCATCACTTCTTGCTACATCAAGAAACAAAACAAGCCTTTTCCCTTTTGTTTAAAAAGAAATTCAAATTTGAAGTCAGAGCTTCAATTCTCCGTTGCCATCTTTTGTTTCCAGTAATGTCATTTTCTCTACACAAAACGCACATAGCAGCGTTTTTCAAATTCAATTTCACTTTAAACAAAAAAAAAATGCTTTTCCTGTCTCTTGATGTAGTAAAGAATACATGAGATTGATGATGAAGAAGAAAAAAAAAAAAAAAAAAAAAGGCTGAAATTTTTAACCAGGTTAAAGAAACAGAACATGAAGCGAAACAGTGTGAATATAACAAACGCAGCATGAGCGAGACAGGACTATTCACTGATATTTATTTATATAAATATTAAACTACAGCCCATGACTGCATCCAAAATATGAAATTACTGACATTTAACAACAACACAGGATACAAGGAACATCGCGCAAGGGCATGGTGTGTCGGGGGGGGGGGGGGGGGTCTAGGATTACTGGGAAAATCTTTGCTCCATCCAACTTCCGTTTTCGAAATTTTTCCTTCCATTTCAAGCTAAAATACAAATATTTATGGAATAAAATGATATTTAACAACAATACTGGGCAGAAGAAACATTGCGAGAAAAAGAAATTATGATTATGAGAAAAATCTTAACTCTGTTTAACTTTCGTTACCGAAAAGTGTTGAAAGACGAAATAGTCCCCAGACGGAAAAGAACCCCAAACCCTACCAAAAAAAGCAGCTTCTCTTCAGTTTTGCATCAATCTCAAGAATGACCCAATGACGACAGAAACAGTGATGGAAAGTTGCAAAATCATTTTTGGAGCAGGTAAAAACATTTTTGGAGCAGTAAAATGTGTTTTTGGAGCAAGTGAAATACATTTTTGGTATAAGAAAACATTTTTTCGGATCAGGTAAAATATTAGTAGATAGAACAAATTCTTAAGCAAA
This sequence comes from Macrothele yani, assembly GCA_039090855.1. Classification (NCBI taxonomy): domain Eukaryota; kingdom Metazoa; phylum Arthropoda; class Arachnida; order Araneae; family Macrothelidae; genus Macrothele; species Macrothele yani. Next base: position 44,493,268 of record CM077024.1, read on the forward strand.
AAATGTTTAGGAACTAGATGCATCCTACTCAAATTTAAAACATCTTGCATTGAAATACACACACATACATGCAAAGATTTTAATTTTCAAATAGATCAAAAAATTTGTAACCATAGCAGGATTCTATTATTAATAATTTATTTAACAAAAAATGTTTAATTTTTTTGCTGCTTTTCTCAATATTTAATTTCTCACTTCTATTTTTTCTAATTTTTTAAGATAGTTAGCAATGTTTTGTTTTTCTTCTTTTAATAGTACCTGTCCACTTTCTATTGCACTCATTTCTTTTTTATGCCACATTCAATGTTTATCTCAGCATTGTTTAACATTTTATGAGAGGAATCCAACTGCTGCAAAAGTTCAGCTTCTTCCCGTTTCAAATCACCTTGTAAACCATTCAATTTCTTCTTCTCTTTTTCACTTATTTTGCTGCATTTTTCCAGCACTAATACAATCTTGATATTTTTTCCAGGATTCTTTATAAGCTGTCAGAAGTTTTTTGGTTACATTAATTTTACTCACATCTCCATTTAGTCTCTTGCCATCATCTTTGTGCTTCTTGCTCTCCACATTGAAGCGTACAATCATCGCGGCCAACATGCACTAGGCTAAAATCGCAGCCACATGGCTTACAAAACGTGATTCGGCAAAACTTTAGATGCTTCATAAAAAGGCCATTCTTTACTATATATATATCGTGATACACTTGGCGATAAGTTTTGCCTGACTTCGTTCTTTTTGTTGTCATAGCTGTTTCACTGCTGTTTCATTTCTTAAGAATTTGTTATAAGTACAATCAGAGTAGCAGAATGTAGGTGTACGCTGTACGCGGATAGTTTCCAAATTATTAGCAAATTTTGCAGATAGTAAAAATTTTTTTATTACTGTAATTAGAAAACTTACTCAAGGCTTTACTCAGATTAATATCCTTAATTTTATTTTGACTTGAAGAACATTCAATTATTTTTTTCACATCTTCCGAGTTCTTTTGCTTTTACAGACTTTTCTGGCTTCTAGATTTTATCAAGGTTTGTTCTCAATGAATAGGAGCTTTATCAAAAGTTTCAGTTTACACAGAATTTAAATTTTATTGCCAGGTTTTTCTTGCAGTTGCCAGTTATTAAATTAAAATCTTCTCCTTATGTACTTTGTAAGTCTACTATTTTTCAATTAAGTTGTTGAAAATGCCATATTTATAATTTTTGAAAGTTCATTAATGGAACTGTTTTTCTGGATATAAAAATTATCTTTAATAGCCTTTTGATTTTATGAGGTTCATAGTCCAATATTTTAATATTTTGGCATGAAGATCCATTTCATACAAAATCTGTAGTGTTCTAATAATCATTTATTGTTTTATTAATTGTTCTTTAAATTATCTTATTGTTTATATCGTGGTTCGCGGGCTTGCAGCAAGTTTTCTGTTTCAATGGTTGTGTACGCAGATACATTTTATTTTTATACAACTCTGAGTACAATGTACTTGCATATACTGTTTCCATGTTGTATTTATTTATACATCATCTGGTCAACCCTCTATCGTATCTGGCCAAAACTTGCTAACTTTCATGATTAAAAAAAAACAACAGAAATTGTCAACATAAATATAATAACTAGTGAAAAAATAAAGTCATAACTTACATTATATCAGGTGTAGATTGTTGAAGAATGCATTGCTGAGCAACAATCCCTCAACAATCTACACCTGTGATATAATGTAAGTTATGACTTTATTTTTTATTTTTTCACTAGTTATTAGATTTATGTTAACAATTTTTTTTTTAATCATGAAAGTTAGTAAGTTTTGGCCAGATATGATAGAGGGTTGACCACATGATGTACAGGGTGATTCATAAAGAAGTATACAGTTTCAAGATGCTGTAAAACAGTAACAGTTGAAGACACGGACCACAACTGCGAACCGTTAGGTAGATGTACTCATAAAGTTTGTGTCCCGCTACTGAGGGAAGTGACGTAGGCGACAGCGCGTGTGGCAGCATCTGTCCGATGGATTGGACGAGCCGCAGACTACAACATGCCACCGACCCAATTGGCCACCCAGAAGTCCTGACTTAACACCTTGTGACTTTTTCCTGTGGGGGTACGTAAAGGACAAGGTATTCGCCCCTCCCCTTCCTGTTGATCTAGCGGAGATGAAACAGCATATCACAGCCACTATCACTGCACTTGATTCAGATATCTTACTTCATGTTTGGGCGTAAATGGATTACCGGCTCAATGTGTGTCATGTGACTAAGGGTGCACACATAGAACATCTGTGACTGTTTCTAAAAAAAACTTGAAAAATTCCCCAACAATTCTGTTACAGGTAACATTAAATATCTTCCATTGTTCTTGTTTTATAGTGCGTTGAAACTGTATACTTCTTTATGAATCACCCTATATAAATAAATACAACGTGTGAAACAGTATATGCAAGTACATTGTACTTATAACAACAAGTTCTTAAATAATATATAGGCCATGTGATACATATGTTTCATGGCTTTCCATGAACATATATTCTTCAAAATACGTTTCATTTCGTATTAATCTAAATTAGCCCTTTCCATTCGAACCACTTTTCACCCATACTCACCCAGCATTCGTTTTTTTTTTGTTTGTTTTTTCTGCAATAGAGGCCACAGCTTAGCAGTGAAAGCTCAGCTTTGGCTAGCCAGCCCCGACACACAAGCTATAGAGACATCATCTGCATGGCAGGTGACCCTCGATACGCGAGCTATTCGACGAAAAAGAAATTTCTAGCGAGCGTTGGCGTGCGAGTTATAGAGGCATCATTGGCATGGAGGGTAAACACGCTACACGCACGATGTTTGGCGAAAGAAAAAGAAATGTTGGATCTTTCCTGTTATCTGCCCGCCACTATTTGACTTCGGAATAAGAACGCATTCAAGTAATTCCCAAATTCGAAAGTAGAACACAGAGCCTTTGGCGGTCTATGCGTACTACCTATGCGCGGCGATCACATTCTTTTGACCGTTTGTCTGCGCTTTGGAATTATGTGTGGTCATTTAGAAGGAATGTTCTTTTAACCGTTTGTCTGCACTCTGGAATTATGTGAATTTATGTGGCGAAAAAGATTGAAAACTAATGCCGATTCATTTTTAGAAATTATGAAATATATCGTAGCGTATTGCATCCCCCTTCCCCGGAGTGATATTGATACCTAATTTGCACCTACTGGTTTTTATTTGGTTTCTTATACTGTATAATTTTTTTCTTTCATATATTTCTTATACAGTTAAAATTTTATTAAAAAGTGAATAAGTAGGTTTTTGCTATTTATAGTATCATTTCATTATACCAATAAAAAAAAATGCCCATAACATTTATTGTGAACTACTTTCTCTCATGTTGGTGTGTGGTCAGGTTTCATGTAAACAAAGTGGAAAGACACACTCAAAATAACATCTTGAAAGTGTTCTTATTCGGAAGTCAAATAGTGTCATTTTACATAACAATGAACAAAAACAAACAGTGGCGGGCAGATAACGGGGAAAGGTCCGAAATGTCTCATAAGCCCCGAAACACGAGGCGTGACGGGTGACACCTGACCCATTCAGCAAAAAGAAACGTCTCGCGAGCGCCGACATGCGAGCTATAGAGGTGTCGTCAGCATGGAAGGTGACACCCGACATGTTTGGCGAAAAAGAAATGTCTCGTAAGCCCCGACATACGAGCTATGGAGGCGTCCCGGATGACACCAGAGTTATTCGGCGAAAAAGAAATTTCTTGCGAATGCTGACATGTGAACTATAGAGACGTGGGGATAACACCAGACACGCAAGCTATTCAGCAAAAATGAAATTCCTCGCGAGCGCCGACATGGCGGGAGACACCCGGCATGCTGATGACATTTCTTTTTCTCTATTCGGTGAAAAAGAAATGTCTCGCGAGCCCCGACATAAGAGTTATCATGACGTCATCGGCGTGGCCATCGACACCCGACCTATTCAACGAAAAAGAAATGCCTGGTAAGCTTCGACATACAAGCTACCGGGTCATCGGCGTGGCGAGTGACACCCGACTTATTAGACGAAAAGACTCGCAAGCGCCGACATGAGAGTTATAGAGGCGTCATCGGCATGGAGGGTGACACCCGAGCTATTCGGCGAAAAAGAAATGTCATGCAAGTGCCGACATGCTCGCTACAGAGGCGTCATTGGCATGGAACGTGACACCAGACACATTCGGTGGAAAAGAGATGTCTCGTAAGCTTCGACATACGAGCTATAGAGGCATCATATGCATGGCGGATGACACCTGACATGCGAGCTATTCGGCGAAAAAGAAAATTCCTCGCAAGAGCCGACATGCGAGCTATAGAGGCGGCATAGGCGTGGCGGATAACACCCAAGCTATTCAGAGAAAACGAAATTCCTCACAAGCGCCGACATACGAGCAATAGAGGCGTCCTCGGTATGGCGGCGGGTGGCACCCGACACACCGATGACATTCCCTTTTCTCTATTCGGTGAAAAAGAAATGACTCGCGAGCTATTGAGGCGTCATTGGCGTGGCGAGTGACACCCGACCTATTCGACGAAAAAGAAATGTCTCACGAGTGTCGACATGTGAGCTATAGAGGTGTCATTGGCGTGGCGGGTGCGGCAATTTCGTAACGTCGGGTGTCACCCGACAGTTGAGTGGAAAGGGTTAAAACGTTTGCACCGAAATTTTCACAAGCACAAAGCCACATGTAATCAATGTAAAGAGTTCGCAAAAGGCGCTGAACCAAAGAATATCTAACGCTTAAAGAAGGTCAACTCTCATAGAGATAACGTAAAACAGGCGCAACAGCACTACCACATCTTAAGAGATAATATGCTCTGCGGGAAAGTTAACATTCAGGAGCAAATCACGTTAGGGGGGACTACGGCAGTGAAGCTTTTCTTTGATCCACGATGGTTTCCTTCGATCTGATGACTATTTGCTTAGAGCAGTTTTTTGTTGTTGTTTTCTGATATCCCGCCCATCCCTTATTTTGGTGAGGAAAATATGCAACAACATTAGTATTATTATTTAAATTAAATTTCAGCAAATATTACAGTTAGGCCTAAGGATCCGTACAAAATGCAGACATTCCCTAGCATTTGTCATTACTGAAAATATTTCTGAAAAACTGAAGAACAAACAAAAGCCTTAATACGCATGCGCAGTCTGCTCCGGTATCAGCCGATCAGCCTGTATGTTGGCTTCTGTGCACTGCATGTTTTCCCTGAAGATATGGCTGCGCTAGTTATGTCTTGCTGAGCCTTAACTTCTTCTCGTTAGATATTCTTTGGCTGAACTGAGTTCCCCCTCGGCTTTTTCACACGACAATCTAAAATGGCCACACGGCGAGTCACGTCACAGAACTCCTCCTCCGTTGGCAGGCAGTCTGAACATCGAAGGCGTATAGGGACTAACTATATAGTGTTTTTTCGACTAAAAGCCGGTAAAAAAAAAAAAAATTGCGTGCAGGGATCTTGCATAGTTTTTTGGATGACTTCTGTAAAACCGTAATATGGAGTGAAAATCCATACAAAATTTGGAAAATCCGCAAAAGTTGGCATCTCTGAATACCTATGAATCCTTTAGAAACAGAACCATCGTATCCTGCCATGGGAGAGCCATTTTCAGTTGTCCTCCGCGTCAACGAAATAGCTAACGACTCACCTTACTCTGTATTTACCTAATCGCGCACCTTGCCCAGAACGAAATAACTGCACCATCCCAAAGAGCAGGAACAACATGTAAACAATCTCAATTGCACAACACTCCGATAGACCGCAAAACCATCGGTAAACAATCTTCATCAGGATTTCATAACGTACAGCATCGTTTCTCCCTACATACCACTTGATTACAACAAAACCCTCCTACATAAGTTCCACTAACATCGCGAATCATATTTGTCACTTATGCTGAAAAAACAACAAATTAGATGGTAGGTGAAAAACATTCCGAAATCTTGGGATTGGCTGTGCGTGTCGTTTAAGCGTCATTATAAGTCTAACCAAATTACGCATTGACCTTAAAAAAAAAAAAAAAAGCGTCATTCGAATTGCCGTTTAAAACGGCATTTTTTTGCAGTGAAAACTTTTTTTTTGCTCGGTAGTTTTTGCTGTGGATTGCCGTTTCGGTGCAGTTGAGCGCAAATATTAATTTTTTCGTAATTTGTAGCAGTTTGGCGCAAGATAATGAAATTGGCGCAAACTTTCCCTCACTGCAGAAAAAGTGAAATTCCACGAATCAACGAAAAAATCTCATGTTTGAGTAAGAAGTGAATAAAAAATTGAATGTGTAAAAAAGATACTGCATTGCTCACTCTGCCGTGAAACAATTTTACGGGCGCGAAAACAGCATGGATTCCACCACGTACAGATTAAATACCGATCTAGATATTTAATTTTGTTTAATAAAAGGGAAAGGGGCAAAAAAGATTGCCCTTTATTGATTAGTTTTGAAGAAGGTATGTGCTGGAAGCATGCGTTTCATTAGAAAAAATTCTTAAACAAAGTCGCTTCATCTCACTACTACTGAAGATTTTAAAAATGAGGAACATGATCAGAAAACACAAAAATAAAAATATAATCAGGCAGCAAAATTTAAAAAAAATAAAAAAAAGGAAACTTGATTGGAAAAATTTAATATGTGGAAACAGAAAATGATGTGACATTCTCAACACCCAAGAAACATTCCCCAAAATATTTAATAAGTGTTAGAATCTTGAAAACACGAAAAAAAAAAAAAATTCACACATCTTTAATAACGTTATTTAACTGAGATTTTCATAGCATACTCTATGTTTTCTGTCATCCGTAGCGGACCGACGACTTCCATAGCATACTCAATGTTTTCCATTGTCCGTAACGGACCAATGATTTCCTTAGATTACTCTATGTTTTCTGCGGTCTGTAGGGGACCGATGATTTCCATAGCATACTAGATGTTTTCTATGGTGCGTAGCAGACCGACGATTTCCATAGCATACTCAGTGTTTTCCATAGTCTGTAGTGGACAGGCAATTTCCATAGCATACTCAATGTTTCCGTCGTCTGTAGCAGACCAGCGATTTCCATAGTAACTGCGTAAAACCTGTAGTACTTAGGAGTCGCTGAATCTTTTCTTCCCATTGCATGGTCTTGCTCAGCGTTAAGTGGAATGGTGGGAATGGAGAATTTATTGTGCCGAAGTCCTGATGATGACGACATAGCACGGCGGTTCTGGCGCACAATTCCCATACCTGAGAACATTTCCATCAGGAGCTGTATCCAACAAAAGCATTTTTCAAATCATCTTATAGAAACAATATTGGGAAAATTATAATTTACCTTTATGCCACTTAAGGGGAAATCCATGCATTACCTGAAAAAGAGACTGTAACTAAAACAGTCTTTGATATACATGTCATCAAAAGGAAAAATAATTTTTCAATTGGATATTTAGAAGCAATTATATCAAATAAAATGTATTTTGAATTCGATATGATCTGCATTTATGCACTTTAGCAACAAAGTTGTGCATCAGGAAAAAAAAAAAAAAGACAGAATTGAAGTAGTATTTTCACATTTCAAGCTTCCAAATACAAAAAGAAGTTGAAAAATTGGCCTAATAGTTGCAGAGATATGGTGTCCCAGCCAGACAGACAAAGCGATAACATAAGCAGGGCTCGACAAATATGTTCTAGATCTAGGAGTCAGCTCCAAAATTCAGGCACTAGCTGAAACGAAGTCAATAATGCATGAACAGAAACATGTTTGACTATGACACTGGAACAAAAAGTGGTAAACCATATTTGTTGTCATTTTTTTTTTCTTTTTACCCAAACCACTTATTGCAAAATAAAGTTCCAATTTGCTTTATATTTTTCTTTTTCCATTCTTTCAGTGGATGATCTCAAAAAAATTAAAATTTCAGATTTCAATTTTATTAAAATACTATTTGCGGATGTCATATTTTGTGCATATTAATTCAAAGTACCATTTTTTTCTTCGTATAATCTGCAGACTAAATTTCCTTCATGAGATCCGCAAGGGCATATAATCTAAAGGCTGTGAAAAAAAAAAAAAATCCCACGTATAATCCGCGGCGGCATATGATCTGTGGATCATGAAATTTTGAGAAAAACGACTTTTTTCTTCGCATAATCTGCGGCATGTCTTTGACCACGATATTAAAAAAAAAAAAAAAAAAAAACAATCCATACCTACCAACATTGGCAATATTACTAATAACTAGTATTGAGTGGCACACATAGACTTTATTTCATGATATGATCCATCTCTTTGTAAAAAACAAATATGTGCCCCAACAAAACATTACAACAAACAAAGAATCCAATCAAACAAACTTAACATGTGCGAGACACAAAAGTAATTCCTCGGCGAGGGCATGATTGTGAGATTTAAGTTCAAAACTTCCACTAGTAAAAATCAGTAAGATGAGTTCAGAATTCCACAATGCTTGACAGACAGGAAATGAAAGCAAGTGATGCGCAGTGCACAAACCGCCACTTACCGTATGATCATACTACCTCTAAAATTGCATTACAGACAAGATGAGACCAAAGAAGAGAAAAAGAAAAGCTGAATATTTTAACTGGTGAAAAATCAAGACAGCAAGAATGCGGACTACTGTCAGTTTGTCTTTTCTTAAATCTGCAACTGAACAGCACTGCTGCTTAATTTTTCTTTCTGCTGATATTATTCTCTTCCTACTTCTTCACTGTAGTTTTTATTTCCTTTCTTGTTTTTTATGCCCTCTAATAACAACCATCAGCCTGAAAACCATGAACACATGATATCAAAGCTTCAACTATTTCAGATAAATGGTATAACTTTGGGAATATTATGACTTTTAAAACATGATGCGTCAATTTGTCCAAATTCGTCACATCCATTTTCGGGAATTTCTTTCTTCTCTTATCAAGATTAAATGCAAAAATGTATGGGGTGGGGGATATTTAACAGCACTGGAGAGTGGGAACACCGCAGGAGAAAGGGGGAATAGTGATTATGAGAAATCCGTACGTCTTCCGGTTTTGGAAATTTTTCTCCTATTTTCAAGCTGAAAATCAAATACAAAAATTTATGCAGTAAAATGATACTTAAAAATACTGAACAGAGGCAACAACACGAGAAAATAAAATTGTGATTACGGAAAAAATCTGACCGTTGACTTTCCGCTTTCAAAAGTTTCGCAAAGATGGAATTCCGTCCTTTAATGACACCCCCCCTTCTGTTTACTTGTGCATTGATCGGAGTGCCCAAAATAACGAAAAAGGTGGAATTTCTCGAATACGTGGAAGAATCTTATACCTGTAGGAGGAAATTTTCGTGGCGTCTAACTTCCATTTCCGCAAATCCTTGCCTACAGTTTCAAGCTGAAATACAAACATATATGCCATAAAATTACATTTAACAATACTAGACACAAATGCAACATCGGGAGAAAAAATTATGATTATGGCATATTCTTCTTACTCCATTAAACTACTGTTTTCGAAAGCTTTGAAACACGAAATACTGTCCCCAGACGGAAAATGCCCCCCCCCTCTAAATTATCTTCAGTTTTGCATCAATCTTGAGAATGGTCTAAAGATGACACACACACACAAAAAAAAGGGAGAATTCCGCAAATCCGCTTTAGAATTTTATGTATATCATAAAATAGTACCAAAATATTTTTTTAAACAAAATGAAAATTCGTAGAATTTGTAGTTTTGAGAGCGAGTTCTGTAGACAGACAACTAAATCCATAGAAACTACGGACATTCCATAGTAATTGGCATGTATGACAGACGTATAATCCGCACCTATAATGTTACACTAAAACATCCATTGAAATTGCGGACAGTCCATAGCATTGTTTTATTTCTGAATATGTTTCAACTGAATACCGAAAGAAAAAAAGAAATCCCTAACTAATACAATTAGCGCACCAAAACTAGGCCATGTGATTCGCAGAATGTTTACATGCTACGGAATAGCTCTGCAGGATTCCCAAGAGTCACGGATTCTCACACCACGTAAGCTTCCGCACGCGCAAATAGTAATGCCTTCCTTGCGTCATATTTTCTGTCAAAATGCTTCTAAGTATATATATATTCTTACTATCTCTTTGCAGTCTTCTATCTCGCTATTACGTTATTTTTTTCTGTTACCACATTTCAGCACTTTCCCAATAGCACCACCTCTCCTGACTTTTTAAAATGCTGCAAAGTTCTTTTTTTGTTTTGTTTTTTTATTCTTTACCAGTGTCCGCAGTACCTAAATTTATAACTTTTTAATAGATAATCTATGGATTATACAACAGAAATGACAGTATTTACTGCAAATTACGAAATCTCAAGTAAGAAAATTAGGTGCCACGGCCCAAATTTTAGGGTGCCCGGGATTTGTCGAGCCCTGAACATCAGCATGATCTTTCTTTACGAAAGACATGCTAATAACCCAGCTTTGGCACTGCTAAAATACAAGAAAAACCAACAGCCATCCCCCTCCCCCCACATTTTGCAAGGGGTGGGGAAGGAAATTTGTTAGACATTAGTTATATCAGTAGAAAAATCTTTAACAACAAACCATCGTGTAGGGAAAATATGGCAGGAATGGATAAAATTCCAGGACTTTTCCAGGATTTTCAGGACGCGTACGAACCATGCTATGAACCTTCTAGAATTTTTATCACGTTGGTGCTTGAGAAAAGTTTTCGATTTCTGAGGTTTTTGGTTTTGGAATTTTTGAATAAGGAATGTTGCACCTCTATAGTGCTACTTTTCCATTTAATTTTGAAGAAAAAAAACCAAAAAAAAACTGGATTAACTGTTCTTAAATTTGTGATGCATCCATTCCAAATGTGGGAGAGAATCATGGAAACAAATAAGCGGTATCACATCGCAGTTTGCAATGCAAACTCATATTTGAATTGCAAAACCACAATTCAAAGTTTAAAAATGAAATTTCCATTAAAATGTTCAAGCCATAGAGCAATTCGTTGTTAATCAAAAATACGATTTTGCTTACGCGTGAAAAAAACAAAAAAAAAACCCCCAGTAAAATTCAAGTATTTATAACTTCACGAATATTTTGTTTGCTTTTGGCTGGAAAAAGCTTCCTCGTGTAGCTCTAGCCATGCAGTGATGAGGTGGGTCATCGTCTGACCGCAAAGCGTCTATGATTGGTTCCATGTTCCTGCCTGTCTGCACCACGAGTCATTTAAGAGCAGATGCTCTTATTGCTGTTTTTGTTTTGGTTTGGCTGCCACTTAGTTTTAGGGGAGTGTGAGTTTTGTCGTTTTACTCTTTGTTTTTTTGAAATTATGGCTACTAAAGTGAAAATATCAACCATGAAAAGGTGGATGGAGGAATTAGATCCAAAAGGTAGTTGGTTACGCTATGATGTTGAGACCGATAAAATATCTATCCGATCTGCCTATTGTGAACTTTGTCAGAAGAATGTTGACAGAATAAAAAAAATTCAAAATTTTAATTCTTCTTTTATTGATGGAGTTTTAGGATTCATTATTAAAAAGGACAATGTGGTAAAAAGCCCACCACATCAGAAATTCACTGTGCCAGTGTCTCCCAATGCAGAACATAAAGGAAAATCGCTCACTGATTTTTATCAAAGAACATCTATTGGCAAGTCAATTATTGTTGGTTCCAATGCATTTAAAGCTCGAATTGGAAAATTAACTGATATTGCATATATGATTGCCAAAGCGGAAATTCCATTTTCGGAAATGTCCTAAAATTATTGAGTTAGAGAAATGCCATAGTGTTGATGTAGGGCAAACTTACCATTCATCCCTGATGTGTGCTCAGTTCACAGAATGCATTGATAATGTTTTCGAAACTGATTTGCGCAATGACTTAAGAAAGACAGACTATTTTAACTTATTTATTGATAGCGTACAGATGTTAATGTATCTGAAATTGAAATTATTTGTATCATGTATGTAAATGAAGCAGGAGATACCAAATTCCCATTCCCGGCATTAAAAGAACTTAAAAATACTCCATTGCAGAATTTGGAATAGTCAATTTTGAAAATAAATGAATTGGATTTTTAGCTGACGGAGCAAATGTTAACATGAGACAGAAAAAAGGTCTTGCAGCTCCTTTAAAGAAAAACCGGCCTTGTTTGTGTCAGTGCATTGTTTAATTCATCACTTAGAGCTAGCTCTAAAAGATTTTGTGGTGACAACAAATTTTCAAGAGGCACATAAATTGATGGCAGACATTCATAATTTTTATGAAAAAAGTGCAAAACGAATTAGAGACTTTTGTGAGCATTCAACAATACTCTATGAAGATGTATCAGATACACCAGCTTTGGAAGTCCATGGCACCTGATGGGTTTCACATATGCAAAGAGCCAATGACAAGCTGTTTAAAAATTGTTTTGTTATTGTACAACAATTAGAAAATATGGTTGCAGATCCATCAAACAAAGGAGAAAAAGCAGGATTACAGGCATTTTGACAAAAATTAAGTCCATCAAATTTGTAACTTGGCTGTTGTTGCTTTGCAACATTTTATATTCTTTGCCAAAATTGTCTCTGTCTCTCAAGTTGGATAATGTGGATGTACCTTGTATTTTGAACGCATTAGAAAAATTCTGTGATTCTATCGAAATTATGAAGAAAAGAAAGTTTTCGGCTGAACTGTCCAAAATCTTACAAGACTTGGCAAACGTATCAGCTTGTGATTATTCCACTGACTGTGATTCAGTGAAAACTAGAATTTCGTGGCACTTAACTGAGCTGTAATTTGACAGTAGATGTTTTCTATGAAAATTGTGAATATATTTTAAATCATATTCATCAGTGTATGCATACCCAGCTCGGTGACTTGCACGAAAATCAGGTTTTCAACGTTGCCAAGCTGTTAAAACCTAAGCTTTGGCCAACAGACAAATCTACTCTTGCAAATTTTGGTGATGAACAAATTACTGTATTAACTGAACATTTCAGTGAGTTGTTGACTGCCAACAACATTGACAATGATAAAATTCAAGAGGACTGGGATTATTTCAAAACCTTTTGGTGAAGAAATCTACAACACCTGTCAAAGCAACAGTTATGGAAATGTTTGAAAGAAAAGTATGCGAATGAATTCCCAAATCTAAACCACATGATAAATATCATGAGATTATTGCCCGTATCCAATGCTAATGTCGAGAAAGCCTTTTCTGCAATGAAAAGAATAAAGACAGATTTCCCTAACAGGATGAATTCTGATGCTTTGCACTATCTATTACAGATAACGCTGGAAGGACCATAACTATGGGACTTTCACCCTGAACAAGCAGTGGAGACTTTTTTTTTTTAAAGAAACCCAGACGTATAAGTGTGAAGTCTTACGGGAAAAGAAAGAGAACAGACGCAGAACTTGAAACTACCACACGTTCAGAAGTACTCTAACAGTCAAGTGACAGTAAGTAGCTGTTACAACGTCTGGCCAGGTAACATTTTACCCTATATCCAGAGAAAGAAAATTTGTACTTTTTACACATCTGTTAAAATATTTTTTAATTTTACTTTTCATTACTGATTAGAGCATTTTTGATAGATATTGAAAGGTGCTAGTAAGTTTTATTTGATAATAAATTATTAGTCACTTAAATCAAAAGAAAAATAAGTCTCAAAAGTGCTCCGTATAAATTTATTCAATTGCTCTGCAATGCTAAATTTGAGGAGCAAAATTACTCCCCAAAAATATCAGTTATTTTTCACCCTGGAGAGAATACATGCAGAAAAAACTAAACTACAATTTTCTCTCTTTCCCTAAATTTGCTTTTGAGTGTATGACATTTTCTTCAGTCAGCCTGATCTTGGTACATTGTGAAGAATTGCTAACACAAGTTACATGTTGCCGCCTAACTCTCTCAACAACTTGTTACTTTGGCATGCAGGCGAAACTACATTAATTCTCACCATTCTGGGCACAACATGAATTTCGTGACAAATAAAACTTCCATTACATTTATAGAATACTTACCACAAGAAACATCAACAGGATCTGGCAAAAGGAACACTGTCTGTTTCCAGTGCGTTGGTGTAGCAGCAGGTGAAGTTGATAATAAAACCTAACAAAAAAAGTTATTTAAAAAAACCTGCTAGTGAAATTTTCTTTATGCACGCGCATGCACGCACACACAAAAGAAAGCACACTTTGTAAAGCAGTTCTAGAACACAATATATCCAAATTGTACAGAAAAAATAGTGACAATGTTTAGCATTTTAGTCTTCTGAGTATTCAACATTTTTTGTTTTTATCATTCAACTCAAAATATTTGTTACAGTTGCACATTATTTTTTCATTTCAGATACTTCTCAAAATTTTTTACCACTTTCTCAAATTTGATTTAAAAACTGACATACGAACCAAGCGTATTATAGATCGTGTATCAAAGATGCTTTAAATACACACACAAAAAATAGCATTTTTTCATGGCAGGAAATAGCTTACTGCAACTGAAACATATTTTAAAAGCAAAAGTCACTAGCAACTCATAAATATGGAATGGCAACTACTACTGACAAGCACAATATTTCTAATCTCTCATCACATCCCATATGATGATTCCCTACAACCAAAATTCATGCCACAACATGAGGGCAGGGTTCCCACACTTTTTCTTGTACAGAAAATAAGCACTTTTTAAGGACTTTTAAGCACCCTGCAAAAAAATGGTTAAGGACCTTACCAACTGCATACCCGACAATGGCATGTGCACAGATATACTATACTATTACACACAACTTAGCAATGCAAATCAAAATATGCTGCTGAAGTTTGAAACATTTTTCTGCATAATTTAAGTTTGTGGACGTAATAAATTAGAATTCATGCAATTTGAAAAGACAGTTCTTGTGGTCAAATCAGTTTTCCTATCTGAGAAAATAATCACATATGTAATAAAGTGTTTGTAAATTGTAATATATTTCTGTTAAAGTTATAACTTCAAGATTTGGATTTTGCACATAAATCATCTCGTGGTTTAAACTGCAAAACCAAACTCAAAATTGCAAAGTCAATTTCACACTTAATTTTTTCATGGTATAACTGATTAATTGTCATTCGCATACACAAAAAGGGGAATACAAAAGGAAAATATCAGTACCAAGAGATGGTGATGGGCTTGTTGGGTGAATCTGCTGGGTGTGTTTAATTTAACATAAGGTCCTTCACTTTGTCAACAAATTACTTGTCTCACACTGTTCTGTGCTCTCCAATGTGATTTCAGCTGACATCACATGATGTCATCATAAACACAGCCAAACTACAGCAGAAGTCCTATGCACTACATTGTAACTTCTACAATTCATGCAGCCAGTTAGAAAAACAAGTGTTTATAAGTACTTTTTTGCCATTTTCAGCGGAAAAAAATAAGAACTTTTATGCACCCCATCAAAAAATAAGAACTTTTTTTAAGGACTTTGAAGGATTTATAACTTTTAAGGAACCCTGGAGGGGGGAATGACTCTGACTCTGCCCAAAAACAATAAATGGAATTCAATCATTACAACTCACACAGCTAAACATCTCTTGCACTATGTGAGGTCTACAAACAAATGTCAGATCACTTTTACAAAAGGCATGACTTTAATTCTTTCCAAAAGTGTATACCGTGAATATACTTCTTTTTTTTTTTAAAGTTTTCACACAAAATTAATAAAATTACTACTTTGTCACACTGTTACCATTACTGAAATGCATAATATATACAACAGCAAACACAAAATCAATTTATAATAATTTCATCAACATAATTATCAATCCCTTAATTGTTTCACGTGCCTCATTGACAGTGGTTTAACAAGTTAGCTATTAAAATCTTCAAACTGGAATAAAATACAATAAACAAATCTATACAAACTCTGTTTATTGGTGCAAAAGTATGTTTAAAGAAGAAATACAAGGGAAAATTGTATCTCCTGAGCTTTCGCTCTCCAACTGGGAGGCTTTCTCAAGGGTTGCAGACGTTACTAACAAGTCTGGCGAGTATAAAAATTTTTTTTCGAAACACTGGTGGTCGGGAACGTTGTATTTCGACACTTGATGCTCAAGGCACGCGGTGATACACGGGTTTCTTTCATGCGGACAATCATCTCAGCATGTCCCTCCATGCGGACGGAATATCAACAGACTGGGTATCGTTGCATGCGTAGGGATGTGTGGAGATCTCAATGCTATCTCTGTTCAGTGTACCTTTGTAGCCAGTATACGGCGCAATGATCTTTACTTTATCCCATAATGGGACTGCGTTTTTTTTTGTGCTACTTCTTTAGACAAGGCTGTTAAGGTCTTTCCCAATCTGATGTCTCTCATGTGCTCTATAGACCTTACAGCAATCTACTTTTTCGTCATTCCGATGTAAATTTTCGACGAACCGTTCGGGTACATCAGGGGTATCATGTACGCTCCTGTTTACGATTTCCTGCCTGGGTTTCTGCACGTGTTCGCCACTGCTTTGTGTATGCTGTTCGGTGATCTGATGCCGATGCGAAGGCCATGGTGTCTCATTAGACTTTTGAATGAGTAAGAGAATTTTGGAATATACGGCACATATCCAGTGTAACGTAAATTATCTCCTTTCGCCTTGGGAGTTGTACGATACCTTGATTGGACTTTTTGTAGGACTCTTCTTAAATCATGCTTGGGAAAACCAGCTGCAACACCTTTATTGATGGTATCTGATATCTCTTTGTTCCTTGTTTCTATGCTGGAACAGACGTTGAAAGCTCTTTCAAAATACGTTCTAAATGCTGCCATTTTATATGAATTTGGAGATACAGATTTAGGTGCGATAAAGTTGGGAACTGTTATTGGTTTGTAGTATACCGTTGTGTCAAGTTGGCCATTCTGGTTTCTATGCAACATAACATCTAGGAATGGTAGTCTTCGTTCAGTTTCCCCTTCTAGGGTGAATTTGAGTGTTGGATGCAAGGTATACATATACCTTGCATCCAACACTCAAATCCAACACAAAAATATACCTTGCATCCAACACTCAAATTCACTCTAGGAAGGGAAACTGAAGGAAGACTACCATTCCTAGATGTTATGTTGCATAGAAACCAGAATGGCCAACTTGACACAACGGTATACTACAAACCAATAACAGTTCCCAACTTTATCGCACCTAAATCTGTATCTCCAAATTCATATAAAATGGCAGCATTTAGAACGTATTTTGAAAGAGCTTTCAACGTCTGTTCCAGCATAGAAACAAGGAACAAAGAGATATCAGATACCATCAATAAAGGTGTTGCAGCTGGTTTTCCCAAGCATGATTTAAGAAGAGTCCTACAAAAAGTCCAATCAAGGTATCGTACAACTCCCAAGGCGAAAGGAGATAATTTACGTTACACTGGATATGTGCCGTATATTCCAAAATTCTCTTACTCATTCAAAAGTCTAATGAGACACCATGGCCTTCGCATCGGCATCAGATCACCGAACAGCATACACAAAGCAGTGGCGAACACGTGCAGAAACCCAGACAGGAAGTCGTAAACAGGAGCGTACATGATACCCCTGATGTACCCGAACGGTTCGTCGAAAATTTACATCGGAATGACGAAAAAGTAGATTGCTGTAAGGTCTATAGAGCACATGAGAGACATCAGATTGGGAAAGACCTTAACAGCCTTGTCTAAAGAAATAGTACAAAAAAACGCAGTCCCGTTATGGGATAAAGTAAAGATAATTGTGCTGTATACTGGCTACAAAGGTACACTGATCAGAGAAAGTATTGAGATCCCCACACATCCCTACGCATGCAACGATGCCCAATCTGTTGATATTCTGTCAGCGTGGAGGAACATGCTGAAATGATTCTCCACATGAAAGAAACCCGTGTATCACCTCGTGCCTCGAGCATCAAGTTTCAAAATCGATGTTCCTGACCACCAGTGTTTCTAAATTTTTTGTTTACACTCGCCAGACTTGTTAGTAACGTCTGCAACCCTTGAGAAAGCCTCCCAGTTGGAGAGCGAAAGCTCAGGAGATACAAATTTTCCTTGTATTTCTTCTTTAAACATACTTTCACACCAATAAACGGAAACCATATAATTTATTTCTTATGATGGGAAACAAATTTAAATTAAACGTGTTGCTTATAAATATATTGAATATCTTCAATTATTTGAAAATTCTTAACGTTCGCTTTTGCGACGTTATATTCTGGACGTCGGAAGTTGAAAGTTCCTTGCATTTGAAACATGATGTTACTATAAAATAGAATAAAAAATGCTTTACTCACAATGTTTTTTTGGTGGTCCTCTTCCTTTTTTGCTTTCAATTTTTGAAGTTACAATATCATGATTCATGCCAAAAATTTTGTAACATGTTCAAACTTGCAGGTACCTGTTGGTGAGTATGGCTTAAAAAATGAAGTCTTGGTTCTTCTAAGGTGAGTTTGGCTTAAAAAACGAAGTATTGGTTAAAAACTCAATGAACAGATGAAGTCTTAGTTAAAACCTAATGACCAAATTTTTGGATGTTTTTTCATTTGGTCATTAGGTTTTAACTCAGACCTCGTCTGTTCATTGATTTTTAACCAAGACTTTGTCTGTTCATTGATTTTTAACCAAGACTTTGTCTGTTCATTGATTTTTAACCAAGACTTTGTTTTTCAGCCATACTCACCTTAGAAGAACCAAGACTTCAATTTTTAAAAATACTTAAAGTCAATATACGGCCAGGTTTTTCGAATATTTTCATTTGGTCATTAGGTTTTAACTAAGACTTCATCTGTTCATTTGAGTTTTAACCAAAAACTTCATTTTTAAGCCATACTCACCTAAGAAGAACCAAGACATCATTTTTTTAAAATACTTAAAGTCAATGTATAGGGCCAGGTTTTTCGAATGTTTTTCATTTGGTCATTAGATTTTAAATAAGACTTTGTTTGTTCATTGAGTTTCTAACCAAGACTTTGTTTTTTAAGCCATACTACCTTAGAAGAACCAAGACTTCATTTTTTAAGCCATTGTAACATGTTCAAAAATTTTGAACATGTTACAAAATTTTTGGCATGAATCATGATATTTTAACTTCAAAAATTGAAAGCAATAAAAGGAAGAAGACCACCAAAAAAACATTGTGAGTAAAGCATTTTTTATTCTATTTTATAGTAATATGTTTCAAATGCAAGGAATTTTCAACTTCCGACGTCCAGAATATAACGTGGCAAAAGCGAACGCTAAGAATTTTCAAATAATTGAAGATATTCAATATACCAATAAACAGAGTTTGTGTAGATTTGTTTATTGTATTTAGGTGTGAATCCCATTCAACAAGTGAAATAAAATAGTTTCTTCTCCAATACATACTTAGAACATTCTTTATGTTTACACTCAGAGCCTGCCTGCCTTATTTAAATAACTACAAATTTCTTTTTCTTTTCTAACAAAAAACTTAAAACTATTCCATATAATATGGCTATTCCTAGAAATAATGCACTATAAGTACCTCATAATTATGGATTTTTACTAAGGCAAAAAAGGCAATTTATAAGTCAAATTTTGGATAGTACTCCAACCCTTCCTCAAGACTACAGATATAGAAGGTGTTGCCATTCATGAGGTAAATTCCAACCTTTCAAATCATTTAATGCTGTCCCTCTTCTCTCCATTTCTAGTCCTTCTGACAATTTTCTTTTGAAAACTTTTTCAAAAGAGAACTGTCAGAACTAGAAATAGAGAAGAGGTACAACATTAAAAGATTTAAAAGGTTAGAATTTACCTCATGAATGGCAACACCTTCTCTATCTGTAATCCTGAGGAAAGGTAGGGGTGTACACCTCAAAAATTTGATATATATAGATTTCCTTTTATTCCTTAATAAAAACCCATAATTTAGAGATTTAATATAGTGTTTAAATAGACATTTACACATTAAAAAATTAAAACTCATTAAAAAAATTAAAAGGCTACTCATTTAATTTTCTTTTGAACAGTGCCCCACATGGCTGTCAGCTAATTTGCATTATGTGTTTTTCAACCAAAGGAAAGCCTTTTGATTAACAACTAAAATTCTTTCATGAAAATGACTTGAACTGAAGATAGGATAGAATATTTTCAGAACACATTATCCAATGGGAGAAGAACAAAATTAATGGCAATCAATCATTGCGATTCATCTCACACTAGGTGAGGCCCACAACCAAATGTCACAATACTTTTACAAAGGGTACCTATGACCTCAATTCTCTTTCAAAGTGCATACTGTAAACATGTTTTTTTTTAACTCATATGAAATAAAATATGTGAACAAAATTAATAAATTCATTCTGTCTGCAGCTGCTTCCAATTTTAAAATGCAGAATACACACACAACAGCCAAAACAAAATTATTAAAAATAATTCATTACATACATGGCAGCACAATTAAAATACAAAAAAAAAAAAAAAAAAAAAACCTTACCTTTTGATGTAGCCCTTGTTCAAATATGCTTTCAAAATAGCCGACGATGGCAGTAACTTTGCAATCTTTTTTCATCACTAATTCAAAATTTGAAGTAAATTCTAATTCATAAGATGAACAAGAATATAAATCTAAGTCCTAGAAGATAAACGACACACACACACAAAAAAAAAAACATTAATTAGCAAATAAATAAATAAATAAATAAATAGCGGAGTACCAAAAAACATGCTTTAGTCACATTCAAACAAACACTAGCTGTGCAAAAGCACACTTGCTTTTCTTTAAATCATAGCCAGGGTTCATACTCTTTTTGAAAATGGAAATTAAAGAGTTTTAAGGACCTTCAGCTATTTTTAAGGATCTTTAAATATTTTTTAAGGACTTCATAATCGCTGCAGCAAATATACACAATATACAAAATGTGAGTTAACTATTACAACATAAGTCATTTTAACACAATAAATCAATTTTGTTGAAACTAATGAATAGTCCATTGCACAAATATATGAATTAAAATTAGTTCTACTAAAATAAACCTAAATACTCCAACAGAAAAACCAACTAACATAAAAGTTCCTTATATACATTACTTACTAGTAATACTGGATCCATTATTTGTCCTGAAGCATATCTTTGCATCTACAGAACTAACACTCTGCTTCTTCGTATTGTGGTGTGAAGCATAAAATTTATTTACTTTGGAATTTTAATTTTCAACAAATTTTCACCCTATTAGATATTTCAACTAGATAATGCTGCTTACCTTTGCATTTCTATCTTGCTTGACTTTACATTTCTTGCACATGGTCCGGTTGTCGCTGATGTTATCGTTCCAATCGTCCGTTTCAGGTACAGCTGTTCTTGGCGCTATTCTCGTTTAATGCAGGTTTGCTTCACTAAACTTCGATTAGGTACCGTTAATACCAACTTTTACCGTTTTCTTTGCTCAAAATTTTTCGCCCAAGCTTTGGGCATCTTCAGGAGCGTGGCGATTTTGCACCTTTGCTTGTGGTTGCCTTCTCGCTTACTGGGGTTTGCTAATCCTCGTTGCCATTCTTCGTTCGTCTCGGATACGCAGCTTGATCGTTTCTCCCCTGTCGCCATCTATGTTTCCTCTTTGGATATTTTTCTATATTTTTTTTTTTATAATACGCTATCTTGTTTGTTTTCCTTTACTTTCTTCTATCTTTGTCTTTCCTCTTTTTCTGTTGTGTGTGTGTGTGTGTTTTTTTTTGCTCTTTTTCTTGTCTAATAAAGTTTTTTCCATAGGTTAGACAACGTGATCGGGTCGTTCTGGTTACATACTCTATTTTTATTTTTATATATTAAAATTGCTTCTTCCATCCTCAATCATACATAGGGAGCACAAAAAACAGGTTAAAAAAAAAGGCTGAAGCAACATATCACCAACTGGCAAAAAAAAGAGGCAAAAACGGCGCTAGTACAGTTCTGTTTGGAAAACAAAACGTTCCCGAAATTCGACGAACTAAAATTGCTAAAAAGAAATAAAAAATCAGAAAAACGATTGAGGATGGAAGAAGCAATTTTAATATATAAAAATAAAAATAGAGCATGTAATCAGAACGACCCGAGCACGTTGTCTAACCTATGGAAAGAACTTATTAGACAAGAAAAAAAAAAAAAAAAAAAAACAGAAAAGGAGGAAAGACAAAGATAGAAGAAAGTAAAGGAAAACAAACAAGATAGCGTATTATTAAAAAATAAAAAATATCCAAAGAGAAAACATAGATGGCGACAGAGGAGAAACGATCAACCTGCGTATCCGAGACGAACGAAGAATGGCAACGGGGATTAGCAAACCCCAGTAAGCGAGAAGGCACCCACAAGCAAAGGTGCAAAATCGCCACGCTCCTGAAGATGCCCAAAGCTTGGGCGAAAAATTTCGAGCAAAGAAAACGGTAAAAGTTGGTATTAACGGAACCTAATCAAAGTTTAGTGAAGCAAACCTGCATTACACGAGAATAGCGCCAAGAACAGCTATACCTGAAACGGACGATTGGAACGATAACATCAGCGACAACCGGACCATGTGCAAGAAATGTAAAGGTAAGCAGCATTATCTAGCTGAAATATCTAATACACTGCCGGACAATTGCTAAGGACGGATGACAATAGCAACGATAGCAACCATAAAATGGAAGGCAGGAAAACGTGGAAATTAGCATAAGTGCGGGGTACAGTAAGACGTGTTGTGCGAATGCAAATTTTGGATTGCCGAACTTGTTCGTGACGTCATAGCATTGATAAGAGATATAAAGGATTTGACGCGTATTGACCGTTGTTGTTCAAACGCAAAGTTGAAAGGGAAAGAATCAATTGACGAACTTGCAATTTTCAGTATGTCTTCCCGACATCACCTAGATGATTTTACGCATGGCCGTATTATTGGCAAGATTGAAGAAGGGCGAAAAATAACAGATGTTGCCAGGGAGTTCGACGTCATCCACAGTGTTGTTTCAAGGCTTTGGAAATCATTTCAAACAAATGGAGAGTGTAGCAAACGTCACGGGGGAGGTCGTGTTCGCAGTACGACACCTGCAGAAGATCAGTACATAGTGCATCAACAAAAAGACACCGGCGCAGCACAGCTAGTGAGGTAGCAAATCAGTTTATGGCTGCTACTGGCAAGCGGATCTCCCGAAAAACTGTCGCCAGACGTTTGCATGAAGGAGGACTATACGCCCGCCGTCCTGTTGTGTGCATCACATTGTCCAGACGTCGCTGTACCGCCCGTTTGCAATGGTGCCATCAACATCGCAATTGGACTGATAACGACTGGTCTGCTGTCCTCTTCTCAGATGAGAGTAGATACAGTCTATCATCTGATTGTCGACGACAACTGATCTGGCGTGATAGTGGTACTGCATATTGTCCAGCAAACATACAGGAAAGGGACCGATATCCGACATGTAGTGTCATGGTATGGGCTGGCATCATGATCAATGGCCGTACGTCCCTCTATGTGTTTCCAACTGGGACTATGACTGGCCAACGATACATTAATGATGTTCTGCTACCTCATGTTCGCATGTTCCGTGGTGCTGTTAGTGATAGATTCATTTTCATGGACGACAACGCAACATGTCATCGAACAGTCGCTGTCCAGGAGTGTCTCGAGAGCGAGGATATTCAACGTCTCGTATGGCCAGCACGTTCTCCAGATCTGAATCTCATTGAAAATGTGTGGGATGCTTTGGGGAGGAGTCTTGCTGGTCGCCAATGCCCTTCAATAAACAAGGACACCCTCATCCGTGCACTGACAGAGGAATGGGATAAATTACCCCAACAGCTGCTTGATAATGTTGTGCAAAGCATGACAAATCGTGTGGAATCTTGCATCTACTTTTACAAATATGTGCGGACACAGGCTAAGAAACTAAATGCATTAATTCTGTGGGTGGCATCACTATAAGTGCTGCAGCTGGAAAAATAATACTTTTATAAAAATGCAGCACATCTTGTTAGACCTGTTTTAGGTTAATGAAGCAAGTAAACACACTATCTAAATCAAATCGAAACACACAAGTTCATCGTAACTTAAATCATATCATCGGAATTGAAAGCCCTAAGTTCAATAAAAATGCTTGCATAAATTTCAAAACTACATTGGAAGAATTCAAAGAATCAAAACTGAACAGTGAAGCATCACTTTCTTTTAAGTATTGATTTATTTATTTTTTTATTTACTACACAGCTTACGAATTCCCAAATCTGGAGAAAAATTTGGTTTTCGTAGATTTGGATGAATAACACATTTTTGCTAGTGTAACTGTTGCATTATTTTTTTTTTAATTCTACAGCTGTAGCACTTGTAGTAACTTCTTCCATACACTTAATGCAAGTTGATTTTCAACATTTGGCAATAGTGTATAGGTGTAAAAGCTGAAACAAACTGCAGTAACAACAAGACACCTATGAAATTTCCTTCAGAATTTTTACTTCTATTATACATCTTTTTTTGCTCTTAAACTTAAACAAGAAAGATGACGCCGGATTTTCAGCTGTAATAAGCACGTCTTTTCAATCCGTTCTGACGCAAATTAAATTTATCAAAGCTATTCAAAGTCAGTGGAACCGGTATGGAAAACAATAGTATCTGACGGAAGAAAGAAGTTTTTCAATCAGGTTTTTAATCCCTCAGATATTGCTGTAAACGGAATCATGAGCTTACGAACTCTTAGAAACAGAGATATCGACAAAAATAAGATGTGACTTTACATCCCCTGGTGGGAAAAACCATGCATTATTTTAGGAAGAAAGTACTCTCAAAAGGTTTATCCATATGAGCGGTATCGGTCCAAGAAAAAAAAAAAAAATTAGTCAAGTTTTCAGGAGCCCAGATTTTAATTCAAATACATCAGAAGCAGAAATTAACACTTATGACCTCTGGTGGCCAAACCATTCTTTACCAAACATTAGAAATTATGTGAAAAATATTTTCCATCAGGTCTTGTATGTGATACAGGAAGAATTTTTCAAATTGGAGTTTTAGAACAGAAGTAACGCAGAACACACAATTTACCTTTGTGCCCCCTAGCGGGAAAATCTCTGATTTACTTGAAAATTTTGAATTTATAGGGAAAACATTTCGCATCGGAAACACTATCCAACAAAGAAGGAATTTTTCAAATCGGACTACTAGAAGTAGAGATATTGACAAAAATAAGATGTACATCTATGCCCCCTGACGTAGAAACCATGCATTATTTCTAGAAGAAAATGTTCCTAAAAGGTTTGTCGATATGAGTAGTATCAGTCAACATATGACTTTTTTGCAATCGAGATTTTAGAAGCTCATATTTTGCTGCAAATACACCAGAAGCGGAAATTAAGACTTAAGCCACCTGTTGGCCAAACCATTTTTTACAAAAATTAGATTATGTGCAAAGGATTTTCCATCAGGAGCTGTATTCAGTGCAGAAAGAATTTTTCAAATCGAAGATTTAGAGGCAGACATATAGGGGGAAAGCAATTTACCTTTACGCCCTAGCGGAAAGTCTATGAATTACTTGAAAATTTTGAAATTATATGAAAAACATGTCACACTGAAAACACTATCCAACAAAGAAGGAATTTTTCAAATCGGACTCCTAGAAGTAGAGATATTCACAAAAATAAGATATACATCTATGCCCCTGGCGGAGGGTGGAATATTTTTAAAAGAAAATGTTCCGAAAAGGTTTATCGATGTGAGTGGCATCAGTCGACGAAAGAATTTTTTCAAACGATATTTTAGCTCAGATTTTATGGCAAATACATCAGAAGCAAAAATTAACCCTCAAGCCCCCTGGTGGCCAAAGTATGCTTTACCAAAAATTAGAAATTATATACAAAAGATTTTCCATCTGGAGGTGCATCCGCTGAAGAAAAAATATTTCAAATCGGAGTTTTGGAAGAAGAATTATCGGGAAAAATGTAATTTACTTTTACGTCCCCTAGTGGGAAATCTATGCGTAGTTTAAAAATGTAACTATATCTAAAATACTCTTTGACATAAATGGAATCGAAAGATGAATGAATTTTTTCAATCGGATGTTTAGAACGAAATATGTAGAATAAAACGTATTTTTGAATTCAACATCATCTGCATTTACGCCCTCTAGCAGCGAAATTGCACATCGTAAATAAAAAAAAAAAAGAAAATGAAATAAAGGATCATCATTCGCATATTTCAAGCTTTCCAACGCAAAAAGAATTTTTCAAATCGGACTAATAGTTGCAGAGATTTCGTGGGTACAGACGGATGGATTGACGGACGGACAAACCGATAACATAAGCACAATCTTTTTTAACAAAAGACGTGCTAAAAACAGTAATGCAATTTAACAATGACTGCAAGAAAATTATATTATGTACATATTCACTTTTTTGAGGTCAAACAAAGGATGTAGGCCTGCAATGAAATCAATTTTTCAGCTCCTTTTTTGCAACTACTGACATGGTAATTTCTGCCAATTCTTCATTTTTTTCCTTTATTAATTTTCGAAAACTATTTTATGGAAGGAAGCAGTTCATATCTCTCATCAATTCCTCTTGGGCAGCAAAGGTCATCTGCACGTTTTCTCTAATTCGGCAATGTTTTTTTCTACTTTCAGTTTTTTCGTACTAAGCATTTGCAATTCCTCCTCAATCAATTTACGTTTCCTCCCAGATGTTGCTTGGCACATTTTTTTTTTTTGGCATCTAAATATTGCAAATATTTCTGTCTAGCTGAAAAGACAGAAGCTCTAAGCTCTTTACTTAGTACCACATTCTCTAATAAATAACAGAAGATAACGAACTGAACTGCACTGACCCCGCACAAAGAAATCAAGAAGCCAGCAATAAATCTAATCTAAACCAAAAGGGATTTGAAGGTAGCTGGTTGGCAAACTGCCAAAAGCAATACAGAACATGGGTAAACTTTAGGGACATGCGATCTAGTGGATCTAGTGATGTAAAACCACCATCAGTACGCTAATGAAACCAGCTGGCCTGCGTAACGCGCGCATTTCTTTGGTTCAAAAAACCAAAACCAAAAATTTACGACTTTTTTAATGACAATATAATATAATTACGGTGTTTTCAAGGACTTTTTAAGAGCCCTTAAAAACAGAACAGAAATTAAGGAGTTTTTAAGGGCCCTTAAAAACAGAACAGAAATTAAGGAGTTTTTAAGGGCCCTTAAAAAGGCAAATGGAAATTAAGGAGTTCTTAAGGACTTTTTAAGGGCCCTTAAAAAGGCAAATGGAAATTAAGGAGTTCTTAAGGACTTTTTAAGGGCCCTTAAAAAGGCAAATGGA
Source organism: Macrothele yani (assembly GCA_039090855.1). Lineage (NCBI taxonomy): Eukaryota > Metazoa > Arthropoda > Arachnida > Araneae > Macrothelidae > Macrothele > Macrothele yani. The sequence goes on from CM077024.1 coordinate 44,520,513, forward strand.
AATTAAGGAGTTCTTAAGGACTTTTAAGGACTGTATGAACCTTGATAGCACCTGAAAATGAGATGAAACTGTCAATTGAGAGTCTGCAAAAAAATTCCAAAAGATGTTGTTTTCAGCATTTCTTTGAATACCCATAACCCCCCCCCCTCCCCCTAATTTTGGGTCATTAAGGATGGTGTCTTCCAACTGAAATTGAGTCTCTGGATATATAAAGAATTAAAAACGTTACTGTGCTCCCACAACTGCTATGAAAATGACTTCATGGATCACAATAGATATGGCAGTGTCCTGATGATATTATAAATAAGCACTAAATTTTAATTTAATTTTACAAAGAAGGCAGGGAAGAGGTTTGTTCTGCTGATTGATATATTAAGAAAAAATTATATGAAATGAGAAAACAAGACTTTTCCTGGAAAAATTCTGCAAAAAGCTATGAAGAACTAACTGCATTCAATTGTGAATATAAGTAAATGTAGGAACCCACTGCCCATTTGAAGTAATTTTTCATAATGATTAGCAAGAATATCTTAATGGTAATTCCTGGAGTTTTATAATGCACTGTGACTTACAACACAAATACATTGTCAAAATGATTTTGTCTTGCACATGAGCATCGGGAATGGGGGGGGGTCATGTTTTATAGGAGTGGCAGCTAATGGTCAACCGAGATGAGGTAGACTGCATCCATGTGTGTAGGTACAACTGTTAAAGCTAAATTATTGTGAAGACTACTTATTACTGAAGTACAAATAACATGTACTATGATGTATGATGAAATGTTACAGTCAACTTATGTGACAGTGCTTAACAAACAAAAAATGTGATATAAATAATTCAAATTATGAAAAAAAGAACCTGATAATGCTTAATTCTACCAGAATGGTCTTCCCTTCCTTCCTTTCTCACCGTATAGCCGCTTATAGACCTTAGAGTTGCTCCCAGAGGTCATTAAACCCCCCAACAAAAACAAAAGGGGGAAAATTATCATTCAGCAGATGAGCTTTCTTTGCAGAGAACAGCTTAGTGACATGTAAAAAAAAATAATACATTGTTTGATGCAATATAAAAAATACAAAAAAATTCTATGTAAAAATACAATGTTTATACATATAACACTGTATGTAAAAATACATATAAGTGACATGTAAAAACACATATAAGTGACATGTAAAAATACAATGTTTGATGTAATTAAAAAATAAAAACTACAATAAATAAATATAGTGACATAAAAATACAATGTTTAATGCAATTTATAACAAGTTTTGAAGTTCTAAATTTCTTCATAGACGGTAGCACAAAGGTTTGCTGATACACCTGCTACCATTCGCAATACTGACTTTGACCACGTCTGACACATGAGGAGGAGACCTCCAGGTTGATGATCACTTACATTCATGTTGTATACAAAGTGGTAGCTTTAAAATAATCCAAGCAAGGTTGAGAGTACAGGTTTTTAGTTACTGTTCAAAATTTGGCATTTCTATACAAGTGAAAAATTTATGATATGATTATGATTAAGGGTTTAACAACTACCATGAGCAACTCATTGGGCTGTAAGCAGTCGTCCGTCCCTAATTTGGGGCCACTAGTTCCAGGGAAGGGAGAAAGCCAGTGCTGTAAGACAAACACAACATCTATGCCTCAATGGGATTCGAACCCGAACCTATCTCGTACAAATGGTCATTCATAAAGCCATTGCTTAGACCACTTTACCACCGGGACAGCCAAGTGAAAATTTGAATAAACCTAACATTTGAGAAAAAATTTCTTCATGTACTGGGCAGCTCACCATGTAGTGTGACAGTTCCACAGATGTTTAATAATTTTTTAACAGCAAATTATCAATTTTAAATTAATTCCCCTTCATTTAAATTACTTTTTAAATTTATCTTTGAGGGAAGATAAGTGTGTTCTTTCTGTGTCCATTTGCATTGAGAAGGATTTTTTGTAGAGAAATAACTCTAATAAATTCCATGGCTGAAATATTCTCTACTAATAATATAAACCAAGGTCAGGATTTCAGCAATTGGATATGCCTGAATCACCAGATTTTACTGCTGAGTACATTGCATTATCACATCCGAAAATTTTTTTCCTAAATAACTTGTGTTATGTATATGAATACTCAAAGTTCAAAGTACACCCTTATGATTTATATTATAGAATTTCATTAATTGGGGGGGGTTACCTAAAACTATATGCATGATTAAACACCTAAAGACAGAAAATTAATATGACAGTTCAACAAAACTCAACGCTCCTGATATTCATTATGGCACAAAGAAAAATAAAAGTAAGTGTGGGTGGGGAGTGGCAGCAAAGTGCAAAGACACAACTGTTTTATAATATGTTTGGGAGGGAATATCTTGAAAGCTGTTAGATTAACATACATGAACACTATGCATCCTCCACCACTTCTATTATATGTACAGTTGACAGGGTGGAAATGCAGAGAAAAAAATCTACATGTTATCCCTTTATTACTAAAAATTTTCAAAGGCTTCGTATGTTACAACTGCATGTGTGGGTCACTTCCAAGTCAAATCAACCAAAGCATAAAACTCTGAGGTCATGGATTTAATTTATTTTTGGCATACGAACATAATAAAATATAAAAATATTTTATTATATCTCTAGGTACATTACTTAGAGATAAACATATGTTTTTTAATTTTCTTGATTGCATGTTTTTGAGTTATGGAATTTTCAAAAATGCTAAAATTGCTCAAAAATCGCTGACTGTGTTACCTTTAAATTATATTTTTTAAGGACCTGTCAAAGCTACAAACCTGGGTGAGGTGTCATTTTAAAGCTTATGAGATGAGCTTTCATTGGAAGTGTAACTTGCCATGTTTTGAAAAAAAAAGTTATGTTTTCCAAATTTAAAATTTTATAATTTCTCAAAAACGATTCTTTTTTAATTTAAAAAAAAATTTTAGTCAAAAAACAATTTTAGCATTTTTTTAAATTCTAACTCAAAAATGGGCAGTCAAAGAAGTTGATAAAAAAATATTTTATTATATCACTGAGTAATGTACAACTAAGCAAAAAATAAATTAAATCCATGTCAAAAATGTTCTGTGCATTCGTTGATTTGACATGGAATGACCCATGTGTTAAATATACATATTCATGACTGCATGGAAGCCCTTGCAAAACTGCTGAAATTTCTACTAGCCAATGTGGCTAGTGGAATAAAAACTTTACTAGCCAAGTGAAAAAATCTACTGGCCGTGCAAAGTTAAAAAATATTAATAATTCAGTAACTTCTCTACTTACGATTCTATGAAATTAAATGGGTGAATTTTTTTTCTTTCTAATGAGAGACCCCTCCCCCATTAAGTTGATATAAACAGATGCAGAGCAGTTACTGCATAAGATCATTACATACACTGCAAATATTGCATATGCTTTTGTTCCAAAATGATTGAATTTTTGACAATTTATTTTCAGGGCTGTAAAACATCATTACTTTTACTATCTTGATTTACGCATACATAATTTAGTTTTGAGAGGCCATTGAAGTTAGATGTCTAATTTCTTTAATAATATTTTAAACAAAGGAACAAAAGCTAGGATATATATATATGCATAAAGTGGCACTAATAATGTTGATACACTTTACTGCTAATATGTACTGTGTCTGATCTTCCCATCAGAGGTATCTGCCCACCACAATTGAATTGCATTTTGAGGATCAAAATCTTCAATTGAAGGGCCATTGTATCTGATCATCATTAAGTCATTTAAAGTGTCACTATTCAGACATGCCCGATTACTCGTTTTTATGAAGTTCGTTGCTGAAAAGCCACGCTCACAAGAAGCAGTACTACATGGCATTAGATGCAGCAGCTGCATCATCTTAAAAACATTGCTATAACAGTTTGTTTCTTTTTGTTCAGCATGTATGTGGCTAAACAGAGATTCAAAGATAATTAATTCTTTTACATGTAGATAGCATTATACTTTGTGCAAGGAATACCATGGGAAAGGTTGGCATGGCAAAGATACATTATACCATGGCAAAGGTTGCTTTAGTAACTTCACCCTTTGGTCACGCCTGGCTGATCCATCAGCAGATTAAGTTTCTCTCAAAGCTCACCTTCACTTCCATTCATTTTCGAAGCAGTTGCAGGAACACGGGTGAGAAAACTGAACTCTATATTCATACACAAGTGGGAGAGGGGGTTGGATAAAATAGTTGCTCACTTGGAGAAAAATCTACTGGCCATCGTTGGCTACTATATTAAAAAATTTACTAGCCGGTACAAGGTATCTGGTCGCCATTTGGCTACTGACATTCGCAAGGGCTGCTGCATGGTTCCTATAAAAGTAATAAAACTTACTTTATATTAAAATGAGGTGTGTGAAAATTTTAACAAAAACACAATTTTCAAAGCCTTCCTGATGACCAAATGTTTGAAATTTTAGGTATACTGTATTATCAAAAGTATTTGGACACCACAATGTTTGGGGACAATGGCTTTATTATCACAATTAGTAGTTAGTCGGTCCTTTTGTTTGTATGACAGCAGCTGCGTGTCAAGGCATATTATCAACTAATTTCTGGTAGGTCTCGACAGGAATGGCTCACAGTTTGTTCAGCAAATCTGGTGCCAGAGTGGAGAGACAAGACAGTCGTTGTGGTCGATTTTGCATCTGTCGCTCCAGTTCATCCCAGAGGTGTTCTATGGGATCAAGATCTGGACTCTGAGCAGGCCAGTCTAACAATTCCACCTCATTTTCAAGAAACCAGTCCTGTCACACGCTGTGCAGTGCGGCACAGAGCTCAATCATGTTGGAAGACACAATGGTCGTTTCCATAATACTGCCACATTGTTGGTAGGGTAGAATTATCCACAACGTCAAGGTACACTTCAGAGTTCATGGTTTGTAGTATAATAACCAACAGGCTGAGTCTCCTCCATGAAAAACAACTCCATACAATGTTAAAGCCTCCACTAAACTTAACAGCTGGAAGAACACAGTCTGATGAAAATCGTTCACCAGGCTGTTGCCAAAACCAAACATGCCCATCAGACTCTGACTCATCACTTCAAAGAACAGCTTTACAGACACCCAGAGTCCAGCACAATGGGAGACATACCACTCTGAACATTGCTTTGCATTCACGGTAGTGATGTGTGCCCCGCTGGTCTACCATAATAACCCACACTGTGCAGCTTTCTGCGGATAGTTATGGTACTATTCGAGCCATTACAAGCATTTCTTCCTTCAGCAGTGATGGAAACAGCAGAGTAAAAATGGGATTTCTTAACATTTCTTACCATGGCTTCTCTGTCATGTTCCCTCAGTTTATGCAGCCTTCCTGAACATTTTTTTGCTGCAGTTGCAACATCCTGCTTGCATCTCTTCACAACATCCCTTACAGTTGATTTTGGTATATTTAGTTTAACTGCAATGCTCCGTATGGAAATGTTACTCAAATGATATCCTATGGCCAGCTTATGTTGAAACTCAGAAAGTTCATCCCATATGCGCATTCCTGCCAACATTGGCAAGAGTCTTGTCAGTAGTAACTACTATTACTGAGCGGCATACAAAGACGCTTTTTCATGAAATGATCCATCTTTGTGAAAAGGAAATATGCGCCACAACAAACAAAGACACTAATAAAACAAACTTAACACATGAGAAACACAAAGCTGATTCCCCTGGTGAGGGCACGATAGGTAACACTGCGAGATTTAAGTTAGAAACTTCCACCAGTAAAAATTAATCAGATGTGTTCAGAATTCAACAATACTTGGCAAACGGGAAATCCAAGCAAGTGAACGTGCAGTGTGCAAACCTCCACTAACATATGATCATACTGCATCTATCCTCTAAAATTCCAGTTTATGATACGAAAGGAGGGGGAAAAAAAGCTGAGTGTTTTAACTGGGTGAAAAATCAAAACATACAGCAAGAATGGGGACTGTCAGTTTGTCTTTTGTTGACTCTGCAGCTGCACAACATCCATTGCTTAATTTTTCTTTCTGCTGATATCTTTCTCTCCCTATTTCTTCACTGTCGCCTTCCTTTTTTTTTTTTTTTTTTTTTTTTTATGCCCTCTGATAACAATGGTTTCATCCATCATTGTAAAAGAACTTACAGCCTGAGGACCATGAGCACGTGATATCAAAGCTTTAACTATTTTAGATAAATGGTGTAACTTTGAGAATATTAATACTTTAACATCCTGCATCAATTTACAAATTTTCCAACTTCATCACTTCTGTTTTCGGGAATTTCCCTTCCCTTATCAAGCTTAAATGCAGAACCTTATGGGATATTTAACAACCCAATAAAGTGGGAACATCGCGCGAAGCCCGTGGGGGGGGGGGGGGGGGGGTCAGGCCCCGTGCTGGCCCAGGAGGACACGTCCCCCTGCTACATCTGCCTGAGGTGTCCTTGGCGCCTTAAGCCGATGAAAAAAATTGTGACAGTATTTAATTAGTATGCACAAAAAAATTAAATGTTTAAAATTTTTTGTAATGAAATTAATTTTTTTTTCTTTCTCTAGCGTGCGCATTCTCATTTTTGAAAAACAAAAACTACCGCACTGTTAGAAAGAAGAATGTGATGCGCAAAGTTTAATATTTTAAACATCTATTAACTTTGAGGCAGTTTTAACATTAGATTCTTTAGTTTCGAACTCCACCCACATGGGCGACGAATCGTCTGTGATTTCTGAATAGGGGCGACATTGAGTCTGCTTTCGGTTTCGCTAGCATCATTCATTGATATTTTCTGTCCCCCCCCCCTGTTGACGGGAAAAGACGATCTTAGAGAATATTCACGACTTTTTATGTTCAGAATGTCCAGAACTTTCTTTGTTCTTGAAATTATAGAAGGTCATTGGAAAAATAGCCATTCATTGTCTGTGGTTCAGCCATTTAGTCAGTGAGCGATTGATTCAGTTAGTTAGTAGTCAGAATCGGAGTCTTGTTAAAGTAGGAGAGGTTCAAAATTCCCTCAGTTTTGTTATTGGAATCATTACTGTAACGGCTTACTTCCCGTGAAGTTCTTATAGTAGTTTGAAAACGTGAAGAAGACCGACTTTGTGATAGTCAAAAGGGCCTTTAGTGATACAAGAGTTTATGTTCTACAAGTGGATATTTTCGGATATTGTTAGTGACTTTCTTGTGTTAAAGCTTGTGCACACTGGATATAGTGAAACTCTTTGATGTTATAATTTTTCGTTTTCCTTATTTGTGGATGACACCTTAAAAAAAAGGAAAGGAAAGAAAATCGTGATCTGACTCTTCGGCTACTTTAAAGAGGTAATACTTTTATATTTTAAAAATCGCACATTTATTTTTATTCTTAAAAAAGTTTATTTTTGAAATAATTAAGTTCCTAATTGTATTTGTAACGGATTATTTATTTATTTATTTTATTTTTATTTTTTTAAAGGGGAATATAGATAAATAAGTTTTATCTTGTTTGAGATTTTTTATCAGAGCGAGCTTTTTCAAGAAATACATTTTCAATAGTATTTCTTGAAAAAGCTCGCTCTGATTTTCATTCCAACAAAGACTTTCAAATCTCTAAAATATTTAAAAAATTAATAACATATTTTTAATTTTTAATTTTAAATTATCAGATTTGCAAAACTTTTGATTCATTCGTTTGACCTTTTCAAAAAATTTAAAATTAAAATTTCCCCCTTTTTTAAAATAAGAATGGTCGAAAAAGAATAATTAGTGGCATTTTGTGATTTTATTTTATTTCTATTGTTATTATTTTTTTTTTTTTTATGAAAGTAGGCAAAACAAATTTTTTCTTGCTGTAATAAACAGTACAGTATACAAAAGGCTTAGGGTTATTGCATTATTGTGTTTCTCTCTTTCAGATCTTCGTGGAACAGACATTACAAAAAGAAAGAAAAGTGGTCATGAATTTAGAAAAGATAAAAGATTTAAGGAATTGCAAGAATCAGCAAAAGCTTGTTCTAAAATAACCTCTTTTTATGTCAAACTGCACTCAAGCACTTATCCTAATCCTAAAAATGAAAATAGCCTCCAATTAAGCAGCCAAGAAACAGTCACAGATTTAATTTCTTCATTTAATGAGTATCAAAATGAAAATCACAATTGTAGCGTGTGTGAAACTTCAAAGATTGATTCTGATTCTAAAACTGAAGAACGTATTACAACAGGTCCTACGCCGACAATGGAACCTTTCTTCGAACTAAACCCTTTACCACCACCTCTGCTATCATCAGAAATAGAATCTGTGGAAGAAGAAGTTTCCTCAGCAGAGACAAAAGATTACTTTAAAAGGCCCAGTGAAAAATGATTTATCAGATTTTTTTTTCTTTCCATCCACGTCAACCCGAAGAAAAACATTTGCCTTTTACAGAAAAAAAAAAAAAAAAAAAAAAAGCAATATTTTCCATCAAACAAAGCGACGGGCAATTATTTAATAGATAATGGCTATCTTACAATGAAGCAAATAAAAAATTGTATTGTTTTATATGTTTAGTCTATAGCAGTGGAATTTCAGCTTTTTGCTTAGGATCTGAAGATTGGAGACATGTTCACCAAAGGATAGAACAGCATGAAACCTCCAAAACTCACATACAATGGGTTATTTTTTTCATGGCAGAAAAACAGAAGAAATTGACCGATGATCTACTTTTTAATAATCAAATGCAAAAGAGAAGGCAAGAGGTTTTGGAAAGAGAACATATTGTACAAGTCATTGTCGATGTTTGAAGGTGATAGGAAAACAAGGTCTTGCTTTCCGAGCATCTACTGAACAGGCATACACTTTTGTTGAATCAATAAACCACTGTAATTTTCTGGAAATTATATTACTGCTCCGCAAATATGACACAACGTTAAAAAAACATTTGGACGCTATAACAGCAAAAAGTGAACAACTCCATCAGGCAAGAAAACATAAAGAGAAGGACACTGGAAAGAAGAACAAAGTAGCGGGAAGAGGAAGTTTTGTTACATTTCTTAGTAATAACACTGTAATGAAAATAATCAAAATCATTCTAGAAGAAATGAAAGAAAGAATATCAGCAAGTGTAAAGAAAGCAGTGAAGTACTCAATATTAATGGACACAATAATAGACATTTCAGGCAACGATCAGTGTGCGTTTGTGGTCCGCTATGTGGAAGGACATGAAGTATTTGAAACTTATCTCTAAAGTGTGTCACATCGACTATGGCTGAGGGGCTATTAACTTCATTAAGTAATACTCTGAAAGAAGTGGAGATACCAATCAAAGACTGCGTGGGCAAATGCCTGTGATGCTGCTTCAAATATGAGTGGGCCCTACAATGGTCTTACTGCCAAACTATCAGACATAATACCAAATCACATCCATACATGGTGCTACACCCATGTATTAAATTTAGTACTCTCTGATACTGCACAGATACTGCCCATCACTATATCCTTTTTCAGTCTGCTCCAGGAAACACAAGTTTTCTTGAAGGAATCGTTAATGAGGCAGCAAAAACATACAGAAGAAAGTCCAGCTTATAAGCTGGAAGCTATTGGAGCTACTCGTTGGTGAAGTCGAAACAATGCCAGTGTTAAGATATTTGGAAGGATTGACCACTGGACATCACAGTCAGAGAAAGCCCAGTCTTAACCAGCTAAATATGTTTTCTTCGAGCTAACAGTGACATTATTTAAGATATCTTCATCAACGGACTTTAATGCCAAAGTCAGAAGTGATGCCGCAGCTCTACTACAGAAATTCGTCAGTTTTGAAACGATAATGACGGCTATGATTTTTCTTCAAATTTTCAAGATTACAACAACACTGTCTGACTATCTGCAAACAAAAAACCTGGACTACGCTCAGGCATGGAGGTTGGTTGAGTCAGCTGTTTCAAGACTCAAAGCTGTTCGAAACAGGTTTGATGAAACTTTGGGTGCAGCCAAGACCTTCATATTGAAGTTTACAGAAAAGATTGAACATTCTTCAGACAGAGACTTCCTTAAAGAGATAAACATTGAAACTGATTTTAGAAGAAAACGACAAAGGAAAATCAAGAAGATGGTATCGGAAGTGTGTGATGACAAAAAAGTTCAATCTTCACCTGAAGATGAATTTAGAGTCCATGTATTCAACTGCATTGCGGATACAGTTATCCAAACAATGGAAAATAGATTTGTGAAACACACAAATCTGTACTTGGACATAGCTTTGTTCGATCCAAAAACGATTTAACAAAAATAAACCTGACGAACTTCCAACAAATGCGCTGGAAAAGATTTGTGAGTTGATTCCTTCATTAGATAAGGGGAAGCTTAAGGAAGAAATACTTTGTAAATGTTTGGTCTAGCATATGTAGGAAATCCATGGATGAAGATTACAAGACTGATGCATTTAAAGAGACTGAATGTGACCAGTGTGACCAACACCCTGAAGAAAATTTGGATGAGGTCGAAGAGGATATAGTTTTTACACCATGCAATTCCAAAAATCAGTGTAATACATGCATCAAATGTGCATTTGGAGTGATTGTTGAGTAACATGTATAGTCTCCCGTATACAGAACTTTATAAGGTTTACAAGTATTTACTCACTATTCCATTAACGCATGCCAGCTGTGAAAGAGTTTTTTCCAAATTAAAGCTCATAAAAACTAGACTGAGGGCATCCATGACCAACGAAACCTTTGAAGCGTTTGTCTTGATGCACACTGAGAGAGATATTTTAAATACCATCGAACCTGATTTCATAATCAACAAACTCTGTGCATCGAGTTCAGAAATGAGGCGACTGCTCGCTCTATAATTCAAGAACTCTGGACAATGCCGACATTATGTTTATTGTTCATTATATCAATGAATCAACTTTTTCGAGCTTTTTTAACTTTACAGTGTTTCTTGTGAATAAGTTTATTCTACTCTAATTTGAAAATTTGGTGGAAAAATTATGTAGTTTAAAATTAAGCTAGAAAAGCGACGACTTCTCGTTTCATTATTCAAGAACTTTGAACAATGCCAACATGTTCTTTGTTTATTATTTAGATTAATGTTTCTCAAAATCATTTGAATCCTGATAAAAAAGTTTATAAGTTCCTTAACTTTTTTTTTTTGTTAATTGTTGTTGTTAGTATAAGTAAATAGATTTACGGCAGTAAAAATTATTAAAAATATTTCGTGCAGAAATTGTCCAAGACCAATCAATCACTTTATTTATTTCTGCTACATACATAGTACAAGCAGATGGTCACAGGAAAATACCATCAGGTATAATTGAGCCCAGACCATAAATCACCAGTTAAACAGAAAGAGTCGTTAAACAGAATGCCATTATTTTATATAGGTTTTGCCTATGGAGATGAAAACACCAGCACGTGACTGCGTACGATTATTAAGTTTGAAGGCGCCCTCATCACCCTTTGTCCACCGCCCTCCCAAAGCACCCAGCACGGGCCTGGGTGAGGGTAATTATGGGAGTAATCTTTGCTGCATCTGACTTCTGGTTTTGGAAATTTCCCCCTATTTTCAAGCTGAAATACAAATATTTATGCAGTAAAACGATATTAACAAGAATATGAAACAGAGGCAACATTGCGAAAAAAAAAAAAAGAAATTACGGATAAAATGAACTGCGTCAATCTCCTGTTTTCGAAAGTTTCATAAGATGGAATTCGATCCTTAGCCCCATCACCTCCCTCGCCTTGAAAAAAACATTATGTTCCCTTGTGCATCAATCTCGCAAACGACAAAGTTAATGAAAAAGGTAGAGTTCTTCGAATTCGCGGAAGAATGAGTTAAGTGACAGATGGGGCGAATACTTCTGTGAGTTATTAGATCAGGAGAGCAAAAATGATTCTGAGACAGATGCAGATGATGTCACAATGAAGGATGAAAGCACAGGAGGGTTCTCAAGAGAAGAAGTGTGTAAAGCTCTAGAATCTCTTCAGAATGGTAAGGCTCCAGGAGTTGATGGCATAACTGCAGAGATGTTGAAGTATTGTGGTGACTCTATAATTGACTGGTTAACTGAAATTTGCCAGTTGTGCTGGGAGTTAGGAATGGTCCCTCGGGATTGGAAGGATGCTATCATTGTTCCCTTGTATAAGGGAAAAGATGATCAGACTGAATGCAAGAACTATCGTGGTATTAGCCTACTGAGTGTGCCAGGGAAAGTGTTTGGTAAGGTTGTTATTGAAAAAGTATGGGGTCTTACACCAGAGAAAGTGTGGGATGTTCAGAGTGGTTTTATGCCTGGTAAAGGCTGCACTAACCAGATTTTTGCATTATGCATGATGATTGAAAAGTATCTGGCTGTTGGGAAGAAAGTTTTTACTGCCTTCATAGACTTAGAGAAAGCTTACGACCGAGTCAATAGGACACTTTTGTGGAAGGTATTGAATGAATATGGTGTTACTGGGAATCTACTTAATAGTGTAAAAGCCATGCATGCTGGTAGTAGAGCTTGTGTACGAGTGAATGGTGTTTTATCAAAATGGTTTTCCATTGGTGCAGGAGTTAGACAAGGTTGTGTAATGTCACCATGGCTGTTTAATATATTTATGGACGCATGCATGCGTGAGGCCAAAATAGATAATAGTGGTTTATGTCTTGGTGATATCCGTGTGTGCAGATTGCTGTATGCTGATGACACTGTCCTGTTGGCAGAGAGCAAAAGTGAGTTGCAGAGTATGTTGACTCGGATGCACGAAGTTTGCATGAAATTCAAACTGAGTATAAATAAGGGAAAAACCAAAGTTATGGTGTTTGAGAGAGGAATGGGTAGCACTGAATGTAATGTAAGTATAAATGGCACTGTGATTGACCAGGTGAGTGAGTTTGTGTATTTAGGAAGCATGTTTGACAGAGAGAACAAGTTGGATGGTGAAATCAGTAGGCGAGTGAATTCTTCTTTGAAAGTCATAGCTGCTCTGGGAGGTTTTCACAGGAATGATGGTTTCTCTAGAGAGTCCCGCATGGCTGTGTATGAAACAGTAATTGTTCCTACTCTGATGTATGGCAGTGAAACCTGGGTACTGCAGAAGAAACATAGGAGTCGTTTGTGTGCTGGAGAAATGCGTTACTTACGTGGGGTTTGTGGCAAGACACGATCTGATTGTGTGAGGAATGAAGATGTTTTGCAGTTGTGTGATGTAAAGTAAAATGTTGTTAGCAAGGTGGAGATCAATATGCTTCGGTGGTTTGGCCATGTTGAAAGAATGAGTGATGAAATGCTTACTAAGAAAATATTTTCAGCCCAAGTGGCAGGAAGGAAAGGTAGAGGAAGGCCAAGGAAGACATGGGTGGATCAGATTCAGGAGTGTCTGCATGAGAAAAAGATTATGAGTATGAAGTATAAAAGATCTTGTGTACGGCATGTAATGGATATCAGTGAAGCACGAGGTGTATGTTAAGATCGCTGTAAATGGCGCAGTTTGATACGACAACAATAAGTAAAAATATCTGGAAGTTTGTATTTCTTTTTGGAGCTAACCTCTGAATCTCAGAGAACAGCTTAGTGATATGTATGTATGTATCTATCTATCTATCTCATACGTGAAGATTACGGGAAAATTTTCATGGTGACTAACCTCCATTTTCGCAAATTGTTGTGCACCGTTTCAAGCTGATATTCAAACATTTATTCAATAAAATGATATTTAACAAAAATACTGAACACAACAACAACATTGGGAGAAAAATTATATTACTGCAAAATGTTTTGCTCCGATTAACTACCGTTTTCGAAAGTTTTGAAACACGAAATACTGTCCTTAGATGAAAATGACCCCCCCCCCCCAATTTTTTTTTCTTCAGTTTTGATCTTGAGAAGGAAGGATCTAAATGATGATGATGATAAAATGCAAAATTACACGAATCTGCTTAAGAATCTCATGTATATCATAATATAGTTGAAAAAAAATTAAACAAAAGGAAAATTCGCAGAACCCGTAATTTTGACAGTGAGTTCCATAGTTTCGTAGTCAGAAAACTCAATCTGCAGAAACAACGGACATTCCATAGTAGTTGTCAGGTATGTATGCGGCATATTTGCTTTCAAAGTTACTGATAACAAGACAGAATATCCCAGCTTTATATACATACCTCCCCACTCACAGCACACCTTCCTATGCAGCTTTTCTTTGCACTTATGCAAATAAGTGTCCAAATACTTTTGATAATATAGTACATACTTTATTCAACATGTGGAAGTTATTAGGGGGGATGGTGATGTGAAACCCCACTCCCACCCACACACATACATACATAATATAAATAAATATATATATAATGCATATTATTCATATATTACACACATATTAACTAGCTACACAACAAATAGGTACTACAGCAGTTTCTTTTCCTGTACCACATTTTCTTTCAGTGTGCTAGAAATCCTTCAGAAATTATATTTTTGAAGTCTGGTTTCGCAGTTCAGATTATTAGGGTAATCTCTGGCAATCAATCAGTTCAGTTCTTGAAGTCCTACGGTGGTTTCAATTAAATTCCAAATGTAGTTCTGTGGATTTCCTGAATTTAATATAACAAAATTATTTGATATAGATGCAAACTTATAAAGTGATGAAAAAAGCCTTCCTTTCAGCATGCTGTTATCTTGAGAGCTTGTTCGATAACAGAACAAACTGTTATCAAATAAGCTCTCAAAGATGTCGCACATCATCTACTTTCACCATTTGCATGGTACTGTACTGTTTTCAATCAAACACTGTAATTCACAAAATAAATGAAACTTGAAAGGAACTCTGTTATCATTTTACATTTTCAGAAATGAAATGACTGAGGAATCTCAGATCGTTCTAGAACATAAAACCCCAGATTTCTAGTTTTTGAATGCGACAAAAACCCATAATTGCAGGCTATGCAGGGATTGCAAACAGGTCTGAGTTATGTAAAATTTGAAAGAAATTTAGGACAATGCGTATTGTTGATATGGCATGAAATACACTGCCGGACAATTGCTAAAGACGGATGACAATAGCAACAATAGCAACCATAAAATGGAAGGCAGGAAAATGTGGAAATTAGCATAAGTGCAGGATACAGTAAGACGTGTTGTGCGTATGCAAATTTTGGATTGCCGAACTTGTTCGTGACGTCATAGCGCTGATAACAGATATAAAGGATTTGACGCGTATTGACCGTTGTTGTTCAAACGCAAAATTGAAAGAGAAAGAATCAATTGACGAACTTGCAATTTTCAGTATGTCTTCCTGACATCACCTAGATGATATTACGCGTGGCCGTATTATTGGCAAGATTGAAGAAGGGCGAAAAATAACAGATGTTGCCAGGGAGTTCGACGTCATCCACAGTGTTGCTTCAAGGCTTTGGAAATCATTTCAAACAAATGGAGAGTGTAGCAAACGTCACAAGGGAGGTCGTGTTCGCAGTACGACACCTGCAGAAGATCAGTACATAGTGCATCAACAAAAAGACACCGTCGCAGCACAGCTAGTGAGGTAGCAAATCAGTTCATGGCTGCTACTGGCAAGCAGATCTCCCGAAAAACTGTCGCCAGACGTTTGCATGAAGGAGGACTATACGCCCCCGTCCTATTGTGTGCATCCCATTGTCCAGACGTCACCGTACCGCCCGTTTGCAATGGTGCCATCAACATCGCAATTGGACTGATAACGACTGGTCTGCTGTCCTCTTCTCAGATGAGAGTAGATACAGTCTATCGTCTGATTGTCGACGACAACTGATCTGGCGTGATAGTGGTACTGCATATTGTCCAGCAAACATACAGGAAAGGGACCGATATCCGACATGTAGTGTCATGGTATGGGCTGGCATCATGATCAATGGTCGTATGTCCCTCTATGCGCTTCCAACTGGGACTATGACTGGCCAACGATACATTAATGATGTTCTGCTACCTCATGTTCGCATGTTCCGTGGTGCTGTCGGTGATAGATTCATTTTCATGGACGACAACGTAACATGTCATCGAACAGTCGCTGTCCAGGAGTGTCTTGAGAACGAGGATATTCAACGCCTCGTATGGGCAGCACGTTCTCCAGATCTGAATCCCATTGAAAATGTGTGGGATGCTTTGGGGAGGAGTCCTGCTGGTCGCCAATGCCCTCCAATAAACAAGGACAGCCTCATCCGTGCACTGACAGAGGAATGGGAAAAATTACCCCAACAGCTGCTTGATAATGTTGTGCAAAGCATGACACGACGTGTGGAATCTTGCATCACCCTCCATGGTGGCCATATCCCGTATTGACATCTTACGCCAGAACGCCTGCGGACGGTAATTGCATTTTTTTCACGTTTATGTATTCTGCACAAAATGGCCTGTTTGTCCTTTGAACACGTTCCAAAGCCTTCTGGATTTCAGAGCACAATAAATTGTCTTTCTTGTAATGTCCTGGCATTCTGACATTATTTTATTTCACTTGGCATCCAACCACACTTACTTTTTTATGCGCTATATAGCCGTTTATGATGTATTCTTAGCAATTGTCCAGCAGTGTACTAGTAAATAGTACATGGTTGTAGTACAATAGACTGCTGGCATGGACTTATGAGAAGCATGTAGACATGATACTTTTTTACCCTATGTAGTGCTGCATGGTGAGCGCAAATATTTGGCTAAGATCAAGGAAAATTCCAACACAGGACGATCCACAATCTTATAAGGAGGAAAGTGTTCACAGCTGGTGTGGTTGCTGCTGGAAGTGGACATGCTCAGAACAATGTACTAATTAGGTATGGAAGTGGGAATCAGTGATTTCATCACTTGGTTTGGTACTCACAAACTGCTGTATGGTGTGTGTGCATATATATATATATATACACTATCTACCAACAAGTAATTGGACACCCCTGCAATCGACGATATCTGCGGTCCTGATACATGTCACGGCCGCCGCCGTTAAATATCGTGTGGGAAACAACAACGCAATCAGTCGTATGCGAGTTGCCACGCAGTTCGGAGCTCTCTGATTTCGAGAAAGGTGTAATCGTCGAGTATCACAGAAATGGCTGATCCATACATGACATATCCAGCGAGTAGAAGTACCCAAAATCGACAGTGGCCTACATGATTGGCATGTGGAAGATGAGAGCTGACTGTCGGAATGTGTCCCGACCCGGCAGACCCACAAACGGGTGCTGGCCAGAGAAATTCGGAAGAACCGCACCAAATCGATGGGCCACATCCGCGAGGAGTTTCAACAGGCATCCGGGAGTGTTTTTTCGATGAATACCATCCGCTCGGTTATCATGGACATGCTGCCTCCCACAAGCCTTTGATCACCAAGTCCAATAGCGCTGCTCAGCTAACGTGGTGCAAAGAACGTCGACAGCGGACCGTTGAACAGTGGAAACAGGTTCTCTGGAGCGACGAATCAATGTTCACCCTTTACCGTTCGGATGGCAGGGTCTGAGTTTGGCGTCTGCCAGGAGAACGCCTCCTGCTGGAATGTATTGTGCCAACTGTGAAGTTCGGCGGCAGTGGAATTATGCTATGCGGGTGTTTCTCCTGGTATGGCACGGGACCCTTGGTCGCAATTCCTGGTAGACTCAATGCCGAGAGCTACTGCACCATTTTGGATGACCATGCGCTTCCTACGTTGTGGCAGTTTTTCGGGGTGAACCCATGTTACTTTCAGGATGACAATGCCACCTGTCATGTTGCGAGGTCCACCATGGCTTGGTATGGTGACAATGGGGTTAATCGAATGGACTAGCCTGCGCAGAGCCCGTACCTTAACCCTATCGAGCACCTCTGGGACGAGTTGGAGCGTCGACTTAAGGGGTGCCCCCACCGCCCGAAATCGGTGAAGGAACTGACTTGTCTTCTCCAAGCCGAGTGGAAGAAAATACTGCTAGCACTCGTACAACGCCTGGTTGAGAGTATGCCCCGGAGGGTCGCAGCTGTAATCGCCGCTCGTGGAGGCTCCACCAACTATTGAAGGTGAATAAACTTTGTTTTCCTTTGCTATCCCAGGTGTCCAATTACTTGTTGATAGATGGTGTGTGTGTATATATATACTTATTAATACTTATTTTGTAACTACCTGAAAATTTACTCATTTATTTAAGTACATTTTATCCTAGCACCAACTTTGTTCAATATGATAACACATTCCAGCATCAACTTTGGTCAATATGATAACACATTCCAGCACCAACTTTGGTCAATATGATAACACATTCCAGCACCAACTCTGGTCAATATGATGCAAGTTCATAATTTCTTCATAAAGTATACATGGCTTGCTTAAAAAACTACAGTTTGAATTTCTTCTGTGCCATTGCAGCAAATACACCTGTTTTGGCAGGTGTTATTTTACATCTGCCGAAGGTTCCCCACAACAAAAACGTTTTATATCACTAATAATGTTTTTTACTTAATAAAAAATTAAAAACACATACAGTAGATCTGTTGCTAATTTCTCATCACACTATTAAGCATAGAAAATTTATGAACTCATGTTATGGTCATACTAATCAAAACTAATTTCTTTTTTAGATCCAGAGAAACTATCAAATTCCCGTAACAAGATCAATGAATTCTTTTAGCTGTTTCATGATCTACCACAAAACAGGACTTAGCTTCAGTGGAATTCTAAACAAGTGATTTGGGGAAGTCTCGGAAGGAGGAGGGGACTTTATGACATGCAACAGAAATTTCTGTATCTTTGATTTAAATAAATAGTTAAAAAATAACACCGACACATTTAATTAATAACTTATGAAAATTCCCCACGAAATTTTCATTGAAAGTAACAAGGTTTAAAAAATTGTATAATTTGTCAGTGAGTGTTTGGTAGAAACTTTTTCAACTACATTCATCCTCCCCACCCTCACAATTGTTAATTATATCAACTACATGCCTTTCTAAAGCTGATGGTGAAACAGCAAATTTGCTATCTGACGCACTAAGTACAAATTGCAAAATTCTGTTGCAAAAAATCTTTCTGACAGTGTTAAAAAAATGCTCAAAATGCTCTCATGAGATGAAAGGTGATTTAATTTAATTGTTTTTCCCCATATAAGAGAGAAAATTGATTTTGAAAAGCTAAGTCAACATGGCACAGCAGCACCACGAGTCTTTTTAGAGCAATTAAAAGACCGCACTTGATTTAAATTTAAATAACTGAAGCTTATAATTTTTAAGGTGGCAAACAGAATATAGCCATTGCCTGGTTTTACTGTTCAACATATAACAAAACATCAGAAAACTTGGAAATTACATCACCCTGGAGTGAGAAATGAACCAGCATTTCCCAATTTTTGCTTGAGCATGCTTCCTGTTACACAGGCCAATATAATTTTCAGTGCCCACTCTAGGGAGATGTAATTTTTAAGTTTTCTGGTGTTATGTTACATGTTGAACAGGAAAACCAGGCAACAACTATTCGGTTTGCCACCTTAAAAATCCTGTAGTTGTTTCATGTACTTGTGAAGAATATTTATTCTACACATCCCCATGAAGATTACAATGTTCATAGCACAGACATTCTATCTTGCTTGGAATCATAAACACTGCCACTGCTAGAGGTCTGAAAAGACAATGATTTCTGAGCATAATGCATCAAATTTATAGCATCTATAGAGTTACTTAAAGCAGCTCTTTTTCTTTCTTTCTTTTTTTTTTTTGGGGGGGGGGGCTTAGAGAACTGTATTCTAATTTTAAAAAGGATAAAATAGTGTAAACAGGCAAGTATGTAATGAAGACACATTGCAGTAACTACCCTCAATGCAAGCTACATGAATAACAATGAGATAATAAATTGCCAATTATGGACATGCTGAAAGTTAATGCAGAGCATAACTTAAAAACAATCAAATGTAAATATGCTAGCATGCTATGATTTAAAAGAAAAATTCAAAATGAAATATGAGGAATGGATTTACCTTCACCACCACAGAGTTACTGCAAACAACATCCCCTTCACAGCTTCAATGTTGGCTTCTTTAATTACTTCTCTTTTCATGACAGACATTTTATAGCCATACACATTGTCCCAGTAGCTTACATACTCTCTGTGTTTGCCTGAAATTAATTATTCGAAATTAATTATTTCAGGATGATAGACTGTGATTCCACAGTTTAATTTCCACACAGTATATTAGTGAGTCATATATTATTTTAAGTTTACAATAATAATCATGAAGGTCGAAAAGTTCTCACTCGGAAAAGTATGAGGATAAACTAGAAAGCAAAGGCAATTTGTGAATTAAACTGATACTGCAAGTTACAACATGTGGACAATGTTTAAACATCATAACAGATGCTAGACAAGGTGACAGTTGCATTGTGCCACACTACATGTCAGTTCGGCTACAGAAGTGAGTGTGTAAAAAAGGAAGCTCCTCTTTTTGCTTTCATTACTGTTGAACACAGCATACCATAATATGATTTCATTCGTCAGGAGTGAAGCCCAGAGCTGTACATAAAAGAAATGTATCTACATACACAATCATCAAAACAAAAAACATGATACAAACCTGCAAAGAGCGGAACCACGATAAACAATAGAATGAGATAATTTAAAGAAAAAGTAATAAAACAATAACTATCAAAATATTAGAGGTTCCAATGATGACAAAATAAGTAGGTTATGCTTGATTGTGCAGCAATGAAATGGCTAGATTCATATTTTACTTTCCAGCACAAATGAGGCATTTGTGCAGTATTAGGTGTGCAACTTAATTCTCGGCCACGGGCACGACACGTTGACAGCAAATTATAGCAAATTGAATACGTATCTAATCAGGGAAATAATCCCCGTCGTGTTGGATACATTTGAGCCATCGGTCAGGGAGCTGCCAAATGCCACTGCGGAAAAAGAAGGCTGTTTCGAGTTGATAAAGTCATCAATACTTGTGTGGACCTCCTCGACAGAAGTGAAGTGCGCATCACTCAGGTGATGTTGCAGGGAGCAAAAGAGGTGACAATACGACGGGGCGAAGTCTGGAGAATACGCCGAGTGGGACAAAATCTCCTATCCCAGGTCGGTAATCGTGTTTAAAGTCGTTTTCGCGGTGCGAGGTTGCGCATTATCCTGAAGCAACAGGACCGACCTTCTGCCCTTGCCTGTGTATGGCCTTTTCGCCTCCATTGCGTCACTGACATGAAAGAGTTGCTAACAATAACCCTCAGCAATGACTGTTTCACCAAGTTTGGGCAACTCATTGTGTACGACACCGCGCTGATCCCACCATATGCACAGCAACAACTTCCTGGCATGGATATTCGGTTTGGCAGTACTGGTGGTAGGCTAACCTGGATAAACCCACGATTTGTGCCGCTTAGGAATATCATAGAGGATCCACTTCTCATCACAGGTCAAAATCTTGTGGAGGAAATCCTTCTTCTTGAATCTGGAGAGCAAAGACACAGCAACATCGTAGCGCTTAGACTTGTTCGCAGCTGTGAGTTGGTGGGGCACCCAAAGGCCCTTCTTGTGAATCCATCCAAGCTTGTGCAGGTGCTTTGCAGTGGCTTGTCGTGTTACTCCAAGTTTCTGGGCAAGCTCTGACTGTGTGCGACAGGGATCTGTGTCCAACAGTTGTTACAGTTCCTCATCGTCAACTTTCTGTGGCTGTCCCGGACGTTCTGCATTGCGGAGATCGAAATTTCCCTGCTTAAACTGCTGGAACCACTTCTTACACATACTGTAGGACACAGTAGCCTCACCCAAAGCAGCACAGATCATTTTGCTGGGCTTCCACGGCATTTTTTTTTTTTCAGCTGAAACGCGAACTTGCCTCAAATGTTGCTTCTCAAACGACATTGCTTTCACCTTTCAGCATCAACTTTTGTCCCTTCTGTCACTACAGCTCTGAGCGGTTACGGTTGCCTGGAAAGCTGTTGGATGGTGCTGCAATCAGTCATTATCGCACACAGCTATTCGCATTTGCCGACGTACTATGATCGCTTGTGGTTAGGGGCCGAGAATTAAGTTGCACACCTAATACTTCAATACATACTGGACTGGAAAATGCTTTATCACCTTATTTCAGATATTGGGGTTGAAAACCTGCCTTGCAGTATGTAGTACAAATTCTTATACACGATTACTATCAAGATAAGCATTCATGAATTTCTGAGAAATGCCAACAGCCATTCCACAGCCACACCTACCCAGTCGAGTCACATTATTGTGACCACCTCCTACTTTTGACGTCAACAGCGCATAGCCAATGAAAGAAGGTAAGTGTCATGAACTGGCTTGCAGGGTATATAAGGTGTACTGTAGGCATTCTGAAAACATATCACTAACTGCTGTCATGGATAAAAGGAGAGATTTATAAGATTTGCAAAAAAGGACGGTTATCAGCTTTCAGGCCAAGGGTGGCAGTATTTCTAAAACAGTGCAATTTGTGAACTGTTAGCGTACTGCTGTGGTTTAAGTGTATCGTAATTGGAGAAATGGCACCATTGTGAATAAGCGATGTGGAAACTAAGGAGCACCACGTGCCATTGATGTGAGACGTGAACGTCGGCTGCGAAGGTGTGTGAGGGCCGATTAACACGCTACAGTAAATCATCACTCCACCTTATTTCTGTTTCCGAAAAGCTTTGAAAGACGAAATTCCATCCAAAGACAAAAACCTTGGATCTGTGACTGGAAGTCCACACGTGAAGATTTGATTGGATTTTGCGGATATTGTTTTTGTCTGCAGGACCAAAATAAGATTTGCAACACCTGTCCTAATGATTCTGCTACGGGCGCTTGATCATCAATATCTACACTACTGCTGAATAATTAGGTCTAATACTATACAAGAACCAAAATTGAAACGCCTAATAAACAACTATGATATGGGGTACTAGATCATGCCCTGCTGAAGTAGTTCAATTATTTACTTAGGAAGTGAAATCAACTGTTACTGTTCAATTATTACTTATTACATAAACTTGTGACGTCCTGGTGTCATGGCCTGGAGTCGTTGGGATAGAAATTACGTCATTAGAAAATTTGGATTTGCTTATGTCATTAGAAAATTGTAGTCGCTCACGTACTGAAGTTAGAAATTATGATTGTATAAATTGTCTATATTCTAAAGGAAATTGTTTTGTATTTTATTTGTATAAAATAGAATTTATTAAGTGAGTTATGATTGAGGATCTGAGAGTGAAAAATTCTTATATGCAAAAATGTACCGGAGCTGACTCCCCTCGTAGTGGAGTGGCCTGATTGGAGCTCAGGATCTCTTGGCACTATATATTGGTGATTTTTTGGTTCTCGTGGCAGCTGCAGCTGGTTCCTTTTTTATATGATCATTGCACATTTGCTCTGTGTGTAACCTGCAGGGGCAGAAGTTGTTTTCCGTTCTGCTATGCTGCCAGGATTCGGAACCTGATTGTTCTTGAGTATCAGAAGCCGTGAAATTGTTTCCATTCTGCCATGCTGCTGGGACTCTGAACCTTTACCAGAGTGTTCTTGAGTATCAGAAGTAACGAAGTTGCTTCCGTTCTGCTATGCTGCCAGGATTCGGAACCTTTATCTGATTGTTCCTGAGTATCAGAAGTAACGAAGTTGTTTCCGTTCTGCCATGCTGTCAGGATTCGGAACCTTTATCTGATTGTTTTTTAGTGTTAGAAGTAACGAAGTTGCTTCCGTTCTGCTATGCTGCCAGGATTCGGAACCTCTTCCTGAGTATCAGAAGTAACGAAGTTATTTTCGTTCTGCTATGCTGTCAGGATTCGGAACCATTATCTGATTGTTCTTGAGTATTAGAAGTAACGAAGTTGCTTTCGTTCTGCTATGCTGCCAGGATTCGGAACCTTTATCTGATTGTTCCTGAGTATCAGAAGTAGTGAAGTTGCTGTGCGTTCTGCTAGTGAAGTTGCTTTCCGGTCTGCCAGGCTGCAAGGACTCGGACCCTTTACCTGATTGTTCCTGAGTATCAGAAGTAGTGAAGTTGCCGTGCGTTCTGCTAGTGAAGTTGCTTTCCGGTCTGTTATGCTGCAGGGACTCTGAATTTATACCATTAGATCCCAGTACGTGAGTGTAAAAGGTTTTTTTTTCCCTTTTGTTTAATTAATAGTTGCTGGCAGAGTTTACGTAGGGCTGTAGCATAATTGAAAGTCATTTGAAATTAGTGTATTCTCATGGGGTTTAAATAGTTAGTGTTATTGGAATTGTATTGCCTGTTTTTGTGTGATAAAATAATTGAAGCAAATAGAGTGAACATTTACAGTATGTTGGAATTTAACTTCAGTTTAATGTGTTCTGAAATAATTGATTTGTATTGGTACTAAAATTATTGAATGATAAAAGGGATTTAGCAGAGTAAAATGTGTATGAATTGTTATTTGTTTTTGTAAGATTATTTCAAAATCTGTCCACTGCACTTAACGTCCTAGTCGTGGGTTCGAATTCAGAGAGAGACAGATTACCGAGATAGTTAGATGGGTACAGTAAATTTTGGTGGGGAAGAAATGGCCAGGAGCGTTGCAAACTGTTCAATTATTTACTTACAAAGTGAAATACAATGCAATAAATTATACTCCTGCATAAATTCAGAAAGCAACAACTGCATTTAACATACCATACTATGCAAAATCTGGGCAGAAAAAAGCATATAAACTAAAATCAAAGTCTGCCTATATAAAGCAGCTATTAGACTAGCTTTATGCCTGCAAATCCTGCCACTCAAATGTAAAGAATACAGAACTTCGGAAGTTTCTGACTGTTAGTGTCACCAGTAGATTGCCCACACCAGATACACTAAGAATCAATCCCTCTCTCAAATGACATCACCTTAAAACAATGGATATGGTTAGGACATGCTCTTTCAATGCCCCAAGACTGCTTACCTCTCATCAATTTTACCAGTTTACTAGCAGTGGCAAACCCAAAAGGAAAATAACCTACAGGGGCCAAAAACTAACTACCAGTTCATACTAAAAAGCCCAAATTTAAGTCAAACTTGTTACAACCAGCAGGCTGAATGTGCAAAAACACAGCCAAAGAAAAGAAGTCAGTGGTGCCAATCTCAATGGGGGCTGCCAAAGTTCAAGCTGAACAAAGAAGGCATAAGTTAAGTAAGTCATATCATTAAGAGCATTGAATATAAAATGCAGTGATGGAAAGTTGTGAAATCATTTTTGGAGCAGGTAAAATACATTTTTGGAGCAGGTGAAATAAATTTTCGGAGCAGGTGAAACACATTTTTGGAGCAACAAAATGCATTTTTGGAGCAGGCGAAATACATTTTTGGAGTTACAAAATGCATTTTTGGAGCAGGTAAAATAAATTTTTGGAGCAGTTGAAACACATTTTTGGAGCAGGTGAAACACATTTTTGGAGCAACAAAATGCATTTTTGGAGCAGGTGAAATACATTTTTGGAGCAACAAAATGCATTTTTGGAGCAGGTAAAATACATTTTTGGAGCAGGTGAAATACATTTTTGAGCAGATAAAATACATTTTTGGTGTAACAAAACATTTTTTCGAAGCAGGTAAAATATTAGTAGATAGAACAAACTCTTAAGCAAAAATGTTTTGGAACTAGATGCACCCAACTCAAATTTAAAACATCTTACATTGAAATACACATACACATATGCAAAGATTTTAGTTTTCAAATAGATCAAAAATTTATAACCATAGCAAGATTCCATTATTAATCATTTATTTTACAAATAATGTTATTTTTTTAATTTTTTGCTGCTTTTCTCAATATTTAATTTCTCACTTCTATTTTTTTCTAATTTCTAAGGTAGTTAGCAATGTTTTGTTTTGCTTCTTTTAATAGTAACTACTCATGTCTTTTTTTTTTTTATGTACTACATTCAATGTTAATCTCAGCACTGTTTAACATTTTATGAGAGGAATCCAACTGCTGCAAAAGTTCAGCTTCTTCCCATTCCAAATCACCTTGTGAACATTCAATTTCTTTTTCCCTTTTTCACTTATTTTGCTGCATTTTTCCAGCACTAATCAGCTCTTGATATTTTTTCCAGGATTCTTTATAAGCTGTCAGAAGTTTTTTGGTTACATTAATTCTACTCACATCTCCATTTAGTATCTTCACATGATCTTTGTGCTTCTTGCTCTCCGCATGATGCCTACAATCATCATGGCTGCCATGCGCTAGGCTAAAATCGCAGCCACATGGCTTACAAAACGTGATTCGGCAAAACTTTCGATGCTTCATAAAAAGGCCATTCTTTACAATACAGGGCGTTCAGTTAATGCGGCGACAAACTCAGAGGGTTGTTAGTAGACATCAAGAGGAACAAAAATTGAAATGGAACATGGTGTCGCAAACCATGTTTATTCGGTGAAAATCGAGAAAATACGTATGTAGGCTCTGACTTCAGAGAAGAGGGAAGGCAGATGTCGGTTGATCACTGAATGTGTTCGTGGGTTCACTCACGATGTCTGACGTAAGCAGCATTGCGAAACGCATGTGCTGGGGTAGGAGCACGTGTTGCGGGTGACGTAAGGTAGCGCCTTGCGGTGGTAGGCATGTGTAGCAGTTAGTTGTCTGTTTCGGTGGGGATCGTGATGGCTGACTACACGAACAAGGAATACGCTGATATGCATCTCATTTATGGTCAAGCAGATGGCAATGGACGCTTAGCGCAGTGGATGTACCAACAGCAATATCCGAGGAGGAGGCGTCCGCACCATACCACCTTCGCCACGATCAAAGACTACGAGAGACGGGGAACTTCCAGCCAGCACGGTGTGACGTAGGGAAACCACGAATTGTACCCACGCCTCAAATGGAAGAAATCGTGCTGCAACGGTTTTCCGATTCCTCGTTGACAAGTACATGAGCGGTTGCAGCTGAACTCGGTGTTCCGCACACATCGGTGTGGAATGTTCTGCATAGTGAAAAGATGTACCCCTTCCACATCCACAGGGTACAACACCTAACCAAAGACAATCATCCCCATCGTGTACAGTTCAGGCGCTGGATGCTTGACATCACCACACATACTAATCCTCAGTTTTCTGCCACTGTTTTATTTTCTGATGAGGCCAGCTTTGCGCGAGAAGGCATTGTCAACATGCACAATGCACACTTGTAGTCGATGGAAAATTCCCATGCCAGTGTCCCGTGGAAACCTCAACAGAGATTCAGTGTCAACGTGTGGGCAGGAATCCTCGGTGATTATCTCTTGGGGCCGTACCTTCTGCCCGAACGCCTGAATGGTGCAACATACTTTGTTTTCCTGCAACACGTCCTCCCAGAATTGCTGCAGTGCAGTGAGGCATGTGGTTCATGCATGATGGTGCGCCAGCTTATTTTTCCCACGATGTTCGTAATCACCTCGATGCTACATACCCTGGGAGGTGGATTGGACTTGCCGAGCCCGTTGCCTGGCCTCCACGTTCGCTGGATCTCAATCCGTTGGACTTCTTCCTCTGGGGTCACCTTAAATCCCTCGTTTATGAGACACCTGCGGACACACCGGAGGATCCATAGCGCGGATCATGGTCGCTGCGGCAGACATCAATAGCACACCCGGCATCTCCGAGCGCTTCCGGGAATTGTTTTTACGTCATTGTAGACTGCAATGACGTTCGTGGTCGCCACTTCGAACAACACCTGTAATAATTTCGTTCACATCATTCTCATCGTTCCCTTTCCAGCATTGTACTGTGCACAACAATATAATAACTTCAATGTAATAATTTTTAGCAACACCTGTAATAATTTCATTCACATCATTCTCATCGTTCCCTTTCCAGCATTATACTGTGCACCACAAGCTGTGTTGTAAACTTGCTGTCAAATAAATCTTTTTGTAGTTATTATTGTACTTTTTGTCATCCCCGTGTGACGTCAGAACCTGCATACATATTTTCGCAATTTTTACTGACTAAACGTGGTTTGCGACACCATGTTCCATTTCAATTTTTGTTCCTCTAGATGTCTACTAACAACCCTCCGAGTTTGTCACTGTATTAACTGAACACCCGGAATATATTGCAATACACTTCATAAGTTTTATCTGACTTCGTTCTTTTTGTTGTCATAGCTGTTTCACTGCTATGTTTCATTTCGTTTTAATCTAAATTAACCCTTTCCACTTGAACAACTTTTCGCCCATACTCACCCAGCACTCGTTTTTTTTTTGTTTTTTTTTCTGCAGTAGAGGCCACAACTTAGCAGTGAAAGCTCAGCTTTGGCTCACCAGTCCTGACATACGAGCTATACAAGCATCATTGGCATAGTGCATGACACCCGACCTATTCGGCGAAAAAGAAATGTCTCACGAGCGCCGACATGCGAGCTATAGAGGCGTCATCCTCATGAAGGATGACACCCGACATATTCGGTGAAAAAGAAATGTCTCGCAAGCCCCAACATGCAAGCGATAGAGGCGTCATAAGCGTGGTGGATAATACCCGACACACGAGCTATTCGGCGAAAACGAAATCCCTCGTGAGTGGCGACATGCGAACTATAGAGGCGTCATCAGTATGACGGGTGACACATGATGTTTCTTTTTGGTGAAAAAGAAAGGTCTCGCGAGCTGTTGGAGCGTCCTCGGAGTGGTGAGTGACACCCGACCTATTCGACAAAAAAAATGTCTTGCAAGCGTCGACATGTGAGCTATAGAGGCGTCATCAACGTAGCAGGTGTTGCGCGATTCGACAACTTCGTAATGTCAGATGCCATCTGACAGTCGAGCGGAAAGGGTTAAAACATTTGCACCGAAAGTTCCACAAGCACAAAGCCACATGTAATCAATGTAAAGAGTTCGCAAAAGGCGCTCAGCTGAGCTCCCTCTCGGCTTTTGCGCATGGAACTCTCAAATGGCTGTACAGGGAATCACATGAAAAAACTCTGCCTCCATTAGCCAGAAAAGTCAGAACGTCGGAGTATAGGGAGTACCTGTAAAGTGCATTTTTTCGACCAAAAGACGGTAAAAAATAGAAAATTGTGTGCATCTTGCATGGGCTTTTCCATAGTTTTTTGGGTGACTTCTGTAAAACCATAAGATGGAGTGAACATCCACACAAACTATGGAAAATCCATAAAAGTTGGCATCTCTGAATACCTATGAATCTTTTAGAAACAGAACCATCGTATCCTTGCACAGGAGAGCCATTTTCAGTCGTCCTCCATGTCAACGAAATAGGAAACAACTGATTTTACATAATCGTGCACCTCACTAGAAACAAAATAACTGCGCCATCCCAAAGAGCAGAAAATGGCATATAAACAATCTCAATTGCACAACACTGCAAAAGACCACCAAACCATCTGTAAATAATCTTCATCAGGATTTCATGACGCACAGCATCGTTTCTCCTACATACCACATGATTACAACAAAACTCCTCCATAAGCTCCACCTACATCGCCAAACCTAATCGTCAGTTATGCCGAAAAGACAATGAATTAGAAGGTAGGCGAAAAACATTCCGAAATGTTGGGATTGGCGGTACGTGTTGATTAAGTGGCATTATGCATATCCTAAATTACGCGTAGACCTTAAAAAAGTGTCATGATTCGCCGTTTAAAACCGCATTTTTTGCTGTGAAAACGTTTTTTTTTTGCTCTGCAGTTTTTGCTGTGGATTGCCATTTTGGCGCGGTTGGGCACAAATATTAAATTTTTTTCGTAATTTGGAGCAGTTTGGCGCAAGATAAAGAAATTGGCACAGTTCGCCACAATTGGCGCAAACTTTCCATCACTGTAAAATGTTACCTTATATCTATAGCAAACACACAACTGACTCCAAAATAATTTAGGGTGGAGGGGTTCCAAAGGGTTTGAAGTACAAAATGCCACCTGTTTAAAAAAGCTAATTAAAAAAAAAAACATGAAGAGGAATGATGTAACTAGAAAACAAATTCATGGGTAAAGGGACAAACAAACATAAGCTCAAAATAAATTATGAAAAAGGTAAACTTAAAAAAAAAAAATGCTTCCACTTCGAACTTTATTACTTAGGTACAAGCTGAGAGGACAGAATCATGGGATACCTGGTTCCTGGGCAATGCGACACTGTCACCCTTCTTGCTAGTGAACGAACCCACCACTTGGGAGGTATATGCAGTACATTGATTACAGTATAGTTTATACGTCTTTCAAGGGACTGTTCATAAAAGACGTATAACTGAAATTAAAGTCTAAAATGCGAAGCGAATTT
The DNA here is from genome assembly GCA_039090855.1 of Macrothele yani. Taxonomy (NCBI): domain Eukaryota; kingdom Metazoa; phylum Arthropoda; class Arachnida; order Araneae; family Macrothelidae; genus Macrothele; species Macrothele yani. Next base: position 44,550,593 of record CM077024.1, read on the forward strand.
CTTTGGTACGCACGTATAATATGTACAGTACTAGTGTAGTACCTATTACATATAATGAAAATACATTGTTATGTATAAATATTTACACTTATGTTATTTTGAAGAAATTTTTTAAAGTTTAATTTTTAAAAATCAAATTGTACTCAAATTACATACATATAACATACAACTAAGAAAAATTCATACCTTTATTTCAGTATCACATCTTGATTAACTTTCTTTCGAACAAGAAAAAATGCTGGATCACATCGACCGTTAATAAGCACTTTTAAATTCATTTGTAAAAGTCTTTTAGGGACGTTTGTCTGGTTGTTTGATTTTGTGTTCTAAGAGTACAATTAAGTTCTCCAAACGTTTTTTCACTGGTGTTGGAATGAAAAACAAAGAAATTTCTCAGTATATCAGTACTATGCATTGCATCTTGAAAGGACAGTCGAACTGGTTCTTCACTTGCTTCATCACTGCTGCTGGATGTTCATTTTCCAAATTAGCGTCTATTACTCTTTCTACTGTGCATAATTTTGAAGTGATCATATCAGCATCGCAATTTACATATTCCTCGAAGGTTATGTCTACTTCCACGCGTTTTCAATCCTTATCAACCATAATCACAGTTTCTTCATTGCTTCCGTAACCGTCGGGGCTTTCTTTTGCTTCCAAAACTGGAAAACCTTCTTTGACGAAACAACGGAGCAATCCGACCCCCCCACTTCAGGGTCTTCTGACAGAAAAGGGGAGCACCCCCCCCCATACCTTTGCGGTTACGCCCTATCATCGTAGCCCTCACTGGTCAATGGACGGTTCTTCTGTCTCGGCTGAAGGAACAGGCCTCGTGCCTGCGTTCGAAAAGGGTGTCAAAGAATGGCTCAGGTAAGAAATATTTGACCTCAGTGACGAACTTCGACTAACGAATGAGGGAAAAATGAGGACATATAATTGAAGTTACGCATCATATAAACAAAATGTTTACTATTAAAATGAATAGGAATTAATCAGGACCGACCTAAAATGATGTATAAATGTAAAAGACGTATAACTGAGAAATGTATAAACGGAGCTTTACTGTAGTTACACATACCAGCAACTGAATAAGAAACTTTTATTTAATACCAGGTTGAACCTTCTTTCACCTGAATTACATAGTACATATGCAGTTTGGCATAGATTCCACCACAAGATGTTAGAGTGCATCTATGTCTACAGCATACCAGGCATTCATCAGACAGTCCTCTAACTGGCTCAGATTTGACAGAAGGTTTTTGTGTTTCTAACATGTCCCACACACTTCCAATGGGGTTCAAATTCAGGCTTTATGGTGGCTAGGGAAGATGGTGGAAGTCGCTGTCATGCTCACTGCATACATCTTGTGCGACGGACAGTAGCACTGTCTTCCATGAAACAGCCATCACCTGTTGGATAAAAAGTCAACATTGCAGGATGGACTTGATCGGAAACAATGTGCAGATAATCCTTGGAGGATACCTGACCTTCCAGCAATAACAGGAGACCCATTCTGTACCAACAGATTGTGCCCCACACCATTACACTAACCCCAGAATCTTGAGTTGCATTTACAAGGCAAACTGGGTCCATTGTTTCATGGGGCTCCTGCCAAATTCTTTGCCTACAGTTGGTACACAACAAGACGTACTGCAAATTGTTGGACCACAACTTTTTTATATTCTTTTCATGTCCAGTGACAGTGTTCTTGACACCACTGTATATAAACTTTCTGGTTTGCTGCAGAAATCAGTGGTTTCCATATAGGAATGTGAATGCCAATACCAATCCTCTTCAATTTCCTGTGCATAGTTTGCTGAGATACGGGTCACAAATAGCCTTCATTGAATGTTTCAGTCAATTGCTGTACGCAGGAAGTCCTGTTTCCCTGTATAAGCCTTCTTGGAGGATAGCAATCTCGTTCCCAACAGATTTTCGTTGCACCACAGTTATACTTCTCAGACAAGCCATGTGGGTTATTTTTCCAATGAATAAAGACCTGGGATAATATCACCTTTCGGGAACTCGGTCAGCTCTGTTGTTTTCAAAATCATTGCTCCGGCCAGACGAGCATCCACAATAAGCACCTTATTGAACTCTGAAAAATCCTTTGTTTTCCCCATTATGATAAACACTACTAATGAACAGCAGTCTTACACAGTTGGCTAGATCACGTGGTGCCACATGTGACCACGTATTTTGCATGTACTTGGGCAAGTGACATTTATTTACACCTGCATAAAGGTTTCTAATTCAGTGGCCAGTGTGTGTAGGAAGACATTATCGTATTCATGCAGACAGTAATTTGATGTCAGTATGAATAAATATTGTGAGTTACAGAGCTCAAAACAGAGATAATGATAGTGGGTGCACAAGGCATGGATTACTCTTTTGCAGAGGTAGCACAGGAACTTCTGTAGCCCTGTTTGACGGTATCAAGTGTGTATACAGAGTATGCTGTTTTTGGAATAACATTGTATCATAGTCAACGTTGTGGGTGGAGAAAGGTGGATGTCTATCTCACATAGTTGCAACCAACTGGAGAGCAACAGTGGCACAAATCACTGCCATCTTCAATGAGGGAGGTACAAGAAATGTTTCAACCAAGACCATTAGACAATCATTAGCCACAATATGTTATGGGAGCTGCCGGGCCTCAAGAGCATTCCTCAACTGGGTGAAAGAACATCAGCCCTAGACCTTGAATGATTGGTGACAGGTAACCTGGCCCAATAGTCCCATTTCCAGTTATTTCGCCCAGCCAGGAGGGTGTGGCTCTGGCGAAAACTGAAAGAAGTGATTGATCCAGCATGTCAACAGGGAACTGTTCATGTTGGTGGAGATTCAGTACATGTTCAACTAGCACATGTTGGGACCTCTGGTACATCTAGAATCATCTCCGAATGGCCCACTCTGTGTTCATCCTTGCAGTCCATCTGCATCCATTCATGGTCATCATGCACCCATAGAGCAATGTACTCTTCCACCAGAAGAATGTGTCTCTTCACAAAGCCATGGTTACGGGAACATGGTTAGAAGAGAATTCTGCAGAAGTCCCCAGCCTGGAATGGTCTCCCTGTTCACCAGACATGAGTCCTGTGGGAAATTTTTGAGATGTTGTGAAAAGGTCTGTTCGAGCTTTAGATCCTCCATCCAGGAATGTGACGGAATTATGGACAGCGATACAACAAGCCTGGGTGGAGATACACATTGAATGCTTTCTTGCCCAAGTGGACTAAATGTATCACTGTGTAACTGCCTTTATTCAGGCAAAAGGTGGGCCAACCTATCACAAGGTAAGTCCTGTCCAACCAGTGTATTTGAACTTAGCATTTAAATCAATTTTGCCATTATCTGTGACAAGTTACAATTGATTTTAAAATATAACATTTTACAGACAATAGGAGAATGCAAATGGTATACTTACTAATGTCAGATATTGCCACAACATGAAGTGTGCACCGGTCAGGAAGTAGGAGACCACCAGCAGCTAAGTACCTATCTCGTGCATAAAGCACACTGTCAAGCATCCCTTCAAATAAAAGGAAGTAACCCATCCACTCCGACACTATAATATCTACTTTGTAATCAGGAATTTCTACTTCTTCAACTCTGCCTTTGAAGAGATCAATGACATCATCAAAATTGTTTTCCCTAAAGGGGAAAAAATCATTAGTACAAAACAGATCACATAACTGCTATGTAAACAGAAATGACTGATCCATTACAATGTGTGTCTTATGCTAACTTAAAGTAAAACGCTCTCTATGTGTATTACCAAAATGTAAAGCACTGACAATTCTAATTAACGTAAACTGACAACAAAAATAAAGCAGCTATTACAAAATCAATTAAATTCGATACAAAACATAATTCTGCAAGTCATAAATTCTGATGCTTTCATGAAAGAGGTTCCGTTCCCACTCACTTTAGAAATGCTGTACTAATAAAAATTAGGTGCTTACTGGAAGTTAATAATTTACAAGCTGGTAAAATACTTACAATCACTATCTACTACTAGTTACCACCGGCACAGCACAGTTTGTAAAGTCGCTGTGCACTGTGTGGGAGGCGGACGTTTCTGACGAGTGTTCAAACCCCAGTCCTGCCGGCCATCTAATCTGGTTTTTCTGGGGTTTTCCGCAGACTCCCTGTGTTTGAGGATGCAAATGAGGTTTCTCTGAAGTCGGCCTTGGACGTGCTTTGTTCTTGATTCTCCCCTTCCCCAGGGTGTTTGGGGTTTACCAGATGAGTGTTGATGTGCTGGTAGTAAAACAATGTAAGACGAATGAAATCTGATGCCACATGGCATCAGGCACCTATGGGACTATCACCTATGGTTGTTGTTGTTGATGATGATGATCTACTAGTTCATGAAGAAAGTGAAATAAGCAGATGTCTGGAAACCTGATACTTCATTTTTTTTTTGTCACTATATTTAAGTCATAGTTATGATAAAGAAAAACTGCTACCTAAATTGACATTTTTTTTTAAAAACTGACCACAGCAATTAAATAATCAGAAGAAAAAAAAAAGCTTAACCTGCTGCGTTCTGCGATGAGGAAATCTCTGCTATTGATAAACCTAACATTTCTGTATGAGATCAGATTTTGGATGTAGTCACACAAAAACAGAAATAGGTATGCAGCACACAAGAGAAAGTGATACCTACGTGTGTGCTCTTATATTGCTGTGTTCCTCTGGGAAAAAAAAAAAACAGTGAAAATTTTCATTACTAATGTACAGCTTTATCATGACTGCTATAGTATGTTCCTACTCATCAAGCAGAAATCATCGCTCTTTCCACGTTAATAAGAGTCTCAGAAAAATTCTCATCGCCTGTCACCGGGAATCGAACCCAGGGTCTTCCAGTTACGCACCGGACATGCTACCACTGCACCACAGCTGCCTCAAATTCTCCAGACTCGCATGTGATTAACTGCAAAACTACATGGCAGATTGCTTCATGGAGCCTTGCACGATGCTGGGGATTCAGCGATGTTTTCTGTTTGATGTTCCTGATCCACGTCGAGTGTTTGAATTAATTATCCATTCGCCTCCTAGTTATTTGTTCAGTTGTTGCTTTCCATCTTTGGTGAACCCCAGCATTGTGCAGGGCTCCACGAAGCAAGCTGCCACGTAGTTTGGGGTCATTCCATGCCAAATCAACCATAAAATTTCAATATTTAACCTGACCACCTCAGATTTCAATGAAACCTTCAGGGATCATTCTCCCCAATGATATAAGTGAGAATATATTAATTTTTTTATCTCATTGGGTTTTCATGTAATTAATTTTTTTAATTTTAAAAAATCGTTTTTTGGCTTGCATAAACTTTTTCAATCTTGAATTTCTCAAGTTCTATAAGGCCTAGAGAGTTGTTTGGCCCCTCATTTTAAAACGAATTTCATAAGTTTTAATTTGATATGCAACTTGACTATGCTTGGTGAAAAAAAAAATATTTTTAAGATAGTGAATTTTTTTAATTTTGAAAAAAATATGTTTTTTGCAATATTATAAGCTTTAAATCCTGAAACTTTTAGAGTGGGATCTCAATGGGATTGGGAGCTATATCAAAAAACTTAAAGTTACTGTACAAGTAATAATGGATTATAATTCTTGTTTTAGTGTGTTTACATGATAACAGACACTGAGTTTCAAAATCTACATAATACATCATACAAATACATAGTCAAACATAAAACAAGGGAAGGATTGTCCCAACAGGCTAAAAGTTCTACCTGGTAAAATTAATAAAAGTTTTTTTAGTTAGCACTCAGAGTTGTAGTTACACCAAAATAGTGACCTCTTAGTTCTTCTTTAACGAATAATTTCTTGTTTGCCTTTTTGGTTTCTGAGTCTGTAAGTTGATAAACTCTTCCTGTAGCTGCTGTAGGATCAACTTTTGTTAAAACCTGACTTTTATGCACAACTAGTATGTCAGTAAATTGTGGGTATTTGAAAGATGGAGAAGGGCCATATGGTTCCAAAAAACTTATTTTTACTTCATCTCCTTCTATTCCTAACACACAACCTAACCACCACTTGTCTGAGTATTGGCATGTAACAAAGCCAACAATGTCATTAATATCCAGATCATCATCAATGTCATCAGCTGAAACTATTTCTACACTTGATTCCTCTGAAAATGAGTAGCTTTTCACTAAAACACCAGTCTCATTCACAGGACTGTAACTGTGAAATTGTTGAGTACCCTTTATTGTTGCTGCTGCTTCAAACCTACTCTTTAAGGTCTTTTCCTTTGCCTCGTATTTGTCTGTAGTGAAATACAAAAAACTGATGTTGACAATATTGTCTTTAGCCCAATCATAAAGTTGGCGAGGGGTCATAATTTGATCATTGTAGACCATTTGTAGACTAGCCAATGCCGCTAATCGTTTAACAGTTCCTCCGACACCATCACATGCATTTTTCCCCATGTGACGATGCAAAGAAGTTCCATTCTGCCTTGATACCAAAATCCTTCTCATGATGGCAGAGATTGAGAAAGTTTGATTTGTTTTGTACTGTGATGATGCTCCATCTGAAAAGTAATTCAGCTTTTCGGGTTTATGGGGCAGATTCTGTTTAAGAAAGTCAATCATGAGGCGTTGAAACAAATGAACAGCAACTGTATCATGCACCATACAATCAGAAAGAATAACTAAGCTCAGGTGCGCCAACTTTTTGGTTTCCTCATCAATGTAGTATATAACAAACGGATGTATTGTTGCTTGAGCATTGTTCCAATGAAAGCCTTGTGCAGAATCTTGAAGCACAAATGCATAATTTTCAGCAAAATCACAAAGTACAATGCATTGGTTTTGAGGTAGATTTTCTTTCAAGTGTTGCAAACAGGAAGACTTTTGAGTAGCAATAAAAGAGTGTCTTAAAAGTTTTGGCAAACTCTGAAACAAATAATCCAAAAAGTCTTCTGTCGGTTTAATAATAGTTTCCAGGACACACTTGTTATCAGTCTGCATCCATTGTTTGAAACTCACATTTTCAATGCTATTAAGCTCAAAAGCTTCTTCAAACTGAGCCTTCAAATTATCACTTCCTGGGCAATTAACACAATTTGCGAAGTAACATTTAGATGTTGGCGTTTTGCAAATTATACTGCTTGTTACATCTTTGTATTATGTTTTAATCAGAAGTTCACCATTTGTCAATTCAGGTATTTTACACTGAGCCATCATTAATTTGGCATTCTGATGTATTGTGCAAACGCACACAGAATGTGTCCCACTGGACCCAGGAAGAACACAATGCTTGGGACGAAGCTCACAAAATTTAGAAATTCCAAATCTAAAAAAGAAACGAGCAAAATTTATCGTGAACTACTTTCCCTCACGTTGGGGGTAATCAGGTTGTTTGTAAAAGATGTGGTCGCAAACATAAATTAATATTAGCAACGCCAAATCTGTAACATTAGAACCAGGAAATTCAGATAGATTTTTGAGAGGGTTGCATTTCCGCCCTTAGATGCAAAACTGTGCATTATGGAAAGGTAAAAAAATGTACACGAAACATTTTCCACAATACGCATTTTTCGATACAAAAAGTAATTCTCTGATTAGGGTAACGCTCCTTAAATGGATTATTTTAATGTACTTAGAATTAAATACTTTTGAACATGTACACGTTTGCCATCTTTTTTGACTGAAACAAAGTCTTTTTTACCAGGCATTTGACGACTAACGTCATCATTTTGATAAAACTCTTTCACTAGGGCTACCGTTGCAAGGTTTAGTAAATCATTATCTGTAATAAACCCTAATGTAAATTGGTTACCTTATAGCCAATGCATTTTTTTTTTTTTTTTGCCTTACAAAAGTTAAAGGTAGCAATGCAGCCCTAACTGGTATTTAAAACAATACCATTGGCACCATAACTCCTGATCCCATTGAGATCCCACTCTAAAAGTTTCAGGATTTAAAGCTTATATTACAAAAAAAAAAAATATTTTTTTCAAAAATTAAAAAAAACACTATCTTAAAAAAAATTTTAATTAAAAAAATGTTTTTCCATTAAGCATAGTCAAGTTGCATATCAAATTAAAACTTATGAAATTCTCTTTAAAATGAGGGGTCAAATAACTCTCTAGGCCTAATAGAATTTGAGAAATTTAAGATTGAAAAAGTTTATGCAAGCCAAAAAATGACTATTTTTCAAAATTTTAAAAATTAATTACATGAAAACCCAATGAGATAAAAAAAATTTTCAAAATATATTCTCATTTATATAACTAGGGAGAATGATCCCTGAAGGTTTCATTGAAATCTGAAATGGTCAGGTTGAGTGACTGGTTGATTTGGCATGGAATCACCCTTTGGCAAGTTAATCACACATGGGAGTCTGAGGAATTCGAGGCAGCTGTGGTGCAGTGGTAGCACGTCCGGCGCATAACTGAAAACCTTGGGTTCGATTCCCAGTGGCGGCAGATGAGAATTTTTCCAAGACTCACTTATTAACGTGGAAAGAGCGGTGATTTCTGTTTGATGTTCCTGATCCATGTCAAGTGCTTGAATTAATGTTCCTACACATTTAAATAAAAGGCAATATTTTTCAGTAATACACAAACTATATGATATGAATGTACAATATATACACTCATTAGACAAAATATTAGAGATACAGGTGGTGGGCAATTGACATGGGCATCTCCTGTGCAGAGTGGAACAGACCCAAACCAAACACAGGTGACAAATAGGTGGATAGTAGGGATTCTCAACAGTGTATCGCAATAGACGAACATGGGAAAACATGGGGATCTGAGCGACTCTGATCGTGGATGCAATGTTGGTGCAAGACAGATGGGTCGTTCAATCACCCAAGTGGTAAGAATCCTAGGGTTCCCTCCGGAGTATACCACAGAGTTCCTGAGGGTAGGTACGAGTACACCATTGACGGATGTACCAACACCCAGAGAGCAAATGGTGGCCAACCACACAGCATTCATATTAATGACCAGGGTCAACGCAGACTATCTAGGTTAACACAGACCAATCACTTGGCAATGGCAGTGCAAATCACATCCAGGTTAAATGTTAAAGACCAAGCAGCTCCAGAGAATGAACAGTATGCATACTTGCCACCTTTGGAAAATGTGCATCAGTAAACCTTTGTGCGAATGTCCTTTACCACAAAACAAAACATAATTATATTAATAAATATGCAGTAAAAATCTCTGAATATGCCACAATAACTAAACTAGTATTATCTGTGTTTAAAATAATAATTTAAAAAGCCATAAAGTAAAATCTTAATGTTGTTCAATGTGTTAGCCTTGCAAACCTGTGGTGTTTTAATACTAAACTAAAATTTTCATTTGCGGTATCTTTGTTTCCCTTCCCATTTCTTAATTGTCGTTTTTTTTTCTTTTTTTTTTTTTTTTTTTTTTTATGCCCTGGAGAACAATTTTATCTATCATGAATGCATTACAGCTTTCACTATTTTAGATAAAAGATAAAAGATGAATAGTGTAACTTTGAAAATATAAATACTTTTGAACACGATGCATCAATTTTTTTCAAATTTTTCAGCTTCGTCACTCCTTTTTGGACGCACCCCCCCCCACCCCCACCCGTTTATCAAACTGAAATGCAAAACTTCTTTGGGGGGAACATTTAAGAATACATGTTCTGATCACCGTTGAAGGACAAAAATTACAGTTACGGGGGAAATCTTTACTAGATCCGGTTTCCATTTTCGGACATTTTCCCTCCATTTTCAAGTTGAAAATACAAATATTTATGAAATAAAATGATATTTAACAACAATACTAGGCAGAGGAAACATCACGTGAAAAATAAAATTACGATTGCGGGAGAAATCTTCACTGCGTCTAACTTCCGTTTTCTAAAGTTTTGAAAGACGAAACTTCCTCTTTTGAAAGTTTATAAAGTTTCGGGCGGAAAACATCCTCCACCACTACTAATTGCACCAAAATTTCTGTTCAGTTATGCACCAATATCGAGGATAACCCAAATTATGACGGAAAAGAAGAAAGTCCTCGAAGCTGTCGCACTCTCGTGCCTAAAGAATACAGCGAAATTTTTTCACCGTCAAATTTCCGTTTTTGGAATTTTCCCTCCATTTTCAAACTGAAATACAAATATTTATGGAATAAAATGACATATAACAACAATACTGGACAGAGGCAACATCACAGGAAAAAGAAATTACGATTACGGGAAAAAAATCTTTATTTCGTTTGCACCAGTCTCTGAAAGACGAAATGCCGTCCCGATGTGTAGTTATACGTGCAGAGAAAAATTCAAGATGCATAAACACACTCTTCGATGTGTATTAGGCGCAAAATTACGAATTTTGGAAAACTCTGGTCAGCACGTCAGTTCAGCACTCCCGTGGAGAAAGAGCTACTGCACGAAGTCACGAAACGGAGCCATCGTTATACTTCATGGCTCCGCAGGAAGAAGGCGGGTCAAAGATGACATCATCGCGTAACACAGCACTCGTAAGGTCCGGTAGAAAATCTAAGTGGATGGTTGCAGCGGATTGAAATATTTCGATTGAGCAATCGAAATATTAAAAACTCCGTAAAAAGAGACTTCTATCAGTAAATCAGTAAAATTAAGCAGAAATCCGTAAATTTTATGGATAATCCATAAAAGTTGGCAAGTATGAGTATGGCATACGCTGCATACCCTGGGATACGGGAGCCAACACCTTACCCATGTGCGCTGTTTACTGTTGCCATCGAAAATTACACTTCAGCAGGTGCCAGGAACATCAAAACTGGGCCTCTGCAGAGTGCCGCCGTGTCATGTGACGGTCAGGTGAATCCCATTTTCAGCTATACCAAGCTGACGGATGCAGGTGTGGCATCAACAGCATGAGGTCATGGCCCCGTCGTGCCAAGTTGGCTGTTTAAGGCAGTGGTGGCTCTGTGATGGTTTAGGAAGCCTTTGCATGGGACACATTAGGTCCCTTGATGTGTCAAATGAGGTCCTTAAGCACTGCACGTTACCAGCCACGTGCTTGCTTTTCACCCACATGCTTTCATGGCCTTGAAGCATCTGGCAGCCGAGGGTCTGTTTCAGAAGGACAATGCCCACCCCCACCGGGCCGCAACCACCCAGGCACGGCTTGAGGTACACTCATCTGAGCTTGGAAGAATTCAGTGGTCCCCATTGTCCCCAGATTTAAAACCTGTAAAAGTTTTCCGGGATGCAGTGCAGCAGAACATCTGATCCATAGATTCTGGACCAATGTCTTGAGTGGAATTGAGGGGAATGCTGCAACAGGCATGGCTGGCATCACCTCTGGAAACTCTTTTGCGTCTGGAGGAGTCGACGCCTTGGCATGTACAACCTGATATAGGGCAAGGCGACAACTGTGTCACAGAGATACGCACGGTTTATCCGATTCTGAATGCTTTGGGCCCTAAGCCATAGACAATTGTTCGAGGGACACGATTGGACCCACATTATATCCGATTCTACAGTATAACAGACTGTATTATATCCAGCTTCCACTGCACACACACACACACACACACACACACACACACACACACACACACTATAATATGTGCTTATAGCCCATTGAGTTGCTCACAGTGGTCATTAAACCTCCTATATAATATGTATATATATATATATATATAACAGATTATGGCACTGAGAAAAGAAGATGGTTCTGTAACAAGAAATAGAGGCGAAATTTTGACAAGAGTGAAAGATTTCTACTCCAAATTATATGAAAGGGATGATACATGTACTCCAGACATCATGAAAGGTACCAGTACCAGAGTTCTTCCAGTCCTTCCAGCAGAAGTTGCTCATGCAATCAAGAACATGAAGCGGGGAAAAGCTCCAGGAGAAGATGGAATTACTGTAGACATCATACAAGAAGCAAGTGTAGAAATCTGAACAGTACTCACCCAAGTTTTCACTCGATGCCTTAATGAAGGGAAGATTCCTGAGGATTGGAACAACGCTACAATGATCCTGCTACATAAAAAAGGTGACATTGAGGATCTCAGGAACTACAGACCTATCAACCTTCTATCAGTAGTTTATAAAATCTTCACGAAAGTTCTCTCACACCGCTTGAAGGTAACACTGGACATGGCTCAACCGAGGGAACAAGCTGGATTCAGGAGTGGCTACAGCACAATAGATCATATCCACGTACTGAGAGAACTAATTGAAAGAGCGAGGGAATATGAACTTCCATTGTGCATGGCTTTTATCGATTATGAAAAAGCCTTTGATTCGGTGAAACCATCAGCAGTTGCAATGGCTCTGAAATCCTGCGGTATTGAAGATGCATACATTTATATTATTAATAACATCTATGAAAATGCAAGTGCAAAGATTCGGCTGTTTGAAAATAAAACACACATAAAAATTGGAAAGGGAGTGAGACAAGGTGACACCATATCTCCCAAGCTCTTTAATGCCACATTGGAGGGTGTCTTTCAGTCGCTGAGCTGGGAAAACAAGGGGATAAAGATTAATGGAGATTATCTAACCCACCTTCGTTTTGCTGATGACGTAGTCATTTTTGCAACTAAACCATCAGAGCTGCAGAGTATGATCCAGGAACTTGCTGACAAAAGTAAAGAAGTGGGATTAAAAATGAACTTTCAGAAGACAAAAGTGATGTTCAATGCTTTTACAAGAAATGAAGATTTATCGATTGATGGAGAAAAGCTGGAGATAACGGACACATACGTTTATCTTGGACAGCAGATATCAAGTGAGGGTCACATTGATGAAGAAATTAATCGGCGTACAAAACTTGCCTAGAGAGCTTTTGGAAGAAACAGCATAATTTTAAAGAGCAATATGCCATTATGTCTTAAAAGAAAAGTGTTTGATCAATGCATCCTTCCAGTGCTTATGTATGGTGCAGAGACGTGGACCTTAACTAAAAGAGACATACAAAGGCTGCAGACAACTCAAAGCAGCATGGAGAGGTGCATGCTTGGTGTAACCAGGAGAGATAAGAAGAGGAACTCGTGGATCCGAAAAATGACAAGAGTGGAAGACATCATGATCAGAGTTAAATCCCTGAAATGGCAATGGGCTGGACATACTGCCAGAAGGACAGACCATCGATGGACAGCCGAAATTTTAGATTGGATTCCAAGGGACAGGAAAAGACCCAGAAGAAGACCACATGGGAGATGGGTGGATGAAATTCGAAAGTATAAGGGAGTGACATGGAGGAGACTGGCACAAGACAGACCATTGTGGAGGAAACTTGGAGAGACCTTCGTCCAGCAGTGGATTGATAATGGTTGACAATGATGATGATGATGATGATGATGATATATAACTATATGCATTTGCCCAGCAAATGGACTGCATTGTCTCTACACTCAGGTTTGGATGGGGATCTGTGATGCTCTTCAGCCCAATGGCCACCAGGTATGAAGACATTCTGAACAATTCTGCACTACCTGTGCTGTGGCAGTACTTCAGTACAAGTTGCTGCCTGTTTTAGAAAAATCAAGCACCTTTCCAGGCCTAGTTTGAGGAGCAGGATGTTCAGGTGTTGGATGGGTTGACCAAAGTCTCTACCTAAATCCCAAAGAGTATCTGTGGGATTTGCTATAATGCTGAATCCAATCTCGGCAAGTAAGACCCTACTCTACAGCAAGTGTATATTATAGCCAATCAATAATTAGTATCATAAGGTAAAAGTGCAAAAAAACTAATGACTGAAACTAAATTAGAATTTTTTTAACCCTAATAAATATATCTGAGGTTCTTTAGTGTACTGAATAACACAAAAACAAGTTTATATAAAATTGTAACAATGTATGGGGACAAAAAAAAATCTTTTTGTTGAAAATATTGAAATGTGTATGTTATTTACAGGTACAAGCTCTTTAAGCTGTGTAATAAGAAATACATATGAAACTCACAGTGAACATAGTGCAGCATTCAAAAGGTTAAGGTCCTGTTTTGGCATCTTTAAATGTTTTTTCCCCCAGAACGTTTCAACATGGCTCATAAACTTGGTAATATGCTAATTTCCCCCTGAAGTTTCAAGTTTAGATAGCTAAAATTTCCATGACACCTGTTAGGAAAGCTAATGTGTAAAGCCATTCCTTACTGGTCAGTTTTACATGCGTGTGAGTGCCATGTTTTCCATTTTCCTCAAGAAACTGGAAAATTTCTTTTCTTACATGGAAAAATGTATTAAGAGTTTTTCCTGCACTTAGCCAGCAAATTTCAGAATATCGTCATGCTTCTAGAAATGACACCAACTTCCTATGACCTTAGAATCAGCTTCCACACCTAATTAAATTGACTGTTTTTATAACATTCTTCACTATCTCATTTAGCTTGATAATTTTACCACACAGTGCTTCTTGGTAAATTCACACTGTGTAGTTAGTACAGGAGTACCAATAAAAAAAAAATTCTTAACAAACCACTAAATCAATGTTTTTGCCAGTCATACATTTTGCACCATTTGTTACAATCCACAAACATTTTGCAAAGCCACTGTTTTAATTTTTACAGCAGTTAAAGCCTCAAAAATATCTGAGCCTTTAGCACTAATTACAATAGGAGTGGCACCTTCCCTGATGGAATACATCTCAATTAGTCAAATAAAAATTAAAAGCTTACAAACATTGGTAATATCTGTACTTTTATATAATGTGATAGAATAACGCTCACATTTTCCCATTTCTTCCTTAAGCTATGTCTGAAGTTGATTGCTAATGTCACAAATTCTTTTTGAGACTAACGTGAAAGAAAAACTACTTTAAAGCTTCTCACCAAATGAGTCAGCTACTTTAATTGCACACTGCTTTATGATTTCTCCACTCCTAAATGACATCTGATTCTTTGTTATCAACATACACACCTTGTAAGATGCTTGTAACATAGCCTACAAACATCTTACAATAAATAAAAAATAAAAATAAAAAAGTCATGAGAGCAGAATAACCAGTCTGCCAGGAAAGCTGCCCTGAGCCAGAAGACAAAGGTATCAAAAGTCACAGTAGCCAGGGCACTTTGTGAGAGAAGTTTTTCTTCTGTGGAGGAAGGACCCTCTGCCATGTTCCTCTCTGCTGACCCAGGATGTGCTGCTGCGCATTCCCTTACGCATTATTTGATATTGCTCCTAAACCCCCACCCCCTGCATTCCACATCCTGGTTGGCCCAACATGGTCATGAAACAGCCAGAAACAGTTCTCCCTTCTTTGCAATTTTAAATTAGAAAAATTGTCAAATAAAATGCAAAAAATGCAAACCTGCCAACTTTCAAGAATTGAAATCTGTAAATAATAATAATAATAATAATAGTAATAATAATTCAGAACATTTAATCAATATGTTTGATTGACTGGTGTATCGAAGATACTCAGTAAATGTTTCAAATATATTGATTAAAAGTCGATTTATTATGCAAACAATTTGTCAATTTCAATTTATTTGAAGTGTTATAATTAAGATATTTGGCACTACTTCCTGTTTATTGTGATGAAATGTAACCAATGTGTAATTATCTCATTAATGTTATCATTAGGCTGCATACACAGATAAAAAATTCCATTTGTAACTGTGAAATTATTGCGACATATTGCAACAACTTTTTATTTTAACTTAATTGAGGTTTTGACCTTAAGTTTCTGTGTCAGCATGTTAGAATACCTTCAAAAAATGCTATTTTAAGTCTTAAGCAATGATGCACAGCCCAAAACTGACCACGATGGGGAACAAGTTGGCCCGCCACCACAACACTAGCAAACCCCTAAATTTTTCATAATCGCCCACCAAATTATTTTTCTTTGTGTTGAACGCTGAACTCAAGTTCAAACCTACACATGTGCGGTCAAATGAACCAGCCAACGCCAGCAAACAGCCAGTCCAGTGTCAACGCTTCTTTTGTTTACTTTCTTCCCACTGGCTGTTGATCTTCCGGCAGTACTTGTTTGTTCTCAATCTCTCTTTAGAGTCACGTGTTTCACACTGCAAGGAATGAAATATCAGTATTAGGGTTTTAGCTTTGTGAAAACGTGTAAAATAGAGAAGAGTGGTAAAGAACGATGAGTAGCAAGAAAAGGTGATTTTCAAAATCCCAAGTTCCTTGATGCTAGGACATACAAATACTGTTTCATTAATAATGATGACATAATAATGTGTTTTTTGTGCAATGCTACAGCAGTGATAGCAAAAGAATATAATGTGAAACTGCATTCTGAAAAGAAGCACATCGCATTCTCATCGGTCAAGGAGATGAACATTCTTGAAAAATTGAGCACCTGAAGAAGTATCTGAACAACCAAACCAGTTATTTTCAGAAACTAACCAATTTGGTTGTTCAGAGACTTCATTTTTAGAAACTTGGATTCGTGTATTGCCCAGATAATTGCAAAATGCAGGCAACTGTTTACTGACAACGATTTTATGAAAGACTGTTTACTGATTGCATCAGAAAAATGGTGTCCTAGAGGAAAACACAAATTTCAGAAATTAAGTTTTTAAAAATATGACTATTCAAAGAAGAGTACAGCAGTTAAATGAAGATATTGATGAGCAATTGAAGCAGAAAGCTATGCAATGCAATTTGAATATTTCTCCCTTGCTGTTGATAAATCAACTGACAACACCTCAGTCGCTCAATTCCTTGTGTTTATTCACAGTATTGACAAAAATTTCTCTATTACCAAAGTACTCCTTGGAATGTATCCTATGAAGGGCCAAACAACTGGAAAAGAACTTCTTCATAGTTTGTTGGACTTGTGTAATGGAGCTGGTTTAAATGTGGACAAATTTGTCGGCATTACGAAAGATGGAGCACCATTCATGGTTGGAATAAACAACGGAATGGTATTATTGCTGAAACAATATCTGGGAGTGTGTGAAACAGAACTATTACAGTACCACTGCATCATTCACCAACAAAATTTGTGTGCTAAGGAATTGGGTTTTCAGCAGTAAATGAGGGTTGTGAGCGACACAACTGTATTCATACAAGTGCATTACAGAAAGAGAGTTTAAGGAATTTTTAACAGAATACGAAGATCTTTCTTGTGATGTTGTGTACTACACAGAAGTAAGATGGCTTAGTCGTGGAGCTGCACTTAAGCATTTTATGGAATCATTTGATAAAATTGTTACATTTCTACATGAAAATAGAAAGGACACAAAGCATTTGAAACAAGCAAGTTTTCTATGCAATTTAGTGTTTCTTACTGATATAACAGGACATTTAAATCATTTGAATGTGAAAATGCAAGGGAAAAATCAGTTCAGTTTTCAGCTGGTGAACAACATCAATGTCTTTAAAAGCAAATTAACATTATTTCAACAACAGCTACAAAACAAAAGCTTTGCGCATTTTCCGTATTGTAAAAAATGAAGGAAAAATTTCTTCACATGAAAATGGAATATGAATCTCAAATTAATATTTTACTTAAATCATTCATTTCATTTATTTCGTTATGGGGTTACATTTGACCATGTTACGTTTCAAAATTAATTGTATAGCATATAATATTAAGAAGAAAAAAAATAACATATAATATGAATACTTATGCACAGGGTAACCACAGAACAGGAAATTGAGTAAAAGGCTATATATAGCCTGAGTGAATCCCAATTTCCTTACAGTATGTAGTCAAGTCAAACATCCTACACATATAAAATTTATGCATATGTGGTCTGATTAATAAATTTTACAATGTAATTTTACATTTTAGTTCGTTAGCAAATATTTTTAGTTGCTTTTGAAAATAATTATAATTATTAATATGTGTTAGTTAACAAGGTAGGTTATTTCATAACATCAATCCCTGGTAATCAATAAATCTTTGTTGGGTTAAAGTGTTAGGCATTGGTAACAAAAATGCATTTCTGTCTCTTGTTAGATAGTCGTGACCCACAGTGTTGAGCTGAATTAAATGTTGATCTCTATTCTCTTTTATTTTTTTATAAATAAATCTTAATAATCTATATTGCCATAATTTCTCAATATCTAAAAATCCATAATAATTAATCCGTACCCACACATTCAAATTAATTCTCCTAAAATTATTTAATTTTAACCATCCTATTTTGTAATGATTGTAATTTATATAAATTAGTCTTAGTAGTTTGTGCCCATACTAATAAACAATAAGTCAAACATGGATAAATCAGACTGTAACACAGCATTTTTAATGTTTTAATTGTTAATTTATTTGAAATTCTCATAATTAAACCCAATACCTCGAAATTTTGTTTACAATATTTTGAATATTAATATTCCATTTTACATCATACTAAATTATTATTCCCAAATATTTAATATTATTTACTATTTCAAGGGTACAATTCTCCACACAAATAGATGGTGGCTCAACAATCTGTCTATCTCCCTTTTTAAAAATCATAATTTTAGTTTTTTCTATATTTAAACACAGAAAATTTGTCTAGCCATTCCATCAATTTTTCAATAAATTTATTGCATTTTATTTTTACCTCATTTATATCTACACCCGTAATCAGAACTGTGGCATCATCCGCAAATAAAATAAAATCCTCATTAGGTTCAATGTTAAAAATGTCATTAATATAAATTAAAGAAAGTAATGGACCCAGAATTGAACCCTGCGGTACTCCTATTTCATTAATTAACTGTGCGATTTGTTTGTATTAATCTGTACCTAATGTTCCCTGTTATGTAAGTAGTCCTCTAATAAAATGTAATATTGATTTCTTATTCCATTATCATAGAGCTTATCCAAAAGTATCCCGTGATCAGGGTTTGAAATTAATGAGGGCCATGAGCGAAATGCGACTGCATTTTTGCATTTGGCGACCAGCGATTTGACACCAGGGGCCAAATTGCAACTGCATTTTATTATGATCATTTTTAATCTGAATGACTATTTTTGTTTGCGATTCTTAGTGGTTTGCAAGAATTGTGCCCCCCCCCAAGTTTCTTAATTCATCTTCAAGATGCACTTAACATGTAAAACTGCGTATCAATCGCACGGACTCGTGTTGCAGACTTCCCCTTCTCACCCGTACTATCGTCACTCAAGCAAGTTAAAGAAGCGACCTTGAACAATGAGCAGAATCCTCCCACACCGATCATTGGATCTTTGTGAGCACTCCCGACCCTCTCAACCTGAAATGCAGTAACTGCAACTGAAGAATTGTATCGATTATACGTTCATCGTTTTACACATCGGTTGTCCTTTGAATCGATTCATTGTAAATCTAGCGTCAACATAACTTCTTGGCTTATGGTACATCATTTTTTAGCATGTTGCACTAACAAATAGTTGGAACCATTGTTAATTTTCTTAATTCTGAAAGTTTTCTTACATTTATTTGTACGAGTTACGTGAATCGATCGATCACCATGAAGATAACGGATTTTTTTAATCCGCTTCAAAAACGGAAATCTCTCAACTTGGATGAACATGTGTACACTTCAAATATGGTTGTTGCACATGCGTCGAATGTCAGTCAGCTCAAGGTTTCATGGGAATCTATTAACGAGCCAAGCCTGGATGTCGGTGCTACTCTTTCACTACCGTCGATTTCATAAATGTTGGAATCCATTGATCCAAGCATGGATGTTGCCCTTACAGCACCGTCAACTTCTCAAAGCATGGGGGAATCAACTGGGGAAAATTTTAAGCGACGACATGTTTCTGTCAGTCAAGGGACCCAACAAAAGTGGAAGAAAGGATTTGTGTGGTTACGATTTGTATTCGTTGATGATGAAAATAGGATGTACTATCAAGTGTATCAAAACAATTCATAATGATATTGAGTATATAAATAAGTTATCAGGGATTTCCGCTCGGTGTCGTACTTTATTACTGCTCACATGTATTTTAGGGTGGCAACACTTCAATATCGCAGTACGAGACACCAGTTGTCAGTCAGTATACAACGTTCGATTGAGGTGCGAAGACGTATTTGTTTTACTCGATGGAAAATGGTAACTTTTGTCCCGACAAAACAGCATTTGCGTGAAGTGTTAGTGCATTACTTTATTGTCAAGAAAAGTGCTGCCGACAGCTATCGCTTAATGTCAGAAATTTATGGTGAACATTCCCCATCCATAAAAACATGTGAGTATTGGTTTAGACGATTCAAAAGGAATGATTTCGATGTCAGTGATAAAGATCGTTCTGGACCACACAAAAAAAATTGCTGATGCCGAATTGGAAGCTTTACTCAACGAGGATCCGTGCCATACCCAAAAAGAACTAGCAGCGGCATTAAATGTTAGTCAACCATGCACTTCACAACATTTAGCTGCCATGAGAATGGTGCAAAAAGAAGGGAATTGAGTTCCACATGCTTTGCTGGAAAGAGACCTTGAACGTCGAAAAACCATTTGCGAATTGCTGCTTCAAAGGCAAAAAAGAAAGGGTTTTTTGCATCGTATTATTACTGCTGACGAGAAATGGATATGGTATGATAACCCTAAATGGCAGAAAGCATGGGTGAAGCCAGGTGAACCAGGTCCTTTAACGCAAAAACGCAATATCCATGGTTCAAAGGTAATGCTGTGTATCTGGTGGGACCAGAAGGGTGTGATCCACTATGAACTGCTGAAATCGTCAGAAACTATTACTGGTGATCGGTATCGAACCCAATTAATGAGTCTAGAATGAGCTCTCACGCAAAAACGGCCGGAATGGGAGAATAGACACAACAAAGTCATCTTACAGCATGACAACACAAGACCACATGTTTCTCGACCTGTGAAAAAGTACTTAGAAGGATCCGACTGGGAAGTTCTACCCCACTCACCATATTAGCCAGATATTGTGCCATCGGATTACCATTTGTTCTGGTCGATGCAGTCAGCATTTTCTGGAGAATGTTTAGTTCTTATGAAGACATCAAAAATTGGCTGGACAACTGGATCTCTTCCAAGGAACCGGAATTCTTCCTTCGAAGCATACGCTCACCGCCCGAAACATGGGGTAAAGTTGTAGCTTCAGAGGGAGCATACTTCGATTAATATTGTTTCTGTTCTCCGACAACGTGTTTTGTTCACCTCAAATCCCTCGAAACTTATTTATATACCCAATACTATTGTTACAAAAACGTCATTTATTAATGGCTGTGGCACCTATAAGCATGAGACGCTAGTGAGACACAGTAAGTCTAAGTTTCATAGAGATGCACTTGAGATAAAGTCTGTTAAAGAAAATCCTTTGTCATCTGAATTAGTTAAGTGTGTTTCTACTATGGGGGAATCAATTCATGAGAAAATGGTATTTCTTTTTAACACTGCATATTGTGCCATTGATGGAAATTTTTCTTTCTGCCAATTTGAAAGATTATGTCAATTGCAGAAGAAAAATGAAGTGAGTATTGGTGATACATACCTAAATGATAAGTCATGTTCCGTGTTCCTTTCTTATATTGCTAAAGCAATTCGCAAGCAGCCTGCTGAGGTTTTGTTAAATTCGAAATTTATAGCTTTGATGTTTGATTCTTCCACTAATGTATCCATGTGTGAATCAGAGATTATTTATGCTACCGATGTTGATGGTGGTGGTGATTTTCAAACAAACTTTGTGAAACTGCAACAGCTTGTGAATGGAACGCAGTGAGTGTTGTTTCAGCGATTGATGAAGCCATGTCAGAAAGTCATATCCAGTGGAAAAATAAACTGGTAGCAGCTTGTTTTGATGGGGCAAGTATAAATGTGGGTAAACACAATGGTGTTGCAGCATGTTTATCAACAGAGACTCCTGGAATTGTGTCTGTACACTGCATTGCACACCGATTAGAATTGAATTATTAATTTCTAACACATTACAGGATATTCCATTTGCTTTAAAATGTGAAAACCTCTTAAAATCTATCTATAAAATGTACCATAAGAGTCCAAAGCTTTTGAAAGAACTGAAGGAAGTTGCTGAAGTATTTTCAAAACCAATATTGAAAAATACAGCTGTAATTAAAGTTAGATGGGTGGCATCCAAAAATGAAGCACTAAAGGGCACTATTAAACAACTTAGTCATTACAGTTTACCAGATGGAAAGTTTCTGTTTAAATAGTGAAAATGAGAAAACTAAAATATCTAAGATGAAAGGCCTACTCAAAAGCTTAACATCTGTTTGCATGATTCGGTTCATGCACTTCCTGTTTGACATAACTACAACCTTAAAGAAGCTTTCAAAGTCTTTTCAAAAAGTCCACATTTCATTAGACATGGTGAAGGCGTGTTTAATGAAAACCTAGGTTTTGCTAAAGGGTAAGAAGGAAAAAGATGGAGAACAACTATCAGCCCTCGAACAGTCGTATAATGAAACAAGCAACTCATTTAAGAGTATAGTGTTATATAATGATGATCGCCAATCACAGTTCCTTAAGACAAAATAGCCATCTGAGAGAAATTTGTTGAATATGTAGAGGAAAGATATGACATTACTACTAACCCAATTTTAAGTAATCAGCATATATTTGACCCAATAAACTTACCAGTTCCAATGCTTAATGATGGTGAAACTGAAAATGACGAGGATTTGCTCATCTGATACAGTGTTAAAGAACTTGGCATTATTTTAGCAAACTTACCAGAAAGTGTAAAGGTTTCTGCTTATGAAACTAAAGAGAAGTACTTGCAATGGAAGTTGTGGGTGAAAGATAAAATTTCTCAAAA
Organism: Macrothele yani; assembly: GCA_039090855.1. Classification (NCBI taxonomy): domain Eukaryota; kingdom Metazoa; phylum Arthropoda; class Arachnida; order Araneae; family Macrothelidae; genus Macrothele; species Macrothele yani. The sequence goes on from CM077024.1 coordinate 44,573,218, forward strand.
GTCTGAGATTCTGTGGCACAGACTGTTCAATGAGATGGAGTCTTCTGACGAATTTAAGAACTTGTTGACTATCATTCATTTTTACGTTGCATTCCATTTAGCACAGCTATTTGTGAACGCGGATTCAGCACAATGAACCTTATAAAGACTGATCTGAGAAGCAAGATGAAAATTAGTACTTTAAATGATTTGTTGACTGTTAAAATGTCTAGAATACCTTTAAAAGACTTTATTCCAGACCAAGCTATCAAAATATGGTGGGAGGATGTGAAAGCTGGGCGAAATCGCCAACCAGAATTTTAGTTACTCTTCAATTGTGTAAGTAACAAAAAATTATTTTTGGCTCCTAAAAAATTGTCAATGGCTCCTAAATATTTAGCTGCACGGCCATTTAGCACATGGCAAATTTTTTAGTTTCGTACCCTGCCCATGATCGACCGTTTCAAATGTCTTTCTAAGGTCCAGGAATATCGCAATGGTTACTGATCCCCTTTTTCTATTGTTTAATATGATATTCTGAAATATTAAAATGGCTATTTCTGTTGATTTTTATTTTTGAAACCCATACTGATTTTTATTAATAACATGATATTTCTCAAAAAGTTATCTAATCCTGTATATAATAGTTTTTCCTAGCAAAAAAAGATAAGTTAGAAATTGGTCTGTAATTATTTATATTATCCCTGGACTCAATCTTATGTTTTGGAATTATTTTTATTATTTTTAATTATTCAGGTATTTTTCCAAATTCAATAATCACATTAAATATATGACTGAGAGGTTTAGAAATCATTTAGGAAACCCTTTTAATAGCCCTTGGATGTATGTCATTTGGTCCCACAGATGTTGATTTAATATTTCTCATGAATGCCTCAATTTCTGTTGTGAAATATTCAAAATAATACGAATTTTTTAGTGTTTTTGTTGGTATGTAGTTTCCAATTTTCTTGTATTATTACTGTTAATTTTATTTTTTATTTTTAGGAGCATTTATAAAATAGTAATTGAATTCATTTGCTACAGATTGAGCATAAGAAACCCTCTGACCACTTATACTTAACGTAATTGTTTCAGTTGTATTTTTTTTTTTTTTCCTTTTCAACATTTCATTTACATTTTTCCAAATAATTTCAGTCAATTGTGTATTTCTTAGATTGTTATAGTACAATTTTTTTGGCATTTAATTTCCTTATTAAGCAAATTTTTGAAATTTAATAAATCAGTTGGTTGTCGAGTTGAAAGAAATTTTTTAACAATTTATTTTTATTAATTTTTCTCAATATTATTTCATTAATCCAATGTTTTCTTGTGTTTTTAGGCTGTGTTACAAATTTATTGAAAAATATTCATTATAGACAGCTGTAAATTGATCAAAAATATACTATATAATTTTTCTGGAGAATCATGTATTGTAATACTATCCCAATTTATTTTTTGAATTAATTCATAAAATTTACCCATATTAACCTCACTCATATCTGATTTCATATTTTACTTTAATTAGGAAAGATATTGATTTTTTATTATTAATTAAATAAGTAGGTAAATGATCACTTATATCATAATTTAAAGCACCACATATATGTAATTAGCATCAATGTTAGTTATGCATAAATACAAAATAGAACTGGAGATGTCAATGAGTCTAGTAGGCAAGTCTAATAATTCTTAAATCCATAAGTAGTTATAAGGGTCAATAATCTTTGAGTATTTATATTTATTGAAGCAAGATCTATATTAAGATCCCCCATAATTATGATTTGTTTATTTGATAATGTTGTGTACTCAAGATAATTAGTCAACAATGTCAAAAAACTGGAGATATTTCCCCTAGGTAGTAGTCTATAACAGACAGTAATAAAATAAATATCATTTTCAATAGTTAAAATTTCCATGTCATGTCAATGAGCATTTTTTAGAATTTGAGAAATGTCGTACGAAAACTGATTTATTTGGCAATCCATTCTCCACGTCTGTGGAACTCAGTACCAAAAAATATGCAGCTAACAATTGTAAGTTTAATTGACTTGCAGAGCTCAGAATTTTACAAAAATTAGTTCAAAGAGAATTCAATACTTCACTTCTATGCATCATTACCAGATGAATTTTCGTGTTTAAAATGTAATGCAGCTGCATGTGCCACAAGTTTGCAAGCTCCTATATCTTTAAACAAACTTTTTCATTGATGAATCTGAAGAAATCAAAAGTCAGCAAACAGAGTGACTAATGAAAACTTTTCTGCTATTTTGTGCATTGCTACATCAACAGTCGAACCAAATATCAGGAAAATAACATCAAAAATTCAAGTTCAGCCACTGCATTAACTACATTGGCCCCCTCGATATTTTTCATTTTTTTGGCCCACTACCCAAATAAGGTTGTGCACCTCTGGTCTTAAGTGATACTTTTCATTTCTCTCCCCCTCCCCTGCCCTTCTCTCTTTTAGCAGTTATCGCCATCTTAATCCTCCTTCGTTTTTATACAATCACTCCTGTTAGGATGCAAGTAGGGAGGGCTGGGGACACAGAAGTGGGTAAAAATGTGAGCAGGTAAATCAGAATATACACATGTGGTGGTCCTTGAGGGCACTTATTCTCTTCTCAAAATTGTACTAACTGGGGGAGGGGGATAAAATCTGTAAAGTATGTCATCCATAAAACAAGTAAAATTTCCATAACTTTTACAGGTAAACTGCAAAACTTGTCATGTGAAAATGTTATTTTTTTTATGCTCTTCACAAAAACACCAGATTTTTTTGCATTAAATCAGAAAATTGGGCATCTCCTGGGAAACTTATACAGTTAGAAGCTATATAAAAATGATGTCAAAATAATAAAATTTGGGGGGTCAAATATTTCTGCAATACTGCATTCGTAAAAAAAAAAAAAAAAAAAAAAAAAAAAGGATAAAATACAACATAATCCTTACCTTACAATGTCCATGGCATTGTATATGACATCTGATTTGTCAATTGCTATTACTCTTCTAGCACCAGCGGAAGCAGCAAACATAGATAAAATACCAGTTCCACAACCTACATCCATTACCGTTTTGCCACGAAAATGCTCCTTATTAGTCATAATTGCATCTCTGTATGATAACGTTCTCACTTTGTCCTTTAAAAAAGTTAAATATATAAATAAATGCATGTCATAAACACGTCAATCAAGAAAGACAAAGAAACATCACAGATTTATTAATAAAAGTGACAGCTTTTGTGACTGTGGAACTGTAAAAATTCAGTTATAAATTTGAAATGTTGTGAATGGCCACTACAGAGCAACCAGGGTTTGCCAAGGTGGGCCCAGTTCGAAAAAACCCACCGAGTTTTTTCAGGCTGGGCCCAGTTTAAAAACCCCACCTGTGTTTTTTTCAAAATTAGATTCTATTTTTTCTTTTACAATAATCCAAATTTAATCAGCACCTAATAAAATATTTTCTTTTACAGTTAATAACAATAGGAATAATGACTAGATTCTGTTTCTTGCCTTCTCAAAGGTGATGGTTGACCAATTTTATTATTTAGCAACACAAAACAATCCTTTCAGATCAGCTACCTTTTGAGTTTTTCTGTAAAAACATTTAAATAATTAATGTAATCTCAGGGGTTTTAGTCAGAAACAAAACTACTAATCTTCAGGAAATTTTGATCCAAAAAGGTATAAACTGAACAAGTTTTGTGGCTTTCTCTATCTCAAGCTTATTTCATAACTTATTCCAAACTAGTTGAACATACATACATATCACTAAGCTGTTCTCTGAGATTCAGAGGTTAGCTCCAAAAAGAAATACAAACTTCCAGATATTTTTACTTATTGTTGTCGTATCAAACTTCTCCATTTACAGCGATCTTGACATACAACTCGTGCTTCACTGATATCCATTACACGCCGTACACAAGATCTTTTATACTTCATACTCATAATCTTTTTCTCATGCAGACACTCCTGAATCTGATCCACCCATGTCTTCCTTGGCCTTCCTCTGCCTTTAATTCCTGCCACTTGGGCTGAAAATATTTTCTTAGTAAGCATTTCATCACTCATTCTTTCAACATGGCCAAACCACCGAAGCATATTGGTCTCCACCTTGCTAACAACATTTTGCTTCACATCACACAACGGCAATACATCTTCATTTCTATCACAATCATATCGTGTCTTGCCACAAACCCCACATAAGTAACACATTTCTCCAGCACACAAACGACTCCTATGTTTCTTCTGCAGTACCCAGGTTTCACTACCATACATCAGAGTAAGAACAATTACACTTTCAAACACAGCCATGTGGGACTCTCTAGAGAACCCATCATTCCTGTGAAAACCTTCCAGAGCAGCTATGACTTTCAAAGAAGAATTCACTCGCCTACTGATTTCACCATCCAACTTGTTCTCTCTGTCAAACATGCTTCCTAAAAACACAAACTCACTCACCTGGTCAATCACAGTGCCATTTATACTTACATTACATTCAGTGCTACCCGTTCCTCTCTCAAACACCATAACTTTGGTTTTTCCCTTATTTATACTCAGTTTGAATTTCATGCAAACTTCGTGCATCCGAGTCAACATACTCTGCAACTCACTTTTGCTCTCTGCCAACAGGACAGTGTCATCAGCATACAGCAATCTGCACACACGGATATCACCAATACATAAACCACTATTATCTATTTTGGCATCACGCATGCATGCGTCCATAAATATATTAAACAGCCATGGTGACATAACACAACCTTGTCTAACTCCTACACCAATGGAAAACCATTTTGATAAAACACCATTCACTCGTACACAAACTCTACTACCAGCATGCATGGCTTTTACACTATTAAGCAGATTCCCAGTAACACCATATTCATTCAATACCTTCCACAAAAGTGTCCTATTCACTCGGTCGTAAGCTTTCTCTAAATCTATGAAGGCAGTAAAAACTTTCTTCTCAACAGCCAGATACTTTTCAATCACTGTGCGTAATGCAAAAATCTGGTTAGTGCAGCCTTTACCAGGCATAAAACCACTCTGAACATCCCACACTTTCAATGATGTAAGACCCCGTACTTTTTCAATAACAACCTTACCAAACACTTTCCCTGGCACACTCAGTAGGCTAGCGCCACGATAGTTCTTGCATTCAGTCTGATCACCTTTTCCCTTATACAAGGGAACAATGATAGCATCCTTCCAATCCTGAGGGACCATTCCTAACTCCCAGCACAACTGGCAAATTTCAGTTAACCAGTCAATTTTAGAGTCACCACCATATTTCAACATCTCGGCAGTTATGCCATCAACTCCTGGAGCCTTACGATTCTGAAGAGATTTTAGAGCTTTACACACTTCTTCTCTTGATATCCCTCCTGTGCTTTCTTCCCTCATTGTGACATCATCTGCATCTGTCTCAGAATCATTTTTGCTCTCCTGATCTAATAACTCACAGGAGTATTTACCCCATCTGTCAGTTAACTCATTGGGTTCCCATATCATTTCCCCAATCTCATTCTTCACACAACTTACAACTTTGTTTCCCCTATTTTTTCTGAGTCTCATGTGCTTCCAGAAAGACTTCCTATCTTTCCAAAAAGCCAGTTCATGCCTTTCCACTTTCTCCTTTCTATCTTTTGCCTTACTGTGGCGAACCAACTTAGCAGCTTCACGCTTCATACAGCGATATTCATCCACAGAGACTCTACACCTTGCAACATCCCCAAATAGGCTTCCTGCTTTCTCTTTACTGCCTCTTCAATCTCACTATTCCACCAAGCATCACCTCTATTGTTACCCACTATTGTGGTGCCACTGACCTCTTTAGCAGCAGTGACAACACAGTTCTTAAAACATTCCCACTTCTTTTCTACATCCCTCTCACAAGATTTCAGATCCTTCAGTCGTTCTCTGAGTAAGTCAGAGTACCGCTGATGATCTTCAAGGAGCCTATCATCCTTTATTCTTTCTATCCTGGGTCTCTTCCTATTCCTTTTCCTCCAACCAACATTAAGTTTCACCCGTGACACTACCAAGTAATGATCAGAACCAACATCCGCACCTCTCATCACACGGGTGTCAACAACTACGTGTTTCAAACGCTGATCGTAGACAACAAAATCTATCACACTCTTTTGACCAAGAGTACGATTTTTCCAAGTATATGTGTGGATATACTTGTGGTTGAAAAATGTATTAGATACACACAAACCATTCTCAATGCAGAGTTCAATTAATCTTTCACCATTATCATTCACACAAGGATCATTAAACTTACCCAGAACATTGTCAGAAATTGCATTCTGCACACCTACTCTAGCATTGAAATCCCCTGCTATTATAACTTTTTCTTTAGCACCAAACTGGCACAAAACAGCTTTTAGTTCATTCCAGAAATCTTCCTTCTTATCAGAAGGTTCCGAGTCACAAGGAGCATACACTACAACAATTACAATTCTTTGAAGTTTCACTTTCAAACGAATCCAGAGAATTCCCTCACTTATGCAACTATAGTGAATCAAGTTGTTCATCGTTTCACTTAAAATCACACCTACACCAGCCTGTCCTCTCATATTATCCAATACTCCAGACCACACACTCACCGTGCCATTCACTTCTTCTACCCCAATTTCCTTCTTTTGGCTTCACTTACACACAGCACGTCCAGTCTATACTTATTCATCTCCTCAATCACCTCACTCATCTTGCCATTTATACCTCTAGTATTCCATACAACAATCTTACATTCAGGCATACAAAGTTAGAAAATCATGCAGGCAATTTTGAATTTGAACCCTTTTCAGACTTTTTTGCCATGTCTTGCCACCCTTTTATGGAAGAAAACTGGCTGATGACACTTTCTTTCATCATTGATGTTAGGTAACAGTCTGCATCATTACTTTTGAAAGCCATTACACCAGGCAAATACACGGTCATATCAGAATAATATGACCACCTACCTAATAATGGTATGACAGCGGCGATATGTCGTGGTATGGACTCGCTGCAGCCGTGGAAGGTTGCCTGAGGCAAATGTGCCCATTCGAACTGCAGCAGAGCATGGAGGTCCTGGAGATGACGTGGTTGTGGGTCGGCATGCCTAACTTGTCGATCTAAATAGTCCCATAAGTGCTCTAGGGGATTGAGGTGGGGCGATTTCGCCGGCCAAGGGAAGACGGAGACATCGCTGTCGTGTTGCTGGAACCAGTCATGCACCACCTTAGCGACGTGAAAGAGTGCATTGTCCTTTAGATACCATCACTACCAGGTAAAAGTCCAATGTGAAGGGATGCATGTGGTGTGCAAGAATGGACAGGTAGCCATTGGCGTTCAGGGACCCATCCAGTGGTGTCCCACGACATACAAGGAAAATATCCCCCAGGCATGCACACTGCTGCCACTGGCCTGTATTTGACCAACAAGCATGTCTGGGTGTTGGTTCTCATGAGTCTGATGCCATGTCCACCACCACCCGTCACTTCTGTGAAGTAGAAACCTTGATTCGTGGGTGAAGGCAACCTTTTTCCACTATCCAATGGCGGTAGTCCCATACAAACTGCAGACATCGTTGCTGATGACCCAGGGTTAACATGGGTGCCTTGATGCAGCGTCTGCTCCGAAGACACATGCATAACAGGGTTCACTCTACTGTTATCTGGGACACGTACTTAGGTACCCCAGCATTCATTTGCATGGTCAATTGCTGCGCTGTTGCATGTAGATTGCCCTTTACAAGTTGACGGAGGTAACATTCTCCTCTGGGGTTGATGGCCTTTTGGGGCTCCACAGTTATGATGTCGAGAGGTACTCGGTGTGCTGGCGGTCCAATCTCGGTACATCCTTACAACAGCACCTCGCAAACAGCCTCCACTATGGCTCATCTGTTCTGGCCAGCCACTTATACCTCCATGTCGTTGACCTAGTTACGTGCACTCTGTGACACACCTGGGTGAGTACACAGTGATTCTGGAGGTGGTCATATTATTCCATTGTGTAATCAGGGGGAAATTTGGATATCCACTCTTCTCCAATACTCTCCTGTTCTTGGTTAAGTTTCTGACCTCCATATTTTGCATCCATGAGGTTTGCTAGAAAATGTTGTGCAATAATTGCTTGTTCAAACCTTTTTTAAAAACTAGATGGTAAGGCTGCAGGATTTCTTTTTGTAGTAAATCCGGATATATTTCAACAGCAATTGAAACAGACGATGGGTCTCTCTCTGAAGTGTGTCCAACGTGCTAGCAACAATGGATAACTGCTTTTCCAGATTCATAGCTCATGGTCAATGCCCCTTTTATCCAAGATTTTTTGAATAGATTGATCAAATTCCTCAATATGCTCTTAAGATATTTCTCTGTATTTGCGATAATTGGCCACAAATGTGTTACCGCAAGCAGGATGAAAGTTGCACCTTATTTCATTAGGTAGTTGTGGCATTAAGCCAGCATACCTGCCAACTAAATTTAATGAATATCCAGAAGATTGCTTTGAAAAAATTCTGAAGATTGTATAAAAATTCAGAAGATTTTTTTTTATGTCAATTTGTCACACGATAAAGTGATTTAGAACTCATACTGCTTAAACAAAAAAGGAATACATGACACTTTACCTTTATTTTTTTGTGTGTTTTTATTGAAGGGAACTCTTATTTACAGTAATTTAACAGTTAGCTAAACTTTTTACATTGTCATTTTTGCCTTTTTTGAAGAATTCTTTGGAGTACTCTTTTTGAAAACAAAGTAAATTTTCTTTGCATTTAATTAACAGAAGACTCTCAAGCGATTCACCTGACATTAATGATCGAAACGTTGTATGACTTTTTTAACCAAAGAAAAAATTATTTTGCATTATTAATTAAACAGCAAATACACCCTATAATTATTATTTCACTTTGGTGTTCTTTCAAATGACGAGGCACATCATTTTTCTCTTCTATCATTACTGGAGCATTTTCTGCTCCAAAACCAATGCAATTTTTGAAAGGTATCCTGTGCTTACTAAAAACATCAACTGTACCTGAGAACCGTGAATTCTGATATCAGAGCTTTCACTATTTTAGATAAATGGTGTAATTTTCAGAGAATGAATACCTTTTTATAACACCATGCATCAATTCTTACAAATTTCCAAACTTCGTCACTTCCATTTTTGGAAATTTCCCCCACCCTTATCAAGCTAAAATGCACACACATTTATGAGGGTGATGACATTTAACAACTACATAGGAGTGGGTTGCGAGCGCAGTTACTGAAAAAATCTTCGCTCCGTCCGACTTACGTTTTCGGAAATTTATCCAACATTTTCAAGCTGAAATACAAATATTTATGGAATAAAATTATATCTAATACTACTGGGTAGAGGAAAAATCGTGAGAAAAAAAATTACGATTACGAGAAAAATCTTACCTCCGTCTACTTTCCGTTTTCGAAGGATGAAATTCCGTCCTCCGACGGAGAAAACGACCCCCCCACCCCATCCCGCCATCACCAATCCTCCCAAAATGTCAGATCAGTTGCGCCTCAATCTCGTGAATGGTCAGAATGATAACAAAAAAGACGGAATTCCTTGAATCAGCGTAAGAATCTCGTGGCCGAAAATTACGGGGAAATTTTCGGGCGGCCTATTCTTCCGTTTTCAGATATCGTTGCCAACAATTTCAAGCTGAAATTATGCAATGAAATTATATTTAACAACAATACTGAACAGAAGCAATGTTGCGAGAGAAAAATTATACGATTACGGGAAAAATCTGCACTCCGTTTAGCTTTTGTTTCCGAACGTTTAATAAGACAAAACAATGTCCCCAGACGGAATATGACCCCCCCCCCCAACTAATATAATACCATGAAAAATTTCTTCATTTTGGCATCGATCTCAAAAATTACAAAAAAAAAAAAAAAAAAAGGCATGTGGGGAGAGAGGGGACTCCTCGAATCCACGGAAGAATCTTACGTACGAATTAACAGCTGAATCGATTTCGAATAGCGTAAATTTATGCTAAAATATCGATGACTGTTAAATTTTAACTTTTGGGGTAAAATTAGCGCAGATTTTGTAAAAATTGCAATTTTTTAGGAGAATGGTGCAAGAATAACGTTTTGGCGCGGACTGGTACAATTGGCGCAGGTCTGGCAGCCCTAAGATTAAAACTAGTAAGTTATTGTTGCGCTTTCCAACTTTTTTTTTTTTGTTGACTTACAAAAATTAATAAAACAGGTTATTTTTCGCAAAAAACACAGAAAATTTTTCAAACGGCAGAAGAACGCGAGTTTGGTTGGAAGATCGGAAGAATGTATAAAAACTCGGAAGAGTTGGTAGGTATGAGCCAGGCTTTTCTTTGAACCATCGATGAGGTTGATGTAGGCCTACGTTACGAAAATATTTTTGCACCGCCGCAATCTGCTTTAAAACAGTCTTTGGGGAAACAACTTTTTCTAACAAATTCAACAGATGTGCTGAGCATCCATATGTTATGAGAGTTGGATATCTTTCATTTAAAAATTTCCACATTTTTATCATTTTGTTTTTGCTCTCAGTTACAACAGCAACAACAGGTTTTCCAAATTTTTCTTCACACTCCTTTATGGCCGCCTCTAATTTAGAAGCACAATGTTTTGCTGTTTTCTTTTCTGATCCAGTATCATCAGCATACAGCAAAAAACTTTCTGTTCCGGTATGGACACTAATAGCTTGGACTGGCTCATTCTTCACACTGCACTAACCATCTATGGTGAAGGTCAAACTGCCTAATTTTATTTTTCTGAAAGCTGAGATTCAGTTTCTTCCACTGCAGTATCAAACAGTTTTCCACCAGTGGCTTTTGCTGAAGGTGGTTGATGTCCAGGTCTCAGTGTTTCAATCATAATCTTAAACTGATCTAATTCTGCTGCATTGAATGGTATGTTAGCAGCATAAAAAAATCAGCCACTGTTTTATCAAGAGATTCCTTTTGCTCTTTTGTGCTTTTAAGACAGAATTTACTCATTGATTATCGCTTCTTTGTTTTTTCACAACAGTACTAAAAAAAAGCCTGATAAAACCCGGAAAAGCCTGATAAACCCCGAAAAAAAAAAAAAAAAAAAAACTCAAGTTGGATGGGTTTTTTCAAAACATGCCCAGGTTTCTTCAAACCCTGACAGCAACTGCTTTGGTTGAAAAATTTAAAAAAAAAAAATGAAGTTGATTTCTCAATACTGTCTTCAGTGAGATTTTCATTTTATGTTACACACAGTGAGGAAATCAGTTTTGACACAACTGATGCTGATACGTATGTGCGTTTTCAATTTTTTTGGATTCTCAGAATTTATTTAATCTAAAGCACTGATTTCAATTACATTTTCTTTTAAAAACTTACCACCGGTCCGAATGGTTACAGAGATGCACCTCCAAAGGTGCATCCTTCAAAACCATTCCTCAAAACATTGATGCCATGTTTGTTTTGGGAAAGTCTGAATTTGTTCTTTATAGGCAGCAGCACCCTCTTCTGGACTCTCAAAACAATGCCCACATAGCTTTTCCTTCAAATTTGGGAACAGAAAAAAGTCACACAGAGCTAGGTCGCAACTTAATCATGGGTGGTTCACCAATCAGACCACAGACTCCAGCAGAAAGTCCAATGTTTCCATGGCAGTGTGGACAGTGGCAATGTTTTCATGAAACAAGAGTCTTCTGAGTCCTGTTTTTGGCCTTCTCTTCCTTATCACTTGTAATACTTTTGGCAGACACAAGGAAACATACCATTCTGCAGTAACCAGGGGTCCCGCTGTCAATCACATTTTTTGCAATATGTGAAGAAAAAAATATCATTTTGGTAGTGGATAAAAAGTTTTGGCAAAAATATTGACGATTACTTTTTTTTAATAATATTATGCTGCTGAATTGTAAAGAATATATAACCTATTGTTTTTGTACTATTATAACACTTTGTTTTTATGGGGTTTTTTTTATTTCTAATGGAGAGCAGAAAAAAATGGTGACTTCAGATTACATTTGGTGAAAAAAAAAATTGAATTTGGCAAAAACTGTAAAAAAGCCAGAGCAACTGCTGAGTAACTATACAACAATCACCTAGGGCACTGGTTCTTAATTACTTTCCACCAGGGGCCACATTTTTTTTTTTTTTTTTTTTAATCATGGAACTGGGACAGAGGGTATGAACACTTAATTTGGTAAATGTAAGTTACATATCATACTGATACTCATATAAACATTATTCTTATTTTAAGATCTATTATGTAAGTAATGTGAAAATTCTAAAATGAACTTACATAGTGGGCAAATGAAAAAAATAGAACAAATTTCAGAAATCAGTTACTTGTATTAATGTAAAATTAGAGATGATTTCGAATAACTTGCACTTGAAGAAGACAGTTTTCCGGTTGTCCGATCCAGGAGGAAACTTCTGATTGAAACTTGCATACTTAGTACCGAAGTGGTGCCACATATTGTGTTCTTTCATACAGACACAGTTTCGTTGCATACTGGGCATAAAGGAACCCCTTTTCTCTGTGGTATAGTAAACAAATACTTCTCTGTCCAGTCACTGTTAAACTCATGATTTTCACTGTGAACTTTTCTCTTCTTTAGAATTGAGAATGACATTTTGAACAATCACAATAATTAGAGTGTGTCAGCGCACAGGGATTCTGGAGGTAGTAGCGATGGACCGGGGCACAAATTTTGTGTCGGAGTTGATACAAGAGATCGTAAGGTGTCTAGGGTCGACTCCTAGGTTCTCCATCCCAGGAAATCCCGCCTTGAACGGCCTTGTCGAGCGATTCAACAGAGTTTTGAAAGGAATGCTGCATCATGTGATAAGGGACGAGCCTCGGCAGTGGCATAAGGCTTTGCCATATTTATTATGGGCTTATATAGAGAGGTACCCAATGTTACAACGGGCGCTGCCCTGTTTCAGTTGCTATACGGGCAAGAGTCCATTGGACCGCTCGGCATTCTGAAGAAAAATTGGGAGGGGGAATGTAGGCTGCCCGTTGGCATATCAGTATGGGCGGAGCAGTGCCTGCAGCAAATGAAGGAGCGCATGAAGAAGGCGGCTCAGCAAGTGGAGGAGGACAGCCGTGACTGTATACGTTGTATTATAACTGTTGGCTGCGACAGCTAGATCCTTTCAGGTGGGAGACCAGGCGATAGCCCTGATCCTGGACTCAAGAACAAGGTGTATGCTAGGTGGACCGGCCCAGAACACACAACTGAGAAACGGGGATCCAATAGCTATGCAATTGAACTAGGTAACGGGCAGCTTCGGCATGTACACGTGGGGAAGCTAAGATAATTTAAGCCACGGATCAGTGTAGTCGGAGTGATTTTAGAGTCCGATGAGGAATTCGGCAAAATTAAGGAGGCTCCAGTGAGGAACACGGAGGAAGCAAAAGAATCTGAAGAAATTAGGATAGACAGGGAGAGTATAACTCAGGAGCAGCTTAGGGAGTTACAGGAGCTGGTGAGCAGCTCAAAGAAGTTCTTTTCGAGAGAAGGGGGAGAGAAGTCAGTGGGGAAGTACGCAATTAATCTCATGTCGCCGGCTAACTAATCCCTCACGCCGATGCGTTCTCAAGACTCGGTTTTAAAAAGTAGGGCAGCACCATGGTGAGTATGTACCATGGCACAGGTGGAGATCCACAAAAGGTCTCAGGGTGGTACAAGGGTATATGTTACATAACGTGCAACAGAACGAGCAAGACGTGATCAAGCGTATTATGTTGTGTCACCCAAGATCCGCAAGCAAGTGAAGAGACTCGAGAACACGGCAAAAGACCGTATCTCTCGTTCATTTGGTGGGGGCTTGTAAGGGTCGCCCACCATCAAGTTATCAATTATGAATTTATTTAATTTTAATGTTGAGATGAACACGTGCGGATGGACGCTTCATTCCGCCATTTTGTTGTTTAAACTAAGAACTGACATTCTTCACTACGTGGAACAATTTTAATCCCATGTGAGGATTAAAGGAGCAATGCATGAATGCTTGGGGCACCTGACCTTGAAGAGTCGGCTGCTCGAGTACTGTTAAAAAACGCTGTCGTACTGCTTTTGGTATGTGCAAGGATGTATTCGCCTGCAGGTATCCGACAACATTCCTGAGCTCAGATATTTCACATGCTGACCGGGGTAACGAGTTTTTCTTGCGCATGCATGGTGGAGGACCGAAAGGGCCAAGAGAATTTAGTGAGACACAGTGGAGCCTCGCTCGTGAAGAAGAGAAGGTCCCAGTTCGGACACCGGTTTGACAGAAGGGCTGCGGGGTATCGCAGAAGTACAGCATGGTGAACGGGAAGGAGGATTCCTTCGTCCACCGGGTATCGCAGAAAGAATTGTGAAAAAACAGCACGTAGTCAGCACGGGGACCCTGAGCGGGACGCCATCGGAAACTCGTGAAGCAAATATTATCGGAATAATAAAATCTTGCTGTTTTTTATTTCCGTGTACTGGATTGAGTTTCGTCGAGGTAATTATTGTTCTACGCAAGGACGCCTTCAGCCGCCTTGATAGAACACGTGGATATGCGAGTCCTCCTTCCTCTCTCTCCTGTGACGCCTGGCAGAGGGCTGCATAAGAGTGTCAGAGAATCCCACAGAAAACTACAAAATTACATTTATCATTTGTCACATGTGAATACATATTTTGAAACCTTTAAACATACAGTCATGACCAAAAGTCCTGCACCAGAAGACCAAAAGTAAATTTTTGATGTTTGAAGTCAACTTATACAGTGTAATGGTAAACTCAAGAGTACATATTTATACATCGTCTTAAAGGAAATTTTATGCTGAATTCAAATATTTTTACAGAATGTTATTACCAGTAATAAAAGTGAAGTTACAAGCAAAAGTACGGTGACTAGTCATAGAAAGCAAAAAATAGTGGAATTTGTGAAATTAGTGTACAGTGCATTTAACGTAAAATTACTGTACAGTCCATTATTGAAACTTGCAGGACACTTGAAATAACTTACAAACAAGCAAAATATGCTTTAATATTTAATTGGATAATCACAGTTTCATAGTAACAAAGTGCACCTTCTTGGCATGGAACTAATGAGCTTCTCTAGTTGTCCATTGGTGATAATATGGTGCCATACGGCCCTTACAGACTCAATTAATGCTGTTTTAGATGTGGGTCCTTGTTGACGGATCTTTTGCTTCAATCTCACCCACAGATTCTCTATGGGATTAAGATCTGGTGAATGTGCCGGCCACTGAAGTTTTCTTATAACATTTCGATTAAACCACTCGTCAACCAACTTTGACCGATGACACGGCGTGTTATCGTCCTGAAAGATAAAATTCCGCAAACCCATATCTTGTGCAGATGGTAGCAGTTTGGACTCCAAAATATCCACATATTTCAATCCATTCAATGTGCCATCAAAAATGTGCAGACGACCAACACCACTGGCTCAAATACAGGACCATAACATCACCGAATGTGGGTGCGTGAATGTTGGCTGGCTGCAGCATGCCTTATATCTTTCACCAGCCCGACGATGCACATGATTATTTTCAATATTAGCGGAAATAGTAACAGTTGTTTCATCACTGAAAATAACATTTTTCCATTCACCAACACAGTCCAATTCTTGGGTGCCTTGGCCTAAGCAATTCTTTTGAGCCATTGTTGTTCAGTAAGGAAAAGTTTTCATGCAGCCAGTCCATTTTCTTGTAGCCTACAACGAACTGTAAATGCAGATGCAATAATGCCTACTTCATACTCCCACTCACTTCTTATATCAGTGGCTGTTTTAAACCTTGATTTTAAGAAATGATGAATCAGCGTGCGATCATCACGTTCAGCACACAGCCTTGGTCAACCTGTTCTTTTTCTGTTTCCCACACATCCAGTTTCTGCAACTCTTTTAATGGTACGCAAGACAGTGGAATGATCATGGCCACATTTAACAGAAATTTTGGCAACATGTTATCACTAATGGACAACTAGAGAAGGTCTTAGTTCCATGCCAAGAAGGCGCACTTTGTTACTAAGCTACCTTGGTTATCCAATTAAATATTAAAGCATATTTTGATTGTTGGAAAGTTATTTCAAGTGTCCTGCAAGTTTCAATAATGTACTGTACAGTATTTTTACATTAAATGCATTGTACACTGATTTCACAAATTCCACTATTTTTTGCTTTTTATTCGGCTGTTTGAAAATACAACACACATAAAAATTGGAAAAGGAGTGAGACACGGTGACACCATATCTCCGAAGCTCTTTAATGCCACATTGGAAAATGTCTTTCAATCACTGAACTGGAAAAACAAAGGGATAAAGATTAATGGAGATTATCTAACCCACCTTCGTTTCGCTGATGACGTAGTCATTTTTGCAACTACCCCATCAGAGCTTCAGAGTATGATCCAGGAACTTGCTGACAAGAGTAAAGAAGTGGGATTAAAAATGAACTTTCAGAAGACAAAAGTGATGTTCAATGCTTTTACAAGAAATGAAGATTTATCGATTGATGGAGAAAAGCTCGAGATAACAGACACGTAGGTTTATCTTGGACAGCAGATATCAAGTGAGGGTCACATTGATGAAGAAATTAATCGGCGTACAAAACTTGCCTAGATAGCTTTTGGAAGAAACAGCATAATTTTCAAGATCAATAAGCCATTATGTCTTAAAAGAAAAGTGTTTGATCAATGCATCCTTCCAGTGCTTACGTATGGTGCAGAGACATGGACCTTAACTAAAAGTGACGTACAAAGGCTGCAGACAACTCAAAGTAGCATGGAGAGGTGCATGCTTGGTGTAACCAGGAGAGATAAGAAGAGGAACTCGTGGATCCGAAAAATGACAAGAGTGGAAGACATCATGATCAGAGTTAAATCCCTGAAATGGCAATGGGCTGGACATACTGCCAGAAGGACAGACCATCGATGGACAGCCGAAATTTTAGATTGGATTCCAAGGGACAGGAAAAGACCCAGAAGAAGACCACATGGAAGATGGGTGGATGAAATTCGAAAGTATGCGGGAGTGACATGGAGGAGACTGGCACAAGACAGACCGTTGTGGAGGAAACTTGGGGAGACCTTCGTCCAGCAGTGGATTGATAATGGTTGACAATGATGATGATGATGATTACTTTATGCTGTTCTTTCACTTGTAACTTCACTTCTATTACTGGTAATAACATTCTGCAAAAATATTTGAATTCAGCATAAAATTTCCTTTACAATGATGTATAATATGTATTCCTGAGTTTACCATCACACTGTGTAAGTTGACTTCAAACATCAAAAAATTGACTTTCGGTCTACTGGTGCAGAACTTTTGGCTACGACTGTAGTCACAGAACTAAATGAAACAAAAATATATATACTGTTTTATATTATAAACATTGGCAAGCATTTTTTTTCGTCTGTATATTTTACACATTTCTTTTTGGTTTAATTTTTTATCATGGACCTTCTATTGAGAACCACTGACCTAGGGTAATCATAGCAACAGGTCCACTGGCAGAGAAAAATGAGGCCAACATTCCTGAGATGCTTGACTTTCACAGACAGATCATTTGGAAACACCCAGACCATGGACTGATGATTTGCCTTGGGGTCATATTGGTATATTCAGCTTTCATACCCAGTGAAGATGTTAAGGACATGGCAAGAGTTCCTATCTGTAAAACTTTGGAACATTACATGACACTACTCCACTCTGGATTCCTTTTGTGCCTCTTTGACTTTGTGGGTTTACCCAACAACAACAAAGTTTCTGTACAAGCAAGTACTCATTTCCAAAATCTGAGGTGAATGAATAATTACAGTCTGCTCTATCTCTGTGTGAATCACACTTGGATATTCATCATCAAAGCTTCCAGCTGCCACATGGGTGATATTTTCTTCTGTGCTGAGCCCTAACACCAACATTGCTCAACACTTTTCTAAGGTGAATTGGAGATATCAATACAGATACACCCAAATTGACTGTCTGGTGGAAGTTATTACAACAAATTTAAAAGAGGAGCCGCACCTCCCGATTTCTGGTTGAGCGTGCTAGTCATTACACTACCCAGGACAAGGAAATTCCAAGCAACTGAACGTAGGTATCTGAGAACCTTCAGATTTGTGCTAGTCAAAGCTATTCCTGCCCCATCATAGTGTCTCATGACCTTTTTTCACATCCAGGGTCGGATGTAGGTCACAAATTCCAGTGATGAAAGTACGCCATATACAATTGGGCAACGATTTTCCCGAAGAAATAATTATTCATAAATACATGGTAGGCACTGTAATGCTATTATTGGCATATTTTCACTGTATTCCATGTAACCACTTCCTTCAGAAAACTTGAACAGAAAAAATAACAGAATTTTTTTAAGTTTTCTGAAGGAAGTAGTTACATGGAATACAGTGAAAATATGCCAATAATAGCATTACAGTGCCTACCATGTATTTATGAATAATTATTTCTTCGAGGAGAAATTCGTTTTCCAATTGTATAAAAGAGGAGGGAGGGGAGGAACAACCAGCATCCTTTTCACCAGAAATAAATTGAATGTGTTTGATGCAGAAGTCACGAAAACCAAAGATGGGCTAACACAGCATTAATGTCTGTCGGTAATAACATAAACTTCTCAAAACAAGTTAGGAATATTACCATTCAGAATCCCAAGTGTGTGTTTATACAAATGCTGGAAGGTCAGTATGGTAGCTAAGAGAGTATGAAGTATAACAGCGTGCAAATTTTGGGTTCTGCACTGCTATCACATAAGTTCAGCTGCATGAAAAATGTACTAAGAATAACTGGACTCCAACCAGTCAATGTACAAAGGTGGGTCTTAACTGTGCATGTTCTGTAAATTCTACTGTCAGATTGTGAACAATGCAGACGGGAAACCTGGTGGTCAGAGAACACAATATGACCACTAGAATGCTGCAATCTATGCTCACACAAACAGACACTGCAAAATGACTGGGAAATGATCAGCTGAGAAAATCGATGGCCTCAATATCTAACAATAAATGCTCACAGAAACACTGCAGTGTCCAGCTGTCACATTCAAGACGCTCTGAGGAGTGCCATTGTTGTCCAGGTAAATGATCATGCAATCCCAAATTGACTGCATCAGGATGGTCTATGGTCAAAACATCCGTGGAGCTGAATACAATGGTCTGCTGTAACTCAGCAAGAAAGATGTGAGTGGGCAAGCTAACACCTTTTGTGACAGAAAAATTGGCTATTCTGCAACAAGTCCTAATTTTGGCTACAATCTAATGGTAGGCAACTTCATGTCTAGAGAACCTCAGGAACACATACATGGCAATCAGCATTTGTGCTGACCTGTGCATACATTCCGTGTTAGCAGTCATGCTGTGAGGAGAGATCTGATTCGATTGGTGCACAGATCCGTATATCCCAAGGTACGCGAATTAAGTATGTACCGACATCGTCAGGACCACTGTGACACTTTTTCATGGTGCAACAGACTATAATTTCTGCTGTGTGGGCGATAATGCACAACCATATTGGGCACTTCACCTTATCCACAAATCTCAAAGTTTGGCTTTGTATTTGAGAAATTCTACTCTGCTGTTCTAGTTTTTTTGCGGTAAGATCATTAATTATTTTTTAGATTTTCCTTTAAGATTTCTGAATATTGCAGGTTCCTATTTCTAAATGTTAACAAAAGAGAAACACGTGGATTATGAAACTGAGAATGAATGAAGGACATCATAACCAAAGGAAAGACCCACAAGTGGTGTGAACTGACCACAGTCATTGGTCTGCATCCCTATTTTCTTCTGGTTTTCTTTTTAATTGTTTTTGTTTTTTGTTTGCTCCTGAGCTTGTTTGCTTCGGATGTTTGGGGTTTGTTTTTCTCTGGTTTGTTCTGGGTTTTTATTTGTTTTATTTTTCCTCCTTATACTTAAAAAAATTCTTGCTTCGAGTTTTGCATTATTTCTGTACATCCATACATATACGTATACTGTTGAAAACAATATAATATATATATACATATACATATTTCAAAACTACAGTATTTTGAATGACATTCATGTCTGCCTTCCATTGCACTCAAGAAACATTTCCATTGCACTAAAAAAAGATTTAATACCAAGAAATCTGCTTTTACACATAAAACAAATCATATTTCTTAAGCTTTAATCCTGTGAATTGAAATTCTATACCTGTAACATTTCATGATGTATAGAAAAATGATCGTAAGTTGAAAAATAGTAGTCATCTCCATCAGCATAATTATTAGGCCTCATTTCTTCCTGGTAAGAGTTTCGTCTCCCTTCCTCATAGTAAGAGTTGGCTCTTGTACCTTCTTGGTAATAGTGGTGCCGTTTTTCTTCTTTTGAATTACTGCTTAGTAAAATTTCATGTGCTGTTTTCCTGCAAAATACAAGAAATACTTGTAAACCTACATGTTAATTTCTAAAACTAGTTTTCCGTAATCCAGTCCACAGTGGCGAATTCAGATATTTAACATGACAAATTTCAGTTTGTCACAAACTAAAAAAAAAAAGTAATATAATACACAATTTTTTGCTAGTGGAAAAAATTAAAAATACTGTCTACTGGAAAAATATAAAATCAGTACCTCCAGACACGAAGAAAAATTATTCCTTGGATTGAAGATATTAAGAAGCGATAAAATCTCCACTGTATTAAAGTGCACTTCCAATTATATTTGTAAATTACATATTACGACGATGATGGGCAAAACACATAACGAGAAATAACAAATAAGGTAAGTACATCACACTATTTATATTAAGAGTAACTAGCATGATCTACTCTTAATGTAACTATTGTGACCTACCTACCTTTATTTGTTATTATATATTTAAAAACATATACAAGTATAATTACAAGTAACCACTAATAACAAAGAATGAAGGGTCAAGTGATAGTGATACCTCATGAAGATGGCCCAGGCTTCTGGGCCACCCCCACTGAGTTCATCACTGCTGCTCACCACGACCGATACTAAAATCACAGTGACGATTATGGGCAAAACACGTAACAATATTAACAAAGAAAGGTGACTTGATCACGCTAGTTACGTTAACTAAAACTTTTACAAAAAGTTCGTAAGTTGGAAGCTTTCGACCTTATCTTAGGTCTTCATCACGCCAATGGAGGACTAAGATTGTTGCCAGATTCTACATTTGAATTTTTCCTATTTTTGTTGCCAAAACTTAGAATTGATCTCCAGATTAACGGAATGTAGAGAGGAGATTCGGAGTTGCAAGTCATTGAGTTGAAAATAATTTCTATGCTTTCACGGTAACGGAGGGCAAAACGATTGTCAAACGAAGCAATTCGTTTTGCTTCGTTCCAGTGGGGAACTGCAGATGTGTCTTCCATTGTCAAAATAGACAAGGCAGTGTTGGGATTGCCTTTCGAAACATCTTTTCTATGTTCTAAAATTCTATGGCTTATGCTCCTGTATGTGCTTCCAATGTATAAGTTATCCCCAGTAGAAGAAGAGATAGGAATGCAGTAAACTCCTGGGAGGTTCAGGCTTTCAACTTTGTCCCTATCCCTTTGTAGAAGTTTCAAGATGTTTGGGGTAGATTTAATGGCAAGATGGTAACCAAAACTTCTAAAAAGAATCTGTAACTTATACGCATAGGAAGGATGGTAAGGAACAGAACCACAGAATTTCAGGTCTTCTTTCTTGTGAGGAAGGAGGCATTCGATTTTCGAATGGTTTTCATATTTCTTTATGAGGGAGTTGACTGTAACAGCAGGGAAACCATGAGAGAGGGCTATTGTAGAAATTTTGGAGAGTTCTTCTTGAAGAGAGAGTTGGCTGTTGCAAATGATATGAGCCCTGTGGATGTAGGACTTCAATGCTGCAAGCTTGTAGAGATGCAGGGTGCAAGATTTGTAGGGAATGATGTTAGTGGCTGCAGAAGGTGTTCGATAGACGGAACGAGTAATGGAGAGATCAGCGTTTCTGCAGATAGATACATCCAGGAAATCAATTTTGTGATTTACTTCCTTAGATATAGTGAGCTTAATGGAAGGAAATTTTTCTGTAATGGAGTTGATCAGTATCTGTAGCTCAGACTCGGAATGTGGCCAGCTAATGAAAACGTCGTCTACATATCTTAACCATAGGGAAGGTTGAAAAGGGTGTAGAGGAATTATGGAAACTTCAATATGTTGCATGTAGATTTCAGCAAGCAGAGGGGAAAGAGGTGAGCCCATGGGGAGACCAGATTGTTGCCTATACACAATTTTGTTGAAAACAAAACAACTATGTTGATGAATAGTGTGGAAACAATCATAAAGATCTTTGATAAGAGGACCGGGGGTTCAAAATGAAGAATCAATTTCTTCATGAGGAGCATGTAGGAATCAAAATATGGTACAGAGGGAAACAAAGATTCTACATCAAGAGTATACAGATTATCACAAGGAGGAAAGGAATTAGGAAGGTTGTGGATGAAGTTTGAAGTAGAGACAACTGTATGAGGATGGTTGGCTGCCAGGGATTTGCATTTGAGGACCAATCTCTTTTCAAGGTTTACTGCTGGAGAAAAAGAATATTCCACTAAAGGTCTGATGGGGTTACCAGCTTTATGCAGTTTCACTTGCAGGAAGAGCCTGGGAGTTCTAAAGTAAGGAGGGGGTGATATATCACCAAGGAAGGATTGAAGAGTTTCTTTCTTAGCTAATCTGTCAACTGAGTTTTTGAGTGAGTTGGTGGTGTCTGACTGTAAAGGGATGCAGTTGGCAGATGTAAGAAAAGAAAGCACTTTTTGGTTTAGAGTTTCTTTACCAATGATGACTGGGCAACCAACTTTATCTGCTTTGCATACGGCTAGGTCATCTTCTTGTTTAAAAGAATTCAGGTCATTTATTCAAGAAAATGACCTAGCCGTATGCAAAGCAGATAAAGTTGGTTGCCCAGTCATCATTGGTAAAGAAACTCTAAACCAAAAGTACGTGCTCTGTCATACAGAAGAGTTGCACAACTGATTGTGCCACTCTTCTGTATGACAGAGCACGTACAGCAGAGAGAACAACAATGCTGGAGCAGCGTCTGTTCAACCACGGCTCAACTCATGTGTCCTGGGTTGTTGCAGGCAGGATGCACAAAGAGCATCATGGGAGTTTGGAACGAATGCCCGAGCAGCGTCCACACGGAGCCATTATTATTACTGCTGCTTTCTGCGTAGTTGTGGCTTGGGGCATGGAGAGTGAGTGACATCATGGAACGAAAGGCTGAGACAGCGCATCACAAGGTTTGCTGCTCAGCCCATGGTAGATAGCTCATGGGATTGCAGATTAAGATGCATACATCATATCACTAAGATGTTCCCAGAGATTCAGAGGTCAACTCCACAAAGAAATACAAACTACCAGATAAATTTTTAACTGATTATTTACTTACTGTTGCTGTATCAAACTTCTCCATTTACAGCGATCTAGACATACAACTCGGGCTTCACAGACATCCATCACTCGACATACACAAGACCTTCTATACTTCAAACTCATAATCTTTTTCTCATGCAGACACTCCTGAATCTAGTCCTCCTATGATTTCCTTGGCCTTCCTCTGCCTTTCCTTCCTGCCACTTGGGCTAAAAAAATTCTTAGTAAGCATCTCATCATTCATTCTTTCAACATGGCCAAACCACCTAAGAATATTAGTCTCCACCTTGCTAACATTTTGCTTCACATTACACAACTGCAACACATCTTCATTCCTCACACAATTATAACGTGTCTTGCCACTACCCCCCCTTCCCCCCTAAATAATGCATTTCTCCAGCACACAAACAACTCCTATGTTTTTTCTGTAGTTTTCTGTAGTACCCAGGTTTCACTGCCACACATCAGAGTAGGGACAATTACATTCTCATACACAGCCATGCGGGACTCTCTTGAGAACCCATCATTCCTGTAAAAACCTCCCAAACCAGCCATGACTTTCAATGAATTCACTCGCCAACTAATTTCACCATTCAATTTGTTCTCTCTGTCAAACATGCTTCCTAAATACCAAACTCATTCACCTGGTCAATCGCTGTGCCATTTAGACTTATATTACATTCAGAACTACCAGTTTCTCTCTCATAAACCATAACTTTGGTTTTTCCCTTATTTATACTCAGTTGGAATTTCATGCAAACTTCATACATCTGGCCAATTGGGATGCAGAAATCTATAATACCCAAAACACAGCATTTAATCCCCTCCCCCTCCCCAAGATTAACTTGAAGAACAAAAAAATTTTTTTTAATTGATGAGAAAATTGCTTTTAATACCAGAAAAATCAAATGGCGATTTTCCATAATTTCATCGGTATTTTTGTACTTCCACAACAGCAACCAAAAATCCGTAAAATTACAGAAAATCCATACTAGTTGGCATCTATGCTTGCAAAAACACTTCACAATGGCAAATACAATTACAGGAAGATAACAGAAAGGGTATCAGCCACAATATCATAAAACAATACATCAACTGCCAAAAGCATCATAAGGGACACAATGCCTGTGTTATAAAATAAACACTTACAGCGGAACGAAATTGTTTGAGGGTAAATTCTTGACCAGTTAAGCCCACAGGCCTATTTACTTTTTACATGCCCAATATATTTGAAGGCTGATCAAAAAGCAAGGTGAATGGAGCCACCCTTGCTGTGGAAGCAAAGCAGACATGTCTGATGTAAGTAGTCATTAACCCTCAACCCTTGCACATGTCACATGGGCATAAAACAGTTCTGCAGCAAATGCCAGTAGTCCTCCACACAGCAAAGAGTGTAGGTGTATGTTTCTCATTTGTTCAACACCATCAGATGATGAATTTCAAGCAGCATGTAAGGAGAAAATTCTGTTTCCAGCTTGGATATTTGGTGAGAGAAACACTTGAAAATCTAACAACTGTTTATGGTGAAACTGCTGTGACCCCAAAGACAGTGTTTAAGAGATTTTCCAGGTTTAAAGATAGAGCTTCTTCCATCAAAGATGAATCTCATTGTAGAAGCCATTAATTGTGCTAACCACTAACAACGTCATGGAAATTTTCTCTATGATTAGGGAGAACCAACAACTCACCATCAGAGAAATTGCAACTCAGACTGGTCTGGTCTGTTGTTTGTTTCTGTTTAAGCTATCCTCACTGACAAATAGAACATGAAACATATCAGTGACAAGTTCATTCTTTGTCTTCTGGACAATCAAAAAACATTTGTGTCACAATTAAGTCTGGGTTGTTTTAACATGCAACAGCAGATGCAAACTTTTTACAAACAATTGTGATGGGTGATGAACCTAGGTCTATGGTGAAAATCCTCTAAATACGTGGTATCCCGGATTTATGATGTCAGAAGCTGACATATACACATAGCGCCGTTGATTGTTGGCCACTGTAGCGTAAGGCTAATGCGCTCAGCTAGATATCAAGAGATCTGGGATTCGGATCTCCAGCGGTGACAATATAGCAATTTTTAGGTTGCTATGTGTTGATAAAACGTGGAAAGAGCAATGTCTTTGTTTATTCGAGGTCTATGATTATGAGCTTGAAACATATGGATCACTGGAGAATTATTACAATACTTCACGAAAAAGAAAAAAAGAAAGAGGAGGAGTCTGAGAATGTAAACTTTTAGTTCTTTCTAAAAGTTGAAGTTCCAGGATATAAAATTTTCACTGCCCACACAGATATTTAAAGCCAAATTCTCAATAGCATTCCCTAACAAAAAACTGTAGCATAAATAACAACATATATATACCTACACCTTACATAATAAGATAAGAACTGACACCTACTTCATTTGTTCTTGAGCTTCTAAAGCTTGCTGCAACAGAAGATCTTTTGCCTTAAGCTTTTCAACTAGCGAATTAAGCTCTGCCTGAGGCAAGGTTACCATGACTGGGCTGCTTCCTCTTTCTGATTCTAACTCTTTCATGTAATCTTCAAAGTCTGAAAGATACACAGAACCAAAAGTTTATATGTATGAACATTTAATAATATAATTACCTTATGATGCAGTGCAGGACCTTTACATTTGATACATCTAGCAAATATGAAGGGAACCTATCCTGAGTAAATTAGGTTAATTTTGTTTAAGGAAATATATATATATTTTTTTATTATTGAGGGTTTAACAACTACTGTGAGCAACTCAAAGGGCTGTAAGCGGTCACCCACCCCTAATTTAGGGCCACTGGTTCCAGGGAAAGGAGAGAGCCAGTGCCGTAAGACAATCACAACATCGATGCCTCACCAGGGTTCAAACCTGGACCCAACTTGGATGAATGATCATAAGCCAATGCTTAAACCACTGCATCACTGGAGCAACTTAAGGAAAGAAAACAGTGATAATAATGACTAGCCTTAACTTACACCAAGTATGCCAGAATTAAGGGAAGATATGGATTAAATAAAGTACATATTTGCATGCCCAAACTCAGTTCTGAAACAAATCACTGTTACAATAATAGAAAGTAAAATCTTTAAAACTAATTAATTTTTGTAAAATGTATAAAATATGTTTTCTTTATTTTTTATCCTGCAGCATTATTAGTCTTCGAGTATGTTTGTTACCGCAGAATTCCCTTTGCCACTAACATCTTGTTCTTTCTGTGGTGCGTCACACTTTAAAAAATGTTCTTTTATGTCATTGCTTACACAGTCCCTCCCTTCACTTCAGGTCTTCTAGACTTTTCTAATTGGCTCCATGTTCAAAACTAAACACCCAACTTACCTTTTGTTCCATCTCTACACATACATGCTCAATCACAGTAACCTTGCATTTTGAACTACCTTCTGTTTCAGAAGTTAGTACACTTATTGGAGCAGTAATTGGAGAAATGGATGGTTAAACAAAAAAAGAACAAGACCTACCCTCCCAAAAGAGGGGTCATATTTCTGAAATTCCACATCAAAACTTAGTATGTGACTTCAGATTTTTTTATTTTGGCTTACATTACATATTGTTTAATCATTTTCAAAACATTACAAATGCCACCAAAATCACTTTCTAAGTTCTGCAGGGGTGATTGTTAAGGTAAACAAAAATTCATGAAATATTATGAAGCATAGAAATAAAGTTAAAAAAAAGTAGCAATTTAACGTAAATTATAAATTACTACTTGCAAATTATATACATCATCAACCATTATCAATCAATTTTATGTTGCTACATTGTATCGAAATGGAACATCTGATTTTTTTTTAAATTTTAATTAAGTTTTCTGAATTGCCTATAAGAAACAGCTATTTTCTGGATATATTTACAAACACTGATTTTTCATGGTAGTTCAATATCACGCTTGTTACTTAAAAAAAATATTGAAAAACACAGAATCCTTTTGACACCGTCGTGGGTCTTGATCACCTGTAAACATGCGGAACAAGACTGGCTGCCACATTTGGATTTTCAAGTGCTCCATTATGGTTTTTGCCAAATGATGGGGATAAAATAAGGACTGAGTATTGCAGTTTAAACACACTGAGAAAGAAAAATTGCAGATTTAGTCCTGATAAAAGGTTGATGGATTGGATCAGTTCTTTGAATGGTTGCTTCAAGAAGAGAAATGGTATGAGGCAAGTTTAATCTTGGCACATGAGAATATTTTGACTCATTATGTGACAGGCACTCTGCAACAAAAGGAGGCACTGGGACTGAAGAAAGATTAACATAGTGACAACTACTGGCAATACACCAATTAGCTGAACACAAGCGATGAGCCTGCTGCTGCTTCGACAGTAGGAAGTTAAAATTTTGAGATAAGTGTTGTGTTCTGATTCTTTAAGACAAACAGTAGATATAATCTCATTCCTGGTGTGTACAAAATTCTCATTGCCACTTCTGCTGGAACGACAGTTGATGTCGGCAGCATTTTTTTGCAGCCGACATCAACTGTCACTTGGCTGAGCATAAAAAGGGCATCAGTCACCCAAGGTAGACCTAATTTCCTTGGCATCACTGACTATCTCAGATACATCAGCAGTGCCTCTAAGTTCAAAATCAGAACTTTATATCACTGTCTCCTACTCCTGTAAAGTCAGTTTCTCTACATAGTTGCATGAAATAGTATTTTTTAACATTAATTTCTCTTTAAACAAAAGAAAAAATGCTTGCTCTGCTGCTTGATATAGGCTAGCAAGAAGTGAAAAAGGAATGGAAAAATACATTTTAAGAGTGAAATTAAATATCAAAAATTGTTACTATATTGTTCACTCTATCATGAAAACAATTTTACAAGTCATTGAAATGGCTTTGATTCCATAACAGACAAATTAAGTACTGATTTCAAAATTTAATTTTGGTTTTAAAAGAAGGGGAAAATACTTGGGTTCAATTGATTAATTTTTAAGAAAAGACTTAGAAATATGAAAACTTGCACTTCATTTGAAAAAAAAATACAAAGTCGCTGTCCTTAATTATTACCGAAAATACTAAAATAAAAAACATAATCGGGGAAAATATAAAAATATATAACACAATCAGGAAGAAAAATGGAGGGGAGGGGACACAGGTTTGTCAGAAAAATTTGAAATTCCTAAATCACAAAACATTCTCATTCTCGTTTGAACAATAATTTCTGCTCTTTCAGATTTTACCGTCACTGAACGGCATGATGACATCCAAAAAAATAGAAAAAAAAAAAAAACATTGTAGAAACATCATGATATTAAAAACATGCTTAATAACTGTTAGAATCTTGAACACATGAAAATAAACTTTACACAAATATTCAGTGATGGAAAGTTGCATAATCATTTTTGGAGCAGGTGAAACACATTTTTGGTGCAGGTAATATACATTTTTGGAGCAGGTGAAATACATTTTTGGAGCAAATAAAATATTATTTTTGGTGTAAGAAAACAGTTTTTTGGAGTAGGTAAAATATTAGTAGATAGAACAAACTCTTAGCAAAAAATGTTTTGGAACTAGATGCACCCTACTCAAATTTAAAACATCTTGCATTGAAATACACACACACATATGCAAAGATTTTAGTTTTCAAATAGATCAAAAAATTTGTAACTATAGCAGGATTCTATTATTAATCATTTATTTTACAAATAATGTTATTTTTTAATTTTTTGCTGCTTTCCTCAATATTTAATTGCTCACTTCTATTTTTTTCTCATTTTTTAAGATAGCAATGTTTTGATTTGCTTCTTTTAATAGTACCTGTGCACTTTCTATTGCACTCATGTCTTTTTTTTTTTTTTCTTTATGCCACATTCAATGTTCATCTCAGCATTGTTTAACATTTTCTAAGAGAAATCCAACTGCTGCAAAAGTTCAGCTTCTTCCCATTTCAAATCATGTTGTGAACATTCAATTTCCTCTCTTTTTCACTTATTTTGCTGCATTTTTTCCAGCACTCATTGGCTCTTTATATTGTTTCCAGGATTCTTTATAAACTGTCAGAAGTTTTTTGGATACATTAATTTTACTCACATCTCCATTTTGTCTCTTGACATGATCTTTGTGCTTCTTGCTCTCCGCATGACGCCTAAAATCATCGCAGCCGCCATGGGCTATGCTAAAATCACAGCCACATGGCTTACAAAACGTGATTCAGCAAAACTTTAGATGCTTCATAAAAAGGTAATTCTTTACTATATATATCGCAATAAACTTGACAATAAGTTTTACCTGACTTCGTTCTTTTTGTTGTCACAGCTGTTTCATTGCTACGTTTCATTTCCTTTTAATCTAAATTAACCTTTTTCACTCGAATAACTTTTCACCCATACTCACCCAGCATTCGTTTTTTCTTTCGTTCTTTTTTTTTTTTTCTGCAGTAGAGGCCACAACTTAGCAGTAAAAGCTCAGCTTTGGCTTGCCAGTCTCGACATACGAGCTATAGAGGCATCATCGGCGTGGAGGGTGACACGCGAGATGTTCGGCGAAAAAATGTCTTGTGAGCGCCGACATGCGAGCCATAGAGGAGTTATCAGCAGGGAGGGTAACACCCGAGCTATTCAGCAAAAAGAAATTCCTCACGAGCGCCGACATGCGAGCTAGAGGTGTAGTGTTCTCCCTAGAGCCTTTTTACTGGGTGGCCCGCCCAGCTAATTTTCTCTGCCGCCCAGCTAAATTTTCTGTAATGCACTTAAAAGTTGAAAACTTATTCCCACATACACCATAAATATTAATGAAAACTGTCTCATCTTTGTGGAATGTAATTTATTAGTAAGAACTAATTTTTCATCATTTATGTACAATTTTCTAATGTCGTTTATCATGTTATGTTATGTTAATGCCTACCACGCCACTAAAAGAAGTATAATAATGTTAAGCAAAACAACATCTTTTTTTCTTGATTGGGAAAGGGGTCATTAATACCATCCAGCTGAAGTTTCTATCCACCCAGCTGTAAAAAAATCTAGGGAGAACACTAAGGTGTCATAGGCGTGGCGGATGACACCCAACATGTGAGCTATTCGGCGAAAAGGAAATTCCTCGTGAATGCTGACATGCGAGCTATAGAGGCGTCATTGGCATGGCAAATGACACCCGATGACGTTTATTTTTCTCTATTTGGTGAAAAAGAAATGTCCTGCAAGCCCCGATATGCGAGCTATAGAGGTGTCAGTGGCGTGGTGAGTATAACCCGATCTATTCGACGAAAAAGAAATGTCTCGCAAGCGCTGACATGCAAGCTATAGAGGCATTATCTGTAGCTATTCGGTGATTTCATAATGTCGGGTCCCACCAGACAGTCAAGTGGAAAGGATTAAAATGTTTGCACCGAAATTTTTACAAGCACAACAACACATGTAATCAATGTAAAGAGTACGCAAAAGACGCTGAGCTGCCTCTCGGCTTTTGCACACAGCACTCTCAAATGGCTTTACGGGGAATCACATGACAAACAGCGTACGAGAAGAAGCTCCGCCTCCATTAGCGGGGAAGTCAGAACATCGAAAGCATATAGGGACTATCTGTAAATTGCAATTTTTAGACCAAAAGACGGTAAAGAATAGAAAATTGTGTGCAGGGATCTTGCGTGGGCTTTTCCGTAGTTTTTTGGGTGACTTCCGTAAAACAGTAAGATGGAGGAAAAATCCGTACAAACTACGAAAAATCAGTAAAAGTTAGCATCTCTGAATACCTAAGAATTTTTTAGAAACAGAACCATCGTATCCTGCCACGAGAGAGTCGTTTTCAGTGGTCCTCCGCATCAACGAAATGGCTAACGACTGACCTTACGCTGTATTTACGTAATCGCGCACCTTGCCCGGAATGAAATAACTGCACCATTCCGAAGAGCAGGGAATGACATATAAACAATCTCAATTGCACAACCCTCCGAAAGACCACCAAACCATCTGTAAACAATCTTCATCAGCATTTCGTAAAGTACATCATTTCTCTTACATACCACGTGATTAAAAAAAAAACTCCTTCTTCATAAGCTCCACCTATCCGTAACTTATGCCGAAAAAACAACGAATTAGACGGTAGGTGAAAAACATTCCGAAGTGTTGGGATTGGCAGTACATGTTGATTAAGCGTCGTTATACGTTTAACCAAATTACGCGTCGACCTTAAAAAAGCATCATTCGATTCGCCATTTAAAAAGGCATTTTTTTGCCGTGAAAAAGTTTTTTTTGCTAGGTAGTTTTTGCTGTGGATTGCCGTTTCAGAGCAGTTGGGCACAAATATTAAATTTTTTCATAATTGTATCAGTTTGGAGCAACATAATAAAATCAGCGCAGTTCGGCACAAACTTTCCATCACTGAATATTGAATAACATTTCACTGAGATTTTGGTGGTATACTTGATGTTTTCCATACTTTGTAGTAGATCAATGATTCCTGTAGTGACTACAGAGAATCTGTAAGAACGTTTGCAGTGGTAGTAAACAGGAAACATGTAATAGCAAAAGAAGCAAAATTAAAATTATTAAATTTCCACAAAAGCCAAACGTTTCAAAAAGTTTTTTTTTGTGTGTGTGATTTTTGTGGAAACAGGATACTTGGCAACTATGATATGTATTTTTCAGTCAGTGGCAGAAATAAGAAAACTGCACACCACTTTGAAATTTGCAATGAGGAAAAATCTGGAATGTCACAGCTTAAAAATCCAGAATATGAAGGACTACCATTTTGGTTTTGCAGAATAGGAATTACAGCAGTTTTAGCAATGTCTGAGAAGGGCAAATTTACATATTTTCTTTTAGTCAATTTTAAATCTCATATCTCTGAAAAATTTTGTCCCATAAATCTTATTTTAGGAGCAGCTTATTTTCTCGGCAGATCCAACAAGCTCACCAATTTCTATGAAAATTGGTGAATGTTCAGTAAATTCAGAGGTTCATTTGTCACAGAATGATCTAATTTCATTTTTGATGTTTTTTTTTGTTTTTCTTGGTGCTTCTTTTCATCATTACTATCCACAGCTTGTGCTTAATTTAGCTGTCCCTTTTCTGTTGTTAATCTTGGTTCTCTTCATTCAGGAAGCCTTTCAAGAGTCTTCCCATCTAGTTCATATGTCCAGGTCCTTCGTTAACACTATTTTTCATCTACTTACTATGTGCGATATCATTTAATGCCTTGTTTTTACAATTTGGAATAGATTCTTTTGTCAATCTCCTGAATTCAAAGAATTCATTCAAAGCTGCACCCTAGCAACTGACTCTGCTTTTTTTAGCTGCTTTTCTGGTTGTTCTGTGCACTTTCCAGTCTTCACTTTTTATATTTCAGTTCAGTCTTCACTTGATTTCTGCCATACTTTATTCTACTACCAGGTTTTATTTGCCTTTCCAAATTCACACCCGTAATGTCTCTCAACAACAGTTTCACCCCTATACCATACCTGCCAACTTTCAGAAACTGAAATCTGTAAAAAAATTAATTGATATATTCGATGGAAAATTTAATAGATATCTTTGATAAAATTACTTATCTAGTATATTGATTAAATGTAGCAAGCACATCGATTAAAAGTCGATATGTTATACAAATCAAGTATTAACTTTTAATCATTGCTTTACTACAGATTATTATTTTTGTGTGTTAATTTCTACAATAAAAAGCTGTCACACATGCGGCATTTTATAAATAAGAAGTCCATCCAAATCAGTCAATTTTTATTAAAGTTATTGCGCAAAAAATTTGACAAACAATCTCGTGCGTGTGGGTCCCATGAGTGTTGATAACCATTTTCAATAGGATTGGTCCACTAAACGTCCTGAACAGCATACTGAAATTTCGCAATGTTGAGGAATCGATTTGGGCACAAAAATTCTGCAGATATAAAATCTGTTTGAATTTTTTTCTACAATAACTATGTTCCGAGATAGCATTTTGAACTGGGGGTAATAAAGATCGGTGCTCCAATGCCAGGCACACTACACCGGCCTACTGAGAAGTTGCTACTTGGGGGACGAACAATGCATTATCTGAAAAGGGGGACAAGGTAAACATAGTGAGAGATAGACAAGCTGAAAGCTGGGGCAGTTCAGTTCACTCATGGCGCAAGCTTTAGTGTTTGAAATGACGTAAAATAATAACCTAAAACATGTAGGAAAACTACAGACAAAGTTTTCCCACATAAGCACATGTAGCTGAAGAGAAGTTTATTCCTAACATACATCCGCACTTTATTTTAAATGGATTAAGTTAAATAAAAAATGTTCTAATGGTGGGGGTACAAAATCATCTCATCCGGAGAAAAAATAATCTGGGTGAAACGCTAAATCCGTAAAATTAACATCTTGCCAGTAAAACAAGTTGCATTTACGTAAATTTTAAGGGGTAAATCATAAAACCTAGCAGGTCTGCCTCTACCATTTTCTTCTTACTATTCATCAAGAGCTTCAAACTGTTTCCATGGTTAATACACTTTTTCAATAAAAAATTCTAGGACTTTTGGATTTTTTTCCCAGGACATATGATCCAAATGCTCTTACTTAAAATATACTGAAACCATAGGTCTGTTCAACCTTTAACCTATGACAAACAACTTAGTACATGCTTGGGCAAACTTAATACAGAATGTTAAAAATGATGTCCGCTGCAGCTAATCAGAAACTAAGAATCACGGATCAATACTGAAATACCAAAACTGTCACTGAAAATGTGACCAGGTTTAATATCTACTAAACTTTTATATACAGCATACTACACTGATTTTGAGAAGAATTTATTTTTCTACTCTGGCTTTAGTTCAATTTTTGAAGCAAATTACAGAATAAAAAAACAACAACATAAAACTCAAAAATACATAGCATTACTCTTAAAATGCTTTCATATACCACACAATCAATACATAAAATACTATTTATATTTAATTATTTTGAAATAATGCTTACTTTGGAAATTTAAGGGTAAGGAAAGGCGAAATATCTGGAACTTTTTCAAAGGACCAAAGGGATTGTTACTTCTTAAACACACAATCATGGGAGCAAGTATTTGTATTACATTTTATTTAGGGAAGGAATTTTCCGCATAATATTGATGCTGTGGATATGTTTTAAATTTGTACTCACCAGCAAACAAAGTATGCACAAAAATTTCCAACGTGAAGTGAAAAAGAATAACGGGAAAACCTTAAATCCAAGGGCTATGTGCACAACTGCATTCATTAGTGATCATGGCAATTTAACTGGGCATAATTAGAAAACTAATTATAGAAGATGCAAAGTGATTAATTTGCTCAGAAAATACCAAGAAACAACTAGATTTAAGTTTCTGACATTAGAAAGCAATTTGATTTTAAGGCAAATTTTTATATAAAACATTCATTAGCAAATTTCAGTAAAGGTCAAAATAACCAAAAAAAAAAAAAAATGCAGCTACTTACTTCCACAACTGGCTAAAAGTATTACAAAAATTAACAAATGGCTCAAAAACGTTTCTCATAGCAGAAGGCAGGTATTAGAGACAAAAAGATTTTTAAATTGAACAGTTAAAAGAAGAGATATAGAAGGAAACAAGATATAACCTCTATGCCTGTTAGCGGAAGAATTTTGCATAATGAAAAAGTTGAAAATAGGTGAAAAGTATCTTCATAGCAAAAGCTATGCTAAAGAAAAAGAACTTTTCAAATACGTCTCCCGGAAGCAGAGATAGCAAGAAAAACATTTTGACCTTTACAACCCCTATGGTGAAAGTTGTACATTATTTGAAGAGGATCTTCTTATTGTAGCAAAAATCTTATTCACTCTCCATCTTTATTATAGCGAATGGCATAGAGTAAAAAAAGAAATTTGTCAATAGGGTTTTTAGAGGCAGAGATAGGCTGCAAACAGAAGTACACAAACACCACCTAGTGACAGAATTGTGAACCACAAACCTCCTCAAATACAAACCTAAAGTGTTCCATGTAAGATAAATGGTATCTGGAGTTAAAAGAATTTTTTAAATCGGACGTTTAGGAGTACAGATATTGAGAAAAATAGATTAAATATTTATGCACCCTAGCAGCGAAATTGTGCATTATTTTGGGAAGAAAATACACACAAGGAATTTTTATAGTTAGTAGTATCTGATCAAAAGAGAATATTTTTCAATCAGGTTTTTAGTCCCACAGATATTGCTGTAAACGGAAATGTGAACTTACGCCCTCTAGTGGCGCACTTGTGCATTAAGAAATATTTGAAATTATTTATATGAAACATTTCGTACCAAAAATGTTTTCCAACAAAGAAATAATTTTTCAAATCAGACTCCTAGAAACAGAGATATGGACAAAAATAAGATATACATGTACGCCCCCTGGTGGGAAAATTATGCCCTATCTTAAGCAAAAGGTATTTTCAAAACATTTTTCGAGGTGAGCGGCATCGGTTCACAGAGGAATTTTTTCAATCGAGTTTCCAGCTCAAGATTTTGTCGCAAATACATCAGAAGCAAAAATCAACATTTACGCCCCCTGGTGACCAAACCATTCTTTATCAAAAATGAGAAATTACATGCAAAACATTTCCCCTCAAGAGCTGTATCCAACGCAGGAAGAATTTTTCAAATCAAACTTTTAGAAGCAGAGATATTGAAAAAATTACAATTTACTGTTATGCCCCCAAGCGGATAATTTATGCATTATTTGAAAAATGGACTGCAACTAAAATAGTCTTCGATATAAATGTCATCAAAAGGAAAGAGAATTTTTTCAACTGGATATTTAGAAGTAAATATATGAAAGAAAATGCATTTTAAATTTGATACGATCTCCATTTGTGCCCTCTAGCGGTGAAGTTGTGCGTCAGAAAAAAATGGGACGCATGGGTCATCATTCTCACATTTTAAGCATCCCAATACAAAAAGAATTTTACAAATCAAACTAATAATTGCAGAGATATGGTTTCACCAGTTGGACAGACAAAGTGATAACATAAGCACGACGCAAAAGATGCTAATAATGAAGCTTCAGTCCTCCTAACAGACAAGAAAATCAACAGCCCCCCTCATTTTGCAGGGGTTGGGGAGGGAAATTTTCTGACATAAGTGATGTTAGTAGAATAATCCTTAACTACAAAACATCGCGCAGGGACAAAAAGGCAGGAATGGATAAAATGCCAGGACGTGCAACAGAATTTTAGGACATTTCCAGGATAAAATGGAATTCCAGGACTTTTCCATGATTTCCAGGGCACGTACGAACCGTGTGTTTCAGTTATATCGCATCCATCTCCGTTAATCTCCACCACTTAATTTTTAGCTTCTTACATGTTACCTAGTTTCTTCCATTTCCAGCTTTATTTAGAAAATCATAATAAGCACTTCAATGTTGTGGCTTAACCCTTTAGCAAAAATAAAATGACCAAAATGCCGGTACCTCCAAACAATCACACCAACCTAAAAATGCCTGTTTAGTGAGGATTTTCTACCTCCATGCATTCTTTAAATTTGCGCAGCCTCTGTGGGATTAGCAGAAGTTACAAGCAGTCACCATTGCCATTATTAACAAATAAGTGAAGATGGAGCTGGTTTCTCATGGTGCAATATCACTCACTCTAATGATATCACATCTTTTCTCTACGGAAGAATCTAGTGATTGACCCTAAAAAATCTGAAGATTGATGCATATCACACCTACAGATCAGAAGTTTTGTGTAGTGACCCAGCACTATGCCTTCTTTTGTTAAACTGAAAGGAGGGGGGGCAGAAATTTTGACTGTATCAACAGATAGTTTCAGGCATTATGGTATTCTGAGAGACACAAGATGTTAGGGTCCTGGTCATTAAAGGGTTAAACTCCTATCCTACAACTGTATTTGCAGTTTTTTTTTTTAACTTCTTTCAATTTGGACCTCTTGTACAATACATAATTTATATGTGATGTTCTTCCTCACTTAATGAAATGGTTCTTCTGATTTTCATAGGACAAACTAGCTGCTAACTTATTACAGGCCATTCTCTCACCATCCAGACTCTTACAGCCAATTATCATTATACACTGCTGCCATGTCTTCATTATTTTGTTCTCTGCAAGAATAAAGATCTCTTCTTCATACACACCCATTCACCTTCTAGGACATTTAATTTGACATTTCACCTTCTAAGACATTTCATTTCTCTTTCATAAGCTTCCGAAAATCATCCCATTTCTCCAGATTTCAACCACTTTGTGGTGAATAATCAGAATATATACACTGAACTTCCAATTATCTGTGCTAATTAAATTAACACATGGAAAATATGGATATGAAAATGGTACTGTATACCGTAAAAAAATGAACTATGCACTACTGTACAGCATGTATGTATTTAGAGATTTTAAATTAACTATATATTACATAGTACATATCACACTGTTTTAAATAGGGATTACTGTATGTAATTAAGATAATAAAACTTAATAGATTTTCAGTTTTTTTTCTGGGAAAAGTCTGTTACATTTCTTTGTTTGGGAAATAACTTAACATGTTTTTCAGACAATTTGGTGAATGTTGTGCAAAGCTATGACATCATTAAACTCGAACTCAGTTTGTTGACCCATATGGTCTAATAATAGCTTCTCTACACATTCCAGCACCTCGCTGTGGCTCACCCTTGTTGTTTTACCTTCACTTTCTTCCTGCACCCCTGACAGCCCTTGAGTCACTGCATTCAGAATCTCTTGTTCTGATAAAATTATAGCCTTCATCATTCTTGTCTTTCTCTAACCACTCTTACCAAAAGAACACAAGCAGTTTGGCCTTGAAGTCACAAAAGTGATAACAGGAAAAATACATCACATAAAAAAGATTTTTTCAATTGATGATTAAAATTGAATTTTCTCAGCCACTTTGGTTAATGGAGAGATCCGGATAAAAGAGCATCAAATAAATCGAGATTTTACTGTACTTTGGCATTTTACTATCTCTATTTTTTTTTTTTTTTTGATGCACGGATAATCTGCAAAAGATTATCCACACTCAGATAATCGGGAGTTCAGTGTGTTTGCAGCTTGTAAGCGCACGAATCTATCACCTCTCTCTTTCTCTCTCTCTCTCTCTCTCTCTCTCTGATAGAAAAAGAGCTTAAATAGAATAATCTTTGCTACACTTCTTCAGCAACACATCCCTTTTTTTAGAATCACAACTAAAATAAAATATTTTTATCAGAGAACTAAAACTAATCCTTGAGAGAGACCATTGTATAATGACCTGGAAGAGCAGGTCATTATACAATGGTGGCCCAACTGTATCTTGAATTTTCTGCTGAAGAGCATGTGGCTCATTAGGATTTTAAATTCAAGGTCAGCAATCATTTTCAAAAATTTGTAGAAGAAGCCTTTTACTTTTCATGCCTTTTTCTTTTTCTTGGGGCTTATATAAAGAACTAGAAATGGGTAATAAATCAAATCACTGTTAATAAAAAGTCACTGCCATCACTATGACCAGTGAATAAAAGTAACAATTCCAAAATCACTGTTAAGGTGTAACAGTTAGTCATATCAGAATCAGGGCACTATTTGGGAAATAAACAGGTGTAAAACCATAGTTACCATGTCATAGTGCCCCCTTGGTGATTGCACCACATTCTAAGATAAATATCCCCTCTCTCTGTAGGGGAGATTTACCTTGAAGGCTGTTGACTGCTGAAGATCAGCCGAGCATGATCATTTTCACCCTAATCCTACTGAACAAAATAGTTGAGACATGAAGGAGGGGAGGGGATGCAACATGAGAAACAAAACTGAAAATAATTCTGCCCTTTCAGTAACTAACGAGCTGAAAAAAGTGCATGCAGCAACCAAGGGCATTAGGTGATTCTCTGCTCTGTTGCTGCTTCACATCATATCCATCACAAACAGTAGTTTTGTCACTGTTTAAAATCATTGCTTGCCACTCTGGTAGCATACTGATCTATGCAGTGGCTTCTGACCATTCCTTACAGCACTGGCTCACTCCCTTCCTTTGAACCAGTGGCCCTAAATTAGGGGTGGGTGACTGCTTATAGCCCATCAGGTTACTCATGGTGATTGTCAAACCCTCAAACAAGATTAAAAAAGAAGTCCTTACTTCAGTTGAACTGTCACCATCACTATGTGACAGGAAAATCACTGTTAAGCCCACCTCTATAAAAAAAATATGATTAACTGGGAATGCCAGTTTCATTTTCACTGTGTTTTTGTGTTTCTGTGTGTCTTGTCAGTTTGGCCAACATCATAATACCATTTATTCTCTACTGATTTTGAATGATGTTTGAATTTAAAAAAAAAAAAAAAAAAAAAAAAAAAAAACTGTAGGTGCCTTTAGACTGGAATTGTTTCAATACACAAACATAAGACAATATCAGAAACACATTTCACGGAATTTCATTGCTTAGGGATAAGATGTTTAAATATGAAGCAAGCATTAATATTTTCAGTGAGAAATGAAAATCAACTTTTATATTTCAAAGCATTTAGGTATGTTAGAAGTTAAGTATATTTTAGATTTAGTATATTAACAATAAATGCAGGCATTTTTTCACACATGTATAGCATCATCCAAGAAAATTCCATTACAATGAAAAAAAAAAAAATGTCAACGTGAAAAATTACCAAATGTTAGAAGAGGATCAAGAGGATCTGTTGGCTTCATGAAATCATCAGAATTCCATGGAATGTTCTGCTTGGTTACAGTCATAAGATCAGAAGGACTTGGATTCTAAACACAGTAAAATAACACTTACAACATGATTTTCTAACATGTCATTATGTACCAACAGAACACAGTATCACATTACAAAACAACTCCGTTTGTCACAAGTAATGATACCTTATAAAAATCATGACCAGAAAATCTAGCCTATTCTTTTTACTATATACTCTTCTCAAAAACATAATTTGTTACATGGTTTTCTTTACCAATGCATAATGGCATGGCTACCATGCCAAAAATTATTTGGCTTACCCCCTGCCCTGAATTAGTTTTGCACATTTTTGATGATTTTGAATAGATTTGAAGTGAATGTTAATATATTAAGAAATATATACTGTATCATATTATTTGTTATACATAATATACATATTTAATAAAAATTCATGATCTAAGATTGAGAAAAAGTCATGTAGACAAAAAGGCCAAGGGAGTAATGGTTAAATGGGAGAGATAGGTTGCTGAAGAGAAATTGGGTCATTCCATGTCAAATCAACCAGGCTCATAACCTGACTATTTTTTTATTTTTATGAAACTTGGTACATTTGTGCTATTCATCAATATAAACAAAAGCACCTTTTTCGGAATTTTCAATGCATCTGTTTTTGAGTTATTGAATTTTGAAATTTCGAAAAAAAAAAACCTTGAAATTTCATCTGTTGAGCAAACTTTAACTGCCAATTGCTCAGGTTCTTGTTGAGCTAGGCTCATGAATTATGGCTCACTTCAAAGATGTTTAATTGGGCTTTCACTTGATAAGTCACATGACACCAATAAGTGTTTTTTATTAATTTCAAGGTCATCCAAAGAAATTTTAGAATTTAAATATTAAAAAATAAGTGTTAAAAAATCTGAAAAAAAAATGTCAAACATGCATTTTTTTCTACATATCCTGGAAGCTTCATAATGGGCTCTCAATGGGATCACTATAAAACAATAAATAAAGTAAGTAGAATGATGTCAATAAAATGCACCAGCAATAACTGAGAAACTGTTTATTTGGTTTGTCCAAAATGTTATCCCTGGTCTTTCAAACATATATTACAATATAATTAATTAAAGAAGTTAATATCTATCCATAGGGTGACAAATTGTGTTAGTTTCAGGTTTTAAAGAAGCAAATTAAAAGATGGATGCCAGCAGACCAGCCACATTAAAAGTTTCTAGTGTGGTTTATTGCTGCAACCGTTCCCTTGGGAAGCCAAACCATCGTACACACATAGTGTTCTCCATAGATTTTTATTACAGCTGGGTGGCAAAAGATTTTAGCTGGATGGTACTTTTAATGACCCCTTCCTCAATCAAGAAAATAAAAGGATGTTTTGCTTAGCATTATTATACTTGTTAAACATCTTTAGGGTGTGGTAGGCATTAATGTAACACAACATGATAAAAACAATAGAAACTTGTACCTAAATGATAAAAAAAGAAATCAGTTATATTCACAGATTTCAGCCAGTTTTCATCAATATTTATGGTGCATGTGGGAATAAGTTTTCCTATATTGTGAAAACATTCATTAAAGAAAATTTAGCTGGGTGGCCGAGAAAATTAGCTGGGTGGGCCGCCCAGTAAAAAGGCTCTAGGGAGAACACTACCACACACACACACACACACACACAAAAATCCGATACCACCAGCTTCAAAAAAATTATCAGTACAGAACAAGCTGCTCAAAACTGGAGACAAAACCTGGGACAGTTATCGTAAAGCAATCCATAAATTTCACTCTGAAGCTGCTGAGCATTCC
Source organism: Macrothele yani (assembly GCA_039090855.1). Classification (NCBI taxonomy): domain Eukaryota; kingdom Metazoa; phylum Arthropoda; class Arachnida; order Araneae; family Macrothelidae; genus Macrothele; species Macrothele yani. The sequence continues at coordinate 44,614,993 of CM077024.1, forward strand.
TCTTCACCTTCTGACAGTTCTAAGGAGCAAGCCAGATATAATCACAGAACTTACAGGCCCAAGCTTTTTCATCTGTGTGAAAACACTGAAATATCTACTCCTGAGAAAAAACAAAACAGGCTTTAGAAAATTTCACAGAAGTTTACATGACTAGATCAAACACCAATAAAGGAAAAATGCCTGTAAGGAAAAAATATATATATATACCCTGCAGAGAAAAATAAAGTGCAAAAAACATTTTGAACAAAATATTGAAGTCTTGAGTCAAAATCAAAAGATATTTCATCTCCTGAACAAGAAATTATATAAGGCAGCTGAAAGAAAGATTTCATTCCAAAAAAAAAATAAAAACATAAGAATGCAAATATTGACTGCACTATCTAAAAAAGTTGATCACTGAAACGAATTGAAACAAAATTTGGAGTTTCAAATTTCATAGTCAGAAAGGCTAAAAATAAAATGCTAGTAAAAGAAAAAGGTATCATATGTCTTCTGTTCCAAAGACAGGAAAGACTTTAGACATAGACGCAGAAAATTAAATAAAAAAATCTTGTGAGAGTAAAGAGGTAAGCTGCCAAATGCCAGGGGGAAAAAAGACTTTGTTTCCATTAAAAAAGATAATAAGCATGAATATGTACAAAACAAAATGTTGATTCAGAGTACTTTGTAAGTGTTTACTCTTTTTAAAGACAGATTTCCAGAGAAAAAGGTAGGGTTCTTCAAGTTCTGTGAACTTTAAACTAAGCACTGCATTCTTGCAGAAGCTTGTGGTACAATGCAAGTTACCTGAATTACACTGTTCATCTAATAAACCCCTGTAAAAATGTCCTTGCAAACATAATTTGTGGAAACCCTACCCCTGCATTAAAGATTAAAATTAGCGGTCACCACTTGCCACGTGGCAACCGGATAAAATAAAATGTCCAGTGGAAAAAGTTACTTTAGTCACCACACTCAAAAATTTGCCTTTTTTCATTGCTAAAGAATTTGTTTTCATTTTTCAAAACACTCCTGTTATAGGAAATGCATTTTCAAACCATCGAACTCATGCGCATAAAGAACGGCCCTTTCCTCCGCAAATAAGTGGTTACGATCTATTAATAGATTCACTCTTTAAGAACGGGGGCGGCTGTTTGTTTTTCCACTTAGGTTGAGGCACAAAGTAACCATATCGGGAATGGACACCTATGGCTTTAGATGGAACTGTGACATCACAACTCTTCTTCAGCAGCTCGTTTTTTAAAGTTTGGTTTCTCTGAAAATGCACGATTTTCCATTGCTTAGGCACTTCTTGCTTATCATAAAACAAAATGGGCAAGCATTTTCCTTTTTCTTTACAAAAAGAAATCAAAGGTAGAAAATCGGGACTTCACTTTCTGCCACTGCGCGCAGTCTTTCATTCCACGCAGAGTCATGTTTCCTTTGCACGTGTGAAGTTAGCTTTAAACAAAATAAAAAACAATTCTTGTCTTGTCTGCCCCTTAATACAGTAAAATGTTACTAAGGAATGGGTAAACACAAGTTTTTTAGCGAAATTAAATATGAAGTTAGAAACGAATACAGTAATCACAAGACTTGCAAAGAGTTTATTTCACATATCGCAGCTGTGATACAAAAAGAAAAATCATTCAGCAGCATGATGTCAGGTCCTAGTCATGAAGTCTGCATATGCAGTATCCATCAAAATTTGAACTTTTATTGGATGCTGTCCAAATTGAAGAAACTTACAAAGACCTCATGAAGATGTTTGTATGTAATATAGAAAGTTCAAAATGTATGCTTCGCCATTATGATGGCTGCCCGACAAATGCCACCTTAATTCAGTTCTTACATGACAAATTAACTGACGATTATGACTTAGAAGACGAGGTTGAACTAAGCCAATGGATGAATATGGACAGAGCAGAAATGGTTAAATAGTCTATCAGTACAGAAGATTACATAACCTTCCTGGCTTAGGAACTAGAAGAACTAATACCCCATTCATTCATTTCAAAATCAATCATCAAAGTTCAGAAGAATGAAGATTTATCTTCCGATACAGCTATCATAGTGATGGATTTCATCAAAGCTCAGAAGAATGAAGGAAGATTTATCTTCCGATACAGCTATCATAGCGATGGATTTCAATGAAAATTATTCATTCACAATTCAAAATGAAACCCAAAGTTATCATTGGACAAGAAAAAGCTGTACTGTTCATCCAGTTAAAATATTCTTAGTCAACGAAAAAAGAAAACATCACATCAAGCCACTGCTTTATTAGTGATGACCTTTAACATGATACAAGTTTCGTTAATTATGTCCAAAGTGAGGTAACAAAATGGATTGCAAAACATTACACACAAGTAAAAACTGTTCACTATTTCACTGATGGCTGTGCTGCCCAATATAAGAACCAAAACAGTTTTAAGAACCTTTGCGAACATTTTAATGATTTTGAAATAAATACTGAACATCCTTTCTTTGCTACAAGCCATGGGAAGACAATATGTGATGGCCTGGGAAGAAACGTAAGCCACCAGCAATCATATGAAAATTAAATTGTGACTGCTTCTGCTGCATACATTTTTTGTCAAAAAAACAAACATAGAAAACATCCACTACATTGGGAAAAAAAGATACTGATGTGTTACATTCATAGTTTAAAGAAAAAATTTCTAAAACACGGACAATACCAAGAACCAGAGTTACCACCACTTTAAAGCTGCTATCTACCAATCGTCTAGAGATGAGAAAAACAACTAACAGTCAAAACCCTGCACTTCTCTTTTCTTTTGACAGAACTTCGGAGTGGGCCTGTGTGGAACCATCAATGAATGACTATGTAGTAGCTGTTTATGATGACAAATGGTATTTCGCCCTGGTGAAAAATGTATTTATTGAAGAAGGTGATGTTACACTGCTTTTCCTTCACCACTCTGGTCCAGCAACATCTTTTTTCTGGCCTCACAGGGAGGACTGTTGCCTTGTGCTATTACAACACATCCTCTGTATAGTAAATGCACCCCAAACGAACAGCACAGGAAGAGCGTATTATTTTCAAAAAGTGGAGTTGAAAACTACTGAAAATTGTTGGATAAACTGAAAGAATTATATTTCTAAATATCAATCACAACATGAAAAATGTACAATGACTAAAAAATCTCTCAAATATTGTGTTTCTATTTCACTTTGATTTTTTTAAATGTAAGTATAAATACTTTTTTTGTTTACCGTAAATATTTTTCAACATGTACTGTAAATAAATACTTTTTAAAAAGCCATGAATATTTTTAGTTTTCCATATAGCCTATATTATATAGGTAATAATTAAAACCAAATTTGAGCTCTCTACTCCAGATATTCCAATTTTTGCAACATTCATTATGACCACATCCAGCCTAGAGAAACGATCGCACCTGGAGAACGAATGGTGGTGCAGGTGAAGTTCACAGAGCAGTATATATACAACCCGAGGCTTGGCTTACGGTTAGTAGTGTGTTTGGAGTCAGAACGGAAAAAGATGCCGATTTATCAGAGTTTGATAAAGGACAAATTGTGATGGCACTGCACCTTGGAACTACGATCTCGGAAACGGCATGGCTTGTGGGTTGTTCAAGTGCCGCTGTAGCGAGTACGTATCAAAAGTGGTGCACAGATGGTCAAACGACGAGCCGTCATGCAGCCGTGTCGTCCATAGCTCACTAACACCAGAGAGGAGCGGAGAAAGTAGTGCGTTGTTTGCAGCGACAGCAGGGACACAGTGTGACAAATCACCTGCAGCTACAACAGTGGTAATCAGGGCAATGTATCACAGCACACAGTTCCATGCAGCCTTACCAGAAAGACCCAGCCGGGTCCCCATACTCACAGCACGTCATCGCCAACAACGCATGAAATGGGCCCAAGAGCATCGAGATTGGACCATGGATGATTGAAAGAAAGTGGCCTGGTCTGACAAATCAAGATTCCTGGTGCATCGCGTAGATGGCTGAGCATGGATGAGCAGATTACCAATGGAGGCTATAGCACCCGGATGCACTGTTGGGAGGAAACAGACCGAAGGCAGCGGTGTTATGCTGTGGGCGATGTTTTCTTGGGAGACTTTAGGCCCCATTATCCCAATAACACAATCCCTGACAGCTGTCAGATATCTGAACATCGTTGCAAACTAAGTTCACCCATTCATGGCAACTGTGTTCCCTGCTGGTGATGGTCATTACCAACAGGATAATGCGTCATACCACACTGCCAGAATCGTAAAGGAGTGGTTCAATGAACATGATGGTAACTTTCTGTTAATGCCCAGCCTTCAAATTCACCTGACATGAACCCAATCTAACATGGTTCAACTTGGAAAAGTGGGTTCACGCAAAATCACCACCACCCTGAAATGTATGGGAACTGGAGGACCTGCTGTTGACATTATCAGGGCTCGACAAATATGTTCTAGATCTAGGAGCCAGCTCCAGAATTTAGGCGCCAGGTGAAACAAAGTCAATAACGCATGAACAAAAACATGTTTGGTTATGACGCTGGAACAAAAAGTGGTAAACCATATTTGTTGTCATTTTTTCTTTCTTTTTACCCAAACCACTTTTGCAAAATAAAATTCCAATTTGCTTTACAATTTTCTTTTTCCATTCTTTCAGTAGATCTCAAAAAAATTAAAAATTCAGATTTTGATTTTATTAAAATACTACTTGTGGATGTCATATTTTGTACATATTAATTCAAAGTACCATATATTTTTTTCCTTCATGAGGCAAGGGCATGTAATCCAAAGGCTGTGAAAAAAAAAAAATCCCACACATAATCCACAGCACCATATGATTCATAGATCGGAAAATTATGAGAAAAACAATTTCTTCCTTTACACAATCTGCGGCATGCCTCAGACCATGATATTAAAAAAAAAAAAAAACAGTCTATACCTGCCAACATTGGCAATAGCCTTGTTACAAATAACTAGTATTGCGTGGCATACATACTCTATTTTACGAAATGATCCATCTCTTTGTAAAAAACAAATATGTGCCCCAACAAAACGTTACAACAAACAAGGACTCTAATGAAACAAACTTAGCCCGTGAGAAACACAAAATTGATTCCCCAGCGAGGGCATGATCGCAAGATTTAAGTTCGAAACTTCCACCAGTAAAAATCAGTAAGATGTGTTCAGAATTCCACAATGCTTGACAGACAGGAAATCCAAGCAAGTGAATGCGCAGTGCACGAACCTCCACTTACCATATGATCATACTGCCTCTATTGCAGTTTAAGACAAGATGAGACCAAAGAAGGGGGGGGGAGCTGAACATTTTAACTGGTGAAAAATCAAAACAGACAGCAAGAATGCATACTGTTAGTCTGTCTTTTGTTGACTTTGCAACTGCACAGCATCCATTGCTTAATTTTTCTTTCTGCTGCTATCATTCTATCCCCACTTCTTCATTGTCGCTTTTCTTCCTTTTCTTGATTTTTGTGCCCTCTGATAACAACCATCAGCCTGAGGACCATGAGCGCAGGATATCAAAGTTTCAACTATTTCAGATAAATGGTATAACTTTGGGAATATTAATACTTTTGAACACCATGCATCAATTTTTACAAATTTTCCAACTTCGTCACTTCCGCTTTCGGGAATTTCCTTCTTCCCTTATCAAGATTAAATGCAAAAACTTATGGGCAAGGATATTTAACAACGCTGGAAAGTGGGAACATCACAGGAGGGGACAATGGTGTTTACGGAAATTCCGTCCGACTTCCGGTTTTGGAAATTTTTCTCCTATTTTCAAGGTGAAATGCAAAAATTTATGCAGTAAAATATTACTTAAAAATACTGGACACAGGCAACATCACAACAAAAAAGAAATTACAATTACGGAAAAAATCTGAACCGTCGAATTTCCGTTTTCGAAAGATTCGTAAAGATGGAATTCCGTCCTCCGACGAACATCTAACCCCCCCACCCCCACCCCCGACACACACACAATTCTGTTTACTTGTGCATCGATCTCCTGAGTGGCCAACATAACGAAAAAGGCGGAATTTCTCGAATTCGCGGAAGAACCTCAAGCCTGAAGATTAGGAGGCAATTTTCGCGGCGTCTAACTTCTGTTTCCACAAATTCTTGCCTACAGTTTCAAGCTGAAATATGAACATATATGCCATAAAATTATATTTAACAATACTAGACACAAACGCAACATCCGGAGAAAAAAAATTGCGATTAGGGCAAATTCTTTTTACTCCATTTAACTACTGTTTTCAAAAGCTTTGAAACACGAAATACCGTCCCCAGACGGAAAATGACACAGCTCTCCAAATTCTCTTCAGTTTTGCATCAATCATGATAGTGATCTAAATGATGACTAAAAAAAAAATAAAAACTGAAAATTTCGCGTATCCTCTTAAGACTAAATCGGTAGAAAATACGAACATTTTGTGATAATTGGCATACATAACAGTCGTATAATCGGCACCACGTGATCCGCACCTATCGTGTTAATCGTGAATCGTAATTTCCGACAGAAAACTGCGATTCACAGGACCGACTGAGAAATCCAAAGATGCAAGAAAAAAGTATTGTCTTATTGAAAAAAATAACTGTCATTTTGAAGTACTTTTGTGTTACTTTTAAATAAAAAAAGAACTAAATTTGTTAGCTGTTGCCGCATTATCGCAGTTCATTAGTTAGACTAAAAAAATCCGGTGAAATTGCAGACAGTCTATAGCATTATCTTATTTCTGAATACCAAAAAAACCTTAACTAATTCTTTGAATAAAGCTCATGTTGAGAAATGGCTTCCTAGTTTAATTGAATTAATAATCTAAAGCAACTTTTATGGAAATTTTACTAGGAAATTTTTTTCTTTAATAGCAAATTTTCGGAGAAAACTCTTCTCCTTCTTCAGGCTGTCTTGTTGTTGTCACTTTTTACTTGTCACTTATCACGGTTACGGTTTACCTTGACGGTTTAGGTTATTTTTCAACAAATCCTGCCAGATGTTAGGCAGGGAAAATCCTTTGCAGTCATTGATGATGGAATTTTGATTTTTCTCAATCTCTATTCCTTCTTTCAGTTGTTTTTTTTTTTTTCACCAAAACTAGGCGATGCGATTCACAGAATGGCTGCACGCTACGTAATAGCCCTGCGTGATTCCCTAGAGTCACGGATTCTCACACCGCGTAGGCTTCTGCACGCGCAAATAGTAGCGCCTTCCTTGCGTCATATTTTCTGTCAAAATACTTTAAAAGAAAAAATATATAACCTAACAATCTCTTTGCAATCTTCTATCTCGCTGTTATGTTACATTTTTTTCTGTTACCGCATTTTCGGGACTTTCCCAATAACACCACCTCTCCTGACAATTATCTCGCGGACGGACTTTTTAAAATGATGCACAGTTTGTTTGTTTTTTTCTTTACCGGTGTCCGCAGCACCTAAATTTATAACCTTTTAATAGCTAATCTATGGATTACACAACATAAATTACGGCATTTACTGCAATATACAGTATTACGAAATCTCAACTAAGAATAAAATTAGGCGCCACGACCCGAATTTTAGGTGCCTTGGCGACCTGGCGCCCGGGATTTGTCAAGCCTTGGACATTATGGTACCAGCTACCCCAGGGTACCTATCGCCACCTCATGGAATCAATGCAACATCGCCAAGTGGCCGCTGTTTTATGGGCTAAATTAGGTCCTACAGCTTATTAGGCAGGTGGTCATAATGTAATGGCTCATTGGTGTATGTAATCTCATATCATAGTAGATGTTCATTTGTTCCATACCCACAGTACGATTTAACTAGTCATAATGATGTTCTTTTCATCTTAAGAGTGTGCAAACAATATTTACCTGTTCTTTTGCTAATGTGGTTTTGTGATAAATATGATGTGACATTCTGAAAGCACATCCACGAGTTTTTAGATTCTTGAACTTTTACTGAAGCACTTTTTGAAGTTTATTAATTCAAAGAAGCATAATAGTTTAATACCATCACAGACAAGACTTCAATCACCCCTCTCGTGCAGAACAACTATACTTCCTGACCTTCTAAAACATCAAATTTATTGTTTGTGCACTCTACAAAGAGAAGCCCAATTATTAAAAAAAAAAAAACTTCTTATATGAAAAAAAAAAAATGTAAAAATGATGCATTTAGAGTATGCAGAAATTCCTTTAGTTCTCCCAAATTTTTAACAGTTTCTTCCTGATTTTTCCTCTGTCCAAGACAAAACAAATTTCATATGGAAAAAACACAATTCTGATTAAAATTTTCTGACAACAATTAATTCTGATGAAACTTCGTAGTACAATTCATTGCTGCTGTCTTTTTCATTATGGCAGACAACTTATAAAGTCAACTATAATGTTTTCAAACAAGGATGCCAGTTGCCTGAAAATTTTCATTTGGTGCCTGAATTTTCAAATTCTATTCTGAAAATTTAGATTTCTATTATGAAGCTTCCAACACTTTAATAAAGCAACAAGTACTCTATAAGGATTTTTCTGTTTGCATATTTTTTGTACACTACTTACCGTAAAATCGGAATAACAAGGATGCCAATAGCCTATTTTTTTTATTTTTTTTTGGCGCTATCACTACCTGAGTTACATGCATTCTGAAGAAATAGCAGCAGTAGTGATTCGTGCTGAAGTTCCGTGGTGCAACCCAAGATATATGTGCATTCACGAAGAGTAAGCATCAAAGATGTCTGCAGATACAGCACTGACTTCCCATTGGTTTTGTATGTTATTACTCATCAGTGGTTTTATTGAATGTTATATACCAAAATGCAAAGCTGAACCTCCTGAAATGGAAACCTATTTTGAAGTGAAACTATTAATGTGTCTCCAATATGTTCTCTAGTTTTAGTTGTAGATATTGTGCTAAATTCTTGAAACATATCTAAGAAATAATAACATATTAATTTCGATTATTGGTGACAGTTCTATATGTGGGGGTTTGTGTTTATAGCGTTGATGGTTTTCTTCTCACGTGTCTTGAAAAAATGTGCTGGGCCTTGAAAATTTTGGGGGTTTGTCTACCCTTAGTGATATGTATTACAATACAAGTTATAAAATAAATCATTATTACATTATATGTATTATTGTTACATTGGCAAAGTTAACTAGTAAAACTTATACAATATGACAGTATTTCCCAACAGCCAGTCTGTGAGGTTTTTTCTGTCAGTCCACAAGAAACTAGTGAATTTATTTAATTTTTCTTTGAATTGAAATGTAGTCAAAGTCTGAGGAAATCTAGATCTAAATTTTAACATCTTCACGAAGGATTAAAGGAAGCTTGGATTGCCAATCTCTTCACAGAAGATTTTAACTCCTGCACGCTAACTTACCACAGGAAAAGAAAAGTTTTGTTGAACTTCCTTCTGATGCTAGTATGGTATCGATATTCAGATCGAAATCTCTGACTCAGTTTTGGGGTATTATGGAGAAAAAACAACTAAGTCTTGGCGACAAAGCTCTAAAAATATTGGTAACTTTCTCAACCATGTATTTATTGCAAGAAAACCTTTTTAGCCGTTTCAGCAATCAAAACAAAGCACAAAAACACAATGCACTTTAATGCTGCACTGCACTTTGCAGAAACAATCCTGAAACCATGGCTTGAGAAGGTTATCATGAAGCAGCATTGACCTCGGAAAAAATTATATTAATGTTAAGGAGAATATTATGGTATATTGATTATGGATTGCACTTATTAATCATTAAAGAATGTTAACAGATTAAATTATATTAGCTGCAAGTAGGTGACATGGAATAATGCGGTATATAAATTATGGTTTGTACGCAGTGTTCATCAAAATATAGAAAATTACAAAATTAAATGCTCAAAAATAACCTAAAGGTTTTGTTTCGGCATCACCAGTCCACGAAAATTTCCCCAACATTTTGCCGTTTTGGGAAGCACTGCCATATAAGATTCTGCTCTATACATGCTAAAACATAATCTCACATGGTATTAGGTATAAGTGTAAATTAGCACTCGCCAGATGGCGATTTACTAGCAACTTTGGCGATTAAATTTATCTTAGTGGTCGCCAGTTTGGCCATTTGTTATTTTTAGTGGGTATTTACAAAAGTACATTAATTCAGAAGTAAAGGTAAAAGGAAGTGAAAACAGTCCTAACTAGGGATGGCAAAACACCTGGATGTTTTTGAACATTGAAGTTTTGCCACCCATAATCGATGTTTAAACCTCGATGTTACAGAACCCTTTTAGTACGAAGCAGTCGATTCTTCGGCCTGTGCGTGTTGTGCTAAAAGCGTGGTGGGCTGAATGATCAGCCCTCTAGTTTGGCCCAAATAGTTCCCAAATCAGACAGCAGATATCCACATAAATGCTCATATCATTTATTAATCCCATTGTTTTGAAATGAAATCTCCATAAATCATAGAGTCAAACAGCAATATTATTGCAAAAATCATGAGAATATACAATACGAATTGTATGGTAAGTTCGCATTCGCGGCTATTCACGCACTTTCGCCAAAAGATCGGAGGAAGACTAATTTTATCCAAAACTTTTCTTACTACAGTTGAGGCAGGGCTGTTCACAAGGGATTGTGAGTGAATTGTAGAACGTTACACGGTCGGAAATCACTTTTCCGAGCCCCGTTCAAATTGCAAAAATGCGCAACTTGTGGTATAGTGACAACGGTGAGTTTATTTTCTTGCAGACTTTGCCGCTCAGGAGAATGAAATGTGTTTTATTACTAGAAACTCTTCACATTATTCTTTTCTTTTTTGCCAAACAAACCGACACAGTCGCAAAACTAAGCATATTGCGAATCCCCACGTTGTTTTCCACATTTGTGTGTTAGCTGAGGACCAACTTTATTGACAGCTTGTTCCTCAGTATTTGCAGAAGTGCGCTTCGAATCACCTTAGAATAACATCTGCCTGTAAGGAAATCTTGAAATGGCTAGTTTTAGAGAGAGTTTGCCAAGTGATAGTGATAATTTTGAATCCCTGTAGAATAACACCAATCTGTAAGGGTATATTCAAAATTAAGGGAGTTATTATATTTCCCCATTTTTTTTTTTTTTTTTTTTGCAGAAGAAAAAACTCACTGAATATTCGTTTTGAATTTGTAATTTCCATTTCAAAAAAATTATTTTACATAAAGTTATTTCTTAAACAAAATTCAGTTATCTGAAATGTAATATATTTAAATATATAGGCCCATTCCATCTCAATTCAGGCAGAGAATACCAACATGTGTCAGTTGACCCCCTTAGATTTATTCCAAAAAATTACAGTAGCTACTCCTACTACAGATATAAGATATTCCAAATGGATTTGCTCCAAAAAAATTTATATCACTTGCTGCGCCATTTTGAAATTTGGTGAAAAACGCGTTTTTTGAAAGGAATGCCAAAAACGGCATATTTTTAAAATGTTATTGCGTTTAAACTATTTGGGCGATTCAGTTCATTTTTGTTTTGTTTTGTAGCTAATGAATTGATTTTTAACTTGACATACTTTAAATATGCATGTTATAATTATTAGTAATTAAAAAAAATCCACTTTTTAGGCACAAAATTTTGGTTTTTCTGACATTTAACAATTTTTTTTCTTACGCTAAGAAAAGTTTTTTTAAATAAATAAAGATGGCAATGTGTAGTCCACCAATGGTAGTTTTACAGTAAATTTTATTTATTGCCTAACATATATACAGTCTATACAATTCAACTTCAAAATATGCAAAAGTACGAAAATGCACTATTTTCAAGTAGCAATAACTCAAAAACCCCATTTTTTAAAAATCTTAAAACTTGACCTTATGTTGTCCTATTAGTATATTATCAATTGGTGGGGACAGAATTGTGTGTTTTTGCCTCATAAATTTTGAACGTTTTTTTGAAAATGACAGTTCTCCAGCATTTGCAGGTCGCAGAAAAACACTACGAAGTTTTGTTTTAAATTAGCTCTGAAAGTTAAAATATAGGCTAGTAGACTAATTATAATACTTAAAGTAAAAATATTTAAAATATTAATCTAGTAAATAAAAAAATGTAAAATAATTTTAATTATTATATAATAAATTCTGTAATAAAGTCACAGTTGTTAAATGAACTGACCTAGTCTTAATGCTTAAACAACAAATAAGCTTGTTCTACACCTGTGTAATGCTGAATCAACAGGATCATACATGCACATGCATGACCAGTGTTTGCTCACTGCACAGCTAATCAACTGTCTCACTAGCCCCTCCCCCTCCATGGCCACACCCACCTGAGCTATAACTACTGTGCAGTCTGTTCTTTTGTTTGGAAGAGTAACACTTGATATGTGTTTGTGATTTCTCAGATATGTTTTTTACATTTTTGCTGAATAGGCCTATTTAATAATGTCAGATTATCATAGTTCTGAACGAATTAAGTGTGTGGACTATACTAGAAGACACAAAAAAACTGTATACAAAAGTAAGAGTGTGAGGTTATGTGGTGTTGGTGATTTAGCTGATTAAATTCAAAGGATTGTAGGTAGGTCTGTTATTGTAAAAAGTAATGACAGTTTGTGTAGTAATTGTATTGTTTTTTATTTTAAAAAAATTTGGGGAACTTACAAATGAACCTGAACAAGAAATTTCATCTGATGAACCTTTTATTGCAAGTGAGGAGATTGTAAATGCTGTCAACAAAAGTATTAACATTCTTGATGTAAATATGTCGGCATTGAAATCCCCTTCACAAGTTAGGCCTGAGAGGAGGCAAAGTTATGTAAAAAGAAAAAAGTTGAAATTAGAGGAAGTACTAGTAACTGCATCTGTGAAGAAATTAGAAGAAGTGTATAGTGTCAATGATGACATTTCAAGTGAACCTTCTGCTGAAAACCCTGACTGTTATACTTGCAATCAGCGGTTTTTTAACATTAACACAGCTCTTCAAAATTCTAAATACAATGAAAAAGTGCAATTGTTGGCACTGTTACCACATACTTTTACTAAAACGCAACTGGAGGCAAAGTTGCCTTCAGTATCAAAGTACATCATAGATAAGTCACGTAGTGTTAAAAAGAAAAAGGAATTTATGCTAAACCTGATCCCTACAGTGGACATCCATTGTCTGCAGATACTACGGCAATTGCTTTGTCATACTAGCTAGATGACAGCAAAGACTGCACAAGAGAGAGTCCAAACAAAAAGGATGTTATATGTGTTAAAGATGGTAATGGTGAGAAAGTTAGAAAGGCAAAAAGATTTATGACAAGATCAATCAAAGAGACATACAGTATATTGAAAAAGGAAAATGAAGGAATAAAAATTGGACTTTCAAAATTTTATTCACTATGTCCAAAGTGGGTGAAAATTTAACCTATACAAGCAGTTTGTACTTGCATTTACTGTAGTAATCTTACACTAATAAGCATAGCTCTCCAAAATGTAACTAATGAAAAGTATACTGAAGAGGCTACTTAAGTGTTTGTGTAACAAAACAGACAATGAAGATTGTTGGCTCCAAATGTGTGGTGACTGTCTCGGTACAGATGCACTGACAGCTGATACTCTTGGCTTGTTGAATGAAGAAGAAGTTACATATGCTATTTGGGAACGTAATGACCTTATAAAGAAAACTGTACCTACTGAAAGGTTCCTCGAAGATGCTAGACATTGGATTAATAAAGCAATTCCTCATAATTATATCCAAAAAATCCAGAGAGAAGGAATAGCCAAAGCTAAAATCTCTGCGAAAGGGAGTTCTGTGTGTGTTTTACATTTTGATTTTGCAGAGAACTGGTCAGTTATATTGCCTGATGAGATACAAAGCTATCACTGGCAAAATGTACAAATCTCATTGTTTACATGTGTTGCACAAATTGGTCAAGTGAAAGAAAGTTTTGCAGTAGTGTCTGATGATATAACCCATGACACAGCTCATGCTCTCTGTGCCATAGGTCTTATAAAAAAATGACATTTCAAAATCGTATCCATTGGAAACTAAGACCTCAGTAGTTTATGTTTCAGATGGAGCTGCCGCACATTTCAAAAATCGATATCAACTTCATGAGTTGTCTAAGGGTAATCCAACTATAGAAAGAAAGTGGATATTTTCAGCTACTGGGCATGGTAAGAGTGCATGCGATGGTATAGGTGGCATATGCAAGCACTATGCTACAAGATTTAATCTAAAAAAAGAATCTGTGGAAGCCATAAGAGACGCAGCTTCATTTGTTTATACAATTTCAAATCTTATACGTAATACGAAAATACTACACCTCAAAAGTGAAGTTGTTCAAAAATTCAGGTCTTGTAAAGAAAAAGAATGGATCACTGTAAAACCTGTTGTAGGATTACAATCTCAACATTATTGGTTGGTGCAAAATAATGAAGCTTATATGGCAAGAACAATTAAACATAATGTGCAGAAAGTAGAAATAACAAGCCAAGTAAAAAACAGGTACTCTTTGAGTGATTTTATAGTAGGTCAATTTGTTGGGTGTGTATATAATGATTATTGGTGCATGGGACAGATAAAGAGCATATCTCTAGAGCTCGAAGACATTACTGTGTCGTTTATGCATCCACGGCCCAGCTAAAGGGTTCCAATGGCCAGAGGAATGTGGAAAGAGAGAGGATGTATGTATGTGCAGTGCCATTAAACAATGTAGTGCTAAAGGTGAAGGAACCCACTCCCAGCGGACAATCCGCTCGACTCCACATTTTCGATACCAAGGAGCTTAACCAGATCCAACAGATCTGCAGTGTCTGAACTTTATGTAAACTTACTCTGTAATTATTTTAGTATAATGTTTATAGATCTCAGCTAACATGGAGTTGTTTACGATTATTTGTTTTAGTGTTACAGAAATCAGAAAATTGTAAAAAGACAAACAGTTCAATGAGTTCTCGGTTTTTCACATTTTCTATGTTTTTCTTTTTGTTCTTTTTTCATTATTTTTTTCTAAATGAGTAACTTAAGTTTACTTATAAAAGTGTTCAGTGGAGCTTAAAAATCAGGGTGGCTTTAAAATTTCATTGTAAAGAACAATTGTATATGTTTTTGTATCGTTTCTATTTGCGACCAGCAAATGCTGGAGAAGTGTCATTTTCAAAAAACGTTCAAAATTTACGAGGCAAAAACACACAATTCTGCCCCCACCAATTGATAATATACTAATAGGACAACATAAGGTCAAGTTTTAAGATTTTTAAAAAATGGGGTTTTTGAGTTATTGCTACTTGAGAATAGTGCATTTTTGTACTTTTGCATATTTTGAAGTTGAATTGTATAGACTATATATATGTTAGGCAATAAATAAAATTTGCTGTAAAACTACCATTGATGGACTACACATTGCCATCTTTATTTATTTAAAAAAACTTTTCTTAGTGTAAGAAAAAAAATAGTTTAATGTCAGAAAAAACAAAATTTTGTACCTAAAAAGTGGATTTTTTTAATTACTAATAATTATAACATGCATATTTAAAGTATGTCAAGTTAAAAATCAATTCATTAGCTACAAAACAAAACAAAAATGAACTGAATCGCCCAAATAGTTTAAACGCAATAACATTTTTAAAATATGCCGTTTTTGACATTCCTTTCAAAAAACGCGTTTTTCACCAAATTTCAAAATGGCGCAGCAAGTGATATAAATTTTTTTGGAGCAAATCCATTTGGAATATCTTATATCTGTAGTAGGAGTAGCTACTGTAATTTTTTGGAACAAATCTAAGGGGGTCAACTGACACATGTTGGTATTCTCTGCCTGAATTGAGATGGAATGGGCATATATATTTATTTATAGAAATGTTGATAAAAGTCTTGTAAAGTTCAGGGAAAATTTTTGGCCCAAAATATTTAAATACATTGAAAGTACAACGTTTTTCTTGAAGCTTGCAATTTCTAAGGAAGTGGCTTAGCATTTCTGGCATATACACACACATTACATATAGAACTAAAAGGGCTTAATCCTCGATATTTCAGAAGCCAATACATTGAAAAAACGTCGATGTTTGAAACTGGTGAAGAATATTTGCTGCATAAAGAAAATGAATTCCTTTTGGTTGCATTCCTGTAAAGAGGAAGGAAATATCACATTTTTATGTCGTGAATTGGGAGTTTTGGTCGATGTTTAAGCGACAAAATCGAATTCTTTCCCTTGATGCAACAGGAACCGATACATCAAAATAACATTGAGGTTTCTACCGATAGATCGAGCGTTGTAACAGATATTATTGGTTACTCAATTTTAATTGGTGACTAATCACCGTTAATATTGAGCAGAGGACCGATACGACCATTTAATGCTGCAGATGGAAAAGTACAAGTTCATCAGCTGATCAGCAAAAACATCGAAGTTTTCATTGATAAATGGTAAATTTCCACCGATACTGTCGATGCTTGGGAAATGAGTAAACTAGGAAAAAAAAAAAAAAGATTTACAAAATGTTTTTTATTTTGTGCAGTGAGTGGCTTCTTTTATGTTCAAATAAAGCCATCAATGTAAATAATAGCAGTTACATTGAAGTTCCTATTAATCCTCCCAACCCCCTTTTTTTTAATGCTGAATACTTCTTTTCATCCACTAAAGATTTGTTAACCTACCAGCCAGGTTTGTTTTTTTTTATTTTGGCCACTAACTTTTTTGGACTTACCGACTACTGGCCACTTAGCTAAAATTCCAGTTTGTACCTATAATATTAGGTTATTATTGGCCTTTGCCAATATACCAAAAAAGATGAATGAGGCAGATTTTCATGTAGCAAACAATATTGGTTCATTTTCATTTTAAACACATGCAGTTCAAAACTTAGAACTTGTGATTTAAAAAAATTAAGTACTGCAAATACTTACATTCAGCCGAGCAAAGTTGACAAACTTGATATACGAAATGGAGTTCATGGATGCCCTCCGGCTAAATATCAGAATATCAAATGAGTGTTCTGAGTGGCAATGCTGAAACATCACCTCAGGGCTGTTTAATGCTTCTTCACAAAACAGACATTTTGTTTCAAGGAAATAGTCTTCTGATTCTTCTTCAATGCCAACCCACTCACTATCACTGCCACTGCTACAAGAATCATCCATTCTTTCATCTGAAAAGAACGGAGAACATTATCAACAAACAAGATCTGTTAACAAGCTTAAGCAAGTTGAAGAATTTCATTTTTGGCAAATTAAAGAGTTCAACAATCCATAAGTTCTTAAAAAGAATCCATAAATTACTGAACTGAGCTACTAAAGAAGAAGAATAGTAACTTGATATTAATTATGTACAAAACAGTACATTATAAACTTAATCTGATACATTAACAAGTTAAGAATTATCACTTTCTTTCAGAAATTTAAAATTTCCTCTGTCATCAAAAGTTTATTTTCTTCCTATTAACAAGGAAAATTTTTTTGGTATTTTAAATTTCCAAATTTATTAACAAGTGTTCATTAGTGACATCGGGGGTATTGAAAAATCCCACTGAATTTAAAAAATAGACACTTGATTTTGTATATTTGTATTTACTCATAACTTTACACAAACATAACATGCTAACAAACAATTCACATTTTGGCTGGAAAAACTTTTCCTTATGCTAGGGCAAATGTTGAAAACCTGAACTGGATGCAACCAAATTTCTGATGATCCCACATGGCTCCAGGTCATTATTCGTCACAACCAAAAAATCACTTTTCTTCCCATAACGTCCCATTTGCTACTCTTACCTCAAATTCCTGCTGTTCAGTATGAAACTTCATGGTGATAACTCTTGTAGTACAGTAGTAAAAAAAAAAAAAAAAAAAAGCTGCAGAAAATTACGCACATTTTTTTTTTTTTTTTTTGTCCTTGACTAAATCTAACTGTAGGTTATAATGTTCAAATAAACCCTCATATGAATGGAACTCATAAAGCAGTTAGTACAAAAAGCAACTAAGTTTACCAAACATCAAGTGATTAGTAATATTACTCAGTTGAACCAACTTTTTATATATAATTTAGTAACTGGATGAGCCACCAGCTCTTAAAATCAATCTAAAACTTTTTTACTTCTGATTCAGGGTTATCAATTATAAGACAGCAATCTTCAACAGGGTTCCCACTCATTTTCCCAAAAAATATAAACACTTTTTAAGGGCTTTTAAGCATCCTACAAAATATTTTTAAGGATCTTACAAATTTGCACACGTGAAAATAACATATACAAATAAACATTTACACTAGACTTAACTATATAAACTAAAGTATGTTCATGAAGCTTGCTATATTGTTGCATATAATTTAAGTTTGTGGATGTAATAAATGACAATTTACACAATTTAAAAGACGGTTCTACTGGTCAAATCAGTTTTCATATGACAGAATAATCACATATACAACAAAAAGAATGTAAATCATAAAACTGTAGTTAAAGTTACAAGATCTAGATATTGCACATAATTATTTCATGGCTTGAATTGTAAAACCACAGTAAAAATTTCAAAGTCAAGTTCGTCATGGGTTACTGACGAGAGCTCATCCTGCCTTGTGCTCTCCTACGGGTTTTCTGCTGATGTCACATGGCATCATCATAAACATAGCCAACCAGCATCAGAAGCTGTATATCAAACGCGTGTACACTCTGTCCAAAAAATAATGCTTTACCTACTCAGTCTTTAGCTTATCTCTCCCTGGAGGGGGGGGAGGAATGGTACTCACTCATTTTTTTTTAATTTTTGGGGGCGGGGCGCGCGAGTTCTTGATTTACCATAATTTTCGTCATTTATCCTCAGACCCTGGAATTCGCGTTCAATTTTTTTTTTTTTTTTTTGTACCTTTGTATAATCTGCGGCAGGCGTATAATTCGCAGACTGTGAAACTCAAAAATAAAATAAAAATAAATAAATATCGCTATATAATCCGCACGTCACAAATGCTGACCTAGAAATGGAATTTTCGACAGAAAAGTCAGTCACATAAAGACCTCGGAGTGATAAAAGTTAGAAAAAATAAATAAATAAAAAAAAACGATATATTAAAAAGTTACCTTTAAAAATGATTTTTTTTATTAAATGAAAAAAATTATTTTTAAAGGTAACATTTTTTAATATATTTTTATCTTCGGACACAAATAAAGCTTAGCGGCATGGTAACCATAGAGCACAAAATTTAATCACGCTGATGCAGCTCTAATTGTATTACACATTGCCAATGACGAAACACTGATACAGAACAATTCACAGGTCCTATATACTCACGTGTAAGTCGAAAGTTTTTGGAAAAAAATCCTGCTTTCAAAGTAGGGGAGTCAGCTTACACACAAGTCAGAAAAGGGGGGGGGGCTGGACTTCCGTGAATTCTCCAGCAGAGTTTACCGATGGGTTTGTTTATGTTTTAGACCGCACCTTTTTGCGTGATAGTTTTCTGACCTTTTGAAAACTATCACATAGTTATAGTGACACGATCATAGCCTCAGCTGTGCCCCCACTCTAAGTTTAAATTCAGCAGTGTAACTGAAACATTTCCTTTTCAAAGACATTAAAAATAGCAATGAAGGAAAATATCAGCAGTAAAGGCGTTGGTCAAAATGGCGAAGGACGAACTCAAATACAAGGCACAGCGCACACATGATCCAGAACATGAAACTTTGAAAGGAGGCATGCATATTGCATATGTAGGTTCATGCAGGAAACGCTGTGCAAACATTTTCATTGGCTGGTTGACGAAGAGAGGCCACAAGCATTCAACGTTTTTTTTTTTTAACAATACAAAGACAAAATTACTCCTGCCATCCTCCCTACCCCTTCCCCTCGTACAAACTCCTGAACTGAGAATTTTTTTCCCTAGAGTTCCTTTTCCAATTATACCCCCTTCCTGCAGATTTTTTTAAAAAATCAAACGGCTGCAAAAACGTTTTTGTTTTTAAATCGGCGTTTATCAGCATATAATTCACAGAACTTAAATTTTTTATTCTTTTAGCAGATAATCCACGGATTATAAGATGAGAATTACGGTACATGTTTTACAGTGATGGCTCTTTGGTGTATATCGGGGTAAGAGCTGTGGCCTGGACAATTTTTTTTTTTTTTTTTGGTCGCCCTGGGCGACCACATTTTTTCGACCCCTGGCAGGTAGCTATAACGTTTTGGCTCTTTGGTGTATATTTGGGTAAGAGCTGTTTTGGTTGCACGTGGAGGACCAACATCATATTAGGCAGGTGGTCATAATGTTTTGGCTTTTTCGTTGTATATCCGGGTAAGAGCTGTTTTGACGGCATGTGGAGGACTAATATCATATTAGGTAGGTAGTCTTAAATGCTTTGGCTCTTCGGTGTAAATGGTAACACTACTAGGGGCCGATCTGGACATCACTAGATGCAAAACTATCATATATTTAGCTTCACAAAAATATTTGTAGCACAAAAGGTATCTTCACAAAAAATATTTTGAACTGTATCTTCACAAAATGTATTTAGTAAAATTTTATCTTAAGAAAAATAGTTTACATAGCATTTTAAAAACTAGACATAAGCATATAGCCATAATAAGTATTAATACAATTCAGAGGAAGTGAAAAAGTCACTATGAATCTTCACCAAAAAGAACACCTGTTGCTTCTCCCTGCACCCACAGGTCCTACTCCACATACTTCTCGAACATCTCACACCCACTACCTGGTACCCCCTTTACAACGGTGCTTTGTAATTTGACAGAAAAATACCAGAAACAAATGTTTTGAGTGGAAAAAAAGACTACATCAACATTGTGTCCCAGCTTACCATGGGCACTTAACTATAGTATAATAAGGAACAAAATAAATACAATTTATTATTTCAAATACACTATGTAAACAAAAGCATGCGGACATCACCATATATGCAAATAAACATGCATTAGCAGTACCAGATGCAAACACACAGGGTGTGTTGGGAGCTGTATGTAAACGGGACGGTTCGGTCAGACTGCACTGAAAGCAACTATGCTGTGCGGAGCTGAACTGATGGAGTTTGAAAGGGAACAGGGAGGTTGGTTGTCTTCTGAGTAAGAAATCATTGTGTAGTATTTTCTTTGTCTTGCGATTCCCCAAATCTACTGTCGTTGATGCTCATCAATGGAAGGCGGATGATTCCACTACACTGAAGCCATACTCTTACAGGCCGCACAAACCGAGTTATCATGCGAAACTTACCACAGAGTGTGAAGGCATGCACATCCTCGGTCACATGCCTACCCAACGATGTTGAATAAGCCACATGGAACATCTGTTTGCACCAGAACAAACCTTTGGGATCATACGACAAAGGTTACTATGCTAGGTCAGCTACACACAAAACCTGCATCACTCCAGGAAATGCCAGACTGTGACTGCAGTGGTGCCTTGCTAACCGTTCAAGGAAAAAAGAAAAGTGAAAGAAGGCCATATGAATAAATGACTCATATACTCACTCTTTTGTTTGAATAGTACTTGGGTGTGACATTTGCCCAGGAAATGCTGTCACGTGGACTGCCTACACTCAAGTTTGGAGGAGGCTCTGTGATGGTGTGGGGATGTTTCTGCCATCAAGGACTGAAACCGTTGGTTAGGGGAATGTTCAACCTAACAGTCGCCAGTTATCAAGATATTCTGATCAATGCTGCACTACCTCTGCTGTGGTAGCACTTTCGTACAGGTTCTCATCTGTTTTAGCTAATCTGGGTTTGTGAAGCAGGGACAGGATGCCCAGGTGTTGGATAGGCTGACCTAAAGTCCTCATCTAAACCCTATAGAACGTATGTGGGACAATCAGGAATGTTGAATCCAATCTCAGCAGATAAGACCTTACTCCGTGGCAAGTTACAGCTAATCAGTTTTAATTATCATAAACTAACCATTAAAACTAATTTATTTTTTTTTGATTGGAGGTTTAACGACCATCGTGAGCAACTCAATGGGCTATAAGCAGTCGCCCGTCCCTAATTTAGGGTCACTGGTTCCAGGGAAGAGAGAGCCAGTGCCATAAGACAAACACAACATCCATGCCTGACCGGGATTCGAACCCGTACCCCTTACGGATGAATGATCAGAGGCCAGCGCCTTAGACCACTGCGGCACCGGGGCGGCACTAACTAAAATGTTTATAATCCCTAATATATATCAGTGACCCTTTAGTGTACTAAATAACAAAAAAAAAAAAATTCAGTAACTGCAAAATTGCAACAAAGTTATTAACTCTAATGTTCCCAAATGGGAACAATGAAAAAAAAACAGAAAGAAAATGTTATCCAAAAAATTTTGAAATGTGTATGTTATATATAGGTATAATAAGCTCTTTAAACTGCCCAAAAAGTTTGAAACTCACAGTTAACATAGTGCGGCATTTCAAAGGTTAAACACCAATAGTACTTATTATATCCTCATTTGGAAATCCCTTCTATTGTATAGCAATGATCATGATTAAGCACTTGAAAATCCAAATCTGGCAACCACCTCACCTGGTTTACATGTGATCCAGACCAAAACAGAGTTGAAAGTCTTATGTTTTCTAAGTTTTTCTTAATCTAACTGGCATGTGTATCTACCTCCATTTATTTTTTACATGTGTATTGCATACTAATTTACTGCAACATAGACTATATCACAGCTCTATTCTGCCCATCATGATGTCAAAATACACACACGAAGACCGAAGACCACTACCGCAAAAAATGTCACTTGAGAGAAATGGAACGCCTTGTACTTGTAAAATTAATTCACTCAGAATTTGTACCCACAGTTTTGCAACTGTTTGAACATAATTTTACCCATTTCCAACCTGTGCATGCTGCTAAGTGCAAAAGAATCGTAGTTCTAACAAAGCCGCTTACTTTACCTTCTAACTAATTACTTTGGTAACCCTTTGCTTATAATTTGTACTTACTGATTTTCAATACAAACAAATAAAAAACACACAAGTTTAGAGAGCCTCTTCCTTTTAAGCGAATTCCTTAAAAACAGAAAATCATATAATTAGATCGAGAAAGCTAACGGAAATGCCGCACAGGTAAGTAGATACAGCCAGCTGAACAAAAAAACATGCCGGTACATCGAGCTAGCTGAAACTAATTCCTGTTTCAGGCGCTGACTATAATTTCAAATAAAAAATAAATGCTTCAGTTAAAGAAACTGAAGTCGCGGCAGCAAGATCCTTTTCCCAGAAAAATTCTGAACTGTAATATGAACCAGCACAAAAAGAGTGATATAATGTGTACCAAAGATAAAAGAAATCTTTCACACTTACTCATGTCTTTGTAACTATTTCTGGAGATACCTTGACAACTTCTGATTTGCTAATTTCTTTGTGTAAACAATATAAATTTAAAGGCACTACACCTAATTCATCTTGAAAGTTAACAATCACTACGCTCCTACATCCAACACACTTCCACACGTGTATTAACTCAGTTACGGGTTGGATCTCCTGATCTGAAAAGTACAAATAACCACACTACAAAGGCAACAAACCACAAACACACTTAGGAGACAAGCATCTCAATGCAAACCAACATAATTTTTTCATGCTCTCTCACAGGCTCTCGCTGGAGGTAATTTAGGTTTTAAGAATTGTTAAAACATATTATGCATTGTGGAATCATAAAGAACTTTCGCTAAAAATTGGAGATTTTTTTTCATTTATTTGTTTCGGGGTTCAACAATCACCGTGAACAACCCAATGGGATAAGACGTCCTCATTTTCTGGGAACAGTCCTCAGTTTAAATGCTTTGTCCACAATTCCATGGAAACCAAAGACCTTGGATACAGTGCCTAGCAGAATTAGTGTGACGTGCTCCCTAAGATGTCGCTCACGGTTTTGTGACCAATCGTCATGAAATGACAGAGGGCGCTGGCATCGGAAGTTACGTTCGGATGTTTCATCGGCTTTATGCGAGAAGTTTGTTTGCCAAGGATTTGCTGCCTTACGAAACTTCAAATTTTCACAAAACAAAGGTTAGTGGAGGGAAATCTTTTTGGCAGTATCTTTGCTAATTCGTTGTAGCTCGATCATAACAGTAATACACTAGGTAATTCAACAGTTGATCACTAAAACGCAATAGGCTTATTCGGGTGTTAGTGTGCTAGTTTTATTCAACTGTGGATTCTTTAAAACGAAATTAATTTCCGAAATTAGTAACATTTTATTTGTGAAGATGTAGAAGTTGATCAAGTATTGGCTGTCACGCGTTAAACCTATTGTGTGGTTAAACTTAAGTGCAGTATTGAAATCGACTGCAACAGTTATAAGATCATAGGGAAATATTGTCAGCTACGAAAGAACTGGGAAATGCTGCGTTAGCAAATAATAAAAAAACATAGAAAACGGAAAAGGCAAAGCAGGCTGTTTTGTGCCAGGATGTAATACTGGCTATAAATCCTGCAAACATAAAATATCACTCTTTGCTGTCCCCAAAATTCCTGATATGTTGAGCAAATGGGATAAGGCAATTCCCAGAGCTGACAAGAAACTTGATCAAAGTTGTGTTGTATGTGCCTTGCACTTTGAATCTAAATTCATGGAGAACCGCCCCGGTGGCGCAGTGGTCTAAGGCGTTGGCCTCTGATCGTTCGTCCGTAAGGGGTCCGGGTTCGAATTCTGGTCAATCATAGATGTTGTTTTTGTCTTACGGCAATGGCTCTCTCCCTTCCCTGGAACCAGTGATCCTAAATTAGGGACGGGCGACTGCTTATAGCCCATTGAGTTGTTGCGGTGGTCGTTAAACCTCCAATCAATCAATAAATAATAAATTCATGGAGATGCATTATCGTTCCACTATTCAAGGTAAGGAAGTTCTAACATGCCGAGACAAACCATTACTCAAGCCTGACGCCATACCTACTATTTTCCCAAATTTAAAAGACATTTAAAAGGCGAACGACTAATTAGTTTTTCCAATTTTTAAGGGGGCGGGGACATGCTCTACTGTGCCTTCCCAACGTTACGCCTGTGTGTATGCTACATTAATAATTTCCTTATTTTTAAGGGTAAAAATAGTTTACAGGAACTGCATAGAATGATCCATTTAGACAGACTCCATAAACACTTCTTAATTTTTACCTTATTAAACTTTTTACTTAAGATGCAAAAGAATTTTCCTCTCTTCACTGCAAACCCATTTGAGCCGCCCCGGTGGCGCAGTGGTCTAAGCGATGGTCTCTGATCATTCGTCCGAACGGGGTCAGGTTCGAATCCCGGTGAGGCATGGATGTTGTGTTTGTCTTACGGCACTGGCTCTCTCCCTTCCCTGGAGCCAGTGACCCTAAATTAAGGACGGGCGACTGCTTATAGCCCATAGAGTTGCTCACGGTGGTCGTTAAACCTTTAAAAAAAACCATTTGAATAGCAAATTTAATCACATAATTATTATAACGTGAAGAAAAGTAAAGAAAAATGTTATAATTATTTTTCTTTTCTTTTTTTTTTTTTTTGATTGGAGGTTTAACGACCACCGTGAGCAACTCAATGGGCTATAAGCAGTCGCCCGTCCCTAATTTAGGGTCACTGGTTCCAGGGAAGGGAGAGAGCCAGTGCCGTAAGACAAACACAACATCCATGCCTCACCGGGATTCGAACCCAGACCCTGTTCGGACGAATGATCAGAGGCCATCGCTTAGACCACTGCGCCACCGGGGCGGCTTATTTTTCTTTAAAAGAATGTCATCATATACATTCAGTTTTTGTATATTTACTTCTGTCCAGTATGATTCATTTTGTTTATCGTATCACACGCAAAGTTTTTTTAGGAATGATTTTTATAAATGGATTACAGTTAGTATATTATTAGAAAATAGACCAATTTTAAAAATAGTAATCGCATTTTTTGTATGCTATTTTCAACTCATTAAAAGGCTTCTTTTCAAATCCAACTAAATGGAAAGTTTCAATATTTATTTTGATCCCATGTTATTACCAAGAAATTTAGTCACTCATTGCTGAAAAATGAAGCACATTATTAAATAATTTATAAAGTTTTTAGGTTACTGAATTTTAAGACATTATTGGAATGCAAATTATAAAGCCGATGTTTCATTGAGAAAATATTTCCCTCTTTTTTTTCGGTAAGGTTTTGAGAGGCAAAACATTTTATTTTATTTTTTTATTTTTACTTTATACTGTAAGTTGATGTTTCAGTTATTGTAAACTGCATATTGGTCTCCAGTGTTTTTGCATAATGTAACCCATAAATGACTCTAAAACTTCCGAAATATCTAACATTAATGTTGACGTTAGCACAATGCAAAGCTTAACTTAAACTACGATACCCTTATTAATGAAACTTGAGCACCCCGTTCTTTCTTTTTTTTTTTCGGAGGGGAGGGGAGATGGTGAAAGATGTGTGTCGATTATTTCGTATATACTTAAGTTATCTGCTTATAAAATATCGTTCAAGGAGTACACATAATACTGCCGAGCTGGGTGTGTGTTATAGAAAAATGTGCGTTTTCGTCGTCCTTCCTCGCTGAAAAGCAACGTGACATCCGATGGCAGCGCCATCTACCGCTTTCATGATTGCGGGCAGCAAGTTTTTATGGGAGCACGACACACTAATTCTTCTAAGCACCTTGGAGAGAAAAGACTGGCAAACCTAATGCTGCGCTTCGGAGGCAACGAACAGCAATTGAGATAGCAGCGCCCTCTGTTACCGCGAGGTGCTGGTGAGAAATTCATAGCTATAGACCGTATGCCAGGCTGACGTAAAGGCAGCCTTCGGTGCCGAAGGGAATCTGTGAGAACACGTCACCAACTTAGTGCTGTTGCCTCTGCTTGGGGTGCCGAGAGCAAACGGTGACCGAGTAGAGAGCTATTTTTCCAACACACAGCGAATAAAAGGTGGCACATCCAAGGAGGTTATATATGTATATATTTTCTTAATTGGAGGTTTAACGACCACCATGAGCAACTCAATGGGCTATAAGCAGTCGCCCGTCCCTAATTTAGGGTCACTGGTTCCAGGGAAGGGAGAGAGCTCGTACCGTAAGACAAACACAACATCCATGCCTCACCGGGATTTGAACCCGGACCCCTTTCGGACGAATGATCAGAGGCCATCGCTTAGACCACTGCGCCACCGGGGCGGCGAGGTTATATTGCATATTAATTCAAACTATTAGAGAATAAAACGTTTAAAAGGAACATTATTAAAATGTGAGTTCTACTGAATTTAATCGTTTAACACTACTGAATTATCAAACAAAGATCTTCGCTCTTTCCACGTTTACAAGTGAGTCACGGAAAACTTCTCATTGGCCGCCACCGGGAGCATTGTGCGGGGCTCCAAGTAGCAACCTACCAAATTGGCTTGGCAGTTAGCGTGTGTGAGTCTGGAGGAATTCGAGGCTGCTGTGGTGTAGCGGAAGCATATCCGGTGCGTAATTGGAAGACCCTGCGTTCGACTCCCGGCGGCGGACAATGGGAATTTTTTCAAGACTCACTTTTAAACGTGGAAAGAGCGAAGATCTTTGTTTGATGTTCCTGGTCCACGTTAAATGTCTGTATTAATTACTGAATAATTTTTTGAGTTTTCCGTAGTGCGGATTTTCGCGCTTAGCCATTCCTTTATCAAAGTCGTATCAAGAGACATATTCGAAAGTTTTGTTGCTAGTTTTAATGAAATTAAATGTAATTTCTTGTTGTCCGTGTAGTTCATTTTTTTCTTTTTGCCTTCATGATTTTCTAGCGTCACTGAAAAGCAAATTCGTTTTATAAATAGCGTACAGAATATTAATAGCAAACGGATAACGTTAAGCGAAATCATATTGAGGTCGAATAAAAAGTGTTCCCTCATATACATATCTCTGGCTAAAACGTTCCTTACTAAATTAAAAAAGTTATATTTTTTCTTGCTCTGGAAAAATAAATTTTTGGATATTATTGCATGTATTTTGTTTAATTGGGTTATTTCTAGGACAACGCTTCTGTACACTAGAAGTGCATAATTTGGAAATAATTCCTTTTTTTTTTTTTTTTTTTTTTTTTTTATTGGATTTTTAACGACCACCGTGAGCAACTCAATGGGCTATAAGCAGTCGCCCGTCCCTAATTTAGGGTCACTGGTTCCAGGGAAGGGAGAGAGCCAGTGCCGTAAGACAAACACAACATCCATGCCTGACCGGGATTCAAACCCGGACCCCTTACGGACGAATGATCAGAGGCCAGCGCCTTAGACCACTGCGCCACCGGGGCGGCAATTCCTTCTTTAAAAAAAATGCTTAGGATTCTTTTAATACAAATCATCTGTCTGTGCATTAGAGTTTATTTTACTTATTTATACTTGGGGGAAGAAAAAAAACCCTTATCTGTATATATTTCAACACTTTAAAATTATGTGACAACACATTCTGGCACAAGCTATTTTCTTGGTAACTGAAAAAAAAGCCGAATGAAGGACACTGTCACAAAAACGCTATTATTGTTTTGTGAAAAATTAATGCAAAAACTTGTTTTCATAAAACTATTCATTTTTGTTACTATTAAATTTTCCTTTCATTTGTATTTGTAAATTTACAATGATTATAATTGAACACTGTTAGGTAAGCCAAAAATTGAAAAAACAATTTCCATACTAGAATTTACTTCAAATTATAGCTCAGTAAACAGAATTCTTGCTCACCATTCACAGAAATTTAATTGTATTATGAGCCAATAAGTAATCTGAAATTGCAGATTTAGTGCTACTGACTAACTCTTTCATACCTGAAAATTTGAAAATTTCATCGCCGTGGAGCAGGAAGCGAACCTGCATTTTCCGATTTCCATTCGAACACGCTACCGTTACACCATCCAGGATGAGGAAGTCCCAAACATCCGAGTGATTTAATTTGAATAATCTAAGATTTTCGCCAGTCAAAGCGAACCTTGCTTCATCGTAGCTCAGCTATTTAGAGTCAGGTCAATGCTTAGCAAATTCCCAGTTATTCAGGTAAATATTGTGGAAGAAATATTTCTTCTCATTATACGTGGGAAATATATCTCTATAAGCAATCTGAAATCACATATTTACTGTTACGTAACTGAAATCAAACGATCGTCCATGGAATGGAAGCATGTCACCTATCCAACAAGGAAGACGTGAGAAGTCCATCTGTCTCTGTCTGCGGGAGAGGTCATGGCGACTGTTTTCTTCCACTGTGAATCTGTTGTTTACGCAGAATTTCTGTCAAAAGAGACGACCATCAATAGTGACTCATATTGCCAAACACTATGAAATTTGCGAAATTCAATTAAGGACAGATGCCGGGGTAAGTTGAGCGAAGGTGTCACTCTGCAGCCCAACAACGCTACACAGCACGGAAAACAAAGGGAATTGTTGCAGTCAATCAAGTCGGAGGTGTGGCAACATCCACCTTACAGCCCTAACTTAACCCCATGAGGCTACCATTTGTTCAGTAAAAAGAAACAGGACCTTACTGGACAACGATTCCCAACCGATGAGGCTGTGAAAAGTGCGTTCCTTAACTAGTTGCACCAAACTGGACTTTTTCTGTACAGGTATGGGAAAGTTAATCACTCGTTCCGATAAATGTTTACAGTCCTTAGGCGACTATGTCGAAAAATGAATTAATGTTGTACATTTAAACCAACATACATCCCCTGAGTATATCTTTGTTTGTTTGTTTTTTATTCAACAGTGTAACTAACTTTTTGATCCACCCTCATATTATTAAAGCACTTTGGCGAAATTTTTAGTTTGTTTTAAAAATTAGCATAAATACTACATTTGGAAAAAGTATCAACTTACCTATTAACTATCAATTTGTCTTGTATCTTCAAGCGGAACGAAGTAAAAGATACTATTAAAAATAAACAAATGGGTTCATTTTTTTACATAAATGTACCTGAAATGTCTGTTTCAAATAGTTTGAAAGAAGGAAGTCATCACAAGCTGCAACGGTATTCAGCTTCAGATTGCTTACCCCAACTTTCCTTATGTGATAGCACTGCAACAAAGTTATAGAAACACACAAGAAAATAAATAAAGAATTCTTGCTAACCAATGGCAGAAATTAATACATCTGTTTCAAATAGTTTGAATCATCACAAGCTACATCAAAATTATCTCAGCTTTAGATCCTCCAGTATGTGTTACCATCTGAATATTTTATGTATGAGTTGTGTCCATTATTTTCTTTACCTAAAATCTACTTTTGTAATGTTCATACCTAACTGCGATCTACTTTTTTATAAAACATATTTGATATCACTTTTTGGATTAGACAACATTTCAACAGTATGAAAAATTATTTCCCACACATTTCTAAAGGAATTAAGCAGAACTGGTTAGTAGTTTTTCACAACACTAGGAAATTTATACATTTTACTAACATTCTTTACTAGAAGCCTAATTTGCTCATTATGGTAAAATTAAATTTTCGCTTTCAATATACCTACTATAAATGTCAAGCTATGCACAAGTACACACACACACACACACACACACACACACCAGTGCTGAGACAGGCCGAGCCCGAACCCGGCGCGGGATGCGTAATACTTACTGGAGTTAGGGCTTGGAGAGAGGGGGAGAATTTTCTTCCTTTTTCTTTTAATGGGATTTTATATGATTTAGCACACGAGGCTTCTTTTACATTTTCTAGTTGTTAAAGAGCAACTGGGTCCAGATGGGGAGTAGGAATTCTGCAGGGCTATCCATTCCAGGCTTGGATAAAAAAATACCATAGGCCATGAATTACAGGACTTCTGCCAAGGATAAGTTTTAAGAAGTATAGATAGTAGATAGAAAGCTGACGGAAATTTGCTCCCTACCTCAAAGGGGCAGCTCCCTGCTAATTCTATTGAGCAACATACGACGTAGTTTGTTGTGGCTCCAGATTTTTGCTGATACACCCCCCCCCCCCAAAGCATTTCAGGAAGAAATGAATGGTTAAAGAAACTATAGAAATAGATAGACATCCCTTCCCCACTCCGCAGTTGAGAAAGACATCGGTTAAGTGCATGGGTAGGAAAGAGTGGAAGTCTGGAAGACTTTTTTAATGCCTATACAGGTTAATCATAGTTTTCGGGCTCGTTCGGGCTGACATCTGGGGCTCTTAAAATTAAGCCCGAAATCAGCTCTGACACACACACAGTAACACTTCAGTTAACTTCTCACATGTATTTTTATCAAAAATGTTATGGCAATAAAGTCACAGTGGCAAGTATGAAAAATAAGAGAAATTTCCTGGAATTTTTTAGTACCGTATTGAAACGTAAACAAAATGCTACAATATTACTGCTAACATTTATTAATCTGGAAATAAGTGACATGGAACTCGTATGGGTATGGTGTCGTTGAGGGACTAGCCAGACCCCATGACGCGAAGGAGTACAGCCTCATCTTCCACGGAAAGAAAATAGTCCATAGATTTTAGATTTTCAAATGAATTTTGACTGATGAAATCACAACTGCTATTAAATGAGGACCTATGGTCCATTTTGCTGTGAAACGGCTTGGCAAATTAAGATGCATATCTTGGGATAGGAGAATACAAATAAGGTATATCACAGGCACATTGTGTAGACGGGCAACCACTTCACAAAGAGTATTAGTCCCAACTTGAAAAAAAAAAGACACCACCAAAAATTAAATACAAATCTTCAGTACATAATGCCACCACCACTCAGCATCACTATGTGAATAATATGTGATGAAGCGGATAAAAGATCGCAAATGTTACGAGACGCTAACTGAAGTACTACTTCCTGGTATACAAGTTTCAAATAAAATGAAACCAAATATGACTGATCTTTACTTTCTAGTTTCAAAGATAACTTTTCAGAAATGTTATCTTCATTTACTTCAGAAGAAAAATACATTTCGATGCTTTAACCAACCTGGCTATACACTTTACATGCACATAAAATATTTGATAAGTTTGAATTCTTTTTCCTATCTCAGGACTTACTCTGTGCACACTATGCACTAAGGAGAGGCCCAAAAAACTAAGCGTTCAGACTTTCAACTTCTTAATTTTTCTTTCACGTGATTTCAAATCATTTCGGTTCTTTTTTTGATTGGAGGTTTAACGACCACCGTGAGCAACTCAATGGGTTATAAGCAGTCGCCCGTCCCCAATTTAGGGTCACTGGTTCCAGGGAAGGGAGAGAGCCAGTGCCGTAAGACAAACACAACATCCATGCCTCACTGGATTCGAACCCGGACCCCGTTCGGACGAATGATCAGAGGCCATCGCTTAGACCACTGCGCCACCGGGGCGGCCATTTCGGTTATCATGTTTGGCTTTTACTAAGTTGTTCAAGAGTATTTTGCAGCTGAGGAGAGTTATGTTTTCCTATTTAGTTTTCAAGCTACTCATACACAAACATTCAACAGAAAATGAACAAGGAAATCTAAAATCATAACTTTGTCTGTTTAAATGTATGCAGCAGATTTTGTATAAGACAAAGTTTGTCTTATACAAAATCTGCTGCATACATTACTTTGGTATGGCAAAAGTTGTAACAGTCTCCTTTTGACTTCTTTCATTTGACTTGCAGCCACTAACACTGTGGCATGTAAGTTTGGGGTATTGAGTTCCAAGCATCCTCAACTTGGACGCGTAAATCGGGGATGGTCGTGGTTGGACGTGGAGACCGGATAAGTCGTTGTCCCATAAAATCCCACACGTGCTCAATGGGGACAAATCCGGTAAACGTGCAGGCCATGGAATTTGTCTCACACCCTGAAGTGCATGTTGCGTTGCTCGTGCCGTGTGTGGGCGTGCGTTATCTTGCTGGAAAACACCACGATGGACCGACCTTACAAATGACACAATAACGGGCTGAATGATGTTGTTGATGTAGGAGGTGCTGTTTAACGTACCCGGTACAAACACTAGTTGTGTACGGGAGTGATAGCTGATCGATCCCCACACCAGGAGACCAGGTGTAGGCCCTGTGTGTTGATGGCGGTTGCGAGAAGGGTGGAGACGCTCCCTTGTGCTTCTGCGAACACGCATACGGCCATCGGAGGCTCCCAAGCAGAATCTTCTTTCATCGCTGAACACGACAGACCGCAATTCCGTTCTCCAGTGCAGACGTTGGCGACACCACTGCAGCCGTTCCTGACAGTGGGCTGGAGTCAGAGGTACACATGCCAGAGGCACACGTGCACGTAGTCCTGCATACAGTAGACGGTTGCGGATTGTTCGCACAGTCACCTCAGGTGCAACGGCAGCTCGGATATGCGTCGCAGTGGATGTTCTGCTTGACAACGCCGCTCTTCTTATGCGTCGATCGGTCCGCTCATTAACCGTCTGTGACTCCCGGTTCCACGTATTCTCGTGTGGGAATGTTCCTCAGACCATCTACGCCACCATCGTACCACCACCGATACTTTCCGTTAAATTCGCTCCGCAATACGACGATACGACCACCCGGCCTCACGGAGTCCGACTAGACGACCTCGCTCAAAGTCCGATAACTGCTGAAATCGTATACGTCTTCCATGTCCAGGCATTGCTGCTTCTTCAGGGTCTTTGCATGTGTTCGTACGCCGACGACTGATTACATTCACTTCGGCGTAATCCTTTAATACCACCGACGATAATTTGCATATTATGCCGTGCTGTGGCGTAAGCACTCACCGGTTGGTCGCGAAATTAACATCACACCTACGTAAACTCGACCCCATTAACATATGTAAATTTCATGATCGTCCGCCAATTCCTTCTTGGTGTTCTTTTTTCACTTTCCGCCAGTGTAACTGTGTACCAACGATGCAAGGGCTGTTCAACCGATTAACTTGGCAACGCTGCCACAGCTCTAAGTTGTGCACGTGACTATTTCGCACCGTAGCCTGTCTGCTTCTTCAGCCTCGACCGTATGCATATCACATCACAGCAAGGTAAACCATCTTAGCAGACGTCCTGGTGATCAACTGGTGTACAAGCTCTGCTTGGATTTGCATTGTGGAGCGTTGAGGAAGATAGTGTTATTGGCTATTTTCGGCTGCAGTAACCGAAGTGGGAGAGATGCAAATCCATGTGTCCTATTATAAATTATCAACTGAACGAACGAAGTGGGACCAGAATTACAAAAATTTAATTCAGAAGTGCCAAAATTTGTGGTCATCGCGTATCAGCAGAGTTGACATTGATGACCGGAAACGAAGGAACATTAGAGAGTGTAGTTTACATTTTGTAGAAGGTATGTTCATAAATTTACTGATGCATCATTTACAAAAACTCTATGAAGATCTTTAGACAAGAATTAACCTTTCTTGTGATTACGAATATGCTGTTCTTTTCGTGGATGTATCCACTACTATAGGGGAATGAATATCTTATGGAACCTTTATATGTTAGGTTCCCAGGTCGATTTTAGAAAAATGATCTCATGATAATATTCACCAGCTTATTATTATTGTCATTATTATATATAAGGTAGAGAGACTCAGTGCTGCTTGCCAGAATTCTTCTTCTTCTTCTACAACTTCTTCTTCTTCTTCTTATTATTATTATTATAGCCTTACCTGTGTAAAGCTGAGGATTTTTTCCTTAGCTTAAGTTTCAGGTTAAGGGAATATCTATATTATTGAAAGGTAAACTTTTAAATTAAATAATTAGCCAAAGATGACAGGACGTTTTTTCTCTTAATTAACTGTGTGAATCAGGGGTGCAGCAATTCAGAATTTTTGGGACGGGCTGAAAAAAAATAAATTATGTATATATATATCATCATTGTCAACCATTATCAATACACTGCTGGACGAAGGTCTCTCCAAGGCTCTTCCACAACGGTCTGTCTTGTGCCAGTCTCCTCCATGTCACTCCTGCATACTTTCGAATTTCATCCACCCATCTCCCATGTGGTCTTCTTCTGGGTCTTTTCCTGTCCCTTGGAATACAATCTAAAATTTCGGCTGCCCGTCGATGGTCTGTCCTTCTGGCAGTATGTCCAACCCATTGTCATTTCAGGTATTTAACTCTGATCATGATGTTTTCCACTCTTGTCATTTTTCGGATCCACGAGTTCCTCTTCTTATCTCTCCTGGTTACACCAAGCATGCACCTGTCCATGCTTCTTTGAGTTGTCTGCGGTCTTTGTATGTCTCTTTTAGTTAAGGTCCACGTCTCTGCACCATACGTAAGCACTGGAAGGATGCATTGATCAAACACTTTTCTTTTAAGACATAATGGCATATTACCCTTTATAACGAAGTGAATTTCTCCGTCATTTTTATCCGCGCCAGGATTCGAACCCGGGTCCACTCATTCCGGAATAAGTTGCTCTACTATTTGAGCTACGCGGACATTTTATTCTGATTCCTATCTGCCTTTATGTCGTGTGCGTCCTTCTGGCAGGTACGTCACATCTCCTAATACGTTACATCATCTCCCCCTTATTTTTTTTTTTTTTTTCGAAGTGCTGCTCTTATTTTTCCTATCTCGCGGTGTGGAAATAACATCACACCATTGCGAGATTGTGAACGGTCGGGTCATCCGGATAGTTCGGGCGCCACTATAACGAAGTGAATTTCTCCGTCATTTTTATCCGCGCCAGGATTCGAACCCGGGTCCACTCATTCCGGAATAAGTTGCTCTACCAATTGAGCTACGCGGACATTTTATTCTGATTCCTATCTGCCTTTATGTCGTGTGCGTCCTTCTGGCAGGTACGTCACATCTCCTAATACGTTACACCTTGAACATTAGGCAGTTTCTTTCAAAAGCTCTCCAGGCAAGTTTTATACACCGATTAATTTCTTCATTGATGTGACCCTCACTTGATATCTGCTGTCCAAGATAAACGTACGTATCTGTTATCTCCAGATTTTCTCTATCAATCGATAAATCTTCATTTCTTGTAAAAGCATTGGACATCAATTTTGTCTTCTGAAAGTTCATTTTTAATCCCACTTCTTTACTCTTGTCAGCTAGTTCTTGGATCATACTCTGCAGCTCTGATGGGGTAGTTGCAAAAATGACTACGAAAGACATTTTCCAATGGGCATTAAAGAGCTTGGGAGATATGGTGTCACCTTGTCACACTCCCGTTCCAATTTTTATGTGTTGTATTTTCAAACAGCTGAATCTTTGCACTTGCATTTTCATAGATGATGTTTATAACATTAATGTATGCATCTTCAATACCGCAGGATTTAAAAGCCATTGTAACTGCTGATAGTTTCACCGAATCAAAGGCCTTTTCATAATCGATAAAAGTCATGCACAATGTAAGTTCATATTCCCTCGCTCTTTCAATTAGTTCTGTCAGTACGTTGATATGATCTGTAGTGCTGTAGCCACTCCTGAATCCAGCTTATTCTCTCGGTTGAGCCATGTTCAGTGTAACCTTCAAGCGGTGTGAAGATATTATAAACCACTGATAGGAGGCTGATAGGTCTGTAGTTCCTGAGATCCTCGATGTCACCTTTTTTATGTAGCAGGATCATTGTAGCTTTGTTCCAATATTCAGGAATCTTCCCTTTATTAAGGCATCGAGTGAATATTGGCTATTTGAGAATACAGCACACATAAAAATTGGAAAGGGAGTAAGACAAGCGACACTATATCTGCCAAAGTCTTTAATGCTATTTTGGAAAATGTCTTTCAATCACTGAACTGGGAAAACAAAGGGATAAAGATTAATGGAGATTATCTAACCCACCTTCGTTTTGCTGATGACGTAGTCATTTTTGCAACTACCCAATCAGAGCTTCAGAGTATGATCCAGGAACTTGCTGACAAGAGTAAAGAAGTGGGATTAAAAATGAACTTTCAGAAGATAAAAGTGATGCTCAATGCTTTTACAAGAAATGAAGATTTATCGATTGATGGAGAAAAGCTGGAGATAACAGACACGTACGTTTGTCTTGGACAGCAGATATCAAGTGAGAGTCACATTGATGAAGAAATTAATCGGCGTACAAAACTTGCTTGGAGAGCTTTTGGAAGAAACACCATAATTTTCAAGAGCAATATGCCATTATGTCTTAAAAGAAAAGTGTTTGATCAATGCATCCTTCCAGTGCTTACGTATGGTGCAGAGACGTGGACCTTAACTAAAAGAGACATACAAAGGCTGCAGACAACTCAAAGTAGCATGGAGAGGTGCACGCTTGGTGTAACCAGGAGATATAAGAAGAGGAACTCGTGGATCCGAAAAATGACAAGAGTGGAAGACATCATGATCAGAGTTAAATCCCTGAAATGGCAATGGGCTGGACATACTGCTAGAAGAACAGACCATCGATGGACAGCCGAAATTTTAGATTGGATTCCAAGGGACAGGAAAAGACCGAGAAGAAGACCACATGGGAGATGGATGGATGAAATTCGAAAGTGTGCAGGGATGACATGGAGGAGACTGGCACAAGACAGACCGTTGTGGAAGAAACTTGGGGAGACCTTCGTCCAGCAGTGGATTGATAATGGTTGACAATGATGATGATATTCAATTTGATGACTTAAAAAAGAAACCGTTTGATTTTATTTATCAACTTTTTCCAAAGTAGTTTGGAGGCCTCCCCCCTTCTGAGGTTTTGTGCACGTGCAGAAACCAGGCCCTTCACAGGCAGGGTAGGAACACACATACATAGGTGTTTACGCATAGAGCCTTAAAGGCTTTTCACCATGTTTTGGGCAATCTTATTCAAAAAACGTGATTAAAAATTTAAATTCATAGGAGGAAATAGTTTTCAGCTGGTGTTTTTCAGCAAATTAAAAAAAATGTGAGGTAATAAATATATTTATTCTTTCCACAGGGGAGGAACAGCAAGTCGCTTTTTACGGGGGTGATTGTCGAGGAACTGTATTTGCATTTTTATTCCTCCCAGGCCCAATTTAGGTATTCTGATGTCTCAAAACACGCAGTTTTTGAAATTTTTAGTATCCCATGCTCGAAAACCTCAATTACAAACAATCCTTAGGCCCCAAATGTGACTATTTGGATGTCAAACATGTGTTTCGAGGTTTGATTTTTTGAACATTGAATACAAAAAATTGAAATGAACAGAGAGGGTGTTCAAAAATTGTTAACAGTCCTATATTCAAACCAACAAACATTGTTCTACAGATGATTGTTATATTTTGAACATGATGTAATATCCATATATTCCTTCATACTTAAAACATATATTCGTTTATACTGCGAAAAAGCATCATCTATGCAATTACA
Organism: Macrothele yani; assembly: GCA_039090855.1. Lineage (NCBI taxonomy): Eukaryota > Metazoa > Arthropoda > Arachnida > Araneae > Macrothelidae > Macrothele > Macrothele yani. Next base: position 44,653,056 of record CM077024.1, read on the forward strand.
GCCAAAGACATTGTGAACAACAATGAGCAAAACATATAACTTACTTGTCAAAACACCCGTTTTTTATGTCGGCCGTTATGTTGTATCTATGTCTAAAACAGTACCTGACCCAAACCTGACAATATTTATTTTTTATGAGAACTATTTAAAGCACGATTTGCAACACGCACGCAACCAGCATATGCTCAGGAACAGCTTTCACTCCTCGCTACTGGCGGAACATCTGGTTTTCAAAAACTCACGGAAGTAGCTATATGTATTTGCCAGTCTATTCTCTCCAAGGTCTTTGATAGGAACTAACTGAGGACATCAAATTTTTTGTTCTCGATCTTTGAAATCCCCCTCCCCCTCCCCCCCAAAAAAAATTGAAATAATGGCAATTAAAAAAATCAAACTTTCGGGATACTCGGACAAGTCGGAACATCATCATCACAAGCGAACAAAGTCATCTCGATAACTGAGGTGTTACTTCGTTTCTGTTTTAACTGGATAAAGCTAAACTATTTACAGGATAGGGAATAAATCTCATCTCTTTCACCATCCGCTTTCTTGCAATTAAATAAGTTATTAATGTTAAATTTGGTTGCACTTAGTAGATTGCATTGAGAGTTCTACAACTTTTCTTCAGTACAATTTTTTATTAAACTGTTTCTTCAAGTGAAGTTATTGGACCTTCGAATATTCGTTGTCATAGAGCTGATTTTCTTGTTTTATATATATATATATATATATCAACAACATCATCATCATTGTCAGTCAACCATTATCAATCCACTGCTGGACGAAGATCTCCCCAAGTTTCCTCCACAACGGTCTGTCTTGTGCCAGTCTCCTCCATGTCACTCCTGCATACTTTCGAATTTCATCCACCCATCTCCCATGTGGTCTTCTTCTGGGTTTTTCCTGTCCCTTGGAATCCAATCTAAAATTTCGGCTGTCCACCGATGGTCTGTCCTTCTGGCAGTATGCCCAGTCCATTGCCATTTCAGGGATTTAACTGTGATCATGATGTCTTCCACTCTTGTCATTTTTCGGATCCACGTGTTCCTCTTCTTATCTCTCCTGGTTACACCAAGCATGTACCTCTCCATGCTACTTTGAGTTGTCTGCAGCCTTTGTATGTCTCTTTTAGTTAAGGTCCACGTCTCTGCACCATACGTAAGCACTGGAAGGATGCATTGATCAAACACTTTTCTTTTAAGACATAATGGCTTATTGCTCTTGAAAATTATGCTGTTTCTTCCAAAAGCTCTCCAGACAAGTTTTGTACGCCGATTAATTTCTTCATCAATGTGACCCTCACTTGATATCTGCTGTCCAAGATAAACGTACGTGTCTGTTATCTCCAGCTTTTCTCCATCAATCGATAAATCTTCATTTCGTGTAAAATCATTGAACATCACTTTTGTCTTCTGAAAGTTCATTTTTAATCCCACTTCTTTACTCTTGTCAGCAAGTTCTTGAATGATACTCTGCAGCTCTGATGGGGTAGTTGCAAAAATGACTACGTCATCAGCAAAACGAAGGTGGGTTCGATAATCTCCATTAATCTTTATCCCTTTGTTTTCCCAGTTCAGTGATTGAAAGACATTTTCCATTGTGGCATTAAAGAGCTTCGGAGATATGGTGTCACCTTGTCTCACTCCTTTTCCAATTTTTATGTGCGTTGTATTTTCAAACAGCCGAATCTTTGCACTTGCATTTTCATAGATGTTATTAATAATATTAATGTACGCATCTTCAATACCGCAGGATTTCAGGGCCATTGTGACTGCTGATGGTTTCACCGAATCAAAGGCTTTTTCATAATCGATAAAAGCCATGCACAATGGAAGTTCATATTCCCTCGCTCTTTCAATTAGTTCTCTCAGTACGTGGATATGATCTACTGTGCTGTAGCCACTCCTGAATCCAGCTTGTTCTCTCGGTTGAGCCATGTCCAGTGTCCCCTTTCAGCGGTGTGAAAGAACTTTAGTGAAGATTTTATGAACCACTGATAGGAGGCTGATAGGTCTGTAGTTCCTGAGATCCTCAATGTCACCTTTCTTATGTAGCAAGATTGTTGTAGCGTTGTTCCAATTCTCAGGAATCCACCCTTCATTAAGGCATCGAGTGAAAATTTGGGCGAGTACTGTTTTGATTTCTCCACTTGCTTCTTGTATGATGTCTACAGTAATTCCATCTTCTCCTAGAGCTTTTCCCCGCTTCATGTTCTTGATTGCATGTGCAACTTCTGCTGGGAGAACTGGAAGAACTCTGGTACTGGTACCTTTCATAATGTCTAGAGTACATGTATCATCCCTTTCATATAATTTGGAGCAGAAATCTTTCACTCTTGTCAAAATTTCGCCTCTATTTCTTGTTACAGAACCATCTTCTTTTCTCAGTGCCATAATCTGTGTTCTTCCCTTTCTGAGATGTGCCTTTGCTATCTTTAGGCTTTCGTTGTTTTCAATTGCTTTCCTTACTAGTTCACAGTTGAATTTCCTTACGTCTTCAGTGATACTTTTTCGTACTGTCTTGCATAGCTCTATATATTCCACTTTGGAAGTCACATCTTCTTTAGTTATCCTAATCTCTCTTCTTTTTTGCATCAACATTTTGGTTTTTCCTGATAGTTTGTTCACATGCAACTTGTTCTTTGACCCAGCTAATTTTGTTGCTGTTTCCATAATAGCTTTGGTTACTTTTCTGTTAACTTCAGAAATATCCACTTCTTCCGATGTTAGGCCTTCTAAAGCAGAGAATCTGTTCTTCAGTTCCAACTTGAAGGTATTATGGTGTTTTTTAAGGTTGGTTATGTCAATACATTTTGTTTGTCTTATGAGCTTGCTACGTTCGAGTTTAGTGTTGAGGTGCATCTTACATCTCACCAATCTATGGTCACTACCTGTGTTGAACTTGTTTAGCACACTGCAGTCTTCTATGACGATTTTTTTGTTGCACATAATAAAATCAATTTCACTTGTAAATCCATTGGGATGCCTCCATGTCCATTTCCTCTGCGGCTTTTTCTTGAAAAAGGAATTCATGATGAAAAACCCTTCTGCTTCTGCAAACTCTACGAGAGTATTTCCACGCTGGTTTCTGTTGCCGTGACCGAATTTACCTACTGAAGTTTCATTCTGTTGCCGTTGCCTTATTTCTGCATTGAGATCTCCCATAATTATCTTCAAGTGCTGCTTACCTTTATTATTTAGATGACGAATTTCCTCATAAAATTCTTCAATTTTTTCTTCAGGGTGATTTGTGGTGGGTGCATAAGTTTGAATAATCTGAGTCTGATATCTTCTCGAGAGTTGGATAACTAGTCGTGCAGCTCTGTCAGAGTAACTTTCAACTTCTACAACTTTATCCTTCAGTTTCTTGTTTATTATAAATCCAACTCCACTAGTTCTACCAGTATCTGTCCCAGGATAGTAGAAGAGATGTCCACTTTTCAGTTCAATGAGATCTCCTTTTCTCCTTACCTCACTTAGCCCGACGATGTCCCACTTGATCGTTTGTAGTTCCTCTTCCAATTCAAGAAACCTTGAATCAGAAGATAGGGAGCGTCCATTATACGTAGCCAAGGTCAGCATCAGATGGCAGCCTAGTCCGGTTCTCCGGGGATTCTTAGCACCCTCTGTCTTCGTGTCGCACTGGCCGCTGCCTTGGCCAGGTACATTCCAGCTGCCGGAGACTGAGTGCCAATATTTAAGGTGTGGTTTCATTTTGGAGGGGTTTGGCCATAACTCAACACGCTGGCCAAGCGGGTCGGTGAGTGTGGGATTGCATTTTAGCATTTCCTCTAATCCCAATGGTATAGTTATACCGCTATTGGCGGTCGCCAGAGCCCCGTTAGTGGGAACAGGATGTACCACGAGAAGGCGGGGTTGACATTTGTCAAGGAGAGGCTGTGATGTTACGCATCACCTGACCTTACATCCCATATATATATATATATCAAAGACAAAAACCTTTAAGATACATAGACTGTAAAATCGTAAGTAAAGGTGGTTCCACCCAATACTCGCTTTGGTTCCACCTATAATCTCTGGCTGCCCCGATGTCGAACTGGTCTAAGCGATGGCATCTGATCATTCGTCCGAAAGGGGTCCGGGTTCGAATCGCAATGAGGCATGGATGTTGTGTTTGTCTTACGGCACTAGATCTCTCCCTTCTGTGAAACCAGTGACCCTAAATTAGGAACCGGCGACTGCTTATAGCGCATTTAGTTACTCACGGTGGTCGTAAAAACCTTTAATAAAAAAATAAAAAATCCAACATATGTTTGTCTACTGACGTCATCAAAGTACAGGTGGCGCCATATATTAACATTACTCAAAGAAATATGAATGATTTTTAATATAAATGTGGTTATGTTTTAACAAGTATTAAGTATCCCATGCTATAACTTAAAGTTAGTTTTATCGATGTGCAAATTTTCATCCTTGGGAATAAATTAATTGCGAAGAAAATATGTAAAGAAATTTTACCATTGGAAACATAAGGCAGCGATTTGAGGTGGAACCACCTCAACCGTTTGAAGATCAGCGTTGTACGGCAAGAATCTGTCACATCTCGTTGTTTACTAAAAGCGTTCGCCTGTTTACATCAGTTACATTCATTTTTTTAATATGTACCAGTTAGATTATTTTTTTGTTCTATAAATAGTGTGTATATATTGTAAAGCAATTCAGAAAATAATATAGCCAGATTTAATGAGCTAAATAAATTTTTAAAATGGTTATATTTTGCGTAGCGTACGGATGTACCAACAGAGAAACAACTGGTCAGCAGTCACTTTCATTTCATAGGTTTCCTCATAATAATTGTGATACCTTGGGGAAGTGGGTAAATGCTGCAAGACGTGCTGACTGGAAATGAAGCTAAGCCAAGCCAAAATCTCACGATTGCCATTTAGTAGGGGGGAGGCATAACCAGAGGGGGTCGGGGTTTGAACCCCTCACTTGATGGGCGACTGAGCACGAATTTAAAGTGGTATATACACGTATTAAAGTGGTATATACGGGATGTAAGGTCAGGTGATGCGCAGCATAATACAGCCTCTCCTTGACAAATGTCAACCCCGGTGTAGAATTTCAGACAACGTTTCTCGAATCTCTCGGTAGATGGCAGCAGCGCGGTGGAGAGAACAGGTAGCAAGATGGAACACTAATGATGATGTCGTTGATAATATGTTTTTTTTTATTGGAGGTTTAACGACCACCGTGAGCAGCTCAATGGGCTTGGGCTATAAGCAGTCGCCCGTCCCAAATTTAGGGTCACTGGTTCCAGGGAAGGGAGAGAGCCAGTGCCGTAAGACAAACAAAACATCCATGCCTGACCGGGATTCGAACCCGCACCCCTTACGGATGAATGATCAGAGGCCAGCGCCTTAGCCCACTGCGCCACCGGGGCGGCAATATGTTTTACCATAAGATAATAATTATGTGTTTGTGGTCGTATCGGTGATTAAATAGTAAAATAGTTAGCTACAAGTAATGTTGTTTGTGTTTTGTTTCCTGTTGTGCACCACTGAAGCAGGATTACAAGCTGGATTACCTGTTTCTCAAACAGATGCCAAGGTAAGTGATCTTACCGTAAGCGGATAGCTTCGCGCTGTTACGAAGAAGACAAGATGGATGATCGATCAATTCCGCGAGCCTTCGCCTGGCGTGCGTAATGGTTAGATACGTAGCGTCAGGCCATTGATCACGTTAGTGGGGAAGGAGTAAGTTTTTTCCCCTACATAAGTTTTGGCGTCCGCGACAGGACTCGTGAGAATTGAGGATCAATTAGATATTGAATCATTGATGGTATGGCATTACTATGGAACGTATAAAAACAAAACGTGCGGTCGTTCGAAGTTCTTTCACGAAGACTGCTAATGTATTGAAGGAAGAAATTACTAAAGAAGAATTTGATGGCGGTGTTGTCAGAGACAAATTCGCCAAACTGCAGAATTTGATGAGAGAATTAAAGGAGCTCGATGATGAAATGATAGAAAATTTATTGGATTCAGAGGTTATGAGGAGCAGTTATCGGTTGAAGTTGAGAATGCCGAATATTATTCTGACACATGCATAACTATGACGCGTTTAGTTAATGAAAAATTGTATGTCGCAGATAAAGTTGAGGTTAACAGCATAGAGAATGTTGGAATGAAGGGAAAATGTTACAAACTACCTAAAATCGAAATTAAGAAATTTGATGGTGAATTAATAAGTTGGTTAAGTTTCTGGGCGCAATTCAAGAAGATACATGAGGATGAAGAATTACATGATTGTGATAAGTTTCAGTATCTTTATCAATCCATGCAACCTGGTACCCGAGCGAGGGAACTCGTGGATAGTTATCCGCTAACTTCGGAGAATTATGCCAAAGCAGTCTCAGCATTGGAAGAACGTTTTGGGAAAAAGGAGTTGCTGATTGAGGTATATGTTAGATAATTGTTGAAATTGATTATTAAAAATGTACGTTACAGTGAGAGGGATCGAGTGCATTTATCGAAACTTTTTGACAAAATCGATGCTCACTTGAGAGCCTTGGAGTTTATGGGTATTAGCTTGGATACGAACGCTGCGTGGCTCTATCCTATGGTGGAATCCTGTCTGTCCGAGGAGGTTTTGAAGGCGTGGCAACGATATTCATTGAGTGTGGATATGGCTCCGGATCCCTGCACCAAATCCCGTCTTTCCAGATTATTAGAATTTTTGAAAGGAGAAGTTGAAGGTGAAGAAAGACTTGCCTTAGCGCGAAGAGGTTTTGGGGGAGCCACGACTAAAGAGGCCTCAAGGGACAAGTTTAAGAAGAGAGAAATTAATGCACCTACTGCTGCGGGTTTATTATTGAAAGGAGAACCGGTTTGCATTTTTTGTGGGAAGTCTCATGCAGTAAAGACTGCATGAATGTACAGTCTCTGTCTTTGAAAGAAAAAAATGTCAAAAGTACGTGAAAAGAGGTGCTGTTTTAAATGTTTAAAGCCCAGTCACTTCGCAAATTCATGCAAGAGTTTTGTGCGATGCCATGTTTGTTCCAAAGAGCACCTAGTTATAATGTGCCCCGAACTTCCCTCTAAGCCAATGAACGATAAACGTAAAAGTGAAGTGGAGGAACCAGTAGTTCAAAATGCATTCTCTCAGCAGGAGTGCACTAGAGAAGTGACCTTAATGACTTTGTTGGTGAAGAACGTTGGGGAACGCAAAACTAAACGAGTACGTGCGCTGTTAGATTGTGGCTCTCAGAAATCTTACATATTAGAGGCCACGGCTGAAGAATTGGGCCTGGAAGTTTCAAGGAAAATGCATCTGGCACATTCACTTTTTGGAGGAGCACTGCGCCAAAGGAGCACAGTATTTACCGTGTCAAATTGCAGGGTACCGATTTTTGTTCGAAATTTGTCTTGGAATTAGAATTTTTAAATCAGAAATTGATTTGCGGAGAGATTCCTCGCCACCCTAACGGTCGGATATTGAACGAATTAAAAGAGAGGGGGGATCTGGATCTCTGATTGGGGACCTGGCTGTCCGAAGATCGAACTTTTGATTGGCAGTGACATTTATGGTCAAATTTTGTCAGGTCGAATCAATCAGCTTCCAGGAGGCTTGACAGCGATCGAAACGAAATTGGGTTGGACGATTTGTGGATCAACCTGCTATGATGAAGAACCTGAGGCCGCTGTCGGGTCAGTGACCTGCATGATTGTTAAGAATATGAAAGTTCAGGAACTCTGGGATCTGGAGACTATTGGTATAAGAGAGCCAGACGCCTGTGTCAACAAAACTGCTTTGGCGGAAGAAGTCCAAGAACATTTTTTGAGCACCGTTGACAGAAGGGAAGATGGATGCTACTATGTAAGTCTGCCTTGGTTGAATAATCGACAATACCTTGTTTCCAATCGACATCTTGCAGAAAAGAGACTCTTCAATACGACGAAGAAGCTTAGAGCTATGAATCAGTATTGGGAGTACGATCAAGTATTCAAGGAGTGGCTCGATGAACAGGTGATAGAGAGGGTACCCTTGCAAGAATTGGAGGAGAAGAGCCACTACCTTCCACACCATCCCGTAATGAAACTTGACAGTTCCACGACTCGAATAAGACCAGTATTTGATGCCTCCTGTCAGGGGCAGGAGTCTCCTTCACTGAATGATTGTCTGGTCCGAGGACCTAATTTAATGGAGCAGATACCGTCTATTTTACTGAGGTTTAGGAAAGATGCCATTGGAGTCGCCGCCGATATCAGACGTGCCTTTTTGCAGATTGAAGTTAAAAAGGAGGATCGGGATTTTTTGAGGTTCCTATGGTGGGATGACAGCAATAGGATCCAGGTGTTTCGACACAGAAGATTGGTTTTTGGACTCACATGCAGCCCTTTTCTCTTGGCAGCTGTGATACAACATCTTCTTTTTAATGCATCGGAGGAAGTTGCATCATTTGCGGAAACGTTTAGCAAAACCTTCAATATTGACAACTGTGTCACCTCGGTGAATGATCCGAGAGAATTAAGAGAATTCATCTTGAAGTCTACAAAATTGTTTACAGAAGCCAGAATGGATTTGCGAATGTGGATGTATGGTCCCATTAATGAAGTTTCAGAAAACTTCTTAGCTGAGCATCCTCATATTGATATTTATTTTAAAGAGACAGTACCTTTATTGGGACTCTTGTGGAATCGAAAAGAAGATACTCTCGGTATCCGATGCAAAATTGAGTCAAGATCTCTTGCTGTCTCTAAGAGAGAAATCTTATCTATGACACAACAAATTTTTGACCCAATTGGAATTTTAGCTCCAGTGATGTTACCTGCCAAATTGTTGGTGCAGCAGGCATGGGCCGACAAGAAAGACTGGGATACCTCCTTGCCGAACGAATTGCAACTTAAATTTCTCAAATGGGTTAAGGAATTGAACCCACTGAATGAACTAACATTTTCTCGAAGAGTAGGTTTTGGGGATCCCGAAAGTTGGTCTCTTCATGTGTTTTGCGACGCCAGTCAGAATGCCTATGCGACTGCAATCTTCCTACGTTCTGAGACGCCCATGGGAGTGGAAGTCCACTTGTTGGGAGCTAAATCGCGCCTTTCTCCCCTAAAGAAAATGACTATTCCGAGATTGGAATTACTTGCCTGCACGCTGGGAGCTCGTCTGGCAGGATTTGTGTTAGAAGCACTAAACACCAATATGGTTCTGGTGAGATACTGGACGGACTCTACGACTGTCCTGGCTTGAATTAAGAGAACGGATCAGTGGCGCACGTTCGTACATAATCGAGTTCAAGAAATTCGGAAGCTCACTAACTCTGATGACTGGACACACGTTCCTGGAAGCAGGAACCCTGCGGACCTCCCGTCGAGGGATTACACTTCTGATCAACTCATAAGGTCCAGATGGTGGGAGGGTCCTGAATGGTTGAAGAGCCCACCCAAAAATTGGCCAAGCGGTGATGATACTGTTGAAGAAGCATTGATTAGCTCTGAACAGCGAAAGGGAAAACAACGACCTTGGTTATTCAACCAGAGAATTCGATGATTTTTAAGAAAGTTTCAAGGTTCTCCCACATTGTTAGAATTTTATCATGGATCCGAAGATTCGTTAAGAGAAGTTGGTGTGAGTTATTTGAAACGTCAAAGACATTGAGTGCAACCGAAATTGAAGACGACGAAATTGAAGACGCCGAAATTCACTTATGGCGTATTGTGCAACGAGAATCCTTGCTCGCGAAAGACTTGATGAAAACAGGTCTCGGAGTGATCAAAGACGCCAACGAGTTAATACGAATCAAGAGTAAAATTATTGCCAGAGAGGACGAGTTCACATTTAGATACCCCATTTTGCTCCCAAGTAAACATCATGTAGTTATTTGTTTAATTAGAGACTGTCATCTATCCAATTGTCATGCAGGCGTTCAGACGCTCGTTACCAACCTTAGAGAGAGGTTCTGGATTCTCAAATTTAACCGCACCGTCAAAAGCGTCATTTCCAAGTGTGTAAAGAGCAAGAGGTTCTCGGCAAAAGCACCTACCACAGTACCAGTTCATCTACCATTAGACCGTGTAAGAGACGCGGCAGTTTTTGAAGTCTGCGGAGTCGATCTTTGTGGTCCTCTTCTGTTCCGTGGAAGATTAAAAGTTTGGGTTGTGTTATATACATGTGCCGTTTACAGAGCAGTCCACTTGGAAGTCACTACTTCGCTTAGCACAGAAGCATTCATTCAAGCTCTCCGAAGATTTATAGCTAGAAGAGGAAGGCCAATGATCGTCTATTCTGATAACGGAACGAATTTTACAGGGACGGACAACGCCCTCAAAGCCCTAAACTGGGAGAAGATCATGGCATGTGATAAGTTAAAATCCATTCAGTGGAGATTTAATCCTCCTGCGGCTCTCTGGTGGGATGGATGGTGGGAGCGTTTGATCCGCTCCATCAAGGCTCTACTAGTACGAGTTTTAGGACCAGCGTCCGTGAATTATGAAAAGCTAGTCACAGTTATCTGTGATGTGGAGGCTGTCATTAATAGTCGGCCCCTTACTTGTATTTCTACCGAATCCGAAGATTTGGCCCCTCTAACACCTTCCATGTTCCTACAAGAAGTAAGAGAGATTGGTGTGCCAGACTCGGACTATATCAGTCGGAATAGACTGCAGGGAAGAGTGGCTTACTGGCAAAAGCTTCGTGATCAACTGCGTAGTCGGTTCCGTAAAGAATATCTGAGACAATTGGTTTTGAAAACGACTGAGAAGAAGTTGAATCTCAAGGTCGGGGATGTAGTTTTGGTCGGATTGGATAATAAAAACGGATACTCTGGCCTATGGCTAGGATTGAGAAACTCTTTCCTGGAAGAGACGGCCATTCCCGGGTGGCCCAAGTTAAGACGCAAGGAGGTACTTTGTGCAGGCCACTTCCGAAACTCTATCCATTAGAAGTGTGCTCTGAAGATGATCCGACAGTACGTGAATCTCCAACAGGGAGTTCAAGAACTGGTCGAAGACGTAAACCGCCGGAGGGGCTAAAACTATAACTACACTTCACCTGCTGATCCACTTTATTTGTTTTATTTGTCCCTACCAAATCAAAGGTGGGAGGATGTAGAATTTCAGACAACGTTTCTCGAATCTCTCGGTAGATGGCAGCAGCGCGGTGGAGAGAGTTGGAGAGAACAGGTAGCAAGATGGAACACGAATGATGTCGTCGTTGATAATATGTTTTACCATAAGATAATAATTATGTGTTTGTGGTCGTATCGGTGATTAAATAGTAAAATAGTTAGCTACAAGTAATGGTGTTTGTGTTTTGTTTCCTGTTGTGCACAACTGAAGCAGGATTACAAGCTGGATTACCTGTTCCTCAAACAGATGCCAAGGTAAGTGATCTTACCGTAAGCTGATAGCTTCGCGCTGTTACGAAGAAGACAAGATGGATGATTGATCAATTCCGCGAGCCTTCGCCTGGCGTGCGTAACGGTTAGATACGTAGCGTCAGGCCATTGATCACGTTAGTGGAGAAGGAGTACGTTTTCCCCCTACACCTGGCTTCTCGTGGTGCATCGTGTTCCCACTAAAGGGGCTCTGACGACTGCCAATAGCTGTATAACTATACCATCGGGATTAGAGGAAATGCTATCCCACACTCACTAACCCGCTTGGCCAGCGTGGTGAGTTATGGCCAAATCTCTCCAAAATGACTCCACAACATAAATCTTGGCCCTCAGTCTCGCAGCTGGAATGTACCTGGCCAAGGCAGCGGCCAGTGCGACATGAAGGCAGAGGGTGCTAATAATCACCGGAAGACCGGACTAGGCTGCCATCTGATGTTTACCTTAGCTACGTATAATGGACGCTCCCTATCTTCTGATTCAAGACTCCTTGAATTGGAAGAAGAACTACAAAGGATCAAGTGGGACATCGTCGGGCTAAGTGAGGTACGGAGAAAAGGAGAAGATCTCATTGAACTGAAAAGTGGACAAAAAGTAGACATCTCTTCTACTATCATGGGGCAGATACTGGCAGAATTAGTGCTGTTGGATTTATAATAAACAAGAAACTGAAGAATAAAGTTGTAGAAGTTGAAAGTTCCTCTAAAAGAGCTCCAACTCTCGAGAAGATACCAGGCTCAAATTATTCAAGCTTATGCACCGACCACAAGTCATCCTGAAGAAGAGATTAAAGAATTTTATGAGGAAATTCGTCATCTAAATAATAAAGGAAAGCAGCACTTGAAGATCATTATGGGAGTTTTCAATGCAAAAATAGGGCAACGGCAACAGAACCAAACTTCAATAGGTAAATTCGGTCACGGCAACAGAAACCGCGTGGAAATACTCTCGTAGAGTTTGCAGAAGCAGAAGGGTTTTTCATCATGAATTCCTTTTTCAAGAAAAAGCCGCAGAGGAAATGGACATGGAGGCATCCCAATGGATTTACAAGTGAAATTGATTTTATTATGTGTAACAAAAAATTCGTCATAGAAGACTGCAGTGTGCTAAACAAGTTCAACACAGGTAGTGACTATAGATTGGTGAGATGTAAAATGCACCTCAACGCTAAACTCGAGCGTGGCAAGCTCATAAAACAAACAAAGTGTATTGACATGACCAACCAAAAAAAACATCATAATACCTTAAAATTGGAACTGGGGAACATATTCTCTGCTCTAGAAGGTCTAACGTCGGAAGAAGTGGACATCTCTGAAGTTAACAGAAAACTAACCCAAGGCTCTTATGGAAACAGCAACAAAAATAGCTGGTACTAAAAACAAGTTGCATACGAACAAATTATCAGGAAAATCCAAATTTTTATGCAAAAAAGAAGAGAGATGAGGACAACTAAAGGAGATGTGACTTCCAAAGTGGAATATTTAGAGCTATGCAAGACGGTACGAAAAAGTATCACTGAAGATGTAAGGAAATTCAACTGTGGACTAGTGAAGAAAGCAACTGAAAACAACCAAAGCCTGAAGAGAGCAAAGGGACATCTCAGTAAGGAAAGAAAACAGATTATGGCACTGAGAAAAGAAGATGGTTCTGTAACAAGAAATAGAGGCGAAATTTTGACAAGAGTGAAAGATTTCTACTCAAAACGATATGAAAGGGACGATTACATGTACATCAGACATTACGAAAGGTACAAGTACCAGAGTTCTTCCAGTCCTCCCAGCAGAAGTTGCACATGCAATCAAGAACATGAAGCGGGGAAAAGCTCCAGGGGAAGATGGAATTACCGTAGACATGATATATACAAGAAGTAAATGGAGAAATTGAAACAGTACTCGCCCAAGTTTTCACTCGATGCCTTAATGAAGGGAAGATTCCAGAGGATTGGAACAATGCTACAATGATCCTGCTACATAAAAAAAGTGACATTGAGTATCTCAGGAACTACAGACCTCTCAGTGGTTTATAAAATCTTCAGTAAAGTTCTTTCACACCGCTGAAAGGGGACACTGGACATGGCTCAATCGAGAGAACAAGCTGGATTCAGGAGTGGCTCAGCACAATAGATCATATCCACATACTGAGAGAACTAATTGAAAGAGTGAAAGAATATGAACTTCCATTATGCATGGCTTTTATCGTTTATGAAAATGCCTTTGATTCGGTGAGACCATCAGCAATTACAAAGGCTTTGAAGTCCTGTGGTATTGAAGATGCATACATTAATGTTATTAATAACATCTATGAAAATGCTAGTGCAAAGATTCGGCTATTTAAGAATACAGCACCCATAAAAATTGGAAAGGGAGTGACACAAGGTGACTCTTTAATGCCACATTGGAAAATGTCTTTCAATCACTGAACTGGAAAAACTAAGGGATAAAGATTAATGAAGATTATCTAACCCACATTCGTTTTGCTGATGGCGTAGTCATTTTTGAAACTACCGCATCAGAGCTGCAGAGTATGATCCAGGAACTTGCTGACAAGAGTAAAGAAGTGGGATTAAAAATGAACTTTCAGAAGACAAAGGTAATATACAATGCTTTTACAAAAACGAAGATTTATCGATTGATGGGGAAAAGCTGGAGATAACCAATACCTACATTTGTCTTGGACAGCAGATATCAAGTGAGGGTCACATTGATGAAGAAATTAATCGGTGTATAAAACTTGCCTGGAGAGCTTTTGGAAGAAACAGCATAATTTTCAAGAGCAATATGCCATTATGTCTTAAAACAAAAGTGTTTGATCAATGCATTCTTCCAGTGCTTACGTATGGTGCAGAGACGTGAACCTTAACTAAAAGAGACATACAAAGATTGCAGACAACTCAAAGAGGCATGGAGAGATGCATACTTGGTGTAACCAAGAGAAATAAGAAGAGGAACTCGTTGGTCAGAAAAATGATGAGAGTAGAAGACATAATGATAAGAGTAAAATCCCTGAAATGGCAATGAGCTGGACATATTGCCAGAAGGACAGACCACTGATGGACAGCCGAAATTTTAGACTGGATTCCAAGGGACAGGAAAGGACCCAGAAGAAGACCACGTGTGAGATGGGTGGATGACATTCGAAAGTATGAGGGAGTAACATGGAGGAGACTGGCACTAGACAAACCGTTGTGGAAGACTCTTGAGGAGACCTTCGTCCAGCAGTGTACTGATAGTGGTTGACGATCATGATGATACGTGTATACGAGGCTTTCACCAATGAACCAAACCTAAGGACCCGCTACTTAAGAAATTTCTGGCTACGCCACTGGTAAGGGGTATCACACACCTTTGCGGTCTCACTATAACAGTATCGCATGTCTATAAATAGAAAAGAGAACTGCGACGACCAAGTTGTCCCCACCGGAAAACAGCATGAGAAAAAAGAAGAAAGAAAAATATATTCATATTTTCATCCGGATTTAAGCGCTAGTCACAGTAATGTTGCCGTGACTTGCAGTTTCAATCTAGGCTTCTCACCTTCTTTTCTAATCTTTCCCTCGAAATAATATATATACGTCCATCCGTTAATGAAGCAGCACCATGCTTCACTGCTTCATCGAACGGATGGACGTTGGCGTATAAGGCGAGAAACATAGGAGAACAAACACTCGTCAATCATTGCTGGAAGAACACAAGCTGGCGGTGGCAGCGTTATGGTCTGGGGAATGTTTTCAGGGCATTCCCTGTGTCCACTCATACCTTTGAAAGGCATTATGGACCGAATTCGTTATGAATCCATCCTTGCAGACCACATACACCCACACATGCTGATTGTCTTCCCTGGGGTGGATGGGATCTTCCAGCACGACAATACAATGTGTCACACAGCTAGAAATGTCCGAGAGTGGTTGGAAGAGCACGATGAAGACTTCAAAGTATTTCCCTGGCCCCATAATTCCCGAGACTTAAATCCAATTAAGCATCTGTGGGACCATCTCGATCGTGTTGTTTGCTCTATGGATCCTCCAGCAGCTGTCAGATACACTGCAGTCAGCATGGCTCCACATACCTGTGAACACCTTCCAGTACCTTATTGAGTCACTCCCAGCTCGTCTAGCTGCTGTCTGCGTTGCACACGGCGGTTTCTCTGGATATCAGCTGGTGGTCACAATAATATGATTCGACCTTGTATATATAGATATGCATGGGCGGCGGAAGGTAGGAGACGCGGTGGTCCGAACCCCCTCTGGAAGTTCATGGTCCCCTTCACTGAGTTAGGGTCCACCGAGGAAAAGTCCTAAAAATATGTCGTTCACATATAATTTATAGTTTGTTTGTTTGTTTGTTTGTTTTTACGATTTGCTGGATATCGTCACCATGCTTCGCAGATTTCTGGAAAATTCTTCAAGTACAATTTTGAAAATTGCTTTCGCACAAATATTCTGAAAAGTTAATGCAACGCTCTGTTTTTCTCCTTAAAACAGATCTTTAAAGAATTCTTTAAATTTCTTTAAAGCGATAACCAGGGCGGAGAAGAGGTCTTTTTCCTTCCCTCTGTGCGTTCTTTTTTTTTTTAATTTCAAGTCCGAATGTGTCTTACTCGAGTTCAGAAAGCCCATTAAATACATCTGAAAAATAAATAACTGAACATAAAACTGGGCAGTGGGTGGCCTAGTGGTCAGTGTTCGTGACTGCCATGGAGATAACCTCAGGTTCGATCCTGGGCAGGTACGAACGTTCGAACCACTAAATACCCGCCGTGCGTCGGATGGGCACGTTAAGCCGTCGGACCCCGGGTACTGGCCCCCTGGTAATAAATAAAGGCGTCTTCCTCCCCCTTTCTACCTCGCTTCCGTGTCACTTTCCTATCAGGTACTCTAGCCCAAATCTCCTAGCTTCCTATTTATAAGGGTTGTTCAAGACCTGGGGTCAGACACTACCTTCCTAAAATCCTCTATATATGATCCGATAACTGAACAAAAGCACTCGAACTGAAATTAAGCGGTGAGTATACTACTTGTTGTGCACACAGAGCACAGGTTTTTCTTGGGTTTTGTAACATAGAAGATAAACGATCCTGGACGAATGCGCGTGCTTTTGCTGCGAGAAAAACCTATTGTCGAAATAAGGGTATCGAAATCGCTTGCTGTCACACCCTGTGACGTTCTGGATAGTGTTTCTGCCGAGGGTTAAAACAATCTATCTGCGTTTCCTCTTTGTGTGTGTTTGTGTTTGTATTTTCATCGGGTTTTTTTTTTTTTTTTTTTTTGTGCACAATCCTGTGTGTGATAGAAAGAAGCTCAAGAGATTTGTTTAGGCACTGGGCTTAATGTGAATTTCAAAGCACCAGAGTAAGAACTGGCTCCTGCCATTTCAACAACAGACTTATCCGTTTAACCCAAGAGATATACGGTATAATTGCAATACTAAATGGCAGTTGTTATCCCAAGTACATGTACAATTAGGTGTTCATATATAACTATAGCTTATCAGATCTTGACGTTTGTTAGCTGCAGTAAACATCCGAAAAATTCATACAGCCTTTTTAATTCATTTATGACATTTACTGACAGTCGGATGATGAAAGAATTTCGGGGTGCTTTACAATTTTACACGTTTCGTGTTTCACAGGATGGAACCGGGGGGGGCAGAACTTCCCAATAGCGGCACCTCTTTAGGCCTTTAGCCTCCTATTGAGTCCAGCTCCTGCAATTTAGCAGGCAGATGCTACAAGTCAACAGACTGGCTTTGGAATGCACTCCCTTCTGGATATCAGTTGACAGGTTCATAACACATTTTCAGGTGCGCCCAACATGTTTTAATATTTGTTTTCAGTCTAGCTGTTCAGTTTGCGTACGAATTTTTGTTAGAAAATGAGAGATCTGCTCAGTGGCTCAACCAGAATTTCTCTATGGAGATGGTCCAAAATATATTGAAGATGCAAATAAAATAACTTAGGAAAAACGTCACCCAAAGCATTTGGGAGTGATAAACAAAAAAATTCCGTTATTTTAAATATCCAATGATTAGAAAATATGTATTTAAAAATATATACAAATATATTTAAAAATAAGTAGCGAATGACAAACAACTATAAGCAACCTTCCAGTGTTTCATACGGAGCAGAGACATCCAAAGACTGCAGACCACTGAAAGAAGCATGGAAAGATGCATTCTTGACGTAACCAAGAAAGATAAGAAGAGGAACTCGTATATAAGGAAAATGACAAGAGTGAAAGGCATCATGATCAGAGTAAAATCCCTGAAATGGCAATGGGCTGGATATATTGCCAGAAGAACGGACCACCGATGGACAACCGAAATTTTAGATTGCATTCCAAGACACAAGAAAAGACCCAGGGCACCGTGACCCAGGAGAAGACCACGTGGGAGATGGCTGGATGAAATTCGAAAGCACGCAGAAGTTACATGGAGGAGACTGGCTCAAGACATCAGGGGCGTATTTAGAGGGCGGGCGGAGGGGGCCTTGCCCCCGAAAGTTTCATTTCTTTGTTAAAATGCGACCTACATTAGAAAAAATACTTCAATTTAATAAAAAGGCGTCGATTTACAATACAAAATAATGCTTTAATTTTTTGATCTATTTTTCATTAACTTTTATTCTGCTCTGACGTATTTCAAAAACTTTCATTTTCGGTCGCCCCCTCCTCCCTGAAAATTTTTTCTTTACACGCCTCTACAAAACATACCGTTCTGATACTTTGCGAGTATTGTAATTCGAGACGATGAGTGATGATGATTGGAGACGTTGAAAGGTCAAGCTGTCACTGAAACAATACAAATCATCACAATGGAATATTTTTACAATTAACCATCCCACCGGTGGTGCAGTGTCTATCTTATGTTGTAACGTACCAGGAGATGTGACGTACCTGCCAGAAGGACGCATACAACATAAAGGCAGATAGGAATCAGAATAAAATGTCCGCGTAGCTCAATTGGTAGAGCAACTTATTCCGGAATGAGTGGACCCGGGTTCGAATCCCGGCGCAGACCAAAAATGACGGAGAAATTTACTTCGTTATAATGGCGTCCGAACTATCCGGATGACCCGACCGTTCACAATCTCGCAATGGTGTGATGTTATTTCCACACCGCGAGATAGGAAAAATAAGAGCAGCACTTCGAAAAAAAGAAATAAGTGGGAGATGATGTAACGTACCAGGAGATGTGACGTACCTGCCAGAAGGACGCACACGACATAAAGGCAG
The DNA here is from genome assembly GCA_039090855.1 of Macrothele yani. Classification (NCBI taxonomy): domain Eukaryota; kingdom Metazoa; phylum Arthropoda; class Arachnida; order Araneae; family Macrothelidae; genus Macrothele; species Macrothele yani. The sequence continues at coordinate 44,671,642 of CM077024.1, forward strand.
ATAGGAATCAGAATAAAATGTCCGCGTAGCTTAATTGGTAGAGTAACTTATTCCGGAATGAGTGGACCCGGGTTCGAATCCCGGCGTAGACCAAAAATGACGGAGAAATTTACTTCGTTATAATGGCGTCCGAACTATCCGGATGACCCGACCGTTCACAATCTCGCAATGGTGTGATGTTATTTCCACACCGCGAGATAGGAAAAATAAGAGCAGCACTTCGAAAAAAAAAAATAAGTGGGGGGATGATGTAACGTACCAGGAGATGTGACGTACCTGCCAGAAGGACGCACACGACATAAAGGCAGATAGGAATCAGAATAAAATGTCCGCGTAGCTCAATTGGTAGAGCAACTTATTCCGGAATGAGTGGACCCGGGTTCGAATCCTGGCGCGGATAAAAATGACGGAGAAATTCACTTCGTTATAATGTACGGTCGTGCAAGTGGGTTCGGGTTCGAATACCCGTGAGGCATGGATGTTGTGTTTGATTTACGGAACTTGCACCCTTCCTTCCCTGGAACCAGTTGCTCTAAACTAAAACCTACTGCTAATAGCCCATTGAGATGCTCACGGTGGTCATAAACCCCCCAAACAAAATTACATTTAAACTTAAAACGAAGCGTCATTTTTGCGTTAACCTTGGAATTAACGCTCACCTTCACTCGCTTTTCTCATCCAGAAATTTCGTTCCAACAGAACCCAGTGGCTTTTGATTATCGAAAGTTCTACAGAAATCAAGCCTTCCAAACAGTGGATATAACAGACAGATATCGTCTCGAGAATAGAGTAGGAGCTTCTAGTGGTTAGAACAACCGCCTTTCTGCCAGATGGTGTCAGGGTCAATCCCAACCCTAGTAGGTTGAGTTACTTTGTACCACTGCGTTAAAAGCGCACGTTAAGTCGTAGCCCTCGAGGTGTCGGGCTACCTGTTACAAATAAGGTTAACTGTTCTCCCCCCCTGCTCTCTCTCTTTTTCTCTCTCTCTCTCCTTAGAAGTACTCGTTGTGACATCATAGTCCAGCACTCCCAACTATGTCGACTCGCATTTTTAATGTCAGCCCTACTTCTCTGACCTGTCTACTCTTTGTCATATATGAGCCTCTCGGTTGAAACCAATGTGACTTCGTTTCTGATACGTAGCACAAAAGTCCCATAGGACATAGTTAGGTGAGTCTAAACTTACCCTTTGGGTGTAAAACCCACGAGAAATTGCTGGTTGAAAATGGAGACGGATCGTCGGTCATCTTGATATTTGGCATTTGATAAACCATTGTGATATAAGCTGATAATGTGAAAAATTTGCGTCACGCTGCTGACACTGTTTTTCAATTAATATTTGCCTAAGGCAGAAATTTTACACACATTTTTCAAGCTAATATCTAAAAACATAGCTTTAAGAATGAGCCGAAAAAAGTTATCAGAAGCACAAAGGTGAAAAAGGAAAGCAGAAAAAGCTCAAGAACAGAAAGCTGAGAAAATTCTTGAATTTTTTTTTTTTACAACTTGCTGAGCCATGTGTAAAGAAAAAAAAAAAAGATGTAATAACTTTAAATTAAGATACATAAAAAATATCTATTAATTTAAATTAAAACAAGAGGGGTCATCGGGTGAGTCTCAGGATTCTACAAATTTTTAATTAAAATAATTGGCTTAAAGTGACAAAGAAATTGAAGACGATTCTGTATACCACACAGTCTGCTGATCGTAACTTCTCATCCTCCCTATACGATACAGTTGATCCGGCATGGTGGAAAATTTGAATTATACATTTATTGATAATGCTGAAATCTTTGGACCACCTGAAATTGAGAACATGCAATTTATTTTAGGTAAGAATAAAAACTTTGAAACGAGGACACGGAAAACAATGGTGGAGAAATAAAGCGCAGATGGCTAGTTTATAGTTTATTCAAAACTTCGGACTTTATTTATTGCTTTTGCTGAAAACTTTTTGAAATTCTTTAACTTCAGTAAGAAGTACAGGCTTTCACTATCGGAGACACCTGTGTTCGTTTAAAGGAGCACCAAAAGTCACCGGATCACACGACATCTTATTGTGTTTGGGTGGAAACAGAGTAAGACGATTAAATAAAGGAGTGGACGACGCTTCGTAACAGCAAATGATAAAGCAAGATATTACTAATTGAAGAGGTGTTTGTATTTGGGCAAAAGGTGACAACTGATCAGTATAAAAAACAACAACAACAAAAAAAAACGTACTGAATGAAATAATCGATCTTTTAGCAAACCAATTGCTTAATGTTATTAAACTTAGAGCGTAATGAACATTTGATGAACAACTCGGTTAGATCTAGGCGTGGGGGCCAAGGAGTATGCTTATGGTAAAAAAGAAATGCGGCCCACCCATACAACAATAACTATTATCTAGACAAAACATTGATATTACTATATTTTAGGCTATAAAATATAGCAGAACTACATTTGACTGATGTGGTGTCTTAAATTTTAATATCTACTCCCCATATAAATTCCATATTCCGTTTACACGTATTTGAGAATACCCTTTATATGCTATTAATTTAAATTATATATCTTTCATATGTTGCTGAAATACACCCCCCCCCCCCCCCCACCACACACACACACAAAGCTTGTGGAGGCGTCAAGAAATATTGTCGCACCAGGGGCCACGATCGCTGAAGCTCACTCCTGGACACGGTGTATGATAGTCAGGTGATAGGACTCTGGAAACAAAAATCACCCGTTAATGTCCCTTGTCACTAGATGGCGCGACGAACGTGTGGGCCGATGATTTGATACAACCTATGCTTCCTTATGGGTGGAAGCGGCAGAAACATTCGTATTTTACGAATGCTATTTTTCTTGGAATTAAAAAAACAATAACCTGGAACGCTTCACAAACATGCACTTTTGTGCCTATCGCATGGATTTCGTCAAACAGGGGTTGTATATATATATATATATATATACACTGAAGAGCAATTGGATTAAAGATACCTGTCTAGTAACGTGTAGCACCACCTTTCGCCCTGATGACAGCGGCGATTCGTCTCGTAATGGACTCGACAAGACACCGGAAGCGTTGGGAAGCCATACGGATCCACGACCCCTGAACAAGATCCCACAGTTCACGAAGATTTGATGGACGGGGGTCAGAGCCTCGAACATTTCTCTCGATGGCATCCCAGACGTGCTCGATGGGATTGAGGTCAGGTGACCTAGCTGGCCAAGGAAGCGAGGTTACGTCGGTGGAGTGTTCATCCAACCATTCGGATACAATTCGGGAGCGATGGCACGCCCCAGTGGGATGTTGAAGACGAACAAACGGAAGCAAATGGTCGTCCAGGATATCCCGGTAACGTTGACCTGTGAGGGACGATGTCACACGTACCAGGGGTCCCATTTCAGTCCACGTAAATAGTCCCCAGACGAGAATGCCACCCCCACGAGTTTGAAGAGTACCCTGCTGGCAAGAAGGATCCATCGCTTCATGTGGTTTGCGCCCTATACTCGTATCCTGCCATCCGCATGTACCAACGTGAATCTCGACTCATCAGTCCAGGCAACATTTTCCCACATGTCTAGAGTCCAGTGGAGATGTTCCGGCGCCCATGCTAATTTTTGCACCCTGTTATGTGCGGTCACGAGCTGTACCCTCGTGGGACGATGGCTTCTGTACCGCATAGCGAGGAGATTTTTCTGGGTGATGTGGCTGCTTACACGATTTGTGCACCAGCGTTAAATTGCCAAGCGATTTCTTGCGCTGTGGCCCGTCTGTCCGCTGTTACTTAACGAGCTAGCCGACGATGACCCCGCTCATCCACACGCTGTTGTCTACGGCAGTTGGCCCTTGCAGGGATGGTTTTACCGGATTCGATGTACTCAAGGTGCACCCGTGACACAGTGGCTCGTGAAAATCCCAGTGCCTGCACGACTTCCGAGATGGAGTGACCCATTCGTCGGATCCCGACAATTTGCCCACGATCAAATGCGCTTAGATCCTTCGACTTACCCATACTGCATCAGACTCTTACTGATTCCCGTCGCATCACTCCTTATATTGTCGGATCGCTGAATACGACATGTCGTTTCCGTTTACAGGGCCGCCCACAGCGCCACATTTGCATAACGCCAGCTGTCTCTAATTCAATTGCTGTTCAGTGTATATATTGGTCAAAAAGTGAGTACTCTAACGTGAAGATTTCTGAGCAAACGATGCTGAGTTTTTTACTGAGGCAATAGAGAATAGACCCTTTATCGTCAAAAAATTGTACTTCTTGTAAAATGAGATGGTGCTGTACATTCGGAGGAGCAATTTTAACACGGAATATCAGTTTTTGCGTAAGTCATTGGAGCATCGTTCACGGAAACTGCTGATTTTGAAAACTTGCCGAAATTTTCTCAAAAATTAATTTTGATTAATCTTCAGCTCAAGAAATCATTCACTCCTGATGTTTTCATTTAGTAATAAACAATATATCTTACACGTTTGTTTTATTTTTGTACCTAGTCATATTAATGAATAAGGCGCTCCCTCCATCCGTGCTGGCGATAACGGCATAGAAAGTGCACCGTGGCAAAATGGCTGCTTTTTCTCGGCGGTGATTTATCCGACTTGCGTGCATATAGTACACTGGTGTGCAAAAATTAAGGACGAAGAGGAGAAATTAGCATAACAGCGGAACGAGCAGGCAGAACGGACCGAAAGACCACTCAGGAGATAGACTAGGGTCCAGTACGGTATGGCATGAGCATATATGCAGCGTGACGTAGGGGGTGGGGGAGGGGGTGTCGGAAGGGTATAAAGAACACGGGCGGTGTACGCTCAGCAATTTGGTTAAAGCTATTGCACGGTGTATATCGGTTTGAACGACGTCGAGTTGCTGCCACCATGTTATATGGCCAACAGGAAATCCAGTGAACGACATCTGGATGACTTTACCCGAGATCGCGTCATTGAGACGTTGGAAGAAGGTTGAAGTGTGACTAGTGTGGTCTAGGAGTTCGGTATCACTCACAGCATCGTTTCACGCGCTTGGAGAGCATTTCAAACGGCAGGAACAGCTGTCCGAGAGTTTAGCAGTGATCGTCCACGAGCAACCACGGTGGCGAACGACCGGTATATTGTCCTACAGGCGAGAAGAGACAGACAGCAGACAACGGGAGAAATCGCAAGGCACATGCAACAGACAAATGGACGTCCGTTATCGCGTTTTACTGTGGCCAGGAGGCTGCACAAAGGTGGTCTATTTGCACGACGACCAGTGCGGTGTGTTCCATTAACGCCTGCTCATCGGAGACGGAGGTTTCTGTGGTGCAAGGAACACAAGAACTGGACACATCAGCAGTGGAGTCGAGTTCTCTTTACGGATGAGAGCCGATTTAGTCTGACGAGCGATTCTGGACGTATACACATCTGGAGAGAGCAGGAAACACGCAATCACACCTCCAATATGATCGAAATGGACCGGTTTGGAGGGGGCGGAGTTCTCGTTTTGGGCGGTATCATGCTTGGTAGCCGTACTGACCTCCACATCTTCCAAGGAGGTTCAGTCACTGGTGTCCGCTATTGTACCGAGGTTCTCCTGCCTCACGTGCGTATGTTTGGAGGTGCTGTGGGTCTTGAGTTCCTCTTCATGGACGACAACGCTACACCTCATCGTACAGTGTGTAACGTATACTCTAGATTCACTTTCCTTTTGATTTTTACTATCTCTGGTTATTTTATTTTACTATGTAAATTATCTTCTTACTGAACGAGATGTTATTTCTCCCGCTGAATGAGATCTGGCAATGAGTGTAAGTCATGACGTGGTGGTAGCCAGTATAAATAGGCACGTTCAACGATACCTGGGAGAGCTTTTGTTTATATGGAGAGAGCTTTTTGTTTCATGTGTAAAGAGATCTTCGTTATATGCGTAAGGAGAGCTTTGTTTATGTGAGTAGAGCTTCGTTTATGTGAGTACAGCTTCGTTCATGTGCAAGGAGCTACGTTTTATTGAGTAGCTGTGTGTCCGGTGAAGTGTATGTTGGATCATATCAAGAGTTTCTCTAATAAAAAGTTGTTCTAGTAAGTACGTTTTTCTCAGTTCATAGTTTTGTCAGATCTCTGTCTGGCTGTTAGGATTATTTCATTAGTTGTTATTATTAACAACCAGCATTAAGACTTTATTCATCTTAATTACTACTACAACATTACTAGCAGTTAAAAGCTTGTTCATTATTATTACTACACTACTAGCAGGAAAGTTTATTCATGTTATAATTAATAACACAACAACCATTAGAAGAAGCATTAGTAGAAGAAGAATTGTATTCATTATAAGTGGCTGTCGCAGAGCTGTTGGAGAGAGAAGATATTCAACGCATGGATTGACCCGCAAGATCCCCGGACCTAAATCCAATCGAACACGTGTGGGACCTCCTCGGGAGACGCTTGGTAACACATCACCAGCTGCCAGCAACGATTCCGCAGCTGCGATTGGCGCTACAAGAGGAATGGGCCGCGATGCCTCAACAGCTCTTTGACAACCTCGTCCTCATCATGGACACACGTTGGAAATCCTGCAACGCAGTCAGGGGTGATCATATCACCTACTAAAGACCGAATTTTTCTTGGCAGCCACCTGTCACATGGACGTTTCTGTCTTCTGTCCAGTTGTGCTCGAAGCTACCTTTTCAATAAAGTGCCTTTGTATCCTTTGGATTCCTTGTTTGGACGGTTTTGCTCAGTTGTCTCGTATTCTTACATCTTGGGGATCTTATGGTATGATTTGAGTCAATATGGAGCCCTTCTGTACGACGTTACATTCGAAAACCTGTCTCGTCCTCAATTTTTGCACGCTAGTGTAAGATGAACATATTTGATATCAAGGGATAAAATTTGTGATTCTACATTTAAACAACGGTTAATGCTCTTAACGTAAAAATTTTCCACATTGTAAGCCGTGAAAAATGCACCACATCCTAATGCCTGCCGCCATTTTTCCAACTCTGTTGGTGTTACATATTAAGCCTTAATAAGAGACACGAACTTACTTTTAAGCAGTAACGAACTCCATTCGAGAACATAAACTTTTATTTCATAACAACAATCATTCGTCCGCCTCATAACAACTCCGCCATTACCATACAGACCTCCTTGCCACAACTCCCAAGGTCCCTAGTAATTCTTTATTATGTTACAGTTGGGTAAATAAAGGTTGATACAAGTTCTTTATATGCTGCATAACCTGTCCGACAACCTATAGTTCGGTACAAAACACTTTCGCCCATGCCTAAACAGAACTGAACAGATTCTAGTCCGAGATTTAGCTACACTAAAAATTTATCTCCCGTTAAGTAAAAACAGAGTTGACGTGCTTTACCTTCTGTATAGAAACTTCAAATTTTCTGGAACTCCATACAATGTAATTACACAAAGTAATAAATAAAATATACTTAAGATAAATACCGATTTTGCACGGATGAAATCATAAACACTATATAACCCTATGATGGTTAGTGTGAACGATAGGCACACAACTCCTGAGCGCCCCCTGGTGGTGAGCTGTGACATTGACAGCCCGTTTTTCAAACTGTTGATAACGCGGAGAGTCGTATCACCTGACTTATCATACACCGTGCTCCTGGATAAGCAAGTAACAGAGATGATAACCAAGGGAAAGTAACAGAGATGACTTTAGTAATTCGACGGGTAGCTGCGGGGGAAAATATCCTCTTCGCCTCCCACGCACTTCACAAGAAAATTTTCATGTTCTACTACTTTGTCCACGGTTGTATTTCTTTCTTTCGTTTTTTTGTTCTTCGAGTTTTAACAACTACGAGCAACTGTTGGGGCTTACAACCAGTTACCCGTAGGATAAACATACAGCACACTCTCATTCGGGCCTAAAGACCTTGGAGAGAATAGACTGGCAAATACCTCGCTACTTACGTCAGAATTTGATAACCGCATGTTCCGCCATTAGCGAGTACAGAAAGCCTTTGACGATGTGCATCGGTCCATTGCGTGCGTTTCAAATCGCGCTCTATATATTGGGTTGTCGGAAAAGTCATGACGTATTTTGGCACCAGATGGCAGTTGGGCGGTTGTGGAAGTACTAGAGGCATGCGCAACTCTGTTATCGCTATGACATTCGACAGGTGCCAGTTCTAGCTCTGCAATCTAAAAGGAATAGTGAGCGATTTGGTTGATTTGCGGAGATTTTACATGAAGTTGAAGATGGAAGACCAAACTGTGCATTTTCGCCATATTTTACTGTTTTACTTCCGTAAAGGGAAGAACGCGCGTCCAGCTTGTGAAAAGTTGCGTAAAGTGTACCGTGATAATGCTCTACAAGAACGTCAGTGCCAGCGGTGGTTCGCAAAATTCCGTGCTGGTGATTTTGACCTCAACGATGCTCCTCGGTCAGGAAGACCCACCGAGGTTGATGACGACCAAATCAAGGAATTGATCGAGTCAAACCCACGTTACACGACACGAGAGATTGCAGACACATTGCACATCCATCATTCAAGCGTTCACGACCACCTAAAGAAGCTGGGATACGTAAGCAAACTCGATGTGTGGGTTCCACATGACCTCAAAGAAGCTCAGTTGACGGCGCATATAAACATCTGCGATATGCTTACTAAACGTAAGGAAAACGATCCTCTTTTGAAGCGACTGATAACTGGTGACGAAAAGTGGATTGTGTACAACAATGTGCTGCGCAAACGGTCTTGGTGCCGACGTGCTGCTTCGCCTCAAACGACATCCAAAGCAAACATTCATCAGCGGAAGGTTCTGGTCTCAGTGTGGTGGGATTTTAAAGGTGTCATATTTTTCGAGCTCCTACCACGGAACCAAACCATCAATTCGAATGTGTACTGTCAGCAATTGGACAGTTTGAACGAATCCATCATTCAGAAACGTCCAGAGCTCGTTCATCGTAAAGGTGTTGTGTTCCAACACGACAACGCGAGACCACACACAAGTTTGATCACCCGCCAAAAATTATTGGAACTTGAGTGGGATGTGTTGCCACACGCAGTCTACTCGCCTGACCTTGCGACGTCAGACTTCCACTTGTTTCGCTCTCTTCGACAGTCCTTGCGTGGTATAACGTTCAATTCAGATGAGGCTGTAAATCAGCACCTTGTAAAGTTTTCCGCCACGAAAGACAGGTCCTTCTATGAACGAGGCAGTCTGCAGCTCACTGAAAAATGGCAAAAGGTTATCGAACAAAACGGGCATTATATCATTGATTGATCTTTGTTCTTTCTGTCAATAGATGATCTTTGCAAACCATGGCTAAAATACGTCCTGACTTTTCCGACAACCCAATAGTTAACTATGGTCAGGTACTGTGTGAGATATAGTTTTAAGAGCATAGTTAAATCATCGAGCAAATTCTGAGGAACGGATATCATGTCAGAAGTATGTGAAATCAAATGTTTTTCCCACTGTTGTTTACATTACTTTTATGTAGGAGTTTTCAGGCTTTCCTGACTGGTTAGAAAGTCGGTTGTAATATAATCCATTTTCGGAGGGCATGGCAGAAACATTGCTTTATTTAAAGAAAAAGAAATTGCTCGTCAGATTTATTTCACGTCTCACGAATAGTGAAAACATCTCAACTGCAGTAGATAGGAAAGGAAATGCTAAATTAAGCAGACATTTATCACTCATATTCATATGAAGTTTTCATGTAATTGACTTATTTCCGTGTAGTAGCACATGGAATTTGACTTGTCGACCACAGCAGATGTGGAGCAGTGAAAAATATAACGGAGTCTGTTGCTACTGATTTTTCTTTTTTTCTAGCTTGTAGCCCAGCTTGGAATTGCTACTGTGGTAATCCTACCTTCAGAGTTTGTCAGAATCGTAAAAGAAGGTTAAAATATGCTTTTTTTTTCAGGAAGATTTTATTAAGCTTCCAAAGTCCAATTTAGGCTTTTCTACGCTGATAATCGAAAAGCTTCACATGTAAAAGTGTACAGTGCCGCAGGTATGCTATAATCAAGGGAAGGCTAAAAAATTTGTAGGTACTTTCATAAATTAACTTTTAAATTATATTATGGACTAAAATATTGTATTATATTTCATATTATAGCAGTATATATATTGAAAAATTGATAAGCAAAGCAAAAATATGAGCACAGCAGACTATGTATGTATATTCCGAGCAAACCTCCCAAACTCGTACATCCTCTTTTTGATGTCCTTAATGTCCCCAAAGTAGCCGCCCAGGTGTCTCAGTGATCTAAGCGGTGGCTTCTGATCATTCGCCCAACGGAGGGTTCTGGGTTCGAAACCCGGTAAGGCATGGTTATTTATGTTTGTCTTTCATGGGTTTATTCGCTAAGTTCCTTGTTCACCTATGTACATTGCTGACGTTGAAACACAACATGTCTCTACTGTATAAATCTGTGAACCAAGTCCAATATATGTCAATGAATCTGTCGACCAAGTCCAATAAATAATTATATTGAACCTCCAAGCAAAAAAAATGTCATCAAAGTAGAGGTATCCTTGAGAGGTTTATGTGTATATTAAGAAAATGTTTATAGTTGATTTGGTCGAAATTGGACTAAAGTATCCTTTATACTGTATAATGCAAAACTACTGTTCATTTTGTTTAGGCTCCAGGCAATTTAAAAATAAAAAAAACCTGGACTAAATGATTTTAAGAACTCCAAAAGAACATCATTCAAGGACAACTGGAGGAAAATTACTATTAATTTTTTATCTGAGAATAGTTAATTAACTACTAACTGAAAGCTGTATTAACCAGAAATTCTACAGAATGCAATTTATTCAACGGAGAAATGTGTTTTCATGCTGATAAAGGGGTCTGCAAATAGCATACGTATCTAATAATGTAATGTTTTGTATCATGTTTCTGCTTTTGAAACACAGATTCTCCTTCGTTCATGGCATGACTATGCTTAATTGTGACAATTGCATGTAATGGTTTCTTATTATGTACTGTGATACTGTTGGAAATATTTGACTTGCTTTTCAAATTCTGGGCACTTTCTATTCATGTTTTGCCATTTTAATATCGACATAATATTCACCCTAAACGTTTCCAGCAGATCTCTCCGAATGCAAAGCGTTTCAAAAATGAGTGCACATAGTAAATATAGGAAATGGACTGGCATACTGTGTATGATTTCAAAAGTTTTTAAATACAGAAATTGATCTGCCAATTGTTGTATCTTAAACAAGCTTCTGTGTGGACATGTTTTTTAATCAGCTGATTTACAGGATTTTTGACATGATGTATAGTGCTATACAACCATTTCTCACATCTTTTTTCTCCTTTGGTATCCAGTCAAGTAATTCATTCGTCCAACGTTTGTCAGTTTTTATGTGATGCTAAAGTTCCTTTTCGCATAACTCCCTTCAAATATGGCATGTGCTAAATATTATTACATTCAGTCTTAGGGGAGGCTCAAAACTTCCCCTGGTGGCCTCCAAGCTACTGCCCTGAAAGTGTATCACATTTCACCAGAATGTTTTTCCGAGGCTAAAAAGAAAGCCATTGTATATATAGGTTGTGCTAATAAGATGACTGAGAAAGAACACATTTAAAAATTGTTTTAACATGCACAGAAAACAGCAGAAATTACTACATTATGGGTTTTTAACATAGGTTACTTGCTAAACTGTGGTTCACAAGACCTGATTTCTATGAGCCATTATGTTTTATGCTAGAAGAAAAAAAAAACACTTGCATGTTAAAGAAACTCTCCTATGCCATTCTGGTGACCAAGTGATATGTTGCTTTGTATTCCATGTTCAAAAAATCAAACCTCGAAACACATTTTCGACATCCAAATAGTCACATTTGGGGCCTAAGGATAGTTTGCAATTAAGGTTTTCGAACATGGGATACTGAAAATGTCAAAAACTGTGTTTCGAGACATCAGAGTTTCTAAATTCTGCCTGGGAGCACTAGGAATGCAAATATAGTTCCTCGACAATCACAAATGTGGAAAGTGACATGCTGTTCATTCTCTGTGGAAAGATGAAATATATTTATCGCCTCACATTTTTTTAATTTGCTGAAAAACACCAGTTGGAAACTATTTTCTCCTATGAATTCAAATTTTTATTCACGTTTATTGAATAAGATTGCCCAAAACATGGTGAAAAGCCTCCAAGACTCTGCTACCCTGTGGAAAGATGAAAATGTGGACACTTTCTCCGTTTCTCTGGATTGTGTAACAATAACGTTCACCCCTCGGAAGCTAGAAATACGCAGCATTTGTGACCCCTGAAAGCTAATTCTTATGTGACGGGCAAGATTCTTTGGTTTAATAACCCAGTATGTCAGTGTACTGTGCCGCAGTTGCAGCACACAAGACTAAACGAGAAAAACACCATCCACCAGAAGGAACAAAGGACCAAGAAACCCATCCTACCAGCATGTCAAAGAAGACTGCAGGGCCGAGTTGATGAACTCCGGAAGAAAATTTGCCTACTCACGCAGTACATAAAGATTAATAGGTCCAAGAAGTTGGTAGGAAAAGTAAAGCGCATTCTGAAAAGCGCCAAAGTCTACACCAGGTTCGAAGAAAACCAGCAAATGGAAGAATACTTAAACAATTTGAAATAAAGTCTACTAGCTATCAGCAAGAGACTAAGACGATGCAAAGAGAATACACATTGACATATGGACAATAACACATTCGAAAACGATGAGAAAAGCTTCTGTCGTACAGTGGCGGCCCGTCAGATGAGGCAAGTGAGGCGCCGCCTCACCTGAAATTCCGCAAAGTGAAAGAAAAAAAAACCTTCTGTCCGTAACAAAGGTATAAGAACTTTGCAGGATAAATGAAACACTGAAATTCACATTGTGATTCATGAATTAGGTTAAAGAAAGGCTTTTGAGAAGAGGAATGAATCATTATTTTTGCAAAGCAGCTGCATGTTTTAAGCGCTGAGAGGCGACCGGCTGAATCGTCTCGATGAGAAGTCGGTTTTGGGAACTGGGGATCAGAGAAGAGCCCTACAGACTGAACCCCCCCACCCCCACGGTCCGAGGTCTACCTAAAGAGGTGCCGGACTTCCAGTAAGAGAAAGGAAATTTCTGAGGCGACCCTCCATTTCGCTTAAACTGGAATCGCATCTCCGCTGTTATTGGAGAACCCAAGGATTGTGTATCCAATGGGCGCGGGAAAATGAGCAGATGACCCTTGTGAAAAGTGGTTTCACAGGCGATGACGCCGTTCGCCTCTATAAGCTTTGGAGTACGAAGATTTCTACGTAGCTTTAACTATTCGTCAGAGTGTATTTGAATCTAACTTTTTGTAGTGTGTTTTCAATCCTCTCTTCTGCGGGTGTTTGCTAGTTCATAGTAATGTTGAGTTTTTCTTTTTTTATTTTGTTATTGTTACTAAACAGCATATTTTGATTTTTGTTGGAAAATATGAATGGCCCAACAAACGACGTGATTTGTGTTCTGGAAGAAATTCCTTTTAAACACTGGAAAGATTATGATAACAAGGATGTTCTCATATCTGGAAGACCGACACCTATAATAAGTTCAATATCTAAAGATAAGAAGTGCGGCAAATCGTTTTTTAGGTCTTTCAATAAATCATAGTACGAGATTTTTCCCTGGCTTTCTGGTGCTATTACAAGCAAACTCTCTTTTGCTGGCCATGTTTACTTTTGAGCAATAAGAAAAATGTGGAATACAACGGGTTATTTTGATCTAAAAACTTTTCTCGTAGTGCAAAATTGCACGAAAGCTCTAAAGAGCATAGAACTAACCACGTAGGTCTAAAACGAATGGAAAAAAACAAACACTATTTCTGATATGCTCAAAGAAAATTGCTGCTCTTCGTGAAGTCAAGTTTAATGAAAAGGTCAGACTAAATAGGCTTTTATGGAACATATAATCGATTTAGTTGTCGTTCTAAGCAAGCAAGAACTGCCTTTTCGAGGACATGATGAAACTATTTCCTCATTAAATAAAGGCAATTTCAAGGAAATGTTCCAAATGTTACTTCGTAGGAGCATCCGAGAATTAAAAGCACATTTTGAAGAAATACGAAGCTTCTTTTCTGGACAATCTAAAACGATACAGAATGATTTAATGGAGTGTATTCATGAATATATAAAAGTCCAAATAAATACCAGATTTGAAGATATGGGAAAGCTCGAGTTTCTGCAGCTAGTTGACAGCTCAAAATACCATAGTTATTCAGAGTCATTTCCATCCAGTGCCCTTAACACTCAAAAAAATTTATCCAAACATTTTTACAGACACACAACGACTAAAAAACGAATTAGATTTTTTATATAATGATCACAACTTCAGGGAACTCAGTTTTCAGAAAACCTTGAAAACAATGAAAGAAAACGAGCTGAAAGATGTGTTACCAGAAGCCTACAAATGATTTTCTCTTGTATTGACACTGGCGTCAACAAGTTCTTCTGCTGAAAGGAATTTTTCTTGTTTGAAGAGAATTAAGACTTACCTCCGTAATACAACGGCACAAGATCGTTTGTCTTCACTCGCTAAAATTTCAATCGAGAAAGAATTGCTGAACCATCTAATGTCTACTCAACCATTTTATGATCTGATCATAGACAAATTTGCAGCCAAAAAGGATCGCAGAATTGAACTTATTTATAAAAAATAAACTGAAAGCATTCTGTTCGAGCCCAAAGCAAATTAATTTCGTATTCCTCTGTTTTTAATTCCAGGTTTAAATTATTTTATACTTTTTTATATAGAAATGTACTTCCTTAGCTTGACTTCTCCTGTACATAGTTATCACGAGCCTGGACTTCAGTTTGTGACCCGTGCTAAATGCACCTTCACTAATATGCCAATCGAACTGTGACTTTTATTCAAGCTCAAGAAACACTTCGTGAGAAAAAAAATTATATTCAAATGATTTACTTTGAATTTTTTAAGAAGTGGATCTCCGATTGGCGTTGGGATGTGAGTGACGCATTGACTAGCTAAAGAAACCGCGCAAATTGCGTATTTTTCGCTCAAGTGTATTACATAAAAGAATACTGGTGAAATATTTCTTTCTTTGTTGTAAAATTATCGAATAATTGTCTTCATAAAAATATTGTTGCAAAAGTAGCGTATATTACACACACACATATATAGAGAGGTATATGTACATTTTTTCTCTAAAATTTTTGGATTTTTCGTGAAGAAAGACTCCCCACGCCGTGTTTCATATATTTCTATAATTTTATTCCATTACTGTTGAATAATATTTGTATATAAGGGCTAAATTCCGAATCTCAGCGGATTTTAATGATTCAGCCGACTCGAACCCAGGACTTCAAAGATATCTAATGGGGGATACTGCCTTTGACATGAAACTTTTTGAAGGGGGGGTTCTGCGCTTCTGCTGTATAACTGTGCATAAGTGCATATAACAATTTGGGGGGGGGGGGCGCTTCAACAAATATTTTCCTATTGGTACGTACGCACATCTTGAATATTAATACAAAATGAAGCTAATTTAATAAAATGAAGAAAATGCAATAAATTATAGTTGTTTTAATAAAAATTTAATAAAGCAACTTCTTTGGCCGCTTTGCTTTACTTTCTTTCTATTATCAAGAAATTATATTGCTTTCCGAGTTATATAAAAATCAAAGAATTTAAATAGGGAAATTATCTATAAAACGTACTTAGAAAAAGCTGTCTCGCCTAATAAGGGGGGTGCAAACCACGACCCCCCCCCTGCTACGCCACTGATATATATATATATATATATATATATATATATATTCGTATAACGTTATACGAATTTATATATTTTTCAATAACATATGTTTTACTGTTTTACATTTACATCAAGACCGTTCGCCTCACCAGCATTTTACACCACGAGCCGCCACTGCTGTCGTAACATTACCAAGAAAGACATCAAAGGAGAAGGACCACCGAATCTGAAGCGGTAGAAAACTTATGAAGCAATCTCTGGGAGAGAAATACGAACAGCAACAGCAAAGCCTCATGGCTACAGCGAGAAAAAAGACAGTGAGCCAATATCAAGAAATGACCGACTGGAAGATCACAACACAGGACCTCCAGCTAGCCATAGCTAAGACGCACAGTTGGAAAGCACGAGGTGTTGATAATATCCACAACTACTGGTACAAGAAGTTCACCTGTATAAACAAACATCTGGCAAATCAAATGACCAACATGATCCAAAATCCAGCCATAATCCAGGATTTCCTCATCCAGGGAGTAACGGTACTTAACACTAAAGATGAGGACACAAGAAATCCAACCAACTATCGACCAATAGCGTGTATACCTACACTGTATAAGATCCTAACAGCGTGCATCGCCAATCACATAATGAGGCACATAGAAGGACAAGCAATGATGGCACAACAGCAAAAGGGATACCAACTGGACTGTAGAAGATGCAAGGAACAGCTTACCATCGACGCTGTTGTAATGGAGCAAGCTTTCAAGATGCACCGCAACATGTACACGGCATACATCAATTACCATAAGGTCTACGATTCGGTACCCAACAGCTGGATGATAAAGGTCCTTGATATCTACAGAGTAAGTCCTGTAGTCATCAACTTCCTTAAGGCGGCCACGACAGGGTGGAAGACAACAATCAAAGTCGAGAACATAACGACCTAGCCCACTCACATAAGGAGAGGCATTTTCCAGGGAGATTCACTTAGCCCACTAAGGTTCTATGTAGCACTCAACCCGCTGGCTGCCATGCACAACGAAAGCAAGTATGGTTTTACCATCAAGTGCAACAAAACCAACAAGTACAAGCTCTCTCACCTCATGTACATGGATGACATCAAGCTGCCGCATCGTCGCAGAACCAACTCCAGCATCTAATACGGATCACCGAGGGCTTCAGCAATGACATTGGGATAGAATTCGGCCTAGATAAATGCAAGACACAAGATATGAAGAACCAAGGAAAGCATGATGCACGAAGCTACCAATTGAAGACCGGAGAACAGATCGCAGCTGTGGAGGAAGGAGAAGCCTATAAGTACCTTGATATACTTCAGGCACAATGCCTAGAACACAAAGAAATCAAAAACATTCGAGCTCGCAACATAACTAGGGCTATCAACACATACGCAGTTTCAATCCTCACGTATTCCTTTGGAATCAAGTGGACCACAACAGATGTTGGGAAAATAATGCGCAATACCAGGGGTCCAGGACGACCCTCCCTAAACATGACCAGCACCATTCGAAGTCAGCAATACAAAGGCTGACTATTGGACGGGCAGGAGGAGGACGGTGAATGATGAATCTCCTGCAACACCGAGACAAAGAATTCAGCAGCCTTAGAAAATACTACTTCCATCAGAGCAAGGGCCCCCTTCACCAAGCGATAAACCAGAGTGACAAGAAGTACACAACCCTAGACCTCTCTACTCATAACATCGAGATTGGAACGAGGGACCCAAAAGTAAAAGCTTGGGACAAGAAAGTCCTACACGGAAGGCACTACAACGATCTGCAATCCGACCATGTGGATAAGACTGCCTCTAATGCATGGCTAACAAACGGATCAACTCTTCCCCGAGACCGAAGAATACCTGATGGCTATACAAGATCAAGTTGTAACCACCAGAAACAACCGGAAGCATATCCTAAAGGACACGTCAGTGGAAAGCGACACACGTAGCCAATGCCATCAAGCGCCAGAGACTATCCAACATATCACAGCAGGGTGGAGAGTCCTCACACAGACAGAGTACACAAACAAGCACAATCAAGTCGCCAAGATCCTCCATCAGAAATTGGCAAGAAAGCACCACCTCACTGCAACTGAGCCTGTCCGCCACTACAACTATGAGACAACAACACTTCTAGAGAATAACACCCACAAGATGTACTGGGACAGATCGATTAGAACAGATAAGACCATCAACCATAATCAGCCCGACATCGTCTTGTTCGATAAGCGGTACCGACCATTTACAGCTCTATACAGACACTAGACCTTCAACCTAACACCTAAACGGAACTACAGAAGGCAGCTATCCTGAACACTTGTAGGATAGTAAGGATATTTTTTTGATTGAAGGTTTAACGACCACATTGAGCAACTCAATGGGCTATAAGCAGTCGCCCGTCCCTAATTTAAGGTCACTGGCTCCTGGGAAGGGAGAGAGCCAGTGCCGTAAGACAAACACAACATCCATGCCTCACCGGGATTCGAACCCGTACCCTTTTCGGACGAATGATCAGAGGCCATCGCTTAGACCACTGAGCCACCGGGGTGGCAGTAAGGAAGTTCCTGGACAACTGAGAGAAATACCACTTCCCAGACGTGGCACGTCGTACCCGTCCCGGAAGGAAGAGAAGAAAATTTTCAGGAAGAGGTGGAATCTTTAAATAATAATAATAATAATAATAATACTTATTATTATTATTATTATTGCTTACATTGTACCGGGGGAAACAATGGGGCTGCGCAAGGGGATGGGATGAGAGAGTACCGGTAAGCTTTGTTTTGAAAAAAAAAGCACTGCTTCTGCTTATCAGTAACACAAAAGAAATCTACTGCACCTAATAATATCAGGAAACACTGCACACTAGTCACACTGAATTGATATGACGATGTCAGTTGCATCTCTCAATGTTACTAAAAAAATTCACAATGAATATTTAGAATCCTGTAGAATGAAAGAGCGGTCAAATACCTTAAGATACACTGACTAGAAAACCAACAATTAACCGTGCGACACTTGAAGTTCCGTTCTGTACAGCAAGAATCTATCACATCCAAAGGTGCGTTCGCGTGTTTATATCAGTTATATCCATATTTTTATATATAACCACTAAGAGTCACATCTTTTTTTTGTTTTTATGAATAGTGTGTATATAATCCAAAGTATTTCAGAAAAGAATATAACCAGATATAATGAGTTAAACAATTTTTTTTTAAATGGTTATATCTTGGGTAACGCACGGATGTACTAATCGACCAGACGCTTTCATTTCATAGGTTCCCTCACAATAATCGTAATACTTTGGGGAAGTGAGTGTCGGGGTTATTTAGTTTACTACTTTGTTCTATATGATACCCCCCTGCCCCCAAACTATAGTTGATTTTTTAGTACACCTGGATTTTTACCTGGACCTGAAGCATACTTTTGCAGAAAAATGCAAATAATGGCTAAAATTATTGTCCAAATAAAATCCTTTTTTGGAGTCTAGGTCTGTTTACAGGTTGGTGTTATACTGCTAAATTTATTTACGGATAAATAGATTATAGGGCACAAATCCCAGCAAAATTATTTAATTTTTTCACCACAATTTTACGTAAAAAAAAAAAAAAAAGATTTTGCTCATTTTTTTAAAGCTTGGAAATCGCTTACCAGAACTTAGAAAGACACTTTTTGTTGAAGAGTTAAACTCTCAAAAAGGCATAGAACCTTTCAAGGGTGAGTTTTATCCAAAATGAGCGATTCCTGGAAAGAAAGAAAACCTATCTTTTTTTACTCAGATCTCCGCACCTGGGAGGAAAGAAAACCTTACTTATTAAGACAGCGCACCTATTTTCTCCATAAATTCCTGATTACTCACAAATTTTTGATCGTTCCAAATTACCCTGTAAAAGAATACCGACGACAAGAAATTGTTACATGCTTCGAAACTTTTATATGCCTCGAATTTTCTGCAGTAAAGGCGCTTCGACCAAACACGAAGTAATCGAAAATATTTACTATTTGCACTTTTGGAAAACTTTTCGCATCACCTTCGAAGATACTTGCATTTAGCACATAAGGATCTTTTCCTTCAATCTCTTTAATTTTTTCTAAATACCGCATTTTGTACTCGGAAGTTAAATTTTCAAAGTAAGAAGCCATCATTTCAACTAGGCTGCTTGTCCTTCCGTTACTTTAATAAGGCTCATTGCCATGCTGAGAGTCACGTATCTGCTACATCCTCATGGTTGGACATGAAACTACGATAGCGTGTGTCACGTGATACGGTACCAGTAGCTATATAAGTAGCACCGCGGAGAACTATTCAACGTTCGTGACTGCCACGGAGACCTCAAGTTCGATCCCAGAGGCACGAACGCTCAAACCACTAAATATCCGCCGTGCGTTGGATGGACACGTTAAACCGTCGGGCCCCGGGTACTGGACCTGCGGTAATAAATAAGGATGTCTTCCTTCCCCTTTCTACCTCGCTTCCGCGTCACTTTCCTATCGGGCACTCTAGTCGAAATCTCCTAGCTTCCTATTTCTAAGGGTTGTTTAAGACCTGGGGTCAGACACTCCCTTCCTAAATTATTCTACATATGATCTGATCTGAGTTAAACTCGGGCCGCGGATGGATTAGTAGCCAACTACCTCAGGTTCGATCCCAGCAGGTACGAGCATTTAAACCAGTAAATATCCGCCGTGCGTCGGATGGGCACATTAAGCCGTCGGAACCTAATATTTTCAGAGGGGTCCAAATTCGCCGAGAGCGAAAACAATTTAAAAAAAGTAAGGCGAGAGAGAAATAAAACAACGTCGGTAGATGAGTATATACTCGTACATATCATCATCAACCATTTTCAATCCACTGCTGGATGGTCTTTCCAACTTTCTGTCTTGAACCTGTCTCTTGCAAGTCACGCCACCAGTCTTTCGTATTTCATCCACATGTGGTGCAAAGACATTAATGTCTCTGCTCCATCTTTCGCGTGGTATTGTTCTGAGTCCTTTCCTGCCCCTTGATATTATATCTAATATTACAGTTGCTCAAACACGGCCAGTTTTCCCTAGCAATATGACAGGCCGAAAACGCACGCACATTTTTCCAGAATCGTTTATCTCCTATATGTCAAAACACCAAGAAAGATTTGTGCTCTGTGCACAACAAGTAGTATACTGCTTAATTTGAGTTAGAGTTCATTTGTTCAGTTATTTATTTCTCAGATGTAAATATTTAATGAGTTTCCTGATCTCGAGTAAGACACATTCGGACTCAGGGGGAAAAAAGAGTAAGAACTCACAGAGAGAGACCCCTTCTCCGCCCTGGTTATTGTTTTAAAGATATTTAAAGAATTCTTTAACGATCCTTTTAAGGAGAAAAACAGAGCATTGAATTAAATTTTCAGTATTATTTGTACGAAATCAATTTTCAAAAGTGTACATAAAGAGTTTTCCAAAAAAACTGCGAAGTGTGGTGACGGTATCCAGGAAATCGTTAAAAAAAACCCTGTAAATTATATGTGAACCACATATTTTTAAGATGTCTCCTGGGTGGACCCTCTCAATGAGGAGGACCGTACCTTCCGCCGCCGTACTCTAGTTCAAATCTCCTGGCTTCCTATTTCTAAGGGTTGTTTAAGACCTGGTCTCAGACACTCCCTTCCGAAAATCCTCTACATATGATCTCATCTAACTTGAGTTGCAAACTCTTGAAAAAAAAAGGCAGACGTTTACGGTTCGACGTTTTAGTTCCATGTCTGTCCACCTGCGCGCTGTTCTATTGAGATCTTCGGGGCCAAATTGTTGCCATGGTTCTATATGGAAGATTAATTTCAGTCTCCTGCTTTGTGTTTTTCTTTAATCCTAAATTAAAAGGTGCAGTGTCTAATTTATCCCCCACTGAGAAAAAATTAATACGCAATATTACAACGGAAAATTCCTTCTTTCGCACAGATAAAAGAGCTTAATTAACATTGTTTACATTGGAAACATTCTTATTTATACGTACAAGCTCTGCAATTAAATGTCGCCAGCTGCTACCACTAATTTATACAAGAACTTCCGGTCTATGTATTTTAAAGGTCTTTGAAGAGCGGTATTTCAATAAAGATCACGGTGTATAAGTCAGATGTACGACTCTCCGTGCTGTCAACAATTTGAAAAACGGACTGTTAATGTCACAGCTCGCCAGGGGGCGTTCAGGAGTTGTGGGCCGATCGTTCACGCTAACCATCATAGGATTATATGGTGTTTATGATTTCATTAGTGCAAAAGCGGTGTGATGTATATTGTAAATTAACTTTCGTTTTTAGTTTATTTCCCTATGTAAATCTTGAGTTTATTCTCAGTTATACTTCACACTTAACGTGATATATTTTCTCTTAAACGAATACTGTTGGCAACATAACTGAGGTTGAATGAACGTGACGTATGCCTGGTATGATAAGAACGAGAGATATAAATTATGAGTAAACTGTTGCTTGAAGAGCGTTGTGTTGTGGAGCGTTTAATGCGAAGTGCTATGTTATGTTACGATGTGTTGGAGAAAACCTTGAATAAAGCATCTTTTCTGTAAGTTTGGCTTCTGTTTTTTACATGTTTCGTCTGGCCGTTAAGGTTTAATTTAGGAACTATTTCATCTTATGGTTATGTTTTTAAAATAACGTAGAAGTACGAAAAGACTTCTACGTTATAGCGGTATTTATCTTAAGTATTTTTTATTTATTACTTTGTGTAATTATATTGCACGGAGTTCAAGAAGATTTGAAGTTTTTATACAGAAGGTAAGGTACGTCAACTCTGTTTTAACTTAACGGGAGATAAATTTGTTATGTAGCTAAATGTCGGACTATAAGATCTGTTCAATTCTGTTTTAGAAATGGACGAAAGTGTTTTGTACCAAACTATAGGCTATCAGTCAGGTTTTGTAGCATATAAAGAACTTGCATCAACCTTTATTGACCCAACTGTAACGTAATAAAGAATTACTAGGGACGTTGGGCCGTAAGACAAACACACCATCCATGCCACAGAGAATTCGAACCTGGACCCACCGCTTACACCACTGGGGCGGCGAACTCATCTCTCTGTCATGGCCTTGAGTTTTCTTGACGGCCTATTCCGAACCGATCTTGGACGAAAGGTCAGAAGCCAGCGCTTAGACCACTGCACCACGGGGGCAGCATGTAGTTTTTGAAAAAAGTATTCCTGGGATTGACCATTCGTAACAAACAAAAAAAAAATTCAGCAGTTCTCCATTTTTGAAGTTTCTCCAATTTTAATCCTAGGTTTAAGGCCAAAATATTTCACGATGAAAATTTCAGGATGCACTTTAGAGTTCGGCCCCTGTCGTCTGCTTCAACAAATGCGCGGAATGAAATCACGGGAGAAACATTTCGCGATTGGTGGCGCTGCAGCTGCGTTGTTTGCTCCTTTGCTGCGTGCATTACGTAATCGGTGTGTGGCAGGAGTGTTAAGGACGCGAAATATGCGGAGTGGGTTATTTTTTAAGGGAATGGGTTTATTTGATAATACGGCTGGCCCTGAAAAGGGCCTTTATGGAATGTGAGTAGTTCAGGTGTTGTAAAATATTTATACCGACGGAAGAGAATTTTTTCCTTCTCATTGAGAACCTGTCTATCTAGTACGAGCATTTAACTGGAAAACATTACGTACTAAGAAAGAACTGTTTGATGACACCAGTCATCACCTCAAAACAGTGTTCAGAGGAAAGACGACAATTTCGTCGGAATAAATATTCCAGAATGTGGTCTGCCAAGTGGTTTTTGTGAATTCCATTAGATAGTGTGCGTTTAAGGGGCCGCCAATTGCCCCAGTAGTCGGATCAACGAAATTGAGCGAGTGGTTGACTGACAGATGTTGGAAATCACAGAATGGGAGGTTGCCGTCGCAGCCCATTGATCCGTCATTACAGTACTTCCAGGTTGAACATGTTTCTGGATGAGCGGCAGCAATGTCTGAGCAGAGCGGTTATTCTCCGGGCAGATCTCTACCCTGAATCGTTTAGAATCTCCTTCAAAGATGCCAAGGATCCAGGTACCCTCAACGAGACGACCACACTTCCGCTTCCAAACCTTCGCGTCATCCAATTCTACGATTACACTAGGGCCTCCAAGCTGTCCTTCGTCTTGTCTGTAGGCTACCATAAACTCTACGACCAGTTCTCTGCAAGACTGATAACAGTAGCTGACTGTCGCAAAGGATGTGGAAACCTCACCCTGGAAAGATTCCTCAATTGCATCATCGTAGTACAATCCTTTAGCGAAACAATATACAAGAGTCATCACCTTATCAAGAGAAATACAAGCAGCTTTAAACTACGTCCCAAGTAAACGGGAACACTGCTCACTTTTCCCTGTAACGTGATTCTTCCTACACCTGAATTGCCCGAAACGATGACACATATCTACTCGCAAACTCATTTGATGATCTGCGGAATATCTTCGCAAAGAACGATTACGTAGCACACACAGCGCGGAACAAACACAGAGTACAAGCAAGCAGCGGCAGAGTAACCTATCGCTGCACGTGTTATTTCAAGTGAATCCATCAGCACGTTGGTTGAAGCAGACGACAGGGGCCGAAGTCTAAAGTGCACTCAAATTTCCTTTCATCCACCTTTAGTACAAAATTCTTGGATGAACCCCTATATGAGCCTGTTACCATAGGTGTAGTGTAACCAAAAATTAGGAGGAAGGACTGGAAGCACAAATAAGTGTAAACTGATGTTTTCCTTTTAGGAGGCAATTCTTGGAAACAGTTCCTCTGTAAATGTTACAAAATTTGGAGCTTTTAAGTGCAAAAACAAACTTTTTTTGTTACGCACTACTCTTTAACCACTGCTGACAATGAACGATGACAAACAGTCCACTGTATTTTTGACAATATGCTAAGTTTTCTGAAAATAAAGTACTTTTTTTTTTTAGAAATTTGTAGGTTGTCCAATATGATGAAAATATCCGAGACATCTACCATCAGTTTGCATGCTTCATATTGCAGATTGGCTTTATAAAATGATACATATTTACCATATATACAGGTGTCCGAATGACTGTGCGAATTGCAGTAGTGTAATAATAAATAAATTTTGAATGGAATTACAGTAGAAGTGACCTGCCTGGTAACTTTCATGTTTCCCCACTCCGAGGCGCGTGCAGCTGTAATTCCCGCGCGCTTGGTGGACAGATCACTCGTCTTGGCCCAAGGACAATGGTGTGAAGAAAAAAAAAAAAGCTGGATCTTTTTAACTTGGTGAAAAATCAAAATGCATGAAAAGAATGCAGATTGCTTTCTGTTTTGCCTTTTGTTGACTCTGCAGCTGCACAGCATTAATCGCTTAATTTTTCTTTCTGTTGATATCCTACTTTCCCCATTTCTTTGTCTCTCTTCTTTTTTTATGCCTTCTGAAGAAAATAATTTTAACCGTCATGCAGAAAGAATTTTCAGCCTCAGGACCACGAGTGCATGATATCAAAGCTTTAACTATTTTACATAAATAGTGTAACTTTAGATAAATACTTTTGATTGAACACGATGCACCAATTCATACAACTTTTCCAACTTCATCAATTCAGTTTTCGGAAACTTATCCCTTACAAATATTTGTGGAATAAAATGATATTTCACAACAAAACTGGGCATAAGGGACATCGCACGGAACACAAAATTACGATTATGGAAAAAATCTTTACTCCGTCGATCTTCCGTTTTTGAAAGTTTCGTAAAACTGGAATTCTGTCCTCTAACGAAAAACGCACCCCCCCCCCCGTGGTTCTGTTCAGTTGTGCATCGATCTCTAGAATAACTCCAATTACAACGGAATTCCTCGATTTCACAAAAGAATCTCGTGCCTGAAGGTTACAGGGAAATTTTCACGCCATAAAACTTCTGATCTCACAAATTGTTGCCTAGTTTCAAGCCAAAATACTAACATTTATGTAATAAAATGATATTTAACAATATTAGACAGAGGCAACATCGCGAGAAAACAAAAATATGATTACGGGAAAATTGTTCACTCCGTTTAACTTCTCTTTTCCTAAGGTTTGAGACACGAAATGCTGTCCCAGGTGGAAAATGACAACAGTCCAACACATTTTCTATAAGAGAAAATGAGAATAGTTGTGTGGTTTTTTTCTTAGTGATATCTCATTTCTCTTGACCCTATGCAGGAGGGGCTATATATAAGTCATCTTAGAAAAAATCAGAATTTTTTTCTCAGAAATCTCTTTCAAAAATTAATCTTTATTTTCATGCGAGTTGTTCCGTGCGTTTCCTTTGGGTAACTTTAGTTTTTTTTTTTTTTTCCTTTCCTCCATGTTGTCAATAGGTCAGCATGAGGACATTTATTATTTTTTTTTGGATTGGAGGTTTAATGACCACCGTGAGCAACTTGAGGACATTTTACTTTAGGTGCATCTGTGTAACTTCACTTAACGATTTTTTCCCCTTCCCTTCTATTTTTCAGGAGAAAAAAAGAAATATATATAATAATAATAAAGTTAACAAATATATATACGATCGATGAAGAAACGGGTTTCCGTACGCCCAATTAATGTGAAAGACAATAAAAATAAAAAGTGAACTCCGTTTATTAGGCGTATAAAATAAGGGAATCAAAAGATGCTAGCTTTCACTACCTCCGGGTAGCTTCGTCAGGCATTTAGTAGTTAAAGATCGCAGAAGCAACTGGAACAAATGTATTTCTAAGAATATAATTAAATTCCAAATAAGTAAAACACTTGCACGATGTCACGGGTTGTTTGATTCCAGGGCCGGGTGGTCACGTGTAACTTCTAGAAGCCCGTGCCATATGAAAGGAAGGCTCGTGGTTACATCTTTGTTACACACATTCCGTCGCGTGATGATCTCGATGGTTTCGCGAACCGCAGTAGCTCTTGCGCCGACGTAAGGTGCTAGTTTCTTAAAATTTCCCCATCTGGGAGCTGCCCTTTCAGATGCAACATCACGGGCTAGTGCCGTCGTAAGCTTTCCGGCCTTAACGTCCCTTTGGTGTTCAGAAAAACGGATCTGGAAGGATCTTTTTGTCATCCCGATGTAGGACTTAACGGGTGCGTCAGGGTAATCCAAAGGAATAGCATAGACTCCGGCTTCAGTGAGCGTAGAAGGTGATGCGCGCTGCTCTGCAGCGAGGAAATCTGACAAAGGTCTAGGAGCTGTCACGCCGATATCATAACCTAGTCTTCGGAGAGCATTCTTCAGGAAGTACGTTAGCCTAGGAATGTAGGGAATCGAACTTACGAACTGGGCTGGCTGTGCCGTGGGGTTGGCACGAGACTGTGCGAGAGCAGTTTTTTGCAGCCTTTCTGACTATTTGGTGAATTGTGATCATGTCGTATCCCGCTGCAGCCCCTAGGTTTCTAATGCTACGGATTTCCTCCTCGCATTTGGCCTTGTTCGATGAGAGTTCGAAAGCTCGCTTTGCTCTGTACTTAAAAAGTGCATATTTGCGTGCGGCCGGGCCTGCTGAGTCAGGGAGTATGGGGTGTCCACGTGGGTGGGTTTGTAGTAGACCTCTGTGCTAAGAGCACCAGAGGGTAATTTTCTTACTAGTACATCCAGAAAAGGTAATGCACATTCGGACTCATAATCTGCTGTGAATTTAATATCTGGGTGCGCATCGTTCATTCTGGCGAGAAAATCACTTAGGTTTTTTTTTTTTTTTTTTTTTTGATTGGAGGTTTAACGACCACCGTGAGCAACTCAATGGGCTATAAGCAGTCGCCCGTCCCTAATTTAGGGTCACTGGTTCCAGGGAAGGGAGAGAGCCAGTGCCGTAAGACAAACACAACACCCATGCCTCACCGGGATTCGAACCCGGACCCCTTTCAGACGAATGATCAGAGGCCATTGCCTTAGACCACTGCGCCACCGGGGCGGCTCACTTAGGTTGGCTTGTCCATGCTGCCAAACAAAGAAAATGTCGTCAGCGTACCTCAACCATATTTTAGGAACTGTGGCTGACGATTGCAAGAGTTCATTTTCGAGAGGTCGGAGGACCGCTTCAGCAAGGACCGCCGACATCGAGGATCCCATAGGTACCCCTTTATTTTGTTGCTGGATCGGAAGCTGAAAAAATTTGAGTCAGTGACTGCATCCAGTAGTTTGGAAATAGCTTCCACAGTTTCCGAAGGGTACAGGTTCGAGTCGGCGATAGAGCGCTTCAGGTTTGTGGTGGCTTCATGCACCGGCACTGAGGGGTATAAAGATTCGATGTCAAAGCTTCCAATTATGTCGCCTGGAGACACTGTCGTGGATCTCACTCTGGAAACGAAGTCAGCTGAAGAGAGTAGGACACCTTCGGCTATCGGTAGGAACAGCCGCAAGAAGGACGAGAATGCTTTTTCCAAATTAGCTGAAGGGGCGCATTTCCTGCTGACAATAGGTCTGATTGGATTGCCGTGCTTGTGATGTTTAAGTCGAGCAAAAAGGAAAGGAACCTTAGGTCCCGGAGGGATCTTGGCAGCCCTTCTAAGTACTTCAGGTAGCGCTTTAATTCTTGCTATTCGCTTAATCTTGGCCACCCACTTGTTAAGCGGATTTACAGCTTGTTGGGCGTTATCCCGCCATTGAAAGCGTTCTACATAGTGTTCCGCTCCAAGAAAGGGACCAGATTAGACTCGGATGTGTTGACAGATTAACTCGTGCTGTTAAACAACACCGAATCGGAAAAGCACCGGGAATACCCAAATCTGTCTCCAACCTCAAGAAAGACCACTCCCTGATCTTCACCCTCACAGACAAGTCCGGGCAAATTGCAGTAATGGACGAATCCGACTACTACAGGAAGCTGGAGGAGTTCATCACCCAAATCCGATTCCATGCTACAAGCTGTAAATCCGCTTAACAAGTGGGTGGTCAAGATTAAGCGAATAGCAAGAATGAAGGCGCTACCTGAAGTACTTAGAAGGGCTGCCAAGATCCCTCCGGGACCTAAGGTTCCTTTCCTTTTTGCTCGACTTAAACATCACAAGCACGGCAATCCAATCAGACCTATTGTCAGCAGGAAATGCGCCCCTTCAGCTAATTTGGAAAAAGCATTCTCGTCCTTCTTGCGGCTGTTCCTGCCGATAGCCGAAGGTGTCCTACTCTCTTCAGCTGACTTCGTTTCCAGAGTGAGATCCACGACAGTGTCTCCAGGCGACATAATTGGAAGCTTTGACATCGAATCTTTATACCCCTCAGTGCCGGTGCATGAAGCCACCACAAACCTGAAGCGCTCTATCGCCGACTCGAACTTGTACCCTTCGGAAACTGTGGAAGCTATTTCCAAACT
The DNA here is from genome assembly GCA_039090855.1 of Macrothele yani. Classification (NCBI taxonomy): domain Eukaryota; kingdom Metazoa; phylum Arthropoda; class Arachnida; order Araneae; family Macrothelidae; genus Macrothele; species Macrothele yani. The sequence continues at coordinate 44,700,636 of CM077024.1, forward strand.
ACTGGATGCAGTCACTGACTCAAATTTTTTCAGCTTCCGATCCAGCAACAAAATAAAGGGGTACATATGGAATCCTCGATGTCGGCGGTCCTTGCTGAAGCGGTCCTCCGACCTCTCGAAAATGAACTCTTGCAATCGTCAGCCACAGTTCCTAAAATATGGTTGAGGTACGCTGACGACATTTTCTTTGTTTGGCAGCATGGACAAGCCAACCTAAGTGATTTTCTCACCAGAATGAACGATGCGCACCCAGATATTAAATTCACAGCAGATTATGAGTCCGAATGTGCATTACCTTTTCTGGATGTACCAGTAAGAAAATTACCCTCTGGTGCTCTTAGCACAGAGGTCTACTACAAACCCACCCACGTGGACAACCCCATACTCCCGGACTCAGCAGGCCCGGCCGCACGCAAATATGCCCTTTTTAAGTACAGAGCAAAGAGAGCTTTCGAACTCTCATCGAACAAGGCCAAATGCGAGGAGGAGATCCGTAGCATTAGAAACCTAGCGGATGCAGCGGGATACGACATGATCACAATCGACCAAATAGTCAGAAAGGCCGCAAAAAACTGCTCTCGCACAGCATCGTGCCAACCCCACGGCACAGCCAGCCCGGTTCGTGGGTTCGATTCCCTACGTTCCTAGGCTAACGTACTTCCTGAAGAATGCTCTCCGAAGACTAGGTTATGATATCGGCGTGACAGCTCCTAGACCTTTGTCAGATTTCCTCGCTGCAGAGCAGCGCGCATCACCTTCTACGCTCACTGAAGCCGGAGTCTATGCTATTCCTTTGGATTACCCTGACGCATCCGTTAAGTCCTACATCGGGATGACAAAAAGATCCTTCCAGATCCGTTTTTCTGAACACCAAAGGGACGTTAAGGCCGGAAAGCTTACGACGGCACTAGCCCGTGATGTTGCATCTGAAAGGGCAGTTCCCAGATGGGGAAATTTTAAGAAACTAGCACCTTACGTCAGCGCAAGAGCGACTGCGGTTCGCGAAACCATCGAGATCATCACGCGACGGAATGTGTGTAACAAAGATGTAACCACGAGCCTTCCTTTCATACGGCACGGGCTTCTAGAAGTTACACGTGACCACCCGGCCCTGGAATCAAACAACCCGTGACATCGTGCAAGTGTTTTACTTATTTGGAATTTAATTATATTCTTAGAAATACATTTGTTCCAGTTGCTTCTGTGATCTTTAACTACTAAATGCCTGACGAAGCTACCCGGAGGTAGTGAAAGCTAGCATCTTTTGATTCCCTTATTTTATACGCCTAAAACGGAGTTCACTTTTTATTTTTTTTGTCTTTCACAATAATAAAGTTGTTGTTCTAGCATCTACTTTTATTTGTTTAACCACCATCATATGGAAAAGTATATGTAAATTATATATTAAAAAAAATTATGAAATAATTATTTGTTGAGTGGAACAGTCTGCCCCATGAAGAATTTGTGAATATGTCAGTGTACAGATGCAATGTATATGATGGCTCTGAGATCTTCCTTTCCTTCCCCCTCTTCTCTCACGATTTAAAACTACCATCGGGTGGTCAAGAGGCAGAAAGATTCCCTGTCCCCTCTTTATTTATGGGAGAGCATGCAAGCATGCTCCCTTGCATCTGTACCGTAGTTGAACTTTCACACATATTCGGATCTTTCTTTAAGTTGCTGGGTACACGAAAGTGTGGCAGATTTACTGCTAAGCGGGACGCTCGCAGTATTCCCTCTCAAAATTTATTAGCTGACCAGAGCGGTCAGCTCTTCCGACCAAACCACTCCAATTTCAATGAGAAAAAGTTGTAGGAAGCTGGTGGGATATGAAATTTCACGTTGGAAGCGCGGTTACCCATTTGCATGAGGTGATAATTTAGGACTGGAACCCCGCCATTTTTATGTTATGCCGTAAGACGAGGACTTTGGCAGCCCCGGTCGCATAGTGGTGCATGCACTATCTTCGCACGGAAATAATCTTTTTTTTGTGTGTGTATGGTTTCACTTTCCCACACGAACAAACGGAATGAGCAGATGGCTTTGGGAGATGTCATTGGCCGGCCTTATTGTCCAGAGGCGCTGGCGTATTCCCTCATCCTCCGAAAAAGCGTGTGATTTGAAAATTCTAGGCGGACATTCTCGATTTTTCTGGCGGTCAGAAAGGTTCTTCCAAAGAAAAATGTCTGCCTCCTGACACACACACACACACACACACTAAAAAAAAAAAAAAAAGAATGATTGTCTACCTTTCTAGAACCCTTTTGCTCATCCGGTAGGATGGAAGGAACGAAATTTTCCTAAGGCAGCGAAGCACCAGAGGCAGAGCTTAAATTCACAAATGTGCCTGCAGTAAACTTCAGTGCTGCATGGGTGTACACGGTGCCGACTTTTCTTCAACTAAGGCCCTGGTCAACTAGGCGACCGGAGAGCAACAACATGGAAATTAAGCTCTTCCTACCTCCTCTCCATCAAAAGGGTTAACCTCGTAGACCGAGGGTTCAGAGCCTGGTGACGACTATTACCGTCCCTGCCACCTAACCGGACTCAGGAGACAAGTGCGATGTTACAGGTACCACTCCATTATCACAACTGTTCCGCAACCATCCTGCCACAGTGATTTTCCAGTGAAGGACCCTTTCTTTCCCCGGAGCCAAGAGGGGATCTCGGAGGCGGTAAGCTACACGTTTTAAATCCTCTTCGTCCCACAGAACATTTCGCACCTCTAACGTGTAGTTTTGATCCTCCTATGAGCTATTTCCTCATTACAAGACCTTTTTTCTCACCACCTTCCCAGTTGGAAAAAAAAGGGAAAGAAAGTGAAACATGAGTTTAAAATGAAATCAAATCAAATAAAATAATAACAAAACAACAACAACAACAAAAAAAAAACTTTATCATGGGGGCAATTAGTCAGGAAAAAAAAATCTATAAGTATCCTTAAATCCATTTGTTCCTCCCAAAGAGTGACAGTTTTTGTTTTGTTTGTCAGAATGAAAATTTTGGTGATATAACGTAAACCTTGTATTTGGAATCTTGGCCAAGATCTCCCATTTCATAGTAAAATTGCTTGTATAAGTTATAGAAAGTAAAACATGAGGAACTATTGCTGAAAAAGGGGGGGGGGGGATCTTGAAGATTAACAAAAAAAAATATTCAAAGAAAAAGGTCTTAAAAAGAATAAGCAATTTTTTTATATTTATTGTGTGGCCCGAAATAAATTATAAACTGTAATGTAACTTCTTAACTTAAATCTTTTTTTTTACTTATTTATATATATATATATATATACATACACTATCTACCAACAAGTAATTGGACACCCTTGCAATCGACGATATCTGCGGTCCTGATACACGTCACGGCCGCCGTCGTTAAATATCGTGTGGGAAACAACAACGCAACCAGTCGCATGCAAGATGCCACGCAGTTCGGAGCTCTCCGATTCCGAGAAAGGTGTAATCGTCGAGTATAACAGAAATGGCCGATCCATACGTGACATATCTAGCGAGTTGAAGTACCCAAAATCGACAGTGGCCTACGTGATTGGCAAGTGGAAGATGAGAGGTGACTGTCGGAATGTGATCATCCGACCCGGCAGACCTACAAAACTGGGAGTAAGAGACCGACGGGTGCTGGTCAGAGAAATTCGGAAGAACCGCACCAAATCGATGGGCCACATCCGCGAGGAGTTTCAACTGGCATCCGGGAGTGTTCTTCCGATGAATACCATCCGTAAGGAAGCCCATCTGCTCGGTTATCATGGACGTGCTGCCGCCCACAAGCCTTTGATCACCAAGTCCAATAGCTCTGCTCGGCTAACGTGGCGCAAAGAACGTCGACAGCGGACCGTTGAACAGTGGAAACAGGTTCTCTGGAGCGACGAATCAAGGTTCACCCTCTACCGTTCGAATGGCAAAGTCTGGGTTTGGCATCTGCCTAGAAAACGCCTCCTGCCGGAATGTATTGTGCCAATTGTGAAGTTTTTTTTTAATTGGAGGTTTAGCGACCACCGTGAGCAACTCAATGGGCTATAAGCAGTCGCCCGTCCCTAATTTAGAGTCACTGGTTCCAGGGAAGGGAGAGAACCAGTGCCGTAAGACAAACACAACATCCATGCCTCACCGGGATTCGAACCCGGACCCCTTACGGACGAATGATCATTGTGAAGTTCAGCGGCGGTGGAATTATGCTATGGGGGTGTTTCTCGTGGTATGGCACGGGACCCTTGGCCCCAATTCCTGGTACTCTAAACGCCGTGACCAACTGCACTATTTTGGATGACCATGCGCTTCCTACGTTGTGACAGTTTTACGGGGTGGACCAGTTACTTTCAGGATGGCAATGCCACCTGTCATGTTTTTTTTTTTTGATTGGAGGTTTAACGACCACCGTGAGCAACTCAATGGGCTATAAGCAGTCGCCCGTCCCTAATTTAGGGTCACTGGTTCCAGGGAAGGGAGAGAGCCAGTTCCGTAAGACAAACACAACACCCATGCCTGACCGGGATTCGAACCCGGACCCCTTACGGACGAATGATCAGAAGCCAGCGCCTTAGACCACTGCGCCACCCCGTCATGTTGCGAGGTCCACCATGGCTTGGTATGGTGACAATGGGGTTAATCGAATGGACTAGCCTGCACAGAGCCCGGACCTTAACCCTATCGAGCACCTCTGGGACGAGTTGGAGCGTCGACTTAAGGGGGTACCCCCACCGTCCGTAATCGGTGAAGGAACTGACCTGTCTTCTCCAAGCCGAGTGAAAGAAAATACCGCAAGCCGTCGTACAACGCCTGGTTGAGAGCATGCCCCGGAGGGTCGCAGCTGTAATCGACGCTCCACCAACTATTGAAGGTGAATAAACTTCGTTTTCCTTTGCTATCAGAGGTGTCCAATTATTTGTTGATAGTGTGTGTGTGTATATATATATATATATATATATATTTATACAGGGTGATTCCTAAAGTTCTAAGTCACCTCAATAATTTGGGAACAAAGACAGCTAGAACTATGGAAGTAGGGTATGGTATAGTAAAATAACCATGCGTTATCGGATGAGTGACTGCAGCGCTCCTAGTGGCAAAATGTGGAAGTTAGCACTCCTATCTCGGAAACCATGAGATATACGAGAAAGAGATCAATTAGAAACTTGTAGAGCATCAACGAGTTAGTAGGAAACGACACATGGTAGAAACGGCTGGAATAAAGTAGAAGGCTGGAAACGCGAACTTGTGCGAAGCCGGTTCGTGTCGTGGTAACAGTCTAGCAGAGAGAAATGTATGACGCCAACGAGTGTCGGCACATCAACCAAAACCGGTACAGCACTTTCGGGCAAGAGATCATCGGTTATGGTGGTCCCGAAGCGTGGCCTCCATGATCCCCGGATCTAACTCCCATGGATTTCTTCCTCTGGGTTACCTAAAAGATCACGTGTACAGGGTGGAACCTGACGAGTCTCCACGATCTCCGACTGCGTGCGAGGGCGTGACACCTGTTATGCTGGCGAACGTACAACGGGAAATTCTGTCTTGCATTCAAATGTGTATTGCGGCAGATGGTGGCCATATTGAACCCTACTTACGTTAAACGCAAAGTTATGTTAGTACTGCTGTTGCATTAAACACGACCAATGTACTCCATTTGTATTCATGCCCGAGTATAATAAACCATGCGTTACCCTCACGTTTCCAGCCTTCTACTTACCCCAGCCGTTTCTACCGTATGTCATTTCCTACTAATTCGGTGATGCTCTACAAGTTTCTAATTGATCTTTTTCCTGTTTCTCAGTGTTTCTCAAAGTGTGTTCCGCGACGACACTCCAGGGGTTCAGCAAGCAGTTTGTAAAACATCGCCGAAATTTACAAGAAAATCTGTTAAATTCCATATTTTTCCCGATGACAGCCTTAACCAACCAATTCTTCGCAACCAATAAAAAAAATCATGAAAAAAGATGTGACAGAGAGCCATGAAAACCACGTTGGATAGAACATCTCAAAGAAGTGGGGCAAAAAGATTGAGGGAAGAGTCAAAACAGTTTGGCGCCTGAAACGCTGATAAGACGATTTATGGCCTTTACTGTTGCCTAGGTAGAGTGCCAGAGAAGCAAGAATAATTTGCTGCGAAGTTTTGGCCTGTCAATGTTAGTCAGTGTGTGCTTGTTGAACTACGCTCTCTACTCCGCTTAACATTAGAAATGGATTGTTGGATTAAACAGGGTATGTTAAAACGTTCAAGTTCCGAAATTTTTGAGTTGAATTCTCTATCAGTGCCTAGTACTTCTCATATAGATGAGAATGATAATGACCAAGAAACAAAAGAATTTGCTTCAGTTCAAGAAAATGATACACGTTCTGGAAGGTGTGATCAAGATAAAACTGCCAAATTTGCAAAAAGAAGAAAGTATGATGAGAGCTATATTGGTTTTGGATTTATGAATGCTGATGATAATCTGCAGTGTGCCATATGCCGCAAAGTTTATCATAATAGTTCAATGGCACCTGCCAAACTGCGATGCTATTTGGAGACTGAACATCGAGAGCTTAAAGATAATGTTTATTTTGTTGTGTGCAAGCGTGATGAACCTTTAAAAATGAAAAAATATTTTTCATGCAGCACATACAGCGAATGAAAAAGCTACAGAGGCTTCCTTTTTAGTAAACTGTCAAATAGCACGAGCAGTTGAACCTTATACAATAGCAGATAATCTAATCAAGACATGTTTTATTGACATGGTTAAGTGTATACTTGGTGAAAAATCGGCCAAAGAAATATAAAAAATTCCGCTATCAAATGATACAGTGTCTCGCCGAATGAAGGAAATAGCAGGGTGTGTAAAAGAGGAACTTATTTTTCGCATCAAGTCTTGCACTTTTGCTTTGCAAATTGATGAGTCTACAAACATGTCAGGTCTCGTGATATTGCTCGTTTTTGTAAAATATCCGTATGAAGCATCTCTAGCAGATCTTTTATGCAAGCCGCTAACAGCTCTTGCAACTGCAGCAGAGATCTTCAATATTTTAAATTCCTTTTTTGAAGGAAATGAAATTCCTTGGGAAAATTGCGTTGATATTTATACAGATGGTGCTAAAGCTATGGTGGGAAAAACATCTGGTATTGTAGCACGCATCAAAATGATTGCAAAGCACTGTACCAGTAGTCACTGTATGCTTCTTAGGCAAGCTCATGCCGCGAAAAATTTGCCTCTCCATCTAAAAAGTGCTATGGATGAAGTAGTTAAAATGATAAACTTCATAAAAGCTCATCCTCTGAATAATAGATTGTTTAAAATCTTGTGCGATTATATGGGAAGTGTGCATACGTCATTGCTTCTACACACGGAAGTGAGGTGGTTATCTCGAAGTAAAATATTGGAACGCTTTTTTGAACTTCGAGCTGAAGTGCATGCTTTCTTCATAGATAACCACTTTTATTTGGAAGATCGATTAAATGATAGAGAGAGGTTATTTCGAGTGGTTTATCTATCAGATATTTTCTCAAAACTGAATGAACCCAATCTTTCACTTCAAGGAAAGCAAATTGATGTATTCACTACCAAAGACAAAATTGTGGCATTTAAAAAAAAAAAGCTACAATGTTGGACCAGTTGTATCTGCAGCCACGAACTTGACTGTTTTTTAACTGTGAGAAACTTTCTGTCACAGTTGGACTGGATGAAATCCCCCAACATCTGGAAGCTCTCCACGATTCAATGATTCACTATTTTCCTGATGAGCAGCACGAAAAAATAAAAAGTCAATTATGGATTAAAAATCCATTTGTTATAAATGAGAAACCTCCTTTGCTTTTCATCTGATGAATATGAAAAATGTATTGAACTAGCATCAGATTCTTCAGCGACATCTCTTTATAAAACAGTGCCAATGACAGAATTTTGGTGCAGTTTGAAAGGAGATTATCCATTATTATCGCAAAAAGCTGTCAGTACTCTTACCATTTGTGACAACCTATCTGTTTGGAACTGGCTTTTCTGTGTATGCCTCAATAAAAACTAAGCACCGGAATAAGCTGAATGCAGAGTATTACATTTTTCTTCGATAGAACCAAATTTTAAAGAATTATGTGGCAATAAAAAGCAAAGCCATTCATCACATTAATATTTTTCGTTATTGAATACTTGCATCATTGGCATAATTGTCTTGGCTCTACATTACCTTTTTGTATGTATTACCTTTTTATTGATTGCTTTTTTTTCATTTTATTTTTATTTCAAATCAGTGATAAATAATAGGCATACAGGTATATTAATTTTTTAAATGGTCTTTATAGAGGGATTCCATTGCTAGACATTGTAGGAAAAAGGGTTCCACAGGCTAAAAAGTTTGAGAACCACTGTCGTATCTCTCATGGTTTCCGAGATAGGAGTGCTAACTTCCACATTTTGCCACTAGGGGTGCTGCAGTCACTCTCATCAGATAATGCATGGTTGTTTTATTATATTACTATACTATAATTTACTTCCATAGCTCTAGCTGTCTTTATTCCCAAGTTATTGAGTTGACTTAGGACTTTAGAAATCACCCTGTATACATACTGAACACCACTAGAAAACCTGATGCTTTCATAATTGCCATTAAGTAATGGAGTGAGTAGAGCAGACAGTTATCCTCTGGAAATGTGTTCTAGAACTGCTTGGTTATCATGAATTGAAATGCTGGTTGTAAAACAAAATGGTGAAATTCCCTCACCTTCCTAAGTAATTTTAAAAGCAAAGCTGTGAATCTAATTAAAAAAGGTCGGAATTGTACAAAAGTGTCTTTATATTGTAATGCCAAATACTTGCTAACCATGTTCTCATAGTCTAAAAAAAAAAAAAAAAAAAAAAAAAAGGAATAAAAGAAAGGAATGAAAAAGGAATTACAACACCTCATTGAATTTAATCACAATAAATGCAGACCAGCTGTTTTTTTTTTTTTTTCAAAATTGCTTTCTTGAGTGTTCTAATGTCTTGTGTGCTTAATGTATGTTAGTCAATAGCATGTGTCTACACTAGTCTAGACTAGTGAGTGGATCGTACGTGGGCTTTTTTCATTTATTTTGCATGTCACAAACTGCAATCGTTCTGGAGTAAAAAAAAATATTTTTTTCTCGGCCATAAAAAAAAAAAAAAAATACATAATCATCTTGTACTGCACGACTATTTTTCTTTTTTTCAATTTTATCACTGTTGTGGGAATAAATTAAACATATATATCTGTAAATTTTGCTTGTCTGTTTTTAATAGTCATATTCTCGGTGAAGTTGTTGAAATTTAAACTTATATTTTCATCAGTCAACTTTAATTCAAATTAGTCTCTTTTTCCACCCCCACAACAATGATTGGGGGGGGGGCAAATTCAGCGGAAGAATCTCATGTATGGAATGGGAACCATGCATCAAGAATGGTATATCATGAGCAATGCTCATACACAGGAGCAATTGTGACAGCAGACTGTAAGGATGCCTCAACATCAGATTCATGCACAGTACGTGCAGTTGAGTGAGTTTGAGAAAGAATATATAATTGGGCAGAGAGAGGCCGGTTGTGGTGAAGTCGCTGCAATACCATGCATATGGGTAGGAGTGACGCAGCAATCGGACGGCCAAGGGCAAAGGCAAAGACAGAATGCGAGGATTGAGCGATTGTGAGAGCTGCACGAACAGAGCCAAAGTTGTTGTTCTCAACCATCCATGGACTTGTTGCATCGTTTACAAGTACGGAAGTGGCCACCAGGATCGTTGCTAGACGACTTGCAGCATGGGGACCATATTCGAGGAGGCAACTCTGCCCCCTACCACTGACCAGCGAGCATTGCCAACACCGGTTGCAGTGGTGTTGGGCCCTATCAACATGGGATAGTGTCCAGTGACATTGTGTTGTCTTCGGTGATGAGTCACGGTTTGCACTTGGCGCTGATGACCAGTGTATGGATCATGCCCTTACAGTGGAATGGCACATGGCTTGCACACTGGGACTGACTGTCTGAACAGCCATTTCCTACGATAGCCTGACACATACATGAGACCAATCAAGGAATAAAAAAGTTGAACTTTTTAACCGGGTGAAAAATCAGAAAGTGAGGCAAGAAAGTGTGAATATAATGCAGCACGAGCAAGATGGAATTGTTCACTGTAATTTATTTATGTAAATATTGGTACACATCACTGTATTCACAATACAAAATTACTGAACAAAACAAAATAAAATGGTTCTAAAGACATTGTTTCAAACATAGCCTTTTTTTGCACTTGCTAGAACATCAGCTCAATTTTCCTTGTGGTGCTTTCTTCTCTGCAAGTTCCATGGCTATATTTGTCTTTTGTTGACTCTGCAGCTGCACAGCAGTCTTTGCTTAGTTTTTCTTTCTGTTGATATAATAAATATCCTTCTCATTTCTTTATCGTCACTTTTCTTCTCCCCCCCTTTTATTCCCTCAGATGACAATACTTTATTCATTATGCTGAAAGAACTTTCAGCCTGAGGACCATGATGCATGTGATATCAAAGCCTACACTACAGGGTGTCCAAAATGCCTTGTTACCCCCCCCTTGTAATAAGAAATGTAAGTGAGCTATGTATCTGTTGTATGATGTATATATGTTGAGGCATCCTTAAACATCCAGTGGATCCATTTGGGCTCCGCCATTCTCGTGAGAGAGAATAATTTTACGCCATGTTCTGTGGGACATTTTCCGAAGCAGTTGTGAGGTGATACGAGAGAAATCACGTCTCACTGCTTGTTTAAGTTCATCAGTGGTTTGGTAGCGCTGCTGTGCAATAACCTCCTTTATGAAACCCCAAAGGGCATTATCACACGTTGAGAGATCTGGGCTTCGAGGCGGCCATTCAAGTGGAGCAAGCAGCACTGCCGAACCTCGGCCGATCCAATAATCCCGAAAGAAATGTATTCCCGAATAGCGATTGCGTAATGGGTGGGTGCCCCATCCTGTTGGAACCATACGTCATTCAGAATGCCAAGATTTCCAAGTTGTGGCACAAACCAGGTTTGCAGCATATCCAGATAAGTTGTCTGATTCACTGGACCATCAAAGAAATACGGTCCAAACAGATGTCGACTATTCATTGCAGCATATATCATGGCATGCAGAGGATGATGTTCCAATTCTTCGACATAATGTGGGTTCCCATAGCAGAATTTGTCGAATCGTTGTTGGAAATCGGCACGCACATCACGCATTGTCTTCCCTGTGTGTGGACGTTCGTGTACTCAGACACTGAAAACAATCCGCCGTTCCAGGGTGTATTAGCTGGTATCACACAAGGTTCCAGTACCTAATCTGTAAATAAACACAATACAGACCATAAATCAACATATACATCATACAACAGATACATAGCTCACTTACGTTTCTTATTACAGGGGGGGGGGATAACAAGACATTGTGCACACCCTGTACTTTAGATACATGGTTTAACTTTCAGAATATGAATACTTTTGAACACCAAGCATCAATTCTAACAAATTTTCAAACTTTGTCACTTCCGTTTCTGGAAAATTTTTCAATTCCCTTATCAAGCTTAAGTACACACATTTATGGGAGAAAGTAACATTTAACAACAACAACAACACAGGACAGTGAGAACATCGTGGGAAGAAAAAAACACGATTATGAAAGAAATCTTCGCTTCGACTGACTTCTGTTTACGGCAGCTTTTCCCTCCATTTTTAAAGCTGAAATGCAGTATTTGTGGAATAAATGGACATTTAAGAACAATACTGGGCAGAAGAAACATCACAAGAGGAAAAAAATACGATTATGGGAGAAATCTGCACTGCGTCTAACTTTCGTTTTCAAAAGACGGAACTCCATTTTCAAACGGAAAACGAATCCCCCTCCCCTACCACTTTTGTTCAGTTGTACATTGATCTTGAGAACGATCAAAATGATAACAGAAATGGTGGAATTCTTTGAATCCACAGAAGAATCTCATGCCTGAAGACTACAGGGAAATCTTCGTGCCGTCTTAACTTCCGTTTTCAGCAATCGTTGCCCAAGGTTTCAGCTGAAATACAAATATTTATGCAATGAAATTATATTTAACAACACTGGACACGGGCAACATTGTGAGAAAAAAGAAATTACGATCACAGGAAAAATCTTTACTCCGTTTAACACGTTCGCTACAATGGCATTTTTTGGTGACTTTTTTATAGTGCGTTACGACCCATCGGTGGGTCATTTCTTGGAAGTGTTTTCCTTGTCTACCAAGAGATGGCAGTTGATGCGTGTGGTTTGTACGTTTGCAATTCGTATCGAACAGTGTTTAGATAGATAGCATACTGCAAGAGCGATCGCCGGTGGTCGCTTAGCACACAATGATGAAATTGATAAATGCACTCCATTTAAACACGGTACAGTTTGCCTTTCGTTTGTTAGTCCTAAATTTATTATACCGATAAAAATTATTACATGGAATCATCTTTGGTGACGTGATACAATAGTATAATGTTCTTAGTTATATCAGCTGATTTCTAAAATAAACAAAAAAAAAATGATGTAAAATTTTTTTTATTATAGATATATTTTCTGCACTAAATAGCTATATACGTGACTAATGAAAGGGATTCAACACTATAATTATAATATTTAATGTAGATTCTACATTATAGCTGTAATGAGGATTTTTCACATAAAACTTTTTGTTACAACGCATTATGAACGTGCAGGAACGACCACCGGTGGGTCGTTCAGCACACAACGATGAAACAAATTAATACACTAACTTTTTACTGAATGGAAAAACAATTTGATTTTGGTTCATTTAACCCTCATTTTATTATGCTTAATCGATTGATGGAGAAAAGCTGGAGATAACAGACACGTACGTTTATCTTGGACAGCAGATATCAAGTGAGGGTCACATTGGTGAAGAAATTAATCGGCGTACAAAACTTGCCTGGAGAGCTTTTGGAAGAAACAGCATAATTTTCAAGAGCAATATGCCATTATGTCTTAAAAGAAAAGTGTTTGATCAATGCATCCTTCCAGTGCTTACGTATGGTGCAGAGACGTGGACCTTAGCTAAATGAGACATACAAAGGCTGCAGACAACTCAAAGCAGCATGGAGAGGTGCATGCTTGGTGTAACCAGGAGAGATAAGAAGAGGAACACGTGGATCCGAAAAATGACAAGAGTGGAAGACATCATGATCAGAGTTAAATCCCTGAAATGGCAATGGGCTGGACATACTGCCAGAAGAACAGACCGTCGATGGACAGCTGAAATTTTAGATTGGATTCCAAGGGACAGGAAAAGACCCAGAAGAAGACCACATGGAAGATGGGTGGACGAAATTCGAAAGTATGCGGGAGTGACATGGAGGAGACTGGCACAAGACAGACCGTTGTGGAGGAAACTTGGGGAGACCTTCGTCCAGCAGTGGATTGATAATGGTTGACAATGATGATGATATGATTGATTTATCAGAATCTGTACTGAGGAGTTTCATTCAAACTCCAAATGAGAGGACTAATACGAAATAGACGATGGCTGGTTTCACGAGGCTTTTCTAAATCGGCAAATGTCTAAATTTGTGTAGCAATAAGAAATGATTGAGTGGTAATGCTGATTTTATCAGGGGAACTGAATACAAATCATTGTTAGCCCAGTACTGATTTATATTGGGCACATCAACCAGTCCCATGCACATTATGATTCCGATGAATTTTTTCATTTCAGGAACATCTGTAGCATTCCATTTTTGGACTAGAGATTTTTTCTTTTAGGGTTTTGTCTTATATGAACTTTTCCACATAATTATTGGTTTCCCAAATATTATCAGAAAGGAAGAGAGAATATATTTGGAAAGGATCATTACCACTTACATCATGAACTATTTCTTGACTACCTGTGAAGGATACGAAAGGCATTTCTCCATTTTTTAGTAGGCATTCTAGAAGAAACCACTGAATCAACGTCAGATATAATTTCTGTTTCACTGGAATCAGCTGATTCTCCTGATGGCTGATAAAGTTGATCATCAGAGCTATCAACCTCCTCAGTGCTGCTGCTTTCAGAGTCAGAAAACTCTACATTTGAGTACAAAGACACACTAGTACGAAGGTTCATCAATTCTGCTGCATTTATATTTTTTGCCTTGTCTGTAAAACAAACTAGTATCGATTGCAGAAGGTGTCATGTCAATTCGTCGCCTGCGTCAATTCGGCACTTACGTCAATTTGTCGCGTTTACAAACAAAATGAATGCAGGAAAACGTACGATTTTGAACGTCTTCCGCCCTGATAAAATTTATAAGGTTTGGACACTCAGACAGGATAGGAATATTACGATTTTCCTTTGGCACTAAAAATATTAGTGACGGCAGACGGTTTTTGAAAGCGGTTGGAGACAGGCGGTGGGTCAGACCCCCATACAAAATTTTCGTAAAATGTACAGTTTTCAATTTAGAACCACCAAATTTGGTGTACTATCTCATGGTATTCTAACTTAGACTGTAAACGGTTTTTGAAAAGGGTTGGAGCCTGGAGTTCAGTGCCACCCCCCACCCCCATACAGAATTGTCGTAAAATCTACAGTTTTCAATTTATAACCACCAAATTTGGTACATTAACTCACGGTACTCTAACTTAGACGGTTTTTGGAACCGGTTGGAGAAAAGGGGGGGGGGGGGGCAGAGCCCCTCATACAAAATTTTCGTAAAATCCACAGTTTTCAATTTAGAACCACCAAATTTGGTATATTATCTCATGGTACTCTAACTTAGATGGTTTTTGAAACGAGTCAGGGCCTTGGGGTCAGAGCCCCCACCCCTCATACAAAATATTCGTAAAATGTAGTTTTTAATTTAGAACCACCAAATTTGGTGTACTATCTTATGGTACTCTAACTTAGAGGGTAGACAGTTTTTGGAAGCGGTTGGAGACAGGACGGGGGTCAGACCCCCATACAAAATTTTCGTAAAAACTACATTTCAAAATTGCCTTTATTACAGTTTTCAATTTAGAACCACCAAATTTGGTATACTATCTCATGGTACTCTAACTTAGATGGTAGACCATTTACGGAATGGGCCGGGGGTCAGAGGCCACACTCCCCCATACAAAATTGTTCTAAAATCCAGTTTTCAATTTAGAACCATCAAATTTTTTGTTATCTCATGGTACTCTAACTTAGACGGGTTTTGGAACAGGTCAGGGCACGGGCTCAGACAACCCCCCCCCCCCATACAAAATTTTCGTAAAATCTAGTTTTTAATTTAGAACCACCAAATTTGGTACACTATCTCACGAAACTCTAAGAATGTAGACGGTTTTTGCAAGCGGTTGGATCCAGGGGGTCAGAGGCCCCCCCTACCCACACAAAACTTTCGTAAAATCTACAGTTTTCAATTTGGAACCACCAAATTTGGTATACTATCTCATGGTACTCTTACTTAGACGGTAGACTTATCGGAACAGGTTGGGGCCCGGGGGTCAGAGCCCCCCCCCATACAAAACTTTTGTAAAATCTACAGTTTTCAACTTAGAACCACCAAATTTGGTATATTTTCTCATGGTACTCTAACTTAGACGGTTTTTGGAACGGATCGGGGCCCTGTGGTCAGAGCCCCCCCCCCTACAAAATTGTCGTAAAATCTACAGTTTTCAATTTAGAACCACCGAATTTGTTGGTATACTAACTCACGAAACTCTAACTTAGACTATAGACGGTTTTTGGAAGTGGTTGGAGCCAGAGGGTCAGAGCCCCCCCCCCCCTACAAAATTTTCGTAAAATCTACAGTTTCCAATTTAGAACGACCAAATTTAGCATACTACCTCATTATATTCTAACTTAGACTGCAGACGGAAAGAGTTGGTTGCCCGGTGTGAAGGGGCCCTATTCAAAATTTTCGCAAAAATTACATTTTTTACTCTTAAGAACTGCATTCCAATACAACACTCTAATACCCCACTAACAGTCAAAGTTAGAGGCCGTAGATAAAAATAAAGTGCAAAAATATCCGGTTTAATAGTGCATTAAAAACACAAATTAATAAATGTTAGCTTTCATCACCAACAGTTACCTGATCAGGCAGAAATACAATGTAATGTAAATAGTGTAAATTCTTTTTTGTTTCGTATAATTAAATTATATAAATCAAAAAAATTAAAATATGTTTACTGGAAATTTACGGAAATACCTTTTTCATTCATTAACTGTCACCCGCTGAATTTGGTGATTTTACAAATATTAACATTTACCCGGGAGATAGCGGGTACCCCTGCTAGTAGGAACTAAAGATAATGTTACACTTTTAGTCATGTCCAAAACAATAAGTATAAAGCCCTAGGCCTGGGCCTTTTTAGCAATTTTCAGTCCGCCGTGCTAATTTTCATAAGGTTTGCATATTTTTCATAAGTCCAAGATTTTAGCAATGCGCTTTACTGAGGTTGAAACTATTAAGCAGACCCTAGGCCTAGGGCTTTTTGATAGTTTTCAGTCCTCCGAGCTGATATTTATATAGTTTTCATAGAAAATCAAATTAATTCTGTTGAAATGTTACTCAAGCACAAAGCATTAATAGATACGTCCGAGGTCTAGGCATATGCACTTTTAGTAATTTTTATAATGCTGTGATCATGTCAGGTTTGCATGACAAATCAATTTAACAGTGTTACGCTTATTAAAAATTCTTTAAAAGGCCTATGCCTAGCAGCTAATAATAAATATTTGCTGCCTACGTGAAAGTGCAATATTATTAACTTAATTTGTTATGCAAACCTTATAAATATGAGCACAGCGATTAAAAGTTACTAAAGAGTCCTTCCTTGTAAGTAATATTTTTTGACCGAGTGCAAGTGCAATTTAAGAAATGTCTACAGGTCAAAATATCTAAAGTAACAATGAAATTTGGAATATTTCTTTTTATTTCAGTTTTGACACTTGTATTAAGTTTTAAAAACATATATTTCTCCTATTGTTTAGCTTCATTGTACTTTTAACAGAATTTCTTACCATGTTTTGGGCATTTCATTTTGTGTGGTTACTTGTTTTTATGTTTTGGGCATTTTACTTTGTATGGGTATTTTTGTTATGTTTTGGTTATTTTATTTTCTGTGGTGGTTGTAATGTCGACAGGATGAAAAGGGGAAACTGTGGACAGTCACGATGCCTACTTGCTTATATATATTTTTTCAAATAGCACATGTTTTATGCCACTTACTCATTAAGCAACTACAGGTTTCTTTAAATATGAATTTTTCCTTAGAGCCTTCTGTTTCCTCTACCTAGCTTTTTCAGCTCTGCAATTTCTTTTCTTGGTTTTATAATATTTTCTCTATGTTCTCATGTAAATTTTTTATGTAAGGTATGTCTATTCTATCATGAAGCCCTGTTGCTGAAGTAAAAAAATATTTCCAACTGAAACAACGCAGTTCAGACATTTTCCCGCTGTTAACTCAAAGAATGAAAACAAAAACAACATATCTGGGCAATGGTTGAGGCATGAGACAGTACTTACTAGTAACCAGGCAAAGTTTTGAGGAAGAAAGAGCTTAGGAATTTTTAACTCCAACAAAAAAGAATAACCACAATTATTATATTTGCACTTTTAAGGTATTAACCTCTTGCAAAGTGCGCATAGTTTACGTGCAATTCATAAATGAAAAAACCATTAGGAAGAACCATTCACTCACCATAAAGATCATGGTAACCTCCAATGACCACACACTTCCAACACGTCATTCATCGTGATGTAACTGGGCTTCCACAGGTTTACAGACTTCTTGCTTACGTTTCTTATTTTCGGGTGTGAAACATCGTTTTTTTTTTTTTTTCTCCTTTGCCTTATAAGATGTTACTATAATGCTTGTCAATTCGATAAAAATCACACATACAACTCATTCATACCAAGTAAAAACTATGTACATAACCTTACATTCACAGGTGATTAAACCTTGGTCAACTCTAATTATCAAACTCCTCCTTCTGTTTCACAACCTCTGCTACTCCCACTGCAAGTGTCACACCCATTCAGCCCCACACATCCAATCCTCTAGCACTTTCGACAGGTCCCTGTCATCTTCAGGAGGCAGGTGTGTCTCACCCGCCCACCACAGCTCAAGTGAGCAGAGCCATCGAGGCCCGGGCTCCAGTCGCTATCTCTGAATCGTTGTGTCTCTGGCGCCATCTATTGTCCCTGCTGCTGAATAACCACAATGTATCCCTCCCCATCCCCTAGTGCCAGCCTTTAGACATCTTGTAAGGACACATTTGTATCGTAATTGCCTGAGAATCCGTGACAATCTTCTGGTGTTGTAGTAGAAAAACACACTTCCTACTTCGCCTAAGTTGCTTGGATGTAATGCCAACAAAGTTTTGCTCTGACATTGGATTTCCTTTGCTTTTGATGGAATACTTTCCCCTGGGGTTCACCGCTTTCAGTATAGTCTTCAGGACACACAGGAATACGCCCAAACATAAAACACCCGTTTCACGGCAATTAAATACAATTAGCAAAAGATAGGTGCAGTACAGGAATAAGTCGAACAAGACAGATCTGAACTTAGAAAGTCAGGGGAAGGTATTGCATGAAAAACTGTGTTTGGCTTACAGACCATTTGGCACGTAGGGGGTGTAGGTCTTTTTTTTAATATGTTACGGGGTAAACAAATTGTCTTTTCAGTATAAAAATTTTCTTTCATACGCATGGTGCAGCGCAGAAGAAAATTTGAATTTATTTTTGAGAATTAGCATGACGTCTACTGGCCCAGAGTACAGCATGGCCCAGTCCGCACTTGCTGCCGCCCTCTGGAACCTGGCACCTGGGTGCTTTGCACCCATTGATCCCCAGCTTGGAGCGTCCCTGCTGTAAAATACATGTACCAGTGCGTTTTGGAAAAACAAAAGTTAAGAACTTTTCTTGTGACCGCAGGTACGAAAATCTTGAACTTCGCCTAAACCCTAACTGGAGAAACAGGTTTCACGTGATCGTCTGTATCCTGAGTGTTTTATTGAATGGTTGCTCATCAGTTCGTAGTTAACTGGCGAACAGGGAACTTGCTTGTTGAAACCTTTGTTGTGCGTTGTCAAGTGATAATAGTGGAAATATATCATTCTAAATATTTTGGAAAGAGAAAGTGCGTTGTTTTCCAAAGGCACTATGCATATGAAGTATGCAACATAGGTAACTCACAGAAAAGGAAATGATTTGCTGAAATGGAAAGGGTATTTATTTTGCCATAACAGAGTGTGGGGTGATTTACGGTATTGAAAGAAATTATGGAAATTGTACTGGCTTTGCTAGTACTATTCGTATAGGAGATGAACACAGGATGTGCAATGAGAAACCACATAATCATGTTCCAAGACTAGAGAAAAGTGATGTTGCTGTTGCAAGAGCGCAAGTAAAAGAACGAGCGAGAAATACGGACGAAGCCCCTGCACAAATTATTCAAACTGTGACAACGTCAATGGCTAAAGTAAATGCTACTTACATGCCTAATATGGATGCACTAAGGCAAGTTGTAAAACGAATACGAAGAGAAGACATGCCTGCAGAGCCTACGACTTCAGAAGGGATCGATGCCCCAATAGATTTACAGGAAAGAGATGGTGCGAAATTTCTTGGCAGAGATAGCGCATTTGGAGATCAAAGAATTATTTTATTTTTAACAGAAAAACATTTACGAAAGCTTAAAAGAAGAACCCCTCTGGATTACAGATGGGACATTTGAAACTTGTCCAACCCTTTTTAGGCAATTATATACCATTCATGCTATGGTTGAAACAAATCCAGAGATGCAAAAATTTGTCCCACTAGTTTATGGGTTACTTTCCAGCAAGAATGAAGAATATTATACTATTATACAAGATTTTTGCCAGATTTACAAGACTATGCATCAGACTATGATATTCAGCTTGCACCACAATATACGTATAGTGATAGATTTTGAAACAGCTACCATTATAATGCTGCTAAAAAGCCATTTGGAAGCAGCACACACAAATATTGTTGGTTTCATCTCGGAAAAAATGTGTGGAGGAATATCCATCCTCTGGCATAGCCTCGGAATATGGGGAAAACAGTAAGTTTGCTCTCAAAGTCAGACATTTGTAAGCACTCGCATTTTTTTCATCTGATGAAATGCCAGCTGCTTTTGAAGAAGTGAAATCAATTTTACTAGAATATGCAGATTCTGTAGTTCAGTAGTTTGGGGAAAATTATGTTCTTGGAAAATTTCGTGGAAGCAGAAGAAACAATCCGAGTACAAGCCCTCCGCTTTTCCCACCAACAATGTGGTCAGTAAGTGAAAACAATTTACTTGGCTTTCCCAGAACACAAAACAAACTTGAAGGATGAGACAGATACTGGAATACAATCCTGGGAGAGAAAAAACTGTGACTGTACTAAATAATCAGTGAAATTGCAAAAGAGCAAAGAACAACTATGGCTAAAATTTAAAGAGTGATATAGCACAGATTCTAACAAATCCACCCAGAAGAGAAACACTGGCAAGACAAAAAGTAATTTGAACTTCTTTGGCACACAGAGATAATGTTAACGTGCTAGACTTTTTAAGAGGGATTTCTTATAATTCTACCATTTACTAAAATGTGCTGGTATTTTTCACTAATTGAATTATACCTTTTACTAACTTGTATTTGAATTTTTCAAGAATGTAATTCTGCCAAAGATGCAAGAATGTAAAACACAACGCAAAATTAAAAATAAAAAAATATTTCAAAATAGCATGTCAAAATGTAATCACTAGTCACAAGCATAAAAAAAAATGTGAAACACTATGTAACAAATACAACACAAAATAAAACAAATGCCAAAACATAAAAAAAAAAAGCACACGCTATGTAAAATGCACAAAATAAAATAAATGCCATATTCATAAGGATTGCACGACAAGTTAAAACTATGCTTTTACTTAGGCTTCAAACAATAATTATTAGCCTCTATACCTTTTTAAAAATCTTTAATAAGTGCAACATCATTAACTTGACTTGTCATCAAACATTATCAATATGACCATGGCATACAATTACTTAAAAGACTTGTTAATGGATGAATTGAGGAATCGCCAAGTTCAGCGGGTGAAAGTTAATGGCTGTTTATAGTTTAGTGCTCGAGTAAAAGCGCAACACAATAAACTTGACTTTCTCTGAAAATTTTATGTATATGAGCACAGTTCATTGAAAACTGATAAAAAGGCTTAAGGCCTGTTTATTAATTTTTGTGCCTCTGTCAAAACGCAGTACCGTAACCTTGGCATGTTGTTGAAACCTTATGATGACTACGTCAGACTAAAAATTCCTAAAAAAAGGTTATGCCTAAGGTCATGTAATTAAAGTTTCGTGACAGAGTAAAACTGCAACATTAATAACTTGACATGTTATGTTAACGTTGTGAATATGAGCACGGCGGATTAAAGATTTCAAGAAATAGCCTTTGGGATTAATGTGTTGTAACTGAGTAAAAATGTAACATTATCTTTATTTTCTATATAAACCAAACTACATGCTGAAATGGCCCAACTATATATACGTATACTTCAACCATATACCAGAGCGCTATTTTCTATATAAACCAAACTACATGCTGAAATGGCCCAACTATATATACGTATACTTCAACCATATACCAGAGCGCTGACAAGGTGAAAACAAAAGTGCAATTTTGTACTGTCCCCTAACATTGTATGGCCAGCCTACATGGAAGTGGACACGTTGACTTTTATAAAAAATGCACTTTTCATACGGCTCCATAACAAATAGCTATGGACACGTCACAATCTTTTTTTTTTTTTTTTAAGTTGTAGTTTAACGACCACCGTGATCAATTCAGTGGGCTATAAGCAGTCGGACGTTCTTAATTTTGGGCCACTGGTTCCTGGGAAGGTGGTGGGCAGCCAGTGCCAGAAGTCAATCACAACGCCCATGACTCACCGGGATTTGAACCAAAATCCTTCTTGACGAGTGGTCTGAAGCCAGCGCCTAGATCACTCCGCCACATTAGCGGCACACGTTGAGATGTATTTTTTATACGCCCCAAACGCTCTTATGGACATAATAGATTGAACTGGATGCAAAGAAATCATTAATATAATTTGTACTAGAAGGGATACCAGGTACATATTACTATTTGTGGAATCGCCAAGTTCAGCAAGTGAAAGACGAATGGAAAAGATATTCCTGCAATTTTCCAGTAAACTTATTTTTGATTTAAATCATTTCATTTTATGAAACAAAAAAGAAAGAAAAATAAATGGGAATAACTTACCTTTGAGGAGACATCTATAGATCTGCCGTACATCTAGCGTGTGCACCCCTTTTAAAAGCCACACGAGGTCTAAGTTACAGTTTCATGAGATAGTATACCAAATTTGGATGTTCTAAAATGAAAACTGTAGATTTTACGAATTTTTTTTATGGGGGCCACTTGGCCCTGACCCCTCCCAAAAGTCCTCTACAGTCTAAGTTAAGAGTTTCATGAGATAGTATAACAAATTTGGTGGTTCTAAATGAAAAACTGTAGATTTCAGGAACATTTTGCATAGGGGCACCTTGACTGCAGGCCCAGACTCCTTCCGAAAACAGTCTTCAGTCTAAGTTAGAGAACCATGAGATAGTATACAAAATTTGGTGGTTCTAAATTGAAAACTGTAGATTTTACAAATCCTTTTGGGAAATCTACAATTTTAAATTAACACCAGGCCCCAAACCCTTCCAAAAGCCGTCTATGGACTAAGATAGAGTACCATGAGATAGTATACCAAATTTGGTGGTTCTAAATTGAAAACTGAAGATTTTACGAAACTTCTGTATGTGGACCCTCGACCCCTTCCAAAAACCATCAACTATGCGAGTTACAGTACCATGAGATTGTATATAAAATTTGTTGGTTCTAAATTAAAAACTGTAGATCTCGCGCAAATTTTGTATGGGGGCTCCTGTCCCAGGGCGCCGACCTCTTCCAAAAATCACCTACGGTCTAAGTTAGAATTTCATGAGATAGTATGCCAAATTTGGTGGTTTCAAATTGAAAATTGTAGATTATATGAACATTTTGTATGGGGGGCTCCAACCCCTTCCAAAAACCATCTACAGTCTAAGTTAGAGTTTCATGAGATAGTATACCAAATTTGGTGGTTCTAAATTGAAAACTAGATTTTATGAAAAAAAAATTTATGAGGGGCTCTGACCCCGTCCTGACCCATTCCAAAAACCGTCTAAGTTAAGAGATTTATGATACCAAATTTGGTGGTTCTAAATTGAAAAACTGTAGATTTTACGAAAATTTTGTATGTGGGAAGCTCCAACCCCCGTCCCGACCCGTTCCAAAAAACGCCTAAGTTAGAGTACCATGAGATGGTATACCAAATTTGGAGGTTCTAAATTGAAAACTGCAGATTTTACGAAAATTTTGTATGGGGGGCTGACCCCCTGGCTCCAACCGCTTCAAAAAGCCGTCTACAGTTTAAGTTAGAGTACCATGAGATAGTATACCAAATTTGGTGGTTCTATATTGAAAACTGTGGATTTTACGAAAATTTTGTATGAAGGGGAAGGGGGGGGTTGACCTCCCGGGCCTTGACCCATTCCAAAAACAAAAGCCGTCTAAGTTACAGTACCATGTTACCAAATTTGGTGGTACTGAATTGAAAACTGTAGATTTTACAAAAATAAATTTTGTAAGGGGGCCTATGATCCCCGTCCCGACCTTGTTCCAAAAAACCGTCTAAGTTAAGAGTACCATGAGACAGTATACCAAATTTGGTGGTTTGAAATTGAAAACTGTAGATTTTACGAAAATTATGTGTGTGTGTGTGGGGGGGGGGGGGGCTCTGACCCCCATGGATCCAGCCACTTCCAAAAACAGTCTAGTCTAAGTTAGAATACCATGAAATAGTATACCAAATTTGGTGGTTCTAAATTGAAAACTGGATTTTATGAAAAAAATTGTGGGGGGCTTGACCAGAGATGCCACCTAACAACTGAAGTTATCAGTAGTGCACAAGGTGAAAATCAGTAGTTTCGACAATTTTTCAAGTAGTCAAATAAGGAAATCAAAATATTTGGATTTAGGTATTTAAAAAACAAGTGTTTTGTGTGAACTAAATAATGTTTGACAAAATTTAACATTTAACTTAGCTATTTACTTGTTGATATTTAACAAAATAATCCCAGAATTTCTTGAAATGAGCACATCTTGCTAGACATTTAGTTATCTACTAGTTGATAGTTGAAACAGCAAAGAAAAATTTAATAACTGTTGAATGTAGAGTAAAAACAAGAAAAAAAAAAAAAAAGCTTTATATGCAATGATACTTCAATTGAAAATTTCTTGATCAAAGCATACTTCACCATACATAGACATTTTAAACTTTTTCTATCAAAAGAGCTTCTAATGTATGGGTTCCTAGATTTGGTCTGAAATTAGTGCGATTCTTTCTCACAATGCTGAATATTCTTTCGCATGCTGCATTTGAGTGTGGTATAACAAGAATACTCAGCATAGCCTGGGAGAGTATTTTGTACTTATATTCCCCATTATAGTCTTTCAAATTGGATATTTGAAACCAAGCTTCATCAGCACGAGAAATTTCAGAAATTTCTTTTAGACGGTCACTTTGATATTTTGCAAATTGAATCTCAAGTTTTTCCAGATCATTTTCACAAACTAGTGATGGGAAATGCTGAACAATGTAGAGCAGAGAGTTGGCCCTTTTTTCAATATCTGCAACCTGGGCATGTTTTAGAAATTCATCCTTGAGTGGCAGCTTCTTAAGAATGTAATTGCAGGCTTCAACAACAAAAAAAAAAAAAAAATTCTGACACACTTATAAAACTCATCAATATCCTGCTGTGTCATTTTCATTTTGGAAGAATTGAAGTGCATTCTTGTTTTAACACCTATAACCAAATTTTCATTGTCCTTTTGCTTGCTTCTCTTCTTGTAATCTAAATGGGACAAATTTAATTCACCTACATTGTCAATGGCTGTAGGTAAAATGAGCCTCACTATGAGATCTCCATAAAAAGTTGCGGAAGCAAAGGACGCAACTTATAGATAAATGGTGCATCTTGTTGCAAGGTGACATTTACCGTATTAAAGATAGGTAAAGTGTTGCTTAAAAACAGAATGTAAAGTTTTGTTTTGTCAATACTTAAACAAGCACTAACATTTTTAAATCTCTTATTTTGAATGTCATCCATATTTCTTGCTTCACAAAAAAAAAAAAAAAAAAAAAAGCTTTCGGCGGGTCCCACTGTTCCAAAATATGGTCTAGACAGTCAACTAAAGATAACCATCTTGTACTGGTGTATTTCAAAATTTTATGTGGTTTCCCTTCTTGACCACAAAGTTGCTGACATAATTTGAAGCTATGTTTTCTTTGTGAACTTTTATCAAGGAAGAAATAAATGTCTACCAACAGCATCTCTAAGTTTATCACATTGCTAATTTCAGATGCAGCTTTTTTGGCTGCAATGTGTATTAAATGACAGAGGCAGCCCCTCACGACTGTTGACGGATTTTTTCCCTGTATAAACGCAGGGACACCTTTTACTTTGCCCACCATTGTGCTTGCATTATCCAAACTAAAGGCAACACAATTTTCTTCAAATTTACTGCATATGGCATTGAAAATGCCCTCACCTGTATTGTCAGTGCAAGAGAGTAATGACATTAACATGGTAACAATTTCCCCCTTCTTTTTCTCGAAAAATGTTAGGAGGGGATATAATTTATATTCATAACAGTCATTGCTTCCATCTATGCTAATAGAAAATGGCGATGTCAGTGAAGAAACGACATCTTCAGTAGTTCGTTTAGCCATTGACTTCACTATTTCAGTAGTTTTTGTACGGCCACTGCTGAAATTCTTGGCAATCTTCGAGTCCGGAAAGAACGCGGAGAAGGGAGATTTAGCGTAATCTGCAGTCGAGATCGGGAGATTGTGATCTATCAGAAATTTTAGGAACAAAGTTTCAGCCTTTACACTGCTGGAACAATCTTCAATTTTGAAGAAAACAGATAATTTTTCAGTCTGTTCAATGACCTTGGCATATTCCACATGCTTTTTAGACGAAACATGGCAACGACAGTCATTGCGACCTCCGTGAGCGATATTGAAATATTTCGAGCACATGCTACAGAAAGCCATATTACGGGATCGTTTCGACTGCTTCAGGGACGGAAATTCGTTTGAATAAGAATCCTTGAATCTTTGGCAATTCTTCATCTTTTTAGCTAATGGCTCTAAATTAATCCATAATTAGTAATTATATTTGTTCACATCCATACAAAAAAATTACAATCGAGTCGAGGTGTGACTATGCACCGCACGTGTCGTTTACCGCTAACGCGTTTTCCCTGCTTCCTGATCTGAAGGTCATCGTATTCTTCCGCACAGGCGCAGTAAGTGGAGAGCTCCATGAGGCACAAATCGGACGGTTACGTAACTGTCGTGTGGGTCGCCGTGCTTTCGGTGCACACAGATGGTGGCTCAGTTATCTGAACGGGTAAGCGAGGGACCCCGACGCTGCAGGCGAATTAAGCCTTATGGAAGCGTCTGCTTGTTTGCTCTGAGCCCAGCCTCAAAACTTGGATTGCTGCTGTTCATAGTAATCAGTAATGAAAAGAAATTGTATTATACTACATTCTCTGTAGAAAAACTAAATAAATGAGTAGTCCGTAGTATGTGGTCGTTAACCGTAGAAACTACGGCGAATCCATAGTAAATGGCATCTCTGCTTGACCCGTTCCAAAAACCGTCTAAGTTTAGAGTACCATGAGATAATATACCAAATTTGGTGGTCCTAAATTGAAAACTGTAGATTTTACGAAAATTTTGTAGGAGGGTGGCGGCTCTGACCCCTGGGACCCCGACCTGTTTCGAAAACCGTCTAAGTTAGAGTACCACGAGATAATATACCAAATTTGGTGGTTCTAAATTGAAAACTGTAGATTTTACGAAATTTTTGTGGGGGGAGGGGGCTCTGATCAACCGGGCCCCGACCCGTTTCAAAAAACCGTCTACCGTCTAATATTTTTAGTGCCAAAGAAAAAGCGTAATATTCCTATCCTGTCCGTGTGCCCAAACCTTATAAATTTGATCAGGGCGAAAGACGTTAGAAATCGTACGTTTTCCTGCATTCGTTTTGTATGTAACCAAAATTTTTAAATGCAGTGAATTGACGGTTGACAAATCGGCGTAGTCAACGAATTGACGTATAACCAGACCTCAGCACAGACTTCATTGTAAAAAGTAGTGAGAATGACTTTTTTGGAGAAAAAAGTGAGAAAAGTGACCACATTTTTTTTTTTTTTTTAGTGACTGCTCAAATAATTGAAAACCAGACTAAACCGTTAAAAAGGATAGAACACACACACACATACATACAGTATATGGATAGAACATATAATTTGCACTTTAAACTGATTTACTTTATTCTTTCTTCAACAGTGAACAATTCACTTTATATTTAGTGATAGAACATATGTTAATTAATGTGATTATCTGTTGTAAAAAAACCAACAATATATTGGATGGGCAGGTGATTACTTTCAATATTTTTTTACACACTAGTGTTTGTGAAAATTGCAACACCAAGAAGGAGGAACTATGTGATTCGAATGAACTTTATACCAAACATTACTGATATGACTGTACATAAGTGATTTAATTTTTGGAACAATAAAAAAATTTTTACCTGCAAAAATCAGTATCTTGCGAAGCCTCTGCGAGCTGTAATAAGAGCTTCGAGACGGATTGGCATTGAATCGAAAAGGCATTGGATGGTGTCCTGGGTAATTGTTTGCCAGGCAGCATGTATACGCAGCCACAGATCACTGGTACTGACCGCTGGAGGACTTTGATGGGCCAGTTGCCAAGTGACCATATCCCAGACATGTTCAATAGGTGACATGTCTGGTGAACGTGCAGGCCATTGAAGAAGCGGTATCTGCTGTGCTGCGAAGAGGGCTTGAACATTCCTGGCAACATGAGGTCAGGCATTGTCCTGCTGGAATATAGCGCCTGGAGTGCCACGAAGAAAGGGTATGACTTCTGCCTGTACAACTTCCCTGATGCAGTGGTTGCTGGTGATACTGTCCTGAAGTCATAGCAGCCAAAATTGCAAATGTTACCCAATGGCAACCCACGCCATCACACTTGACGTTCGGCCTGTATGACGCTCAACAATGCATGCTGGGAGAAGGCGCTCACCACAATACCGGCTAATGCGTATGAGGCCATAATGGTAGTCCAAGTTGAACCGGAACTCATCCGAAAACACGACACGTCAGTTAGCACGCCATTGTCTGCACTGAAAACTCCATTGCAGCCCGAGGCATCCATGATTCAGGGTCAAAGGAATCTGCTGCAAAGGGATGCGTGCAACCAGTCCTCTGTGCAACAGACGCATCAAACTGTGGAGGCAGACAGTGCCACACCTGTTTCAGTGCTCCACTGTTGTGCTAACACTTGCGAATATGCGGAACGGTTCACCACTGCCATGCGGACGAGGTGTCGACCATCCGAGGCGTCATCAAATTTCTCGGTCCACTGCCAGATTGTTGATGCACCTGGTTCTCCTCGGTCCACTGCCGCCACACGCACACTACTATCATGGTGTTGTCTCGTCCGAGCCACAATGCCACGGTACGAAAATGCACCTTCACGCAGACCAATCATTCGTCCCTGTTCAAACTCTGTCGTATAGTGATAGTGCGCCCTTCGTCATTGCCAAAGCATTATTGAATCCTGGAGACACTTTCACAACTCGCTGTATGCGATGCACTACAGGTGTGTAACCTAAACAGCCCTCTCTTTATATCCCTCACTCGACTGTTCAGGCAGCACTGCTGGGTCAAGACATGCGCAATGGCTTTGCATTTCTAATCATTTGCCTGTTCTACCCTGCTCTGCATATCCTGTAAGTTTCATGTGATTACCATCATTTCTTCATGGTGTTGCAATTTTCACAAACAGTAGTCTATTTTATCAGCATGATGGCATTTGACGATTTATATACTGCACTAGCAAAATAAGTATGCTCTAGAAATGATTACATATACAAACTACAATAGGTTCATATAATGGAAGACTAATAATGAAGAATGAATGTAATGTTTAAAAAAAGTACAGTAACCTTTGCATTTTTAACTCTCCACTGCCTGCATTTTCTTACAATCATATTAACAAATTCAATTTCCAACGATGTTTCGACAAGTAAACTACTTATACACACACATTTAACCAAACCTTTAATTTGTTAGCAGATGTGTTTTACAGTCTAACACTGGTTAGATACCTATTTCAAACATCAATGCAATCGAAAATGGAAGCACAGAGCAACATAGCAATAAAAAAACGCAATTCTGCAGATTTAAGATAAAAACAAAAAAAGAAAAATAGTGAGCTCTTCGCAATTTAGTTCCCCCCCCCCAAGGGAATCTCAAATCAGAAAAGAAAATTAAAACAAAAACAAACAAAAAAAATGCTGAAAAAAAGACCATCAGATTTGCCCACTATTCCTGCATTTTTCAACAGAAATTTTGTTTTTTGAGCTTATATTAAAAATGATGCCAATTCACATGAAGACAGCAATTCCACAACTTTGCTGACCACCTCAGGTCACGTGGTAAGCAACGTTTTGGTGGTTTATTTTTGAAGAACCAGTTTGGAATAGGAGATGATGGGTTTGATTCCTGTTGCTGACTACCCTTGTCCACTGGCTTTCCAGTGTTTTCCTTCAACATCCTTGCATGAATAGGGGGGGGGGGATAGTTCCCATTGAAGTCAGCCCTGGACACACCCATAACCTCCTCACCAAACACACTACCATGTGCAACAACCGTGCCCGGTTGGGTTTCAACACAAACCTCAGAACTTTCACTAAAAATTTTATATAAGATTGCGTCTGCCAAATTTTTATTGGGGGGAGGGTCAATTCAAATTTCTGCACTTCAGCCAAAAATAAAACAGAGAGTGAAAAAAATATCGAATGAAATTCCACTAGTTCGCATAAAAGTTAAAATAATATGAGGGTTGTGCTGAAAGTAATGCAAAAGTGGACATAACTTTTTTATTAACGTTCAAATTGCACATGTTGGTAGAGTAATTCAAACATAGTCTACATCACAAGCGAGGCATTTACATCATCGTTGAACCCAACTCTCAAATCCTCTTTGAAAAAATTCAGGTGTGGACTGTTGTACCCACTTCTTCACAGCCACTTTCATCTCATCTGTGCCATCAAATCCTTGTGTCCTCGGAGACTGTTCTTCATTGGACCGAACAGGTGGAAGTTGGACGATGCCACAGCGTGGCTGTACAGTGGATGGGGAACCACTGACCAGCCTAATTTGCTGATCACCTGATTTGTTCCCAAAGATATATGTGGTCTCGCATTGTCATGGTGAATGTGGACCCTTTTCAGATTCTTGTTCGTTCTCTTTCTTCTTATGGCTTCTCTAAGCTTCTTGAGTGTCTCAATGTACCGCTTGCTGGTCATGATACAGCCACGTTCCATAAAATCAAGAATGACACCCCTGTCATCCCAAAAAACAGTCACCATGACTTTTCTGAGCTGATCGCTGGCTCTTGAACTTCTTAGGCCTAGGTGAATAGGTGTGACACCATTCCATGGATTGATTCTTTATTCCAATATTCCGGATTGTAAAGATCCACCCATGTTTCATTCCCTGTCACCAGATCGGAACAAAACATGTCTTCATTGGCTTCACACGCTTCCAGCAAATCAGAGCAGACTTCCACCCGTCTCTCCTTCAAATCGGGTGTCAACTGCCGAGGTACCCACTTTGCACACACTTTCCAATACCCTAAGTCTTCCACTATCTTCTGTATGGCATTGTGACCACAGTCCAGTTGTGCAACAAGCTCACAGACTGTGATTAATTTCTCTGCATGAATCAGTTCATCCACTCACTGACTATTCATGTCACTGTTCACAGATGATGGTGTCCCACTGCATGGCTTGTCGTCAATGCTGGTTTCCTCTTTTTTTAAACTTCTTTATCCATCTGTGCACATTGCTCTTGTCAATGGTGTCGTCTCTGTAAACATTCTGTAGCCTTCTGTGGACGTCGGACAGACTGCACCCTTCCTTTGTCAAGAACTCAATGACAGCATGTTGCTTCTACTTGGAATGCATTATTTCCTGCAATGAAGATAAAGGGTTACTATAGAGGAACAGTCACTCTACCAACATGTGCAATTGAACGACCTCTGTCAGTTAATAAAAAAGTTATGCCCACTTTTGCATTACTTTTGGTACAACCCTCGTAATTAAAAATGTTAACTGCAAGTAAAAATATGAATGGCACTGAGAAAAATTAAGACTTCTTCAAGATCTTAATTTTTTGGCACCATAGTTATATGCTTTTGACTGTCCATCTTTCAGCTATAATTCAAGCCGATGCTGAACCTCACAAAAAACACAGCACACGCACAGACGTCATTTACGATCTTAAAATAAAAAATAGCTATCGACGGTTTGGAATTTCGGAATGATTTTCTAAATGAAAGTCATACCAATGCAGAATGACACTGGAAACAAACTACCATTTGCAACCCAACCGCCCTATACCTGCCAACTTCCAAAGATCAAAATACAGAAGATTTTAAAAATTTTCCCTAAAATTCAGAAATTTTTGAAGTTTAAGATTTAAAAAAATAATGCCATTAGCTTTAAAAATATATATATATATATTTTTGTGATATAGAGATCATTTATTCTAAACAGAAGTCTAAGAAGAATAACAAAACAAGGCGATATAAAATAAAGGGTGTATCTGAAATAATTTCACTCTTAAAATATCTTATTTTTCAAATAAATTTTAGCAATTTACTTCGAAAATCAAATGTGTAGAGGGTAAATTATTTTTATGCTTCTTAATGAATAACAAGAAAGATGACACCGAATTTTCGGATGTAATAAACATGTCTTTTGAATGCATTCTGATGCAAATTAAATTTATCAAAACTATTCAAAATCGATGGAACCGGTTTGGAAAACAATCAATCGGTCCCAACAATCGATAAACCATCCAGAAATAAAAACATCTACTTAGTTCTACCAGTGGCTAAAAAATATGTTACAAAAATTAACAAATGGTGAACAAAAAGTTTCCCATAACACAAGGAAGGTACCAGAGATGAAGAGAATTTCAAATCAAACAGTTAAAAGGAGAAATATAGAAGGAAACATTATATAAGTCTATGTCTGCTAGCAGAAAAATTTTGCATAACAGAAAAGTTCAAAATTATTTTTCATGGAAAAGGTTATGCTAGGGAAAAGAACTTTTCAAATACGTTTTCCAGAAGCAGACATAGTAAAAAAAAAAAAGAGTTTTCGACCTTTAGGCAGCTAGCGGGGAAATCTTTGTTATTTAAAGAGGATAATGCTCCACATCTCTGTTGTAGTGAATGGTATACAGTAAAGAAGAAATTTCTCAATAGCATTTTCAGAAGTGGCGATACAGCTGCAAGCTGAAGTACATAAACACCACCTACAGACAGATATGTGAACTACAAGGTAATATAATAGCATCTGGTGTTGAAAGATTTTTTAAAATCAGACATGTAAAAGCAGTGATATTGAGAAAAACAGATTAAGCATTTGCGCCCCTAGTGGCGAAATTGTGCATTAGTTTGGAATGAAACACACACACACATAGATAGATAGTTAGTTAGTTAGTAGTATCTGACCGAAGAAAGAATTTTTTTCAATCGGGTTTTTAAGTCCTGCAGATATTGCTGTAAACGGAAATGTGAGCTTATGCCCTATGGTGGCAGCCTTGTGCACTAAGAAAAATTTAAAATTATATGAGAAACATTTTGGCGTGGAAACGCACTCCAACAAAGAAAGAATTTTTCTAATCGGAGTCTTAGAAGCAGAAATACCGAAAAAAAATAACATATGCGTTTACTCATACTGGCAGAAAAATCATGCATTATTTTAAGAAGTATTCTTAACAGGTTGTTTGATGCGAGCGGTATCAGTCCACGAAAGAATTATTTCAATCGAGTTTTCAGGAGCTCAGATTTTGCTGCAAATACATCAGGTGCAGAAATTAACACTTACGCCCTCTGGTGGCCAAACCATTCTTTATCAAATATTAGAAATTATATGCAAAGGATTTCCCATCAAGAGCTGTATTCAGTGTAGAAAAAAATTTCAAATCGGAGTTTTAGAAGCAGAGGTATCGGGGGGGGGATACAATTTACCTTTACACCCCCTAGAGGAAAGTCTATGCATTACTTGAAAATTTTGAAATTATAAGAGAAACATTTTACACCAGAAACGTTTTCTAACAAAAAATGATTTTTTCGAATCTGACTCTTAGAAGAAGAGATAT
This sequence comes from Macrothele yani, assembly GCA_039090855.1. Taxonomy (NCBI): domain Eukaryota; kingdom Metazoa; phylum Arthropoda; class Arachnida; order Araneae; family Macrothelidae; genus Macrothele; species Macrothele yani. Next base: position 44,733,992 of record CM077024.1, read on the forward strand.
CGACAAAAATCATATATACATCTACGCCCCCTGGTGGAGAAACCATCCATTATTTTATGAAGAAAATATTCTCAAATGTTTATCAACATAAGCGGTATCGGTCCACGAAATAATTTTTTTCAATCGAGCTTTTAGAAGCTCAGATTTTTCTGCAAATACCTACGAAGCGGAAATTAACTCTTACGCCTCCTAGTGGACAAACAATATTTTATAAAAAAAATTAAAAATTACAATCAAAACATTTCCCACCAGGAGCTCCATCTGGTGCAGGAAGAATTTTTCAAATCATAGTTTTAGAAGCAGAGATATCAGTGAAAGCGCAATTTACCTTTACTCCCCCTAGCGGACAGTTAATGAATTACTTGAAAATTTTGAAATTATATGGAAATCATGTCGCGCAGGAAACTATTCAACAAAGGAGATTTTTTCAAATCGGACTATTAGAAGTAGAGATATTGACAAAAATAAGATATGCATTTACGCCCTGGCGAAGAAACCATGCATTATTTTAAGAAAATATTCTGAAAAGGGATTTATCGACACGAGTAGTATTGGTCCACGAAAGAATTTTTTCAATCGAGATTTTAGAAGCCCTGATTTGGCTGCAAACATATCAGAAGCAGAAATTAACACTTACACCCCCTGGTGGCCAAACCATTTTATACCAAAAATTAGAAATTACATGCATCAGGAGCTACATATGCTGCAGAAAGAATTTTTCAAATCGGGGTTTTAGAAGCAGAGATATCGGGAGAAACGTGATTTACTTTTACACCCCGAAGGGGATCTATGCGTAACTTAAAGAAGTGACCATATGTAAAATAGCTTTAGACATAAATAGAATCAAAAGGTAAAAGATTTTTTTCAATCAGCCGTTTGGAAGCAAATATATGGAATTGAATGTATTTTGAATTGGGCATTTCTGCATTTACACCCTCTGGAGGCAAAATTGTGATTGGTGGAAAAAAAAAAAAAAAAAACGAAATAAAGGATCATCATTTGCCCATTTAAAGCTCCCCAATGCAAAAAGAATTTTTGAAATCAAGCAATTGGCTGCAGATATATGGTGTCCACAAACGGACGGACAAACCGATAACATAAGCACGATATTTTTTACAAAAGACGTGCTAATAAAGGCACACACAAAATGCCTAGCTACCACTCAAAACTAGAGCATGCAAATACTGCTGGCTTTCGTCCTCCGTTGGCTTCCAGCAACAGTGCCTCTTTGCTTTAGTTTTCCCCATGGCAGGACTAAATAAAACAAGAAAGATGACACCGAATTTTCGGGTGTAATTAGCACGTCTTTTTAATCCATTGTGATGCAAATTAAATTTACCAAAGCTATTCAATGTCAATTTAAACCGATATGGAAAACAATGGTATCTGACGGAAGAAAGAAGTTTTTCAATCAGGTTTTTAATCCCTCAGATATTGCTGTTAACGGAATCGTGAGCTTACACCTTCTGGTTGCAGACTTGTATGCTAAGAAAAACTTTAATTTGGATGAGAAACATTTCGCACCGGAAATGCTCTCCAACACAAAGATTTTTTCAAATTGGACTCTTAGAAAAAGAGATATCGTTAAAAATAAGATGTGACTGTATGCCCCCTGGTGGGAAAACCATGTATTATTTTAGGAAGAAAGAATTCACAAAAGGTTTTTTTCATATGAGCGGTATGAGTCCAAGAAAAAAAAAAAAAAAATTTGAGTCGAGTTTCCAGGAGCCCAGATTTTGCTGCAAATACAACAGAAGCAGAACTTAACACTTATCCGCCTGGTAGCCAAATCATTCTTTACCAAACATAAGAAGTTATATAAAAAATATTTTCCATCAGGTGTTGTATGCGATACAGAAAGAATTTTTCAAATTGGAGTTTTAGAAGCAGAAATAACGCAAAAAACACAATTTACCTTTGCGCCCCTGGCTGAAAGTCTACGATTTACTCGAAAATTTGAATTTATATGAAAAACATTTCGCATCGGAAGCACTATCCAACAAAGAAGAAATTTTTCAAATGGGACTCCTAGAAGTAGAGATATTGACAAAAATAAGACATACATCTACGCTCCCTGGCATAGAAACCATGCATTATTTTAAGAAAATGTTCCTAAAAGGTTTGTCAACATGAGTAGTATTGGTCCAAAAACAACTTTTTTATTTCAATCGAGATTTTAGAAGCTCATATTTTGATGGAAACACATCAGAAGTGGAAGAGGACTTTTCCCCCTGGTGGCCAAAACCATTTTTTACAAAAATTAGAAATTATGTGCAAAGGATTTTCCATCAGGAGCTGTATCCCGCTGCAGAAAGAAATTTTCAAATCTGAGATTTAGCAACAGAGATATAGGGGAAACACAATTTACCTTTACGCCCCTAGCAAAAAGTCTATGAATTACTTGAAAATTTTGAAATTATATGAAAAACATGTCACACCGGAAACTATCTAATAAAGAAAGAATTTTTCAAATCGGACTATTAGAAGCTGAAATATTGACAAAAATAAGATATACGTCACGCCCTCCTGGTGGAGAAACCATGGAATATTTTAAGAAGAAAATACTCCGAAAAGGTTTATCGACTGAAGTGGCATCGGTCCACGAAAGAATTTTTTCAATCGAGGTTTTAGAAGTTCAGATTTTATAGCAAATACATCAGAAGCAAAAATTATCACTTAGGCCCCCTGGTGGACAAAGTATTTTTTACCAAAAATTAGAAATTATATGCAAAAGATTTTTCATCAGGAGCTATATCCGCTAAAGAAAACGTTTTTCAAATCGGAGTTGTAAAAAAGAGATATCGTGGAAAACGTAATTTACTTTTACGCACCCTAGCGGAAAATCTATGCGTAATTTGAACAAGTTGATAAAATCATGCAATGTATTGATTATGATACGCTTTCCAACAAACCAGAAATTATTACTCAAGTTATGTGGATAATGGCTGTGGAATAAATCTCGCTCCTGTGTCCTGACCTTTGACCCCATTTCGATGATATTCAACAGAACCGGTTCACTATGCCTCCGGAACAACATGATAAAATTTTGTTGCAATAGAAGCAGTTTTACGCAAGTTATGAGAATACTGGTTGTGGAATAAATCTGGCTTTTGTGCAATGACCTTTGACTCCATTTCGTTGATATTCAACAGAACCGGTTCACTATACCTCCGGAACAACATGATAAAGTTTTGTCACAATCCAAGCATTTTAGTTAAGTTATGATGCCCAAGGGCGATGGAATGGATCCCACTCGTGTCCTGACCTTTGACCCCATTTCGCTCATTTTCAAAAGGGTTCGTCCCCAGTGGCTCCCTACCACATACTAAAATTTCATCAAAATCGAACCATTTTTACGCAAGTTATGAAGCATAAGGGCAATGGAATATATCCCGCTCTTATGCCCTGCCTGACCTTTGACCCCATTTCGCCCATTTTCAATAGGGTTTGTGCCCAGGTAGTTCCCTACCACATACTAAAATTTCATCGAAATCGAACCATATTTACGCATGTTATGACGCATAAAGGCAATGGAATGAATCCCGCTTTTATGTCCTGACCTTTGACCTCTTTCCGCCCATTTTCAAAAGGGTTCGTCTCCAGGTGGTTCCTTACCAAATACTAAAATTTGATCGAAATCGAACCATTTTTACGCAAGTTATGACGCATAAGGGCAATGGAATATATCCCGCTCTTATGCCCTGCCCTGCCCTGCCCTGCCTGACCTTTGACTCCATTTCGCCCATTTTCAATACGGTTCGTGCCCAGGTGGTTCTCTACCACATACAAAAATTTCAACGCAATCAAACCATTTTTATGCAAGTTACGACATATAAAGGCAATGGAATGGATCCAGCTCCTATGTCCTGACCTTTGACCCTATTTCACCCATTTTCAATAGGGTTCGTGCCCACTGGTTCCCTACCACATACTAAAGTTTCATCGAAATTGAACCATTTTTACGCAAGTTATGACGCATAAAGGCAATGGAATGGATCCAGCTCCTATGTCCTGACCTTTGACCCTATTTCACCCATTTTCAATAGGAATCGTTTTGAGGTGGTTCCCTACCACATACTAAAATTTCATCGAAATCGAACCATTTTTACGCAAGTTATGACGCATAAAGGCAATGGAATGGATCCAGCTCTTTGAGATCCTGACCTTTGACCCTATTTCACCCATTTTCAATAGGGTTTGTCTCCAGGTGGTTCCCTATCACATACTAGAATTTCATCGAAATCGAACCATTTTTATGCAAGTTATGACGCATGAAGGCAATGGAATGGATCCAGCTCCTATGTCCTGACCTTTGACCCAATTTTACCCATTTTCAGTCCCCAGGTGGTTCCGTACCACATACTAAAATTTCATCGAAATCGAACAATTTTTACTCAAGTTATGACGCATAAGAGCAATGGAATGGATCCCGCTCCTATGTCTTGACCTTTGACCCTGCTTCGCCCATTTTCAATAGAGTTCGTCCCCAGGTGGTACCCTACCACATACTAAAATTTCATCGAAATCGAACCATTTTCCCGTGAGTTATTGTGCAGACGGACGGTCAAAGCTGGAGCATATACGCTTCTTTAACCTACGGTTGGAAAGCCTAAAAAAAGCAAGTATTCCTAAAATACTCTTTGACATAAATGGAATCGAAAGATAAAATAATTTTTTCAATCGGATGTTTAGAAGCAAATATGTGGAATAAAATGTATTTTTGAATTAGACATCTGCATATTTATGCCCTCTAGCGGTGAAATTGTACATCGTAAAAAAAAAGAAAAAAGAAAGAAAATGAAATGAAGGATCATCATTCATATAATTCAAGCTTCCCAATGCAAAAAGAATTTTCCAAATCGGACTAATAGTTGCAGAGATATCGTGTCTACAGACAGACGGACAAACCGATAATATAAGCACGATCTTTTTTTACAAAAGACGTGCTAAAAATTTAAGAAAACTATTTTTCCGAATTCTTCACATAACTGGCTGAAATTTGTACATATACAATAATTGGCTAGGAGATGGTGACCTTAAAAATGTCAAGTGAATTGGCAAAAATGTGTTTGAATTAGCCGTAAAATACCAATTTAGAATTCTGGGCACATGATAAAGAGCAAATAAAAAAATTATGGCCCGTTTAAAAAGTTTTTAATTGATTTAAGCGAAATTTTGAGGGTTCATTCCTATTATCGATTTATGGCGATCAAAATTTCAGAGATTTTCATGAAAAATCCACAGAGATAAATTTCGTCATTTTTATTCCACTTGAAAAAATCCTTGAGAGAACCACCTGGCTGCTGTGGGCGGGGTTACGGGGAGAGGTGCGATGCGTGCGTCACTGCCTCTTGCCCGCTCTTGCTTCTGAGGCGAGTGGTGAGGTCGCGCTTACAACTCATGATTCCACCCACCTGTTCCACAGGGATGGGTGTTTACAAAATAATTTATTTTTGTTTCAGCATTTCTTCTTTCATCTGACAAAAAATCCCCTAGATATAAAATACAACAATGCAAAACTATAGCTAAATTGAAAAAAAAAAAAAAAAAAAAATACTGGCACACTAAAGAAAAAGGTGAGAATAGTGACAAAATTGTAAAAAAGGTAACAAACAGTGACAAATTAAAAAAAAAAAAGTGACAAATAGGGAGAAAAGTTATTTGCGCCGAGGTCCGTATAACCAATTGTAGAAAGAAAAACATCCGATTTTATCAAGAACTAAGTCAGAACTAATGCCGAAAAGAATTTCATTTTTTGAATGATACAATAAACCAGTCATCTCATGCATTAATTTTTGTCTCAATGCTGGCTAGTATTTATTTATCCTTAGTTCTTAGCTCCCATGGTCCCCACCCTTGATCTTTTTATGTCTTTTATGGTGAGGGAACATAGTCAAAAGAGTGAGAAGATGGGTATCATATTACCTCTTCCCTTTCAACAGGTGCGGGCTGTCTGCAAAGTATGCTCACATGTAATGGGAGAAGCAGGGGTTGGCACTACGTCAGACAAAATGTGATAGGTGTGAAGTCTGAAAAGCAGTAATAACCGTGCATGTATTGTGGCATACTACAGAGGTTATGATGTACTTCAGAAGTAAAGCACGTGTCAAGCAAGGCGACAAATCTGCAGCGATATATTCTGTCTGCGTAGCTCAGCTGGGAGAGCAACTTACTCCGGAGTGAGGGGGACGCAGGTTTGATCCCAGTCTTGTGTTTTTTATTGGACCAGCCTGAACCTGAATGTAAAAATGTATGTACTGCCCTTTGGGTAATTCGAAAAATAAATTTTGATGTTTGTTCTACACTTGTCTAGAATAAATGGGGGAAAAAAAAAATCGTTCTTCGCTTTAAAAAGAAAGAAAAAAAAATTAGAGGGAGATGATGTGAGATACTACAAAGGTAAAGCTCGTGTCAAAATGACAAATCTGCAGTGATACATTGTCCATGTACCTTTGTTGGGAGAGCAACTAACTCCGGAGTGAGAGGGCGCGGTTTCGATCTTCGTCACGGACAAATTTGCGTTTTCGTGATATTTATGAACTATCACTAATGTACAACATAACACAAAAAGCCTGAGCTGCCAGAACTGGAAAATAATGGCCCCAAATAGGAAACAATGGCAAAAACTTGTTGAGTAGGCCAAGGTTCACACTGCACTGTAGAGCCAAGAAGAACCTACAACATAAGTTTCAAATGTGTGCATTACGTCCCACTGGTGGGTCGTTTAAAGTTTAAAGACATATACATAAAGTGACTAATATCCACTATAGATTTAGGTATACAAACTTTTTTTCTTCCTCTGAAAAATATAGAAGTTATTGCTTTAGCACAGGTGGATAGCACACATTTCTGGGTGTCACACACGAAATAAATGCGTTACAACCCACAGGTGGGTCGTAACGCAGTGAACGTGTTGACTTCCGTTTCGAAAGTTCTGAAAGACAGGGATCATAGCATACTTCTGGAAAATTTTAGGTAGGAATTTCAGGACTTTTTAGAAAAATTTTAGGAGTATATTTCAATAAAAACTAGATGTATATTTGTATACATCTAGTAAAACAACTTTGTATACATTGTAAAGAGTTTGCTTCACACCCTTCAACCATATATACTGATAGACTGCGCTTGACATCAAAATTTCTGGCTACAACATAAAATCACATGACAACAGTCAAAAGGATGGGTTACACTTGCTGTGCTTATGGTTGCTCTGAGCGATATAGTAAAGGAAGTTCTATGATTTTTCATGGGTAAGAAACGAACTAAATACCTAAGTCAATAAAGTTCAATTACTTAACCAGAAACTTGCAGCTATTGATATAAAAATATAGTAACTTAAGGAAAAAAAAAATGGAATGCATGTTCCAAATTCTTCGCAAATGTTCATCACATTATAAATCACGAAATGTAAACAACCGGATCATGCATGTATATAGCTCATAAGTAAACTTACCTGAAGAGTTTTCATTATATACGAGGCGCATTCACATAATACACCGAAAACACTGAAGTTCTGCAGCGTAAATTAGTAATCATAACAGCATTTTTACACGAAATTTGGAGTCTGATGATGACGTGCCCAATGTTTGAGCCATGGCGGCTTTGATGCAGCTATTGCCAATGCGCAGTCCATTAGTATATATGGTCGAAGTTCACACCCAAATTTTTTGCATAACGTCTAATGTCTAAAGTTTAAGTATGATTTACTTCTAATGTTCAGTTCTTATCTTTTCACGTGTTATTATCATATTCAAGTATATTTACCACATTCAAGTTTCACTTTGAACATTAATATGCTGTTGAACCAGAAGCAATTCACGATTTTCACAGTAAAGTTTTCAGGTTTCACATTAAATTATAATATCCTAAAAAGGTAATTGAAAACCAAGAACTATGTACAATTGTTCACTGAATTACTTTTTTCATATTATTGCTTTAACCTTTTCCTGATTAGCCTATCTTTTTCTGCTTCCACCACAACTAATTTACTTTCAGTTTTCTTTATTTCAGCTGAACCTTGTATGATCAAGTTAGAGGCAACTGCTATTTCAACAGTATTTTGTTTTTCTACAGCTTTTCTCATTCTTTCTGTTCCCTCTTGAATTACTGCTAGGGATGCTTCTTTATCTTTTTTAAGCCTATTTATTTCTGCTTCTTTTATTTTGTCATCAAACTCAGCTTTTCTTTTTTTCTCTAGCTGCTTTTCCTTATTTTCCCTCTCTTTCTGCTTCCTTTCTTTTACCTTTTTTGATTCTTCTTCCTTCAGCTTATCAACATACTCTTTATAAAATTTATGTGAATCACGAACACTATTTAACAAATTTCTTGTTATGGGAACTTTACTTACACATCCATAGTATTTAATGGCCCCTTTAACTATTCTTAATGATGTTATAGTTGATTCTTTTAAGTTAGCCTTGTCCTTCCTTAACAGAGTAGTGTTAACCGAAAATCCCCTTTCTGCATCAGCATTACCATGAGGTAAAACTAATATTGACTTGATGAGTTTAGCAAGATTTGAGTATTTTTCTTTTCCGCTAGAGTCTTTAATACTAAATATATTACGCCAGTAATGATCAATCCGCACTGGAATATGCCCTTCCTCTGAAAATTTCACTAGTTCATCTAGAGTTGGCTTATCGCAATTTAAAAGTTTCCACTCTTCTCTTACTCTATCAATTTGTTCCTCAGAAAGATGCAAAACACTTGAAATTCTGGTTATTTCCGAAAGTCCTTCAGTGACTGAAAGTTGAGTTGACTCTTTCTTTGGTTCTTTTACCTTTAAAACTTCTATGTCTCTTAGCTTTTGATTGCAGAATGGCAAATTTGACTTTAAATATTTTGTGGTTGCAATTAGTGATGATCTTACATCTAAGAGAAATAATTTCTGCCTGGTCTCCTGAACATTCCTGAGGAGATTTTTTGTCTTCATACCAACTTCTAACTCCCCTAGTTTTTTCCATGAATTTTTGTTTTCAAAATCTACATTCTTTAGGTCTTCTCCAAATTTCCCTGCAATAACATCACCTTGGATAAATTGAGCCATAACATTCCTCATTAAAGTATTTAAATCAGAATATAACTGGTGTATTTTTGGTTCTTCACTCTGATAACATAATGAAAACTTTTCAAAATTTTGGTGTGAAAATGAAATTAACGCTAAATAGCAAGGAGTTAGCTCATTTTTCAGGAAACAGTGAATTCTTTTATACCTTGCCGAATTGCATAGCCATTGATCCAAGAGCCTCTGGGCTACAGAACCATCGGTTAACCATCTGTTGCTGACATGACGCAAAAGAAATTTGGCTGTGACCAATGTTATATCCTGGACAGATTTATAATCCTCTCGTCTTGCAGCACTACTCTTTAAAAAGTAATGCATATCAGTAGCAAATTCGTCAAAATCTATATTTAAGCTTGTCAAAAAATTTTTAAATGCATTACTAACAACATGCAGGTTGCAAAAACCTAGTTCCAAAGATTTCTGGCCCGTTTCTTGTTTTACAAATTCATTGATTTTGCGTAAAAAGCACTTATTTACATTTGGGCTGTCCATGGATACACAAATAATTCTGTTCAACGAAATATTGAAGGATGATAACACATCAAGAATTTCTTTTAGCAAAATATCTGCTGTTATATGACTTAGAAAAACGCTTGTTAGGTATCGGCAAGAAACTGAATTTATTTCTGAAGACCAGTACCTGAGATACACATCCAACTGCCATTTCACTTGTGTATTTGTAGTTTCATCAAATGCTATAGTAACCTTTCCTGGGCTACTAGATGCAATGTCTTTCTTCAAATCCTCTTCAAAATATTTTGACAATCCATGTGATATCACATAAGCAACTTTTTTTCTTTAAGTTGCATTTTGGCTGCAATAGCAGAATCAGGAAACATTTCTTTGAAAAGTTCAACTGTTTCAGTGCATGAAACAAAAGACATATTGTCCTTAGCAACTTTCATGGCCCATAATGCTTCGGCTTTAGCCAACTGTAAATCATGACTCAGTACTTCACTAATATTTGTTTTGGGCTGAAGATCCCGTCCTCCAAAGGCTTTCAGGATGGACTTATTTTGAAATTTACTTTGAAATTTCTGCAAATGTTTTTTTCCTTTATGATGCGCTTTTACCTGTGAAAAGCCACTATTAGAAATGTTGAAAATTCCTGAACACAATATACACTTAGCAGAAAATATTGTTTCAGTTGCAGAACACCATTCTTTCAACTTCACTCCGTCCAATTCTTTGGCGAGCCACGCATCTTGAATTTCGTTTTGGATTTAGGCATCTTAAACACTTGTATTACTAACCAGAAAATGAAAGTGAAGTACAAAAACACGTTCCAATATTGCAAAACCAGACAACTTCCCAAAATTTGGCTGCGAGGATGTCAGAAGATAGAAAAAAAAAAAAAAAAAAAAAAAGCAGGTCACCACTAGAGAACTGAACCTGCACACAGCACAGAGAACACCATAAAAGACGCAAAACCAGAAACTATCATACGCACCTCACGCAAGTTCAGTCAAAGCGAGTCAGAGCCGAGATATATTGCGCATCGAGGTCGCTGTCACCGACGCACGATCGAAGGTCAATGATCACGTGCTCTACTGCCTGCCACGATAACACTCAGCTACCATCCCATCGTCATTACCGGAGGTTACGGAAGGAGACCACATGTTTCCTCTTTGCTTCCACCCACCTGCGGTTTACAATAACAAAACATCAGCAGAAAGAGGAGGTTCCACAAGGCATGTACAAAAATAAAGTACGATCTTCTGCGTGCCACGGAGTTCGTCTGCAAAGCGCAAACCAGGGGTGAAAATGACCCCTCCCCTTTTCCCTTAGACCTCTTGTTACTCTCGAAAACTGTCCGAAGGCAAAAAAGTGGAGCGCCCGCCCCGAAGCAAGTGCATCTCGATGGCGTCATTTTTCCCTCCCTTCAGCAGCACAGCATATAGGCTGTTTCTACAATAACAGGTCTTTTTACCTTACCGTAATGGTAAATTTATTGGCGTTAATAACGGTTGTGTTTTTAATAAATAAGCTTACGAAAATTTTAGGATGAATAGCAAATTTTAGGTATAATTTTAGGAATTTAAGGAGGGTCACAAAATATTAGGAATTTTAGGAGGAATGCGATCCCTGGAAAGACGAAATACCATTCCCAGATGGAAAATGACCCCCCCAATTCAGTTCTGCATCAATCTTAATAATGACCCAAATAATAACGGACTTCTGCGAATCTGCGGAATAATCTCATGTATGCTGACACCCTTGGTAGTCCTTCGTACCACCCTCATGGCCCAATGATACATTGACAGCCCGTTGCGTTGTCCTTTCTGTCACAGCATTACCAAGCAATTTTTCAACAGGATAATGCCTAGCCACACACAGCACAGCTCTTCCAGGCCTGCTGCCATAATGTCGATACCTTCACATGGCCAGCCTAAACACCTGACCTCCCACCGATCAAACATGTTCAGATGCCACATACATCCATCCCATAATGTCGGCAAACTGGACACCATCTGGCATGCTATACCTTAGAATAGTATCCATAAACTGTATGCGCCTATGCAGCACCGGGTAACCTCTCATGTCCAAGCCTGAGGTGTCACTACAATGTATTAACTTGTTCTACTTGTGTAGCTGTTTTATTCAAATAAATGCCCTAACTGTTCTGGAATTGCAATAATTTCCTTTCCTATATATGTACCTTGCACATACCAATTTTCATCTCGATTGGATGATTCCTTTTGGGTGCTTCATTTTTTTTTTTTTGTTTGTAAAGTATGTATGTGCATGAGTGTACATATATATGTTTCATTTAGAATTTGTCACTTATAGTTTGTATGTTGTTTGTGACTACATGAAGCAATCTTGGTGCCACCGAAAGCTCTTGGTAGTTATTTCTACAATTCCTTTTACACCAATCTAACTGGATTTTTAATGTACCTTCAAGCCTTGCACTTATATGCTAAATGTATATATTTGTCTAAAAACTTATAAAACTTGGCAACTAGTTTTTCAATTAATGTTTGCTACAATCATGATTATGTGATAAGTGCTTAATTTCTGTGAAAGGAAAAACCACACTCTGATTCCATCACTTAACTTTATTTTCCATTCAAAAACTTCATAATAAAAAATCACACTGCTCCATCATGGGATCCTGAAAATTGGTTAAGTTACAAGGCTGATGGTTTGCATCAGTAGGCTGTTCACGATAGGCACTTTTCAGTGGTTTCTTAAGTAATAGTGGAAATAAATCCATGTGTCTGTGTGTGGATCTAACTTCTCTTCAACCTTTCTATAAAACGTTTTGAATAAAAAAAATTGAGGGACAAAATAAAAAAAATGTGATACAAAAGATTACAATAAATTAATAAGTATAAAATGCACAAGGAAACGAAGTTGTTTTGTGTCCTGAAGAAAGCTGAAAGTACAATACAACACTGCATCATCTATCATACAGCATTATCTATTAAAAAAAATACACTCAAGTAAATGTCTTTGGCTGAAAAATGCAGTAAGTAAGAAACAGCACTTAAAATGTAACAGAAAGGAAATGCAACTGATGGAAACTAAAATGTGTGAATTTCTGACCCAATTTTTTATATGCTCAGCTGGTTTTAAAGGCCTGCAAAAAGAATACTCCAATATGTTATTGCTTCAGTTAGTTATTTATAAAAACAATACTAATATATTAGATTTGTGTGATTCTATAATTTCAGAAACAGTGGGTCCAAAGAAACCACTAAATATGTGTCCAACTTAATTTGCACAGTCTTCTGCAATACACAAGAGTTGGCATGTTTTTTGCTTTCAAAATAAACCCTGAACAGAAAGTATCTGTGGTAATATATCAGTGGTAGCCAACATCTCTGAAGTAATAAGTGACTAAGAAATTATTAAAAAAAAAATCCTTACAACAGAATAACGAGAGTACAAAGTCTGACTAATAATTTCCAAGCCAGTAAATGGCATTTGACTCATGAATATACACACAAAACTTGTTCTGGTGTACTCAGATCATTGTTCCAGTAACACTCACAACAGGAACAAAAAATTGTAAGAAATGGAATATTATCCAGTGTCCATATTTTAACAACCATACAAAAATGTAGGGATAGTATGAGTTGAATTTGGGGAATGAATTACTGAAAGACAATCACAGTTGTGATACAAAATATAAGTAAGAAAGTAAATGCTAAAATTTTCCAAAATGACTCATTACTAAACAAGATACTACCACTGGTTAGGGTTTTTGGATCATCATATACTATGTTTTATATGTAATTGTGACTGACTTGTAAGGAATACGCTTTTAAAAGGAGATACCTTCAGAAAATTTCGGTGATTTAAAGTGCTAATTAGAGGCAACCACGCCATCATCTTGGAACATTTCAAATGCTTTTCCGTCAGCAACACCTGATACAAATGATGGCAAACCATTGACAATATCGTTGGAAGCATTAGGATGTTTTTTGGCATTGTTCAAGAGACGAGGTGCGCTGAAACCAGATGTTCCATCTGGTCCATGTGGTTGCCGGATAACTATCACTCTAGGACCATCTTCCAAGGTACTCGACCTCAAGCGGCAGATCAAGCGTTCTGGACGCTGTAGTGGTTGACTTTCCCTACAGATGCATAAAGAAATAGTCTCATGAGTATAACAAAAAATTAACAACAGCAAATATAAGCAATATTAATTTACCAATAAATTTAGAACAATCATATAAAAAAGCTATAGCAAATTACAGAAGATTTGGAATTGGCAAGAGCATTGGAAAACAGACTTTTCACATATCAGCTTTGGCAGAAAGGTATCAATGCAGTTTGCAGAAAGTTTTCAACTTCTGTTTGTAGGGATTATGTTATTCAGTCATCACATGTTGGGTAACTTACCTGTGGACATGTACATCAAATTCCAAAAATTATATTCCAGAACAATTTGTAAAATATAATACCACAAGATTTTGCACAATAAAAGCAATTGCTCACCACAGGGTTCCCACTCAAAAGTAATAAAAAAATTCCCTGACTTTTCCAGGTTCTCCAGGTGGTTTTAAGTTTTCCAGAGTGGCATGTTGCTAAGAATTGTTACATTTCATTCCATTCCATTCATTTTTCTCACCAACGTAAATTCTTGTAAGTAATTTGTCTTTATAAAATTACCTGCTTTTCATTAATAACAACTAACTGTGCACAATATTTTCTGTACCAAAGTTCCGTGAACTTTTGTGAATACTACCCACACAGGATTTGTAAATACATTCCCATAGAAACAGGTCATATGTAAGAAAAAATCTGTCAGTTGAATAGTTTCAGTTTTTCTATAACACAATGTAGCTAAGCTTAATGATGGAATGGCTCTGTTCAAAGAAACATGTTTCAAGAGAACCAATAGACAAAGGACATTGATCCATCATTTGGTTGGTTCTCTTGTAAAGTGTTTCTTCAAGCAGTAGCCATTGTGCCTAATTGTTCCATGTTATAACAACTGCCTGCAGAAATTGAACAAAAGCTTAACAACTGGCAATTTTAAAAATTCAATTTTGCATCTTTTTTTAGAGAATAAAGGAAATACTTAATATAATTGAAAGTAAGATCTACAAAATTCTAGGCAGGCAGTAATTGCAAGCAAAAGTTTGAAATCTTGAAAAAAGAATTTTTTTTTTTTTGGAAAAATAAAGTACCATTGATTTTTACAAAAAAAAGGGGGGGGGGAGAGGGGGTAATTTTCACTGAGTTTTGGAACCATTTTCCACGTTGAGTGGGAACCCTGTTACCACTGATAGCAACTTCACTTGTTAAAAGGTTCCAATTCAACTTCTGAAGAGGTGGTTTGTGAGTCAATGGTTGTCAGATTATAAATAAGAGTAAAAATAAGAAACAAGTTACTACAATCATGCAATGCATTGATTATGATACACTTTCCAACATACCAGAAATCATTACTCAAGTTATGAGGATAATAGCAGTGGAATAAATCTCGCTCCTGTGTCCTGACCTTTGACCCCATTTCGATTATATTCAACAGAACCGGTTCAGTATACCTCCGGAACAACATACTAAAGTTTTGTCGCAATAGAAGCATTTTTACGTAACTTATGACACATAAGGGTGATGGAATGGGTCCCGCTCCTATGTCCTGACCTTTGACCCCATTTCGTCCATTTTCAGT
This sequence comes from Macrothele yani, assembly GCA_039090855.1. NCBI lineage: Eukaryota > Metazoa > Arthropoda > Arachnida > Araneae > Macrothelidae > Macrothele > Macrothele yani. The sequence continues at coordinate 44,749,186 of CM077024.1, forward strand.
AAGATTCGTCCCCAGGTGGTCCCCCACCACATACTAAAATTTCATCGAAATCAAACCATTTTTATGCGAGTTATCATGCAGACAGACGGACAAAGCTGGAGCATATACGCTTCTTCAACCTACGGTTGGAAAGCGTAAATAAAATCATTCTTGGATAATTAGTTAAAAACTGATAATTGATCATGGTTCATACAGTTTTTCCATGATTAGAATTCCAGGACTTTTGGATTTTTTCCCAGGACATACGTATGATCCAAATGCTCCTACTTAAAATATACTGAAACCATAGGTCTGTTCAACCTGTACGTAACTTACAACAGACAATTCCCTACATGTTTGAGCAAACTTAATACAGAATGCTGAAAATGATGTCCTCTGCACCCAATAACAAACTTAATACAGAATGCTGAAAATGATGTCCGCTGCACCTAATAACAAACCTAGAATCAAAGATAAATACTGAAACAACAAAAGTGTCGGTGAAAATATAACCAGGTTTAATTTCTACAACTTTTATATATATTACACTATACTGATTTTGTGAAAATTTTATTTTTCTACTTTGGCTTTAGTTCAATTATTGAAGCAAATGATAGAATTAAAGAAAAACATAAATCTATAGTTAGAACATAAATGTGGTATTATTCTTGAAATGCTTTCATTTACCACACAATCAATATGTAAAATATTATTTCTACTAAATTATTTTGAAATAATGCTTCTTACATTGGAAATTTAAGGAAAGGTGAAATATTTTAAACTATTCTCAAAGAAACAAAATGATTATCATTTCTTAAACAAATGTTCATGGAAGAAAGGATTTGAGTTACATTTCATTTAGGGAAGGAATTTTCAACATAATATTGATGCTCTAGCTTCTAATATTGATATTACAGCTATGTTTTAAATTTGTATTTGCCAGCAAAAAAGTATGCACAAAAATTTCCAAAATGAAACGAAAGAGAATAACGGAAAACCTTTAAATCCAAGGGCTATGTGTATAGCTGCATTCATCAGTGATCAAAGCAATTTAACTGGGCATAATGAGAAAACTAATTATAGAAGACAGAAAGTGATTAGTTAGCTCATAAAACACTAAGAAACAACTGGATTTAAGTTTGAAATTAGAAAACAATCCAATTTTATGGCAAATTTTTGCATAAAACATTCATTAGCAAATTTTAGTAAAGGTCAAAATAAGTCACAAAAAAATAAAAAATCAGCCACTTACTTCCACTATGGCTAAAAAGTATATTACGGAAATTAAGAAATGGCACACAAAAAAACTCATAGCAGAAGGAAGGTACCAGAGACAAAGATTTTCAAATCGAACAGTTAAAAGAAGAGATACAAGAAGGAAACATGATAACTAACTCTATGCCTTCTAGCAGAAGAATTTTGCATAATAGAAAAGTTGAAGATAGGCGAAAGGTATTCTTCCTGGCAAAAGCTATGCTAAAAAAAAAAAAGTACTTTCTAAATACATCTCCCAGAAGCATAGATAGCATGAAAAAGGTTTTGACCTTTACACTCCCTAGGGGGAAAAGTGTGCATTATGTAAAGAGGATCTTATTTGTAGCAAAAATCTTATTCACTCATCTTATATTTTAGCAAATGGCATGCAGTAAAAAAAAAATTCAATAGGGTTTTTAGAAGCGGAGATACAGTTGCAAACGGAAGTACACAAACACCATTGAGCAACAGAACTGTGAACTACAACACACCTCAAATGCAAACCTAAAATGCTCCATAAGGTAAATGGAATCCAGTGTTAAAATAATTTTTAAAATCTGACATTTAGAATTACAGATATTGAGAAAAATGTATTAAACATTTGTGCCCCTAGTGGCAAAATTGTGCATTATTTTGGAAAGAAAATACAAGTTTTCATATTTAGTAATTGATCGAATTTTTTTATTTTCAATTGGGTTTTTAGTCATGCAGATATTGCTGTAAACAGAAATGTGAACTTATACTCTGTAGTGGCACACTTTTGCGTTAAGAAAAATTAGAAATTATGTGAGAAACATTTTGCACCAAAAATGCTCCCGAACAAAGAAAGAATTTTTTAAATAATAATGCAAGGAACTGTACACCAACTATATGAGATAGTTATCTACACTAGGTTTCCAAATTTATTGGTGTAGATAAAATAAAAGTTTCCAAGCTTTCACACATCAACCAGATGGCTTTTTCAAGGAAGGTAGACAGCAAACTGCCAATAAATACCTTTCTTGAAAAAGCCATCTGGTTGATGTGTGAAAACTTGAAACTTTTATTTTATCTACGCAAAAATTCGGATAACTAGTGTAGTTATACTATCTTATGAATTTTTTAAAATTTGATTCCTAGAAACAGAGATACCGACAAAAATAAGATATACATCTATCCTCCTAGTGGAAAGACAATGGATTTTTTTAAGCAAGTTGCACGTGAACAAATTATCAGATCAGGAAAAACTAAAATGCTGATGCAAAAAAGAAGAGAGATGAGGACAACTAAAGAAAATGCGACTTCCAAAGTGGAATATATAGAGCTATGCAAGACAGTACGAAAAAGTATCACGGAAGACGTAAGGAAATTCAACTGTGAACTAGTGAGGAAAGCAATTGAAAACAACCAAAGCCTAAAGATAGCAAAGGGACATCTCAGTAAGGGAAGAAACCAGATTATGGCACTGAGAAAAGAAGATGGTTCTGTAACAAGGAATAGAGGTGAAATTTTGACAAGAGTGAAAGATTTCTACTCTAAATTATGTGAAAGGGATGATACATGTACCCCACACATCACGAAAGGTACCAGAGATCTTCCAGTCCTCCCAGAAAAAGTTGCACATGCAATCAAGAACATGAAGCGGGGAAAAGCCACAGGAGAAGATGGAATTACTGTAGATATCATACAAGAAGCAAGTGGAGAAATCGAAACAGTACTCGCCCAAATTTTCACGATGCTTTAATAAAGGGAAGATTCCTGATAATTTGAACAACACTACAATGATCCTGCTACATAAAAAAGGTGACATTGAGGATCTCAGGAACTACAGACCAATCAGCCTCCTATCAGTGGTTTGTAAAATCCTCACTAAAGTTCTTTCACACCGCTTGAAGGTAACACTGGACATGGCTCAACCGAAAGAACAAGCTGGATTCAGGAGTGGCTACAGCACTATAGATCATATCCACGTACTGAGAGAACTAATTGAAAGAGTGAGGGAACATGAACTTCCATTGTGCATGGCTTTTATCGATTATGAAAAAGCCTTTGATTCGGTGAAACCATCAGCAATTACAATGGCTCTGAAATCCTGCAATATTGAAGATGCATACATTAATATTATTAATAACATCTATGAAAATGCAAGTGTAAAGATTCGGCTATTTGAAAATACAACACATATAAAAATTGCAAAGGGAGTGAGACAAGGTGACACCATATCTCCCAAGCTCTTTAATGCCAATCAGAAAATGTCTTTCAATCACTGAATTGGGAAAACAAAGGGATAAAGATTAATAGAGATTATCTAACCCACCTTCGTATTGCTGACGATGTAGTCATTTTTTCAACTACCCCATCAGAGCTGCAGTGCATGATCCAGGAACTTGCTGACAAGAGTAAAGAAGTGGGATTAAAAATGAACTTTCAGAAGACAAAAGTGATGTTCAATGCTTTTACAAGAAATGAAGATTTATCAATAGATGGGGAAAAGCTGGAGATAACAGATACTTATGTTTATCTTGGACAGCAGATATCAAGTGAGGGTCACATTGATGAAGAAATTAATTGGCATACAAAACTTGCCTGGAGAGCTTTTGGAAGAAACAGCATACTTTTCAAGAGCAATGTGCCATTATGTCTTAAAAGAAAAGTGTTTGATCAATGCATCCTTCCAGTGCTTACATATGGTGCAGAGACGTGGACCTTAACTAAAAGAGACATACAAACGCTGCAGACAACTCAAACAAGCATGGACAGGTGCATGCTTGGTGTAACCAGGAGAGATAAGAAGAGGAACTCGTGGATCAGAAAAATGACAAGAGTGGAAGACATCATGATCAGAGTTAAATCCCTGTAATGGCGATGGGATGGACATACTGCCAGAAGGACAGACCATCGATGGACAGCCGAAATTTTAGATTGGATTCCAAGGGACAGGAAAAGACCCAGAAGACCACATAGGAGAAGAGTGGATGAAATTCGAAAGTATGTGGGAGTAACATGGAGGAGACTGGTACAAGACAGACCGTTGTGGAAGAAACTTGGGAGACCTTCGTCCAGCAGTGGATTGATAATGGTTGACAATGATTATAATATATATATATATATGTAAGGTCAGGTGATGCGTAACATCACAGCCTCTCTTTGACAAATGTCAACCCCGCCTTCTTGTGATACATCCTGTTCCCACTAAAGGGGCTCTGACGACCGCCAATAGCGGTATAACTATACCATCGGGATTAGAGGAAATGCTATCCCACACTCACCAACCCGCTTGGCCAGCGTGGTGAGTTATGGACAAACCCCTCCAAAATGACTCCACAACTTAAATCTTGGCCCTCAGTCTCCGGCAGCTGGAATGTACCTGGCCAAGGCAGCGGCCAGTGCGACATGAAGGCAGAGGGTGCTAAGAATCCCCGGAGGACCGGACTAGGCTGCCATCTGATGCTGACCTTGGCTACGTATAATGGACGCTCCCTATCTTCTGATTCAAGGCTTCTTGAATTGGAAGAGGAACTACAAAGGATCAAGTGGGACATCGTCGGGCTAAGTGAGGTAAGGAGAAAAGGAGAAGATCTCATTGAACTGAAAAGTGGACATTTCTTCTACAATCCTGGGACAGATACTGGCAGAACTAGTGGTGTTGGATTTATAATAAACAAGAAACTGAAGGATAAAGTTGTAGAAGTTGAAAGTTCCTCTGACAGAGCTGCACGTCTCGTTATCCAACTCTCGAGAAGATACCAGGCTCAGATTATTAATGCTTATGCACCCACCACAAGTCATCCTGAAGAAGAAATTAAAGAATTTTATGAGGAAATTTGTCATCTAAATAATAAAGGTAAGCAGCACTTGAAGATAATTATGGGGGATTTCAATGCAAAAATAGGGCAACGGCAACAGAATGAAACTTCAGTAGGTAAATTCGGTCATGGCAACAGAAACCAGCGTGGAAATACTCTCGTAGAATTTGCAGAGGCAGAAGGGTTTTTCATCTTGAACTCCTTTTTCAAGAAAAAGCCACACAGGAAATGGACATGGAGACATCCAAATGGGACGACAAGTGAAATTGATTTTATTATGTGTAACAAAAAATTCATCATAGAAGACTGCAGTGTGCTAAACAAGTTCAACACAGGTAGTGACCATAGATTGGTGAGATGTAAGATGCACCTCAACACTAAACTCGAACGTGGCAAGCTCATAAGACAAACAAAATGCATTGACATAACCAACCTTAAAAAACACCATAATACCTTTAAGTTGGAACTGAAGAACAGATTCTCTACTTTAGAAGGCCTAGCATCGGGAGAAGTGGATATTTCTGAAGTTAACAGAAAAGTAACCAAAGCTCTTATGGAAACAGCAACAAAATTAGCTGGGTCTAAGAACAAGTTGCATGTGAACAAATTATCAGGAAAAACCAAAATGTTGATGCAAAAAGAAGAGAGATGAGGACAACTAAAGAAGATGTGACTTCCAAAGTGGAATATATACAGCTATGTAAGACAGTAAGAAAAAGTATCACTGAAGACGTAAGGAAATTCAACTGTGAACCAGTAAGGAAAGCAATTGAAAACGACCAAAGCCTAAAGATAGCAAAGGGACATCTTAGTAAGGGAAGAAAACAGATTATGGCACTGAGAAAAGAAGATGGTTCTGTAACAAGAAATAGAGGCGAAATTTTGACAAGAGTGAAAGATTTCTACTCCAAATTATATGAAAGGGATGATACATGTACTATAGACATCATGAAAGGTACCAGTACCACAGTTCTTCCAGTCCTCCCAGCAGAAGTTGCACATGCAATCAAGAACATGAAGCGGGGGAAAGCTCCAGGAGAAGATAGAATTACTGTAGACATCGTACAAGCAGCAAGTGGAGAAATCGAAACAGTACTCGCCTAAATTTTCACTCGATGCCTTACTGAAGGGAAGATTCCTGAGGATTGGAACAACGCTACAATGATCTTGCTACATAAAAAAGGTGACATTCAGGATCTCAAGAACTACAGACCTATCAGCCTCCTATCAGTGGTTTATAAAATCTTCACTAAAGTTCTTTCACACCGCTTGAAGGTAACACTGGACATGGCTCAATCGAGAGAACAAGCAGGATTCAGGAGTGGCTACAGCACAATAGATCATATCCACGAACTCAGAGAACTAATTGAAAGAGCGAGGGAACATGAACTTCCATTGTGCATGGCTTTTATCGATTATGAAAAAGCCTTTGATTCGGTGAAACCATCAGCAATTACAATGGCTCTGAAATACTGAGGTATTGAAGATGCATACATTAATATTATTAATAATATCTATGAAAATGCAAGTGCAAAGATTTGGCTGTTTGAAAATACAACACACATAAAAATTGGAAAAAGGAGTAAGACAAGGTGACACTATATCTCCGAAGCTCCTTAATGCCACATTGGAAAATGTCTTTCAATCACTGAACTGGGAAAACAAAGGGATAAAGATTAATGGATATTATCTAACCTACCTTCGTTTTGCTGATGACATAGTCATTTTTGCAACTACCCCATCAGAGCTGCAGAGTATGATCCAGGAACTTGCTGACAAGAGTAAAGAAGTGGGATTAAAAATGAACTTTCAGAAGACAAAAGTGATGTTCAATGCTTTTACAAGAAGTGAAGATTTATCGATTGATGGAGAAAAGCTGGAGATAACAGACACATACGTTTATCTTGGACAGCAGATATCAAGTGAGGGTCACATTGATGAAGAAATTAATCGGCGTACAAAACTTGCCTGGAGAGTTTTTGGAAGAAACAGCAAAATTTTCAAGAGCAACATGCCATTATGTCTTTAAAGAAAAGTGTTTGATCAATGCATCCTTCCAGTGCTTACGTATGGTGCAGAGACGTGGACCTTAACTAAAAGAGACATACAAAGGCTGCAGACAACTCAAACAAGCATGGACAGGTGCATGCCTGGTGTAACCAGGAGAGACAAGAAGAGGAACTCGTGGATCCGAAAAATGACAAGAGTGGAAGACATCATGATCAGAGTTAAATCCCTGTAATGGCGATGGGCTGGACATACTGCCAGAAGGACAGGAAAAGACCCAGCATAAGACCACATGGAAGATGGGTGAATGGAATTCGAAAGTATGCGGGAGTGACATGGAGGAGACTGGCACAAGACAGACCGTTGTGGAGGATACTTGGGGAGACCTTCGTCCAGCAGTGGATTGATAATGGTAGACAATGATGATGATATATATTTATTATGGTGGACCTAGCACACTTGAGAAGGATGGTCCACCACGGAATAGACCTGGACTTTCTAAAGGGCGTATGAGAAGGAGATCTCGGCTGAGTGAATGTAAGATTGGTGTATGCAATACTAGAGGCATAAATGGTAAGATGAGTGAGGTGATTGAGGAGATGAATAAATATAGACTGGATGTGCTGTGTGATAGTGAAACCAAAAAGAAGGAAATTGGAGTAGAAGAAGTGAATGGCACGGTGAGTGTGTGGTCTGGAGTATTGGATAATGTGAGAGGACAGGCTGGTGTAGGTGTGATTTTAAGTAAAAAGATGAAGAACAACTTGATTCACTATAGTTGTGTAAGTGAGAGAATTCTCTGGATTCGTTTGAAAGTGAAACTTCAAAGAATTGTAATTGTTGTAGTGTATGCTCCTTGTGGCTCTGAACATTGTGATAAGATGGAAGATTTCTGGAATGAGCTAAAAGCTGTTTTGAGCCAGTTTGGTGCTAAAGGAAAAATTATAATAGCAGGAGATTTCAATGCTAGAGTAGGTGAGCAGAATGCTATTTCTGACAATGTTCTGTGTAAGTTTAATGATCCTTGTGTGAATGATAATGGTGAAAGATGAATTGAACTCTGCATTGAGAATGGTTTGCGTGTATCCAATAGTTTTTCAACCACAAGTATATCCACACATATACTTGGGAAAATCGTACTCTTGGTCAAAAGAGTGCGATAGATTTTGTTGTCTACGATCAGCATCTGAAACACTTAGTTGTTGACACCGGTGTGATGAGAGGTGCGATCATTACTTGGTAGTGTCACGAGTGAAACTTATGTTAGTTGGAGAAAAAGGAATAGGAAGATACCCAGGATAGAAAGAATAAAGGTTGATAGGCTCCTTGAGGATCATCAGCATTATTCTGACTTACTCAGAGAACAACTGAAGGAGCTGAAGTCTGGTGAGAGGGATGTAAAAAAGAAGTGGGAATGCTTTAAGAACTGTGTTGTCACTGCTGCTAAAGAGGTCTGTGGCACCACAATAGTGGGTAACAATAGAGGTGATGCTTGGTGGAATAGTGAGATTAAAGAGGCAGTAAAGAGAAAGAAGGAAACCTATTTGGGGATGTTGCAAGGTAAAGAAAGGCAATTTGGGGATGCTGCAAGGTAGAGTCTCTGTGGATGAATATTGCTGTAAGAAGCGTGAAGCTGCTAAGCTGGTCCTCCAGAGTAAAGCAAAAGATAGGAAGGAGACGGTGGAAAAGAATGAACTGCCTTTTTGGGAAAATAGGAAGTCCTTCTGAAAGCACACGAGACTCAGGAAAAATAGGGGAAATAAAGTTGTAAGTTGTGTGAAGAATGAGATTGGGGAAATGATATGGGAGCCCAATTAGTTAAGTGAAAGATGGGGTGAATACTTTTGCGAGTTATTAGATCAGGAAAGCATAGATGATTCTGAGACAGACGCAGATGATGTCACAATGAGGGATGAAAGCACAGGAAGGATCTCAAGAGAAGAAGTGTGTAAAGCTCAAAAATCTCTTAAGAATGGTAAGGCTTCGGGAGTTGATGGCATAACTGCCGAGATGTTGAAGTATGGTGGTGACCCCGTAATTAACTGGTTAATTGAAATTTTCCAGTTGTGCTGGGAGTTAAGGAATGGTCCCTCGGGATTGGAAGGATGCTATTATTATTCCCTTGTATAAGGGAAAAGGTGATCAGACTGAATGAAAAGAGCTATCGTGGTATTAGCCTACTAAGTGTGCCAGGGAAAGTGTTCGGTAAGGTTGTTATTGAAAAAGTATGGGGTCTTACATAAGAGAAAGTGTTGGATGTTCATAGTGGTTTTATGCCTGGTAAAAGCTGCACTAACCAGATTTTTGCATTACATATGATAATTGAAAAGTATCTGGCTGTTGGTAAGAAAGTTTTTGCTGCCTTCATTAATTTAGAGAAAGCTTATAACTGAGTGAATAGGACACTTTTGTGGAAGGTATTGAATGAATATAGTGTTACTGGAAATCTACTTAATAGTGTAAAAGCCATGTATGCTGGTAGTAGAGCTTGTGTACGAGTGAATGGTGCTTTATCAAAATGGTTTTCTATTGGTGCAGGAGTTAGACAAGGTTGTGTAATGCCACCATGGCTGTTTAATATATTTATGGATGCATGCATGTGTGATGCCAAAATAGATAATAGTGGTTTATGTCTTGGTGATATCAGTGTGTGCAGATTGCTGTATGCTGATGACACTGTCCTGTTGGCAGAGAGCAAAAGTGAGTTGCAGAGTATGTTGACTCGGATGCACGAAGCTTGCATGCAATTCAAACTGAGTATAAACAAGGGAAAAACAAAAGTTATGGTGTTTGAGAGAGGAACGGGTAGCACAGAATGTAATGTAAGTATAAATGGCACTGTGATTGACCAGGTGAGTGAGTTTGTGCATGTAGGAAGCATGTTTGACAGAGAGAACAAGTTGGATGGTGAAATCAGTAGGCGAGTGAATTGTTCTTTGAAAGTCATAGCTGCTCTGGGAAGTTTTCACAGGAATGATGGGTTCTCTAGAGAGTCCCGCATGGCTGTGTATGAAACTGTAATTGTTCCTACTCTGATGTATGGCAGTGAAACCTGGGTACTGCAGAAGAAACATAGGAATCGTTTGTGTGCTGGAGAAATGCATTACTTACGTGGGGTTTGTGGCAAGAAACGATGTGATTGTGTGAGAAATGAAGATGTATTGCAGTTGTGTGATGTGAAGCAAAATGTTGTTAGCAAGGTGGAGACCAATATGCTTTGGTGGTTTGGCCATGTTGAAAGAATGAGTGATGAAATGCTTACTAAGAAAATATTTTCAGCCGAAGTGGCAGGAAGGAAAGGCAGAGGAAGGCCAAGGAAGACATGGGTGGATCAGATTCAGGAGTGTCTGCATGAGAAAAAGATTATGAGTATGAAGTATAAAAGATCTTCTGTACGGCGTGTAATGGATATTAGTGAAGCACGAGTTGTATGTCAAGATCGCTGTAAATGGAGAAGTTTGATACGACAACAATAAGTAAAAATATCTGGAAGTTTGTATTTCTTCTTGGAGCTAACCTCAGAGAACAGCTTAGTGATATGTATGTATGTATGATGTTGTCTTGGATGCACGAAATTTGCATGAAATTCAAACTGAGTATAAATAAGGGAAAAAAACAAATTATGGTGTTTGAGAGTGGAACTGGTAGCACTGAATGTAATGTAAGTATAAATGGCACTGTGATTGACCAGGTGAGTGAGTTTGTGTATTTAGGAAGCATGTTTGACAGAGAGAACAAATTGGATGGTGAAATTAGTAGGCAGGTGAATTCTTCATTGAAAGTCATAGCTGCTTTGAGAGGTTTTCACAGGAATGATGGGTTCTCTAGAGAGTCCCCCACATGGCTGCATATAAAACTGTAATTGTTCCTACTCTGATGTATGGCAGTGAAACCTGGGTACTGCAGAAGAAACATAGGATTTGTTTGTGTGCTGGAGAAACGAGTTACTAAAGGGGTTTTGCGGCAAGACACGGTCTGATTGTGTGAGGAATGAAGATGTTTTGCCGTTGTGTGATTTGAAGCAAAATGTTGTTAGCAAGGTGGAGACCAATATGTTTCGGTGGTTTGGCCATGTTGAAAGAATGAGTGATGAGATGCTTACTAAAAAAATCTTTTCAGCACAAGTGGCAGAAAGGAAAGGCAGAGGAAGGCCAAGGAAGACATGGGTGGATCAGATTCAGGAGTGTCTGCATGAGAAAAAGATTATGAGCATGAAGTATTGAACATCTTGTGTATGGTGTGTAATGGATATCCGCGAAGCCCGAGTTGTATGTCAAGATTGCTGTAATTGGAGAAGTTTGATACGACAACAGTAAGTAAAAATATTTGGTAGTTTGTATTTCTTTTTGTAGCTAACCTTTGAATCTCAGAGAACAGCTTAGTGATATGTATGTATGTATATAGAATCCAATGCACTAAATGTGCTTTGGCTGTCAACTGTCTTTAAACTGTGAAGTTAATGACAACTTTATCTTCATCATTGCAATAATAACTCACTAATACAGTGAGAACTCTCATTAAATTGTTGCTGGTGGATTCATCAATATTCAATGAAAAAAAAAAAAAAAAGAATTGTAACTTACTTACAGTTTCGGCAAGAAAAGTCTGTGCCAATCCAAATCTCATTTTCATAGGGGCAGATGTACGATCCATTGAAAGATTAGCAAGGGCTTTTGGATCTTGTGATAACTGTTTTGCAAGATCAATAAGTACTGGTGCGACAGTAAATGGCAAACTATGTTCAGCCAAAACTCTCCAAAACAGTTGCTGGGGCATTAAGTGTGCGAGTAGAAACAGGAACCACGACGGGTCTTAGTGTGTTTGTATATGAAGATACATCACTAGTGCTAAAAAAAGTTCTCGGGACTTCATAATTTTTAGTAACAGCTTCAACCATTTGCAAGTGTTTTCCACTATTAATGTGCCTTAACAGTGCATTCCAACCCCTACTTCGGTAAAAAAATTGGTAATTACACAACAAACACAATGCTTTTCCAGGAACATTAATTTTTCTTATAAACTCAGAAAGAGTAACGTTTTTTTCCCGTTTTCTTCAGCTTCAGTACAACTTTTTCTTCAAGCCACTCCCATCAAAATCGTTTTTTTTACGTTTTTGTCAACTTCTTTCAATACCCCAGCATCACAGCTATTAATTACAGACATAGTTAAAAACTCAAAGTTTGACGTTTACTATAAAACAGTAAATTTTAGAGAAAGAAACTAGCATGGAGTGCGATCACACAAAAACATTTTCATTTTGAAGTAAACTTTTAAACAAATACGAAATTTCGTTATAAAAATACTGCAGAATCACTGTAGTCTCCAAAACTTCAAAGCGCAAAGAAGGCGGAATTATGGGCATTGAACACATTGCATTACAGATGACACTTTGCCCGTTTTAAACAATTAAAAGATTTCGTTGTTATAGATACTGCAAAATCACGGGAGACATCGAAGCACGAAGAAGTGAGAAGTATGGGCATCGACACACAGCATTACAGATAATACATTGACACTTCGTCAGTTTTGAACAAATAATAAGAAATTTCATTGTTAAGATACTGCAAAATCACAGGAGTTCCCATATACTTTGAAGCACGCGTATGACACTTTCACCCGCCAGTGAGAGAGAGACGGTTCGTAAAGTCCAATCCCATGTGAACAGAACTTTTCTTTCTCATTGGTACCTGCGTACAATGGCTCTGCGCTCCACCCAGTCTCTCAACTGATTTTGCCCCCCGGCAAATAAAGCAGTAGAAAGGATGGAGGTGAACTGAAACGGAGTGTTCCCTTAAGAATACTCATTTCGAGGGCGCCGAGATGTTTCGCAGCCAACGCGTTGGCTGCAGGAGCTACTGGTTAGTCACGCAGCAACAGAAAAAGTACGCCTTACAACTGAAATATCGCTACCTACCCAACAAATATTTCTTGCCCCGATTTTTTTCCCTCCAACATATCAACAACCGCAAACTTTTTTCAAAAGCCTGAGACGCAAATAAACGACAGGTTTAGCGGATTTCCGCTAATTAGCGGAAGAATCACATGCCTGCATCAAAGGGAAAAATAATTTTTTTAAATCAGATATTTAGAAGAAAATATATGAAATAAAATGTATTTTGAATTCAACAGGCTCTTCATTTACACTCTCTAGCAGCAAACTTGTACATTGGTAAAAAAACTGGAATGCAAGGATCATCACAGAATTGTATAAAAATAAAATGTACCTGCGTACACAAGCCCTGAAACAGAAAACTTGCAGCAAACCCGCACATCAGAATAACAATAGAATAAGATAATTTAAAGAAAAATTAATATAACAATAAATAATTATTAGAACATTACAGATTCCAGAGAGGACAAAAGTACATTATGACTGAATGCATAAAATTGTGTGTAAAATAAACCTTAAGGCCAAAACTTTAAAATATTGGACTATGAACCTCAGAAAAACAAGATACTAATTCAAGAAAGTTTTTATATCTAGAAAAGCAGTTCCGTCAATGAACCTTCAAAAATTATAAATAGCATTTTCAACAACTTAATTAAAAAATAGTAGACTTATAAAATACATAAGGAAAATATTTTAATTTCATAACTGGCAAGTGCAACATGAACCTGGCAATAAAATTTAAATTCTTTCTGCGTAAATGAAATTTTTGTTACAGTTCCTGTATATTGAGAACAGGCCTTGATAAAATCAGAGGCCAGAAACGTCTGTAAAAACAAAAGAGCTCACTATCGGAAAATGTCAAAAATAGTTGAACATTCTCATGTTAAGATATAATTAAATATATTAATCTGAGCAAAGCCCCGAGTAAGTGTTTTAATTGCTGTAAATAACATTTTTATTTTTTTAATCTACAAGCAAAAACTATCAGCAAAATCTGCTAATAATTTGGAAACTATCTGCGTATATGTGTACCTCTATATTCTATGACTGGATCATTTTCACATTTCAAGCTTTCCCATACAAAAATAATTTTACAAATCTAACTGATAGTTGGTTGGTTGGTTAGTAGATTTTAATGGCGCAAGGGCCAAGGTTGGCCAAAGAGCGCCAAACAAAAGACATCAAAAGAGAACAAAATCAGTAAAACACGTACAAAAGGTTGAAAACAGGCTGATGTGGAAAAATGAAATATGAGAGTGAACAAGTTAAAATCTAGAAGAGTTTAAAAAAAACAATTTCTTGTAAAAACGAAAACACTGCTCTCATGTCGCAGGCTTCGCCAATAATAGTTTGCAGCGTAGCTGCTCCCTCGTCCAACAGATGAGAGTGAAAATGGCGAAAACGATGATCACAAAACTGAACACAAGTACACAAAACATGAAGGACAGTGAGAAGACAGTTGCACGCCATAACACACCGGGACACCCTCGCCACACAGCAAAAAGTGGTGAGTAAAACGACAGTGCCCAATGCGGAGACGTGCAAGAACAACTTCCTCACGGTTCTTCCGCAAACTAGACTTCCAAAGTCCGATCTGTGGTTTGATAGAATGCAGCTTATTGCTGCCCTGCTGAGACCACAGGGACTGCCACTCGTCCAGGAGAAATGTCCGGATCAAAGGTCTAAAATCGCGGAAAGAAAGTGGCAGCCGAGCTGGCGACATGGAGGAAACAGACGTGGCAGAGAGATCTGCCAGCTCGCTACCCCGGATCCCAACATGGCCAGGAACCCAACAGAATCGGACCAGGAAGCCATCACCCTCCAAAGTTCCAAGAAGACGACGGACATCACGGATGACTGGTGAGTCCGTGTCCTTTGGAGAAGATAAAACTTGGATGACGGACTGGGAATCAGAGCAAACCATAGCGCGACGCTGTGATCAAGACTGTACGTGGCACAAAGCGAGGTGTACCGCACGCATCTCTGCCGAAAAGACGGTGGATTAAGGCGGAAGCCTCTCAGCATGTGAGGCATCGCCACACACAAAAGCGGATCTAACGACATCCCCGGACTTCGAGCCATCGGTGAACACAGGCACGAAATCCGGGTAGACAGACTGTAATTCAGCAAAGAGCTGCTGGTACACGAGAGCAGGAGTGGACAACTTTGGCCACACACAAAGAGAAAGGTCAGCCGTTGCTTGAACAGGCTGCCAAGGAGGTTGGTTGAAAAAGGTGGTCAAACCAATCCTGGACAAGTTTAGACCAGCTTCGCGCACTATGGCAGACATACGAATCCCGAATGTCGGAACACAGGAGGGGCGGTGGGAAAACAAGCGGACACAGTTCGGTTGGAAGATGGAACCATGCAGTGGATGATCAGGAAGAGATTTCAGTTTTGTATAGAACTGAATAGACAGCTGCTTACGACAGATGCATAACGGCGGCTCATGAGCCTCCGCATACAGGCTATGTACGGGAGGGGTACGGAAAGCACCAGTACATAGCCGCAATGCCTGGTGATGGACGGGGTCCAAAGGCTTTAAAAACCGATGGACGTGCTGAACCGTACGTAACACATCCGAAGTCTTAACTTTGACCGAATGAGAGAGTGGTAAATGCGAAGCATTGAGCACCTGTCAGCCCCCCCAAGATGTTCGAGAGAGGACCTTCAGGATACTCAATGACTTTGTGCACTTCACCTTCAAAGACAATGTGAGGCCGGAAGGTGAGCGCTCGGTCAAAAGTTAGCCCAAGGAACTTGGCTTCTGACACCACAGGGATGGTAGAACACCCCAGATATAGGCTGGGGTCTGGGTGAAGACCCCGTTTGCGGCAAAAATGCACGCAAACGGTCTTCTGCGTCGAGAAGCCAAATCCATTTTGGGAAGCCCAGTGAGATCTTGGTAATGGCAGACTGGAGCTGTCTCTCGATGGTGCGCATGTTAACAGAGGCGCAAGAGATCTGCAGATCATCCACGTACATGGTTCCACGAACCGTCGGAGGAAGCAGTTTGAATATGTAATTCACACGAAGGATGAACAGAGTGACTGATAAAATGAAGCCTTGAGGTACACCCTGTTCTTGCGGGTACAACGCAGAGAGGGTCGACCCAACGTGCACACGGAAACTCCGGTCCTGGAGAAATCCGGCGATGAAAAATGGTAAGTTTCCCCGCAATCCGCACTCGTGCAGATCACGGAGAATGCCGTATCTCCAGGTACGATCATAGGTTTTCTCCATGTCGAAGAACACGGAGACCATGTGCTGACGCCGGATAAATGCCTCCCTGACAGATGTCTCAAGGCGAAGATGATGATCGGTGGTGGAACGATATCTGCGAAATCCACTCTGATGAGGTGAAAAAATGTGATGAAACTCCAAATAAAAAATGAGTCGAAAATTAATGATACGCTAGAGGACTTTGCAAAGGCCTCATAGCAATTGGCCGGTAGTTCAACGGGTTGGTGGGAATTTTACCAGGTTTGGGAACAGGAACGACAATGGCAGTGTGCCAAGATTTGGGAAAAACATGCTCTTGCCAAATCCTGTTAAACAGGATTAGCAGACATTCAAGAGAGGACGGAGAAAGGTGCTTCAACATCTCGTAATGGATGTTATCTGGTCTGACAGATGTCCGGCCGGACCTATTTAGAGCGGTCTTCAGCTCCACGGCAGTCAGTGGGCTGTTATAATCTGCGGAAGAAAACGGTCCAAAAGAAATCTTGGACCATTCAATCCGCGGCTGTAACTGCCGGAACGAAGCAGAGTAATTGCTGCTGCTGGACACCGAAGAAAAAGCGGTGCCCAGACAGTCAGCAATACCCTGAGCGTCAGCAACCGTTCCTCCATCACTCTCAAGAATGGAGATTTCCCCAGATGGGTACTGTCCCCGAATCTTACGGATCCTGTCCCAAACGATCTTAGGGCTCGTACTGGTGTTAATCCCGGATACATATTGTATCCAGGGCTCCCGTTGACTATGCCTACGAACCAATCGCGCGTAGGACTTGGCTTTCTTGAAAGCAAGTAGGTTCGCGTCGGTGGGGTACCGACGAAACCTACCTCAAGCTCGATGTTGGGCCTGACGAGCTGCCATGCAAGTGGAATTCCAAGGTCTCGGGCAACGTGGAAGTTTAGTCGACGTCCTGGGGATGGTAAGTTCTGCCGCTTGCACAATACAATCCGTTACCGCCGCAACAGCGTCATTGACCGTTCCCGTGGATGTGTCCCACTTGGCTCGATCAATATTCCATCTAGCAGGGCAAGTAGGGTAACGGTATCCCGCCACAAGCTAGACGGAGAAAGATGGGAAAGTGATCGCTGCCAAGGAGATCACCAGACACGCTCTAGGACCAGTCAGGATATAAAGATGGTGAACTCAGAGACAGATCAATGGCTGAGTACGAGTGGGTGGGTTCACGAAAATAAGTGACTGCCACGGTGTTGTGGAGACAGAGGGACATGTTGGAGAGAAGGGACTCAACAACACGGCCCCTGGAGTCACAAGTGGTAGAACTCCACAACGGATTGTGTGCATTGAAATCTCCTAAGAAAGGAGGCGGCAGCTGGTCAACTAAATCTTCCAGATCCGAAAGGCTTACAAGCTTCATTTGGTGGTATGTAGATGGAACACACCGTGAACAGAGACTGCCACTGCCCGCAAAGTCGTCTGAAGGGCAACTGCAGTGACAGGAACACCACGAGGAACAACGACGGCCACTCCTCCGCAGGCGATAATGCAGTCTTGTTGATCTTTGCGGAAAAGGGAATGTCTCCGCAGCGAAGGAGTGTCCGTCGTGCGAAGCTTTGTCTCCTGGAGACAAACACACACAGGTGTGTGCGAAGACAGTAAGCCTTTCAAATCATCAATGCGTGATCGCAGACCTCTGCAATTCCACTGAATGAGTGTGGCCATAATGAAAAATGAAATGAAAGAATGAAAAAGACAGACTACTAGAAAGTCTCAATGTCGTCCATCACCTCCAATCCATCCGCAGTGTCTGGAGGTAACACAGGGCTGTGTTTACCCCGTGTTGAGAGGTGGTTTTTGCCTGCTCTGTTTCGGGGAGGATGAACCTGGTTTCACCTTTTCTGGCTTCTTCTTTTCAGTGCCCTGGGTCCCTGTGATGGCCGAAGATGTTTTCGGCATAGAGGGAGGTTTACGATGTTGATGTCGCCTTGGAAGCAATGCGGCGAGACTTCAGCGCCTCCAATCCAGCAGCAACGATGTCCTCAAAATCATAAGGACGCCGCGCTTGGATGGTCACCTCAGTCTGGACCGCCACTGAAGCCTTCTGCACCACAACTGAAGCATAGGACCGCCGGCCTGGTTGTAAAGGGGCGATCTGCCATCTAGCCTCGGGATAAGAGAGATGCTCAGTTGTCTTTAGGCATTGGATAGCCTGTTCCACTATCCACTTTGGACACTGCTTAGAAGAAGCAGGATGAGACCCTTCACAGTTGACACAATGATCAGACTCTGCAGAGCATTCCGCCAAAGAGTGTTCTGTGGAACCACAGCGACCACACTTTGCAACATTACGGCAAGACTGCTGGGAGTGACCGTAATGCTGGCACCTGAAACATCGCAAGGGGTTCGGGATATACAGCCGAACATCAAGCCGTAAATAACCTGCCTTGATGGAAGTAGGCAGGGTTGGGGAGTCAAAGGTTAGGATGATGTTACGGGAGGGAATAGATTTTCCATCCCGCCTAAAAAGAATCCGCCGAACCCCAATGACATGCTGTTCACCAAGTTCCTCCAGCAATTTCTCATCGCTGCATTCCAAGCAGGTTGTGGGAGTTGACGACACCGCGAGAGGAATTGAGGTAACCCTGGGGAGAAACCTGAACAGGAACGCCAAGCAAAACGGTCGTTTCCAGCAAGGTGGCACTGTGGCGTGGATTAGAGGTTTCCACGAGAAGATCCCCTGAAGGGAGCTTCTTGACACTCTTTGGAGAGACAGCAACGGCCTGCAGAGCCTTGTTGATCCAGAAAGGACTCTTGCTACTTAGGGACTGTGAAGAGTCACCAGATTTGATTAACAGAAACAGAGCATTGCAGTTAGTTGAGACAAGTTTCTTTGTTGAGGAAGGTAGACCTTCCTCCACAGGGCGCTTTAAAGTGGTAGCATGGGAAACACTTTGTGTTGCCATGAACAAGAAAAAAGATTCGTCTGCCGACCTCCCCACCCACTACAGAGCCCAACGAGGGAGAGCCGGAGGTCCGCAAGCCCAAGAGGACGCAAGACACGGCTCTAGGGATAGTCAGCGGATATAGCAAGTTGGTAGGGCAGACATACGCTCGGCATGCACCCAGACTTTCCCGTGACCGGGGAACACCTCTTTGGCATGCCCACCCTACCCCCAAACTCACCCTGCCGAACAAAACGACAAGCCGCTAGAAGTCTGGACGCCACTCACCCACAGACTTCCTGACTAGGAGTGGGTTAGCCCCCAGCCTCCCGTTTAGGGTGAAGCAGAGGGCAAAGAGGAGTGTTGGCATCTGGAGACAACTACAACCCTGCCCCCAGATACCGCAGCCTCCAGCATCCCCGTTTCCACCTGTACGGGTCACTGCACACGGCAAACGTGCAGGTGGGTCTAAGCTAACCAGCTCCGGAAAAACAGAAAATATAACAGAAAAGAGAAAAGACAGGGGAGGGAACGAGGAACAAAACCCGGAGCTGGCGCCTCATCACAACCTCAGCAGCCTACAACTGAGGCGGGAACATGTCAATATATGAACTAAAGACGAAAAAGCAAAATTATAAGAGAAAATCGGCTCGGGCCGTGGGGATGTCATCCCCATCAGCTGGATGAACAGCTGTCCCTTCGGTTATGTAATCGTTAAAGCCGCAGAGGCAAGGGAAACCATCACAAGGTTAGCTCGAGCCGTGGGGGCGCCACTCCCCAAATAACTGGAAAACCAGTTATCCTCGTGCGGGGAACTAATAGTTGTAGAGATATGGTGTCCCCGGCCGGACAAAGTGATAACATAACATGATCTTTATTTTTACAAAAGACATGCTAATAATGCTGCTTCAATACTGTTAACAGACAAGAAAACCAACAGCCCCCCCCTCATTTGAAGATGATGGGGATGGAAATTTGTCAGACATAAGTTATATCATTCATCCTCAACTACAAGACATCAAACAGGGACAGAAGGCAGGAATGGATAAAATTCCACGACATATAACAGCATTTTAAGACATTTTCAGGACAACATGGACTTCCAGGCTTTTCCAAGATAACCAGGATGCATATGAACATGATTGATGGAAAGATTAAAAACAGTCAAGCAAAAATGGAGTTGGTTAAAAGTATATTTATAAAAAAAGATTAAAAAATCTTCTGATACTATATTTCGTGACATAATCATAAATATGATTTTTGATGTTTGATGTACATCTGTGGGTAAGTTGAAAACTTTCTGCAAACATTAACCCAACTCTTCACATTTCAGCCAACTTTTAAGAAGAGGCAACATCAGGTGGGAGAAAAACATTACGACCCCCTCCCAATTCTACATTTGAATAGCTTCCACCATGGTGGTACACACAAGGGCATGTGCAGGGCTACATATCTGCGACACATACAGTATCCATGAGAGCTGAAATGGTGGTTCAATGGAAACAAAAGGATAAGATTTGATTCCCTTGGAAAACAGGGTCAAATCATATCCCATCATCGGATACAGAGCAAAGGGTGGTAGTACAGTACAATTCCGAAAATCCGCACAACTTGGTTCCAAAGGTTGTGCAGATTTTAGAATTTTGTGGTTTTACAGAACCTGTGTGTGTTTACTAGTACATATGTACTGTAAACACACACAGGTTCCCTAAACTGTATAATACTAATTCAAATAGGATGGTATGCATGTACGTATTATAGGCTTTCATTTGTTTAATAATTAGTAGTATTTGGAATTTATGTAGATATATGTACAGTGTTTAATAAGTAAGTAAAATATAGGGAACAAATTCATAATACAGTACTATATTAATTAATTGAATTTTTATTTACAAAATACTGTATATGTCAATCAAACATTCCACCAATGGTAAATTGTTTTAAATTTGGTTTCTCTCATTGAAGTTTTTCACGAAGTCTATAAATCATCATTATTTTCTGTGCTGAAACACATTTCTGCTGTTCTAAAAAAATAATGTATTCTTCTCCCAACAAAATTCCATCGCCTAAGGATTTTTTTTTTTTTTTTTTTTTTTTGGTAGTAGAATCCTCGCTGTCAGTGTCTGAATCGCCCGCCTCTGGATTAATCACACTAGCTATGATTTCATCCATTCAACTATATCTTCTTCTCTAAACACATTCATCATTGACACATTTGCTTGTTTGGCATATGCTAGAAGCTCCGTAGCCTTTGATTTGGCCTTCAAAGCAGTGAAACCTTTGAACTCGTAATCCTCGGGTTCAGAGTCAACAAATATTGATGCTGGCCATCACTTATGCCATGCGTTTAACAGAATAGAACGTTTCACATTGTTTCATGAACCTGCTGTTGAGTACAGACAGTCTTTCATTGTGAAATCTTTAATGAACGTTTTGATTGTTTGAAATGATTTATCAGAGTTCAACAGTTTCTTAGGAATTCTCCTTTGTAGTTTGTAGTCGCACTTTCAACTGTTAACTATGCCCTGTTCAATGGGTTGAATTAATGAAGTTGTGTTTGGGGGTAAGAACATAATTAACATTATTTGAAGTTAAATCTTCAGGATGTGCTGTGCAGTTGTCCCATACCAGCAAAATTTTAGTCTGGAGTATGTCCGACCTCCACACAGTGCCTTCTGGAGTCTTTAACAAAGTGATTATTGAACCAGTCTGTAGCGAGTTCTTTGGTCATCCATGATTTTTTATTACTGCGGTAGATCACAGGTAAGACCTTTATGCCCTTCAAAGCCCTAGGACAAGCACTTTTTCCAATCACAAACGACATACATTTATGATTTCCAGAGGCATTGGAACAAAGAGCAACTGTTACTCTTTCTTTGCCTTCCTTAACACCAGAAGGTCCTGCTTCATCAGCACACACTAGAGTATGTCTTGGTAGACTATGCCAGACAAGTCCAGTTTCATGCATGTTATAAATTTGATCAAGAGAAAGTGCTTCCTCCAGGACAAATTTGGCAAACACATCCAGAAAGTCTTCTGCAGCTACCTTATCTGCCGATTCTTGCACCCCGCAGGATTTCAAGTAGCGAATTCCATGTCTTTGTTTGAAGCGGGATAGCCATCCAACTGAAAAATTACAAGGCTCACCAATCTTCAGTTGCTGATGAAATAGCTTGGCTTTTTCGCATAAGAGTGGACCTGAAATTGGCATACCATCGTTACGCCTTTGCCGAAACCACTCGTAAACAACAGGATCGAGGGTGGAGTTTCTGGCTTCATGCATCGTTTTGGGATCAGCAATTCAAGAATTGCTATCACTCACTGCATAGAATTGCAATATCTTCTCGGTTTTTCTTAATATCGTATACAGTTTGAACAGTAATACCAAAAATCTCCGCAACATGCTTTGGTGCACTGCCATTATCAAGTTTTTGCAATAAGTCCACTTTCTGCTGAATTATTAAAGAGCTGTGCTTTCTCTTTACTCCTACCACTTTCTCAAATTTCTGAACAATTATTCAAAAAATTTCCCCTTAAGACGAGAAACGAGACATAAAAAAACGGATTCTCACAGCATAGGTACCAGAAAAAAATGTAAACACGCAATGCTAAGTTGCCAGATTTCCCGCTTGATATGTGCTGTATTTGAACTTCAATCTCTCAATACTGTACCCCCCCCCCCCAAAAAAAAAAAATTAATTATACGGCAGCTAGATATTTTAGCTGAGTAATGCCCAACTAATGCTAAGCAAGCTTGAAGTGATGGACACAATTGCACAATGAAAGTGCTGATCACTTGTTAAATCTAGCAGACAGCACATTTCTCTGTAGTTGAATAAATTTTATCATTGTTTTGACAATACAGTAAAGTAATTGTATCGCGGTAAACATCATACATACATATATGCATGCACCACCACCCCTTTTAATTTCACCAGTGTGCGGCACTGGGGTTTGAAGTGCGTGAATTATTTGACATTCATCAACTAGCAACCCCGTCCCTGCGTGACACATTCTGTCCATTGTTCACACATATCACTAAGCTGTTCTCTGAGATTCAGAGGTTAGCTCCAAACAGAAATACAAACTCCCAGATATTTTTATTTATTGTTGTCGTATCAAACTTCTCCATTTACAGCGATCTTGACATACAACTTGTGCTTCACTGATATCCATTACACGCCGTACGCAAGATCTTTTATACTTCATACTCATAATCTTTTTCTCATGCAGACACTCCTGAATCTGATTCACCCATGTTTCCTTGGCCTTCCTCTGCCTTTCCTTCCTACCACTTGGGATGAAAATATTTTCTTAGTAAGCATTTCATCACTCATTCTTTCAACATGGCCAAACCACTGAAGCATATTGGTCTCCACCTTGCTAACAACATTTTGCTTCACATCACACAACGGCAAAACATCTTCATTCCTCACACAATCATATCGTGTCTTGCCACAAACCCCACGTAAGTAACGCACTTCTCCAGCACACAAACTCGTCCTATGTTTCTTCTGCAGTACCCAGGTTTCACTGCCATACATCAGAGTAGGAACAATTAGTTTCATACATAGCCATGCGGGACTCTCTAGAGAACCCATCATTCTTGTGAAAACCTCCCAGAGCAGCTATGACTTTCAAAGAAGAATTCACTCGCCTACTGATTTCACCATCCAACTTGTTCTCTGTCAAACATGCTTCCTAAATACACAAACTCACTCACCTGGTCGATCACAGTGCCATTTAGAATTACATTACATTCAGTGCTACCCATTCCTCTCTCAAACACCATAACTTTGGTTTTTCCCTTATTTATACTCAGTTTGAATTGCATGCAAGCTTCGTGCATCCGAGTCAACATACTCTGCAACTCACTTTTGCTCTCTGCCAACAGGACAGTGTCATCAGCATCTGCACACACGGATATCACCAAGACATAAACCACTATTATCTATTTTGGCATCACGCATGCAAGTGTCCATAAATATATTAAACAGCCATGGTGACATTACACAACCTTGTCTAACTCCTGCACCAATAGAAAACCATTTTGATAAAACACCATTCACTTGTACACAAGCTCTACTACCAGCATACATGGCTTTTACACTATTAAGTAGATTCCCAGTAACACTATATTCATTCAATACCTTCCACAAAAGTGTCCTATTCACTCGGTCATAAGCTTTCTCTAAATCTATGAAGGCAGTAAAAACTTTCTTACCAACAGCCAGATACTTTTCAATCATTGTGCGTAATGCAAAAATCTGGTTAGTGCAGCCTTTACCAGGCATAAAACCACTCTGAACATCCCACACTTTCAAAGATGTAAGACCTCGTACTTTTTCAATAACAACCTTACCAAACACTTTCCCTGGCACACTCAGTAGGCTAATACCACGATAGTTCTTGCATTCAGTCTGATCACCTTTTCCCTTATAAAAGGGAACAATAATAGCATCCTTCCAATCCCGAGGGACCATTTTAAACTCCCAGCACAACTGGCAAATTTCAGTTAATCAGTCAATTATAGTCACCACCATATTTCAACATCTCTGCAGTTATGCCATTAACTCCTGGAGCCTTACCATTCTGAAGAGATTTTAGAGCTTTACACACTTCTTCTCTTGAGATCCCTCCTGTGCTTTCATCCCTCATTGTGACATCATCTGCGTGTCTCAGAATCGTCTCTGCTTTCCTGATCCAATAACTCACAGAAGTATTCACACCATCTGTCACTTAACTCATTGGGCTCCCATATCATTTCCCCAATCTCATTCTTCACACAACTTACAACTTTGTTTCCCCTATTTTTCCTGAGTCTCATGTACTTCCAGAAGGACTTTCTATCTTTCCAAAAAGCCAGTTCATGCCTTTCCACTTTCTCTTTCCTATCTTTTGCCTTACTGTGGCGAACCAGCTTAGCAGCTTCACGCTTCTTACAGCGATATTCATCCACAGAGACTCTACACCTTGCAACATCCCCAAATAGGCTTCCTTCTTTTTCTTTACTGCCTCATCAATCTCACTATTCCAATAAGCATCACCTCTGTTGTTACCCACTATTGTGGTGCCACAGACGTCTTTAGCAGCAGTAACAACACAGTTCTTAAAACATTCTTAAAACATTCTCACTTCTTTTCTACATCCCCTCTCACAAGATTTTAGATCCTTCAGTCGTTCTCTGAGTAAGTCAGAATACCGCTGATGATCTTCAAGGAGCCTATCAACCTTTATTCTTTCTATCCTGGGTCTCTTCCTATTCCTTTTCCTCCAACCAACATTAAGTTTCACTCGTGACACTACCAAGTAATGATCACAGGGATCATAGCATACTTCTGGAAAATTTTAGGTAGGAATTTTAGGACTTTTTAGAAAAATTTTAGGAGTGTATTTCAATAAAAACTAGATGTATATTTGTATACATCTAGTAATTTGTATACATCAATAAAAACTAGATGTATATTTGTATACATCTAGTAAAACAACTTTGTATACATTGTTAAGAGTTTGCTTCACACCCTTCAACCATATATACTGATAGACTGCGCATGACATCAAAATTTCTGGCTCCAACATAAAATCACATGACAACAGTCAAAAAGATGGGTTACACCTGCTGTGCTTATGGTTGCTCTGAGCGATATAGTAAAGAAAGTTCTATGATTTTTCATGGGCAAGAAACGAATTAAATACCTAAGTCAATAAAGTTCAATTACTTAACCAGAAACTTGCAGCTATTGATATAAAAATATAGTAACTTAAGAAAAAGAATGGAATGCATGTTCCAAATTCTTCGCAAATGTTCATCACATTATAAATCACAAAATGTAAACAACCCGATCATGCATGTATATAGCTCATAAGTAAACTTACCTGAAGAGTTTTCATTATATATGAGGCGCATTCACATAATACACCGAAAACACTGAAGTTCTGCAGCGTAAATTAGTAATCATAACAGCATTTTTACACGAAATTTGGAGTCTGATGATGACGTGCCCAATGTTTGAGCCATGGCGGCTTTGATGCAGCTATTGCCAATGTGCAGTCCATTAGTATATATGGTCGAAGTTCACACCCAAATTTTTTGCATAACGTCTAATGTCTAAAAGTTTAAGTATGATTTACTTCTAATGTTCAGTTCTTATCTTTTCACGTGTTATTATCATATTCAAGTATATTTACCACATTCAAGTTTCACTTTGAACATTAATATGCTGTTGAACCAGAAGCAATTCACGATTTTCACAGTAAAAAGTTTTCAGGTTTCACATTAAATTATAATATCCTAAAAAGGTAATTGAAAACCAAGAACTATGTACAATTGTTCACTGAATTACTTTTTTCATATTATTGTTTTAACCTTTTCCTGATTAGCCTATCTTTTTCTGCTTCCACCACAACTAATTTACTTTTAGTTTTCTTTATTTCAGCTGAACCTTGTATGATCAAGTTAGAGGCAACTGCTATTTCAACAGTATTTTGTTTTTCTAAAGCTTTTCTCATTCTTTCTGTTCCCTCTTGAATTACTGCTAGGGAGGCTTCTTCATCTTTTTTAAGCCTATTTATTTCTGCATCATTTTCTTTTATTTTGTCATCAAACTCAGCTTTTCTTTTTTTCTCTAGCTGCTTTTCCTTATTTTCTCTCTCTTTCTGCTTCCTTTCTTTTACCTTTTTTGATTCTTCTTCCTTCAGCTTATCAACATACTCTTTATAAAATTTATGTAAATCACGAACACTATTTAACAAATTTTTTGTTATGGGAACTTTACTTACACATCCATAGTGTTTAATAGCCCATTTAACTATTCTTAATGATGTTATAGTTGAGTTTTTTAAGTTAGCCTTGTCCTTCCTTAACAGAGCAGTGTTAACCGAAAATCCCCTTTCTGCATCAGCATTACCATGAGGTAAAACTAAAATTGACTTGATGAGTTTAGCAAGATTTGAGTATTTTTCTTTTCCGCTAGTCTTTAATACTAAATATATTACGCCAGTAATGATCAATCTGCACTGGAATATGCCCTTCCTCTGAAAATTTCACTAGTTCATCTAGAGTTGGCTTATCGCAATTTAAAAGTTTCCACTCTTCTCTTACTCTATCAATTTGTTCCTCAGAAAGATGCAAAACACTTGAAATTCAGGTTATTTCCAAAAGCCCTTCAGTGACTGAAAGTTGAGTTGACTCTTTCTTTGGTTCTTTTACCTTTAAAACTTCTATGTCTCTTAGCTTTTGATTGCAGAACGGCAAATTTGACTTTAAATATTTTGTGGTAGCAATTAGTGATGATCTTACATCTAAGAGAAATAATTTCTGCCTGGTCTCCTGAACATTCCTGAGGAGATTTTTTGTCTTCATACCAACTTCTAACTCCCCTAGTTTTTTCCATGAATTTTTGTTTTCAAAATCTACATTCTTTAGGTCTTCTCCAAATTTCCCTGCAATAACATCATCTTGGATAAACTGAGCCATAACATTCCTCATTAAAGTATTTAAATCAGAATATAACTGGTGTATTTTTGGTTCTTCACTCTGATAACATAATGAAAACTTTTCAAAATTTTTGTGTGAAAATGAAATTAATGCTAAATAGCAAGGAGTTAGCTCATTTTTCAGGAAACAGTGAATTCTTTTATACCTTGCCGAATTGCGTAGTAGTTTTTCAAATATTTTTTGAGATGACAAGAAGTTTAAAAAATATTCTGTAATATTTAGCCATTGATCCAAGAGCCTCTGGGCTACAGAACCAACGGTTAACCATCTGTTGCTGACATGACTCAAAAGAAATTTGGCTGTGACCAATGTTATATCCTCGACAGATTTATAATCCTCTCGTCTTGCAGCACTACTCTTTAAAAAGTAATACATATCAGTAGCAAATTCGTCAAAATCTATATTTAAGCTTGTCAAAAAAATTTTAAATGCATTACTAACAACATGCAGGTTGCAAAAACCTAGTTCCAAAGATTTCTGGCCTGTTTCTTGTTTTACAACTTCATTGAATTTGCGTAAAAAGCACTTATTTACATTTGGGCTGTCCATGGATACACAAATAATTCTGTTCAGTGAAATATTGAAGGATGATAACACATCAAGAATTTCTTTTAGCAAAATATCTGCTGTTGCATGACCCAGAAAAACGCTTGTTAGGTATCGGCAAGAAACTGAATTTATTTCTGAAGACCAGTACCTGAGATACACATCCAACTGCTATAGTAACCTTTCCTGGGCTACTAGATGCAATGTCTTTTTTCAAATCCTCTCCAAAATATTTTGACAATCCATGTGATATCACATAAGCAACTTTTTTCTTTAAGTTGCATTTTGGCTGCAATAGCAGAATCAGGAAACATTTCTTTGAAAAGTTCAACTGTTTCAGTGCATGAAACAAAAGACATATTGTCCTTAGCAACTTTCAAGGCCCATAATGCTTCGGCTTTAGCCAACTGTAAATCATGACTCAGTACTTCACTAATATTTGTTTTGGGCTGAAGATCCTATCCTCCAAAGGCTTTCAAGGATGGACTTATTTTGAAATTTACTTTGAAATTTCTGCAAATGTTTTTTTTTCCTTTATGATGCGCTTTTACTTGTGAAAAGCCATTATTAGAAATGTTGAAAATTTCTGAACACAATATACACTTAGCAGAAAATATTGTTTCAGTTTCAGAACACCATTCTTTCAACTTCACTCCGTCCAATTCTTTGGCGAGCCACGCATCTTGAAATTTCGTTTTGGATTTAGGCATCTTAAAGACTTGTATTACTAACCAGAAAATGAAAGGGAAGTACAAAAACACGTTCCAATATTGCAAAACCAGACAACTTCCCGAAATTTAGCTGCGAGGATGTCAGAAGATAAAAAAAAAAAAAAAAAAAAAAAAAAAGCAGGTCACCACTAGAGAACTGAACCTGCACACAGCACAGAGAACACCATAAAAGATGCAAAACCAGAAACTATCGTACGCATCTCACGCAAGTTCAGTCAAAGCGAGTCGGAGCCCAGATATATTGCGCATCGAAGGTCGCTGTCGCCGACGCACGATCGAAGGTCAATGATCACGTGCTCTACTGCCTGCCACAATAACACTCAGCTACCATCCCATCGTCATTACCGGAGGTTACGGAAGGAGACCACATATTTCCTCTTTGCTTCCACCCACCTGCGGTTTACAATAACAAAACATCAGCAGAAAGAGGAGGTTTTTTTTTTTTTTTTTTTTGATTGGAGGTTTAACGACCACCGTGAGCAACTCAATGGGCTATAAGCAGTCGCCCGTCCCTAATGTTGGGTCACTGGTTCCAGGGAAGGGAGAGAGCCAGTGACGTAAGACAAACACAACAGCCATGCCCGACCGGGATTCGAACCCGGACCCCTTACGGACGAATGATCAGAGGCAGAGGAGGTTCCACAAGGCATGTACAAAAATAAAGTACGATCTTCTGCGTGCCACGGAGTTCGTCTGCAAAGCGCAAACCAGGGGTGAAAATGACCCCTCCCCTTTTCCCTTAGATCTCTTGTTACTCTCGAAAACTGTCCGAAGGCAAAAAAGTGGAGCGCCCGCCCAGAAGCAAGTGCATCTCGATGACGTCATTTTCTCTCCCTTCAGCAGCACAGCATATAGGCTGTGTTTCTACAATAAAAGGTCTTTTACCTTACCTTAATGGTAAATTTATTGGCGTTAATAACGGTTGTATTTTTAATAAGCTTGCGAAAATTTTAGGAAGAATAGCAAATTTTAGGTATAATTTTAGGAATTTAAGGAGGGTCACAAAATATTAGGAATTTTAGGAGGAATGCGATCCCTGTGATCAGAACCAACATCCGCACCTGTCATCACACGGGTGTCAACAACTAAGTGTTTCAACCGCTGATCGTAAACAACAAAATCTATCACACTCTTTTGACCAAGAGTATGATTTTCCCAAGTATATGTGTGTATATACTTGTGGTTGAAAAATGCATTAGATACACACAGATCATTCTCAATGCAGAGTTCAATTAATCTTTCACCATTATCATTCACACAAAGATCATTAAACTTACACAGAACATTGTCAGAAATTGCATTCTTCACACCTACTCAAGCATTGAAATCCCCTGCTTTTTAACTTTCTCTTTAGCACCAAACTGGCTCAAAACAGCTTTTAGCTAATTCCAGAAATCTTCTTTCTTATCAGAAGGTTCCGAGTCACAAGGAGCATACACTACAACAATTACAATTCTCTGAAGTTTCACTTTCAAACGAATCCAGAGAATTCTCTCACTTACACAACTGTAGTGAATCAAGTTGTTCATCTTTTCACTTAAAATCACACCTACACCAGCCTGTCCTCTCATATTATCCAATACTCCAGACCATACACTCACCGTGCCATTCACTTCTTCTACCCCAATTTCCTTCTTTTGGTTTCACTTGCACACAGCACATCCAGTCTATACTTATTCATCTCCTCAATCACCTCACTCATCTTGCCATTTATACCTCTAGTATTCCATACACCAATCTTACATTCACTCAGCCGAGATCTCCTTCTCATACGCCGTTTAGAAAGTCCAGGTCGATTCCGTGGTGGACCGTCCTTCTCAAGTGTGGTAGGTCCACCATATCCCACACTTGAGTCATTCTTAATATTTCTTTTTGTCTTTTTAATCAGGTAAGTACATCAGTGTGGGGGATTAGCCCACAGCTGAGGGTTCCAGTTGGTCATTTAACCTAAGGATTCTGGAACAAAACCCAGTGAGTTGGGGTCTTTTTGCCAATGTCACACGGAACTAGCTTGCACCTTTCCAAGATTCACAGAGGCCCTAGTTGCTGTTGTGTGTGCCATTGTTACCATGGAGCGCCCCGAGGAGGCAAACCCATCGCTCACTACGACCGCCCTATCTGGTAATGATGCTACTTGAAATTTCAAAAATTCACTTTCTATGGCATCAACAGCTTCAGGAACTGTTTCATTCTCACACCTTAATAGGAGACATGGGAACATATCTATTAGATTGAACTGAAGAAAAATTAGGCTGCTCTTTTCTAGAAATATCAGAAACTTGGACATGATTTAACATTTCCAAGTTCCATGGAAGTTTAGATTATACAGTCATAGATAACCCTTAATAAAATAATTTGTAACTATATATATAAAAAAAAAATTCCTGCTTCTCAGTGCTAACTGTTTTAATCAATTCTTTGGTTTCAAAACAGACTGCTAACTCTGCGTTGTCTTTTTGGTTCTATTTAATATGAAATGTTTATTTTGCTTGCTTAATAACACTTACTTTTACATATCTAATTAGTTCATTAAAAAGACTTTTAATATTGGATTTAAGTGTATGCACACGAAGTTCCTCCTGCTGAAACATTACCCGTATATTGTATTTTTCTAAAATGTTTGTAACATGGCAAAGAAACAGCGCATAAGCGTGATTCACAGTTAAACTCAAGGTAAAAAAAAAAAAATCCTCTCTTGCTTATTTAATACATTTTTAGATCTTTTTCGTGTAGGTCTTGTCGCTTTTTAATTATATGCATTTGAGATGTTTTATCATGTTCAGTGTTAACTGTGGTCATTTTAAATTTCTTATTAACAGAAGTCAAATTCACATTTTTCCTCTTTAACATTTTATTGGGTTTAAAACTTTGATTTTGGATGATTCAATTTTGGAATGGTATACGAACCAGTTCTTGGAGAGAAACCAATCTTTTTTTTTTTCATTTTCATTAGAACACTCTTCTTTAATAAAAAATAAAGTTAAGCATCACCACTGCTGTAACGACCTGTCATGGCATCTACCAAGTGAAAGCCACAGAGTGCAGCCATGTTTTAAAATCTTTTGCGTTTCAACATCACATAACTCTCAAATTTCGGCCAAAGCCTGTTTCCTTTTAAAACTTTTTTTTAGAAAATAATATGTCAGTTAAAAGTTCATGAATTAGCACAGGTAAGCTTTCAGCAGATTTTTATGCTGCCAAATTAACCAAATGGCATAAACACCCAAATGCAAAAATATTTGGCTGCTTACCTTTTAAAAATGCTGCAACTCCTTTTTTCTTTGCCAATCATTACTGGTGTGTTGTCAAACGATAGAGCAAGACAATTTTCACACGCAATTCTGTATCGTTGAAATTCATCACTTATTAATTTGGCAAAGACAACAGCTCAGTTTTTATCCCATTTAACAATTCCTTAAAATACGTTATAACGATCGGATACAACCGATCATCACCGCTATGGCTTGCAGGAATAATTCTTTGCATCTTTTGAATCTGGAAACATCGCTTGAAATGATGAGCAAGCATGGTCCACAGTAGCTACCAGGAGATTATGTTCCAAAATAAAAGATGTGAATACTTTTGCTTGAGTAGTCTGCAACTCCCTTATTCACAGTTAAAAACTGACTTAACAGGTTTTGTAGACTTGAAGGCCTTGAAATTGTCCTTGTGTTTGGCTGTTTTCGAATGCCTAACTACACTGCCGGACAATTGCTAAGGATGGATGACAATAGCAACGATAGCAAAAATAAAATGGAAGGCAGGAAAATGTGGAAATTAGCATAAGTGCGGAATACAGTAAGACGTGTTGTGCGTATGCAAATTTTGGATTGCCAAACTTGTTCGTGACATCATAGCGCTGATAAGAGACATAAAGGATCTGACGCGTATTGACCGTTGTTCAAACGCAAAGTTGAAAGGGAAAGAATCAATTGACGAACTTGCAATTTTCAGTATGTCTTCCCAACATCACCTAGATGATTTTACACGTGGCCGTATTATTGGCAAGATTGAAGAAGGGCGAAAAATAACAGATGCTGCCAGGGAGTTCGACGTCAGCCACAGTGTTGTTTCAAGGCTTTGGAAATCATTTCAAACAAATGGACAGTGTAGCAAACGTCACGGGGGAGGTCGTGTTTGCAGTACGACACCTGCAGAAGATCGGTACATAGTGCTATCAACAAAAAGACACCGGCGCAGCACAGCTAGTGAGGTAGCAAATCAGTTTATGGCTGCTACTGGCAAGCAGATCTCCCGAAAAACTGTCGCCAGACGTTTGCATGAAAGAGGACTATACGCTCGCTGTCCTGTTGTGTTCTTCCCATTGTCCAGACGTCACCGTACCGCCCGTTTGCAATGGTGCCATCAACATCGCAATTGGACTGATAACGACTGGTCTGCTGTCCTCTTCTCAGATGAGAGTAGATACAGTCTATCGTCTGATTGTCGATGACAACTGATCTGGCGTGATAGTGGTACTGCATATTGTCCAGCAAACATACAGGAAAGGGACTGATATATAACATGTAGTGTCATGGTATGGGCTGGCATTATGATCAATGGCCGTACGTCCCTCTATGTGCTTCCAACTGGGACTATGACTGGCCAACGATACATTTATGATGTTCTGCTACCTCATGTTCGCATGTTCCGTGGTGCCGTCGGTGATAGATTCATTTTCATGGACGATAACGCAACATGTCATCGAACAGTTGCTGTCCAGGAGTGTCTTGAGTGCGAGGATATTCAACGCCTCGTATGGCCAGCACGTTCTCCAGATCTGAATCCCATTGAAAATGTGTGGGATGCTTTGGTGAGGAGACTTGCTGGTCGCCAATGCCCTCCAATAAACAAGGACACCCTCATCCGTGCACTGACAGAGGAATGGGATAAATTACCCCAACAGCTGCTTGATAATGTTGTGCAAAGCATGACACGACGTGTGGAATCTTGCATTGCCCTCCATGGTGGCCATATCCCGTATTGACATCTTACGCCGGAACGCGTGCGGACGGTAAATGCATTTTTTTCACATTTACGTATTCTGCACAAAATGGCCTGTTTGTCCCTTGAACACGTTCCAAAGCCTTCTGGATTTCAGAGCAAAATAAATTGTTTTTCTTGTAATGTCCTGGCATTCTGACATTTTATTTCACTTGGCATCCAACCACACTTACTTTTTTTATGCGCTATATAGCCGTTTATGATCCATCCTTAGCAATTGTCCAGCAGTGTATATCTGCATGTCCACCATGAGAGATGGAGATATTGCAGTTGCACACAACACAAAAAATAAGAGGCACTTGTTTTTGATTCTTTTATGAACTCAAACTCCTTGCAATTCTTTATGGAAAATGTTTGACATCGGGCATTCTTCTTTGAAGACATCATTCAAATCAATGTGTGAAAACTAAACAGATATACAGCAAGCGAAAATAAGCAAATTCAGCAAAAATGAATGAAAGACCAAGTGCTCTATCTGCTCCGTGCATCGGTTCTTGCAGGTGTAAGGGGAGGGAGGTAGCTTTGAATAAACGGACGCTCATCCACATTCCAGCACTGAACAATCAGCAGCTTTAAGTATCACGAAGAATCAAAATTATGAATCAATCCCTAATGTCATATTAAATGAGTCTGGATTCGTCCATTGGTTACCAATTACACTTGACTTACTTTATTTCCGGTGGGAGACTAGAGGGAGGGGAATTTGTTAAGAGAAATTGGAAACCTCTGTGAAAAAAAAATCTTTCGAATGGGGAAAAAACAGATTACACGTAAATTTCTCCCAACTTCTGTCCGAAAAGAGGAAAAATGGGGGAAAACCATGACTTATTTTTAAAAAATCGTATTTTTAGCAGCAAAATCATATTATCATACTGCAGTGTGATTTATCGTACGAGGGGGTATCAAAAAGTTTGTGCAATCATCAAGAAATAAAAAAGCTAGTAAAAAAAAATTATTCAGGTACTTGGGCCTTCTCTACATAGGCACCACCCAGTGCCACACATTTCTCCCACCTTTGCTTGACCTTCTTTATCCCTCAGTGTAGAACACCATGGATTGTGCCTGAAACCACTGTTCTACCTCAAAATGACGTCATCAGTGTAATCAAATCGACTCCCACGTAGTGGACATTTCATCTCGGGGAACAAAAAGAAGTCACTTGGTGCCATATCAGGAGAATATGGCGGATGAAGCAATATATTGTATTTAAGATGACTTGCAGTGACGATGGTGTTGACTGCTGAATCAGCTAGTGCATTGTCGTGCGACGTGGACTCCTTGTGTGATCATTCCGTGTCTTTTGCTTTTAATTTGCTCAGTAGGTTGCTATAGTATTCAGAGGTAATAGTTTGACCCTTTTGAAGGTAGTCTGTTAAAATAATACCTCTTTTATCCCAGAAAGCAGAGAGAATCACTCTGGCAGCAGACTTTTGCCCGGGGGGGGGTGAAGAGGGATGCTTCCATTGCTCGCTCATTTCTTTGATTTCTGGATAGAGGTATAACCAACACTTATCCATAGTAATCAAACGGTAAAAAATCTTCAGAATTCGCGTTACAAAGATCCAACATTTTTTGTGTGGATTGTGACCGAGCTTTCTTTTGGAATGGGGTGAGAAGTCTAGGTACCCATCACACTGAGACTTTGGAGATGTTCAATTGGTCATGTATGATTCCCCACACTGACCCATAGCTTAGATGAACTTCTTGACAAAGCATTTCAATGGCTATATGCCTATCTTCAAGGAATAACTTCTCCACTTTGGTCACAACTGTCTTGTCACCTGTCAAAGATGGCCGTACGGACCTTGGTTCGTCACAAATGGTCATATGACCACTTTGAAAATTTATTTTCCACTTTGCCACAATCTCGTATGCTGGACACTTATTTCCATATACATTTAACATTTCTTGATGGATTTTTTAGCTGATTTCCTTGGAGATGAAGGAACTTGATCACACTGCGAAATTCCACTTTCTCCATGATCATGGACTGTTCGATTCCTGAAAAAAGGTGTGTGTGTGGGGGGGGGGGGGGCTGCTAATTATTATTTATGTTGTACAGTATACTGAATGTATATATAACAAAATAAAAAATGGTCTTCGTAGCTTTAATAATTTTGTGTGATTGCACGAACTTTTTGGTACCCCCTCGTGCTAAATACAATAAAATCATAACAGTTGGCAGGTCTGTGGTCATAATGTTTTGCTTCTGCAGTGAATATTAAACAATTACGTACCAATGCCTTTTTAGGATGGGGAAGGGGGTAGGTCACTACAGTTTCTCCAAGGGCTGGGGTCAAACTCGCTCCTTTAAAAAAAAAAACATGAAACACAAAGTTTCAGTCTGGTGATCATGACAGCTATAGAAAACATGTGCTATCCTCCAACAATGATATAAAGCATAACATGAAAACTGGAGTGGGTTATACTGTAGTACTGTTGGAAATGGCCTTGATATTTCATACCATTCAATTTCTCCACAAACAGCTGGAATTTTATTTGCCACTGACTGAGTATAAAATGAGGGTTTAAAGGGTGTGGCTGAATGAACACTGTACATCAGACCCTTTATATTCGGTGAATGCAGTTGTTCCTTGTGAAGTACGAGAGGGTTTTCTGAGGCATTTATATTCAAGGACATTCTCGCTATTTATGTATCCACTGCATCATCTGTAAAAAGTGTCATAGGGTCCACTATAGTGAATATGTTGCAGAAACCAGTAGATTTAAGCCATCCTCCTTGCACAATTGGTGCTTTTCATGTTTCATTATCCCTTTTTTTTTAAATGTAGTATTACACATGTCACAGAAAACCACAAATTCTACACACAGCACTACCTTACAAATTCTGTACTAAACTGTATTCTTTAAAGACGATTTTACTGGGTTAAACTGTTTTCCAAATTCAGTATGAATTCTTGCATATGATATTGGTTTAAAATAATTCTCAGCGATGAAGCTATGTTCCACAAGTGTCGGTCATATTTTGTATCAATAGCTTTCTCCATACACTGCTGTTGTGAACATGTCAAGAGATGTAAAAGTCTAGTGTGCATTCAACTGCAGAGGTGTCAGACATTACATTGAAGTATGTTGTTCCTGGGCAGTTCCACTTCAGCTCTCAACTACAGTATTTGAATTTGAGGTTCAGATTACTTTTAGGACAGATCTGTCAGTAGGCAGAGAGCAAAAGCGAGTTACAGAGTATGTTGTCCTGGATGTACAAAGTTTGTATAAAATTCACTCTGAGTATAAATAAGGGAAACCCACAGTTATTGTTTTTGAGCAAGGGATCATTAGTGCTAAATGCAAGATCAGTACAATACAGCATCAAACCAGGTGAATGAGCTTGTATATCAGGAAGCATATTTGACAGAGAACACACATTAAATGGTGAAATTAGTAGGCAAATGAATTCATCTTTGAGAGTCACGGCTGCTTCAAGAGGATTTCACAGGACTAATGGGTTCTTGAACAGGTCCTGAATGGCTACGTGTGAAAGTGCAATTGTTTCTACTGTGATGTATGGCAGTGAAACATGGATACTGCAGAAGACACATAGAAGTAGTTTATGTGCTGGAGAGATGCAAT
Source organism: Macrothele yani (assembly GCA_039090855.1). Taxonomy (NCBI): domain Eukaryota; kingdom Metazoa; phylum Arthropoda; class Arachnida; order Araneae; family Macrothelidae; genus Macrothele; species Macrothele yani. The sequence continues at coordinate 44,786,608 of CM077024.1, forward strand.
ATTTATGAGGGGCGGTGTCTGCGATAAGATGCAGTCTGATCACGAGAATAATGAAGATGTGCAATGTGAAGCAAAATGTTGTTAGTAAGCTGGAGACAAATATTCAGAGGTGGTTTGGCCACGTTGAGAGAATGAGTAGCGAGATGTTGAGAGAATTTATTCAACCTAAATGGGAAGAAAAAAAGGAAAAGGAAGGACAAAGAAATCACGGCAGGACCAGATTCAGGAATGTCTGCGTGAGAAAAAGACGAGTATGAAAGGTCTCGAGTGAGATGTGAGATAGATGTCACTGAAACTCAAAAGTTTGTGTAAAGATAACTTCAAATTGAGACATTTCATATATCAACAGTAAGTAAATTCTAGTTCTATCAGTTTTAAACTTTTGTTTTGCAGACAAGCTTTCTTCGTGGAGGTAACCTCAGAATATTAGAGAACAGCTTAGTGACATGCGCGCACGTGTGTGTGTGTGTGTGTGTGTGTGTGTTACTTTTAATAATTTCCAGTCATATCTTGAGGAGGGAACTGATTTAGTCATCTTGCAGACCATGGAAGCGTAATTACACCTGTAAGAAACCTGGTAAATATTAACAGCATGAGAATGGTCATGATTCTATTGCAACTTCACATTATCCATACATGCCAAAAATTGGATGATCATTGTGGATGTTTATTACTTTTCATTAACTAATGGCTCATCAAGCTGCCTTCCACCAACATGAGTCCTTTACTTGTGTTTTCTAATGGAAACCTGAAACACAGATGCAAGCAATGCATATCTATCTGCTGTACGAACAAGCACTCCCAGCACTTTCTGACCCTTACTAACCCATCACTTACATTAAAGGCCATTTTCTGACCCTTAAAAACCCAACACTAACATGAAGGCCAAGGCAACCCCAGCCTCCAAATGGCTGCACACAGCACCACTGAAAATGGTCATGGTAATTGCATGAAGGAATAGTGAGCTTCCTGGGCACAAGTTTGTTTTCCTATTATTCTGATTCTACTGAGGCCATTCTCTCAGATGATTTCCCAACACTATTTTAAGCATCTTGTTAAATATGCTTGAGTAAACTTTGAAAGGAACACTAAATAAAATGATGCCACAGTAGTTACTGTTCCTCTCATGCATCATATATGTTGACACCAGGAAAACATGCAGCACAAAAATTCATGAAAATCTGTTTGACAGGTTGATTAAAATGCATGTCCCTTCTTTTAATGAAATTATAAAAAACTTGAGTTAGCAAAAATATACTACCAAAATTATCGGATCTCATGAAAACAACAATCTGAAATCATATCAAATTTGCCAAGTACACTGTATATGCATTAAAATTAATAATTATTTCACTGACGCGTGTTATTTTGAAACAGACCACATCTTCGTGTACTTCCGTAAATTGTCTTAGCTGTAAAATTTACATTTCCTCACAGATGAGTAGAAAATGTTGCAACTGCTTACCTCCCAAAATAAAGCATACCATATATCAATTGGGGGAAACAAAGTAATGCCCTGTACACATAAGTGATAAAGTAAAAACAAATGCAGCACAGCAAGAGGGTGCCAAATTATTACTCACAGTGCTGTAATAACAAAAACCAGCCACTCAAACAAACACAACTTCAAAAACTGAAAATACTTAAAAATTATTCTTACAAATATGACCCTAAAAGATCACATAATGCTTAGAAAAACAAACAAGGATTTCAATGCTTGAATTTAAAACAATGAAATACAAAATTTTCAAGAAATTTTAATGATTCAACCAAAAAACAGACAAAAGAAATTCTTTGAATCACTGAAACAAGGGTAATTAACTATATACCTGAAAAAATAGGTGCAAAATTATTTACTAACCCAACTTTCACAACACTGCAAGCTGAGTATTTTCCAGTTTTTTGATGGTGCACAACAACAAATTCTACTTTATCACCAGGTTGCAACGTAGTCCCACCTTTAACTTCTGACATGTGGAAAAACAGCTTCTTCCCTTCTTCAGCTTCATATGACAGGAAACCAAAATTTCCTTTGATTGTGTCCACTGTTGCCTATAAATTAATTTGAAAACAGGATCAGAGATAATTTGACAATAACAAGTAAACAAACCTAAAAAAAAAAAAGGGAAAATATTAACACAACAGGTACAAAACAAATACCATAACAATGAGAAAGCATGTTTTGTTTACACCAGGAAATCACAGACTTCTCCCTTTAAAACGTGAAATGTTCGTCGTCACAATATTTGAAAAGAAACAAAATTAACAGTTTACCAGCCTCCAATTCCCAAAATATATTTGTTTCACTGGAGAGGCTCCACAGTCTACCTAGATTTCACTATTACAAACATTTATGTGAACAAAAATGTATTTTTTATAAGATACATATTTAAATTTTTCTGTAATATAGTGCGAAATGTATGTATAATGTTTTCATAATTTTCGTCGAATTTATTCAAAATAAAACTACCCTAATAAAAGAAGACACTAAATGCAATATTGAATAATTTTATTATGTAAAATCTTAAACTAATTTTATTCACGTATTGTAGAGAGTGTTCACGTTCTCAAGATAAACGCATTCATTAACAAATTTCGCTTTACGGGTAAAGCTGTGACTGTTGATATTTCTCTATATAACAAATACAACCTCTCCACTTACGGAACAACTCTTTATATTTTTCAAACGATATTCTATCCTTTCAGTATATTTCGATAAAGTAGAACCTAACTAAACTGGAACTTCAACTTGTACGATGTGCGTTTATGAATCTAATATTAAACTCCATTCCGTGGGTGCTCCACAACATAAACTTAAGCGTTTCTGGAATGCCAATGCGTGCAAATTATTTATCGCGATTTTGTGTGCATGCTATGATCTAAAATTCAGTTTAGCGGTTATGGCGATCAAAATCAAAACCGTCCATTAGGACGGCTTTGATTGGGAATTCCAGAAAGCAAATTGGTTTTGTTCCTACTCTGATGTATGGCAGTGAAATCTGGGTACTGCAGAAGAAACATAGGAGTTGTTTGTGTGCTGGAGAAATGCGTTACTTACAGGGGGATTTGTGGCAAGACACATTCTGATTGTTCATGTGAGGAATGAAGGGTTGATGCAGATGTGTAATGCGAGACAAAATGTTGTTAGTAAGGTGGAGTCTAATATTCTTAGGTGGTTTGGCCATGTTGAAAAAAGGAGTGAGGAGGTGCTGATCAAGAGAATTTTGCACCCGAAGTGGCAGGAAGGAAAGGTAGAGGAAGGCCAAGGAAGTCATGGGAGTATCAGATTCAGGAGTGTTTGCATGAGAAAATGATTATGAGTATGAAGTATATCTTGTGTATGGCGTATGATGGATGCCAGTGCAGCCCGAGTTGTATGTCAAGATCGCTGTAAATGGAGATGTCTGATACGGCAACAGTACGCAAAAATATCTGGTAGTTTGTATTTCTCTTTAGAGCTAACCTTTGAATCTCAGAGAACGGGCTTAGTGATATGTATATATGTATGTAATGTAAATATTTTACTTGCGCTAAGTAGAAATTTCAGAAACAGTAATGTTTTTGAGGGAAATGGTAGGTCAGGGCTGGGAAATTACTGGGTGCATAGAAATATGGTCCTGACGCCCAACTTTTTTTTACTTCAAATTTCGTTATTTGCATCATTACTTTGAGTTCATAGATGCAAAATGTTACTTCAACAAATTGTAATTTAATAAAATCAAACTCTGAAATTTTCTTCTTTGATCGCATTTATAAATTCTGTTAGCTTTTATCCTGAACCATGGGTTTCAAGCAGAGAAACACGATGAAACCCTGAGTCACGTGACTAACCTGTGAGATCGCAGAAGCATTGAAGATCACACCGTTTCGTTTAAGCTGCCAGTCGGGAGCAGAAACAGCGAGATGCAACGCCATCCGTTGCAGATTTTCAGAAAAGTTTGTAGTCTGCTTTTCTATTTTCTTAACATTGTTTTAAAAATTTCTTTAAATTTTAAAACAAAGAAAGGGAAATTTTCACACATTTTTAATGTTGGCTCCCATTTAAGATGTAAAGCTGTAATCGATAGATCACCCCTCCCTCATTTCATTTTAGCTTTCATTCTTCCATATTTTTCAAGCAGATGACTTCAACTTGAGATATTAATTGCTTTTCTTGAAATTTGAATCTTGGAAGCGATATTTTTATGCATTTTAAACGCACCACGCACATTTGTTGTACGTGGTGGTTAGAAGTGCATAAAAACATTTCAGAAGCTAATGGTTGCAATTCTCCCCCCCCCTTCTTTTTTGGCATGGAGGCCTAAATTTTAATCTAACTGAAAGTTAAATTAAGGCGATTTTCTTTTTTTTTTACAAGAGCCATACCCTATTTTTAAAGCGTTTTCTCTGTTTCCGCAGCAGTTGGCTTTCCATAAGTTGATGCCGCAACCTGCCCCCACCCCCTTTTGCTTCTAGACATCTCCACTTCAGTATTCAGTTAGATTGATAAGGTGGGGGGGGTTCTTCCTCTTTATTTTCTTTCAAAACCATATTTTTTCACATTTTTATCGTTAGTCTTCCGTTTTTCACGGCCGCATTACGAGGCATTCTGGAAGTTCATCGCAGTTTTTGTGTTTTTTGGTTTCAGATAGCTTCATTTCAGTTAGGTAGTTGCTGGGCATTTTTTTTTACAAAATCCATATTTGTTAAGCGTTAGCAACATTCCCTTCCATTTCTGCGGCATTCCGGAAGTTGATTGTCACATTTTATTTTATTTATCTTTTTACTTCCAGGTGGCTTTACCTCAGATATTATTTTTCTAAAGCCACATTTTTACGTATTTTGTAACGCCTCCGCTTAGTTTCCAAAGCCGTATTATGCGGTACTCCGGAAGCTGACAGTCGCAATTTATTTTAGCTATTATTTTCTTCCAGATAGTTTCATCTCAGATTGCTGAGGTTAAAAGTTTTTTTGCTTTTTTTTTTTCACACATTCTATTTTATGTTTAGATTTTTATCAAAACTACAGAACCTCCCTGAGATTTATTGACCGAATTTTAATTTCATTTAGCAGTAAGTAGTTTGGGTAATAGGCAGTGCTTAATACACTTATATTATTACTATTTGTTCCAACATCATCACCATGCATTACGTGTGTGCACGATGCTTTGAAATTTGCTTTCGTTTCACCTGGCTCCTAAATTTTGGAGCTTATTTTTCCAGCCCTGTGGTAGGTTAAATGATTATATTTTTGAATGTTTTGTTACAATGGTTGTTTTACTTTCTTTTATGAAATAAATATAAAGCATTCACATTTTTGAAGGTTTTTTTTTTTTATGTGCATTGTAAGCAGCTTTCACTCGAAGAGCTGAAAGTTCACAAAACTAATAATACGAGTACACATGAACATAAAAAAAGAAAAATCTTCAGTTATTTTTCTTGATGTCAGAAAATATGAATACCTGAACTGTTGTACGAATAGCTTTGATGTTCACTGATCTCTCTTGTCCTTTCTTTGTTAAACCAACTTGAAACTGGACAACATCCCCTTTCTGAAGAAATTCATGTTTATCACACAAACTAGTGATACCAAATTCATATTCGGCTTGATTTTCACAAATGGCTTCAGCTATAATATAAAGAAAGGAAATAAAATTTATTCTACAATACATAATTTAGACTGGTCACATATACAAGTTATCAAAATCAAACTTGCTTACTAAAAAGCCGCCTTTCCGAAATGAAAGAATTCCACAAATGCTTCGGCTAATAAGATTTAAAATTATATGTAGTTTTAATTCTCTATTAACTATGTCTCTGGAATAAAACCCGACAGCAAATATTCTGAATGAAGAGTACTTTGTGGTTACAAAAACAGTGCACACAGTTTTACCTGTGTGTCATTATGACAGTGCCATTATAATTTTCCATATAAACAAGTATGAATAAGATGAAAAACAAGTTAATGACTGGTACATGTTGCTAAATGCTGCCTCTAACAGTTTTCTTTTATTGTCACATGTACACACAAAAAGAAACATGACTGGAAACAGCTTTACATGCCCCCCCCCCATCCAAACAATGTTGAAACTCTTTGCTGTAAATCTGAAAAAGACATGCAACTGTGATGAAACAAACAATTGAAAATTTACTATCCACAGTAATTTCTATGCTACTTTTGGTAAGTTACTATAAAACCATATTGCCAGTGTGCATGTGGCATTATGCTGTATGTTGTTTATAGATTCCATTCCTATTAACTGTTGTTCAAGAAATGGAAATGCACACATACTTTAGAAATGTTAATCTAGCTGGCAGCACCACAGTGAACATGAAATGAGGCAGTATGCAATGGAATTCACAAACACAACCATGAGTGTGTGTGTGTTTTGGAGATTTGACAACTACCATGAGCTACTTTGTTAAAGAAATGGAAACATACAAATACTTCCTGAAATGCTAATCTAGCTTGCAACACTGCAGTGAACACGAGGTAGTCTGCAATGAAATTCGCAAACACAACATTTACTTCCTTTTTTTTTCTTGGGGGTGGGGGGTAGGGGGTGGGGTGCCAGCTAAAATTTATTAATACTTCCAGAAATGTTAATCTAGCTTGCAGCACCATAGTGGAAGTGAGTTAAGTCTAGAGGCAGCATGCAATGAAATTTGCAACTACAGTGGAAGTCAGATTATAACTCGGGAACAATCGTGTTTCCTAAACAATCGTCTGTGGCTAAGGGCTCAAAGCATTCAGATATCACGGGCAGACTTGTATAAAAATAAAATGTATCTGCGTACACAACCATTGAAACAGAAAACTTGCTGCAAACCTGTAAACCACGATAGCAATAGAATAAGATAATTTATAGAAAAATGAATAAAACAATAAATAAATATTAGAGCACTACAGATTTCAATTAGGACAAAAGTGAATTACAATTGAATGTGCAGCAATGTGTGTGAAATGGACCTTTATGGCAAAACATTAAAATATTGGACTATGAACCTCATAAAAACAAGGGACTAATTAACGAAAAATTTTATATCCAGAAAAGAGTTCCATTAACGAATTTCCAAAATTTATAAATAGCATTTTCAACAACTTAAGTTAAAAATAGTAGACTTACAAAATATATAAGGAAAATATTTTAATTTAAAAACTGACAACTGCAAGAGGAAACTGACAATAAAATTTAAATTCTTCCTGTGTAAACAAAACTTTTGCTACAATTCCTACACACTGAGAACAGGCCCTGATTAAAATCTGGAGACTAGAAACATCTGTAAAAACAAAAGAACTCAGAAGATGTGAAAAATAATTGAAAGTTCAAGTTAAAATCGAATTAAGTTTATTAATCTGAGTAAAGCCTTGTTATAATTGCGGTAAATAACATTTATATTTTTCTTTAATCTACAAGCAGAAACTATCTGCAAAATCTGCTAATAAATTGCAACTATCCGCGTATCGCGTACGCTTACATTCTGCTACTCTGATCGAGGGTATCTCTATAATACAGTCATTGCCTTGCCCCGTATATTCGCAATATAACAGGCTGCCACATGAACTACTTTACTTAAAGAGCTATAAGCAGTCACCCATTCCCCCATCAGACAAGTGCACCACTGATGCATAAACTGTGACTAAAGCACAGACACATATTGGACAAATGGTCAAACACCATTGCCTTAGACCAGGGGTGCACAACCTTTTTATAAGTGGGGGCCAAGTTTATTTTTACATAATAAGCGGCGGGCCGCAAGTTACCTTTTCACATAGGCACTTGCTAAACCCTACCGCTAAAGCTAATTTTACTATTATCCGAATAACCTATTTTACCAGCTGACAAAAAATGTGTTTCAATACTATTTTTGTGTCCTCTAAATGGTTTAAATCCATTTTTGAAGTTTTTTGGCAAATTGCGTTATTAAGTTATCAAATTACTGATTTACAATCAACTTACTCCTAATTGGAAAAGGTTTAGGGGTATATAAAATAAAATAATACTATCACAAGGTTGTAAAATTTTTATTTTTACAAAAAACAGAATTCTTAACATTTAAATATATAAAAAATTAAAATCAATATATCGTCAAATTGATCATCAAATCAAGTAGTAGCCTAACGCTCCTAATGAGATGCTTGGCATTGTTCATTTTTCAATAGTCTGTCAATATCAGGTTCAATGTTAGAGATGGTAATGCGCAAGTTTCCCTCCAATAGTGTATCACTTAAACGGGAACGACACTTTGACTTTATTTGTTTCATCAAAGAAAACGATTGCTCGCATAAGTAGGTACTTCCAAACAACGTTGCCGTTTTTAAAGCATGATCTTTGAGCAATTTCATTTCTTTCGGTAAGTAATTTTTGTAAAATTCTAGGAGAGAAACTTCAGAGTATTTTGTTTTTAACTCATTGTTACACTGAAGATCAATTAATTCCATCTGGAAATCTAGTGGCACTGACGCAACGTCAGTAGTGAATAGTAGAGAAAACATATCAAACAAACCTCAAATTTTCTTATATCTTCAAATCGTCTTTTAAACTCATTGTGAAGGTCCACTACAAGAGATGCATATTTAGCCACATTTACATGGAATTCAGAACTTTCAACAAAACTTTTCATTGTTGGAAAATTTGCTAGTTAACGAAACTCTTTTATAATTTTCTTATTTCAACTAGGGCCTACAATAATGGGAAAAAATCTCATCATTCACAATATATATATTCACGTTTTCAATAGTATAAAATATTTATCCGCGGGCCGCATAAACTGACTTTGAGGGCCGCAAGCGGCCCGCGGGCCGCGGGTTGTGCACCCCTGCCTTAGACCAATTGCACACCATGGCAGTCATCTTTATTTCATTAATTACCACTTTCACTTCTTACATGAGCTCCTTTCTATCAAGTATGAAAATCCATAATGATGCAAATGAATGGTGCTTTTCCCATGTGTGGGATAGATGTTATTCTCCCCCCCCCCCATTTACTAGCAATTAGTTCACTAATAATCAAACTATCTCTTTGACAGTCTAAACATTTTTGCATTTAGGGGCCGCCCATAAAGTATGTCAGAGATTACAGGGGGGTTCCTGACAATTGTGCCAAATGTGATATGCGGGAGGGGGAGGTTTGGTAATTAGGACATCCAACGGCAAAAATAGAGTGGATGGTATTTCTTCATTTTGTTTTGTCTTTTTTACTTCTTTTAATAATTAAAAAAAGGTATGAAATATTTCAGATTTCTGATGATATTTAGCTAAATCAGAATATTAATATTAAGTTCTCTTATTTGTAATGCCAAATCTATCATGTTTTGTAGATGGTATGATTGGGGATGTTGCAACCTTGAATGCGTGCGTTCATTTGTAGATCTTTATTTCAGAATGATAAAGTTCGGGTAGCATTTGGGAATAAATTAATGCCTAAATAATAAATATTTTCTGAAGAAAAAGTATAAATATATGGAAGATTCCTTTAAATAATTACATGTTTTCTTTCTGTTTCTCAATGGACTTCTAAAAGCAGTCGTCAAAAATAAAGGGGGTTGAGGGAATTAGGACATACTTTTTAGTGGCGGGAGGTGTCAATAATCAGACAAAATGTGACACAGGGGAGGGGTCTAAAAATAGTAAAAAATTTGCTGACCTGTTTGCGTTACATTAAATTTTTAAACAGAATTAAAACAGCTTAAAATTTTTATTTTAAAAAGCGGTTTTAATACAAACATCTGAAATAGTTGTCCAGCTGAAATAGTAGTGTCAACATTCAGGTTCTACTTGTAAGTTCAATCCTGTCTTTCATATGTGTATACTTAATTGCACTATTGTTTAAGCTGCTAACTAAAAAAATCTGGAAGTCACTCACTCAATCCCATGGTCCCCAACATACACCAACACACACACACACAACCGGTTGTTAGTAAATAGTATCAGCCCCCAGAGATTTCTAAGACAGGGATGCGTCATATAACTAAGTGCAAAAGGCATGACATCACTGTTTTAGCAGGAATGATCAAAGAAACAATGCTATAGAGTGGAATTCAGAATTTTGTCACACATGCTTTGAAAGTAGTTTCCAACTTGTGCATAACAATCCAACTTGTTTACATACATCTTGCTCACACCCACCATCAAGGGGCAAAGCAACTAGCTCTACTCTCATGCAGATTATTTCCTTAGAAAATATGAATTTGAACACTGCAACAATACTGATTTTTTCTTAAATATGCAAATATGTGAGTTCTTTCATACAAAGGAAATATAGAATAACAGAATGAAAATTTCATTTTCTCTTTTTTTCCAATGATTTTTTTTTTAATGAAGCTGCTTTTTTCTTTGTTGAAGAAAAAGCTGCCAAGCCACATTTCCATGTTGGAACACTTGGCTGACATGAAAATTTTTGTTTCAACATATGTGCTAAACATGGAGATTCAGATCCCTTCCAGGTATTAGTCAAATTTATTCAATCAACAAAATGGAAGCAAATTATTAAAAAAAACATTGTAATTAACCATTCACAACAAGGAATTATCTGTTTGTGCAATAAATGCCTTTAGTTCAGGTTTTTTGTTAAACCAAAAATTTCTGTTTACCTCATGTAACAATTTGCTCTCCATTATTTATTTTAAATAGGTAAAACCTTCTTAATAGCAGACATCCTGTGACCAACATCTGTCTTCTATTTGGAAGGTTGACTCCTGAGACTATCTAGGCTCACAGTATAAAATAAAAACCTACATATTAAACATGTACATACAAAACACAATTGAAACGTTTTTTGATTAAATACTTCATTTTTGTGCTATTGCTTAACGGTGGGAAACAGAAGGTACACATACAATGTACATATTTCTATGCATGCTGCAAAGTATGAAACTATGTACATACCCCACATTTAATTAAATCAGTCAGTAATTTTTGAGTGCAAAAAATCTGATAAAAGCCTTTGTTTTTATATTTTACACTTCATAGCCTTTTTTTAATATGTATTTTTAAATTTGTTAATAGAGCTAATATTTTTGAATCCTCTTTGTTTATAGAAAAAAAAACTTTTAACTCTATTACAGCAATCTTTTAAGTCCTTAATGTCACACCCCTCTTCTGCTATTGAATCAGAAGCATCCTAAATAAAAACATTTTCTTTTGACGTTGGCAAAGCAATGAACTTGTACACATTGTTTGCTGCCTCTTTGATACACAGATCATCAATCATAATTAAATCTTTTGCATTTTCTTCACAGTTTAGACACGCACTGTATAAACTCATATGTATAAGCTGAATTTTTTTGAAGAAATCCTGCTTTCAAAGTAGAGGAGCTGGCTTATACATGGGTTACTAAGCATAAGGGCTCGATTCCAGTGAATTCTCTCGTGTAATTTATCTGCAGTTTTGGTCATTTTTAGACCTTGTCTTTCCATGCAATCATTTTCTAACCATCAGAAAAAAAAATATTATGAAATAATTTTCCACCCATAGTAGAATTAAATGGGAATAGGTGTCGTTAATATGATAAGTGAAAAACCTAATCCCATTTCAAATTAAGACCCTGAAATATCTCGCTTCCAAACATCGATTACCTCATTACTTCCCATGTGCAATCGCGGGACACCGTGGATACAGTATAAATCACTTAGGGGCAGTCCATAAAGTATGTCCGTGATTTTTTTACTATTTTTAGACCCCCCCCCTCCCACATGTCACTTTTTGTCCACTTGTTGACACACACCCCCAAAAAAGTGCGTCCTAATTTTCGCAACCCCCCTTTATTTTTGACAACTGCTTTTAGAAGTCCGTTGAGAAACAGAAAGGGAACAAGTAATTATTAAAAGGAATCTTCCATATATTTACATGTTTGCTTCAGAAACTATTTACTATTTAGGCATTAATTTATTCTCAAATGCTACCTGCACTTTATCATTCTGAAATAAAGTTCAGGGATCATAGCATACTTCTGGAAAATTTTAGGTAGGAATTTTAGGAATTTTTAGAAAAATTTTAGGAAAATTTTAGGAGTGTATTTCAATAAAACTAGATGTATATTTGTATACATCTAGTAAAACAACTTTGTATACATTGTAAAGAGTTTGCTTCACACCCTTCAACCATATATACTGATAGACTGCGCATGACATCAAAATTTCTGGCTCCAACATAAAATCACATGACAACAGTCAAAAAGATGGGTTACACCTGCTGTGCTTATGGTTGCTCTGAGCGATATAGTAAAGAAAGTTCTATGATTTTTCATGGGCAAGAAACGAATTAAATACCTAAGTCAATAAAGTTCAATTACTTAACCAGAAACTTGCAGCTATTGATATAAAAATATAGTAACTTAAGAAAAAGAGAATGGAATGCATGTTCCAAATTCTTCGCAAATGTTCATCACGTTATAAATCACAAAATGTAAACAACCCGATCATGCATGTATATAGCTCATAAGTAAACTTACCTGAAGAGTTTTCATTATATATGAGGCGCATTCACATAATACACCGAAAACACTGAAGTTCTGCAGCTTAAATTAGTAATCATAACAGCATTTTTACACGAAATTTGGAGTCTGATGATGACGTGCCCAATGTTTGAGCCATGGCGGCTTTGATGCAGCTATTGCCAATGTGCAGTCCATTAGTATATATGATCGAAGTTAACACCCAAATTTTTTGCATAACGTCTAATGTCTAAAGTTTAAGTATGATTTACTTCTAATGTTCAGTTCTTATCTTTTCACGTGTTATTATCATATTCAAGTATATTTACCACATTCAAGTTTCACTTTGAACATTAATATGCTGTTGAACCAGAAGCAATTCACGATTTTCACAGTAAAGTTTTCAGGTTTCACATTAAATTATAATATCCTAAAAAGGTAATTGAAAACCAAGAACTATGTACAATTGTTCACTGAATTACTTTTTCATATTATTGTTTTAACCTTTTCCTGATTAGCCTATCTTTTTCTGCTTCTACCACAACTAATTTACTTTGTTTTCTTTATTTCAGCTGAACCTTGTATGATCAAGTTAGAGGCAACTGTAATTTCAACAGTATTTTGTTTTTCTACAGCTTTTCTCATTCTTTCTGCTCCCTCTTGAATTATTGCTAGGGAGGCTTCTTTATCGTTTTTAAGTCTATTTATTTCTGCATCATTTTCTTTTATTTTGTCATCAAACTCAGCTTTTCTTTTTTTCTCTAGCTGCTTTTCCTTATTTTCCCTCTCTTTCTGCTTCCTTTCTTTTACCTTTTTTGATTCTTCTTCCTTAAGCTTATCAACATACTCTTTATAAAATTTATGTGAATCACAAACACTATTTAACAAATTTCTTGTTATGGGAACTTTACTTACACATCCATAGTGTTTAATGGCCCCTTTAACTATTCTTAATGATGTTATAGTTGAGTCTTTTAAGTTAGCCTTGTCCTTCCTTAACAGAGCAGTGTTAACCGAAAATCCCCTTTCTGCATCAGCATTACCATGAGGTAAAACTAAAATTGACTTTATGAGTTTAGCAAGATTTGAGTATTTTTCTTTCCGCTAGAGTCTTTAATACTAAATATATTACGCCAGTAATGATCAATCCGCACTGGAATATGCCCTTCCTCTGAAAATTTCATTAGTTCATCTAGAGTTGGCTTATCGCAATTTAAAAGTTTCCACTCTTCTCTTACTCTATCAATTTGTTCCTCAGAAAGATGCAAAACACTTGAAATTCTGGTTATTTCCGAAAGTCCTTCAGTGACTGAAAGTTGAGTTGACTCTTTCTTTGGTTCTTTTACCTTTAAAACTTCTATGTCTCTTAGCTTTTGATTGCAGAATGGCAAATTTGACTTTAAATATTTTGTGGTTGCAATTAGTGATGATCTTACATCTAAGAGAAATAATTTCTGCCTGGTCTCCTGAACATTCCTGAGGAGATTTTTTGTCTTCATACCAACTTCTAACTCCCCTTGTTTTTTCCATGAATTTTTGTTTTCAAAATCTACATTCTTTAGGTCTTTTCCAAATTTCCCTGCTATAACATCATCTTGGATAAACTGAGCCATAACATTCCTCATTAAAGTATTTAAATCAGAATATAACTGGTGTATTTTTGGTTCTTCACTCTGATAACATAATGAAAACTTTTCAAAATTTTGGTGTGAAAATGAAATTAATGCTAAATAGCAAGGAGTAAGCTCATTTTTCAGGAAACAGTGAATTCTTTTATACCTTGCCGAATTGCGCAGTTGTTTTTCAAATATTTTTTGAGATGGCAAGAAGTTTAAAAAATATTCTGTAATATTTAGCCATTGATCCAAGAGCCTCTGGGCTACAGAACCAACGGTTAACCATCTGTTGCTGACATGACGCAAAAGAAATTTGGCAGTGACCAATGTTATATCCTCGACAGATTTATAATCCTCTCTGCCTTGCAGCACTACTCTTTAAAAAGTAATGCATATCAGTAGCAAATTCGTCAAAATCTATATTTAAGGTTGTCAAAAAAATTTTAAATGCATTACTAACAACATGCAGGTTGCAAAAACCTAGTTCCAAAGATTTCTGGCCTGTTTCTTGTTTTACAACTTCAATGAATTTGCGTAAAAAGCACTTATTTACATTTGGGCTGTCCATGGATACACAAATAATTCTGTTCAACGAAATATTGAAGGATGATAACACATCAAGAATTTCTTTTAGCAAAATATCTGCTGTTGCATGACCCAGAAAAACGCTTGTTAGGTATCGGCAAGAAACTGAATTTATTTCTGAAGACCAGTACCTGAGATACACATCCAACTGCCGTTTCACTTGTGTATTTGTAGTTTCATCAAATGCTATAGTAACCTTTCCTGGGCTACTAGATGCAATGTCTTTTTTCAAATCCTCTTTAAAATATTTTGACAATCCATGTGATATCACATAAGCAACTTTTTTTCTTTTAAGTTGCATTTTGGCTGCAATAGCAGAATCAGGAAACATTTCTTTGAAAAGTTCAACTGTTTCAGTGCATGAAACAAAAGACATATTGTCCTTAGCAACTTTCATGGCCCATAATGCTTCGGCTTTAGCCAACTGTAAATCATGACTCAGTACTTCACTAATATTTGTTTTGGGCTGAAGATCCCGTCCTCCAAAGGCTTTCAGGATGGACTTATTTTGAAATTTACTTTGAAATTTCTGCAAATGTTTTTTTCCTTTATGATGCGCTTTTACTTGTGAAAAGCCACTATTAGAAATGTTGAAAATTTCTGAACACAATATACACTTAGCAGAAAATATTGTTTCAGTTGCAGAACACCATTCTTTCAACTTCACTCCGTCCAATTCTTTGGCGAGCCACGCATCTTGAAATTTCGTTTTGGATTTAGGCATCTTAAACACTTGTATTACTAACCAGAAAATGAAAGGGAAGTACAAAAACACGTTCCAATATTGCAAAACCAGACAACTTCCCGAAATTTGGCTGCGAGGATGTCAGAAGATATGAAAAAAAAAAAAAAAAAAAAAAAAAAGCAGGTCACCACTAGAGAACTGAACCTGCACACAGCACAGAGAACACCATAAAAGACGTAAAACCAGAAACTATCATACGCATCTCACGCAAGTTCAGTCAAAGCGAGTCGGAGCCGAGATATATTGCGCATCGAAGGTCGCTGTCGCCGACGCATGATCGAAGGTCAATGATCACGTGCTCTACTGCCTGCCAAGATAATACTCAGCTACCATCCCATCGTCATTACCGGAGGTTACGGAAGGAGACCACATGTTTCCTCTTTGCTTCCACCCACCTGCGGTTTACAATAACAAAACATCAGCAGAAAGAGGAGGTTCCACAAAGCATGTACAAAAATAAAGTACGATCTTCTGCGTGCCACGGAGTTCGTCTGCAAAGCGCAAACCAGGGGTGAAAATGACCCTCCCCTTTTCCCTTAGATCTCTTGTTACTCTCGAAAACTGTTCGAAGGCAAAAAAATGGAACGCCCGCCCCGAAGCAAGTGTATCTCAATGGCGTCATTTTCCCCTCCCTTCAGCAGCACAGCATATAGGCTGTGTTTCTACAATAACAGGTCTTTTTACCTTACCGTAATGGTAAATTTATTGGCGTTAATAACGGTTGTGTTTTTAATAAAAATAAGCTTACGAAAATTTTAGGATGAATAGCAAATTTTTAGGTCTAATTTTAGGAATTTAAGGAGGGTCACAAAATATTAGGAATTTTAGGAGGAATGCGATCCCTGAAAGTTCTACAAATGAACGCACGCATTCAAGATTGCAACACTCCTGATCATACCATCTACAAAACCTGATAGATATGGCAGTACAAATAAGAACTTAATATTAATATTCTGATTTAGCTAAATATCATCAGAAATCTGAAATATTTCATACCTTTTTTTAACTATTAAAAGAAGAAAAAAAAACAAAACAAAACGAAGAAATACAATCCACTATATTTTTGCTGCTGGACGTCCAAATTAACAAACCTCCCCCGTGTCACATTTGGTCCGGTTGTCAGGAACCCCCTTCCCCTGTAATCTTGGGCGTACTTTATGGACAGCCCCTTAGCTGGTGGGGGTGGGCCACAGCCATTCAGGTATCCCTCTTCTCCTGGGTTTTCATAGTAAGTGTGGGAGTGAGTGTTTGTGCTCCGTGCTGGGGAATGCCATTTGCGATATTGAATAACAAAGACAGTGTTTAATGAAAGGTGGTAACTTGAAAGATGGCGACACAGCCATGTTACACCTTGAATGAAAGAATTGCGAGATGCAATTACACCAGAAATGGTTATAAATTCTCTCCAAAAATGCTGCATAAGTAATGTAATGGATGTTACTGGAGTTATTTGGAAACTCTGACAGCAAATTGTACTTTGAAGGTTTTTAAAGAAGATAATATCAGAAATTTGCATAATTCATTTCAATAAATATATTTTCAAAAATCTTGAAATTTAAGGTCGACTTATATGAGGGTCAAGGTTTTTCACAAATTTTTAGCTCTTGAAGTAGGAGGGGTCAGCTTATACACGAGATCAGCTTGTATGCGAATATATATGGTATTCCATTTGAAAATAGCATCTTATGAATTGACAACGAATACATTACTTTATTCGAAAAAAGAAACAAAACCTGGTTTTCTGAAACACTGAGAAGCACATTGAGATTTTACGTTTCTTACATTTGATGATATCCAAGTAACAGCACTGATAACAATGCTAACTGATTTTGGAAGTTCTTAAACTAATTTGCAAGAATCAATGATGAAATGAAATGGCACACAAAAAGCTTCCTGTGCCATGCTTTAAAGCTGTATATTATGCCATTCACACAAAAGTTGTATTGGGATGGGAAAACATATATTCAATTTTTTTCAGCTTCAAATCTGTTGGATTACAAGTCATGTTATTAAAAAAAACTCAAACTTCTCTGTTCTTTTCTCATCTTGGGTATTAAGAGCAGTTAGCCATTTTATCATAAATGCTCATGTCATCCATGTCTTTTTGTTTGCATACCAAATAACAGCCAACTTTTTTACATCTACGTTTGGAAGATTTGTAAATATACGATGCCATTACAATGTCCACATTATTTTTATAAACAACGAATAGCAACTGAAAAATTGTTGTTCTGACACCGCTGGGATCGAATCCCAAATCTTTCGATAACCAGCTGAGTGCGTTCGCTTTACGCTACAGTGCCAACAATTCACTGCGCTATTCGTGGTTTATTAGTCAGCATCTGACACACAAATCCATATTGATGGGCTCAGCAACTGATGTGTCACCATCTAGTGGCATCCAACAAAGCAAGCCGTTTTATTTATTTATTTATTTTTTTGATTGGAGGTTTAATGACCACCGTGAGCAACTCAATGGGCTATAAGCAGTCGCCCGTCCCTAATTTAGGGTCACTGGTTCCAGGGAAGGGAGAGAGCCAGTGCCGTAAGACAAACACAACATCCATGCCCGACCGGGATTCGAACCCGGACCCCTTACGGACGAATGATCAGAGGCCAGCGCCTTAGACCACTGCGCCACCGGGACGGCCAAGCCGTTTTAATTACAGCTGATAAATCCAAAGGGCGATATAAATGGTGAATATGTTTTTTAAATACATGGAGAAAAGATTTGTGGATAACAAGAGATATCTTAAATTTTCCAGACAATTAAAGCATCATTTGTAAGTAATTTTTTTGACATTTTCCAAAATGTTCAGGTCTTCATTACTTTCTATAAATTTTTTAACTTTTTCTATTAACCATTCACTTGTTTTAAGTCTACTGATTTCACTTCACAGGAAATTCATTTAAGAGCAACATTGCAACAAGATATAATTTTTCTAGCCACCTGTTTGAAACTGAAGCTTTCTACTTCTCATGCATTTTATTGTATCAAAGGGCTGCTAACAGGAATGTCCTTTGACCGACATGAATTAAACCAACTGAAAACCACAGAATCAATTGCCCAGTCTCAGTCTTGCGAACTTTAACATCCTTCGTGTTTTTGTTGGCATTCTGGTTTCCTTCTCCTTTCTCAAAATTTTACTTATTGAGTTAGTTGCATAGCAAGGCGAACTTTAACATCCTTCGTGTTTTTGTTGGCATTCTGGTTTCCTTCTCCTTTCTCAAAATTTTACTTATTGAGTTAGTTGCATAGCAAGGTCCTGACACTCACCCTACATGACTTCTGTAAGGCTTCTCAAGCGTGCTACTTGGCTTCTAATCTGGAAGTTGAAATAATTTGATTACATCTTGGAGTATCTTTGGGCGATGTCCTATCTTTTTTATATCCTTTCATCCAACTGTGCACCATCGTTTTCTTGAGGGCATTTTGACCTACTACTCCAAGCACAAAGCTTTGAGTCTCCTTCCTCTGAATACTGCAATAAGGTGGGGTGTGCAGTTATTCTCCTGTCACTTATCATCTCAGCTGCTCCATCATTACGATTTTCACTAGCCAATTGGTATGCATAAACTAAGTCTGAGGTACAAACTATGTAACCACCAAAAACTGTCTGTGTTGCAACTTCAGGTTTCGCAAATGTACCCCAATGAAACAGTTTGCATACTTACCCCATGACCTAATATGCAAGCAAGTGGAAGCATCCAATATTTTTAAGTACAACCAATAGTTTTCAGTCTTAGCATGTCATTTGATGTGAGTTTCAGTTAAATATATCTAGACTTTGTTTTATGTCAATTAGGCTTATGGAACTTCAAAAAGATAAGAAAGCAGCAAACTGTTCAATAAATATTTTTGATGTGTTTGATGATACTGACGAACCTCATTTTGACAGGACATTGCTGCTGCAAACCACTTTCTGGCAAGGCATCATTGCTTGAGAAGGATATTCAAAATCAAATGAATTGTGATTGGTGAAAGTCCACAACAAACATTACAAGAATCTGGAGGAAGGCTTAATATGTTGACCGCACAACTGCCTCAAATCTATATAATAAGATCAAAATGGTTTTAAAATTCAAAGTTTCATGCACGACATGCGCTGCCCCCCCTCCCCCAAACTGACAGAACCACTTTTTTGAGTCAAACTGCTACTGTTGATGAAAAAATGCATGACAATTTACTACACACACAACACTGATCCATTAAAGGTGAAGCATCATTAACTATGGTGAAAGTTAATTTCAACCCAAAGAAGGTTGTATCATGTTGTTAGTGGGACTGCTGCCAATGGCTGTATTTATGTGGAGTATGTAGAATTAAATGAGACTCTGAATGTTGAGGCCACAAGAAAGGAGACATAGAAACAGCATTGAAAACAGACTTAAGAGTACCTAGATCCACAACAGGAGAAGCACGAGTCACCTTATTGTAATAGCCAGCAACACTACAGAGAGCAAAAGCAAACAAGGTTTGATAATGCTTGTAGGTAGAAGTGGTAGTGAAACATATTGCAAAACAAAATCAACTTTGGAGCTTTGATGTGTTCAGTAATGTATCATCTTTACAGTTCTCATACTTGAAGCAGTTTCAAACTTTTGGTAAAATAATTAAGCTGGAACTGGAGATAAAATTTGGACCACTAGTCTTCAAAATAAGTAATAATGTAAAATGTTTACCAGATTCTCTTTTCCAAAAGTTATGTCAACTGCCTTGTTATTAATTTCCCACGAACTTATGTACATTTTAAAATTTACAAATGCACTAACTTTTCAAGTGCAATTATCATTATGACTTGAAGGATAAGTATTTCTTCTAGGAGAACGAGACAGATAGACAACAGTCCCAATTTAAAAACATATCCAATGTTCACAAGCATTACAAAATAGCATGGAGAAACAAGACAGAACACGAAACTTATCAGTCAAAAACAATAGTTGAAGATATCAAACCAGTAAGTACTCATACCTGCCAACATTGGTAACAGCCTAGTCAGTAGAAACTAGTATTGTGTGGCATACGTACACTCTTTTACGAAATGATACATCTCTTTGTGAAAAAGAAATACACGCCACAACAAAATGTTACAACAAACAAGGACACTAATGAAACAAACTTAACATGTGAGAAGCACAAAATCGATTATCCTGGCGAGATGATAGGTGCCATTGTGAGATTTAAGTTTGAAACTTCCACCAGTAAAAATCAATCAGATGCGTTTTGCATTTTAAATACATACAAGGCAGGGGTATGCGCTGGCTTTTTAAAAGTTTTCGCCAACCCATTCGCCAAATGTAATCTGTAATCGCCAATTTTTTTTTCAATCTCCATTGGAAATATAGAAACTATAAAGTGTTAACAATAGTACAGAAGCAATGTTATACACTACCGGAAAGTGAAATAAGAACACCAAGAAGGAATTGGCGGACGATCATGAAATTTACATATGTTAATTGAGTCGAGTTTACGTAGGTGTGATGTTAATTTCGGGACCATCCGGTGAGC
This sequence comes from Macrothele yani, assembly GCA_039090855.1. NCBI lineage: Eukaryota > Metazoa > Arthropoda > Arachnida > Araneae > Macrothelidae > Macrothele > Macrothele yani. The sequence continues at coordinate 44,807,476 of CM077024.1, forward strand.
ACTTACGCCACAGCACGGCATAATATGCAAATTATCGTTGGTGGTATTTAAGGAGTTCGGCGAAGTGAATGTAATCAGTCGTCGGCGTACGAACACATGCGAAGACCCTGAAGAAGCTGCAATGCCTGGATATGGAAGACGTGTACGATTTCAGCCGTTATCGGACTTTGAGCGAGGTCGTCTAGTCGGACTCCGTGAGGCCGGGTGGTCGTATCGCGGAGCGAATTGGACGGGAAGTATCGGTGGTGGTACGATGGTGGCGTAGATGGTCTGAGGAACATTCCCACACGAGAAGACGTGGAACCGGGAGTCACAGACGGACTGATGAGCGAACCGATCGACGCATAAGAAGAGCGGCGTTGTCAGGCAGAACATCCACAGCGACGCAAATCCGAACTGCCGTTGCACCTGAGGTGACTGTGCGAACAATCCGCAACCGTCTACTGGATGCAGGACTACGTGCACGTGTGCCTCTGGCGTGTGTATCCTGACTCCAGCCCACCGTCAGGAACGGCTGCAGTGGTGTTGCCAACGTCTGCACTGGATAACGCGATGGCGATCTGTCGTGTTCAGCGATGAAAGAAGATTCTGCTTGGGAGCCTCCAATGGCCGTATGTGTGTTCTCAGATGCACAGGGGAGCGTCTCTATCCTTCTTGCATCCGCCAGCGAAACACAGGGCCTACACCTGGTCTCCTGGTGTGGGGAGCGATCATCTATCACTCCCGTACACAACTAGTGTTTGTACCGGGTATGTTTAACAGCACCTCCTACATCAACATCATTCAGCTTCTTGTGCCATTTGTAAGGTCGGTCCATCGCGGTGTTTTCCAGCAAGATAACACACGCCCACACATGGCACGTGCAACGCAACATGCACTTCAGGGTGTGAGACAACTTCCATGGCTTGCACGTTCACCGGATTTACCCCCCATTGAGCACGTGTGGGATTTTATGGGACAATGACTTATCCGGTTTCCATGGCCAGCCACGACCATCCCCGATTTATGCGTCCAGGTTGAGGATGCTTGGAACTCAATACCCCAAACTTACATCCAACATCTGTACGACAGACTCCATGCCAGAATTGCACAGTGTGACGCAGTTCATGGCGGTCCAACCTCGTACTAACCATGTTACATGGAAATGTTATTTTTCAGTTTACCAGCAAATACAGTTGTATTTTGCCATAATGTTTTGACCACGTTATCCTCTGTATTCCGTTATTATGCTGTATAAATTTCGTTGGTATCAGACGTCTCCTTCTTGATGTTCATTTTTCACTTTCCGCCAGTGTAGATTGTTTACAATTAAGCAGCAAAATATGTCATAGATTCTGAATCCTAATAACAAAGAAATATGGACACTTTTTTTCAATTTTGAATTCATTACTACCTATAAAATTTCTAAATAAATAATTGTTGACAGGTTAAGTTTCAAATTGATTGAAAAATTGGATATTAAATTTATTCTGTGGCTTGGTTCTAAAAGGGCCTGTGTAAAAAAAAAAAATACAGATGTTGAAATCTTGCACTTTATTACTTATAGAATTTTCATCTAATAACCATTTTCAAAAAGTCATGCAATATTGGTTGATGGTTCACATCGAAACAAATCCACAAATATGATCTCATAAAAAGATTCTATATTAATTTTTTAAATATCATTGGCATTGCCAAAGCAAAATTTGGCATTGGTCTGTTTAGTACCAAGCCACAGAATTATTCAAAATGCATAAATACATAAATCAAGCATAGACTAATCAAAATACTGAATTCTGTGGGGAACTTCAGCCCATTTTCTGTATGCTTCCTCAAAATTGAATTCTTCCATTTTGGACCCATTAATGTTTATAGTCATTAAAATATTCCAAATTTATCACTTTGAGTCTGTCCCTTAAGTGAGTCTTTATCAAGTTTTGGCATGAAAAGCCCATTCCCTTTCACAGTCCACTGTTGATTGTGGCAGCATGAGGAATATCTTGGCAAGACTAGCTAAAATAGGATATATCTTGTCATTTTTAGCACAAATTTAGTATTTTCTAAAACCGAAAAATCTTTGTTGCACAACACCTTTTCTAGATTTTGGACCTCAGTCACAAGTGTATGTTCTTCTCCTAAAAAAATATCAGTGTTTGAAGTGTTCACAAACAGTACACACAGACTTCTCTTTGTCTTGGAAAGAAAGGACCAATGATATGCTGCGGGTCAATTCACAGTCTTTTTCTTCAAAACGTGCATGTAATTGTTCCATAAGCTTTTGCCCAAACAATGAACATATACTCTCAGATTTTAATTTAAGATCTTCACTGTATTTAACTGTACGTCATGGAAGGATGCATTTCCTTCATTATCAACCACAATTTCTTCCAGAAAGGTTTTCAGTTTTAAACCTTGTTTTGCTGCTGTTAATTCTGTGATAATATCTATAGTATTAGGGGTATGCAAAAGTTTCTGCCGTTTTAAGGAGAAAGGAGACAGAAACAATCAGGAAACCAATACACATTTATTCAACCAAATATTGGCCGTTAGCATCAATGACCTTTGGCCATTTTGCAGGCAACAAATGAAAGCCCCTTTGATAAAAAGGACTCTGGTTTTGAACTGAAGAAAGCAGTGGCGAAATTTTCCACCTCTGGAACTGTGGTGAACTGCTGTTGCGCTAGGGCATGTTGCATAGAGCGAAACAGATGAAAGTCTGAGGGTGCAATGTCCGGGGAGTAAGCCAGGTGCAGTAAAACCTCCCAGTGTAACTGTTCAAAGGTTGATTTCGTGGTAGCACAGACACGTGGTCTGGCATTATCGTTTAACAGGATGACTGTGCGGCGCCCTTTACTCATCCATGGGCATTTTTGCTTGATTGCAGCATTCAGTTTCATCAACCGATCGCTATATCGTTGTGCAGTGATTGTTTAGCTTAGTTTCAACAGTTTTTAAAGTACAGCACTCCATGCATATCCTACCACACACACAACAACACCTTTTTCCTGTGCACATTCTGTTTTGCAGTGGATGTAGATGGCTGTCCTGGACCGACCCAGGATCACTTGCATACGAGGTTGTCGCAATAGAGCCATTTTTCATCCCCGGTGACAACTTTCCTCAAGAAATTCTTCCCTGGAAACCTCTTCAAACAACGACATGCGGATGCCCAATCTTTGACCAATATTATGCTCCGTTAAAGTATGCAGAACCCACTTACCAATCTTCTGGATCTTCCCCAAGGGCTGTAGACGCCGTGCCACTGTCGATTGAGCCACTTTCAAACGTTTCGGCAGTTGCGTGGTGAATTGTGTGGCATCCTCTTGCAACAGTGATCCAAGCTCTTTGTCTGGGAGTTCCTGCGGTCTGCCTGCACGTGGCTTGTCTTCCAAGCTTAGATCACCTTTCTTGAACCTGGCAAACCATTCTAGACACGCCCATTCACCTATAACCGTTTTGCCATACGCCTGACATATTGAACCGTACGTTTCACTCACACTTTTCCCTAAACTAAACACACACACACACACACACACACACACACACACACACACACACACACACACACAAAAACAGTGCTGTACATGAACTTTATTGTCCGCCATGTTTGGCTTCATGTATGTACTGACAGCACAGGTCGCCGGCCGGTTAGACGCCTACAGTGCCCGCTGGCAGGGGCGGCAGAAACTTTTGCATACCCGTAACAGAAGACAACAATAAATTTACAGTTGAAAAATCTATTTTTGAACTTTGAAAGCTTTTACATAAAATGGCTACATGGTTAAGGACATCACTGAGGAAATGTGTGACATAAAGAAACACATATGCGCCGATACTTTTACCAACCTGGCTGATTTTGCTGACCTGTCTTCCAGAAGAACACCAACTAACGCATCATAATTGTATAATATTGCCTGCACAGCATCCTCAAATGATAACCATCGAGTGTGGAATATTTGTTTGAATCTGGTTGAACATTCTGCCTCTTTCAACACAGCTTGTACTTTTTCCAACTTGGACATATTCTTTGGGGCCAAATGAAAATAACTGAAAGTACTACTATTCACAATCTCTTGGAATTTTATAAGGTAGGGGATGGAGTCAGCAGCAACAGATGCAGACAATGCTAGTCTATGAGCAATACAATGGAAGCTCAGCAGATGAGGAACCAATGTCTTAAGTCTCGTGGTAACACCCGATTTTCTACCAGTCATTGCGGCTGCACCAACAGTGGCAACTAAACATAAATATTCCAAAGGAAGAGTTGTTTTTTTCTTTCAAACACTTCAGCAGTTCTTCTGCAATGTGAATCTGCAGTAGTATTCTCTAACTGCCTTATAGATAGGAATTTCACCACTGGTTCAACGTCTTTCGTGTAGCGAATATGTGCGATCATGTTCTGATGAACAGATGAATCAGTAGATTCATCTATCATTAAGCTGAACAATTTTGCATCTAAAACTTCCCTTAGGATTTCTTCCATAATAATGCTAGAAATAGCATTTTGAAAATTGGTAACACTCGAATGATGCGTATAACTTGTGTGCTTATCAATATTCAGGGTTTTTAATTGTGTTGCACCTTGAATGATGCACAAGTTATTCAAGTCTCCCAAGAGATTATTCGGTAGATTAATTTTGGCCATACATTTCGCAGTGCACAAATTATTGCTTCCTGGCTTTTTGAAAGGCTTCTCGTAACAGCTTTTTTCATATTTTGCTTTTCCTTCAAAGCTTTTTCAGCAGCTCCATGGCTGCTGAGACTAAAAGACTTTTCATGTTTAACTACATTTTCTATTTTCAGAATTGTACATCCAATTGTGAAAACATTTTGAACTTGAGCATTTATGCAAGTTTCACAAAACATCACCCGTTGCTTCGAATCCTATTGTAACCATGGTCTGTTATGAGTCCATTCCAGTCTGAAATCTGTTTCTTTTCAGTAACTTTGTTCTTAATTCTTGTGCCATGTGTTACACATGGCACAAGAATTAAGGATGTTACATCCAATAATTCCAATTAAGGCAATATTATTATGGATGTTACATCCAATAATTCCGAAGAATTTTGTAATTTATCGACATTCTAATAAGTAATTACTTCATGGCTTCCTCTTATTACTTTCAGTATTATAAATATTTAACGGGAATTATCGAGGATAAATTTATTAAGGTACATTACCTCTCAAATTTTCGATCTATACACTAGATTATCTTAAGGAGTTATTGCGTCTAACTCCTGAAGATGATTTAGTGTATAGATCGAAAATTTGAGAGGTAATGTACCTTAATAAATTTATCCTCGATAATTCCCATTAAATATTTATAATACATTATCAATTTCTGAAGAAGTAGAAGCACATGGTATTTCGCAAAAAGCTTGTAATATCGGCGGATTGGTTAATTCATCATTCGCTTCGTTTCTTGAAGTAGAATGTCGATGATATTCCGCATGTAGAATCTTGTAATATTGGAGAAGAACCGGATATCTGCAGCAGAAATGTTTTTTTTTTTTTTATAGAATGTGCACTGGCTTCCAGTAACCTTTTTCTTTTCTTATCCATGGAGATATACAATTAAATGTTCAGAGAACTTCAATAGCGATCCAGGCAGAATGTGAATATCAGAATGACCATTTTACCGGAAGAAATGCAAAACAAATCCCCGTCATTGATGGCGTCATGAGACTAAAACTTCTTGTAATGCTCAAGAGAAGTGAAGATAAGACACGAGGGTCGACCACAGAATTGGGTCAACGCGAGATATGGACATTGGACAGAAAAGAGCATAGAAGAGAAGGTGTGTTATATGTCAGTGATGACGTCACTCTTTTCATGCAATTGCTTTCAGTCTCACAAGCAATGTAAAAAAGAAAAAAGTAATTAACATTTGAATTTCATTTTTCGAGTACCAAATCGAGTAAAAATTAAAGATTGTTTTTGCTTGGATGTCATTAAGAAAGGTAATCACCAATATTTTCTCCAAAACATTTTATCAGTCGCCAAAACGACTTTTCCCCCCGCAAATTGCGAAAAAGGTGATCGACAGCACGACTCCATGCATACAGGAAATCCAAGCAAGTGACGGAACTTCCACTTACCATATGATCATACTCTTTGTTGACTCTGCAGCTGCACAGCATCCATTACTTAATTTTTCTTGCTGCTGCTATCTTCCTTCCCTATTTCTTCATTGTCACTTTTCTTTTTTCTTATACCCTCTGATAACAATAATTTCATCCATCATTCTGAAAGAACTTTCAGCCTCAAGACCATGAGTGCATATCAAAGCTTTAACTATTTTAGATAAATGGTGTAACTTTGAGAATATTAGTACCACCATGCATCAATATTTAAAAATTTTCTAACTCTGTCACTTCCATTTTTGGTAATTTCTCTCTCCTTTATCAAACTTAAATGCAAAAACTTATGGGACGGAGGATATTTAACAATGCAGGAGAGTGAGAACATCGATTGTGGGAGAAATCTTTGCTCCGTCCGACTTCCAGTTTTGGAAACTTTCCCCTATTTTCAAGTTGAAATACAAATATTTAACTGCAGTAAAATGTTATGTACCAATAATACCGGACCGAGGCAACACGGCAGGAAAAAAATCTGAACTCTACCGGCCTTTCATTTTAGAAAGTTTTGTTAAGATCAAATTCTGTCCCCGGCACCACCAACCCCATAAAATTTCTGTTCACTTGTGCATCAATGTCATAAATGATCAAAACAATAAAGAAAATGATGGAATTCCTCAAATACAAGGGAAGAATCTTATGCCTGAAGATTACGGGGAAATTTTCGTGGCATCTTACTTCTGTTTTTGCATATTGTTGCCTACAGTTTCAAGCTGAAATACAAACATTTATGCATAGATGCCAACCTCTAAAAGTAGTTTTCAGTAACCAACATGTTTATTTTTCAGTAAATTTTCAGTAACAATTTTTTTTTTTCAGAAATTTTCAGTAATCCAGTCTACAGCGGCAAATTTGGGTATTTAACACTGCAACAAATTTTAATCTGTCAGAACTATTAATAAAATAATAATAATACAATAAAAAATAATTTACTAGTGGGAAAATTTAAAATACACCTCCAGACAAGAAGAAAAATTATTCCTTGGAATGTTGGCCAAATTATTATGATAAACTGGCTGTAGTTGCCATTTTGGCCTTCCTTACTCCAATTTGCAAAAACTTCTTCTGATAGTATAGTTCACTGTGTGCAATGCTGTTTATTTTTTCTACTAATAAAGAAGACAGCACATGAGTACTTAAATTAGGTCTGAATTCATTCATGGTTTTTTTCACAATACTGAAAATTATTTCTGTACTTGCATTGCTATGAGGAACTATTAAAATCATTTTCATAATTTTGCCTAATGATTCATACTTCAACTGGCCACTTTCATTTTTCATTAAAGAAATTCTGTGCCACGCTTCATCCATTCTCCCAGAAGTAACAGCACAGTTAAAATTTTCAAACTGGTAGTGAACAAATTCAGATTCCACCTTGTCAGATTCTTTTGGTTTCAAAACTGGAAACAGGGAACACGTATTTTTTTTTTTTAATTGGAGGTTTAACGACCACCGTGAGCAACTCAATGGGCTATAAGCAGTCGCCCGTCCCTAATTTAGGGTCACTGGTTCCAGGGAAGGGAGAGAGCCAGTGCCGTAAGACAAACACAACATCCATGCCTCACCGGGATTCGAACCCGGACCCCGTTCGGACGAATGATCAGAGGCCATCGCTTAGACCACTGCGCCACCGGGGCGGCAAACACATATATTGGACTGATGCAAAAGAAACACTTTGCCTTAATGCTAAATCTGCAATTTCAGCATGACTCAGAAATTCATCATTAAGAAATAACACCTTTTACTTGACCTATCACAGTGTTAGCATTGTCACAGGAAAATGACACACAGTTGCTCCATGATATATTTTTTTTAACAAACTCGTTCAAAACGTTGAATTTTCCCCAATTTTTTCGCCAAAATATGTTATTGTAATGGGATACAGTTTATTTGCTTGAGCATCATTACTTCTGTCCGTAGATAGAGAAAAAGTATTGTTTTTTAACTTCAGATACGATGTTACTTGTATAAACACTGGCCATGTGCTGAATTAGTGCAGTAGCCTTGGTTCTTCCACACGAATATTTTTTTGCGATCGCTGAATTGGGAAGCATGGCTTGAAATAACGGTTTTTCAAGCCTTCAGTTTTTGGAAATTTATCCAACATTTTCACGCTGAATTGACTTCCGTTTTCGGAAATTTATCTAACATTTTCAAGCTGAAATACAAATATTTATGGAATAAAATGATATCTAACAATACTGGGTAGAGGAAACATCGCGAGAAAAAAATTACGATTACCAGAGAAATCTTACCTTCGTCTACTTTGTTTTCGAAAGATGAAATTCCGTCCTCCGACGGAAAAAACGACCCCTTCCCCAATCCTCCCAAAATTTAAGTTCAGTTATGCATCAATTTCGTACATGGTCCAAATGATAACAAAAAAAAGACTGAATTCCTGGAATCAGCATGAGAATCTCGTCGCCGAAGATTACGGGGAAATTTTCGAGCGGCCTAACTTCCGTTTTCGGAAATAGTTGCCTACAATTTAAAGCTGAAATTATGCAATGAAATTATATTTAACAATACTGAACAGAAGCAACATCGCAAGAGAAATAAAATATGATTACGGGAAAAATCTGCACTATGTTTAACTTCTGTTTCTGAACGTTTAAAAAGGCAAAACAACGTCCCCAGACGTAATACGACCCCCCCCCCACCAACTAATATCCCGAAAATTTCTTCACTTTTGCATCGATCTCGAAAATGACAAAAAAAAAAAAAAAAAAAAAAAAGAAAGAAAGAAACTGAGGGGACTCAGCGAATCCGTGGAAGAATCTCGCGTACGAATTAACCGCTGAATCGATTTTGAATGTCGTAAGATAACGCTAAAATATCGATGAGCGGTAAATTTAAACTTTTGGCGCAAAATTGACGCAGATTTCGTCGAAATGGCGATTTTTTAGCAGAATGGCGCAAGAACAACATTTTGGCGCGGGCCTGGCACACCTGAATGTAGTATTTAATCCCCCCCCCCCCCCAGAAAAACTTGAACCAACAAAAAATTTTAAGTTGATGAACACAAAAGCAACAACAGGAGAGAAAAAAATATGATTACAGCAATTTTTTTTTTTTTACTTTGCTTAGCTACTGTTTTCGAAAGTTTTGAAACACGAAATACCATCCCCAGACGGAAAACGACCTCACCACAAATTTTGTTCAGTTTTGCACTGAACTAGAGAATAATCTAAATGATAACAAAAAGCGGAATTCCATGAATCTGCTTAAGAATCTCATGTATATCATAAAAATAATAGCAAAATAAAAAAAAATTAAACAAAATGAACATTTGTAGAATCCGTAGTTTTGAAAGTCAGTTACGTAGTCAGATAACTAAATCAGTAGAAACTATGGACATTCCACAGCATTTGGCAGGTATGAGTACTAATTGGCCTGAATTCACTGGATGAACATATCAGTGACAGAGTACAGTAATCAGACATGTGATTGGTCAAAGCAAGAAATTAGCTGAAATGTTTTTTTCATTACAAAATGTGTGCACGCTTGCATAAATATATATTTTGCATATACACTTGTGTGTGTACCACCCCCCACCCCCCACCCCACACACACAAATAACCAAATAATTGCTACAGGTCACGTCATGTATTAATGAGATCTGAAATTTTAGCTGGGTTTTATTCATATTCATAAATCAGAAGTGGATTTTTTTTCATGAAGTAAGTTACATACAAAAAAAAAAAAAAAAAAAAAAAAAAAAGGTACATATATTTGAACCAAATCAAAAACTTAATGTCAATTCCATCTCTCTGTTTAGGTAAATTAATGTACTGAAAAAAGTCATCATAATAATTGTGCAGATACATACAATTCAATTTAAATACAATAATAAACTTTTGGGTTCAAAAATAATATTTATAGTTCATTTTCTCTTTTCATCTGTATACAGACATTTCTTATATGTAGATTGATATACCTTTCAGCCACAAATTAATCATACTTTATTTCTATATACATTGTTATACTATACACATTACTTAGCTTGCTATATACACAATTTGGCTATAAATATATTATACTTTCTTGCTACTTTTCTGGGCTTGAAAAAACATCTACCAGTTTTTCTTTTGTGTTTCAGCAGCAAGGTACCTCTCATTTTGCAACTGTGAAAATGAATTTGTGCTAGTTGATCTACATGTGTATAACTACTAATTTTAGTAAGTAAAACATCGGTTGTAAGTGATGCAGAATTTCTACTAGTTTGATCTACATGTCTATAACTACTAATTTTAGTATTTAATCTTGACTTTTTAGTATGAGAAAATTTTTTCAGAGCTCTAGCTTGCCTGTTTATCAAAATTTGACCTGCACTTTTTGTCAACTTCAGCATCTTAGGCTTTGGCTCTATGCTTTCTTTAGCCACTTTCTCATCTCTATATCTTTTATAGGAAGTTTGGATATTTTTACAAAGTTCCATCTTTACAGGAACATTATTTTGATGGAAATAGTCCACGGCTGAAATATTTTTTGCCCTCAAATTAGATTTCAGTCTGTATTGCAGAATTAGTTTTTATGTCCATTTGCCCAGACCTTGAGTCCATGATATACACTGACGGAAAGAAAAATCCCAACACCAAGAAGGGGTTGTGTTAGATAAACGACAGTTGGTAGGCGGTGAGAATACATCTGTAAGATGTCTATGCAAATTTCGCGCTCGGCGCATACGTGTGGCACTAGTAGCGCCTCGGAACATGCAAAGCAGGTTTGCTGTAAATACGAGCTGTAACGTTCGTGAGCATTAGTTATCATTGAGATTCGACGTAGTGTGTTGATGTTAGACAAGAATGCCTTTAAGAAGATGAAGAAGTCATTATCAACAGCTCACGGAGTTTGAACGAGATCGTGTAATAGGGCTACGAGAAGGTGGATTTTTCTTTCCGCAATATTGCAGAACGACTTGGCAGGAATGTAGCTACTGTGCATGATTGTTGGCAGCGGTGGTCAAGGGAAGGTACTGCCTCAAGAAGACCGGGTTCCGGCCGGCCACGTGGCACTACTGAGAGGGAAGACCGCCGTGTACGGCGTATGGCCGTGGCGCATCGTACCGCGTCTGTGGCAGCAATTCGAGCCGCAGTTGCCACCACAGTGACACAACGAACTGTTACAAATCGGTTACTTGAAGGACAGCTCTGAGCCAGACGCCCTGTAGCGTGCATTCCACTTACTCCAAACCACTGCCGTTTGCAATGTCAGTGGTGTCAAGCTAGAGCTCATTGGAAGACGGAGTGGAGATCTGTTGTGTTTTCTGATGAAAGCCGGTTCTGCCTGGGTGCCAGTGATGGCCGTGTGTTGGTTAGAAGCAGGCCAGGTGAGCGTCTGCAACCAACCTGTCTGCGGCCGAGACACACTGGACCTACACCTGGAGTTATGGTCTGGGGAGCAATTTCCTATGACAGCAGGAGCACTCTTGTGGTTATCCCACGCACCCGGACGGCACAGTTGTACGTCGGTCTGGTGATTCAACCTGTTGTGCTGCCATTCATGAACAGCATTCCAGGAGGTGTTTTCCAACAGGATAACGCTCGCCCGCATACCGCTGTTGTAACCCAACATGCTCTACAGAGTGTCGACATGTTGCCGTGACCTGCTAGATCACCAGATCTTTCACCAATCGAGCACGTATGGGACATCATTGGACGACAACTCCAGCGTCACCCCCAACCAGCATTAACCGTCCCTGTATTGACCGACCAAGTGCAACAGGCATGGAACTCCATCCCACAAACTGACATCCAGCACCTGTTCGACACAATGCATGAACGTTTGCGTGCTTGCATTCAACATTCTGGCGGTTACACCGGTTATTGATGTACCAGCATTTCACATTTAAAATGGCTCTTCTCGCGCTTACAATAAGCTGTGATCTTGAAACCTTAATCGATTAAGTATGGTACCTATACAAATGTATTGCCGCCATTTCATTCCTCTACAACTATTTTTTCATGGTGTTGGGATTTTTTTTTCCGTCAGTGTAGTTCATACTACTGAAAGTACTTTCCACAACTGGGCCATGGAAGCAACTAATAATGGCTTTCACAAATTTAGATAAGGAGGGATATTCTTTCATCTGATACACAAAGAACCACCATTCATCTAAGCGCACAGTTCTTTTCTCTGATGTAACAAAAGGTGGTAAGTCAGCAATCTTGATATTTTCGAATCAGTAACATGTATGAATCCAATTTTTCATTTGTGAGAACATTAGTTATTATAGTAGGTAATGTCTCCAGTCTTTTTAAAGTGACTGTTTTACCTCTACCAGATGGGTTTAAAGCAGAAACATTAATTAAAAATGGATTGGCTAGTGGCACCTTTTTTTGCAGACAGATACCACAAGAAATGTATGCTTACCTTAATTTCATGAAGTCACCAGAAACTGATTTGTTACATTTTGATAAAGTACCTGATGCTGCAAATCCTATGAATAATTACTTATTCTCCAATACATTCTTCTCAATAATAAGATCTTCAGAGGTTATAGATTTCTCACTAATATGTCTTAGAACTTCAGGTTTAATAAAACACGATAGAAATGTTTTGAAAACACTTACCTGCTCTTTAAGTAACTTATGAATTAGTGACTGTCATTTGAAACAGGCAAACATACTTTTTTAGTAAAGGCAACACAGATGTGTAGACTTGTAAAAGTAACAATGTTTTCTTTCTGAAATGAAATAATTTATTTATGATGCGCAGCCTTCGGTCTTTTCCATCATTTGTAAATGGCTGCATTTTCTTTAGTTCCTGTCAAATTAATTTATTTTTTGGTAAATGTGGGAAATTCTCCCAAGTTTCTTTTTTTGCAAATACCTAAAATAATGGCTTGATATGTTAGTGCGTAATCAGCACTTAAATATGAATAATAAAAAACAGATAGAACATCGCACATTCTTAAGGTCTATAGAGCTACATCATAGCATGAAAGCCACTTTTCTGGAGCAGAAAATCTTATCATAAAGAAATCACAAATTTAACCAAGTTTCAATCTCAGCTGAGCTGACCATTTAAATTCAGCGTTTTAAATAAGAACAAAAAAAAAAAAAACCTTTCCACATGGTATTCGAATACTTTACAAAAATTTTTTTGTTCCATTATGAATTTGATGGCAGGAATCTCCATCTACATCAAGAAGATGTGGAGCTTTTTCTTGGCGAATACAAGTTTCATGTCCAGACTTTGAGCCTCTCATGACTGCACATGAATCCACCATTACAGATATTAAATTTGTATATGGGATCTCTCTTTCTGTCATCAGAGAATGGGGTGCATCAAACACACTTTGACTGTTTACAAAGTAAAGACTTGCAGACCAAAGATGCTTTATCACAACCCTCTGTTGCTCTTCACTGTAATAGCTGACAAGTATTAAAATAACTCTCATCAAATTGTTGCTTGTTGACTCATCTATATTAAGAGAGAAAAAAGTGGATTTCATTTTTTCTAAAGTTTCTGACAGTAAAATGTCTGCCAAGCCATGTCTCATTTTTATTGATGCTCACGTCTGATCCACGAGAGCAAAGGAAGTGCTTTTGGGTCCCGTGCTAATTCTTTAGCCAAGTCAATAAGAGGGGAGCAACAGAAAATGGAAGGTTGTGCTCAGCAATGAACCCTAGCACTGTTGCCTGGCCAGTCAAAATACGAGCTGACACTGGAACAGCTGGCTGGGTCTCGGAATTAATTGAAGTTGGCTGTTGATTTGAAAATAAAGTGCATTTCAAATCATAATTCTTTCTTCTAATTTCCATAAATCTTAAGTGCTTGCCACTATTCAAGTGGCTCAATAATGAATTCCATCCTCTTCCACCATAATATATTTGGTCCTTGCATAAACTGCCGATGGCTTTACCTGGAATGTTAGTTTTCTGGATGCAGCCAGATAATAAGAGTCACTTCACATTTTTTTAAAATTTAATTTGACTTTCTTCTCTGACCAATCCCATCGAAATTTATTTTTAACATTCTTGTCGATTTCACGAATTTCAATCTGAGATTTATCAAGGATCAGCATTGCGAAGGAATGAAGATTTCTTGAAAGCATGAGGTGCCGTGTCCTCAATGACAGAGAAATCAATGCACAGCTATCTTGCACTAATTGGTGAATCAACGTTGGATTCGCTGACACCACACTGTGACTGACTAAAAAAGAAATCTCCACTTCATTATGGAGAGAACATGCATGCCTCTGAAAACACCAATGCAGCAACAATAATAGTATCTGGATCCGAAACTATTTCTTCACGTCTTGTCTCGAGAGTGGAATGGGGCCGAATGGGAGGCGGATGACGACAGCCCTGAGCATGTGAGATTGGCGGTCGCGCGCCAGGCTAGGATTTCTCCCCCAGAAAGCATTGTGTGAAGCACGCTGACCAAACAGCGCTGGGACGGCCTTGATCTGACTTCAGCGTATCTGACTGCATGAAAACTAATCCAGAAAGTTGCTGCTGCCGAAGTGCCTTCCTTCCCAGAGAAAAACAAGTAAAGAAAAAAATATAAAAAGAATTCACTGAATTCCGTGAATCAATAACATGAAATTCGTGGAAAAATCACATGTCTGAGTAATGCTTAACTTGATCGGAAATTATCATGTAAACGATCTCATGGGAGACGAGCAATTGAAAATAGAAAACAAGCAAACAACAAAACTGCAGAAGATACCTGTGCAAAAAACTTCAGAAGTTGTTAATAATCAGAAAATGGCTGTTATCACAGACACTTACTCACAATTATGCAAACACGTTTGATTCTACAATTTTATAAACAGATATGCCCTTTACAATTGGAAATTTACTCACCATCCATAGTAATTCTGATCTTCCCAGGGTAATTCTCTTGTTCAGGGTTGAAACAGCGCACAGGATTGATAACAATACCATTTAAAACTTCAGGCTGCACCTCTTCTCCTGGGATAGAACCATGAGGTAGTTTACGAACACATTCTGCACTTAATTTGTTACCTTTGTGAGTCAATGCATATTCAACTTCTTGACCTACCTCCAGGGAAGCAGCATGTCCATCATAAATGCTAAAAATTGAATACAGCATTTTATGAGCTACCCAAACGAAAAAGAAAAAGGCAACACAAAAAGCATGATATTTAGAGAAATTTACATATACACTAAGCATCTTGTTATTTACATTTAAATTAATGATTATATTTGTGGAATAATATTTTGTTTATCCTGAAATCATTTATACGATAAATTTGTTTTAAATCATTCAACTGTTCTTTATTATATGCTACCCTGTTTCAAAAAATAATGTAGCCCAAGGTGTTTCTAGTTTTGCCAAAACTTTGTTACACCGGATGTAATTCATGGAAGGCAAAGATAATTTTCTTTTCTAGGTGTAATTCATGGAAGGCAAAAATAATATTCTGTGAAACAAAATGTATATTCACACCAATTCTCATTGTTATTTATGCTAGTTATTAACTTTTTTTTTCCATGCAAAAAAATCTAGGAAAAAATACAAGGAAAAAGATGCAGAAAGAAAACTGAAGATCATGGCCTAACTTGAGATGTACTATATCAAAATTTAACATCATAGGAAACAGTGGAAATTTTAGCCTTCATAATGATTTTCACCTATTCAATAAAAATAAGTGCATGCAATATAGAACAAAGAAAATCCAAGCAGTTCACTATGAAAAGTTACATAAAACTTGTGCCTGGCATCAAGGTACTCTGAGTTCATACTGAATTTTAAGCACCAAAAGAAGAGATTTCTAAGAACTCCCACAAATAATTTCTAGTCTCATAGATATACCCCCCCTCCCAAAAAAAGAGAATTTTTTGTGGCGTCAACAACTTATATACCCAAGGACGGAAAACCTGCACATACGGATACAGATATGCACATGCTCACAAAAAACAGGAGAAAAGTAAAAAAAAAAAAAAAAAAAATAAATAAACTTGCCATCTCTACATTAACCTCCAAAAAACTTGCTATTCTCTACATTACCCTCCCCAAAAAAATTGCCATATAAGCACCATACATGACCATGAAACAGCTAGAAAATAGTTTTTAGTTTGGAGCTAAAAAAAATGCCAAATGTAGAAGGGGGGGGGGTTGTCACTTGATGCTTTTAACATACATTTCATAAAACCCAGGAGATTTTGGCAATAAATTAGGTGTTTTGGGGGTAAAACAGGGTTGGCAGCACAGTATATAAATACGACGGCTGGAAATATTAATGAGATGATTAAAAAAATGTTAGACATGCTCCGGGTTCGCTGTGCAAATTACATGATACATATTTTACATAAATTACACGTAATTCATACATATTTTACGTTGCATAGAAAACTAATTTATTACACAATTTTCTATGAGGCATATTAATTCATTTACATGAAAATAAATTAATAAACAGCCACATTAATGCAACTAGAAGTAAGCATTTATTTTAAATTGATTAGTTTATAACCACAGAAATGAAAACAATTATAGTGGTGAAATGTCAAAAAACACACTTTAAGTAATGCGAATTATAAAACTTTTTTTTTTTTTTTTTTTTCAAAACGATAGTTTCTTTTAATTTGACAGTTGTTAAGTTCAGGATTACCCACCTAAACTAATATCACTCTTACAGGGCTTGAAAAATGCCAGGCTCGGGGCATGTAAATTATTGGCCTGGGCAGGTAAAAAAGCAATCTAGTTGCCTGAACCTGGGCAACTAAATTTAAAAATAAAAAAGTTTGAAATAGAATTTCCTGCTACAAGATAAAGAGACAATCATTGCATGTGTTTAATTTCACTACTAATCTCCGGAAGTTTTAATGTTAGAGTACTAAGGACACAAGAATATCACATCTTTCATTATATTATGCTTTAGATCCAGATATTGGAACCATATGTAATTTTGTTCGAAATGTTGTTTATAGTCAGCAATGGGATGTATGCCTCTGATCGAACTAGCCTCTGGTGTTTAGTGACAAAGGGTGCAAACTTCAAGGAAAAGAACATGGCAGAATCACTAAATTTCTCAAATACCAATTTCATCATCATACCATTTCATACCAATTTCAGCATCATCATCTGAAAACTTGAAATACATGCTTTTGTGCATTGAACATTTTGAATACAGTCCCTTAAAACAGAAATGCAAAATATGTAAAAAAGTTCATATTTTTTAACTGAAAATAAATGAGGGTTCTGATTTGTTATCTTCAAAAATAAAATTTTCTGGGCATCTAGCTTTTACTACCTGGGCAAGTAAATAATTTTTGTGCATGCCCGGCTGGGAGAGTAACTTTTCAGATATTTTTCAAGTCTTGTCTTAACAACTCCAGTGGCATTCGTTTTATCTAAAGTAACCAGAAAAATCAAATGTCTCTTACAGTCAAACTAAAATTGCATTTTATTAACACTAAATAATATATGTTATACAGTGGCATGAATTTTATTCTAAGGAAAACAAACAAAGAGTAAAATGTTATGACAAAAAGGACACTTTTTACTGTCATTTTTTTTAAATTGACAGATTACTAACCTGTGAATTGTTCATACACTTTTTGATGATTCATATCATTTATTAATAAATTCTTCACTATATCCAGGTGCCACTGTTGCTTTAATTTGTGTTTTACTTTAATAATGCCATATTGTTAATAATTTTATCAAAACTAAATTCAAACTAAAATAACGTTTGGCATCACATTATCACATATTGTTTATATACAATTTGTATAACACTTGCCTAACAGTTTCATTCATTCTTATTTTTCTTAGCACTTTTTAATAATCATCACATTTTTTATCTTTTATTTTTAGAGTGTAGTACACTGGTGTGCAAAAATTAAGGACGAAGAGGAGAAATTAGCATAACAGCAAAATGAGCAGGCAGAACGGACCGAAAGATCACTCAGGAGATAGACTAGGGTCCGGTACAGTAGGGCATGCGCATATATGCAGCATGCCGTGAGGGGGGGGGGGTCGGAAGGGTATAAAGCACACGGGTGATGTACGCTCAGCAATTCGGTGACAGCTATTGCACTGTGTACATCGGTTTGAACGACGTCGAGTTGCTGCCACCGTGTGATAGGTCCAACAGGCAATCCAGTAGACGACATCTGGGTGACTTTACCCGAGGTCGCGTCATTGGGAAGTTGGAAGAAGGTCGAAGTGTGACTAGTGTGGCCGAGGAGTTCGGGATCGCTCACAGCATCGTTTCACGAGATTGGAGAGCATTTCAAAAGACAGGAACAGCTGTCCGAGAGTTTAACAGTAGTCGTCCACGAGCAACCACGGCGGCTGACGACCGGTATATTGTCCTACAGGCAAGAAGAGACAGACGGCAGACAGCGGGAGAAATCGCAAGGCACGTGCAACAGACAACTGGACGTCCGCTATTGCGTTTTACTGTGGCCAGGAGGCTGCACAAAGGAGGTCTATTTGGATGACGACCAGTACGGTGTGTGCCATTAACGCCTGCTCATCAGAGACTGGTTTCTGTGGTGCCAGGAACACAAGAACTGGACACATAAGTAATGGGGTCAAGTTCTCTTTACGGATGAGAGCCGATTTAGTCTGACGAGCGATTCTGGACATATACATATCTGGAGAGAGCAGGGAACACGCAATCACACCTCCAACATCACGGAAAGGGACCGGTTTGGAGGTGGCGGAGTTCTCGTTTGGGGCGGTATCATGCTTGGTAGCCGTACTGACCTCCACATCTGCCAAGGAGGTCCAGTCACCGGTGTCCGCTATTGTACGGAGGTTCTCCTGCCTCACGTGCGTCTGTTTAGAGCTGCTGTGGGTCCTGAGTTCCTCTTCATGAACGACAACGCTACACCTCATCGTACAGTGGCTGCTGCAGAGCTGTTGGATAGTGAAGATATTCAACTCATGGATTGGCCCACAAGGTCCCCGGACCTAAATCCAATCAAACACAAGTGGGACCTTCCCGGGAGACGCTTGGCAGCAAGTCACCAACCACAACTGCAATTGCAATTGGCGCTACAAGAGAAATAGGCCACGATGCCTCAACAGCTCCTTGACAACCTCGTCCTCAGCATGGACAGACGTTGTAAATCCTGCAACGCAGTCAGGGGTGAGCATATCCCCTACTAAAGACTGGATTTTTCTTGGCAGCCGCCGGTCACATGGGTGTTTCTTGGTCTTCTGTTCAGTTGTGCTCGAAGCTACCTTTTCAAAAAAGTGCCTTTGTATCCTTTGGATTGTTTTGCTCACTTGTCCCATATTCTTACATCTTGGGGATCTTATGGTATGATATGAGTCGATGTGGAGCACTTCTGCACGACGTTACATTCGAAAAACCGTCTCTTACTTAATTTTTGCACGCCAGTGTATATATGCACCAGTTTCTTAGAAATTTCAAAGCTTAGTTGGTTTTTTGTTGTGTTATGAATATACAACCAGTTGGAGAACAACCTTTCAAGCTGTGCTGATGATGCTGGTATGGTGAGTAGTCTAATGGCTAATTTTGTGAGTTCTTTGCGATGTCTTTTAGCAAAATGCCAAAATGTTGCTTGAGTTTAAACTTCTTTTTTTAGCTTATGAAATATCCGCACACGATCTCTATACTGCTGGTAGCCTGTTATTCCGGCTGCATCCAAATTTTTCAACTGTTAAGCCATTATTACAAAATGGAACTTTTCCCAAACATTTCCCCTCCATTTTCAAGGTGAAATACAAATATTTACTAAATAAAATCATATTTAACAACAATTCTAGGCAGACGAAACATCGCATTAAAAATAAAATTACGATTATGGGGAAAATCTTCAATGTGTCTAACTCCTGTTTTCGAAAGTTTCAGGTGGAAACCATCCTTCACTAGTACCAATTGCCCCAAAATTTCTGTTCAGTTATGCATCGATTTCAAGAATAACGCAAATTAAGACGTAAAAAAAGAAATTCTAGAAGCAGTGGCAGTCTCATGCCTGAAGATTACAGGGGAATTTTTGTGTCGTCAAATTTCCGTTTTCAGAAATTTTTCCTCCAGTTTCAAACTGAAATTCAAATCTTTATGGAATAAAATGATATATAACAACAATCCTGGGCAGAGGCAACATCGCGGGAAAACGAAATTACGATTACGGAAAAATCTTTATTTCGTTTACTTCTGTTTTTGAAAGATGAAATATTGCCCTGACGCGTATCTTTTTACACGTGGGTTAAACTCTTCGGAGTGTATTTTATGCGTTTCTCGAAGCATATTTTTACGTGTCGAGAAAAATTCGATGCCTGAACACACTTTT
This sequence comes from Macrothele yani, assembly GCA_039090855.1. Taxonomy (NCBI): domain Eukaryota; kingdom Metazoa; phylum Arthropoda; class Arachnida; order Araneae; family Macrothelidae; genus Macrothele; species Macrothele yani. Next base: position 44,827,838 of record CM077024.1, read on the forward strand.
CAATGCGTACTAGACGCGTAATTACACATTTTGGCGAATTCTGGTTAGAGCAACATGCTCAAAAATGATGCACCATAAGCCAAAAAGTTATATTGACACTCGATTTACAATGAATCGATTCAAAGGGCAACCGATGTGTAAAACAATGAACAAATAATACAATTCTTCAGTTGCAATTACGGAATTTCACGCAAGCCGTGGCTCCACTCTGCTACAGGTTGAGAGGGGCGGAGGGATGCTCACAAAGGTCAAATGATCACTGTGAGAGGATCTTGCTCATTGTTCAAGGTCGCTTCTGTAACTTGCTTGTGTGACGATAGTGTAGGCAAGAAGGGGAAGTCAGCAACGCGAGCACACACGATTTCACACAGTTTTACGTGTTATGTGCATCTTGAAGATGAATTAAAAAACTGAGCTGGGCAATTCTTGCAAACCACTAAGAATCGCAAACAAAAATAGTCATTCAGATTCAGATTAAAAAGAATCATAATAAAATGCAGTAGAAAATACATGTAGTCGCAATTTGGCCCCTGATGTCAAATCGCCGGTTGCCAAATGCAAAAATGCAGTCGCATTTCGTACATGGCCACCGTTAATTTCGAACCCTGGTTGTAATTGTCAGGAGACTTGGTGTTATTGGAAAAGTACCAAAAATGCGGCAACAGAAAAAATGTAATACAATTCGGAGATAATAGGACCGCAAAAAGATTAAAAGAATTTTTTTTTTTTTTTTAACTTATGAACATTCGGACAGAATATGATGCAACAAAGGCAGGACTATTTGTGTGGAAGCCTACTTGCTGTGAGAACACTGCAGAACTCTTCCATGGCACGTAATCATTTTGTGAATCGCATTCGTTATTAGTTTTGCTGTGCTAATCATATTAGTTACGGTTTTTGTTCGCTATTCAGTTGAAACAAATTCAGAAAAGAGACAAATACGAGCTATGTATTGCTCATAATTTTAACGGATATTCTAGGTCTAATGAAGAACGGTAATGCTGAAAAAGCCAGGGATTTTAATTCTTTATTTACTTAAAAGTAACACAGAAATACTTAAAAAAGACAGTTGCTTTTTTTAATAAAACGATTGCTTCTTTCTTTCTTCTTTGGACTGCTGCAATCGTCTTGTTAATTGCGACTTTTCTGTCACCGCGAATTATGCATCAGATTATCGTTTTTTTTTTTCAGGGTCTGTAGAATACACACTGCCGCGGATCTTACGAAGGATTTTTTTTTCCCCTGAACTTTATGGTCTGAAGATTATATGAAGGAAAATATGGCACTATGAATTAATATGTACAAAATTTGTCTTTCACAAATTGTGTTTTAATAAAATCAATCTAAAATTTGTACTTTTTGAGAGCAGCAACTTAAGAGATCGTGAAATGAAAGTAAGGGAGCGAACTGGAATTTTATTTTGTAATATCTAATAAGTGGTTTGGGCAAAAAGAAAAATTTGTGTGACAACAAATATACTTTATCACTTTTTGTTCCAGTATCATTACCATGGATTATGTTCATGCATTATTCTTTGAAATTTGACTTCATTTCACCTAAATCCTAAATATTGGGAGCTGGCTCTTACATCTGGAACATATTCGTTGAGCCCTGGTCAAACTTAAATAACGTATGAATTTCAATTTACTGAAATTCTGTATCAATATCTGAAACCACAAAAGGGTTAAATTTAAAAATTTCAGAAAATGATTCCTGTTTTTCTGCAAAGATGTGTGTATTTGCTATGACTTATTAAAATGTACTTACTTATTCAGTCATTTTTGATTCAAGTACAATTAAGAAGAAAACTATCCCACACTTTATTCAGGTAATTTACTGACCTTAAAAAAGCAGAAAGAAAGATAATTCAGCTATGGTATTTTAAGATAAAGTAATTCACTACTGTATCTTTTTTTTTTTTATACCTCAAGCTGTGGTAATCAGAAATAACAACCACATGCTTGAACTTTGTCATCATCAATAAATGTTTGGATTGAAAATTGAGCAAACTCAAATATTTTTGGCTACAGGATTGCAGTTAAACCAACTCCGCCTCCACACCATCTCAATCTCATTCTTAAAGGCAGAAATCCCAATAAACCTCTGGATTTACAAGGTGACTACTGTATCCCCGTCAACACTTCCACAGGTGTTACCCACTACATCGGGGTACTTACCGCAGCATGAACTGGCAATTGGTGGAACATATAGCTGATGTTAAGAAAGGCAGCCCTTCCACCTCCCTTTTAATTTTAACAATCAGCGATACGTCCATGATTCCTGATTGGAAAAACATAAAACGTATGGCTCCACTCAGTAAACTGGAAAGCCCTCAGGTACCTTGAAAGCATTGAAATCTATCTACCTTACCTCTAAAACTTGAAATACGAACACACCTTTTCAGAGTCCTATTATTTGGAAAGCCATTTTGAAATCTGGCAACAACTGATTTTTTTTTTTTTTTGATTGGAGGTTTAACGACCACCGTGAGCAACTCAATGGGCTATAAGCAGTCGCCCGTCCCTAATTTAGGGTCACTGGTTCCAGGGAAGGGATAGAGCCAGTGCCGTAAGACAAACACAACATCCATGCCTGACCGGGATTCGAACCCGGACCCCTTACGACGAATGATCAGAGGCCAGCGCCTTAGACCACTGCGCCTCGGGGCGGCAGCAACAACTGATGCTAGCACATGGTTCATTCTGCATGCTTCATTCCAAGGCTGAGGAAGGTAGCAGTCAACTACGAAAACGTTCCACCATCAGGGTGTCCACTGATTTCCAATGAACCAAATTCATGACTTTTTCATGACTTTTTCAGCCAAAATCATGACTTCTTGACAATGTGTGGCACAATGACAACCATTCTAGACTCATAATTTAGTACCATTGGCTTGAGATCCGAGGCTATTTTTTATTTTTACAAACACTGAAATTAATTCCATGCGACAATAGTTAAGGCAAAACCGATGTGTCTATAATATTGCTGCTAAAATGACTATACAGTGGGTGGGGGCTTTTTAATGAACCCCTACCCAAAAGCTAGTTGAGATGAAAGCTGAATGTAATTCTTATGTCACTAAAATTGCTTAACATGAATAATGTAATTATGTATGGCTTGCACTATGCCATTCACCAAATTCTATGTATTTAAAGAAAATCATTCAACTCTCATCTCATCTAGGATGGGGTACGGCTATTTTCAGAAATATTTATCATTACATCTATTAATACACAAATTCTTTTAATATGGTAATGCTGTAAAAACTTACAAGATTTTATGAAGGCAATATAAAAATTATGAATGTACAAAATTTATAGAGACTGAGTGAAAGACTCAGTATTTAAGTATCTTAGCTAAACTTGTTATCTTAGCTGAACTTCAGCTTCTTCTTTTGCCTTTTCTATAAGCTTTCTTTTCTTATCTTTGAGTTTATTTTAGTTCTTGGACTGCTCTCCTTTTACGATTGGCCACTTCATCTTCGTCAGATTTCGTCTTTTTTAAGGCTTCCATTCTTTTTGATGAAGCATTTTTGACAGCTAATATCATTGATTTTGTGATGTCCACATTCAGTTCTTTCTCACTATTAGCTAAACCACCTAACAATTGTATTGCACTGTAAACACTTCTTTCTGCAACAACTGCATATTCTTCTAAGTTTTCAATTAAAAGTTCTTTGTTAAAGAAAAGCCTCTTTCAACTGCAGCATTGCCATGAAACATGCATAGCAGCTTCTGTAAGAACTTGATAAAGTCATGGTTTGCACTTTGTAGTAAATTCATCAGGAAGTGATCAAGTTTGCCCACCTTAAAATTGAACTGTTTCAGTTGAATTTTAGAAGATTCACAAAATTGTAAATATTCCCTCTTCACAACATCAGCTTTTCATGAAGACATACGTTTTTCATATATATGTCATGGGGCATCGACTACACACCAGTTTATAAGGGTGCAGGTTTCTGTTGTCTTCTAGGTGAGAAACTTGTCTTCATTCAGGTGCTGATAAAAAAAAAAAAAAAATCATGACCACCCACTCAATTTCATTACTTCATGATCACCTGCTCAATTTCACGACTTTTTCATGACTTTATGACCAGTAGATACTCTGAGTCCATTTACAGTTCCATAACGTAACCAATGCTTGATAAGAGAATATTAGGAATTCTTCTCATTTTTAGAGCTCTATGTGCTTCACTGCAAATCCTTCTCACTATGACATTATTTAGTTTTTACGATTCTCTAAACAATGTGGAATGCCTTTAATCCTTGAAGAAGCCATCTGGTTCATGTGTAAAAGCTTGGAAACATTTATTTCTTACCTTTACACACATAAATTGGATTACCAATAGCCTTACTATTTTATGTACAGTTGGTGGACAGTTTCTCATTATTATTAATTATCAGATATTATCTGACTTAACATCCATGTCATATTTACACCAATAAACGGATTCACATCTTCCAAATTTGTATTGCACAATGGTGTAATCCCTTATTTCATTCAATGAGCATTAGTCTTGCTAGTTTCTCATACCTTGTAAGCAAATTTAAATTTCAAAATCGGGACTTGAATGCATCGGTGATGAAATCGCCATTTCTGTAACCCATTATATTGCTTTCGCAGAACAGTGAGTTATAGTGCCATTTTTTTGAACAATGCATGTTTTCCCATTCTTAGTCACCTCTTGCTATATTAAGAAACAAAAGCGGTATGCATTTTTCCTTTTTGTTTGAAAAGAAATTGGTGTTAAAAAACAGATCTCACAGTCTTTCGTTACCTGTAAAGTAATTTTCTCCGCAAATTGGGTAGCAGTACAGTTTTTGAACTTTAATTTCCCTTTAAAAGAAAAGGAAAATGCTTGCTTTGTTCCTTGATACAGCATGAAAGGACTAAGGAACAGGAAAACGTGCATTTTAAGCAAAATTAAAATTTAAAAAATCTGTCCTACGATTGCTCACTCTGTTGTGAAAATGGTTTTACGAGTCATGAAAATGGAGCCAAGATCAAGATCTAATCCACCATGGCCAGATAAGATCTTGATTATGAACTTGCTATTGATTGAATTTGTTAAGAATAGCAAAACAGGCATTTCATTAAAAAAAAAAAAAAAAAAAACCCTGTGGAGGCCCTTTGCACTATTACCTAAAAAATGAGGAACACGACTAGGGAAATACTAATAATAAGGAATATAATCAGGAATCTAGATAAAAGGAGCTGAACTTAGTCAGAAAAATTCAAGCAGTGGAAAACCATAGAACTTTCTCATCCCTGTAAGAACAGTGACCTATGACCTTATTTCCAAAACAATTTCTCATTTCACAATCTTTCTGAATCTGTTGTAACTTCCTGGGCCTTGTCAGACATCCACACTCTGCTATAGCATAAGAAAATAACAATATAAAAGGTGAAAAAAAAAAAGCTCATGGAAAAATTAAAAAAAAAAGGGAGACACTTTTACCAGTATCCTGAGGATATTGTATATGATATTAAAAATTGGACACCTACATTCTGTTGTAGCACAAGAAAAAAATAATAAAAAGGAACAATAGGAAAGAATTCATTTTTAATGAAAAATTAAAAAAAAAAACTTGGGGATATTAAAAAAAACTTGGGGATATTGTAAATGACATTAAATATCGGAAAATTTTTGATCAAATCGGGAGAGTTAGCAGCTATATACACAATTTTTTAAAGAGGTTACTGAATTGCCAAATAACACACACATATACACAATACTCCACAAACACACTTAACAGCACAACTTATTGTTAACATAAAGACAAGTTATACAACCTATAGTGAAAGAAGATTTCTCGGTCATGCTCTTCTGTTTCGATGAATCCAAAACTATCTTTCAGGGCAGCAATAAATCCTCGATGAGTAAACCGAAAGCCATTCCGTATTTTGTTTACTACTTTTACACCAATGGCATGCATATCACTTGAACCCTGAGGTGATATGGAAAATTCAACCTACAACAGTTAAGTTGGCATTAGCATTCCAGTGAAAGGAAGAGTGGAAACAAAACTTAACAAGGAAAACTGGGGGAATTCGTGGAACTGACTAGTGAAATACATGCTTTCAACTTCAGAATTTCATGTGCAAAAATGTATTGAACTTTAGACATAATATTCAGGGTTTTACAGAATCTTAAATATTTAAGAAGAAAGTGCTGCATTCCTACTATAGCTCATTAGTTAGCCAGCCAATTAGCCGGATGGGAGACAAACATTTACAATGCAAGTATGTCTTCTCTGCCCATCAGCAAGAAACACAATTCAGTTTGCATAATCTGTATATACAGCATTATATGCAGGTGCTGCATATAATGACCTCTGAGAGAGGGGGCGGGGCTACAATGATCGCTTTTAACAAGCCAGATAACAAAATTAAATGAAATTTCAAATGTTACAGAGCAGAGAAAATCTGCTGCACTGTCCTGAAATGGAATAACAGAAATGGTAGCACACAGGACAAAATGCCACAATGTACAGGAAACCTTGTATGCAAGTGGAAGAAAGTTGATAGAAAAGTAATGGGGAGGGTGTACATCAAATGCTCAGCAGGTGTGTTTTACAAGAGACTCTTTTCACCATCCATTCCAAGGGCTATGCCTTGGGTGAATGTCAGCAGAGTTGAAAACAGTTCACTTACTCCTATGGAAGAATAGGATGGGTGGGACTTGTGCATATGAAAATGGGCTTTCTGGGCGACAACTGCTGGGTGGGATAGGGGAGTAATGGAATGGGGATGCTGTCAGAGGGAACACAGGAGATAATTCTTGGAATTGTGCCCAATGCCTATTTCACCCTCTAAATGAGCACTGCATTGGAAGGATCAGTGCTGCTTTTGCTTCAGTGTGTTGTGTAGTTACACATGTGTCAGTGTCATGTGACCATTAAGTTGAATACACTTGAAAGATTTAATTCATTCATTATTACACTAATTTTGTTAATTTAATTTTTCAAGTATATCCAATTGTGTTATGGACAGATATGCAAATTATCATGTATAATAAAGGTCAACACAGGTCTGGCCCTGCCTGGAAAGTGCAAACCAGGCTTTCTTTTTTTGTCAGTTCAGTGAAAAATTCTGGTCTTGGGCAGGGCTCGGCCAGGCTTATACTGGAAGGTTTGGCATTTTGCTCCTCTCTCTTCTTGATTAAAAAAAAAAAAAAATATCTCACAAAATGAAGACTAACTTGTTAAATGATCAGATGCTGAAGTTCACTGAGTGAAACGAAAGACCTCATCTGCCACTGGGTGCACTGATTAATTACAGCCATGTAAGATGAAAGTCTGAAATGGGATGGTTTATTTTTTAATGGTTGAAACCAAATTCTGTTTTCACTTTGTTGACGTTTTAGTGGTTGAAAACAAACTTCTGGCATCACTTGTTGCTTTAATAGAAACGAGGAAGTTTGATTTTTTTTTTCTTATTTTTTTTTTTTTTTTTTCATCTTTGGGGATTGAGGGTTATCTTGTTCATATATTAGTGCAGAAAAGGAAAAGCACTTACATTTGTAACAGAAGATGCACTCAGGCTTAAACTTCATCTGTGGGAGCAGTTCCTACAAGAAATGGCATGTCTCTATGCATTACATTCCCTTTACTGCTAAGATAGTTCAATTTAGTACAGCAGCTTTGCTTCAATACAGCACGGGATCTTCAACCTATTCTCAATTTAAAGCAATATGACAAAATGGAACAGGACTCACATGAAAAAGAAAGGTAAAAATGAATGTGTTTATTAAGAAGAGGTTTTGAAACCAAAATTCATATCAGAGAAACTTTGAATTCGAAATAATTTTCGGATAAAGAAACATTGCAGTTAACATGATGTCTATGTTACAAAGGAGTACATAGTAGATACTTGATAGGTCTACATTTTTTAGTGCTGTTTAAAAATTTTCAGTTATGTAATTTATTGCATCATAGATCATAGCAGATTTGGGAATTTAAAGACCATGTACCCAAGGCTCCCGGATATTTATTTTTCTATTTTGAAAATGTAATTTTTTCCATTTAAGAATTCCCTTTGCGGGCATCTTGTGAGCCATTAAAACGTGCTCCACTGGCTACAGGTTGAAGATCTAGAGGAAACCTTGTGTCATTTGCAATAAGTAAGTGGCAGAGGACACTTGATGAAAGTTTGCAACGAGTCGAGCCGGGCCAGGCTGTAAAGTAGAAATTCTGAGCCGGGCCATGCTTTCCAAATTAAGGCTCGTGCAGATCTCTGTCTAATGCAGGGGTTCTCAACCGTTGGGGAATTCCCCCTAGGGGGGAATTTTGTAGTTACAAGGGAGGAATGCGGCGCCAGCCACGCACATAGTCTTTTCAGTCCTCTGACTTCACCGCAGCACTCGCTGCTGCATCCCAAGTGAAGAAAAAATACAAAGAACCGAGAGAGGAATCTGGCGTGCTGCCAAAGTCACCGTTCGTTCGAAACCGGTTGGAAGCATTTTTGTTGCACAGAAGGAAAAGCAAGTTTTTACGAACTCCTACGTGTTCATATCATCCTATAACGTCGGAGCTTGTTATTGCGCGTTCATTCTTTGCAAGGAAGTTGTAGTTGAGGGATGGGATTTTTGTCGCTGAATGGCTTGTGATACTATTTCCTTGTGAACTTTTTATTTATCAATAGTAGAACAGAATGAGTGTCAAAAAACGAGCATATGATAATTAATATATTCAATATGGATTCACATCCGTTAAAGTCAATGGAGAAGACAGACCTCAATGTGTTATTTGTAGCAAAGTTTTGTCAAATGATTCCCTGGAAGCAAGCAAGTTGAATCAACATTTGCAAAATGTTCATCCTCAACACAAGAACAAGGACAAAAGCTTTTTTTCAGCGGCATGGGAATGCTCTCAAAAAGATGAAACTGGATTCAACAGGGGCATTTCAAGAAATGAACCACAAGGTTACCGAAGCTTCTTACGTCGTAGCATTGGAGATAGCAAAGCAGAAAACACCACATACGATTGGGGAAACTTTGATCAAACCTTGCGCTCTCAAAAGGGTAGAAATTGTGTTGGGAAATGAAATGGAGAAAAAACTTGCAGCAGTTTCACTATCAAACCGTACTGTTCAAAGGAGAATTATTGACATGGCCATTGATAAAGGATCAAGTTATGCAGGAGATTAGGGGTGCAGCATTTGGCTTATTTTCAATTCAACTTGATGAATCGACTGATGTGGCATCGTGTTCCCAGTTACTGGTGTTCGCAAGATATCTTCACTTAGGTTCATTTAAAGAAGAGTTTCTCTTTTGTTCTCCTCTAGAAACAACTACCACAGCCTCAGATATTTTGAAAAAAGTTTCATCTTTCTTTGAGTCAGAAAATCTTTCGTGGGATAATGTATGTGGGTGCTGTACAGATGGAGCACCAGCTATGTTGGGGACAAAATCTGGATTTCCAAGTTAATGTGAAAAAAGTTTTCTCCAAAAGTGATAGGCATTCATTGCATGATCAATCGTCAAGCACTGGCCTCAAAAACACTTCCAGCTCCACTATTGATGGTTTTGGATTAAACAATTCAAATTGTGAATTTTGTCAAGGGAGGAGCTCTTAATTCATGACTTTTCAAGCAGTTATATATTGACCTGGATGCAGGCCATCATTTGCTTCTTTTCTACACAAATGTTCCTTGGCTTTCAAGAGGAAATGTAAGTGAGCGAGTATTTGAGCTTACAGATGAGCTTAAAATACTTTGTGAAATTAAGGGTAAGATGAAATTTCTTGCCTGGTTAGACGATGAGGAATGGATCTTGTGCCTTGCTTATTTGGTTGATATTTTTGAACAGCTGAATAAATTGAATCTTCAGATGCAAGGAAGAAATACCATCATAAAATTCATCGATTCTTTGAAAGCTTTTATGAGTAAACTAGAAAATTGGAAGAGAAAAGTCAACATGAAAAATGTTGCAATGTTTGAGAAATTGTCATCAATTCTTGTTACTATAGTGGTAATGACAAAGTACTTCCAGAATTTGCAAAAAATGAAATTTTGCAGCATTTGACAGCACTAGGAAACTAATTCAGCCGATATTTTTCTGAACTTTGTGATGAGGAGTTGGACTTAATGCGAAATCCATTCAAATTATCGGTTGAAAAAGTTCCTGATGCTTTTCAAGATGAATTTCTGGAACTGACGACTGATTCGCGAGCAAGAGACATGTTTGATGAGAAACCAGTCACAGAATTTTGGCCTCCAATGTGTGACTCTTACCCAAGAGTGGCTGAGAGAGCTATCCGTGCATTGCTTCCATTTGTGTCGACGTATCTTTGAGAGTCTAGCTTTTCAACTCTGTTGCAAACGAACACGAAACAACGAAGTAGGTTGGAGGTTGAAAGTGACCTGCGTTGTGCTTTTTCAAGCACTCTTCCTCATATCCAAGAATTGGCAAAGAAAAAACAATCACAGGTTTCTCGTTTAATATAAAATAGATTACAATATCCAAGGCATGTTATTGAATTTTTTTATTAATTGAGGTATGTCATTTTATTAAGCCAGATTTAAGTATTTAGTTTACGAATATAAAAAACTAATTTTATTCATGTTCTGAAATTCATCAACATTTTTTATTGCTGTTTATAAAACTCTGCTATAAAAATAATCTAAATAAATATATATGCACTAATATAGACAAAAAGGGATGTAAGGTCAGGTGATGCGTAACATCACAGCCTCTCCTTGACAAATGTCAACCCCGCCTTCTCGTGGTGCATCCTGTTCCCACTAAAGGGGCTCTGACGACCGCCAATAGCGGTATAACTATACCATCGGGATCAGAGGAAATGCTATCCCACACTCACCAACCCGCTTGGCCAGCGTGGTGAGTTATGGCCAAACACCTCCAAAATGACTCTACAACTTAAATCTTGGCCCTCAGTCTCCGGCAGCTGGAATGTACCTGGCCAAGGCAGCGGCCAGTGCGACATGAAGGCAGAGGGTGCTAAGAATCCCCGGAGGACCGGACTAGGCTGCCATTTGATGCTGACCTTGGCTACCTATAACGGACGCTCCCTATCTTCTGATTCAAGGCTTCTTGAATTGGAAGAGGAACTACAAAGGATCAAGTGGGACATCGTCGGGCTAAGTGAGGTAAGGAGAAAAGGAGAAGATCTCATTGAACTGAAAAGTGGACATCTCTTCTATTATCGTGGGACAGATACTGGCAGAACTAGTGGTGTTGGATTTATAATAAACAAGAAACTGAAGGATAAAGTGGTAGAAGTTGAAAGTTCCTCTGACAGAGCTGCACGACTCGTTATCCAACTATCGAGAAGATACCAGGCTCAGATTATTCAAACTTATGCACCCACCACAAGTCATCCTGAAGAAGAAATTGAAGAATTTTATGAGGAAATTCGTCTATCTAAATAATAAAGGTAAGCAGCACTTGAAGATAATTATGGGAGATTTCAATGCAAAAATAGGGCAACGGCAACAGAATGAAACTTCAGTAGGTAAATTCGGTCACGGCAACAGAAACCAGCGTGGAAATACTCTCGTTGAGTTTGCAGAGGCAGAAGGATTTTTCATCTTGAACTCCTTTTCAAGAAAAAGCCACACAGGAAATGGACATGGAGACATCCAATTGGGACGACAAGTGAAATTGATTTTATTATGTGTAACAAAAAATTCGTCATCGAAGACTGCAGTGTGCTGAACAAGTTCAACACAGGTAGTGACCATAGATTGGTGAGATGTAAGATGCACCTCAACACTAAACTGGAACGTGGCAAGCTCATAAGACAAACAAAATGTATTGACATAACCAACCTTAAAAAACACCATAATACTTTCAAGTTGGAACTGAAGAACAGATTCTCTGCTTTAGAAGGCCTAACATCGGAAGAAGTGGATATTTCGGAAGTTAACAGAAAAGTAACCAAAGCTCTAATGGAAACAGCAACAAAATTAGCTGGGTCTAAGAACAAGTTGCATGTGAACAAATTATCAGGAAAAACCAAAATGTTGATGCAAAAAAGAAGAGAGATGAGGACAACTAAAGAAGATGTGACTTCCAAAGTGGAATATATAGAGCTATGCAAGACAACACGAAAAAGTATCACTGAAGACGTAAGGAAATTCAACTGTGAGCTAGTGAGGAAAGCAATTGAAAACAACCAAAGCCTTAAGATAGCAAAGGGACATCTCAGTAAGGGAAGAAAACAGATTATGGCTCTGAGAAAAGAAGATGGTTCTATAACAAGAAATAGAGGCGAAATTTTGACAAGAGTGAAAGATTTCTACTCCAAATTATATGAAAGGATGATACATGTACTCCAGACATCATGAAAGGTACCAGAGTTCTTCCAGTCCTCCCAGCAGAAGTTGCTCATGCAATCAAGAACATGAAGCGGGGAAAGCTCCAGGAGAAGATGGAATTACTATAGACATCATACAAGAAGCAAGTGGAGAAATTGAAACAGTACTCGCCCAAATTTTCACTCGATGCCTTAATGAAGGGAAGATTCCTGAGGATTGGAACAACGCTACAATGATCCTGCTACATAAAAAAGGTGACATTGAGGATCTCAGGAACTACAGACCTATCAGCCTCCTATCGGTGGTTTATAAAATCTTCACTAAAGTTCTTTCACACCGCTTGAAGGTAACACTGGACATGGCTCAACCGAGAGAACAAGCTGGATTCAGGAGTGGCTACAGCACAATAGATCATATCCACGTACTGAGAGAACTAATTGAAAGAGCGAGGGAATATGAACTTCCATTGTGCATGGCTTTTATCGATTATGAAAAAGCCTTTGATTCGGTGAAACCATCAGCAGTTACAATGGCTCTGAAATCCTGCGGTATTGAAGATGCATACATTAATATTATTAATAACATCTATGAAAATGCAAGTGCAAAGATTCGGCTGTTTGAAAATACAACACACATAAAAATTGGAAAGGGAGTGAGACAAGGTGACACCATATCTCCGAAGCTCTTTAATGCCACATTGGAAAATGTCTTTCAATCACTGAACTGGGAAAACAAAGGGATAATGATTAATGGAGATTATCTAACCCACCTTCGTTTTGCTTGATGACGTGATCATTTTTGCAACTACCCCATCAGAGCTGCAGAGTATGATCCAGGAACTTGCTGACAAGAGTAAAGAAGTGGGATTAAAAATGAACTTTCAGAAGACAAAAGTGATGTTCAATGCTTTTACAAGAAATGAAGATTTATCGATTGATGGAGAAAAACTGGAGATAACAGATACATATGTTTATCTTGGACAGCAGATATCAAGTGAGGGTCACATTGATGAAGAAATTAATCGGCGTACAAAACTTGCCTGGAGAGCTTTTGGAAGAAACAGCATAATTTTCAAGAGCAATATGCCATTATGTCTTAAAAGAAAAGTGTTTGATCAATGCATCCTTCCAGTGCTTACGTATGGTGCAGAGACGTGGACCTTAACTAAAAGAGACATACAAAGGCTGCAGACAACTCAAAGAAGCATGGAGAGGTGCATGCTTGGTATAACCAGGAGAGATAAGAAGAGGAACTCGTGGATCCGAAAAATGACGAGAGTGGAAGACATCATGATCAGAGTTAAATCCCTGAAATGGCAATGGGCTGGACATACTGCCAGAAGGACAGACCATAGATGGACAGCCGAAATTTTAGATTGGATTCCAAGGGACAGGAAAAGACCCAGAAAAAGACCACATGGGAGATGGGTGGATGAAATTCGTAAATATGCGGGAGTGACATGGAGGAGACTGGCACAAGACAGACCGTTGTGGAGGAAACTTGGGGAGACCTTCGTCCAGCAGTGGATTGATAATGGTTGACAATGATGATGATGATGATAGACAAAAAAAGATTTTCAGTGGTATATTAATTAAATTTGGTCTAATGTATGCATATTTTTACATGGTGGGAATTTCCACCCAAAAACGGATTTTGTGAGGGTTTCTGTCATTCCCGTGCACCTCTTTATAAGCAGGTTCGACTGTACATGAACTGAATTGTACCTGAGAAGAAATACTTGCATTGTCAATGCTTGTCTACTATCTGGGACATAACGAAGGTCATTGGCTAACTTACAAATTATATAAACATGTATTTAGTATATCACACACACACACATTTGGGAAAGGGATGCAAATTTTACCTGCTTTTATAATGGGAGAATAATAAATACACATGGCAAAAATGAAATTAAAACAAAGACTTTCACTGCTGCTACATGAATCTCACATTTTCATCACCTAAATGACTACATTAATAATAATGATATAACTACAACATTTCTATGGATAGAATTTTACTTTGAAATGTTTGAAGACCAAAATGTCATATACATAGCAGTGAAAGTTTTTGTATAATCTTTGCCTCCACACATATATATATATATATATATATATATAGTTTTCATGCCAAATAAAACAAATAACATACACTAACTAAGTACCACACATACAATTTCACGCCACAAAAAATATAAATAAATTGAATTACACAATCTGAACAAAGACAGTAAAAAATGAACAAAAATCATACAACAAAACTCATACCGAGGCCTACCAATACCTGCAGAATATAATTTGTTTTTCCTGAGAGCACTCCTACACAACTGTTTAACATAGAGAATTAAAAAAGCAAAGACATAATACATTCACTTTCTCTGCTCCCTCAATTTTCTTGCTCAAATTCAGGTACTTCTGATAATTATATGACAGCTAAGGCAGTCATTAATAATGTTACTTGAATTGTTCTACATTATGCAAAATCTTAACTGGAAGTCTTTTCTTAAACAAGGAGTTGCCCACATTCTCCTGTGTAATAAGAATCTCCCTCATAAAAAAACACATTGCCGAGGTACATATTTCAATTAACATGCATGCATCTTCAAGATGTGTGTATACATTAAATTACATATTTTTTAAAAGGCAGCACCACATCCAATCACTGCAGCTCCCTTTAACAGGCTTTATTTCAGATCATTATTTTGAACAAAGAAATATATATATAACCTGCCAGCAGTTCACTCTTGTCTAGGAGTATCCACCCCAAAACAGATGTTTATATTAAGTAAAGATTGCACATAGGCCTAAGCCTATGATGCTCTAATACATAGCAGTAATCACTGAGGTTTGAAGTATAAATTAGATATTGTCTTCATTTTGTTCTGCACATTTTTCAATTTATGGGAAATATGATGAGAAATAACAGATGCAGAGACAAAAATATTGTATATATTATAACTTCATTATAAAATTGAAGTATAGAACAAGGCTTACCCAAAATTTACGATGAAGGAGCCTGAGTGTTCTACTCTTATTGTCACTTAAGCCTAACATAGCTAGTTACATGAATTCGAAATACCTGTTGATGTTGAAAATAAATACTTCCTTTGAACCCTTGGGTTAAAAAAAGGGATGAGAAAAGATAAAAGATTTAACCAAGTTGATATAAAAATGAGTTAAAATTGAAGCTTAAACAATGGAAAGTTAAAATCCGATTGAAAAGTTAAAAGCTCAGTTGACAACAAGAATGGAACACTCACACTCGTCTAGCAAAAATTTTGGGTAAACCAAATTTTATACATTAATACTTTAACGAGGTTATATTGCACTGTTTTTGGCTCTGCATCTGTTTCTCATCATCTTTTCCATAAATTGGAAAACATGCAAAACAGAAGACAGTAAGTCATACTGCAAACTTCAAAGATAAGTCTGTCATTACTGGCACAAATGTGCCATATTTTCACAGTTCCTCATGTAGCAGTAGTTTTCTGGACTGGAAACGGAACTTACATCTCCCAATTTTCATCCAAACATGCAACCACTACCTCACCTAGGGCAATGAAGTTCCAAGCAACTGAAGCAAAGCAGTTGAAGCTTAAGAATCTGAATAACATTCAGATTCACACTAAATGAAGAAATCCAATGCTTTATCGTGGCAACTAGAACTGATTTCTCATCCAGTTTGTTTTTGTCAGATGAATAAATACACTTCATCGGGGAGAATATTCAGAGCTCCATTTGTAACTCATAGCTTATGCAATTTGGGAACCCTATTGAAGATCACCTCACGCAAATGCACAATGCCAACTTTTGAGAATTGAAATCTGTAAAAAAAAAAAAAATCACTTAACGTTTCACCAACATGTTGAGTGACTCCTACATCGACATCATAGTGATTAAATGTCTCTAATACATCAATTAAAAGTTGATACATTATGCAGATGGTTTGTCTATTTTAATCGATTTCATATGTTATGTTATAATTAAAATATTTGGCAGTACTTCACGCTTACAGCGATTAAAAGGTAATTGATACATAATCATCTCATCAGTATGCTATCATTAGGCTATAATACACAGATAAAAATTCCATTTGTAATCACAATATTATAGCAATATACCGCACAGTAACCTTTTACTTTAATTTAACTTAACTGAGGTTTTCACCTTAAATTTTTGAGAATATGTTGGAATACCTCTAAAAAAAATGCAAGTTTAAGTCTAATGTCAGATTATATTCTTCATTTTTCTTTTCCTAGTTAATGCCAACCCTAATTGCACATAATTCTTGCAAAATCTTTCCCGCAAAGCTACGAGCAAAAATGGTTTGGAATGCAGAACTGTGATCAAGTAAATCAGAATACACAGGTGTGGTGGCTCTTGTAGCCACTTATTCTTCCCTCTGGAGAGAAAAAAAAAAGAACAACAACAAAAATACTGCCATCCATAAAATAACTGTAAAACCAGTAGAACTTTTCTGTATATTTTACAGCTAAACCGTAAAACGTGGCAGGTATGTAAATGCATTTGAAAAACAATAAAACTATTTTTGAATATGTTTACAAATAAACAACTGTGCAAAGAAAGAAAACTCCTTTATAAGTTTAGATAACCTCTTCTTGAAAATCACCCGAAGTTTCATTATTAATAAGTATAACACACAAAAAACTTCGTGCTCACTGTGAGAATCACAAAAAGTATTTTTCACATCAAGTGTCAAACAGTAATGTATATATTGTATTTATATTATCACTACAGATTGAAGTCAGAGTTTGAAAAATGGTTCTCATAGAGAAACAACTCTATATTTTCACCAAACCTGAGAACAATAGCTGTATTTTCTGGTGCCCATAACTCTGTTGCTATACTACATTTCATGAGGACGATTTCTACATAACTCCTGTTCCTGTGCTACAACACTTTTGAAACAGAAGCAAGTTCTCTGAATTTATATAGATATGTAATTTGGCTGCTGAATTCATCCTCCCATGATTTTCTTGGCCTTACTTTACTTTTCTGCCACTTGGGTTGAAAAAATTCTTTTAGCACTTCATCACTCATTCTTTCAACACAGCAAAAAAAACCTAAGAATATTAGTCTCCACCTTACTAACAACATTTTGCCTCATATTACACATCTGCAACACTTCTTCACATGATCAGAGCATGTCTAGCCCCCATACCCCTAAGTAAAATGCATCTCTCCAGCACACAAACTATTACTATATCTGTTCTGCAGTATCCAGGTTTCACTGCTGTACATCAGAGTAGGAATAATTACACTTTCATATACAGTCTTTCGGGACTTTCTCGAGAACCCATCATTTCTGTGAAATTCTCCTAAGGCAGCTATGACTTTCAATGAACAATTCCCATGCCTTTGTCATCTAATTTGTTTTCTCTGTAAAACATGCTTCCCAAATATACACTGCTGGCCACCCAAAATGCAACACCAAGAAGGACACGAGATAGCAAAGCCAGATTTACTGGACACATAACAACAGATACAAAGATGAAACGATTGAGCTTACAGGCCCGTTTGATTTGTGGAACATGCAGCCATCAATAGTTTGTGTGGCCCCATGGCTGGCAATAACAGCCGCTACACGGCGCGGCATCGAACGAAAGAGGCTTTGGATGTGGGCTTGGGGTATGTCGGTTCAGGCTGCTTCCACAGTTCATCAGACGTAGCCGCAGGTGGTGCTTGCCGGGCCACAGCAGCAGTGACACCTGGTGGGCCTTGAATTGTCGCACAATGCGTGCCACGTGCCAGTGTGCATTATTGTCCTGTTGAAACGTGGCCGGTGACAGGTCTTGCAGGTAACGGAGGACTACAGGCTCCAAAACGTCGGAGATGTAGTAGTGGCTGTTGGGTGTACCGGTGATGCGTACCAGAGGGGTGCGGGTGTCATATCCAATTGCGCCCCAAACCAGGCGACAGACCGGTATGACGATGCATAATGCAGCCGTCATACAGTCTCTTGCCGCGGTGCCGCCACACGCGGATGATATTATCACTACAGATTGAAGTCAGTTTGAAAAATTGATCTCATAGAGAAACAAACCTATATTTTCACCAAACCTGATAACAATAGCTGTATTTTCTGGTGCCCGACCATCGTGGTGTTGCAGGCAGAAGCGGGATTCGTCAGAGAAGACAATGTAGTGCCATTCCGTACTCCAGGTGTGGCATTCAACGGCCCACTGCCGCCGCATTTGCCGGTGGTGTAACGTTAATGGTAATCGGAGCAATGGGCGCCGTGCGACAAGTCCCCTCTCCTGCACACGACGTCGAACGGTGCGTGCTGAAACAGGTTGTTGCGCAACACACTAATTCCTGAGCTAAAGTTCATGATGTGCGGTGCGAGCCGTCAATGCCCGCCGCACAACATGCCGGTCCTCTAGTTCGGCGGTATGCTGCGGGTGCGGCAATCACACACATCGGTCGGTCGGTCCGTCCCTCCCTCCTGCACCCACCGAATCCATACTCGCCTCACTGTAGCTGGATGCCGTCCCTCACGGGCGCCGATGTCTCGGTACGATAAACCGCTGTCGTGATAAGCCACTATTCGTCCTCTGTCGAACTCCGAAACGTGCTGGAATGACTGCCGTATTCTGCGACGAGGCGTCAGGAAGCTCCCCACGCACAGGTCCGGCAGCACAACCCACTTGCACTACTTCTGTGCACCCTTCTTATAGTGCTTCTCGGTGGCGTACCGGACGCACATGATTTGCATATGCCCTGCAATGCTAATCGTTTGCATGTCCTCTCGCGGGTGACGCATGCTGCGAATTTCAGGTCAATCGGATGCTTCCTTCTTGGTGTTGCATTTTGGGTGGCCGGTGGCCAGCAGTGTAGAAACTAGTTCACCTAGTCAATCACTGTGCCTTTTAGACTTATCTTGCATTCAGTACTAACAGGTCCTGGCCCAAAAAGCCATAACTTCAGGTTTCCCCTTTTTTATACTCAGTTTGAATTTCATACAAACTTCGTACATCTGGGACACCATACTCTGCAGCTCATTTTTGCTCTCTGCCCCGCCAACAAGACTGTATAGTATACAGTGCTGTTGGTGGAGAGCAAAAATCCTTTTTATACTATACAGTCCTTTTTTTTATTATTATATACTATACCACAATACCGTTTACATGTGCTGAAAATTTTCTGCTAGCACAGTCTTTCTTGGTCAAAAACTGGAACACTGTGCCTTGTCCTTGCTTGGATGTATCCACATCATACAGTGTGAAGTAATGGCATGTTGAACCAAGGCTGAACTGGATGAAGAAAAGGCTATAACATTAGTGTTGAAGACAATAGACTTTTGGTGATTGGCCAGTGGGCGTTAGGGACGATTTCAGCCGTTAGATGGCACTGCGTCCCAAGGTATAAACATCTCAGTTTTCACGTTGTTTGAATTGCTGGATTATGTATGTTCGTCATTTTTTTTCTTGTGTTTCTTTTGAAAAAACCTTACAGTTTTAAAACCAAACTGTTGTCTTCACAACAAAATCTAACCCATTTTAAAAATGGTTTACTGTTGTGTGCCGATATGCACATCTTCTGAGAAGAGAAACGTGGGATTTTCATTCCACGAGTTTCCCTCAAATCAGAACCTAAAGCAACTGTTGCTGAAAAAAATATCTCGTCAGGATTTTGTTCCAAATGACAAGTTACCTTCAACTGTTGTTTGTGGTAAGCATTTTTATTCTGATAATTAAGTACCTAATTCAGTTTTAGAAAAAACCTCAGCTATATAAACTCATACTAAGTGGATAAATGTGTAGATTTGCGTTTTAAATTATTTCATTGGAAAAATATTAGTACTTGGGAAAAGTGTGACGTACAGATTTTAGATTATGAAAATTAATGGCAAATGGTGCAGAAATTTTCTGTTTCAAATGTCTTTTAAAGATTTTTATCGTAACATTTACCTGTACAATATAAATTTTGAGGTTACTCACCTTTATTCCCTAAATCATTTAGGAGGTTTTCGCCTCTACACATTTCCAACACGTATTTTTCTTATTTACATCGTGGTTCGAGGTCGCAACACCACACAAAAAAAAAAAAAGTCATTTTCAACACACACAAACATCACTCTCTTCCCTATGACCAAATTCAGATTCAAATATACGCAATTGAACTCCCTAAGGGAGTTCAATTGCGTATATTTGTGGTGGATTATGTCGAATCTGAATTTGGTCATAGGGAAGAGAGGGAGGGGAGTGATGTTCGTGTGAGTTGAAAATGACTTTTTTTTTTTTTTTGGTGTTGTTGCGGCCTTGAACCACGACGTCAATACGAAAAATACGTGTTGGAAATGTGTAGAGGCGAAAACCTCCTAAATGATTTAGGGAATAAAGGTGAGTAACCTCAAAATTTATATTGTCTAAATAGCACGTGAATAATTAAGCAGTTTGATGACATTTAAAATGCTGTATGAATATATGATTTACCTGTACGTTCAATACGTTAGGCCTAGGGCAGCGTCTCTTCACAGCATCGAACTAACAGGTAAATGTTACGATAAAAATCTTTAAAAGACATTTAAAATACAAAATTTCTGCACCATTTGCCATTAATTTCCATACTCTAAAATCTGTATGTCGCACTTTTTCCGGGTACTTACATTTTTCCGACGAAACAATTTAAGACGCTAATCTACACATTTACCAAAATTTCAGCCCTAGATCGTTGAAGAATAAAGAAGGAGTGAAATTTACACATAAATTTTACCAGTTCCTACAGAAAAATTCTCTTGCCCAAGTACTACAAATTCAGAATACAAATATCCATCTGTTCCTGTGAAAGTGAATATAAATAAAATCTCAAATGTAAATACACTGCCGGACAATTGCTAAGAACGAATGACAATAGCAACGATAGCAACCATAAAATGGAAGGCAGGAAAATGTGGAAATTAGCATAAGTGCGGAATACAGTAAGACGTGTTGTGCGTATGCAAATTTTAAATTGCCGAACTTGTTCGTGACGTCATAGCGCTGATAAGAGATATAAAGGATTTGACGCGTATTGACCGTTGTTGTTCAAATGCAAAGTTGAAAGGGAAAGAATCAATTGACGAACTTGCAAGTTTCAGTATGTCTTCCCGACATCACCTAGATGATTTTACGCGTGGCCGTATTATTGGCAAAATTGAAGAAGGGCGAAAAATAACATGTTGCCAGGGAGTTCGACGTCAGCCACAGTGTTGTTTCAAGGCTTTGGAAATCATTTCAAACAAATGTAGAGTGTAGCAAACGTCACGGTGGAGGTCGTGTTTGCAGTACGACACCTGCAGAAGATCGGTACATAGTGCTATCAACAAAAAGACACCGGTGCAGCACAGCTAGTGAGGTAGCAAATCAGTTTATGGCTGCTACTGGCAAGCGGATCTCCCGAAAATCTGTCGCCAGACGTTTGCATGAAGGAGGACTATACGCCTGCCGTCCTGTTGTGTGTGCATCCCATTGTCCAGACGTCACCGTACCGCCCGTTTGCAACGGTGCCATCAACATCGCAATTGGACTGATAACGACTGGTCTGCTGTCCTCTTCTCAGATGAGAGTAGATACAGTCTATCGTCTGATTGTCGACGACAACTGATCTGGCGTGATTGTGGTACTGCATATTGTCCAGCAAACATACAGGAAAAGGACCGATATCCGACATGTAGTGTCATGGTATGGTCTGGCATCATGATCAATGGCCGTACGTCCCTCTATGTGCTTCCAACTGGGACTATGACTGGCCAACGATACATTAATGATGTTCTGCTACCTCATGTTCGCATGTTCCGTGGTGCTGTCGGTGATAGATTCATTTTCATGGACGACAATGCAACATGTCATCGAACAGTCGCTGTCCAGGAGTGTCTTGAGAGCGAGGATATTCAATGCCTCGCATGGCCAGCACGTTTTCCAGATCTGAATCCCATTGAAAATGTGTGGGATGCTTTGGGGAGGAGTCTTGCTGGTCGCCAATGCCCTCCAATAAACAAGGACACCCTCATCCGTGCACTGACAAGAGGAATGGGATAAATTACCCCAACAGCTGCTTGATAATGTTGTGCAAAGCATGACACAACATGTGGAATCTCATCACCCTCCATGGTGGCCATATCCCGTAGTGACATCTTACGCCGGAACGCGTGCGGACGGTAATTGCATTTTTCACGTTTACGTATTCTGCACAAAATGGCCTGTTTGTCCCTTGAACACGTTCCAAAGCCTTCTGGATTTCAGAGCACAATAAATTGTCTTTCTTGTAATGTCCTGGCATTCTGACATTTTATTTCACTTAGCATCCAACCACACTTACTTTTTTATGCGCTATATAGCCGTTTATGATCCGTCCTTAGTAATTGTCCAGCAGTGTAATGATACGGAATCAGTTTGTTAATGCGAACGTCAATAGATGGTGCTGCGTCCCAACTCATCTTTTCTGTCCTTGCTGCTTTTGCTTAATGTTATAGCCTGGTAGGATCGAGTTCAGCGTTGGTTGAACTCTCCAGCTTATTGCAACAACTGACCAGGGGTGCAGAATTTGTCCGAACTTGCGAACAAGGTTTGGGGGAAATTAAGGCAGCTCTGGGGAAATTTTTGCCCGCGGGTAGGCAATAATAATAGTAGTAATAATAATAATAATAAAACGAAAAATTGGACTTATTAACAACGAGTATAACACGAAAGGTAAGACTAATTTACTGCACGGTAATCATTTTGATAAATATCGTTGTTATAAATACAAGAGGTTATGAGCACAGTGACGTACTGCAGACTGCCGCTGGCATATGATTCACCGAGCCCAAACGACTTTACTAATGCCAAGGCGTAGACAGCGTGGCACGAGTAATAAGTATGGCGCAACCACTAGTCATGCTAATAAAATAAATTCCGAAACTAATGGCAGCTTATGTGTCGTAAGCGCCAATCTGAAAAATTATTAGGGGTTCTGCACACATTTAAAGCGAATGACCCATGCATTTTTCAAAGGATTTAAGTCTTAATTTAAATTTCATTCAGTAAAATTATCTGACACAATTATACGCCTGAAATGCTAGAATGAAATAAATTATAGTTAATTGAATTTTTTTAGCTGTTTATTTTTTAGCTGCTTATTTTTCAGCCTCTCTGCCCACCACTGTTTTCACCTAGACCCAAAAATGTTTCAGACATTTTGAACCTAAAGTAAACATTAGTTTTTTTGTTTTGTTTTTACAAATTTTTAAGTAATAGGCTTCAATGATTAGTTCTTAATCATCAACATATAGATCTAATACTTGCTTAAACTTATATGAAAATCCGCTACAGTTTTGGGGGAAATTTCGGACAGAAAAAAAAATTGCGTTCTGTGGAAATATTGGGCCCTGAAAATTTCCTGCACCCCTGCAACTGACCACCTGCCATGGTTCATTGTTTTCATCTGCCTGTGTACAATGGCACCATTACCTGCAATGACATGCAGACGGCAGCAGCACCATCTCCTAAGTCTACATTTCACTTGAACAACCTTATACAGACTCACAAAAGTTTGCTTTTTTTCACTTCACATATGAAGATTCTATACTGTGCAAAAGAGAAAATGAACATGAAAAGTTGCATGCGGGAGTCCTGTGAAATGTGATTGCAACTAATTATTATTTTTCAAATCACTGATGTTAAAACTCAATATTAGATTAAGAAAAAAGTTCTGCTACTAATGATAAACTTTAATTCTATGGATCATGTAATAGTGACAACATGGCACAAGTTACCAACCCAAAACTAAGTGAACAAAACATGAATTTGTGAATAAATAATCATAAAAACTAGATATTATATTAAACATGTGTTTGCAGTGAACATCAAATACCTTATAAATGGAAAATTACCTTATCACCAGCCCTAGGATAATTGCGAGCCTCACAGTCTTTTAAAGTGTAATGAATTTTTTCTTTCATGCCGTCTTTCTGGTAACATATTATACCTTCCTCAGAAGCCTCTTCTTGATCCTCATTTTCATCTGAAGCATTCCTAACAGAGTTTCCATTACTTTTGCTATTTTTCTGAGGACTTTTTAAACCCCACGGGCAGGATGCTTCACGTTCAACTGTTCCAATAATGTAGCCACTTTCATCGTCAGATAAACATCCTTCCATGTCTTTACTGCCATTACCAGAGGTATTCAAGGAATCAATATCTACAGTTCCAGGAGGCAAAATGCAAATTCTGATAGCATGAAATCTTCCTTGTGAAGCTGGATCCTAATATAATAAAAAAAAAAAAAAAAATGGATGCTACTCTAATACAACATGTTTGGATGATACACTGATAATTTTATTTTGGATATTATATTTAACAATGCAATATCCTATGTATGAATTGAAGGCTTTTCAATAACACAGAAAATGAATGTAAAATAATGAAACCAGATTACTTTTCCATTACCAAAGTACAAAACAAGGTCTGGACATAACTTTACTCATTATGAAATTGTATAAAATAATGATACAAATTTTGACCACAATTAAACTGCCTTTTTTTATTAATATCAGTAAAGAGCCCAACCACACCAAGAAAGTTATTTATAGTATATCATCATCATCATTGTCAACCATTATCAATCCACTGCTGGATGAAGGTCTTCCCAAGTTTCCTCCACAACGGTCTGTCTTGTGCCAGTTTCCTCCATGTCACACCTGCATACTTTCGAATTTCATCTACCCATCTCCCAAGTGGTCTTCTTCTGGGTCTTTTCCTGTCTCTTGGAATCCAATCTAAAATTTCGGCTGTCCATCGATGGTCTGTCCTTCTGGCAGTATGTCCAGCCTATTGCCATTTCAGGGATTTAACTCTCATCATGATGTCCACTCTTGTCATTTTTTCGGATTCACGAGTTCCTCTTCTTATTTCTCCTGGTTACACCAAGCATGCACCTCTCCATGCTCCTTTAAGTTGTCTGTAGCCTTTGTATGTCTCTTTTAGTTAAGGTCCACGTCTCTGCACCATATGTAAGCACTGGAAGGATGCATTGATCAAACACTTTTCTTTTAAGACATAATGGCATATTGCTCCTGAAAATTATGCTGTTTCTTCCAAAAGCTCTCCAGGCAAGTTTTATACGCCGATTAATTTCTTCATCAATGTGACCCTCACTTGATATCTGCTGTCCAAGATAAACGTACGTGTCTGTTATCTCCAGCTTTTCTCCATCAATCGATAAATCTTCATTTTGTGTAAAAGCATTGAACATCACTTTTGTCTTCTGAAAGTTCATTTTTAATCCCACTTTTTTACTCTTGTCAGCAAGTTCCTGGATCATACTCTGCAGCTCTGATGGGATAGCTGCAAAAATGACTAAGTCATCAGCAAAATGAAGGTGAGTTAGATAATCTCCATTAATCTTTATCCCCTTGTTTTCCCAGCTCAGCGACTGAAAGACACCATCCAATGTGGCATTAAAGAGCTTTGGAGATATGGTGTCATCTTGTCTCACTCCCTTTCCTACTTTTATTTGTGCTGTATTCTCAAACAGCCGAATCTTTGCACTTGCATTTTCATAGATGTTATTAATAATATTAATGTATGCATCTTCAATACTGCAGGATTTCAGAGCCATTGTAACTGCTGATGGTTTCACCGAATCAAAGGCTTTTTCATAATCGATAAAAGCCATGCAATGCACAATGGAAGTTCATATTCCCTCGCTCTTTCAATTAGTTCTCTCAGTACGTGGATATGATCTATTGTGCTGTAGTCACTCCTGAATCCAGCTTGTTCTCTCGGTTGAGCCATGTCCAGTGTTACCTTCAAACGGTGTGAAACAACTTTAGTGAAGATTTTATAAACCACTGATAGGAGGCTGATAGATCTGTAGTTCCTGAGATCCTCAACGTCACCTTTTTTATGTAGCAAAATCATTATAGCGTTGTTCCAATCCTCAGAAATCTTCCCTTCATTAAGGCATCGAGTGAAAATTTGGGTGAGTACTGTTTCGATTTCTCTACTTGCTTCTTGTATGATGTCTACAGTAATTCCATCTTCTCCTGGAGCTTTCTCCCACTTCATGTTCTTGATTGCATGTGCAACTTCTGCTGGGAGGACTGGAAGAACTCTGGTACCTTTCATGATGTCTGGAGTACATGTATCATCCCTTTCATATAATTTGGAGTAGAAATCTTTCACTCTTGTCAAAATTTCGCCTCTATTTCTTGTTACAGAACCATCTTTTTTCTCAGTGCCATAATCTGTTTTCTTCCCTTACTGAGATGTCCCTTTGCTATCTTTAGGCTTTGGTTGTTTTTTTAATTGCTTTTCTCACTAGTTCACAGTTGAATTTCCGAATGTCTTCAGCGATACTTTTTCGTCCTGTCTTGCATAGCTCTATATATTCTACTTTGGAAGTCACATCTTCTTTAGTTGTCCTCATCTCCTTTTTTGCATCAACATTTTGGTTTTTCCTGATAATTTGTTCACATGCAACTTGTTCTTAGACCCAGCTAATTTTGTTGCTATTTCCATAAGAGCTTTGGTTACTTTTCTGTTCAGAAATATCCACTTCTTCCGATGTTAGGCCTTCTAAAGCGGAGAATCTGTTCTTCAGTTCCAACTTGAAGGTATTATGGTGTTTTTAAGGCTGGTTATGTCAATACATTTTGTTTGTCTTATGAGCTTGCTACGTTCAAGTTTAGTGTTGAGATGCATCTTACATCTCACCAATCTATGGTCACTACCTGTGTTGAACTTGTTTAGCACACTGCAGTCTTTCTATGACGAATTTTTTGTTACACATAGTAAAATCAATTTCACTTGTTGTTCCATTTGGATGTCTCCATGTCCATTTCCTGTGTGGCTTTTTCTTGAAAAAGGAGTTCAAGATGAAAAACCCTTCTGCCTCTACAAACTCAACGAGAGTATTTCCACGCTGGTTTCTGTTGCCGTGACCGAATTTACCTACTGAAGTTTCATTCTGTTGCCGTTGCCCTATTTTTGCATTGAAATCTCCCATAATTATCTTCGAATGCTGCTTACCTTTATTATTTAGAGGACGAATTTCCTCATAAAATTCTTCAATTTCTTTTTCAGGATGACTTGTGGTGGGAGCATAAGTTTGAATAATCTGAGCCTGGTATCTTCTCGAGAGTTGGATAACGAGTCGTGCAGCTCTGTCAGAGGAACTTTCAACTTCAACAACTTTATCCTTCAGTTTCTTGTTTATTATAAATCCAACACCACTAGTTCTGCCAGTATATCTCCCACGATAGTACAAGAGATGTCCACTTTTCAGTTAAATGAGATCTTCTCCTTTTCTCCTTACCTCACTTAGCCCGATGATGTCCCACTTGATCCTATGTAGTTCCTCTTCCAATTCAAGAAGCCTTGAATCAGAAGATAGGGAGCGTCCATTATACGTAGCTAAGGTCAGATGGCAGCCTAGTCCGGTCCTTCGGGGATTCTTAGAACCCTCAGCCTTCATGTCGCACTGGCCGCTGCCTTGGCCAGGTACAGTCCAGCTGCCGGAGACTGAGGGCCAAGATTTAAGTTGTGGAATCATTTTGGAGGGGTTTGGCCATAACTCACCACGCTGGCCAAGCGGGTTGGTGAGTGTGGGATAGAATTTCCTCTAATCCCGATGGTATAGTTATACCGCTATTGGCGGTCGTCAGAGCCCCTTTAGTGGGAACAGGATGCACCACAAGAAGGCGGGGTTGACATTTGTCACGGAGAGGCTGTGATGTTACGCATCACCTGACCTTACATCCCTTATAGTATATATATATATATATATATATCACCAAGCTTTCAATCTCCACTAGGAGGCTTTTTTAAGGTAGTGGTCAGACATAAAATGCAGAGAATTAGAACATGTAAGAAACAAAGACATTTTTTGAAAAACAGCTTCATTAGTGATCCTTAGCCACTAGATGTAAAGAACATGATAGAAGTGTCAACCAGGACATGCAGAATGTGGCATGATTATTCATGCAGCAATCAGATTACAACTATGAACTGTTCTAAGTTTACTGTTTGCCACATATCATATCGAAAAATTAAAAATTGCATCACCCCATAAAGCTGTGTTTCTCGATTTCCATTTAAATTTAAGAAAGCAATTTTAAAGTTTTCTGATATGGCGTTACACGAGGAACAGCAAAATGGAGCAATTCAGAGTCACAATATGATTGGTATGTGAATAATCAAGCAATCTTCTTACGAATTTATGAGGAATATTTGTTCCCTGATTTCCATACACAGAATACGGTGTTTCCCAGGGAAGTCATGCACAGCTCAGCTGCTCCTGTTTGGAATAGCACAATATTAGAAGATTACATGATCTTTAAAAAGTCAGTCATCAGGGAGACAACTGAAATCCTCTTCAGCAAGCTGGAATGCAATGATGCTATCACTATGAAAATACCCACGGTTTGGCATGCATTATTAAGAGACACAAACATGTCAAAACACAATGTATAACTGCATGATAAATACCATGTAGTACCACTAGTGACATCTTCCATGTTATTTAAAAAAAACTAAGCTTTGTCTTTTATTCATTCTAATTCTCTGCATTTTATGACTAACGCTGCCTTGAAAAACACTCCCAGTGGATAGCAAAAGCTTGGTAATTTGTACATTTGCATTATACCACTAAATAAACTGATTTATAACATACTATAAGCATACTGAACTGCATCTTTTCTTTTTCTTTACATCACATCTACATTCACATGCCGTTTTCTTGCTTACTTCATTCACTATTAAACACAAGTCTTAGCCTGAGAACCAGGGTTGTTGGCGACATGAAAAAGGACTCCTCCCCAGCAAAAATAAATAAATAAATAAATAAATAAAAAAAAACACTTGGGTAAAATTACTTTCTGTTCCTCAGAAAAATTTCAGCACAATTTTAATTTTCACAGCACATTTCTAAAACATCCTGGATGCAAGAATATTAATAAAATACAGGAATATCTGCCTCTCTTTTATCCAAAGCAAATTGTGCAGCACTTAATCTCTACCTCGCCTAGTCTGTTTAGCATCAAGCTGACATTGACACCTCCATCAATGCTTTACTCCCTCTCCCCCCTGTCACCCTTAACTGAAACACTCAATGCAGAAAAGTAACAAGTTAAGGACAAACACTTGTTTGCACTGAAAACAGAGATCCAATGTGAGGACATGTGATATTATGGATGCATACCTGCCAACTTTCAGAAACCGAAATCTGTAAAAAAATATTAATCGATATGTTCGATGAAAATTTTAATCGATATATTCACTTAAATTACTTGCCGCGCATATTGATTAAATGTACTGAACATATCGATTAAAAATGATATGTTACCTTTGAAACAAGTTATCAACTTTTAATTGATATCACTACAGATGTTTGAATTTATCGGAACGTTTATTTCGATTAAAATATAATTTATACATAATTTTTAATTACTGTGCTATCATTATGATCTATAAAGAGATAAAAATTTATTTTTATGGAGGTTTGCATCTCAAAGGAAGGATGTTCCACCCTTTGACCCCGAAATCCAATAGGATCGTATTCCACGCAGGGATCATAGCATACTTCTGGAAAATTTTAGGTAGGAATTTTAGGACTTTTTAGAAAAATTTTAGGAGTGTATTTCAATAAAAACTAGATGTATATTTGTATACATCTAGTAAAACAAACTTTGTATACATTGTAAACAGTTTGCTTCACACCCTTCAACCATATATACTGATAGACTGCGCATGACATCAAAATTTCTGGCTCCAACATAAAATCACATGACTACAGTCAAAAAGATGGGTTACACCTGCTGTGCTTATGGTTGCTCTGAGCGATATAGTAAAGAAAGTTCTATGATTTTTCATGGGTAAGAAACGAATTAAATACCTAAGTCAATAAAGTTCAATTACTTAACCAGAAACTTGCAGCTATTGATATAAAAATATAGTAACTTAAGGAAAAAAAATGGAATGCATGTTCCAAATTCTTCGCAAATGTTCATCACATTATAAATCACAAAATGTAAACAACCCGATCATGCATGTATATAGCTCATAAGTAAACTTACCTGAAGAGTTTTCATTATATATGAGGCGCATTCACATAATACACCGAAAACACTGAAGTTCTGCAGCGTAAATTAGTAATCATAACAGCATTTTTACACGAAATTTGGAGTCTGATGATGACGTGCCCAATGTTTGAGCCATGGCGGCTTTGATGCAGCTATTGCCAATGCGCAGTCCATTAGTATATATGGTCGAAGTTCACACCCAAATTTTTTGCATAACGTCTAATGTCTAAAGTTTAAGTATGGTTTACTTTTAATGTTCAGTTCTTATCTTTTCACGTGTTATTATCATATTCAAGTATATTTATCACATTCAAGTTTCACTTTGAACATTAATATGCTATTGAACCAGAAGCAATTCACGATTTTCACAGTAAAGTTTTCAGGTTTCACATTAAATTATAATATCCTAAAAAGGTAATTGAAAACCAAGAACTATGTACAATTGTTCACTGAATTACTTTTTTCATATTATTGTTTTAATCTTTTCCTGATTAGCCTATCTTTTTCTGCTTCCACCACAACTAATTTACTTTCAGTTTTCTTTATTTCAGCTGAACCTTGTATGATCAAGTTAGAGGCAACTGCTATTTCAACAGTATTTTGTTTTTCTACAGCTTTTCTCATTCTTTCTGTTCCCTCTTGAATTACTGCTAGGGATGCTTCTTTATCTTTTTTAAGCTTATTTATTTCTGCTTCTTTTATTTTGTCATCAGACTCAGCTTTTCTTTTTTTCTCTAGCTGCTTTTCCTTATTTTCCCTCTCTTTCTGCTTCCTTTCTTTTACCTTTTTGATTCTTCTTCCTTCAGCTTATCAACATACTCTTTATAAAATTTATGTGAATCACGAACACTATTTAACAAATTTCTTGTTATGGGAACTTTACTTACACATCCATAGTGTTTAATGGCCCCTTTAACTATTCTTAATGATGTTATAGTTGAGTCTTTTAAGTTAGCCTTGTCTTTCCTTAACAGAGCAGTGGTAACCGAAAATCCCTTTCTGCATCAGCATTACCATGAGGTAAAACTAAAATTGACTTGAGTTTAGCAAGATTTGAGTATTTTTCTTTTCTGCTAGAGTCTTTAATACTAAATATATTACGCCAGTAATGATCAATCTGCACTGGAATATGCCCTTCCTCTGAAAATTTCACTAGTTCATCTAGAGTTGGCTTATCGCAATTTAAAAGTTTCCACTCTTCTCTTACTCTATCAATTTGTTCCTCAGAAAGATGCAAAACACTTGAAATTCTGGTTATTTCCGAAAGTCCTTCAGTGAATGAAAGTTAAGTTGACTCTTTCTTTGGTTCTTTTACCTTTAAAACTTCTATGTCTCTTAGCTTTTGATTGCAGAATGGCAAATTTGACTTTAAATATTTTGTGGTTGCAATTAGTGATGATCTTACATCTAAGAGAAATAATTTCTGCCTGGTCTCCTGAACATTCCTGAGGAGATTTTTTGTCTTTATACCAACATATTAACTCCCCTAGTTTTTCCATGAATTTTGGTTTTCAAAATCTACATTCTTTAGGTCTTCTCCAAATTTCCCTGCAATAACATCATCTTGGATAAACTGAGCCATAACATTCCTTATTAAAGTATTTAAATCAGAATATAACTGGTGTATTTTTGGTTCTTCACTCTGATAACATAATGAAAACTTTTCAAAATTTTGGTGTGAAAATGAAATTAATGCTAAATAGCAAGGAGTTAGCTCATTTTTCAGGAAACAGTGAATTCTTTTATACCTTGCCGAATTGCGTAGTTGTTTTTCAAATATTTTTTGAGATGGCAAGAAGTTTAAAAAATATTCTGTAATATTTACCCATTGATCCAAGAGCCTCTGGGCTACAGAACCAACGGTTAACCATCTGTTGCTGACATGACGCAAAAGAAATTTGGCTGTGACCCAATAATATATCCTAGACAGATTTATAATCCTCTCGTCTTGCAGCACTACTCTTTAAAAAGTAATGCATATCAGTAGCAAATTCGTCAAAATCTATATTTAAGCTTGTCAGAAAAATTTTAGATGCATTACTAACAACATGCAGGTTGCAAAAACCTAGTTCCAAAGATTTCTGGCCTGTTTCTTGTTTTACAACTTCATTGAATTTGCGTAAAAAGCACTTATTTACATTTGGGCTGTCCATGGATACATAAATAATTCTGTTCAACGAAATATTGAAGGATGATAACACATCAAGAATTTCTTTTAGCAAAATATCTGCTGCTGCATGACCCAGAAAAACGCTTGTTAGGTATCAGCAAGAAACTGAATTTATTTCTGAAGACCAGTACCTGAGATACACATCCAACTGCCGTTTCACTTGTGTATTTGTAGTTTCATCAAATGCTATAGTAACCTTTCCTGGGCTACTTAGATGCAATGTTTTTTTTTCCAAATCCTCTTCAAAATATTTTGACAATCGATGTGATATCACATAAGCAACTTTTTTTTCTTTAAGTTGCATTTTGGCTGCAATAGCAGAATCAGGAAACATTTCTTTGAAAAGTTCAACTGTTTCAGTGCATGAAACAAAAGACATATTGTCCTTAGCAACTTTCATGGCCCATAATGCTTCGGCTTTAGCCAACTGTAAATCATGACTCAGTACTTCACTAATATTTGTTTTGGGCTGAAGATCCCGTCCTCCAAAGGCTTTCAAGGATGGACTTATTTTGAAATTTACTTTGAAATTTCTGCAAATGTTTTTTTTCTTTTATGATGCGCTTTTACTTGTGAAAAGCCACTATTAGAAATGTTGAAAATTTCTGAACACAATATACACTTAGCAGAAAATATTGTTTCAGTTGCAGAACACCATGCTTTCAACTTCACTCCGTCCAATTCTTTGGCGAGCCACGCATCTTGAAATTTCGTTTTGGATTTAGGCATCTTAAACACTTGTATTACTAACCAGAAAATGAAAGGGACAAAAACACGTTCCAATATTGCAAAACCAGACAACTTCCCGAAGATAGGAAAAAAAAAAAAAAGCAGGTCACCACTAGAGAACTGAACCTGCACACAGCACAGAGAACACCATAAAAGACGCAAAACCAGAAACTATCATACGCATCTCACGCAAGTTCAGTCAAAGCGAGTCGGAGCCGAGATATATTGCGCATCGAAGGTCGCTGTCGCCGACGCACGATCGAAGGTCAATGATCATGTGCTCTACTGCCTGCCACGATAACACTCAGCTACCATCCCATCGTCATTACCGGAGGTTACGGAAGGAGACCACATGTTTCCTCTTTGCTTCCACCCACCTGCAGTTTACAATAACAAAACATCAGCAGAAAGAGGAGGTTCCACAAGGC
The DNA here is from genome assembly GCA_039090855.1 of Macrothele yani. NCBI lineage: Eukaryota > Metazoa > Arthropoda > Arachnida > Araneae > Macrothelidae > Macrothele > Macrothele yani. Next base: position 44,861,504 of record CM077024.1, read on the forward strand.
ATGTACAAAAATAAAGTACGATCTTCTGCGTGCCACGGAGTTCGTCTGCAAAGCGCAAACCAGGGGTGAAAATGACCCCTCCCCTTTTCCCTTAGATCTCTTGTTACTCTCGAAAACTGTCCGAAGGCAAAAAGTGGAGCGCTCGCATAGGCTGTGTTTCTACAATAACAGGTCTTTTTACTTTACCGTAATGGTAAATTTATTGGCGTTAATAACGGTTGTAGTTTTAATAAATAAGCTTACGAAATTTTTAGGAAGAATAGCAAATTTTAGGTCTAATTTTAGGAATTTAAGGAGGGTCACAAAATATTAGGAATTTTAGGAGGAATGCGATCCCTGTCCACGCCGTCACGGAACAAACTAAAACGTTTTAAAAACGAACCATTTTCATGCTAAGATTATCTTACAGAGAGACAGAAAATGAGACAGTCAAATGAAATATATGAGTGACTGAGGGACACTAATTGGTAAATTATGCTGAACTAAAAACGAAGTGAATAAACACTTTGCACGAATTGCATCCAGTTCATTAGAACTTTTAACAAAGGAAGTTAATTTTGTATTTTTTTTTTTCCCAGGCAGTCAACATTAGATTTATGCTTGGTACTATATGATTAGTAATATCATTCCTTTCACAACACGAAACGCTGAAATTACATCGACACGTAGAGCAAAATGCATATTTTTCATTTTTTGAAGATTTTGCAATACACAGGAAACTCCGCAGAATACACATCACAGAAAGTTTTATAGTACTCCCCCCTATATCACTGCTCATAGCAAATCACTAATACTAAATTTATTGACACTTGAAAAAAAAAATGCAAGTAAAACTGCTATCATAAAACAGTAACAGTTTAAAGAGATGCAATTTGCAGAGGGAAAAATAGTACTGCAACATATTAATTTGGTTGAATCAAGCCAAGATATTTTTATGTACATTATTGAGAGACAAAAAAAAAAAAAAAAAAAACACAGTTGGAAAGTGTACAAACTTACTAACGGATGAGCAAAATAAATCACTGCTGTAGAAGCACTGGATATATATATAGAGAGAGAGAGAGACAAGCCCAAGTTTAAACAGTTTAAACAAGCCCAGCTGGTTGTTATTCTTATCAGCTCATGCGTGGCACAAGTCAGTGTTTGAAACAATGCAAAACCTAACACGTGAGAAAACTGCTGCAAATGTTCCTACATAAACACATTATGAATAAGCTTATTATAATAACTGAAAAGTTATTCGTAACTTACATCAGTGCTTTACTTTGAATGGATTAAGTTAAATAAAGAAAGTTTTAATAGCAGGTGCAAAATCATAACGACTAAAGGATCTGAAGTCTGGTGAGAGAGATGTAGAAAAGAAGTGGGAATGTTTTAAGAACTGTGTTGTCACTGCTGCTAAAGAGGTCTGTGGCACCACAATAGTGGGTAACAATAGAGGTGATGCTTGGTGGAATAGTGAGATTGAAGAGGCAGTAAAGAGAAAGAAGGAAGCCTATTTGGGGATGTTGCAAGGTAGAGTCTCTGTGGATGAATATCGCTGTAAGAAGCGTGAAGCTGCTAGGCTGGTTCGCCACAGTAAGGCAAAAGATAGGAAGGAGAAAGTGGAAAGGCATGAACTGGCTTTTTGGAAAGATAGAAAGTCCTTCATGAGACTCAGGAAAAATAGGGGAAACAAAGTTGTAAGTTGTGTGAAGAATGAGATTGGGGAAATGATATGGGAGCCCAATGAGTTAAGTGACAGATGGGGTGAATACTTCTGTGAGTTATTAGATCAGGAAAGCAAAGATGATTCTGAGACAGACGCAGATGATGTCACAATGAGGGATGAAAGCACAGGAGGGATCTCAAGAGAAGAAGTGTGTAAAGCTATGAAATCTCTTCAGAATGGAAAGGCTCCAGGAGTTGATGGCATAACTGCAGAGATGTTGAAATATGGTGGTGACTATAATTGACTGGTTAACTGAAATTTGACAGTTGTGCTGGGAGTTAGGAATGGTCCCTTGGGATTGGAAGGATGCTATTTGTTCCCTTGTATAAGAAAAAAGGTGATCAGACTGAATGCAAGAACTATCGTGGTATTAGCTTACTGAGTGTGCAAGGGAAAGTGTTTGGTAAGGTTGTTATTGAAAAAGCACGAGGTCTTACATCATTGAAAGTGTGGGATGTTCAGAGTGGTTTTATGCCTGGTAAAGGCTGCACTAACCAGATTTTTGCATTACGCACGATGATTGAAAAGTATCTGGCTGTTGGGAAGAAAGTTTTTACTGCCTTCATAGATTTAGAGAAAGCTTATGACCGAGTCAATAGGACACTTTTGTGGAAGGTATTGAATGAATATGGTGTTACTGGAAATCTACTTAATAGTGTAAAAGTCATGTATGCTATTAGTAGAGCTTGTGTACAAGTGAATGGTGTTTTATCAAAATAGTTTTTCATTGTTGTAGGAGTTAGATGAGGTTGTGTAATGCCACCATGGCTGTTTAATATATTTATGGACACATGCATGTGTGATGCCAAAATAGATAATAGTGGTTTATGTCTTGGTGATATCCGTGTGTGCAGATTGCTGTACGTTGATGACACTGTCCTGTTGGCAGAGAGCAAAAGTGAGTTGCAGAGTATGTTGACTCGGATGCATGAAGTTTGCATGAAATTCCAAACTGAGTATAAATAGGGGAAAAAACCTAAGTTATGGTGTTTGAGAGATGAGAGAGAGGAACGGGTAGCACTGAATGTAATGTAAGTATAAATGGCACTGTGATTGACCAGGTGATTGAGTTTGTATATTTAGAAAGCATGTTTGACAGAGAGAACAAGTTGGATGGTGAAATCAGTAGGCGAGTGAATTCTTCTTTGAAAGTCATAGCTGCTCTGGGAGGTTTTCACAGGAATGATGGGTTCTCTAGAGAGTCCCGTATGGCTGTGTATGAAACAGTAATTGTTCCTACTCTGATGTATGGCAGTGAAACCTGGGTACTGCAGAAGAAACATAGGAGTCGTTTGTGTGCTCGAGAAATGCGTTACTTACGTGGGGTTTGTGGCAAGACACTATCTGATTGTGTGAGGAATGAAGATGTATTGCAGTTGTGTGATGTGAAGCAAAATGATGTTAGCAAGGTGGAGACCAATATGCTCCGGTGGTTTGGCCATGTTGAAAGAATGAGTGATGAAATGCTTACTAAGAAAATCTTTTCAGCCCAAGTGGCAGGAAAGAAAGGCAAAGGAAGGCCAAGGAAGACATGGGTGGATCAGATTCAGGAGTGTCTGCATAAGAAAAAGATTATGAGTATGAAGTATAAAAGATCTTCTGTACGGCGTGTAATGGATATCAGTGAAGCACAAGTTGTATGTCAAGATCGCTGTAAATGGAGAAGTTTGATACGACAACAATAAATAAAAATATCTGGAAGTTTGTATTTCTTTTTGGAGCTAACCTCTGAATCTCAGAGAACAGCTTAGTGATATGTATGTATGTAAAATCACCAGAAAAAGGAAAATTAATCTCGGGAAATCACCAAATCAGTAAAATTAACATTTTGCCCGTAAAACAAGTTACGTTTCCGTAAATTTTACAGGAAAATTGTTAAACATGCCAGGTATGTGTACGTCATCGGCCTTAACAAGGCAGTGCTGAGAACCATTCACACAAAATGAGATGAGGGCTACTAAATACAATACTTCTCTCCAGTTTTCAAGTATGTCACCTCACACAATGCCAAATATGAAGAATATGAAAAGACTACTGCCAGTTAGCTGGAGTGACAGCCAAGTGATATTCAACAGTAAAACACGGGACTTAAAGTGAAAGCTTTGAATAATTCACAGGCTGGGAAGGATTGAACGACAATGACAGTGATGTTGAGAGGTAAAGTCAATAGTAACTACTAGTTAAAACCAATTGACTGCCGTACTGAAAATCCAAGAGCAGCTCAGTCATATTCAACCTTCTCTAAGTGTTATAAGTGTTGGAAACCCTATGAATAACAGATGTAAGAACAAATGTCAGTTTCAATATTCAGTGATAAATTGCACCATGAAAACCAGACATACTGAATTGCTAAAAGCCTGGATTCCAAGTTTTCACTTGCTTCATGAAGTGCTTCTGAGCATCATTTCTCATTCAAACATTAAATTGTTAAAGCATAAAATGATCTTCTCGCCATCAAATGCGATACGGCAGCCCCAAGCCATAGACTGGGGGGCGGGGGGGGGGGGGACCTGCGGCTTCTAGGCCATTAAAAGAGTGGCCTTTTGAGTGAATCCAAATTTTGCAGAACAAATCTTTTTATTTTTATTACATGTTTTTGTGCATCTTTCATTATTTTTATTTTAATCTTAAAATGACTATTTAAAATACCAAAAAGTAAAAGAAGATTCAACAAAATAATGCTCTCTGTGTTAAATCTATTAGTTTAAGTGGCACTTTGCAACAAGTTATAAGTATTGTTACCTGTATTCGTGCAAATGCAACACGGCATTGTCAATTTTGTAACATGCTAAAGTTGGACAATGAGGTATTGAGTGTGGATTTGCCATATCATTCTAAAGTGTATTGGCTATTGCAAGGACAGATGTTAGCAAAAATGTTACCTCTGCGAGACAGATATTATGAAGAACAGAATGAACAATGTGAATTATTGACAGATTTGTGTAGAAATGCTGCATTCCTGTGATATATATGTCAAAGTAAAATGACTTGAATACTTCTTTGCTGACTAAGTCTATATATGGCATGTGGCAAAAAATCCAAGCATTTGAAAAAAAAAAAAGCTATCTTTTTTCAAAACTCATCATCTTCAAAAGGAAATTTCAGATGAGCATTTAACCTAGTTAGCATAAGGCATTGATAAGCAGGAGGATTGATACAAATCATTTGAAGAACATGCAGCTGTTATAGACTTATTAATTGGAGAATAAAATGAAAGGCTCACTTACTTTGAGAATCATGACATCACACTCAAATTAGCATTTCAACCTCAACTAGTTGATGTTTTCATGCTCCTAAAGAATTACAGATGGAATTGATTGAGCTCTCTTTGCAATGTAAAACTTAAGTCCTTATTTGATGCTAAGAAAGATCCATGAAATATGAAAAATGCAGTAGAACACCCATAAGGCCTTTGGCAACATGCATGAAAACTGCTTTTTTGTTTTCCAACCACTTATTGCTATGAATCTACATTCTCCTACCTAACTGAAATCAAGACGCCCTTAAGGTCACAAGTGACGGATACCCATCTAGAGGATCAGCAGAAACTGCGGACCTCCATGTTGCTATTCAAATGCTTTCCAACAAAAAGCAGTCACAACAAAGTCATTAAAAGGTTAGTTAACTTTAAAATTACCAGTTTCTTTTCCTTTTTTGAAATTAGTTAGTACATAGTAGTTAGATTTTTGCAAAATGAACATTTTGAAGTATATCTAATTGAAGTTTCTTGAGTGCAGCCTTATTACATTACAGCTAACTTAGCGTGCCCTTCCAACATGAAGAGTTTCCCCACCTCTGCCATAGATCATGGAATAATGACATTGTAGACATAACATCTTTGAAAACTTATGGAAATCATGGAAGTGGCCGATGGTGAAAACAAGCCAAGGTGAAGAAACCTTGAAAGAATTGTAATATCTACCATGCTAATGGTATCACAACCATAGCCTGGGCCAAAATTTCTGACTGCACATAAGTGTTGTTGAGAAGAAATCATTACTCCATATCATGCATGGTTTTTGGGCATCTGAGATGTATCAAGTAATGACAAGATTCAAAATGTTTCACTAGCAAAAAAAAAAAAACTGATGTTGGTGATGTGAAACACATTAATTCCACAGAAAACTTCCAAATGATGAACTGAAATATCAAAAATATGTAGCATGCCCATAAAATCTACAGCTAAATGTTTTTGAATGTTCGAGCACAAGCTGATGAATAGCACTGCGAAGAGAAATCTGAAAAAAAAAAAAAAAAAAAAAAAAAAAAAAAAAAAAAAAAACTGGAGAATCTTTGAAATTAGCTTAAGAAAAATTATTGTCCATCTGGGTACTCCATGGAAATTAGGAGACAGATAGAAAGAATCCTGATTTCTTATGATTTACTAAAAGAAAAGAGGCCTGGAGTACATAATTTTCTGCAGTCCTTAGAAAGCCAACAATTAAAACATCTACTGAAACTCTAGGCATCTTACCTAAAGCAAAAGAAAAGTGCAGTAAAATAAGGTGAATAATCTGATGCTGAAAACTCAGCTAAAGATTTGGGTAACTTCAATTCTTATTCATATCCACAAAAATATTTTACCTTTGTTATTACCTGCTCAACCCATTACCACAAACACCTTCATATTAACAAGATAGTTATTTTTTAAAGATTATTCTTACATACATTACATACATATTACTAAGCTGTTCTCTGAGATTCAGAGGTTAGCTCCAAAAAGAAATACCAACTTCCAGATATTTTTACTTATTGTTGTCGTATCAAACTTCGCCATTTACAGCGGTCTTGACATACAACTTGTGCTTCACTGATATCCATTACACGCCGTACAGAAGATCTTTTATACTTCATACTCATAATCTTTTTCTCATGCAGACACTCCTGACTCTGATCCACTCATGTCTTCCTTGGCCTTCCTTTGCCTTTCCTTCCTGCCACTTGGGCTGCAAATATTTTCTTAGTAAGCATTTCATCACTCATTCTTTCAACATGGCCAAACCACCGAAGCATATTGGTCTCCACCTTGCTAACAACATTTAGCTTTACATCACACAACTGCAATACATCTTCATTCCTCACGCAATCAGATCGTGTCTTGCCACAAACCCCACGTAAGTAACGCATTTCTCCAGCACACAAACGACTCCTATGTTTCTTCTGCAGTACCCAGGTTTCACTGCCATACATCAGAGTAGGAACAATTACTGTTTCATACACAGCCATGCGGGACTTTCTAGAGAACCCATCATTCCTGTGAAAACCTCCCAGAGCAGCTATGACTTTCAAAGAAGAATTCACTCGCCTACTGATTTCACCATGCAAAAAACTTGTTCTCTCTGCCAAACATGCTTCCTAAATACACAAACTCACTCACCTGGTCAATCACAGTGCCATTTATACTTACATTACATTCAGTGCTACCCATTGCTCTCTCAAACACCATAACTTTGGTCTTTCCCCTATTTATACTCAGTTTGAATTTCATGCAAACTTCGTGCATCCGAGTCAACATACTCTGCAACTCACTTTTGCTCTCTGCCAACAGGACAGTGTCATCAGCATACAGCAATCTGCACACACGGATATCACCAAGACATAAACCACTATTATCTATTTTGGCCTCACACATGCATGCATCCATAAATATATTAAACGGCCATGGTGGCATTACACAACCTCGTCTAACTCCTACAACAATGAAAAACTATTTTGATAAAACACTATTCACTTGGACACAAGCTCTACTAATAGCATACATGACTTTTACACTATTAAGTAGATTCCCAGTAACACCATATTCATTCAATACCTTCCACAAAAGTGTCCTGTTGACTCGGTCGTAAGCTTTCTCTAAATCTATGAAGGCAGTAAAAACTTTCTTCCCAACAGCCAGATACTTTTCAATCATCGTGCGTAATGCAAAAATCTGGTTAGTGCAGCCTTTACCAGGCATAAAACCACTCTGAACATCCCACACTTTCAATGATGTAAGACCTCGTGCTTTTTCAATAACAACCTTACCAAACACTTTCCCTTGCACACTCAGTAGGCTAATACCACGATAGTTCTTGCATTCAGTCTGATCACCTTTTCCCTTATACAAGGGAACAATGATAGCATCCTTCCAATCCCGAGGGACTATTCCTAACTCCCAGCACAACTGGCAAATTTCAGTTAACCAGTCAATTATAGAGTCACCACCATACTTCAACATCTCTGCAGTTATGCCATCAACTCCTGGAGCCTTACCATTCTGAAGAGAATTTAGAGCTTTACACACTTCTTCTCTTGAGATCCCTCCTGTGCTTTCATCCCTCATTGTGACATCATCTGCTTCTGTCTCAGAATAATCTTTGCTTTCCTGATCTAATAACTCGCAGAAGTATTCACCCCATCTTTCACTTAACTCATTGGGCTCCCCCATATCATTTCCCCGATCTCATTCTTCACACAACTTACTTTGTTTCCCCTATTTTTCCTGAGTCTCGTGTACTTCCAGAAGGACTTCCTATCTTTTCAAAAAGCCAGTTCATGCCTTTCCACTTTCTCCTTCCTATTATTTGCCTTATTGTGGCGAACCAGCTTAGCAGCTTCACGCTTCTTACAGCGATATTCATCCACAGAGACTCTACCTTGCAACATCCCCAAATAGGCTTCCTTCTTTCTCTTTACTGCCTCTTCAATCTCACTATTCCACCAAGCATCACCTCTATTGTTACCCACTATTGTGGTGCCACAGACCTCTTTAGCAGCAGTAACAACACAGTTCTTAAAACATTCCCACTTCTTTTCTACATCCCTCTCACCAGACTTCTGCTCCTTCAGTCGTTCTCTGAGTAAGCCAGAATAACGCTGATGGTCTTAAAGGAGCCTATCAACTTTTATTCTTTCTATCCTGGGTCGCTTCCTATTCCTGTTCGTCCAACCAACATTAAGTTTCACTTGTGACACTACCAAGAAATGATCAGAACCAATATCCGCACCTCTCATCACCCAGGTGTCAACAACTAAGTGTTTCGGACGATGATCGTAGACAACAAAATCCATCACACTCTTTTGACCAAGAGTACGATTTTCCCAAGTATATGTGTGGATATACTTGTGGTTGAAAAACATATTAGATACACACAAGCCATTCTTTCTCAATGCAGAGTTCAATTAATCTTTCACCATTATCATGCCCACAAGGATCATTAAACTTACCCAGAACATTGTCAGAAATTGCGTTCTGCACACCTACTCTAGCATTGAAATCCCCTGCTATTATAACTTTTTCTTTAGCACCAAACTGGCTCAAAACAGCTTATTCTTGTTCTTATAAAAAGTGATGCTCCCCTTCCAAGTTAAGATATTAATTTATTAATTACAAAACTATTTACAAAAGAACAAAAAAAAAAAAAAAAAAAAAAACTTCTGCTATGGAAATTGGAAAGGGACACTCAAAATTAACCTTGGAGGGAAATGTATGGAGCAGGGTAGGACTAAAAATTTGTGTTCTACCATGACATGTCATGACTGAAAACAAAGCTATATACAGGGACACAGAAGTGGCATGAAACCAGCTGGCTGGCTTGTCTGGGATATATTTAGGCCAAGCCACTCACATGGCAAAGCACACCTTGCTCAAACTGAGACATGCAGCACCACCTAGAGAGATTAACAGCACTGGCGCAAAGAAGGGTTATAAGTAACTCCCTGCATAAATCCCTACAAAAAATACTATAATAAAGGGCCCAACCCCTCCCAAAGGATTTATCAACTCCTACGAGCACCTCAGGATACACAGAGTTATCTGTACCTAATTTATGACAACTGTTGTAATAAATTAGCCTGGGTTTAAGTCCTCATTTGAGCCTTTGAACCCTGGATCGATTTGCACGATTAACCAGAAGCCAGGATCACTGAGTCACCAGGATGGCAATAATTAGAATTTCCATCTGATTCAAGGGATGACTCCATGCTCTTAAAGTTGGACAAAAGTATTTCTAAAATTATAAATCTGTAGAGAGAGAAATACACATGCATACATTTCCTTAAACTATTCTCTCAGGTTCAGAGTTCAGCTCCTCAAAGAAAGCTGATCTGCCAAATAAAAGTTTAAAACTGATGGAACTAGATTTCACTTACTGTTTATGAATCAAACGTCTCAATTCACAGCAATCTTTGTACACAACTCTAGCTTCATTGACATCCATTGCACACCTCATATAAAAACTTCTGTACTTCGTACTCATATTTTCCTTATGCAGACATTCGTAAATCAGGTCCTCACACAATTTGTTTCCTGACACTTGGACTGAATAAATTCTCCCAGCATCTCCCAACTCATTCTTTCAACTCCTCAGAATATTTATCTTCACCTTACTATCAACATTCTATTTTACTCAGCACATCTGCAAAACATCTTCATTCCTCACATAATCAAAATGTGTCTTGCCACAAACTCCCCATAAGTAATGCATCTCTCCAGAACACAAATGACTTATATGACTCTTCTGCAGTACCCAAGTTTCACTGCCCTATATCAGCATAAGAACAATTACACTTTCATACACAGCCATTCAAGACCTATTCCAGAAATTCCAGTCCTGTGTAATCCTCCTAAGACAGCTGTGACTTTCAAAGATGAATTTACTTGCCTGCTAATTTCACCATTTAATCTGTTTCCTCTGTCAAACATGTTTTCTAAATATACAAATGCTTTCACCTGGTTTATTTCTGACCATTGAGACTGATCCTGAGTTTAGTATGAACAGTTTCTCATTCAAAAAATGTTCTTCGTAACACACATCACATCAAATCCTGCTGAAAATGGGGTTGCATAGCCGCTCAGTGCCCATCGGTTAACTGTCGAAAACACGTCAAATGGGCACAGGAGCATCAAAACTGGACTGCGAGTGATTGGAAGGTCATCTGGTCTGAAGAATCTCCTTTCCTGTTGCACCATGTGAATGGCCAGGTACATGTGCGTCATTTACTTGGGGAAGTGATGGCACCAGGATGCACTTTGGGACAAAAACAAGCTGGTGGCATAAATGTAATGCTTTGGGCAATGTTGTTCTGAAAAATTCTGGGTCCAGTCATTCATGTGCAGAAAACTATAATGTCTACTACCTACCTAAACAACATTGCAGACCAGGTACATCCTTTCACAGCAACGGTATTCCTTTCTAATAGTGCCTTTCAGCAGATAATGCACTATGCCACACTGCCCAGATTGTTTGAGAATGGTTCACAGAACATGAGGAAGACTTCCATGTACTGATTGCCCTGGACTCCAAATTTCCCAGACATCAATCCAATCGAACATCTGTGATTTGTGTTGCAACAGCAAATCCAAACTGTGGTGGCTCAGCCATGTACAGAAAGAGAGTCGAAAGTTCTGCAATATTTGCATAAACGCATGTGCTGCGGCGGGTATGTCACGTGTTTAAACCAATTCAAGTCACGCACTGCAGTCAGTCGTTGCTGTGAACAGCATTGAATGTCATCATTCTGTCTGTGGTAGGGACGCCTATGAGATGAACAGCCACAACCGGCTAATTAGGGAACTTTTGTTTCATGAATTTGAACTCAGCCATAATGCTGAACAAGCAGCACGAAACATTTGTCATGAGAAAGGGCAAGGTTCCGTGGACCACAGAATAGCAACCAGATGGTTCAAGAAATTTCGTTCAGGCGACAGAAACCTCGATGATCAGCCAAGGTTAGGTAGGCCGCGAACTGTAGATTCAGAGGCTGTGCGCCAGACCATAGAGGCAAATCCAACAACCAGCACTCGGAGATTATTAGGCAAGCAGGCATATCACAGACCACCGTGATTCGTCCCCTTCAGGACCTTGGCAAGGTCTACAGGAACTTACGCATTGTCCCTCACGAACTGACGCCAGCCGGAGCAAACCGCCGAGTGGAAGTGTTCACGAAACTCCTAGAAAACCTGTGCGATGTATGTTTCATCATGAGAATTGTTGCGTGTGATGAGAAGTGGGTCTATTTCTGTAATCCTAACAGACAATGGCAGTGGTTGAGCCCGAGCCAGCTTACTGAACCTGTTGCGCCAAATGTGGGTGCTTCGAACACAAAGTAATGCTCTGCATCTGGTGGAATTTCAAGGGGATATTCCATTACGAATTTGTTCCAGATGGTCAGACCATCAACGCCAACCTCTACTCTGAACAGCTAGAGTGGATGTTTTGTAGGAGAAGTATCCGGCACTGGTGAACAGAAAGTGTGCTCTTCTACAGCAGAACAATACTCAGCCTCATATCGCGCAAAACAACACGGGTAAAATTCCAGTAACTTGATGGCATCACACCCAGCATACAGTGCAGACCTTGCCCCGTCGGATTATTACTTGTTCCGGTCTATGGCCCACTTCATTGGGGGGGGGGGGGGGCTTCAACAACCAGGAGGAGGTGGCAGCTGGGGTGAAGGAGTTTTTGTCTCGAAGGACAAGAACTGGTCCCAACGCGGAATCGAAGGACTGGCACACAGATGGCTAAAGACAGTGCAACACGATGGCCTATACTTTGAACGCTAGTTAGCTTTTGTTGTAAAGGTATGTATGAAGACATAAAGTGATCCAAGTATTGCAAAACTTTCGAATCACCCTCTGTGAGTTACAAGAGTTAAAGGATCTGCTGGCAACATGTTGGTACCCAATACCACAAGACACCCCCTTTTTTTTTATTGGACGTTTAACGACCACAGTGAGCAACTCAGTGGGCCATAAGCAGTTGCCTGTTCCTAATTTAGGGCCACTGGTTCCAGGGAAGGGAGAGAACCACTGCTGTAAGAAAAACACAACATCCGTGCCTCACAGGGATTCGAACCCACACCAATCTCGGATGAATGGTCAATAGCCTTAGACCACTGCGTTACTGGGCAAGACATTTTTACAAATCTCGTAACATCCATGCCTCGCCAGGTAAGAGCTGCTTTAGTGGCATGTGGTGCACCAACATCATATTAGGCAGGTGGTCATAATATTTTGGCTATTTTGGTGTGTGGTCTGAGAGTTGGAACCCCAAGCGCTATACAGGTGAGATTTACTCCAGCTCTCGATGTGAAAATGACACTCTCTCTCTGACTCTAGGATTAATACAATGTGCGTCTTCTGATGCACATAGCTGTATATTTTAAGTGACATTCATATCTTGGTGGCAAATCCAACATGTCTGCATGTCTCTTGCTTAGATGTGGTCTGGCTTTTAATTTCATACACTATGAAATGACACTCTCTCTTATATCTCTGAGCAAGCAGGAGACCAAAATGATTATTTCCACAGCGATCTCACATGCATACATGTTCTTCACAGTAGCAGTGCACAGCACTTCTTTCCAGGCTATGTGCTTCAATTGCTTCTGCAAGGATACTTCACAGAAATATACAAACCCATTTTCAACATCACTGAGATGGTTACACAATTCAACCTGTTAATTCCTCGTTATCTCGAGATATAACTTTTCTTCACCTTGAAGTTCCAGATATGTCATATTTCATTATCATGGAGCTGCTTATTAGGCAAATGATATGGTGCATATTGCTTGCTTAGGGGGGGGGGGGTAATACCTTTTCACAGAGTTTGTACACATTTACAGAAAATAAATTTCAGGACTTGGGGCTAGAAGCAATGGCCATCTTGCATTCACATGAAGGTTTCCACATGCTGTTGTGACTCCAACCACAAACCAAGGAAGCTGGAAATATGACCCTCAAACATCTTGCACTGCAGTATCACAGGAGATGACATCACATCTCTCCACACTCCATGGAAGAAAATGTCAGCATGAGCAGACACCACAAGGAGCTAGAACAAAGTGAGGCATTCACTCCAAACAATTTTTTTTTTTTTTTTTTTTTTTTTTTCATTTCATGAAAAAAATCTGACCTTTTACAAAAATATGAAAAATCAAGGACATCTGGGCCTGGAAAAAAGGGGAAATTAAATTCCAGGACTTTTCCAAGATTTCAGGAGCACTGCGAACCCTGTAATTAGTCGAGTTGCATACCACTAAGGTCACCAAAGTAATGTGCAATTTTTTTGACATCATCCACTGCATTTTCCACCTAATACTACACACATCCTTATTTTCTCCAAGCTTGCACGTCTTTCTTGATGCCATAAATTTTATTAGAGTTGTACAGCACAATAAGTAGCAAATTGCTACTGCACTTTGTTTTTCCATTCCTCATGTCCTGGGTTTTTTGTTGTCCCTAGTTGGCTCATAGTACATAATGTAAAAAAACTGCCATGCGTATACCTATGAACAGGGATATATAAATGTCTTCTATTCAGCGAGACTTCACAAATGGCAGGCTGCCAATTCTCTTAAACTTGATATGAATTTTTTTACACAGAGCTGTACAACACAGAAAACACATTAACAGTAGTTGGCATATAAAAGCTGACTGCATGCCAAATCACATGATAATAAACTGGTTTCAATAAATATGATTGTATACAACAAAATAACTCATAAAACACACTAAATACACTCAGTAGGCAAAACATCAGAGATAGGGCTGATGAGAAGTTGACATGGGCATCTTCTACCCAGACTGGAACACACCCAAACCAAACACAGGTGATAAATAGGTGGATGGCAGGGCTTACCAACAGTGTATCGCAATCGAAAAACATGGTGGTCTGAGTGACTTTCATCGTGGATGCATTGTCAGCGGAAGACAGATGAGTCATTCTATCACCCAAGTGGTAACAATCCTAGAGCAACCGTATCAAGGATGTGCTGCGAGCATACCATCGCCAGACGTACGAGCATCCAAAGAGAAAGTCGTGGCCAACCACACGCCATTAACTACCGAAGTCGACGTAGACTAACCAGGCTTGTGCAGGCAGACTGCTTGGCAACAGCAGAGCAAATCACGTCCAGGTTAAATGTCGGAGGCCTAAGCAGTGTCAGCAAGTGAACGGTACAACGCATGCTGCATACCCTGGGCTCGGGAGCTGATGCCCTACTCGCCTGCCACTGTTGACGGCTCGCCACTAGACGTTATGCCTCAGCTGGCATCGGGGACATCAAAACTGGACCCCTGCAGAGTGTCACACCGTTGTGTGGTCAGATGAATCTCGTTTTCAGCTGTACCAAGCTGACGGGGAAGGTGCGGGTGTGGAGTCGACAGCACAAGGTTATGGACCTATCGTTCAAGGCGGTGGCGGGTCTGCAATGGTTTGGGGAGCCTTCTCAGGGGATACATTAGGTCCTTAGTGTCTGGAGAAGTCTTAACTGCTACGCACTACCAGTACATGCTGATTGATCCCCTACATGCTTTCATGGCTATCGCGCATCCTGTGGTCGATGGTCTGTTTCAGCAGAACAACGCGCCACCCCACCGGGCCACAACCATCAAAGCATGGCTCGAGGAATGTTCATCTGAGTTTGGAACCATCTAGTGGCCCCCAAGGTCCAGGGCATGTAGAGGCTTTTATCCATGCGAGAGGAGAACCAACACGCTATTAGGTAGGTATCTCTTATGTTTGGTCCATTGAGTGCAGTACTTGAAATATAAAATAAAAATGCATCAAACCTGGGCTACAGTGAATTCCACTTCATCATGCTGCTTGATAGATTCATCTGAATTAAGCAATTCAGTCAAACGAAAATATATTCTATTTTCACGATTTCCGTATTTGATAAATCCATAGTTATCTTTCACAACTGCCACAATTCCCTAGAAAAAACAAAACACAACATATTAGGTCATATACACAAGGAAATGAAAAATTGAATTAACTTTATCTATAGATCTATGGAAATGTAACAAACAAAAGTACCCAAGATGCTAATAGAAATTAATACAACATACAAATACAAGTCAGACACTTCAGCTGCTCAGTTTAGATATAAAAATGTGATATTACATTAATTATCAAATAAAATGAGAGCATCAGAACTGGGGAGTGGGACAAGAAGTAGAAACCCACCAGCATTACTATATTAATATTTTGGTGTTCCTAAAAAATTCTTGGAAAAAAAGTAAACAGATTATCCAGCTAAATGACCGAATCTTACACTGAAGTACCAGGCTTCCCAATTAAATGAAGAAAGAAAGCTATTTAGGCACGACTGAAGGAAGAAATTGAAAAAGAAACGGTTTTGCCTGCGAGCATATCCTCCATAAATCGCCAGCATAGTGCATGCATCTAAGGACACAACAATTTCCATCTGAAGTCATACTTTCTTGGTACTTAGCATATTAACTGTTGTAGTTAGTGGTACCTATAACCAACATATGGAATGTCTTAAAAACATGACTTAATGACAGTGTGAGCATGAGCAGATAAGGGCATTTGTTCTTCCCGTTACTTCAATTGGCAATGCAACTTGAATGTGTCCCCAGCACCAGTGGTGGCCCCATTCTGTGGAATTATACATTAATTCATGCAGTATGATGTATATCAAGGATTGGCCTAACTTCAGATATTAAAACATAAACCAAGGTCTACTAAAAGCAAAGAAAAGGCCTAACTGCCTTTATAATCCAGGTAAATAATGTGAAAATTACCGTATTACAGCTACTTTCATTTTTTGCACTGGCTAACACAGTAGCATATTGTAAATATTTTTATTTTCCATGATTTGTCTGTATGGAGCTTTAATGACCACCACAAGCAACTCAGTGTGCTACAAACAGTCACCCATTCCTAATTTTGGGGCTCCAGAATACAACATACTGAACCTGCCACAAAGATCACTTTCCTATGCTATACGCTTTTTTTTTTTTTTTTTTACAATGATGCCTGCTACATTCAAGCTAATATTTTCAAACTCCTTAGCACATTCTACCACTTTCCCATTTATTCCATATACATTCACAAACATGAGCCTCTTCTACCAGTTTGGTAATATCCCACCCTTTTGTGTTCACATGTTATTAAAACACTATTATTCTCTTATATAACACTAGGGAACAATTTTGAACATATTTTTTGTGGACTTTGTTTTTTCAGCTGACTTTTCCTTTTTCTTTTCTTTTTTCGTTTTTCCAGCAGGCATGCTGATTTTGTAACTGCAGCTAGTTTTCTTCTATCACGTCAGGTTTTTTCTCTACCACTTATCTGCATGCGATTACTTTGACTGAAATAGGCATGCTGATTTTGTAACGGCAGGTAGTTTTCTTCTATCACGTCAGGTTTTTTCTGTACCGCTTATCTGCATGCAATTACTGTAGCCGGGATGGAGGAGAGCACTAGTGTTCTCCTATTGGTTGAAAGCAAAGCACTTCCATCGAGTGGGGAGGGAGAAGTGGAGGACGACCTTGTGGACCAGCGAAAGGTTGCTAATTGTCTGGGCTATTCAGTGGCATGCACGACAGCTTGGTGAGAGGTTGTGTACCACTCTATATAAATGGAAATTCACTGTTAACTATTTTTCATAACTTGCTTAGCAAATTTTATTTATTTATAAACATGTATTTAATTTATGATGTCTGCCTCTTCTGTTTCTCGTCGGAAGTGCACAAACAACCCTGATTCATTTTGTTATATCTGTGGAAGTTTCAAGATTCCCAGTGAAAGGGCGCACATCAGTGCATTTGTAAAGCAAGCCTATTTTGCATATTTCAAAGTTAAACTGGGTGATCAGGATAAGTCATGGCCCCCTAATAAGGTGTGCAAGCAGTGTGTGGAGAATTTACGGATGTGGACGAAGGGAACACATGATAAGATGGCATTTGGAATACCTATGATTTGGCAAGAGCCAATAGATCATATAAGTGACTTATTTTTGCATAGTGAAAACATCAGGTTATAACAACAAAAATAAATGTAACAGAGTATCCTAGTCTACCATCAGCTATATGTTCACAGCCTCATTCAGCTGAAATCCTAGTGCCAGTTTTTGTTACACTACCCACTGTTGAAGAACGTGATTATGGTGATAAAGTGTGTGACAACAGTGATGCCGATTTTGCAACTGAAGATGACACTGTTCGTAAGGGATTTGATCAGCATGAGTTGAGGGATTTGGCATGTGATTTGGGACTGTCAAAGAAGGCTTCAGAACTCCTCCTAGCATCAAGACTGCATGAAAAAACCCTGCTTGAAAAAGGAACGAAGGTATCGTACTTTCGAACCAGAGAAAGTGAATTTCTGCAGTACTTTAGAAGTGATAGTGGCTTTGCATATTGCCATAACATACGAGGTTTAATGAAGGAATTGGGAATTGCAAAGTATAACGCAACTGAATGGCAAATGTTCATCGATAGCTGAAAGCGTGTCCCCCTTTCACAATGGCAATTTATTTGGGTCAGTCCCAATTAGTTATTCAGTTTGTCTTTGTGAAGAATATGGGGACATAAAGAAAGTCATTGAGTTGTTGCAATATCACACACACACAATTGGAACATATGTGTTGACCTTAAAATGGTATGCTTCCTTCTTGGTCAGCAATGCGGATACACAAAATATCCCTGTTATCTGTGCAATGTAAGACAGCAGAGCATGTGAGAAGCATTGGGTGGAAAGAAACTGGCCTCCACGATCTTCCCTCAAACCTGGTGATCCAAACATTCTACATGAGCAACTTATTGATAGAAAAACATAATATTCCCACCTCTGCACATGAAACTAGGTCTCATGAAGCATTTTGTTAAAGCTCTGTCAACTCAAGGAGACTTCATTATGGCATTTTCTAGCCTGTCTTTGGAAAAAACAAAGGCCGGTGTATTTGATGGTCCACAGATTCGGCAGCTCATCAAAGATAAACATTTCATCGGGACAATGTCAGAACTGGAAAAGAATGCTTGGTTATCATTCAAGGCCATTGTCAAGGACTTTATTGGAAATACACGAGCAAAGAACTACACCGAAATTATTCAGAAACTCTTGGACTCCTACAAAATGCTTGGCAGCAACATGAGCATCAAGGTGCATTTTCTCTGCATAGCCATCTTGATACATTCCCGGAAAATCTTGGTGCCATCAGTGATGAACAAGGGGAACAATTCCACCAAGATTTGAAGGTCATGGAAGGACGGTATCAGGGTAGATGGGATAAACACATGCTGGCTGATTATTGCTGGAACATTCGGTGGGATTGTCCACAGATTGGAACACTCCAGGAAAAGCTATAAGCGCAAATTTTTATCTTAACTGCTACGACTTGCACACAATTTGCCGGACATTAGAAATATATACTTTGTATGAACAAAATAGATGTAAATAAAGTGCATTCAGGCAAATTATTTTTTCTTTATTTTCCATTCTATGTATGAAATTTGTATGTTTTTCGAGGAACATGGAGGATACCCTGTATCGTAACAAGTTGATGTGGTAGAAAAAAACTGAGGTCATATTTGGATTCACAACCCAAAAGTTAGTAAAAATAAGTGTCAGATCTAAGTCAACGAAAACTGTGTTCCCCAGTGTAATAGCACGGGATTTCAATGCTAGAGTAGGTGTGCAGAATGCAATTTCTCACAACATTCTGGGTAAGTTTAATGATCCTTGTGTGAATGGTATGGTGAAAGATTAATTGAACTCTGCATTGAGAAAGAATGGCTTGTGTGTATCTAATATGTTTTTCAACCACAAGTATATCCACACATATACTTGGGAAAATCGTACTCTTGGTCAAAAGAGTGTAATGGATTTTGTTGTCTACGATCATCGTCCGAAACACTTAGTTGTTGACACCTGGGTGATGAGAGGTGCGGATATTGGTTCTGATCATTTCTTGGTAGTGTCACAAGTGAAACTTAATGTTGGTTGGAGGAACAGGAATAGGAAGAGACCCAGGATAGAAAGAATAAAGGTTGATAGGCTCCTTTAAGACCATCAGCGTTATTCTGGCTTACTCAGAGAACGACTGAAGGAGCTGAAGTCTGGTGAGAGGGATGTAGAAAAGAAGTGGGAATGTTTTAAGAACTGTGTTGTTACTGCTGCTAAAGAGGTCTGTGGCACCACTATTTGGGTAACAATAGAGGTGATGCTTGGTGGAATAGTGAGATTGAAGAGGCAGTAAAGAGAAAGAAGGAAGCCTATTTGGGGATGTTGCAAGGTAGAGTCTCTGTGGATGAATATCGCTGTAAGAAGCGTGAAGCTGCTAAGCTGGTTCGCCACAATAAGGCAAAAGATAGGAAGGAGGAAAGTGGAAAGGCATGAACTGGCTTTTTGAAAAGATAGGAAGTCCTTCTGGAAGTACACGAGACTCAGGAAAAATAGGGGAAACAAAGTAAGTTGTGTGAAGAATGAGATCGGGAAATGATATGGGGGAGCCCAATGAGTTAAGTGAAAGATGGGGTGAATACTTCTGCGAGTTATTAGATCAGGAAAGCAAAGATTATTCTGAGACAGACGCAGATGATGTCACAATGAGGGATGGAAGCACAGGAGGGATCTCAAGAGAAGAAGTGTGTAAAGCTCTAAAATCTCTTCAGAATGGTAAGGCTCCTGAAGTTGATGGCATAATCACAGAGACGTTGAAAAATGGTGGTGACTCTGTAACTGACTGGTTAACTGAAATTTGCCAGTTGTGCTAGGTGTTAGAAATGGTCCCTTGGGATTGGAAGAATGCTATGATTGTTCCCTTGTATAAGGAAAAAGGTGATCAGACTGAATGCAAGAACTATCGTGGTATTATCCTACTAAGTGTGCCAGGGAAAGTGTTTGGTAAGGTTGTTATTGAAAAAGTATGGGGTCTTACATCAAAGAAAGTGTGGGATGTTCAGAGTGGTTTTATGCCTGGTAAAGGCTGCACTAACCAGATTTTTGCATTACGCACGATGATTGAAAAGGATCTGGCTGTTGGGAAGAAAGTTTTTGCTGCCTTCATAGATTTAGAGAAAGCTTAAGACCGAGTAAATAGGACACTTTTGTGGAAGGTACTGAATGAATATGGTGTTACTGGGAAATCTACTTAATAGTGTAAAAGCCATGTATGCTGATAGTAGAGCTTGTGTATGAGTGAATGGTGTTTTAGCAAAATGTTTTTCTATTGGTGCAGGAGTTAGACAAGGTTGTGTAATGTCACCATGGCTGTTTAATATATTTATGGACACATGCATGCGTGATGCCAAAATAGATGATAGTGGTTTATGTCTTGGAGATATGCGTGTGTGCAGATTGCTGTATGCTGATGACACTGTCCTGTTGGCAGAGAGCAAAAGAGATTTGCAGAGTACGTTGTTTCGGATGTACGAAGTTTGCATGAATTCAAACTCAGCATAAATAAGGGAAAACCCAAAGTTATGGTTTTTGAGAGAGAAACTGTTAGCGCTGAATGTAATGTAAGTATAAATGGCACTGTGATTGACCAGGTGAGTGAGTTTGTGTATTTAGGAAGCATTTTTGACAGAAAACAAATTGTATGGTGAAATTAGTAGGCGAGTGAATTCTTCATTGAAAGTCATAGGTGCTCTGAGAGGTTTTCACAGGAATGATGGGTTCTCTAGAGAGTCCCGCATGGCTGTGTATGAAAGTGTAATTGTTCCTACGCTGATGTATGGCAGTGAAAACTGGGTACTGAAGAAGAAATATAGGAGTCGTTTTGTGTGCTGGAGAAATGCGTTACTTACAGGGGGTTTGTGGCAAGACACGGTCTAATTGTGTGAGAAATGAAGATGTGTTGCAGTTGTGCGATGTGAAGCAAAATGTTGTTAGCAAGGTGGAGACCAATATGCTTCGGTGGTTTGGCCATGTTGAAAGAATGAGTGAACAGATGCTTACTAAGAAAATCTTTTTAGCCCAAGTGGCAGGAAGGAAATGCAGAGGAATGCTAAGGAAAACATGGGTGGATCAGATTCAGGAGTGTCTGCATGAGAAAAAGATTATGAGTATGAAGTATAAAATATCTTGTGTACGGTGTGTAATGGATATCAGTGAAGCCCGAGTTGTAAGTCAAGATCGCTGTAAATGGAGAAGTTTGATACGACAACAGTAAGTAAAAATATCTAGTAGTTTGTATTTCTTTTTGGAGCTAACCTCTGAATCTCAGAGAATAGCTTAGTGATATGTATGTATGTATGTATGTATGTATGTTATTCTCTTATCTGCAAGCATGTCACACTATTTTACACATGCAAATGAAGGAATAATTCAAGTTTCATTACTATCAAGAAAGGGATTCCACAATATTACAAAATATAAACACAACAATTGCATGATAATCATTCAGATATATTATCAAATTAGATGTCCATAAAGATAATTTCGAATTGTTCTGATCATGGTGGAATCTCAAAAAATGACAAAGAAAATTGTATACCTACCACCTGACATCACCGAACATAGTTCTGAAGCTTGAACAACAATGATGAAAATATTCAAGCTGCTGCAACACTGACAGAGGCAGACATCTATTCAGAATGCTACTCTGATAAATCCAGAATTAACACAAGAAAACGAATCAGAATCCCACAAAGTCAAGAAATTTTCCACGAATGTTTAAATAGGAAAAAGGCTTTTATTTATTTATTTATTTATTTATTTATTTTTTTTTAACTTGGAGTTACATTTACAGATTTAGGAGTTCCATAAGTGCTAGCAGACTGATGCTGACAAATATATTTCGGATTTAAACGAGCCCCCTCCAAATCCCAAAACATTATGTTTCTAGAGTTTAATAAAAAAACCTAAAAACATTGAAATGACAGAAGTACAAATTGATAGAAGATACACACTTCATAAACACTAAACCAATTCAACACGAAATTCAATAAGATTACTAACCCAAATTGCAGCAAACCCATTTCTTACATGAACTGAGAAACTTAATTTTATCCAAAATTAAAATATCACGTTTGCTGGCCATAAACAATGCAAAAGTATCATTTAATGAGTTGATCCAAAAATATTGCAGATACTTAAATATGATTTTTTTTAAATCTTGTAATTTCTTTATCTTCAGGTATGCCAATAGATGCAAAAATCTGGCTTCCAAATGTTTAGGAAATGTGATTGTGTGGCCTTATATCAATTACTATTACTAAAACAGCCAAATTATTATTTCATCTGTTAGCATTTACATCCCACTGTACTTACATAGAAAAATTGTGATCCTCCAAAATGAAACATTAAGGGCCATTAGGTGAATTAAGTGATAACATAAATTATTATTTCACTTGAAAAAATCAGTCTTTACCTCTTTCCTGTTTTCTCCAGAAAGTTCGAAAGTGTCACCCATGAGCTCAATATTTGTAGCTCGTTGCAGCCTGTCTCTTCTATCTGTAGCTAAGTTGAAATGCACCCAATCTCCAACTTGAAACGTATATTCTCCCTTTGGATCTCTCTCACCAAAAGGATATTCTAAAATTCTAAAAGCAGTTCAATTAAAAGTTGTTAAGAATGCTTAATTAACACTTCAATATAAAATAACAATGTCTCGCAAACAAACATCAAGATAGATAACATTGTATTAGCAGAAAAATTATGTAAAGCTTGAAATATAAGTTCTATCAGAAACAGCAAAAGAAATACGAAGATAATTTTAAATTAGATGCTTTAAATCACTGCTATTCAACTATTGGTACACATAACTATTAAATATTCTTTGCATACCCCCAGGGGTAACATTTATTTTTGTATTTTATTTATAACTTGGTGTTTTTAAGAAAATAATTCCTGATACCAGAAAAAAATGTTTTAGTTGCAAAAAAATGGGCAGACAAGCTATTAACGGCTGGATACATGAAGTGTGGGAACTGGTCTTGTGTGTACTGAGACTAATGAGTCATCACTGACTGGGTGTCAAATGCATCGCTTTTTACAAATAGCATTATTCAGGAAGCACTGGAAAGAATCATAGACAGACAAGTGAAAGCCTCACTTCCTACCACTGCAAGGGAAGCTGAACGTGAAGGCAAGGTGAAGTACAAAGTGCAAGTGGTTCATATCGCGAACTGGCGAAAAAAAAAAAATGCTATAAAAATCGTGTTTGTACTGCAATGTTTGTTCTGTAAGTATATATGTTTCACATTACAGCAAACTGGAATTTTAGCTAAGTGGCTGGTAAGTCCAAAAAAGTTAAAGTGGCCAAAAAAAAAAAAAAAAAAAAACTGGCTTAAGTTAACAAATCTTAGTGGAAAAAGAATTCCCCTGCATAAAAAAGAAGGAGGAGGATTAATAGGAACTTAAATGTAACTGCTATTATTTACATGGATGGCTTTATCTGAACATAAAAGAAGCCACTCACTGCACAAAATAAAAAACATTTTGTAAATCTTTTTTTCCCTCTAGGTTTACTCATTCCCAAAACATCGATAGTATCGGTGGAAATTTATCATGTATCAGTGAAAACCTTGATGTTTTGATGTTTTTGCTAATAAGCCGATGGATTCGTACTTTTCCATCTGAAGCAGTAAATGGTCACCTTGGTGGGTAAAATCTCTGCTCAATGTAACACGTTGATTACTCACCAATTCAAATCGAGTAACCAGTAATATCTGTTACATCGCTCGATTTATTGGTGGAACCCGATGTTTTCTTGATGTATCGGTCCCTGTTGCATCAAGGGAAAGAAACTATTTTGTTGATGAAACATTGACCAAAACTGCCGAATTCACAACATAAAAATATGATATTCCCTTCCTCTTTACAGGAATGCAATTAAAAAAAATTCATTTACTTTACACAGAAAATATTCCTTTACCAGTTTCAAACATCGGTAATGAAACCTCGACGTTTTTCGATGCATCGGCTTCTGAAATATCGAGGATTAAGCCTTTTTAAGTTCTATATGTAATGTATGTGTGTATATGCCAGAAATGCTGAGCCCTTTTCTTTGAAATTGCAAGCTTCAAGAAACAATGCTGTACTTTCCATATATTTTAATATTTTGGGCTGAAAATTTTCCCTGAACTTTATAAGATTTTTCTTAACATTTCTATAAATGCAATGTATATATATTTTTAAATATATTACATTTCAGATAACTGAATTTTGTTTAAAAAAAAACATTACACAAAATAATTTTTTTGAAACAGAAATTACAAATTCAAAACGAATTTTCAAAGACTTATTCTACAAAAAAAATGAGGAAATATAATGACAGATTGATGTTGTTCTACAAGGATTCAAAAAGCATCACTATCACTTGGCAAACTTTCACTCTCACTACAACTAGCCATTTTAATATTTTCTTACAGGCTGATGTTATTCTAAAGTGATTCAAAATGCACGTCTGCACATACTGAGGAACAAGCTGTCAATAAAGTTGGTCCTCAGCTAACACACAAATGTAGAAAAAGATGTAGGGGAATTGTAATTCGCTGAGTTTTGCGATTATGTCGGTTGTTTGGGGAAAAAGAAATGAATAATGAAGAGTTATCTTGTGAGTTATTTTGTGCTCTTGTGCGGCAAAGTCCGCAAGAAAAATAAACATGTCATTGTCACTGGAGCAAGAGTTGCGCGTTATTTCACTTTGAACGGGGCTCAAATAAAAAAGGTTTCCAACAGTGTATCGTTCTATAATTTACTCACAATCCCTTGTGAACAGCCCTGCCTCAACTGTAGTAGGAAAAGTTTTGGCTCAAATTAGTCTCCCTCCCGTCACGCGGCAAAAGTGCATGGGCAAAGGCGAACTTACAGTAAAATTCTTACTGCATATTCTCATGATTTTTTCAATATATTGCTGTTCGACGGTATGATTCATGGAGATTTCATTTCAAAACAATATGACTAATAAATGATATGATCATTCACGGCGTTATCTGTTCTTTGATTTGGGAACTACTTGGATCAAAATCGAGGGCCGATTATTCAGCCCACCTCGCTTTTAGCACAACAGTGCAGGTCGATGAATCGACCATGACGCACTAAAAGGTTTCTACAACATTGAGGTTTTTTGCCATCCCTAGCTAGGACTGGTTTCACTTCCTTTTACCTTTACTCCTGAATTATTATTCTTTTGTAAATTGGCACTAAAAAATAACAAATGGCTAAACTGGCGACCACTAAAATAAATTTAATCGCCAAAGTTTGCCACTTACTCGTCATCTGGAGAGTGCTAATTTGCACTTGTATTTTTGAAGAAGGAACTGTCGCTGTCCTTACTTGCAAATGTTAACTTTCTTTTCAGCAAGTTATAATTGTCTAAAAAGCTGTTTTCAGGTGTCTTTGACTACATATCAGCGAGTCAAAGACAACAGTAACAAAAATTACATTATTAGAGCACTCATCCAGGGTTCCCACTCAAAAGTTGAAAAAATAAATAAATTAATAATTCCCTGACATTTCCAGGTGGGGTTTAAGTCATTCCAGAGAGGCAACCCAAATCACGTTGAAACAAATTGTTACATGTCCTTCCATTTTTGCATTTTCTCACCAAAGCACAAATTTGAAAATTCTTTAAAAAAAAAATTGATCTTTATATAATTACCTGCTTTTCATTCACAACAATTAAAAGCATAAAGCACATTTTTTTTTGGGGGGGGGGCACCATAATCATTTGTGAACCTGAGTGGACTGCCCATGTACAATTTGTTAATACATTCCTATAGAATGGTTCATATGTAAGAAAAAATCTGTCAGTTAATTATTTTTTTGCTAATTGTGTAACACAATGCAGATAAGCTTAATGAAAGCACTCCTGTTTAGAGAAAAACATCACAACAGAACCAACCAACAAAGAGCTTTGATCCATTGGATAACTGGTTCTTTTCTGATGTGTTTCTCCAAGCAGGGCAGTATCAAGCTACTGTGCCTAATTGTTCTATGTTACAAGACATGAAGCAAAACTATCTGCAGAAACTGAATAAAACCTTAATAATGGACAATTTTTACAATTCAGTTTTGATAATTATTTAAGGAATGAAGGAATAATGTAACCAGGGGCGGGTTGGCCCACCGGGACACAGGGAAATGGCCCACTTTCTTATATCCTTTTTGTCTGAATTTTTTTGGAAAGAACAAAAAATTATTCCCTTTAAATAAATAAGAGAAAAAAACTTTTCCTCCTATGTTGGGCACTTGCTGTGAAATGACAGAAATTATCTGTTAGACCTAGGTCGTTGGACTTGGAGTAGGGTGCTCCAAAAAAAACTTTTTTTTTTTTTCAAAACCGTGCTCCCTGGCCATTTTCCCATTTCTATAGCGTATATAAGATCTCACAAAAAAAATTTGAATGGAATCGGAGCATTTTAAGCCTTGCCAGTATGTCACTAATTTCCAAAAATGTTCACACTCCGTGAATGGCTTTGATAGGTAAAAATGAAACAAAAATGCAAATTAGTAAATTATAATTGTTTAATTAATTGAATAATCGATACAACACAAATCAAACTAAAGCTTCTTAAATCTTTTAATCTTGGATCAGCTGTACTGATCTTTCTGTCAGATCATTCACGACTTTAATGTGATGTACGAACGCTTCGGCTTCTAAATATCCAGGATCCAGACTCCACTGACTTGGTGGCTTATTCAACCAATGAGAATTCAAACCAAGCACTTGGAAAATGAACCACGACTTTGGGCCAATTAGGGACACCAACCTAGTGGATGAGTTGAGTGTTGAGCACTCATCCAGGGTTCCCACTATAGCGTATTTTGTTGGGAAAACAGCAATTCCTCTTTCCAATAGATGATCTGATTTTACTTTGCGAAGTTCACAAGAAATTTGAAGCTTTTCAGCTTGGGACAGGCTATTTGTAAAATAATGAGAATGGAGCTATCTCTTTAGTCAAATACCAAAAATGTCTTTCCAAAGCCGTGATAGCAGCAGCAGCAGCGTCTGGATCAACCTCGCGATATTCATTCAAATCATGCCACAGTTGAAGATCGTTAACTGGAGCATCTACCCCAATAGGAACTGACAACCATGCTTTTACATAAAAAAGCGCATTGAAGAGATATATGCGTTTCAGCAATTTCATTTTTACAGCATCATAATTCAGCTGATGTCCAAATGCATACATCTTTGCTGAATAGAGGACAGTAGACATCTAGCAAGCACGTAGACATCCAGCAAGCAAAGGCTTCTGGCCCAGGAGCCTTTCACCATGCTTGCTGGATGTCTACTGTCCTCTGTACTTGCTTGCTGGATGTCTACTTTCACCATGCTTACTGGATGTCTACTGTCCTCTAAATGACTGAAAAAATATAAAAACACAAATTGCTTAGGTAAATTGCTATGTGGCATGTGCACATCTTAACTTTCAGAATGATCATGGTGAGTTAGTTGGAAATTGGGTTTTGAAGTGAATCACAATGCTGTCAATATCAAAATTTTCAAAGGAAAATAATTATCTGGTGCAACACACCGTTTTGAGCACTGTTTGATGCTACATTTAATCATGAGCGGATATTTAAAATTATTTCATCCTTAATTTTTTGTTAAAATTCACCAAAGACTGAATTCATTTCACAATACATATTTAAACAGTTCATGAGGAGATTTCTGAAGTGTTCTTCTGTAAATAAGTATGTTTGGTTTTGTAGTGGACCACTAGACTAAAATTTCTGGCCTGGTTAGGTCGTTCCAATCAGCACCTGAATGTAACGTATTGAAAGCCATGTTTACCAAATTATCTAGGCAGATGTAAATGCAAACAAAAGTCTGAAAATTTTCATAAAATTAAAAATCGCCTGATTTTTCAATTATATGATAAAAAAAAACCTGATTTTTACAACAACAAAAAATAAAAATAAAAAAAAGCAATTTCCCCCTGAGTTGTGTGAAACATTTACCCATTATCATGATGAAACTTAATTCTTCCTGGTAATGCATCACTTGTTTGCCTTGAGCGGTCCTTTTCAATAACTTTTGAGATTTGCCCAACACGAACAGATGGTTCAATATCTTCAAACACTACTGTTCCACCTGGTAACAGTGCTATGTTTACTGCAACTTCTTTATTCTAAAAGTGAGAGAGAGAGAGAAAATAAAAAAAAAATTAAGTCAACAAAAACCATATATTTACCCATTTCACACTTTTAATAACTTACAGGGTGACAAATAACAGAGGTAAAAAGGTTGCTCACAAACCACGGATGTTGCATTTGACAACTCTTATGTTTTCATGTCTGAGCTCTCCAGATTCTACTTGAGATGTAATGTAACAGAAGTGTCAAACTCTTATTGTATGTTCCAGGATGCCTACCAACAAAGATGCAATCACAGCAATTTTACAAAATGAAAAATAGCCTATCAGTGTGACATTGTGAGACCACTAAGTGTTCCTCACCAAACAGTATGAAAGGACATAAAATGTTTTCAAGAGCTAGGTCATGGTGATGGTCATCTTGGAAGAGGGCAAAAGAACATGGCTAGCAGAGATCGCGATAACGCCTCCACACACGCGTTTCACGCCTTAAAAATGCCGAATACTCTTAAAAATTTAGAAATGCGTATTTTTAAGCATTGTTTTTCCATATGAAATTTCCTTCTATTTCGATAAGACCACGATTTTGTCATAAAAAAATACCATTTTTTTTATCAAGAAATTATGTGTTAACTTTTATGTCACACAGTTTACGAAAAAATCACGATTTGGATCCCATTGCCGAGCTAGTCAGGTAGCGATCGGCTTTCGGCAATCATTCGGAAGAACCTTCAGGGCAGACTGGGACTTGAGCGCAGCTCAACCGATGGGCATGCACATTACAGGGAAGGAGAATTCAGCCGCATCAGGATTGAGACGCTAATGTATCACTGTAGTGTGGTGCAGTTAAGCCTTGGCGTGGAGGAAGCGAAAAGCGACATGTTTTGAAGTTCTTTTAATTGCCATTTCAGGGCGGGATGGCGGGATTCCCGCCAAAACAAAGCTGTTAAGCGGGAGTCTCCCGCCTTACGAAATTTTAAGAAAAAATATATATAAATATAAAAAGTGGGTCCGTTGTTGGATTCCTTACAAAACTTGCGCATTAAAAACGTATCCTTTGTAAAAAATACACGATTTAGAAACGGACCGTTCAGAGTTCCGAAAATTGCAATTGAACATAATCAGTTTATGGGCCTGTGAATCAGCTTCCGTGCATAGCCGTATGAGCAGTTCATTTTGCATATCACAGACTGTTATTAATCAGAGATTGTTCTTCGGATTCGTGGAATTCCACATTTCGGTTATACTTGAAAGCGATGAAAAAGAAAACAGCAACAACAACTGAAGATAA
This sequence comes from Macrothele yani, assembly GCA_039090855.1. Lineage (NCBI taxonomy): Eukaryota > Metazoa > Arthropoda > Arachnida > Araneae > Macrothelidae > Macrothele > Macrothele yani. Next base: position 44,891,285 of record CM077024.1, read on the forward strand.
TGTTTTATTTTCGGAGGATTAGTGGGGAGGCTCATTTTCTGCCTGGGGAGCGGTATTCCGTTTTCCAGAACTTCCGAAAACAAAAGCTAAACAGAGTGAAATTTTTTCCTGCAATAGTAATTTTTTTCTCGCAAAGTTTCCTCTGTCCAGTATTGTTATTAAATATCAATTTATTGCATAAATGTTTGCATTTCAGCTTGAAAGTGTAGACAATAGTTTCCGATAACGGAAGTTCAACGAAGCAAAAATTTCCTTGTAAACATTAAGCACGAGTTTCTTTCGCGAATTCCAAGAGTAACTCTGACTCTGTTGTCATCAAAACTGAAGACAATTTGGGGGGGGGGGGCTGGTGTGTGTGTGTGTGTGTGTGTGTGTGTGTGTGTGTGTGTGTGTGTGTGTGTGTGTGTGTGTGTGTGTGTGTGTGTGTTGGAAGGGGGGGGGCGTTTTCCGGCCGGGTCTTTCAAAACTTTCGAGAATGGAAGTTGCACGAACTGCAGATTTAATCTGAAATCGTAATTTTTTTTCCCCCTCACAATATTTCCTCTGCTCATTTTTATTGTAAAATATAATTTTGTTTGATAACTGATTGCGTTTCAGCTTGAAAACGGAGGAAAAATTTCCGAAAACGGAAGTCGGAAGGAGCAAAGTTTTTTTAGTAATCGTAATTTTTTTCCGTGATGTTTCTACTATCCTGAATTATTGTTAAATGTTATTTTCCCTCTATAAATAGTTGCAAAGGGAGAAACTGGACATTCCTCATATTAGAAGAATGGTTGAATGAACCAAGTCTCAATTATGTGAACTGTAAACGTCTCATACATAGTATTCAAGAAGATATTTTTTTTACAGAGCTGAAGAAAAACATGATCAAAAATGATAAATTAGTTGACCTTTGTAATACCAAACTTGCACATCACAATGCCCAGTGGTGGTTTACTTTATCTTTTGTAATTGAGATAGACTGTAGATTTCCTTCCTCCACAATAGAACTCTTTTTGAAGTTTGAGTGTGTAGAATCTGAATCTGTGAAACAACACACACACAAGTTTTGGTACGGTCTTTCAAAAGCAAAACAAAATTTTTTGCAGCCTCATGGATAAAACAAGACAAGTAGGTAAGATTTTGATAAATTACGATTTACTTATTTTATATAAAAGAAATTCAATTACTTGCTAATTCATGTTGACGTATTTATATATAGATATGTTGTTTTTATATTAAATATTATTTAGCTAAAAACTTATACTGATAATTGTTCATTCTCTAAACTTACTCCTTTGGAAAGAAAAATACTCCTTCAAAAAATGTGAAGGGGTATTTTTACTCTTTTGAAAAATCCTAGCACGATCTCCGATGGCTAGGATGACAAAGAACTAGGAAATCAATGAAAAAGTGAGACAAGCGATTTGAGAATAACTGCGAGGAATTGCACATGAAACTGGAATTGATTGCAAAACACAGGAACCCCCCCCCCTTTTTTTTCATTTTTCTATGCTTAAGATTGAATTACCAGCATTTTAAAAAATAAAGTCAAGTAAAATGCTGTTCTTTCTCTTCGCCTGCATCTGGATTAGTGAAGAATAAGGGGAGTAACACCCAGTGATGGCAATTTTCTTGAGACCAAGATTTTTCCATTAACTAAATTTTTTTAAATATCCAGAACAGGAACAAAACAATACACTGCAAAAGTAAAGCTATACAGCTTCAAATTATACACATTCTCTAAAGTTATATATAGTGCCATTATGTGCAATATATTAATTCCAAACAAAATTAAAAGAAACCCCCTTTATTTTATTTTTAGTTACATCAATTATCAAAATAAGAAAAGCTGAACTTTTTAACTGGTGAAAAATTTGAATGTGCAGCAAACAGTGTGGATATAATACAGCATCAGCAAGATGGAACCGTTCACTGCAATTTATTTATGTAAATATTAAACTGCAGTACATTACTGTATTCACAATAAAAAATTACTCAATTCAAAACAACTGTTTTAAAAGGCATTGCTTCAAATATAGTTTCTTTATTCTTCTTTTGTTTTGCTGCAACCCTTTCTTGTGCATCAGCTCAAATTTTCTCTTATACAAGCCTTGCTTTCTTCTACGAAGTTCCACACAGCCATATTTGACTCTGCAGCAGTACAGCAACCATTGTCGAATTTTTCTTTCTGCCGATGTCTTCGTATTTCCATTGTACCTTTCTTTTTTCCTTTATTTTTGGACCTGAGATTTTGGCAACGGTGGAATCAAGTGCTTTTTCCAAATAACCCATTTCACTGAAGAACTGAACTGCAGACTTTCCCTGTGTTTTAAGTTTGTAGTTCACAGCCAGTAGAGCCAAATTGGTTTTGATGTTCATTCTTCCAGACTTTATGAAATAATTTCATTCATCATGCTGAAAGAACTTTCAGCCTGAGGATCATGAATGTATGACATCAAAGCTTTCGCTATTTTAAATAAATGGTGTAACTTTGAGAGAATGAATACCTTTGAACGCCATGCATCATTTTTTCACTTCCTTATCAAGTCAAAATACAAACATTTATGGAAAAAAATAACATTTAAAAACAACACGGGATACTAGTGGGAACATTGGGGAGAGGCGGGGGTTAATTGCGATTACAAGAGAAATCTTCACTCAGTCCATTTTCATGCTGAAATGCAAATATTTACGGAATAAAATTATATTTAATAACTGGGCAACAGGAACAATGCGAGAAACAGAAATTAAGATTGTAGGAAAATTTTTGCTCTGTCTAACTTCCATTTTTGAAAGCTATTGCCCACAGTTTTAAGTAAACAATTATGCAATAATATGATATATAATAATGATGGAGAGATCACAATAAATTTTTAATCTAACTAGCATTTTCAAAAGTCCTGAATGACGGAATTCTGTCCCCAGACAGAAAACGCCCCCGCCCCCATCTCAAAAAAATTTCTCTTCAGTTTTGCACTGATCTCAGGAATGACCAAAATGATGGCAAAGAATGCAGATTTGCATGAATTCGCGAAAGAATCTCGTGCCTACATAATGAAATTTACACTGCACTTGCTGAACCGTAAAATCTTTTAAATAATTCATTATACACTCAATAGACAAAACATTAGGGATAGAGGTGATGGGCAGTTGACATGGGCATCCCCAGGCAAGAGGGGGACAGACCCAAATTGAATGCAGGCAATAGACAGTCAGACAGCAAGGCTTCTGAACAGTGTATCACAATCAACAAACATGGATAAATCTAGTGATCTGAGTGACTTTGCAGGGTTCCCACTCAAAAGTAGAAAAAAATTCCCTGACTTTCCCAGGTTTTCCAGGTGGTTCTGAGAGTTTTTCCAGAGCGGTAAATCAAATAACATTGTGACAAATTGTTGCATTTCCTTACATTCTTGCGTTCCTTACGAAAGCATATACATTTGTTAATTCTTTAAATAACTGTTCTTTATACAATTACCTGCTTTTTATTAATAACAATTAAATGCATGAGGCATATTATTTTTGGTATTATAATTCCATGATCTTTTTGAACCTAAGTGGTATACTGCCCATGTACAATTTGTTAGTACATTCCCGTAGAAACAGTTCATATGTAAGAAAAAATCTGTATGTTGAATAGTTTGTTTTCCTTTCTTTTATAGCACAGTGTAGATAAGCTTAATGACCGAATGGGCTCCTGCTCAGAGAAATGTCGAAAGAGAATCAACCAACAAAGGGCTTTGATCCATTGTTTAAGTGGTTCTCTTGTGATGTGTTTCTCCAAGCAAGAGTGTACCAGGCCACTGTGCCTAATTGTTCCATGTTACAAAATATGAAGCAAACTATCTACAGAAATCGAATAAAACCATAATGTCTACAGGCAATTTTTTAAATTCAGTTTTGATAATTTTTAGAGAACTAAGGAATAATGTAATGTATTGAAAGCAAGATTTATCAAATTCTAGACAGGCTGTAATTGCAAATAATTGCTTACCTGAAATTAATACTGATAATGTTATGTTCATCTCACATGAGGGAGAATTAAAAAGACACCACATAATGAACGTCCCGATTATACAGTCCATAAAGATAAACAGAAAATATGGAATATAAAGGATAAATAACTTTCATTTTCCCTAATTACTTTACAGTTACAAAAACTAGTGTATTTAACATAAATTTTACATAATATTTAACAAAATCATGTCTTATTTTTTTGTTTCAGGTTTAACGACCACCATAAGCAACTTGTTGGGCTATAAGCAGTCATCCGTCCATCCCTAATTTAGGACCATTGGCTTCACGAAGAAGGAGAGCCAGTGCCGTAAGATAAACACACCACCCATACCTCATCTGGGACTTGAATCCAGGCTCACTTGGACGAATAGTCAGAAGCCAGAGCTTAGACCACTGCACCACCGAGGTGGCAAACCATGTATTTACATGTTTTAAAGAATATTTGAACAAAGACTTTTTTAAATTCTACATATAATGAAATATTTCAATCGATTAGGTGAAATTATATAACTGATTTATCTGTATTTTAAGTGCACACAAGTATATAAATAACATTTTAAACGACTCACAACATTTAGAGTTCCAGTTAGGTTTAAAAATGCAAGCTGGGAGAATTGTGACTGAAGAGAATAAATTGCCGTTAAATGATACAATGCTGAAGCTTTAAATCCTTTAAGTGCTTATTTTACATAAATATTAAAGAACACGGAAACTTTTGCTGAAATTGAAGTCTAATGGGAATGATAAAATGGAGAGTGTCTGACAGAGTCTCTTAACATTTTGTTAGAGCGGTTCTATCAAATCGATCTAACAATTTGTATTTTCTATTGGAATTCACTTAGAATCTTTAAAGACAAAGCAAACTAAAACAGCTATTAAAAAATAAAAAAAAAAAGAGAGAGAGAGAGAGAGAGAATGGAAATTGTGACAGCATTTCTGCGCCTGAGGAAAAACGTGTGCCAGTACCATCCCAACAATTTCTAGCAATCAGGGAAAATACTGCTGATATTTAAAAATCAAAATTGTAATTATTTTAGCTAAAGTTAGTTCTTGCACTTGGCAATGAGAACATCGAATCTATGCTATTTCAGATGTGCCAACCTCTAGCAGAACGTATCAGTAATCAATAGGGGATTTTTCAGTAATGTTTCAGCAATGTAACACAAACTTTCAGTAATGTAACACGCCATTTTTTTTTAAAGTTAAGGACAATATTATAGTATTACTGTGTAACCTGTAATACTTGTATGAGGTGCCTATCGGTAATCACCATACGGAGCCTCATCGTTAACGCGTGGAATGGGTATTTCATGAGAAATTAATGCATGAAATGTGTAATAACTTTGTATGTTAACACTATCCTCACAAAAAAAATATGAAATTAAATTATCAATATTGTACTTACCTCATGTCATTGCTGACATAAAAACTCCCTTGTTGCTTTTTTTGCAGTGGTATATTCTTTTTTCAGAAAGCTTTTTATAACAGAGCTCACCTGAGGAAAATGCTTTACTTTCCTGTATAAGAAGGGCACTTAATGTTCTGGTGCTCATTGTTGGGCAAAAGTATGTGAGGTATTTCCTTACTATACTAAATATTCTCTACGTAGAGGAATTGCTGTGAGGGATAGTCAATATTACCAACATTAGTTTAGGCAATGTGGAATACTTGAGAAGGCCAGATGAATCCTTTGTCTTAGATATTTCATTCCATGCCACATCTGCTCAAGGATATCCAGCTTCATCAATATCAGAGTCTGGGAACATAGCATGAAAGAAGCGACCAGCATGATCACAGCTTGCTATAGGTAGGTCATGCTCCACAACGATTGTAGTAAACAGCAATTCAGCGTTTATCCCGCTATTTTCATTCTTTTTTGCAAAAAAATTATCCAAAGGCTTTGATCGGGTCTTTAATTTTACACAATCCTGGTGTTTGTTTTGACTGGATATGCCTTCGGCAATCATCTCGTCCTACATGGGCTACTGATTACTCTCATATTAGAACCTTTATTTCAGCATTTGTAACATTTTCCATTTCCTTGCTCAAGATTTGGATGTTCCTGGAGAAACCTCTTTGCATATTTATTTGTTTCAGAAACGATAATTCCAAGGATGAAATTGGTAAAAAACAAGTAAAAATATGCAATAGGTGCCACATCAGTTGCAGGAGCATGTTTGGGCCCCTGCATTTCATGTTAATAAAAAAAGATGCTGAGGTTGTTCATCACTTCTCTCTATTAACATCCTCCCATTCCCTTTCAGAACTTTCATGATCTGAAGATTCACTATGAAGATCTTCACCTTCTGAAGAAGATATGGTGGCTAGTTTTTTGGCTTGATGTTGCTAGGCCAATATCACTTTCAGATGATTCAAAATCATCACCATCACTTGGCAAACTTTCACTCTCACTACAAGCCATTTCAAATAACCTTAGAAAACAATTTCACGCAGTAGGAAAAAGAAAAAGCACGTCTCCTAGTCTGAGGAACAAGCTGTCAATAAAGTCATCCTCTGCTAACACGAGTTTGGAAAAAGATGGGGATTCGTAATTCACGGAGTTTTGCGATTGTGTCTGTTTGTTTGGGAAAAAGAAATGAATAATGTGAAGAGCTTTTAGTAATAAAACACCGCACTTCGTTCTCCCGCGCGGCGAAAGTCCGCAAGAAATATAAACATCCGTCATCGCGGGACCACGCGTTGCAACGAGTTGATCGTTATTCCACTTCGAACGGGGGCTCGAAAAAGTGATTTCCGACAGTACGACGTCTTATAATTCACCAACAATGCAAAGTGAACAGCACTGCCTCAACTGCAGCAGGAAAAGTTTTGGCTAAAGTAACCTTTCTCCTGTCACACGGAAAAGTGCGTAGCAAGCGCAAACTCTTTTACAATGACACTTACTGCATATTACCGGCAATTTTCGTCGTATTATCCGCAGACCACGAAATTCATATTAAAAAAAAAAAAATTCTTTGTATAATCTGCAGACTGTGACATTCAGGAAATAAAAATCGCCGTATAATCCGCACATCATAGATGTTGAACCAGAAGTGGAATTTCCGACAGAAAAGTCGGCCACATAAATAAATAAATACATCGCTCTTTCCACGTTCCAGAAACACATAGCAACCGAAAAATTGTTTTCAGCCGCCGCCGGGGAATTGAATCCACGGATCTCTCCATATATAGCCTAGCGCGTTAGCTTTACACCATGGTGGCCAACAATCCACGGTGCTATGTGTATTTTTAAGTCAGCTTCTGACATCATAAATCCGTAAGATGGGCTCAGCTACTGAGACGTCTCCATCTGGTGGGTATTAACGGCACTGGCTATATATATTATAGCAGTTAAATCCAAAGGGCGAGATCCAAGGTGAAAATCCTCCAAATACGTGGCGTCAGAAAATAAATAAATACATCGCTCTTTCCACGTTCCAGAAACACATAATGAGTCCGAAGAAGTAAGAGAAAAAAAAAACGATTTTATTAAATGAAGAAATTCATTTTTAAAGGTAACTGTTTTATATTTTTATCTCCGGACAGATAAAGGGTGTGGCATCCATAGATCACGCCGATGCAGCTCCAGAGTATTGCATTACACCTTGCCAATGACGAAAGGCTGATACAGAACAAGTCGTAGAAATACCGTATGTACTCGCGTATAAGTCTAAAGTTTTTGGAGGAATTTCTGCTTTCAGAGTTGAGAGATCGTCTTATACGTGGGCCAATAAAAAACCCGTGAATTCTCCCGCGGAATGAACAGACGGATTTGTTTACGTTTTAGATCGCGACACAGAGGCTTTCCGTATGTTGCTGCACGATTGTGTTCTGACCTCAAAACTATCGCGCAGTGACACGATCATATCCTCAATTCTGCCCACCACTTCAAGCTTAAATTCGGCAGTGTAACTGAAACGTTTCCTTTTCAGAGACATCATGATTAGCAATGAAGGAAAACAGCAGCAACGACGTTCGCCAAAACAACGAAAGCAAACTAGACACAAGGTCGCGCACATGAAATCCGAAAGGAGAAACGCATAGGTTCGTGCAGCAAGTGCTGTGCGTACTTCTTTGGCTTTTTGCCAAAAACAGAGCCGGCACGACAGTCAGAGCTCTCCTCAACGATATCAAAATGACCCCTGTCGTCCTTCCCCACAACTTTCCCGATCTTTCGTTACGACATTCCTCCCCCTCCTCCCCGCTCCGTACAAACTCCTGAACTGAGGAAAATTCTTCCGAGGGAGTTCCTTTTCCAATTATTACACCCTTCCCTGCACAATCACGCTGCAGATTTTTTAAAAATCGGAAGGTTGTAATTTTTTTTTTTTAAATCGGCGTATTAACGGCGTCGGTGTATAATCCGCAAAACCTATAATTTTAACTTTTTAACAGATAATCCGCGGATTATACGAAGAAAATTACGGTACCATTCTTCCGATAATATCGCTGTTTGACGATATGATTCATGGACATTCCATTTTTTTTTTTTTTTTTTTTTGATTGGAGGTTTAACGACCACCGTGAGCAACTCAATGGGCTATAAGCAGTCGCCCGTCCCTAATTTAGGGTCACTGGTTCCAGGGAAGGGAGAGAGCCAGTGCCGTAAGACAAACACAACATCCATGCCTCAACGGGATTCGAACCCGGACCACTTACAGACGAATGATCAGAGGCCATCGCTTAGACCACTGCGGGACATTCCATTTCAAAACGATATGATTGATAAATGATATGATCATTGAGACACCGAAATCTGCAGTCTGATTCGGAAAATATGCGGATCAAAATCGAAGGCCGACAAATCGGCAGCGTCGCACTAAAAGGGTTTAACGAAAAAGTGATACAAAATTGAGATTCTCCAAAACACACTGAAATCCGTAATTTTTTTTTTATTTTGTTTGTTTGTTTGGAGGTTTAACGACCACCGTGAGCAACTCAATGGGCTATAGGGGCGGCAATCCGTAATTCTTCCAACCTGTCCGTAATTCCGTAATCTGACAGTCGAAACCGTAATAATTACGGACAATTCGTAATAGTTGGCACCTCTGCTATTTGCTTCTAAATAACGCAGCATAGGATATTTAGACATTGTGCTGTTAAATTTCATAATCAATAAGCTGGCACACAGAGATCCTAATGCCATAACGGCAAAAAAAAAAAAAAAATTAAAGAAAAAATAATGGAAGCAACAAGTGGAGAAAACTAACAGTTAATACGGAATACCATTTTGCCTGAGAGGCTACAATTCATACAAGTACTTCCAAAATCCGGAAGTCTTAAAATTGATTGCATACGTTTGTGACACAAACATTAGTACTGAACTTTTCTCGCAGGTCACAGTTAATTTCCACGCTACGTCAAATTACTTGTACGGGAAACAATTAGAGGAAGTTTTGTGTGCATGTGTGCTCATAAAATCCTCCTAACACTTTTTTGTCAACATAATTTTTTATCCTGTGGCGAGTGGCATGTTTATACTTAACAATATCTTTACGAAGGGCAATACATTTGTGCGATGTTGATCAGGCAAAGTGCGAGAAAGGTCTGGAGCCCACTCAGGTCATTTGCAGTAACTCCCCACAAATAACGTCATCCAAAACGGAGACAGAAGCTTTAGCGCCTGCACTGACACACCTGAAACCAATAGAGCACGCACTGCAAAGATTTAAATCAGTAGTAACTAGGTAGATTTTTTATATTTTTTTCGGCAATGTGAGGGTAAAGATGTGAAATGAATAATTTATGCAACTCTTGTGAGGTGCAGCAACGCAAGAAAAAGAATTTACGATTACAAGAAAATTTCTACCCCGTCTAACTTTTGTTCTCGCAAATTTTTTTCCCCATGTATAAGCTGAAACCTTAGGAAAAATTACGAGAGAATGACGAATTTTATATTTCTTATTCTAAATAACGGAGATATTTGCGTTCTTACGGAAAACGGTTCCACTATGCACAAAAATTCAAAAAATAATATCTTCTAATCTATCAGAAACAAAAAAAGTTGAAACTTTTAGGGTTTTTTTCATAACTTGGAGGCAGCTACCCGTAAGAATCGGAGATGTATTGGTGGAAAATTATTTCAATATCTGACGATTTTGCGTGGAATGACCCAGATGTGAAAATCTATGGTTCCAGGCGTCGGACTACCCTATTTTTCGCAACCAGCCAGCTCTTGCAGCAATCGGAATATCGTCTTAAAATAGCTATAAATAAATTTCTTCGTGCATTATGAAATAGAAATATGACAGAATCAAGAAAAATCTCTTTCCGGCCGTAAAACAACGAATGTAGAAAACGGCCGTGAAATCTGGGAAATTTGGTAGGTATGCAATAGTACCGGCTTCATTGCATGGTATTTTTCATACAAAATACTCGTAAGTACTATGAAAAAAATTGATCTTTCCCCCTCTTTGAAGAATCTTTCTATTTCATAATATCTTCCCTGTTCAAACATTTGAAGGTACATACTTTTCCAACTATACCAACTCTGCTACAGAATTACGAAAGCGAAGCTTTAGTTCGTAAGTGATACGAACTTTTTCAAAATAAATTAGGTGCCCTCAATTTGCAACATTCATCCACACTGCTCTTGAAGGGAGGGGAGGGGAGGCGAATTTATTAGGATGACCAAAATCCGGCAAAATAAAATGTTTTTGTACGGTTTGATAAAAGACAAGTGGAACATGCAAAAGGGGAAAAAAAAAAAAAAAAAAGCGCAACTTCTAAAGTTTCCGATGAATTTCGGCGAAATTTAAAATGGAACGTTATTTTCATATATCTTGCCCACTGTAAAAATTTCAGTCGGTTATTTAAAAAATTGAGGAAATAGCTTTTTCATAATTTTTTTCCCAGTCTACACAGAGAGCCAGGGCACCCACCTACTTAGGAACAAGTGACTGCCTCTGCGCGAACGCAGCAGATAAGAGCCTGCGAAATGGGTGTGTGATTAATGGCTTTCCCTCACGCTTTGACGTGTCCGTTTGTTCGGTTGTAGTTTAGAGCATCTGGAGATGGGGGAAACCGCGAAGAGACGCACTCCCCAGCACAGCTGCACTTTCATCGGTGCGTGGGTTACCTCGAAGGATAAAACAACTCGGAATTATTTTAAAACTTAGCAATACAGAAATATATCCTACAAAAGTCTGAAAGAAAATATTTTTTTGGCAAAATAAAAAATTCCCTGACTTTTCAGTTCCCTGATAAAAAATTCCCTGATTTTTACGGAAAAACACGATTTTCCCTGAGTTTTCCCTGATTTTTGGAACAATTTTCAAATTCCCTGAGAATTCCCGGTTTTCCAGGTTTTCCAGGTGGCGTGGGAACCCTGCTTTGATAATGGACGCATTGTAGGAGCAAAGACAGATGGGTCGTCCTATCACCCAAGTGGTAAGAACCCTAAAGTTCCCAAGGGCAACCATATCCAGGGTGTACCACGAGTATACCATCAACAGATGTATCATTGCCCAGAAAGCAAGTGATGGCCAAGAGCATGCCACTGATCACCAGGGTGGACGTAGACTATCCAGGCTCATACAGACTGACCACTAGGCAACAGTGGCGCAAATCACATCGAGATAAAATGTCGGACGCCTGAGCAGCGTTAACGAGCAAACGGTGGGGTGTACGCTGTGCACCCTGAGCTATGGGAGCCCACACCCTACTCATGGGCCATTGTTGACTGCTCGTGATCAGACCTTACACCTCACTTGGTACTGGGAACATCAAAACTGGATCTCTGCAGAGTGGCACCAACAGCATGAGGCAGGAGCCTTGTTGTGCCAGGTCAAAGCTGTTTAAGGCAGTGGTGGCTTTGTGATGATAGGGGGAGCTTTGCCAAGGGACACATTACATCCCTTAGTGTGTCTGGAGAGGTGCTTAAATGCTGTGTGCTACCAGCATGTGCACGCTCATTACCGACACGCTTTCATGCATCCTGTGGCTGATGGTGTGTTCCAGCAAGACAACGTGCTACTGCACCAGGCCGCAGTCACGGTTCGAGGAGCACTCATCTGAGTTTGGAACCATCCAGTGGGCCCCCAAGGTCACCGGATTTAAACCCTGTTGAAGCTCTCTGTGATGCCTTGGAATGGAACATCAGATTCATGGATTCTGGACCAATGTCTTGGGTGGAGTTGTAGACAATGCTGCAACAGACATGACTGGCATTACCTCCAGAAACCCTCCAGCATCCAGTGGAGATGATGCCTCAGCGTGTACAGGCTGTTATTCAAGCTGGAGGAGGATCAATACGCTATTAGGTAGGTATCTCTAATGCTTTGTCCATTGAGTATATAGACATATGGAGGGAGAAAATGAGCAGTAAATATTTCTCTCTGGAGGAAAAGTTACAATCTATACTAAAATGTGGATTTAATAAGCTGTGCAAATGTGAAGAGACAAAATCAGTGCATTTTCATGCTACTTACATTTCTTGTGTGAATGCTGAACTCAACATCATCTCCAAGATTAAGTGTTTTAAAATCTTTACACTCGCTTGAATGAAAAAATATCTGCAATACAGAATTGTAAAAAAATTATAAAAGATTTACACTAAAGAAAAAAAGCAACATCCCATTGGCTAAGACATCCATATATACAGACATAAAATAAACTTGATTTCAGAAATCAAAGTTATGTGCGTGCCAGTTTCAGGAACACATCACAAAAAAATTTTGAATCACTTCATGTCAAAACAATTAAATGCATTTCATGTCGAGAAGTTGAATTAATACTTGTGGAGTAATTGGGTGCAAGTTGAAACTAAATTAACAATATTTTTTGATACAGAATTTGGAGTAGAGAAAACGTGGAAAAGTAACTGTGATTAAACGTCGCTTTGGAACATATTTTAAACGTTTTCAAACTGCCATTACGAAAAACTACAAATCAGTATTTAATGTGGTTTTTGAAAGTCAATAAGGAATTTTGAATTTTTTCACTAGGAGGGGGAAGCAGCCAGTGAACTTCTGCTGTGCTTTAACAAAAAACTTTTTAGTTAAATTAAAATTGGGAATGGCACTTGTCATTTGATTATGATTGACCTTAATTCTGGACTGATTTCAGCATAGCCTGCACTTTACCATTGTCTGTGGGGGTTATGGGGGTGGGGAATACCATCCCTTGGAAGTAAAAAGTTTAAGCAAAAATTGCTAATGGCATTTCTCAGCATGGAAAACCTTTGGGTAAACTGATACTACGGTTCCGCCACTTTGGCTCTTGCTAGTCATCACAATGCATTGAGCGTTTTGCCTGTAGGTCATCTGAGATTTAATCCACCAAAGGGATGTTCATCTTATGCTGCCCTCTTGTGCCTGGTGGTAGCACGAAGAAAGAAAAAAGCATAGGAACAACTAAAAGGTTATATCTGTCTGGTTAAAGGTGCACAAACATAATATAATACAATCAGAAAAAAAAAGAAAAAAAAAAAACTACTGAAGTGGTGAAAAAGCTGTTATTGATAGATTTACACTTGTTTGGAATGATGCAAAACTCATTCCTGCGTACACAGAATGTAAATCTTTTCTCCTCCACAAAATTATAGAAACAAATTGGCATTACCTGTTTTGGAAGAATTGGATTGGAAGATGGCACATAAAATAACACCCAATTCATGGAGTTACATCATACGCAATTTACAGGCAAAATAATTGATGCACTCTTAAGGCTGATGAGGCTTAAAAGTGTGTGAGACCATGGTACTACTTAGAACTGCTTCTGGAATTTCATTTTAAAATATAACCATATTTGATTTTAACCCTAAATTTTTCATAGCATCCCATCCCTTACTATATGAACAGTCATGGCCCTCCAATCCTCCTGGTGGTCACCAAAAGTTAGCCAGTGTTAGAATTAAGAAATAAATCTTCTACTGGCCCAGCGGACCACTAAAATTTGCTAACCACTGGCCCACCGAAATGTCTGCAGGTCCGTGAAAAAAACTAAGACACACACAACACATTTTTTCTTTATTGGGAGTCAAACAGCCACCGTAAGCAACTCAGTGGGCCATAAGCAGTCACCCGTCCCTAATTTAGGGCCACTGGTTCCAGGTAAGAGAGAGAGAGAGGCAGTGTCGTCAGACAAACACAACATCCATTCCTTTCCGGGATTCGAACCCAGACCCATCTCGGACGAATGATCAGAAGCCATTGCTTAGACATTTACAATATATGTGGAAAATAAGGTATTTCAATCGAATTACCTCCAACATATTTTTTTAACTTCTGATTTGAAAGTGCAACTCACAGAACAAAGAATGTTTTCAGAATAAGATTCCGATGGATTGGTGATACAGCAGGGTAAGAGTGCATTCCGAATCTGTTTTTAAGTAAGAAGGGAACAAGGAGACTCCAAGCGTACAAAAATTCACATACATTAGCAGATTTTTTATATGTTTTATTGTTTAGGGTTTTGCTTCCTTTTCCTTATTTTAGTCTTATTGCTCATCCCTCCTACTTTCCCATGAAGTTAGTTTAAGCCCCCTATTGAACACTATTTCATATGAATTGGTCTTTTGCAAAAATTACCTTCACACATCCAATTGACCTCTTCCGCTAGTATTTTCTTGGGGCAGAAACAAAAGTCGGATTGTGTCAGTATCTGCTGCATTCACTAGGGTGGGCGAATCCAAGGAAGATCAAGACATTTATTTTGCTTGCTTCTGCTATTACGAATGAGGTTAACAGAATAACAAAAAATGGCTGTTGCCGTTACAAGACAAGGACGGGGAAACTTTTTGCTGTATTTGTTGTTCCTTCCGCTCTTTACAAATCATGAGGGATAAAAGAAAACTTATCCAATAGCGTTTTATGAACCCATCACCAGTTTGCAGGGTAAAAAGAAAACTGTACAGCAAGGTAAAAGAATTAGAAATTCATTTCTTAACTTGTGACAAATTAGAAGAGGAAATTCACTGGCCATCCAGGCCAGTAAAATCAATAGTTCAGTGGGTCCGGCAGAAGTTTTACTGTCCAATGGCCAGCGGACCACTGGGTAATTTGAACGCTGTTAGCTGTCCACTATTCCCTAGTATTACTTCAACAGGTCCTCAAAATATTAATCATTCTATCTATTCATTGTGCTGTAAACTTTGACAAGTAAACCCAGAGAAACATATTAAAAAAAAAAAAAAAAAAAGGAAACTTACCAATGGCACATTTCACGCACGTTGGTTTTAGTTATGCCTCAAACTCCTCAAACTCCCAGCAGGAAAAATATGTTCCCATATATCCCAAGGTTAACCAAGAAACTATTAAAATTCAGTTGAAACACTCACCAAAACATCAGATTACCTCAACCATATAAAAAGTGTTCAAGTTAATAGCAAAAAGAAAAACACACTCAGGCATTGAAATAAATAAAACAATCCATACTCTTCAACACAAGCACTTCAAAAAAAACAAAACACTACACTGAACTCTTACATAATGAAAAATATAAGCAAGCTCCATTTGCAATTCAAAATTCTAAGCCTAAAAATGAAGTTAAAAACCCTTGGGGGGGGGGGAGAGGAAGAAACATATCAAACTGCTACTAGGAGAGGGCTGCATCTTTGAACGTTTTCGCCTGTTAGCATAGGCATTATTAGGAAGTCTGGTATCCCCAACTGCTCAGCTGCCCACATCAGTGACACAAGTGCTATCCTTGCCAGCTGTACAAGGAGTTTAAGGTTATCACAAACCTGGCACCATCTAGTGAAAATAAAATACTTGCAATATCACTCTTGCCTTCTGCTCATTTTTTAACTTCTTTTGCTTAAAGAGCATTTCTCATGAAATAAACTTTGTGCCAAGTACAATTTACAACTGATAACACTGTTAATTCAGCTAAAAGCATTATAATTGGTAATAGAGGTAATATAAACGTTTTTGATACTTCTGGGGCATACAAAATTCCAATCAGTAATATTCTTCTGATTTCTTACATAGGAAGAACAAAAAATAAAGCACAGGTTAAATCAACATTTTAAAAATTGGCAAAGAAAAGAAGCAACGACATTAATACAATATTGCATTGAAACTCAGGTATTTCTGAAATTCATCAAATTTAAGTTTTAAAGGTTTATAAAAATAAAAAAAAGATTAGCTAAAAAAATTTAAATAAAAAAAAATTGCAATCTAAATTTACTTCGAAAAATGAACACAAGGCAAGAGCAATATTGTAAGTATTTTATTTTCACTAGATGTTGCCAGGTTTGTGATGATCTTAAATTCCTAGTACAACCAGCCAGGATAGCTCTTCTGTCACTGCTGCGGGCAGCTGAGCTGTTGGGAATACCAGACTTACCGATGATGCCTATGCAGGAGTAAACGTTCAAAGATTTAGCCTTCTCCCGATAGTGGTTTGATGTTTCTTTCTTCTTCTTCTTTCTTTTTCATCGCTTTTAACTTCTATTTTTAGCCTTAGAATTTTGAATTGCAAATGGATCTTGCTTGTAATTTTCATTATGTAAGAATTCAATGTAGTGTTTTGGTTTTTTTGGAGTGCTTGTGTTGACGAGTATGAATTGTTTCGATGCCTCAGTGTGTTTTTCTTTATGCTATTAACTTGAACATTCTTTATATGGTTGATGTAATTTGATGTTTTGGTGGGTATTTTAACTGAATTTTAATAGTTTCTTGGTTAACCTTGGCATACATGGAAGCATATTTTTCCCACTGAGAGTTTGAGGCATAACTAAAAACCATGTGCATGAAACATTCTTTTGAAGTACAAATAGGCAACATGAAATGTGTTAATGGTAAGTTTCTTTTTCTTTTTACTTATTTTTAAGCAGCACATTTCCTACTATATGGAGGGTTGAATGGATATATCCACCTGAAATACTCCTGTTTTGAGTAAACCCAAAGTTACAGATTTTCTAATAATTTGAGGTCTACTCACATAAAATGGGTTGCATCACTGCTATCCGATAGTTATACAGTGAACAGATGGGGTGAATTCTTTCATTTTCAGTTTCTTTTCATTCACATAGGCGTACACTAATAAAATCTGTTCCTCTAAAAATTCACATGAAAATGGTGTCAGCCTACAAAAACAAGCCAGAGTATGTGCAGAGTAGCAGAATGTAGACGTACATGTGTACGCGGATAGTTTCCAAATTATTAGCAGATAGTTCTTGCTTGTAGATTAAAAATAAAATGTTGTTTACAGCAATTAAAACACTTTCTCAATATATTAATCTTTACTTAGATTGATACATTTAATTCTATTTCAACTTGAACTTTCAATTTTTTTCACATCTTCTGAGTTCTTTTGCTTTTACAGACATTTCTGGCCTCTAGATTTTTATCAAGGGCTGTTCTCATTGTATAGGAATTGTATCAAAAGTTTCACTTACAAAGAAATAATTTAAATTTTATTGCCAGGTTCCTCTTTAGAGTTGCCAATTATTAAATTAAAAAATTTTCCTTATGCATTTTGTAAGTCTGCTTTTTTTGAATTAAGTTGTAGAAAATGCCATTTATAAATTTTGAAGGCTCATTAATAATGGAAGTTTTTCTGGATATAAAAACTTTCTTTAATTAGTTTCTTGTTTTTATGAGGTTCATAGTCCAATATTTTAATGTTTTGCCATAAAGGTCAATTTCACACACATTGCTGCATGTTCAGTTGTAATGTACTTAGTATGTCCTCACTGGAATCTAGTGTTCTAATAATTATTTATATTATTAATTTTTCTTTATCCTATTGTTATCGTGCGATTTGCAGGTTTGCGGCGAGGTTTCTGTTTCAGTGGTTGTGTACGCAGATACATTTTATTTTTATACAACTCTGCATATGTGGTTACACTGGCTAGCACCACTCATTTAATCCTTATGAGGGATACAGCTAAACCTATACAGAGTTTTTATATATAAATATAATTTTTCATGTTTTGAGTAATCAGATTTTTGGGCTTACATCACAAAGAATAAAAAAAAATTCTGAATATGCTCAACTCCTACCAAATATTTCATTACTTGGTCTTTTGTCTAAGAGAAAACCAATGGCACTTTTAACTGCTGCAATAACAAAACATTTATGTGACCTATCATAAGGGAAAAAAAAAGTAAGATGTTTTTCTTAGACATCAATCTAAAAATGAATATTTTTATTTTTTTGAAGATATAACATTCATCCTGTTTTTTGTTTTGTTTTTTCAATATAATCCCTCACCCGATACTTAAAACGAAAGGGCTATACATCACAATTTTTTAAAAACTCGGCACATTTTCATATATGAGTGAGTGAGTGAGAGAGAGAGAGAGAGAGAGAGAGAGAGAGAGAGAGAGAGAGAGAGAGAGAGTTGAGTGAGTGTGTGAGAGAGAGAGAGAGAGAGAGAGAGAGAGAGAGAGAGAGAGAGTGCGTTTTTCGTGTTTACAATATATATAAATTTTTCACATCTCTGCTTTTATTTTATTTGTTCATTTTTGTAATGGAATGGTAAAAAATGACACTTCAAAGTCTGTCGATGTTTACCATGACAGAAACTACCATTAATTTACAAAAAGGGGTATTGAAAAATATTAGCAAATTTAATATTTTCCAAAAAAAAAAAATCAACAGTTACTTTAAACTTGGAAGCAAAATATCAGTTATGAATAATAATAGTCTTTTCCAAAGAGAGATACAAACCCAAGCAAAAAATTCTGTCTGAGGCAAAAAGATCCAGAGCACAGGGTTCTTACAACAGCCATACTAATATACTGATTACACTCACTAGTTCAACCAAGTCAGTCAATATTTACTTGAAATCTTAGAGAAATTTCAAGTAACTAAAAATGGTAATACAATTAGTTCAAATAAATTATGTGTTTAGCCAGTATACACACACAAAATGCAACCAAATGTAATATTCTGTTTTATAAAAATGAGAATTTAACTACTAACATACAACTTACTTCTTTAACAACATCAGCTCTCTCTATAAAACCAAATGTCTCTTTCAGAGCACATATCACTCCTTGATATCTCTCAGGAACTGGCTTTTCCAAGCATACATTACGAGCCCTCAAGTTTCCCGTTGTCTTATCAGTAGCAATACGGAACATTACTTTGTCATTTGGGTGCAGCTCACTTTCATCACTTTCCAAATCTTCTCTGGTGTATGGAAGGAAAAAACACTCACCTCTGCTTTCATATGCAACGCGACCCTGAAGGCGGTAAAATGAATACATTAGCAGAGTTCCACTAGTAACATAAAATGAAGCAATGATACTATATCAGACTACATACTATTCAGCATTAATTTTCAAGATTTCAAGTAAATCACTATCAAATAATGCAGTACCTTTCCAAGGGATTCCCCCACAATGTTGTGTTTCTTCAAAGATGCTAATTTCAGGAAAACAACACTAGAATCACTTCACTATCTCAGGGAGGGGAGGAAATCACATTTTTTATTTTAGTCTTACGGGTTTAGAGACACACACACACACACACACACACACACACACACACACACACACACACACACACACACACACACACACACACACACACACACACACACAAGGGATTTAGAAATACCAGTTCCAAGAGAATTCTATTTGAATACTGAAACAACACTAATTTTCTTGCAGCTCATTTTTCAGACATACAGACTCCAGCAAGTTTAACAAAAAAAATGGTGCCACAACCTTTCACACACAACTGTAAAAAATCCCTGCCACCCACCCTTTTATTTAATATTAATTCAATACAACAGCATTCAAACAATGCAATAATAAGGTCTTGTCAAGAAATCATATATTTCTGCCCAAATTTCAAGCAGTCAGCATGAGCATTATACAAAAATCAACTTACTTTCCAAGTTTTATTAACCAACATTCACACACATGAGTGCTGTAAAAAAAATTAACTCAAAGTTATTAGCATCATTGTGCTTAGTACCCCCCCCCCCCCCAAAAAAAAAAAAAAAAAACAGTTGGCAAATGTAGAGGAAGAATAAACCCAACACATGCTATTATGAAACTACTGGAACAACATGATCAAGTAACCTACAGGTTTGTAGTTCACATTAAGAGCGAAATAACTTTCAGTTCCCATGCTTTATTTATATGTGCAATTACAAGACAAGAGATATAACACATGTATGTGTGTCCTTATTGTACTGACTGCTTACATGTCAAAAACCATTTCTGGCTGTATAGGTAAGTTTGCTCTTAATATACAATTACAGACACAAAACAAGTACACGAAGGTATGGGCAAAATGGAAACAATATAAGCAAATGGAAAAAGCAACTGTTTCGGTATTTGAGAAGCATGTTTGACAAAAAAAAAAAAAAAAAAAAAAAAAAAAACATTACATAGTGAAATTAGTAGGTGAGTATATTTATCTTTAAAAGCCCTAGCTGCCTTACGAGAATTTTACAGGACTGATAGGTTTTCGAAAAGATCCTGTGTTGCTGAATATGAAAGTGTAACTCTTCCTACTCTGACGTATGGCAGTGAAAACTGGGTGCTACTGAAGAGACAAGTTGTTTGTGTTCTTGACAGGTATGGGGAAGGGGGGATGTGGCAAGACATGCTTTGATCATGAGAGCAATCAAGATGTGTAATATGAAGTAAAATGTTGTAAGTAAGGAGAAGACAAATACTCTGAGGTGGTTTGGCCATGTTGAAAAAGTATGAGTGAGGAAATGTTATTTATAGCTAAGAGACTTAATTCAGCCCAGGTGACAGCAAAGAAAAGTATCTAGACGAAGGCCAAGGACACAACTGTAGGACCAGATTCAGGAATGTCTGCATGAATGAGAATGAAGTACAAAAGGTCTTGTGTGATACGTGATCGATGGCAGTGAAGCTAGAGTTGTGTGACAAGATCACTGTAAATGGAAATTTTGATATATCAACAGTAAGTAAAATCTAGCACCATCTGTTTTTTTAAACTTCAAGTTTGCAAATGAGCTTTCTTTCAGGAGATAACCTCTGAATCTCAGAGAATGGCTTATATTATGTTATGTTATGTTATGCTATGCTATGCTATGCATGCATGCATGTATGTATGTACGTATGTATGTATGAATGAATGAACTGTCAAAACAGCCCATTTCGCTTTCACAAAGGCAAAGCTTCCCAGGAGCTTCGAAAAACGTATTCATCAGAGATGAATGTTTACAACCTTAAGTTAGAACCAAAGAGCTATAAGTGACCAGTGATCACATAGTTCCAAGTCTGTAATTAATATATTAAAAGGAAGAAAAAAAGAGAAAAAAAGGCAGCATGCTGTGATTAGTTTGAAAGCCGAATTTATAGCTTACTTCAGTAGTATCCTTGATTCCAGTAGTTACAAAGCCGGACACACGTTCTTCGCTAAGAACTTCACCTGTCATAACTTCTGGTGCTATCTTAATCACAGCACTAGCAATTGGTTTTCCAGTTCGACGATCGTAAGTCATTTCAAATTCCACAGGATCTACAAAATGAAAAGTGACTGTTACTGTAACTCTTAAGAAAAGTCACAGACAGCAAATATCAAAGCTCTACAAAAAAAAAAAAAACAACATTTGTTTTGAACTGATACTATAACACCTTTATTTTTTTATATAAAAATGTAATTGATTGCAATTCATGTAATGTACTCAAAATACTTGAAAACTCCAGTTTTAGAGTGGAAACCAAGTGTTTCCAAGCAAATGGAAGTATATCAACTGAATCAACAACCACAATGTTTTTGTCATCTCCTCCACCTTTCATCCTGGAAACAGACATTTGTATGAGAAAATATGGGTTATTCAAACAGAAAAATCACTGAAATTGCAATTTAATTTTGGATGCTGTAATAATTATAATAATATGTGCTTCAATTTCCAAGATGTTTCTGTATTTTTTTCCTTTCATTTTTTATTTGGGTTAAAATATGATAAATCAGTCTAAGAATTTACACTTACACACACACACACAGATGAAATACACTGTTAACGAAAATGTTAAAATGATGTGAAAAAAATACAGTGTGTACAGAACCCTGCTAAAGGCCAGTGTTGTATTAAAATTAATTAATGAATGATTTTCATACTTTAGCATGTTATTTGCTTGGACTTAAATTAAAGCAACTGAAAAATGAAGCAACATATTTAGAAAGCAACACTCTATTGTGGTAAGGTACCATTGTGTAGGTGGTTTTTCTACAAGTTTGTGTACACAGATAGTAAAACTTTGCTTATTCAAGGTGAATATAATGACTGCAGCAGCCCAGAAATCAATGTGATGCTTTTCTGAATAGCATACACGTTTTGTTGAAATCCAGAAAGTGCCCATGTTGGAAAAGACAAAATAATGTAGCTGTGTATCAGAGCTGAGTTCGGGCTCAATTTTAAGAGCCTGTCTGAGCCCGAATTTTATATTGCAAGATAGAGCCCGGGCCCGAAAACTATAATTAACCTGATTAGGCATTAAAAAAAAAAGTCTGTTCCAGACATCCAGTCTTTTCTACCCGTACAATTAACCGATGTCTTTCTCAACTGCGGAGTGGGAAAGGGATGTCTATCTATTTCTATAGTTTCTTTGACCATTCATTTCTTCCTGAAATGTTTCGTTCGGGGAAGGGGGGGGGCATCAGGAAAAATTGGGAGGCACAACTATCTACATCGTACGTTGCTCGTTAGAATCAGCAGGGAGCTGCCCCCTTTGAGGTAGGGAGCAAAATTTTGTCAGCTTGCTATCTACTGTCTATAGTTCTTATTAGAAACTCTTCCTTCATAGAAATCCTGTAATTCATGGCCTATGGAATTTTGTTACCCAAGCCCGAAATGGATAGCCCTGCCGAATTCCTACTACCTATCTAGACCCAGTTGCCGAAGAATTCTCTTTTAACAACTAGAAAGTGTAAAAAGTCCTGTGTGATAAATCGTGTAAAATCACATTAATAGAAAAAGGAAGAAAATTCTCTCAATTTCTCAGAGCCCGAGCCCGAATTTCAGTAAGTATTGCGCAGCCCGAGCCCGAATTTCAGTAAGTATTATGCAGCCCGAGCCTGAATTTCAGAAAGTTAGACAATTAGATAATTGCTTAAAAAAATTAAGAAAAAAGAAGAGCAGTGCTTAGACATGTGTTAGAAATGTGCATGCATGGTTTACCCCAGAATTTCTAATTGAGAGAGTGCTGGGAAAATAGGAAGGGGAAGCAAATTTTTTGTAGACTGAAAATGATTTTAGTGAAATATTTAGGCTTTAAACCTAGGATTAAAAATGAGGGGAAGAAATCAATGTTTGTATAGTTAAGAATAATTAAAACCACGCATATTTTTTTCAAAACTATGCACACAGTTGTTTTGCTTTTGAACCGTTTTAATTTTTTTTACCTCACAAGTTTAAAAGTTTCCTTAAACAAGGCAAAAGCAATGAAGTATTACCATGGGTTCATGAAACAATAGATATGGACATTTTTATGTATCTTTTGCATGCTGAAACAATTTAGAAAAATATTTGCAAATTGGTAGCAGACTAAAATGAAGTTATATCTACATATGTTTTGTGGTTGCGGAGATTCACTTTAAACAAGAAAAAATACAAAAGAAACACCTGAATGCTATTATATGTACCAAATTAAAAAGAAATACTCAATTATGGTAGAAGATACTTCAAGGTGAAGCTGAAGAATTCATGTAAATGCTGACTGCTACTGACAACTGCGCTATGTGATAACAAATAGGGCTAATTCTTAAAAATTAAAATGCTATGTGATAACAAATAGTGCTAATTCTTAAAAATTAAAATGCTATGTGATAACAAATAGAGCTAATTCTTAAAAATTAAAATGCTATGTGATAACAAATAGGGCTAATTCTTAAAAACTAAAATGCTATGTGATAACAAATAGGGCTAATTCTTAAAAATTAAAATATATATATACTGTGTGGGTGTGATGTTACACACCTTCAAATGGAAGGGGGTCGAGATTTTTGATATGGGTGGAGTGTTGCAGGGGTGTTAAGAAGGGGAGTATAAATACCTGCAAAAATGAAGTTAGAAAATAACAATACATTATTGGGAGCAATGTATCAAACTCACCACCTAGTTTTAAGTGTTCAATATTTCCAGAAAACTGACTGTAATGGAAGAAGAGCCTAGCTTGACGTTCACAGCATTGGATGAAGCCATAAGAGTGCTAGAAAAAAAAAATTACATAAAAAAAAAAATACTTATAAAATACAACAAATATAGGAAAATAATCGATTACAACCATAAAAAAAAAAAAAGACACAAAAATATATCTGTACTGCATGTATATTGGAAGTAATGTTTCAGTTGGGAAGTGAGGAATGTTAGCTGGATGGCAATTTCACTCCCCACCCCCTCCACATAAGAGTTGCAAAGTAAGAAAGCTTTTATTTCTGAAAAAGTTTCAGTTGTCCACTCAAAATACAAAAGAATGAACAAAACTATTTACAAATAATAAAAAAGGAAGAGCCTGATATTCACCATAGCCTTTTTACTGGATGGTCTGCCCAGTTAAATTTCTTTTAATGAACATTTTCACAATGCAGTACAGATACACTATAAATATTGATGAAAACTGGCTGAAATCTGTGACATGATTTATTAGTAAGTAGGCCATCTCATTTTTTATCATTTATGTACAATTTTCTAGAGTTGCTTATTATGTTATGTTACATTAATGTCTACCACACAGCTAAAGATGTTTAATAAGTATATAATAATGTTAAGCAAAACAGCATCACTTTTTTTTTTCTTGATTGAGGAAGGGGTCATTAAAAGTACTATCCAGCTAATATTTCTTGCCACCCAGCTGTAAAAAATCTAGAGAGAACGCTAGAGCATAAAACGAATACTTACAAATTTTAAATTTGGAGACTGAAATAACTCATGTAAACAGAATAAGCAGTTAAAAGTAACAATACTGGTGTTGCATATTTTCATGATTTTGCTTGCATGGGGAAAAGACTCAAGAAGTCAAATTCTCTTTTTCCAGATAAAAACCAACTGGTTGAAAGCCTTAACTTTTGCAACAGCTAAAGCACTTTTCAGTTGGAATAAAAGTACTTTTAGTTGAACCTTAAAAGTAATTGTGGAATAACTTTTTTACGGGTCTTTTAGAGGTTATTTTTAATGAAAGTTGGTTGTCAAATTTTCGAACTAAAGCCTAGTTCGTCATCAGGACTATGTCACTGGAGTAGTTGCTGCCACTCAATTGGAAGAGACCATCCGCAATTATCGTTAATTGTGGTACTTCTTCTTCTTGCTATTTCGATCCCTTCTTCTAGTTTTCTCTTTACTAAGTTTGACTGGTGGGCGATTATTTTCACTGAGTCCCAATTTATGGAGTGTCCACTTGCTTGTACATGTCTGTCTAGCCCTGTTTTGTTCCCAATGTTCCTAATAGCTGCTTGGTGTTCTTTCATTCGGACCTTAATACTTCTCCCTGTTTCTCCTATATAGCTGAGTCCGCAGTTACAGTCGATGCAGTAAATTACTCCTTCCTGCAATTGGATGTCCAATTCTTTCTGCTTTAAAGCTGGCAAGAATTTCTTTATTTTGTTATTAAGATCTGGAGCTAGCCTGATATTATATTTTGCTCCGATCCTTTTCAGTTTCTCGAAAAGTCCCTTGTGGTACGTAATTTTGCTGGTGAATTTGAAGTTGGTTTTTTCCTGCTTCTTTTTTGGCACTTGTTTAAATATTTTCTCAACATATGGGGAGGGGTAATTGTTTTCTGCCAACATTTCCTTTAATTCTTCTTTGTGAAGATCTTTTTGAGAAGCTGAAGAGACCAGGATTTCAATTTTTTCCAAAAATTGTCTCGCTGTATTCGATTTAATATAATCAGGGTGGAATGAGCAGAAGTCTAACATCTTCCCTGTGTTGGTGGGTTTTCTAAAAAGCTGAGTGAATATTTTCCCTTCTCTTGAGGTCAAGGTTAAATCCAGGTAATTGATGCTATGGTCTTTTTCCTGTTCCAGGGTGTACTTCAAGGTATTCTCTAGTAAGTTAAATTCTTCCAGAATCTGAGAGGGTAGAGATTGGTCCACATAGAGGTGCCATAAATGCATTTACAACTAGGATTAAAAGTAATGTTAACTCATCTCTAAGAAAACATTTATTGAAATGGCAATCTTTGTCAAACACTGCTAAACCAGAATGACTGAATTAACAAGAAAGGCTACACCGAATTTTCAAGTGTGACAAGAACGTCTTTTTAATCCTTTCCAACACAAATAATATTTACCAAAGTTGTTCAAAACCAATGGAGCCAATTAGAAAACAAAACCAACCAGATTTCTACAATTGCTAAAACACCCAGAAATAGAAACAACTACTTACTTCCGCCAGCGGCTAAAAAGTATGTTATGAAAATTAACAAATGGTGCACAAAACGTTCCTCATAGATGAAGGAAGGCATCAGAGTCAAAGATATTTTCAAATTGAATAGTTAAAACAAGAAATATAGAAGGAAACATGATATAATTCTATGCCTTCTAGCAGAAAAGTTGAAATAGTATTCTTCATGGCAAAAGCTATGCTAAAGAAAAAGAACTTTGCAAATACGTCACCAGAAAGCAGAGACAGAGAAAAACATTCTGATTTTTACACCCCTAGCGAAAAAGCTGTGCATTATTTACAGAGGATAACGTTCCCCATCTTTACAGAGATGCCAACCTGTTTCAGATATTTTCAGTAGTACTCGTACAAATTTTCAGTAGTTTTGGCCATTTTTCAGTAGTCATACCAAAAAGAATAATTTTAACCGAGGAAAAGAATTCATTTGATTTAATTAGCATTTTTTTACTTACTTATTCATGTATATACATGAAAATCTGTATCAAAATATTCCAAATTTTTCACATGGAAAATAATATACACCATGACTGATAATTTTTTTTACACAACAAACAATTGATTAAGCAGCTTTCTTTAGTGATTTCGTTGTACAGTATTTTGCAGATTTGAGTTCCTCAGCAGAAAATCTTTTTTCATAACACACTTGCCCAGAGGAGAACTCTTTGGTGATTTTGCTGTACAATGTTTTGCAGATTTGAGTTCCTCAGCAGAAAATATTTTTTCATAACACACTTGCCCAGAGGAGAACATATTCATTTTTGCAATAAGAAGTGCTTCTACAGTTTCTAAACCTAAATTAGGTTGGAAACGGGCTTGATTTTTCCCATTAAAATAAAATCTCTCTTACTCACAGCATTCAAGTGTGGAGCTACAAGTATTGCAAACATTACTTTCGAGAGAATAGTATACTTAACCGCTCCATTATAGCCTCTTAATTTTGAGATTTCTGACCAGGTAACATCTATTCTATCTGTTACTGCTATGGTGTCTAATTTGTCAGCTTGATAACAAGGAATTCCACTTCCAGTATATCAAGTTCATTTTCAGTTATTATAAATGGAAGGAGTTTGACTATGTGTAATACAGAAGTAAATGATGTTATGGCTCTAAGTGAAGGATCTACTACTTCTGCATGTTTTAAGAATTCATCATAGATCAGTATCTTTTCTTGAATATAAGAACATTCTTCAATGTTAAATTTTCCGACAGATGTATAGAACTTAGGAAAGTTCATTTTCGTTTAAAATGATTTCGCTTTAATACATAGTTGTTTTTACTTCAATTACCAGTTGTGTCCTTTCTGATTTTCCTTTTTTGAAAAACTGTTATTTGAAAAATTAAGTTCCAACATCACCGTCAGCTACGACAGTAGGCTTCACAAACCCCTTGGATGCCATAACAATTTTATCCATCATGCTGAAAGAACTTTCAGTTTGAGGACCATGAATGCATGATAGCTTTCACTATTTTAGATAAAAGGTAGTGTAACTTGGAGAATATGAATTCTTTTGAATATCATGCATCAATTCTTACAAATTTTTCAGCTTTGTCACTTTCGTTTTCGGACTCTTCCCCCTTTATCAAGCTGAAATGCAAACATTTTTGGGGGGAATATGTAAAAACACAGGATAATCATTCGGAACATCGTTGGGGGAAAAAATTACAGTTACGGGAGAAACCTTTGCTACATCCGATTTCAGTTTCATGTTTTGAAAAATGAAATTTCCGTTTTTGAGAAAGTTTCAGGCTGAAAGCATCCTTCACCACTACCAATTGCTCCAAAATTTATGTTCAATTATGCATCGATCTCGAGGATAACCCAAATTACGACGAAAAAGCAGAAATTCCTCGAATCCGAAAATTACACGGGAATTTTTGCGCCGTTGAATTTCCGTTTTCCGAAATTTCCCCTCCCTTTTCAAAGTGAAATACAAAGATTTATGGAATAAAATTATGAATAACAACAATACTGGACAGAGGCAACATCGCAGGAAAATGAAATTACGATTGCGGAAGAAATCTTTATTTCGTTCACTTCCATTTTGAAAGGCGAAATGCTTTCCTGATGCGTATTTTTATGCGTTGGTAAAATTATTCGATGCGTAGTTTTACGAGTTTCTCAATGTGTGTTTTTGCGCGTTGATGTGTATTTTACTCGTTTCTCGATGCATACTTTACGCGCTTCACGACGTGTATTTCTACGCATCACAAAAAAATTCCCGATGCATATTTTTACGCGTTGGTAAAATTTTGATGCGTACTAGACACATAATTACGCATTTGGGCGAACTCTGCAACGAAATCCAAGCATACTATTCTGCAATGCAAGAAAAAAAACTTCTAAATATTAATTACTGACATGAATGGTCGACGCACTATTTAAAAAAAAACCCTCCGATGCCAGGCAATGACACTCACGTTCTGCACCAAACGATTTTCAACAGCTTGCCACTGCACTGCAAAAGAGCTTCAGGCCGAACTCCGCCCACATCCACCACCAAAGCGTGCTACGTCCCCAGAATGTTGCATGCTGGGGAGGGAGGGTTTTCACGTGCCGGCCGCTCGCGCTAAGATCCGAGCAGCTTCGAGAGGCAGAACTGGAAGTGCAGGCAGCATCGCAAACATGACGGATCATCAAGTGGCTGCCGTTGCGTTGGGAAGGGGAACAAGCAAAATAAAAATTAATAACTTCCGTTAATTTTCCGTAGAAAAATCACGGTTTTCCGTATTCCGTAGTACAAGAGCTTTTTCCGTAGGAACTATGGAGATTCCATAGTTGTTGGCATCTGTCTTTATTGTAGCAATTGGCATACAGTAAAAAAAGAAATTTTCCCATTGGGGTTTTTGAAGTGGAGATACAGCTGCAAACAGAAATACACAAACACCACCAAGCGACAGAACTGTGAGCTACAAACCTCCTCAAATACAAACCTAAAATGTCCCACACAGTAAATGGTATCTGGTGTTAAAATAAATTTTTAGATTGTACACTAAACAATATTAAAAAAAAAAAAAAAAACGAAAAAAAAAAAAACAACATAAAAACAGTAAACAATTGCGTCCCCTAGCTGCAAAATTGTGCATTGTTTTGGGAAGAAAATACACAAAGTTTACATAGTTAGTATCTGACCAAAAAATAATTTTTTCAATCGGGTTTTTAGTCCCATAGATATTGCTATAAATAGAAACATGAACTTATGTCCTCCAATGGTACACTTGTGCGTTAAGAAAAATTGAAATTATATAATCATTTTGTACCAGAAATGCTCTCCAACAAAAAAGAAATTTTCAAATTGGGATCTTAGAAGTAAAGATAAAGACAAAAAAATAAGATATACATCTACATACCTGCCAACCCCAAGAAAGAAATCCAGAAGATTTTTAAAAAAATGCCCAGTAGATTTATGCAATTAATATTCTTTGTCCACCAAATGCATACATATACAGCATTTATCGTAAGTTTGGAAAAGTAGGTACTTTCAAACAATGCCAGAATAAAGTTCATATGCAAATACTTATTTACAATTATTTTTTATGTGAGTAGCAGATTTTGCTTTACGTAAGAAGCTTTCATCAAACTCTTGTTCGTAACATCTACCTTTCAAGTTGGATTTCATGATGATCATGTTCTGCAGGCTTTCATCTGAAAGTGATAAGCGAAATTCAGTTCTGATTTTTTATCTGGCTGAACATCCTTTCGCACTCAGCATTGCTGTGAGGTATCGAAAGAATGAACAGCAACACATGTGCAATTCCATTAAATGGGCTCTTCCCTAACTGATTTTTATGCTCGCTTATCAATACCCAGAGGTGCCAACCTCTAGCAGAACGTATCAGTAATTAATAGGGGATTTTTCAGTAATGTAATACGCCATTTTTATTTTCAAAGTTAAGGACAATATTATAGTATTACTGTGTAACCTGTAATACTTGTATGAGGTGACGACCTTCCGAGGAGCCTACAGTAATCACCATAAGAAGCCTCGTCAGTAACGTGTGGAAAGGGTATTTCATCAGAAATTAATCCTGATAAAAAATTATGAAATTAAATTATCAGTATTGTACTTACCTCATGTCATTGCTGACAAAGACTCCCTTGTTGCTTGTTTTGCAGTGATATATTCTTTTTCAGAAAACTTCTTTTATAACACAGCTCACCTGAGGAAAATGCTTTACTTTTCTGTACAAGAAGAGCACTTAATGTTTTGATGCTCATTGTTGGGCAGAAGTATGTGAGGTTTTTCCTTACTATACTAAATATTCTCTCTGTAGAGGAATTGCTGTGAGGGATAATCATTATTGCCAACATTAGTTTAGGCAATGCAGAATACTTGGGAAGGCCAGATGAATCCTTCATCTTAGATATTTCATTCCATGCCACATCTGCTCTAGGATATCCAGCTTCATCAATATCAGTCTGGGAACATAGCATGAAACAAGGGACCAGCATGATCACAGTTTGCTTATAGGTAGGTTATGCTCCACAACGAATGTAGCAAACAGCAATTCAGCATTTATCACACTATTTTCATTCTTTTTTGCAAAAAAATTACCCAAAGGCTTTTATTGAGTCTTTCATTTTACACAATCCTTGTGTTTTTTTGACTGGATATGCCTTCGGCAATCATCTCGTCCTACATGGGCTACTGATTACTCCCATATTAGAAGGTACGCAAGGAAACCTTTATTTCAGCATTTGTAACATTTTTCCATTTCCTAGCTCGAGATTTGGGAGAAAGATTTGAATGTTCCTGGAGAAACCTCTTTGCGTATTTATTTGTTTCAGAAACAATAATTCCAAGGATGAAATTAGTAAAAAACAAGTAAAAATATGAAATAGGTGCCGCATCAGTTGCAGGAGCATGTTTGGGTCCCTGCATTTCATGATAATCAAAAGGATGCTGAGGTTGTTCATCACTTCCCTCTATTACCTCCTCCCATTCGCTTTCATGACTTGAAGATTCACTATCAAGATCTTTACTTTCGGAAGATATTGTGTGCATGGCACGGTGGCTAGTTTTCTGGCTTGATGTTGCTTGGCCAATATCACTCTCAAATGATTCAAAATCATCACTATCACTTGGCAAACTTTCACTCTCACTACAACAAGCCATTTCAAATAACCTTACAAAAACATTTCACGCAGTAGGAAAAATCAAGTCTGCTAGTCTGAGGAACAAGCTGTCAATAAAGTCATCCTCTGCTAACACTAGTTTGGAAAAAGATGGGGATTCGTAATTCGTGGAGTTTTGCGATTGTGTCTGTTTGTTTCGTAGCGCCGCGAAAGTCCACACAAAAAAAAAAAAAAAAAAAAACCCGCCATCGTGGGACCATGCATTGCGACGAGTTGCGCGTTATTGCACTTCGAACGGGGCTCGAAAAAGTGATTTCCGATAGTCCCGACATTTTAAAATTCACCAACAAGACTAAGTGAACAGCCCTGCCTCAACTGTAGTAGGAAAAGTTTTGGCTAAAAGTAGCCTTTCTCGTGGGAAGTCCAATAGAAAGCGCTAACTATTTAACGATACGACTCTTACGGCATATTACGATTATTTCGATAATACCGCTGTTTGACGATATGATTCATGGAGATTCCATTTCAAAACGATGGGATTGATAAATGATATGATCGACACTATCTGCCGTCTGATTTAGAAAATACTCAGATTAAAATTGAACGCCGACAAATCGGCCGCGTCGCACTAAAAGGGTTAACAAAAAAGGATAGAAAATTAAGATTCTCCAAAACGCACTGAAATCCGTAATTCTTCCAACCTGTCCGTAATTCCGTAATCTGACAGTTGAAACTGTAATAATTACGGACAATCCGTAATAGTTGGCACCTCTGAATACCCATTGGACATCAGCACGTTTCTCATTTTGTATGTTAGCACTTAATTTTGTGACTTGCAACTCACAAAACTGTGACTGCAAGTCATCAAGACTAAAGCACTAGCTCGCAAAAAAATGGGAATTTTTCTCAAAAATATTTTACACTAGCAAATGAAGCACCTTCGATGAATTTGTAGTCACACACTTTTGCATGCTTTAGAGTCTTGTTTCTCAGAGGAAACTTTTTAATGCATGTAATCATACTTCAGACCAGTATAATATAATTTTTAATGCTTACAAAAAATAGCTTTTTATCTTCATCTTTCAAACTATTAATGAAAATATTTGTTTATCTCCAATCAGAAGATCAGAATCGTTTTTCTGGTTCTGAATGTTGTTGTAAATGACATTCATGCAGTCTTCTACCTGATTCATTACACATGGCTTCACAAACCTGGAGAGCATCTGTTTAAGAAAGTCTAATAAAATGTGTTGAAGTCTATGGATAAAAAGGGTTGTGGACTGCAGAAGAGAGTAAAGTCTATGGATAAAAAGGGTTGTGGACTGCAGAAGAGAGTTCACTTTGTCGAAATATGGGGTAATATAAGCCAGAAAAAGACAATAAGCCTTATTTACGTCAGTAGGTCTCTATTAGCGGAAAAGAGTATAGCGGATATTCACATTTTGAGATACTCATAATTTTTTAAACTGATCTTGAGAATTGCAGTTTAATCCTGCTTCCTCAGCACTTCTTTTTCTTGAAGCATGTGCTTTTTTGTCTCCTACAGTCTTGGGGATCTGCCCTGGGTTTACACGATTTTTTCATTGATATTTCATCTTTAAAAAAGCTTGTAAGAGAATTCCACAGTGTTAACAATCTGACAATGTACTTACCTAGAGAAAGCCATCTTGTACAAGTATGTTTTAGCACGTTTTTTGTTTCACTATTGTGTAGCTCCTGAAAACCTTTAAGTTTTTCTTTCCTCTTTGAACTTCTTTGCAAGTAATAAAAAATATCTACTAACAGTTCATCCATATTTAAAGGCAGACATGAAGAACCCTTTTCTGCTGCTAAATTCAAAAGATGACAAGAACATCCTACGATGACAAGATATTTTTGACAATCTTGCAAAACAAAAGCAACACCATTTTTCTTTCCAACCATCACAGGAGCATTATCAGCCACTAATCCAATGCAATTATACACGGGAATATCAATTTTTTTTCTAATTCTCTAGAAGGAGATTACTTATATTTCTTCCAGTACTGTCCCCATTTAAGACAGGAACTGCTAAAACATTATTCTCAGCTACGCGATTTTCATCACTGTAATATGTCACAACAATAGGGTAAAGCTTTGCATTAGAATCTTTACTACCGTCCGTCGTGATGCAGAAAGGTTTAGATTTTAGAGTGGCCACTAATCTCAAAGTTCATTCAGCTGCAAATTCTCCGATGATGGCAGAAGTCTTTGTCCGAGCACATCCGTACCTCTTTACTACTTCATGATTTGGAATTTTTCTTTGCAGAAGCGGACCTATGTGATCAAGTGCAGCTCAACGGAATATTGTGCTCAATCAAAAACAAAGTAATAAGGCATTCCGCACGAATTACTTTCAAGTTATTTTCACTTCCATTTGACTGAAAGAAACTTTCAATTTTAGTATTTTTAGCATGTCTTGCAACCATTTCTTGATGCTTCTTACTTCTCACGTGGTGTGGTTTGCAATGTCATTTTTTCCTCCATGAGCTATACTAAAATCTACTACGCATTCGGTGCAGAAAGCATGTTTTTCGCTTTCACACGACTTTACTATGCAGGGATATTTAAAACTCTGAAAGTATTTTTGTTTTCTAGATGCCGACATAACACACAC
Organism: Macrothele yani; assembly: GCA_039090855.1. Taxonomy (NCBI): domain Eukaryota; kingdom Metazoa; phylum Arthropoda; class Arachnida; order Araneae; family Macrothelidae; genus Macrothele; species Macrothele yani. The sequence continues at coordinate 44,925,281 of CM077024.1, forward strand.
CAACACGATAAAAGCAGCAAAGATCAAACGAATACACATGTGCGCAATTACTATATCAAACAAGAAACTGCACACGTCCAAGGTGGCTTTCCTTCTTTCTCTCTCGAAACAACACGTTAAGAGCAGAACCAAAAGTGCACTGGGACACCAAATCAGCTGTGAATGGACGCCGTTAAAACAAGAACAAAAACTTTCACTTTTCTGTACAAGCAAGAAATGCATATTCATACTTTCTATTTGTATTCAGGGAATGAAATGCAAAGGAAAGAAAAAATTCTGAACATGTGTTTTAAAAACAGCGAGAAAACATTACAGAACTATATTCTGTAGCGTAGCAGTACAATATGTAACTCTTTCCTTACGAGAACGTACCTGGTTGCTGTTGTAGTCTTCCGCCCATGAATTGGCTGCTGCATCGAGCCTTTATTTCAATGGAGCAAAGCTTCTCATTGTCGCGGCAGAGTTGTGTTATGCGTGCCGCAGCTTCTCTTCACAGTGTCGTACTTGCAGGTAAATGTTACGGTGAAAATCTTTAAAATGCATTTTAAACATAAAAATTTTTAACCACTTACCAAGAAATTTCATACTTTAAAATCTGTATGTTGCACTTTTTTGACATACTTCAAAATTGTCAGCGAAATAATTTAGGACGCTAAACTACACATTTACCAATGTTTCCCTGGAAAAAAACCCCAAATTTAGGGTATTCTAAGAAAATGTGGGAAAGCCAGGAGATTTTAGTTTAAAATCGGGAGACCGAGAGTCTCCCGGAAAATCCAGTAGACTTGGCAGGTATGCATCTATGCCCTCTGGAAGAAAAATTATGCACTATTTTAAAGAAGAGATACGTATTCTCTAAAAAAAAAAAAAAAAAAATCCTGGGGTGAGCCGCACGAAAGAATTGTTTCAATTAAATTTGCAGAAGGCCAGACTTTGTTGCAAATACATCCGAAGCAGAATTAAACCAATACATCCTATGGCGGCAAAAACTAGTTGTCCCTAAAGGCTGCACCGCACCACTTGCCATCCTCTCTCGCTGCACCAGTGTGGTGCAGCGAGAGAGGATGGCAAGTGTGAGGGAAGATTCAAGGACACAATGTTATCACATTTATTTGTAAGTTAACAAAGGTTAATTAAGGTTACATATGTAAGAGACTTGTTTATAAGTATATTTTTGGAATTAATAATGTTTTATACAGCTGTGCATTGTTTCATAATTCATACTTTCTGGATGTCCCATGATCATATTACAAAGTAGTTGTGTTTTATGTTATGAATCAAGCACTGCTAGTTTTTTTTTTTTTTTAATTTATTTCTTATCAATAAAACATTCAGTATGGCACAAGCATAATTTTTATTTCAAAAGTGTAACCCAGAAAAAGAAAAGTTTGGGAACCTCTGGTCAAGCCATTCTTTACCAAAAATTAGATATTATATGCAAAATATTTCCCATGAGGAGCTGTGTCCAATGCAGGAAGAATTTTTCAAATCAGACTTTAAAAAACAAAGGTCAGAAAAAACGCAATTTACCTACGGGAAAATCTATACATTACTTGAAAAACAGACTGTACCTAAAAAAATCTTCGATATAAATGGCATCGAAAGGAAAGATATTTTTTTTCAAACGGATATTTAGAAGCAAATATATGGCAAATGTATTTGGAATTCAGTATCACCTGCATTTACGCCCTCTAACGGAATACAAAGATCATCACTCTCACATTTCAAGTTTCCTAATGCAAGAATTTTTCAAATCGGACTAATAATTGCAGATATCATATCCACAGAAGGACGGACAAAGCAATAACAAATATCATGATACTCCATCACCAGTATCACCATCAGCCAGTTGTTGCACATTGTCACACGGGCACTTTTATCCAGTTTGTTGAAAAACTTACTGTTTATCCTTCTCACATTCATCCTCTAAAAGTCAACTATGAAAAACTGATGAGCAAGTATTTACAGAGGCACTGGCATTATCAACCTTGACATGTGCAGTTTGAATGTCACTGTGTAGAAAGGTTGGCAAATCAGTTATTAGTCCTTTGTAGCGTAAATTAAATGTAACAAAAGTACCTCTCTATTCTAAAAAAGTAACTGCCGCTGTTTTAGAAATTTTGTGACACTCTTGCTTTCCTAGCTCGCAGCACAAAACGTATTGTTGAACACAAAAATATGAAATTTACATCATTTGTAGAGAATTGTTTGGAGAACGCGCTGAAATAAACAGTTTTTCGATTCTGGCGATACTTTAAGAGCTATTGTATTTGAAAGTTAAGGTAAGGAAAAAAGCTATCAGGTCGCGTTCTGGACACACTAACAGTAACAGAAAAACAAAACTTTGTAGGCATGTAGTGCAATAACCGTATTTTTGCACCTCGTCGCCCCTTTTTTTGAATTTCAATTTAGTTTACAAGAAATAAAATTTTTAAAGTTCACAAAATCCTCTATTTTGTGAAGGAATCTATTAAAAAAACCGGACATATGGCAAACTATAAATCATCACGTATTGCAATTCTTACAGCATAAACTTACAACTATCAACCCTTTTAAAAAAAACAAAAATTTAGAATAAGCCCTTTTCTGATTTTTAAGCGTTTTTTAAAGATGCAAAGGAAAGAAACGAGCGTTTTTAAAGATGCAAAGGAAAGAAACGAACGGGTTGTCTGTCTTTACGATAACCACAAAAGAAAGTTCTGGTCCCGTGACCTACTGCCATGATGATGCAGGGAATTTGTTATGCATATGTTTTGTTGGTAAAGCTATCTCAGTTGTTTAATGGATTAGCATAAAGGTTTACAGAAATGCTTTTTGGACCATTTTTGTTTTCCTTAGTGGTAAATTTAGTAAGTGCTATAAGTTCAAACGACAAAAGTCTGCCCTTCTAAAAAATAATGACAGTAAAAAAACTCTGAAACTTCGGAATAGCAGCGCAGCAAAGTCCTTCAATAAAATTAGAAGGAAATTGAAAAAAGTTTCGCGAAAATCCAACAGAGAGTTCACCAGGAGCGAAACAAAAACTGTAAATAAGCTGCCATCTTGGAATCCATACAGCGCAAAAAGTATTGAACAATTGGAAGAACATTTTCATTTCATCAGATGGCATCACCAGAAAGATACAGTCAAACACACTTGTCAACAATTCTGATGCATAAGTTCAAACGACAAAAGTTCGCCCTTCAAAAAAATAATGACAGTAAAAAAACTTTGGAATGTACAAGGAAATACCATCTTAAAATGTTATTACTTTAATTTCATGTACATGTTTAAATTAAGTGTTGATGTTTCTATCAGTTTTCCCATACTTATTTGCTTAGACATGCAATAAAAATTGAAATTTATATGAATTTTCCAGTTTTTATTTCACCTGATATACTTAAAGATTGGGCTGCAGGGCCCGAGCGCTACTCTGGAAACGAGCATAGCGAGCCTAAAGGCGCAGCCCCTAGTAAGAAAAAAACAATTATGTTCTGTGCTGGCATCTTGATCCCAAAAAATTTTTCATGCCTTAGTTTAAGCCCAAGCACCAGAATGTTGAAAACAGCATCACTTTCTGGACAGCATATTCTATCATTATTATTATTGCAATCAGGTGCTTTAAATGCATGCAAAACAATATTGTTCATGCTACAAGGATTTAAGTTAAACATCCCAATAATATTCAACATTTTGTGAGGTAAGTAAATGAAGTTTTTTAGTAAGATGTTTTTATACACTATTAAGAATTTTTGTTTAAAGTTACCCCACATTATCATGTAATATTCAGCACTTATATGGTAATGTGGTGCAATTTTGACACTCACACTATACAGTGGACTTGAAATCATCTGACTTTCACCATATTTTTGTGCAAAGTACCAAATGCAGCAAAAGTGGTTTTGCCCTGATTTTTTGGCGCTACTAAAGAAAACATGCAAGTCTCTTCACGATCAAAGCTTTGGACAAACATACCTGTACTGTTGTGTTACTACCATGGATGAAGATATCATTAGTTCTGTAGTGTTCACTAAATATAAAGGCAGGTGGCTAAAATATTTTTTCAGCTTATGTGGTATTTCAATGCATGCAGCAATTTTGTTTGCCTACCCCAGTGATTAAGACTTCATTGCTTTAGGCATGGGGGGGGGTGCATTTCCCTTTGGGCTTTGGTTTGTCATCTAATATACTATGCTTTCCAAAAAAAAAAATTAATTTCAAAAGCTCATTATTTTTATAATTTAAATCAAAATTCAGAATAATTGGGTACTACATTTTTATTACTAAATATATCATTCTGAGATTAATTTTGTCTTCATAGCAATGTAATATAACCCCCTAGGAATGGTATCTGCTCGATCACGTGGGTGGACATGGTCTGAGCTATGAGCCTCTGCTCTCTGCCACTGTGACCCCTCCTAACCTTCTCTTAGTTCTAAGGGATGGTCAAATTTGAAGTTGGATCATTGCTTTTGCTGTGTCTTTGCAAACTATCTTTGTGTTGATGAAAAACTGGACATGCTGACTGTAGTGGAAGTATCTCAGCAGTTTGCTAGGAGACTTAACAGTTGTAACTGTTTTTAGGAAAACGCACATATATTATTTACACAGATGATTACCTTGCAGGCCAGCCATTCATGTTCTTTGGTTGCCTGAATGAAATAAAATTCTGCACTGATTTTTTTTATTAAGATCATAGTAATTACAGTAACTTTGTCTCCCCCTTCCCTTCCCCAGTTCCATTTTGTTCGAGTATATAGGTTACATAAACAATATTATGTATTGTTACCTCTGTGTGGTCGATTGATGTATGGTGCTTACAGGTTATTGTAGAATTTCCAATGTGTCAGATACAGATATAGGCAATATTTCAGATCATTCTACCTAACCAAACATTTTCATTATTTAGTATAGTGCTTAAAGCAAATCTCAGAACTCATGAAGACCAAATTTTATAGACTGCAGTAAAGAACAGTTCAGCCAATATAAAAGATATATGAAGTTATATGACGTCAAAATCGCTTGTCAATAAAAGTTTGTGCGGTAAATGTTGAATCAAACTGACATGTAAGCACAAATTGCATCGCTCTTCCAGCTCCAATTTTCAAGTTTTCTGAGGAGATTGTTCACACTGAAATAGTTTCAAATGCTGTAACATGCCCAAATTACTGCATTAATTGACACAATATATTAATCTTGCAGTTGAGACCATGTGCTAATTGTAAGCAACGGACATTAAAATCTTCCAAATGTGAAGAAAAAAAATGTTTCCCCGCATAAATTGATGTAGAAAGATTTCATGACTGCAGCACAGAAACCCAATTATGAATATCCCCCCCCCCCCCATATATCAGTGATGTAAATAGAAAAGCTTTACAACTACACTAAAATTTCGGGATATAATGCACCAAAAATTAGTAAAGTGGTACACCACATTTTGAGGAAATGCAGACCAATTCAATATATGGTGCACAGAAAACCTGACATGCTATAATTATGCACTTTAACTCGGTACAACTCTGAACCATAACATGGTGCATAATAGCACCATATTATTGCATTTTCCATGTGTACCTTAGGGTGGTGCAAAAAACTTTTATTTTTTAGTCTTAACCTCAAATACTTGTACAGATGTTAAAAAAGCCTACATGTGAAAAATCAGCTGAATTAATATTTAAAGGTAGCTCAAGATGATTTTATATTTCACACTATAGTAAATAACCAAAAATGTGTAGTATATTTTTTGTTTATGTTTTTAATACCTATAAAACATATTACAATGTTTCCAGTTTTTATTTATACCTTAAAAAACAAAAAAATTGGGCAATAGTAGTATAACACACAAGAATAACCATATGCAAACAATTTTTAAAAATCACATATTTTAATTAAGTGTATTTTTAATGCCTCTAAATTTTTTCCTGTGTGCTTCTACAACCTGTAATAAAAATTGTTTTTGTTTTTCATCTTTAGTAATAAGTTGGTTGTACTCTAAGATAAAAGCCACTTTTCTTTCTGCACAATAATTTATTACCCTTAAACGTTACACCGTTTTTTCTCCGTAATGTCTTTCCATTCTAATGAGGATGAATGTAAAAAAACTTTGTTTAGTGCTCTGAATATCTGTCAAGAGTTTTTGTTATTGAAATTATGTAGTGAATGAATTTTGCCAATATCCTTTTCGCATAAGCTTTTGGAAGTATTGGCTGCACCTACTGTTTTACTCTTTTCCACTTTAAACAACTCATCAACCATTAAAACCTTATTTTTTTTGCATACATTTAAACTGAAAAGGCCGAACATTACTAAATCGCTGTTTAAGTACCACAGGTGCCTTTTTATTGTTTTATTTGCAGTTTCTGCCATTTCTTTGAATTTATTTTTCACTACACCTAATTGTTTTAGAAATTCTAAGTCCATGAATTGTGCATCAGTTGCATTTGTGCAAGAAAACCAAGCTTTCATATGCAACAGACTCCTGAAATTGTTTCAACCCTTTAACTTCTTTTGTTATGAGCTTGAATTTATTGTGAAATACATATACTTAAAACAGTGAATAATTTTAGCCATCCACCTTGCATGATGAAATGCTCCTGGGACTGAAAAATTTATTCACGTGGTGACACTTCTCCCAGATAAATCAAAGTCAGTTCCAAGAACTCCCTGTAGTCATTCCTTGGCAGTTTTTCTTTTTCCAAGATAAGATAATGTTTCGCAAATTTAATAGCATTTTCTTTTAATATTTTCCAATTTTCCGAACGTTCTTACGGTTTCTTTTTGACATTTGAAAAAACAAGCAATTCTTGCACCACATTTTTTAGCAAACCTCGTGGATCCGGAATTCAGAGGTCAGAAACTTAATCAAGAACAGGAGAGTATTGCAGAAGAGTGGATATCCAAATTTTCCCCTGATTACACAGTCGAACAATATGACCACCCTCAGAATCACTGTGTACTCACTCAGGCGCGTCGCAAAGTTTATATGACAAGGTCAACCACACGGAGATATAAGCAGCTGGTCAGGACAGATGAGCCATAGTGCATAACGTGAGCACAATGGTCAGATGTAGTGATTTGACGGATGTTAAAAAAAGTATGATCATTGGTTACCGCGCCAAGGGTGGAAGCATCTCAGAAACAGCAGACTTTGGGGGCTGTTCACGATGTGCTGTAGTGAGGGTGTACCAAGAATGGACCACCGGCACACTGAGCAACTCCTGACGTCATAACTGTGGAACCCTAAAGGCCATCAACCCCGCATGAGAATGTCACCTCCGTCAACTTGTAAAGGGCAATCTACATGCAACAGCGCAGCAATCGATCACGCAAATGAATGCTGGGGTACTCAGGTATGTGTCCCAGATAACAGTAGAGCGAACCCTGTTACTCACGGGTCTCCAGAGTAGATGCTGTGTCAAGGCACCCATGTTAACCCAGGGCCATTGGCAACGATGTCTGCAGTTCGCATGGGACTACCATCATTGGACAGTGGAAAAAAGATTGCCTTCACTGACGAATCGAGGTTTCTACTCCACAGAACTGATGGGCAGTGGTGGACACGGCGTCAGATACATAAGGAACCAACACCCGGACACGCTTGTCGGTAAGTACAGGCCAGTGTAAAGTACAGGGGGATGTTTTCCTTGTTATGCCCTGGGATCACTGGATAGGTCCCTGAACGTCAATGGCTAACTGTCCGTTCTTGCAGACCACATGCATCCCTTTCACATTGGACGTTTACCCTGGTGGTGATGGTATTTAAAGGGCAATACCCCCTCCCTGTCATGTCTGTAAGGCGGTGCATGACTGGTTCCAGAAACACAACAACAATGTCTCAGTTTTCCTTTGGCCAACGGAACTGTCCGACCTCAATCCCATAGAGCACTTGTGGGACTATTTAGATCGACAAGTTCAGCATGCCGACCCACAACCACTTCATTTCTAGGACCTCTGTGCTCTGCTAAAGTCCGAATGGGAACATGTGCCTCGGGCAACCTTCCAGGGCCTCACTGAGTCCATACCATACCATCTTGCCGCTGTCATCCCACTATTAGGTAGATGGGCATATTATTCTGATATGAACGTGTATTTGCCTGGTGTAATGGCTTTCAAGATTAATGACACTGACTGTTACATAACATCAATGATGAAAGAAAGTGTCATCAGCCAATTTTCTTCCATAAAATGATGGCAAGTCACAGCAAAAAAAAAAAAAAAAAAAAAAGTCTGAAAAGGGTTCAAACTCAAAATTGCCTGCAGGATTTTGTAACTCCTTTGTATGCCTACATTCAGCACCAGCTTCATCTGCCTCCATTGAGAGAATTTTCTCTATGTTTCAACTAGTTTGGAATAAGTTACGAAATAGGATTGGGATAGAGAAAGCCACAAAACTTGTTCAGTTCCTTTTTGGATCAAAACTTCCTGTAGATTGGATGTTTTGTTTCTGGCTAAAATGCCTAAGATTACATTAATTATTTAAATATGGCTGTTTTGCAGAAAAACTCGGAGGTTTGAAAATTGTGTGAGTCACGAAGCTGATAATTTCAGACTGCTTTTGAGGTTCTAGTAAAATACAAAGCAAAAATATTTTATTATCTGTACCATTGTTTATTTTTAGATGATCTTTGTAAATAGTCAAAGCCGAGTGCAGTTCACATACCACACAAATAATATCTCAGGCAAATTTTATTTAAAGATAATATTTTAGTTAGAAGCTAAGTATGTTACATTCTGTTTCTCAATTATTTTTTTTTCTATAGTATAAATAGATAATGTTGGTCTATTCTATAGTTATTCTTTATAGGTGGAAAGCTATTTATATGCAACCATTTATTATTTTTAGGATTATTGTTTAATTTTCTTATTTCAGATCAGTTGCTTTGTCAGCTAATCTGAAAGGTTTGTTTTGTGTTGTTAAATAATAAAATCGGTCAACCATCACCTTTGAGACTGGCAAGGAAGAGAATCTAGTCATTACTCCTATTGTTATTAATTGAAAAAGAAAATAGTTTATTGGGTGCTAATTAAATTTGGATTATTATATGTAGAAGAAAAAATAGAATCTAATTTTGAAAAAAACCCAGGTGGGTTTTTTGGTAGTTTTTTTCAACTAGGCTCAGCCCGGCAAACCCTGCCACTGGTTGACGAAATTAGTGCCATTTTTCTATGATGTTTTGAGAGGACAATAGTAGTACCACTGAAGTTCTCCTCTGCAGTACTGAACTATGATAATTTTGTAAAACGCAGAACAATTTCTCCATAAGAAAAATTATCACACTAGAAACTTTAGGTGTGAGTCATTATCCATAGGCAGACACAACTATGGATATAACTGACAAAAGGCCAGAAAGTTATTGTGAGCTTCAGATATCATAAGGGCAGGATCTGGATTGCTTGCAAAACACCAGATGCTGATAGGTGATGACACAAAAGTGGGTAATAATTTAAAGGATAGCCATAAATTCTTTATTCACACACAGCATGCACAGATTTATGAAATACAGAAGGAAACGACAGAACTAACATTTGTTAAATAGGATAGTTATTTTCCTTTCACGTAAAAGTAAACATTCTCAGAAAAATTTTAAAATTAGGATATCTTCTAGTACTCCAAAAATGCTGACTTTAGCAACTTTCATCATGGTGACACATAAAATTTACAAAATAACATCCAGAGTGTTACAGAAATCAAACCATCAACTGTAAATAGTTAAAAACAAACACATATTTCAACACTCACCAGCAATTTTTCCACGATTCCTGCTTCACGTTGTCCACCTGATGATCCTCCAGGGCTGCTGCTAAGGTTATCGTCTTGATTATCGTTACTGTTCAATGATTTGCTGAAAGATGGGGAATGTTGATAACTCGTCACTGCAGATACTGGTGAAGACGGCTGGAAGTTCTGAAAATGGGAGGTGGGTGGGGTTCAGATTAAAAATACACTGTGTCTATTCAATGGATATACATTTTTAATTGCAAAAAGTTATAAAACACATGCAAATGTGTGCATGTACACACAAAAACACCACTCTCCAAATTCCAAAGTATCAATTAAACACACATTTCCCTCAAATCATATTGGGATACCAAAAATCAGATTTGTACTTCGCTTAATCAAGTGTTAAGTCTGGAAGTTACAAGAACAAAGTATGTCAAATGAATAATAAAATATGCAGGTGTGTTTGCATGTGTGTGCACATACATAAAAAAGTGCATAACAATTATATATCATCATCATCATCATTGTCAACCATTATCAATCCACTGCTGGACGAAGGTCTCCCCAAGTTTCCTCCACAACGGTCTGTCTTGTGCCAGTCTCCTCCATGTCACTCCCGCATACTTTCGAATTTCATCCACCCATCTTCCATGTGGTCTTCTTCTGGGTCTTTTCCTGTCCCTTGGAATCCAATCTAAAATTTCGGCTGTCCATTGATGATCTGTCTTTCTGGCAGTATGTCCAGCCCATTGCCATTTCAGGGATTTAACTCTGATCATGATGTCTTCCACTCTTGTAATTTTTCTGATCCACGAGTTCCTCTTCGTATCTCTCTTGGTTACACAAAGCATGCACCTGTCCATGCTTCTTTGAGTTGTCTGCAGCCTTTGTATGTCTCTTTTAGTTAAGGTCCACGTCTCTGCACCATACGTAAGCACTGGAAAGATGCATTGATCAAACAATTTTCTTTTAAGACATAATGGGTGGCACATTGCTCTTCAAAATTATGCTGTTTCTTCCAAAAGCCCTCCAGGTAAGTTTTATACGCCGATTAATTTCTTCATCAATGTGGCCCTCACTTGATATCTGCTGTCCAAGATAAACGTACGTATCTGTTATCTCCAGCTTTAATCCATCAATCGATAAATCTTCATTTCTTGTAAAAGCATTGTACATCACTTTTGTCTTCTGAAAGTTCATTTTTAATCCCACTTCTTTACTCTTGTCAGCAAGTTCATGGATCATACTCTGCAGCTCTGATGGGGTAGTTGCAAAAATGACTACGTCATCAGCAAAACGAAGGCGAGTTAGATAATCTCCATTAAACTTCATCCCTTCGTTTTCCCAGTTCAGTGATTGAAAGACATTTTCCAATGTGGCATTAAAGAGCTTGGGAGATATGGTGTCATCTTGTCTCACTCCCTTTCCAATTTTTATGTGTGCTGTATTCCCAAACAGCTGAATCTTTGCACTAGCATTTTTTTTTTTTTTTTTTTTGACTGGAGGTTTAACGACCACCGTGAGCAACTCAATGGGCTATAAGCAGTCGCCCGTCCCTAATTTAGGGTCACTGGTTCCAGGGAAGGGAGAGAGCCAGTGCCGTAAGACAAACACAACATCCATGCCTGACCTGGATTCGAACCCGGACCCCTTACGGACGAATGATCAGAGGCCAGCGCCTTAGACCACTGCGCCACCGGGGCAGCCACTAGCATTTTCATAGATGTTATTAATAATATTAATGTGTGCATCTTCAATACCACAGGATTTCAAAGCCATTGTAACTGCTGATGGTTTCACCAAATCAAAGGCCTTTTCATAATCTATAAAAGCCATGCACAACGGAAGTTCATATTCCCTCGCTCTTTCAATTAGTTCTCTCAGTACGCGGATATGATCTATTGTGCTGTAGCCACTCCTGAATCCAGCTTGTTCTCTTGGTTGAGCGATGTCCATTGTCACCTTTAAGCGGTGTGAAAGAACTTTAGTGAAGATTTTATAAACCACTGATAGGAAGCTGATAGGTCTGTAGTTCCCGAGATCCTCAATGTCACCTTTTTTATGTAGCAAGATCATTGTAGCGTTGTTCCAATCCTCAGGAATCTTCCCTTCATTAAGGCATCGAGTGAAAACTTGGGCGAGTACTGTTTCAATATCTCCACTTGCTTCTTGTATGATGTCTACAGTAATTCCATCTTCTCCTGGAGCTTTTTTGCACTTCATGTTCTTGATTGCATGTGCAACTTCTGCTGGGAGGACTGGAAGAACTCTGGTACCTTTCATGATGTCTGGAGTACATGTATCATCCCTTTCATGCAATTTGGAGTAGAAATCATTCACTCTCGTCAAAATTTCGCCTCTATTTACAGAACCATCTTCTTTTCTCAGTGCCATAATCTATTTTCTTCCCTTACTGAGATGTCCCTTCGCTGTCTTCAGGCTTTGGTTGTTTTCAATTGCTTTCTTCACTAGTTCACAGTTGAAGTTCCTTGCGTCTTCAGTGATACCTTTCCGTACTGTCTTGCATAGCTCTATATATTCCACTTTGGAAGTCACATCTTCTTTAGTTGTCCTCATCTCTCTTCTTGTTTGCATCAACATTTTGGTTTCTCCTGATAATTTGTTCACATGCAGCTTGTTCTTAGACCCAGCTAATTGTTGCTGTTTCTATAAGAGCTTTGGCTACTTTGCTGTTAACTTCAGAGATGTCCACTTCTTCTGATGTTAGACCTTCTAGAATAGAGAATCTGTTCCTCAGTTCTAATTTGAAAGTATAATGATGCTTTTTAAGGTTGGTCACATCAATACACTTTGTTTTATGAGCTTGCCACGCTCTAATTTAGCATTGAGGTGCATCTTACATCTTACCATTCTATGGTCACTACCTGTGATGAACTTATTCAGCACACTGCAGTCTTCCATGACAAATTTCTTGTTACACATAATAAAATCAATTTCACTTGTCAATCCATTGGGATGTATATGCATTTCCTTTGCTGCTTTTTCTTGAAAAAGGAGTTCATGATGAAAAACCCTTCTGCCTCTGCAAACTATGAGAGTATTTCCACGCTGGTTTCTGTTGCTGTGACGGAATTTACCTACTGAAGTTTCATTCTGCTGCTGTTTTGCTGTTGCCCTATTTTTGCATTGAATTATCTCATAATTATCTTTAAGTGTTGCTTGCCTTTATTATTTAGATGACAAATTTTCTCATAAAATTCTTCAATTTCTTCTTCAGGTTGACTTGAAGTGGGTGCATAAGTTTGAATAATCTGAGCCTGGTATCTTCTCGAGAGTTGGATAACGAGTTGTGCAGCTCTGTCAGAGGAACTTTCAACTTCTACAACTTTATCCTTCAGTTTCTTGTTTATTATAAATCCAACACCACTAGTTCTGCCAGTATCTGTCCCATGATAGTAGAAGAGATGTCCACTTTTCAATTCAATGAGATCTTCTCCTTTTCTCCTTACCTCACTTAGCCCGACGATGTCCCACTTGATACTTTTTAGTTTCTCCTCCAATTCAAGAAGCCTTGAATCAGAAGATAGGGAGCGTCCATTGTAAGTAGCCAAGGTCAGCATCAAATGGCAGCCTAGTCCGGTCCTCCGGTGATTCTTAGCACCTTCTGCCTTGGCCAGGTACATTCCAGCTGCCGGAGACTGAGGGCCAAGATTTAAGTTGTGGAATCATTTTGGAGGGGTTTGGCCATAACTCACCACGCTGGCCAAGCGGGTTGGGGTGTGTGGGATAGCATTTCCTCTAATGCTGATGGTATAGTTATACCGCTATTGGCAGTCATCAGAGCCCCTTTAGTGGGAACATGATGTACCACAAGGTGGGGTTGACATTTGTCAAGGAGAGGCAGTGATGTTGCGCATCTCTCTCTCTCTCACACACACACACACACACACACACACACACACACACACACACACACACACACACACACACACACACTATGCAAAGATTTTAGTTTTCAAATAGATCAAGAAATTTGTAATCACAGCAGGATTCTATTATTAATCATTTATTTTACACAAAATGTTTAATTTTTTGCTGATTCTCAATATTTAATTGCTCACTTCTATTTTTTCTAATTTTTTAAGAGTTAGCAATGTTTTGTTTTTCTTCTTTTAATAGTACCTGTCCACTTTCTATTGCACTCATGTCAAAATTTTTTTATGCCACATTCAATGTTCATCTCAGCATTGTGTGACATTTCATGAGAGGAATCCAACTGCTGCAAAAGTTCAGCTTCTTCATGTTTCAAATCACCCTGTGAACATTCAATTTCTTCTTCTCTTTTTCGCTTATTTTGCAGCATTTTCCCAGCACTAATCTGCTCTTGATATTTTTTCCAGGATTCTTTATAAGCTGTCAGAAATTTTTTGGTTACATTAATTTTACTCACATCTCTATTTACTCTCTTGACATGACCTTTGTGCTTCTTGCTCTCTGCATATCGCCTACAATCATAGCGGCTGCCATGCGCTGGGCTAAAATCGCACCCACGTGGCTTACAAAGTGTGTTTTAGCAAAACTTCAGATACTTCATAAAAAGGCCATTCTTTACTATATACATCGCTATACACTTGGAAGTTTTACTTGACTTCGTTCTTTTTGTTGTCATAGCTGTTTCACTGCTACGTTTTGGTTTGTTTTAATCCAAATTAGCCATTTCCACTCGAATAACTTTTCACCCATACTCACCCGGAACTCGTTTTTTCTTTCTTTTTTTTTTTTTTTTTTTTTTTTTTGCAGTACAGGCCACAACTTAGCAGTGAAAGCTCAGCTTTGGCTTGCGAGCTCCGACATGCGAGCTATAGAAGTGTCATCGGCATGGAGGGTGACACGCATGTTATTAGGCAGAAAAGAAATGCCTCGCAAGCTCTGACACACGCGTTATAGAGGCGTCATGGGTGTGGCGGACGACACCCTACACGCGAGGTATTTGGCGAAAAAGAAATGTCCTGCGATCGCCAACATGCGAGCTATAGAGGCATCATCGGCATGAAGGGTACTACCCGACACGCGAGCTATTCGGCAAAGAGAAATTCTTCGCGAGCGCCGACATGCGATCTACAGAGGTGTCATAGCCGTGGCGGGTAACACCCGACATGCGAGCTATTAGGCGAAAAAGAAATTCCCCGGGAGTGCCGCCACTTGAGCAATAGAGGCGTCATCGGCTTGGAGGGTGACACCCGACCTATTCAGCGAAAAAGAAATGTCTCGCGAGCGTCGACATGCGAGCTATAGAAGCGTCATCGACATGGAGGGTGACACGCAATATTCGCCAAAAAAAAAAAATTTCTCGCAAGCTCCGACACACAAGCTATAGAGGTGTCATGAGAGTGTCACGTATAACACCCGACCTATTTGGCGTAAAAGAAATGTCTCGCGATTGCCAGCATGCAAGCTATAGGCATAATCGGCATGAAGGGTGACACCTGACACACGAGCCATTTGCCGAAAAATAAATTATTCACGAGCGCCGACATGCGATCTATAGAGGTGTTCTAGGCGTGGCGTATAACACCTTATCTGTTTGGCGAAAAAGAAATTCCTCACGAGCTATAAAGGCGTCGTTGGTTTGGCGGGTGACACCCAACCTATTGGATGAAAAAAAAAATGTCTCGAGAGCGCCTGCATGCGAGCTATTCGGCAATTTCATAATGTCAGGTGCCACCCAACAGCAGAGGGGAAAGGATTAAAATGTTTGCACCAAAATTTTCACAAGAACAAAGACACATGTAATCAATATAAAAAGTTTGCAAAAAGCGTTGAGCTGAGCTCCATCTCAGCTTTTGGGCACAGCACTCTCAAATGGCTGTACAGGGAATCATGTGACAAAACTCTGCCTCCACTGGCGGGGGAAGTCAGAACATTGAAGGCATATAGGAACTATCTGCAAAGTGCGTTTTCTCGATCAAAAGATGCTAAAAAATAGAAAATTAGGTGCAGGGATCTTGCGTGGGCTTTTCCACAGTTTTTTGGGTGACTTCCGCAAAACGTAAAAGGGAGTGAAAATCCGTAAAAGTTGTCATCTCTGAATACCTATGAATCTTTTAGAAACAGAAGCATTGTATCCTGCTACAAGAGAGCCATTTTTAGTCGTCCTCTGCGCCAACAAAATAGCTAACGACTGACCTTACGCTGTATTTACGTAATCATGCAACTCGCCCGGAACGATATAACTGCGCCATCCCAAAGAGCAGGGAACGACATATAAACAATCTCAATTGCACAGCTCTCCAAAAGACCACCAAACCATCTGCAAACAATCTTCATCAGGATTTTGTAACGTACAGCATCGTTCCTTTTACATACCACATGATTACAACAAAACTCCTCCTCCAGAAGCTGCAGCTACATCGCGAAATCTATTGGTCATTTATGCCGAAAAAACAATGAATTAGAAGGTAGGTGAGAAACATTCCGAAATGTTGGGATTGGCAGTACGCGCTGATTAAGCGTCGTTATACGTTTAACCAAATTACGCGTAGACCTAAGTTAAAAAGTGGCATTCGATTTGCCGTTTAAAATGGCCTTTTTTTTTTTTTTTTTTTTTTCGTTTTTGCTGTGGATTGCAGTTTTGGCGCAGTTGGGCGCAAATATAAAAATTTTTCGTAATTTGTAGCAGTTTGGCGCAAGATAATGAAATTGGCGCAGTTCAGCACAAACTTTCTATCATTGCTTCTTAGACTTAGCTAGTAAATTACTCTGAGTAAAATGTGATTCCAATAAATCAACTATCAAACACGTTTACAACCTTCAGCTGAAGTTGACACTTAAACTGGAAATATTGAGAGCTTCAATGAAGCTATGATGTTCCCAACAACTAAGCTTTTTGACTAGGTGTCATTTAAAAATATGCACTAGAACAAACAATGTAGTGTAGCAGATTACTAGTTTAGAAAGTTTACCTTGAATACACTTTTAAATTAAATAATTAATGAACAGTTGTTTCCCTTATTTCTTTGCATTGGATCTCTCAACATTTATTAGGTTATAAGAAATTATTAAAATTGTCGAGCTAAAAATATCAAATTTCTTTATCATAGTTTCCATAAAACATTGAAAATTAGTAATTCAAAAAATCTCTGTCTTTTCTGTTTATTTCTTTTAAATCCTGTGCCTCAGAACATGTCGTAGTGCAGGAGAAAACATCTAAAATCACTAAAACATTTCTGCTGTTTCATGACATTTTACAAAAATTTAGATTGATCTATTTAAAACTTCAATGACAAATAGAACCTCAATGCCTAAAAATGTATAAATTAAGTAAAAAAATGTGTGAACAGCCGTGAAAATTCTCAATAATGTAAGTTTTGCTTAGCACTATCATTTTTCAGAGTTGGTTGAAAGATGAAGTTCAAAACCCTGAAAAAAGCTTCTTGGGGTTGGGGGGGATTGGGGGAGACACCATCACCAAACTATTATTTTGAATGAAAAAACTCTTAAGAGTACAGCAAAATGTTTAAGTTGAAAGAACTTATAAAGTACTATAAATCCACTTATTCTATAGAATATTGTTTATACACCATAAAATAAGGGGATATTGATAAGTCGAATCCCAAGCAAGGGAGTGCAAAATAAATAAATATATAAATAAATGATTTGAGCTATTCATATCTTTAAAACACACATTTATTTTACACTTTTAACTGCATTTTTAAAGGTGCAAATAATTTCAAATGTATTCAAAATGTTGTTATATTCATCACAATACAGTAAAATAAAAATTTATTACATTAACTGAATTACCATGTTACTGATTTAGAAAATCTGTTGAGTCTGGCAGTTATTTTTATTATTATTTTTGTTCACGTTCAACAACAGTTTGTAAGTGCAAAATCGCAAGTTTCATCACTTATTCCAAAAGTGACTTTAATAAAGTTTTACAAAATGTTCATTGCTGCTTAAGCTTCTTTTTCTCCTTTTCAGCAGGTGTTGAAACACTTTTTTCTGGTTTATCTTCATCGTCTGATTGAGGATTGCACTTCACCTATTAAATAGCTTCGGACCTGTACTTCAGTGTCGATGCTTACGTATGCCCGATATATTTCTTGTTTTGTCTAATTAGGAAAATTTAGGAAACTATGTTCCATTCTTTGTCAGGTTCACACAGGCCTATACAAGTTTTACTTTTTCATCAACATCAGGTAAAAAAGCCAACTTTCCTAAACAGTTTTTATTTGCATTTTCTGTCACTACTCTCCATGTGCTGCCATCTATTATCATTGCTTGTAGTAAGTAGAACAATGTCTTATGATTTTCCTGAATATCAGTAGTACATTTCTACCACAACATGCTTTTGATAAAGGATCTTGTAAGTTCTGCATGATTCCTTGGTCTAAAAGACTGCAATTCTGATGATTAAAAAAGGGCTGGTAAAAAAAAAAAAAGTGAACTTTTAGGTATTTCATTTCAGGGATCCATCCATGCACATTATACCAAAATCAAAAAAGAAAACCACTTCACCCTTCTGCAGCAGCATTTTTCTTTTTAGTAAACATCTTCAGTCAGTTAAATTTCATTGATTATTCAGTCCATTTTATCTGACTGATGGTCAATGGGAAAATCATCTAAGATATTAAGATTTGCATATCATTAATTGTGCTGAAATTTTTCAGATCCATGTATTTGCTGCTAAAAGTAGCATTGCATTTTCTTATATCATATGTTTCTCAATGGAGCACTCTGTCCGATTTCACTAATCCTCAGCTCAAGCACAATGCCAAAGCCGCCAAAAATCCTGAGCAGACAAAACAATGGAAAAGTAATGCACAAAGGTCTGAATCTCAGCCTTATACCAAGCACACATCATTCCAGGCTTCTTTGGAATGTTTGCAGCCACTGTTTTCTTTCCTTTTTTTTTTTTTTTTTTTAAGTTAAGGTCCGCATTAACACACACACACCGAAAAGTCAAAACATTATGACCACCTGCCTCACATGATGTTGGTCCCTCACGTCCTGCCAAAACAGCCGCTACCCAACGAGGTATGGATGCTACAAGATTTCTAAAGGTGTTTTGTGGTATCTGATACCAACACGTTACCAGCAGATCCTTTAACTCTTGTAAGCTGTATGGTTGAGCTGCTGCAGATTGGATTTGTTAATGCAACACAAACCTGATGCTAGCTTGGATCGATGTCTGGGAATTCAGAGGCCAGTGCAATACCTGGAAGTCTTCTGCATGGTGCATTATTCTATTGAAAGAAGGCACTACTGGGGGGGGGATACCACTGCCATGAAAGAAAATACCTGGTCTGCAATGATGTTTAGGTAAGAAGTACATACCATAGTTTCCTGCACATGAACGACTGGACCCAGGAATCCCTACCAGAACACTGCCCAAAGCTTTACACAAGTTTCCTCTACCTGCTTGTTTTTGTCCCACAGTTTATCCTGGTACCAACATTTCCCCAGGTAATATGCACACGTACCCTGCCCCTGCTGTCCACATGGTGCATCAGGAAATGAGATTCATCGGACCAGACAACCTTCTTCCAATCATTCAAGGTCCCATTTTGATGTTCACATGCTCACTGTAGGTGCTTTCGACAGTGGACTGAGGTTGGCAAGAGCCCTTGAAGCAGCCTGGTGGCTGTGCAGCCCCCTTTTCAGCAGTGTGATGTACTGTGTGTTGTGATACATTACTCTCCTCACCAGCGAGCTGCACCACAATATCCTTTCTATTGGCTTGTACCATACACGATAGCCTGTACTCACCTTAAGCACTCATATGCCATGGTCGGTCCACATTTTGTCAGCAGTTCATCGTTTTCTTCCTCTTTGGATCACTTCTTAAATGTACTAACCATGGCCGACGATGAGCACTCCAGAAGCCTTGCTGCCTCGGAAATGCTCTGACCCAGTCACCTGGCAATAATGACTTGACCTTTGTCAAAACTGCTTAAGTCTGCTACCTTTCTTGCCTGAAGAACATTAATAACACTGATTAACAGTGCTCAGTCAATTATTTGTTATTATACCATTTTATGACTATCACACGAGCCATCGTTTACCTGCAGTTGCTTTAATTTGCACAAAGGCATGCCGGTCACAATGTTTTGCCTCTTCAGTGTTGTGTGTGTATTGCATTTAGGATGAGGAATACACAGATTAGGGAAATGAAAGTGGAGATCCTCAATTGGCAATGGAGTAGACATATTACTACAAGAACCAACCATCATTGGACAACTGAAATATTACATTGGATACAAAAGGACAAGAGAACACACACAGGGGGATGAGTGCATGAAATTCAACAGCATGTTGAAGTGACTTGGACAAGATTGGGTCAAGATAGAAAGTTGTGGAAAAGACAAGGGGAGGTCATTCCGTGTCAAGTGATCCAAAATTTTAACACTTTACCTTACAATCTTGGATGGTTTTTTGTTTTTTTGTTTTTTTTTTTTGTTTGTTTTTTTCAAATTTGGCTCACCTAATGTACCCTAAAGACAGTAAAAAATTTTAATTTTTAGATTTTTGTCTGCAGTAGTTTTAAAGTTATGGATGGCCCTCTGAAATCTTTAAAAAAAATGCAATTTTTAGCTGACATGTAATTCTAAAATAAATTATTACTCAGGCTAGAAATGAGATAGAAGGTTGGGTTACGAACCATTTTGTAGCTTATTTTATAAGCTTTCATATGATATGTAACATTGCTAAGTTCTGGACACTTTTTAATTTCAAGGTCATATGATACAATTTTTGACCTTAAATTTCTCAAAAACCTAATTTTTTTAAATTTTTTGAAAATTCACACATCATCATCATCATCATTGTCAACCATTATCAATCCACTGCTGGACGAAGGTCTCCCCAAGTTTCCTCCACAACGGTCTGTCTTGTGCCAGTCTCCTCCATGTCACTCCCGCATATTTACGAATTTCATCCACCCATCTCCCATGTGGTCTTTTTCTGGGTCTTTTCCTGTCCCTTGGAATCCAATCTAAAATTTCGGCTGTCCATCTATGGTCTGTCCTTCTGGCAGTATGTCCAGCCCATTGCCATTTCAGGGATTTAACTCTGATCATGATGTCTTCCACTCTCGTCATTTTTCGGATCCACGAGTTCCTCTTCTTATCTCTCCTGGTTATACCAAGCATGCACCTCTCCATGCTTCTTTGAGTTGTCTGCAGCTTTTGTATGTCTCTTTTAGTTAAGGTCCACGTCTCTGCACCATACGTAAGCACTGGAAGGATGCATTGATCAAACACTTTTCTTTTAAGACATAATGGCATATTGCTCTTGAAAATTATGCTGTTTCTTCCAAAAGCTCTCCAGGCAAGTTTTGTACGCCGATTAATTTCTTCATCAATGTGACCCTCACTTGATATCTGCTGTCCAAGATAAACATACGTATCTGTTATCTCCAGTTTTTCTCCATCAATCGATAAATCTTCATTTCTTGTAAAAGCATTGAACATCACTTTTGTCTTCTGAAAGTTCATTTTTAATCCCACTTCTTTACTCTTGTCAGCAAGTTCCTGGATCATACTCTGCAGCTCTGATGGGGTAGTTGCAAAAATGACTACGTCATCAGCAAAACGAAGGTGGGTTAGATAATCTCCATTAATCTTTATCCCTTTGCTTTCCCAGTTCAGTGATTGAAAGACATTTTCCAATGTGGCATTAAAGAGCTTCGGAGATATGGTGTCACCTTGTCTCACTCCCTTTCCAATTTTTATGTGTGTTGTATTTTCAAACAGCCGAATCTTTGCACTTGCATTTTCATAGATGTTATTAATAATATTAATGTATGCATCTTCAATACCGCAGGATTTCAGAGCCGTGGTAACTGCTGATGGTTTCACCGAATCAAAGGCTTTTTCATAATCGATAAAAGCCATGCACAATGGAAGTTCATATTCCCTCGCTCTTTCAATCAGTTCTCTCAGTACGTGGATATGATCTATTGTGCTGTAGCCACTCCTGAATCCAGCTTGTTCTCTCGGTTGAGTTTTAGCATCATTTGTAGAAAGTTTCATAATGGGATCGCAGTGCGATCATGGTTTCATGGATTTTAAAAAAATATTATGCAAAGAAAAAACCATCGGGATGCGAAAGAAAAATTGTTCAATTTTAATTCCTTTGGACAAGCTAATTTATTGAAAATTATAACTAATTACAATGCTTTTAGTATTGTCAGCATCCCTTCCACGTTAACAACTTCAACAATCCCTTGCAAGGTAGTTTTGAAGTGCCATGGTTGCTGCTTCCATCTCTTCCTTGCAAAGGTAGTAAGTAAGTGCGGCCAGTGGGACATATGGGTTCCACCGTGGTCAGGATTTGGCAGACAGTTCATCTTCAAAGTCCAGTGGGTATGTAAAGGATAGAGCAGGACCTTCAGGGTGTAGAAACTTCACTTCCACCACCATCTCAGTTGTCTCGTTTTTGTTTAAAACTACAGCAAGCCACCATTTCTTGTCATACTCACATGCTACGTATCCTTTAACTTCTGATAGTGAGAGCTTATGATTCAAATCTCCTGACAAAGAAAACTTGTGTGGTTGCTCACTCTTCAAAAATACCTTTGTCTGACACAGGGAGGAAACAGTGAAACTTTTGGGTGCCTGATATTGGTTTTGCAACCAGAAATCACTCTTTGAGCACTTTCTCTTCTTCTAAGTGTTGTTTGTTATTAAAAAAAAAGAACTCAATGGAGTCAGTGTTGGCCTGACCATGCAAACAGCTGTGATGGTGTCATAATTTGTTCTTCATAGGGTCGTTGAAGGCTTGCCCTTGCTGCAAGTCGTTTCACTGTTGCCTCCAGACCATCACATACTCCTTTACCATGGGTTCAGCTTTGATTCCAAACTCACTTTCATGGTGGCATATGTTTGAGAAGTTTTTCGGTTTTCAAACTGTGCAGCTGAACCATCAGAGAAGTAGTAGATCTTTTTCAAATTTGGTATCAGTCCAGATCACAGATATGAGATAAGTGTTTTCTGAAACAAGTGTACAGCAACTGCATCATGCTTAAGAGATTCAGAGATACAAACAACACTTTTAAATTTTAAACCATCAGAATCCTTGTAATACACTGCTATTGGAAAAACTGTTGCCTGGTCATTGTTCCAATGGAAAGACTGGGCCTCATCTTGCAATACAAAGGCATAATTTTCTGCAAAATCAAAAGATACCACAGCCTCATTTCCTTTGATGTTCTCCTTCAAATGAGTGTAGTGCTCAGAATGTTTTTTTTTTTTTGTTTTGTTTTGTTTTTTTGCTATAAAAGAATGTCTTTTCACTTTCAGGACCAACAACTGTTCACACAATGATTCCAAAAACTCTTCTGTGGTTTGGCTGAATGTTTCAAATGTACATCTGGGTCACTCCATGCGAAATCGTCAGATTTTGAATTAATTTTCCACCAACACATCTCCGATTCTTATGATTTTTTTTTTTGGTAGCTACTCCCAACTTATAAAAACCCTGGAAGTTTCAATTTTTTATTTCCGATACGTTAGAAGATATAATTTTTTGAATTTTGGTGCATGGCGGACATATTTTGCGTAAAAACACAAATATCTCCGCTATTTAGAATGAAAAGAAATACATAAATCATCATTCTTTCTTAATTTTTATTAAGGAATCCATTGGTGCAATGCACGTGTTTCTATCTGCTTTAGTTTTTGAGTTGTGAGCAATGAGAGAGCCTTTCTTCAATGCTTAAAAATGCAATGTAGTACAGCACTTAGAAAGCTGCAGTTATTATTCTTTGCAAAGAAAGGTTTAATCTATCAAATGAAGAAGAAAAAAAAACCTTGGGCTTTTGCCTGAGCGCCAAGAAAATAATTTTTAAACATGGTGCATGGCCAGTGCATTGCCACGGTGACAGCGCAATCGACGTCGTGGCCTCGGCTGTGCGGAGACTTGGTACCGGAAGAAGAACGGCATTCCTCCCGCACGCAAGAAGCGATCCCACCCATCACCCCCATCGCGCGGACGCATGTATTGTTGAACTCACGTTTTGAAGGAAAGGAATTCTTTATTTTAAAAAGGCATGATTAGTTCATGAACGATGTTTATATTTCGATGTCTCACAATGCTGTGATCAACTCCCATGTCAGTTTTTGATTATATCTAATCAAATCAGACAAGAGGAAGACAAGCTTCCGTGGAAAGCATTTTTTTTTTATTTTTTTTTACGATAACGAATTTGGCGATTATCATAAAATTTAACATCTACAGGTTTTACAGTGTTCGCGAGATTTTCCCGCGTTTTGTGTCATCATCTGAATCATTTCTTGAAATCGATGCAAACCAAAATTCAAAATTAGGGGGGGGGCGATTGCTGCCAATGCTTTCGCTCTAGACGAGAGATCATGGTGAAATTTCTTCGGCTGATTTTGGGAATAGTCTTGTTTTTTTTTTTTTTTTTTTAAATCGTTTTTTTTTTTATTCTGGCGAGTATGTATGTATGTATATATACATGGATAAAAAGTTCCGTCGTGCTTAGTTTTCAGATTTATCATGCCTGCGATGAAATGAAGCCTCTCTCCTTTTTAGATGTTGTTTGTAAAGGGTTACTGCAAATGACCTGACGCTCCAGACCTTTTTGCGCACTTTGTTTGATCAACATCCCACAAATTTATTGCTCCTTGTAAAGATATCCTTAAGTATAAACTTGCTGCCCCGGTGGCGCAGTGGTCTAAGCGATGACTTATGAATATGATCATTCGTCCAAATTGGGTCCGGACTCTAATCCCGGTGAGGCATGGATGTTGTGTTTGTCTTACGGCGCTGGCTCTCTCCATTCCCTGGAACCAGTGGCCCCAAATTAGGGACGGGTGACTGTTTATAGCCCACTGAGTTGCTCACGGTGGTCGTTAAACCTCCAATTAATAATAATAAAAAAAAAAGTATAAACTTGCTGTTTGCCGCAGGACGAAAAATGATGTTGACAAAAAAAGTGTTAGAAAGATTTTATATGCGCACGCAAAATCCGATTATTTTCTGTGAAGGTAATATACTTTTTCTGTAGCATGGAAACTAAGTATGACCCGCGAAAAAATTAAATGTTCTTGATACCAATGTAAATCAATCTGAATCAAGTTTATGAATTGTAGCCTCTTAAATAAAAAGCAAAATGGCATTCCACATGGCTGTTAGTTTTTGTACTTATGGGATGGGAGGGAAGGAGAGTCCTCTGAACGAATTTCTAAGAGAGCAGCAGAAACGCGCATTTTGGAATTATAGTTGGAAATGATCAGAGAGATTCCTTGTCAGGTTACAAACTGTACTTCATAAATAGGAGAGAGAGAGAGAGAGAGAGAGAGAGAGAGAGAGAGAGAGAGAGAGAGAGAGAGAGAGAGAGAGAGAGAGAGAGAGAGAGAGAGAGAGAGAGAGAGAGAGAGAGAGAGAGAGAGAGAGAGAGAGAGAGAGAGAGAGAGAGAGAGAGAGAGAGACCTAAGTAAGCTATAATTGCTAATAGTAACTTGCCATAGAAATTCGTATCCATGGTTCCCATACTACGTACAGTATTCACTTGAAAAATTTTTTTGACTAGGAATAACATTATCAGCGTCAAACGGAATTTAATATTTGCGAAACACTTCAAAGTGTGTGCCTCCTCTCCCATCACGTTTAGCCCCCTTCCTTAATGGCCCACCCAGTTCTGAGCAGCTAGCGTCGCCACTGCCCTGCATTTGTTAACTTATTTGCCATTATGGTACGACGTTTTCTGTTCGCCACAGATGTAGAACTGTTTATTTTTCTTAGAGACGATTTACTCTTTTTATCCGTGCTATGGCTGAAACGTTTGCTTTTAGTTTTTTTTTTCTCTTTTAAAGACAGGATAGCCCCAGACCTTGAATCCCTCAGATCCTAATTTATGACCTCTGGCAAACAGAGAACGAATTTCTAAGAGAGCACCGCAAGTGGAAAAGCTCTGTAGTGTATTTTCTCAGATCTCTTTTATTCCCTTGCGATTTGAAAGTTGCTGCCCATTTTTTCAGCGTCTTTGTGCATTGTTATCTTGGCGTAATGCGTTAAACTAAAAAAAAAAAAAAAAAAACTAATTCTTAATTCATGAGACAGTTTAAGTAACTTGTCAATATGAGGACGATAACTGCGTTGCTACTGATAAAAAGAAACAGAAGCTCATAAAACAGAGCGGACAAATTACGATCGCTAAATAATAACAGGAGTTCCGTACTTGTCTTTCATAAATTTGTAATCAATAATTGCGATACATTGGGTATTACATTAACGAAAACGTACTCAAACGTTCGAGGTCTGTTAATGTTTCTCATTATTTCTAAATTTATTGGCATGATTAATAAATAATAATAACGGAAATAAATCCAATTGCTACCACGCTGACACCGGGATGTGATTATAGGAGGCATAAAAATTTTCGTTCAGTGTAACCGTCAAACTGTATTTTCCTATTTTTGGGCTACACCACGAACAGTTAAACTGTGTTTTTCTTATTTTAGGGTGCTGTGGTGCGTTTTGTTTCATATGAGCTTTTGAGAATTTCGTGAGCTCCCACCTAACGCGTAATCTTTAAATAAGCAACTGAAATAAAAAATAAATAAATAAAAAACAGGCAAGATGCCAACTGCGAGATATACTTGTTCATTTAAATACCAGATCTATGAGAAAATAATCTATAACATTTTTTCTAACCCGACGCTGAGCCTTGCTAACGTCATCATCTGTGATCAAGTATCTGACGTTAACTAAAACGCAGTATATATCTCCTCTACCTCGCAAGAATAGGCACCGAGCTATATATCCCCGATTACTTTATTTCTCAAGCTATCATTCCTTGATCATTTTCTCTTACGGCAGGCGTGGACAACTAGACAATTTATTAAATTCTGAAATAGAACTATTTCATGTCTAAAAATTCTGTCGGATATTGCGTGAGCTGTAGAAATCATTAATCAATATTCCAAAAACTATTTTCAACGTCAAATGCATAATTTATAAGCATCAGTACTGTATATCGTTGAGCTATACGGAGAGAAAAAAGTTTATACTAGTTCTTCTCGTCTTTGATTGGTAAGAACACCAATATATTTCCGACGTCTGTTGCATAATTTTTATGTGTTATTTGTGTGTAATCTTTTTCACGGTATAGCTTATATTGGTAAGCTGTATGGAGAAAATGGTTTTTATTAGTTTTCCTCATTGTTGAATGGCTAAGAATCTGACGATTTGGCATTAAATGACCCTTTGGTAATATTTTACAATTGTATTATTTGAAATGCCTTTAAACATAACATTAATTCACTATCCACCCTCCTTCAAAAGCATCACATCAAATTATCGTGCGATCTGACCAACGTGTGCAATAGTATCTTGACCTCCAGCCCATCCAAAGGCAAACATCCACTCCCGCTGCTGTTGGCTGGCTGCCAACGCTATTCGCTGCGCGCTGTTTCACAGTGGCAAAATATGAGCCGTGCACCACATTTAAAAATTCTTTTATCCGCGTGCACGCGAAAGCCCAAGGGGTTTTTTTCTTCATTTGTTAGACTAAACTTTTCTTTAAAAATGAAAAACAATTGCGATCTTCTAAGTGCTGTACTACATTCCTTTTTTACGTTTTGAAAAAAGGCTCTCCCGTTGCACGTAACTCTAACACTAAAGAAGATAGAAATTCATGCAATGCACCAATCGATTCCTTGGGGGAAATTACGAAAGAGTGGTGATTTTGGTACTTTTTTTTATCCAAACAATGGAGATATTTGCGTTTTTACGCGCTTAAGGCCCGCCATGCACCAGAATTCGAAAATTAATATTTTCTAATTTACAGGAAATAAAAAAATGAAACTTTCAGGATTTTCATACCTTGGGGTGATCTATTCATAAAAAAAAAATAGTAAGAATCGGAGATGGTGTGGTGGATAGTATCTGATGATTTGGCGTGGAATGACCCATCTGTCAACTGATTACCCATTTTGCTTGTAGGTGATATGGTCTATCATTTCTTCTTACAGCTTTATACTTACCTCCTGTTTCAGAAATTCTACACCAGGACATAAAGGACATTCATTATGATGGCATGCTGTACCTAGCTCATCACATATTATCTTTGTTAAACAGGTTTTATAATCACTCACTGCTGTACTGTCCTTGAGTGTAATATTATTTAATCTTGCACCTTGTATCATAAGAGGGTTGTGTATGACGGGCTGAATGAGGTTGGCACATGCAATAGGGTTAACACAGAGGTTGAAACGGATTGAGCACTTTTTAATCACAGTTGACAAATGGTTTAACTGCCTGGGAAAGTAGATAGTGAAAATATGTACATAGTGCATAGTGTTTTTAACGGAATGTATGAATGAGTGGTATGGTGTATGTATGTATGTATGTGTGAGGTTTTTATCGTGATGACGAGCTATGGTTATGTTTCATATGGCAGAAGGAAACCTGTGTGGGTTGTCCAGTAAACAAAAAAAAAAGAAGAAGAAAAATATAGTACGATGTTTCATCCCCGGAAGAAGGAAAGTCATTGCCAAGGAGTCAGTTCAACCTCAGAAAGCCAACAACAATATATTGACTTTAGGAGAATTCGAATTCGTGCAGAAATAGTCCAAAGTAATCGAGGTTAAAAAACAATGCACGATCTTAAAAAACAAGAGTCACTCACAATACAAATTTAAATTCGTAGGCTGAATTTAAAGATTTTATTGTATATAAGAACTTTCGGGTTTCCCTAGAACCCATCATCAGATACAGGAGAAGGAATAAATTTAAATAAAGTGTTACGTGAACATAATATAGATATCAGATATGAATATGACATAATGTCACGTGGCATCAAATTGTCAAACGACGTGGCATGTATTATGAAATAAAAAAAAAAAAAAAAAAGGAAATAGAATGCAGGTATACATATAATACTGCATTGTAAAAATAAAGGAAGGTTAGTAGGTATAAATTGTGTTGTTCTCATCAGGAGCCACAACAAAGAGCACTACAGCAGAAATCGAGATTAAGTGATTTCGTCCTCAGTTTGCCTCGTATTCGGTACTGTAAATAGTTTCCAGATTGTAGGTACAGATACTGGAACATTGTCATTACAGCATAAATGTCTCTGAGTAGCAATTACAAGGCTCTCAGTGAACAGCAATGTAGAGACAGCACTAGGTGTTACGATGATGGAAGCATCATTCCAAATTGGATAGTGCAGGCCATCGCAAACGAGTCGAGACAATGCAGAATTTTTAAGTCCATTCTTTACGGCGTATTAAAAAAGATCGAGACCAGGTAACAAAGCTAAACAAATTTGGTGTTTACAGCATCCCCTTAAAAAGTATTGATGATGACACTCCAGATAGTAAATATATAGGATCTACAAAACGTACACTAGCAACAAGACTGAATGAACATAAATACGCCGTAAAGAATGGACTTCAAAATTCTGCATTGTCTCGACTCGTTTGCGATGGCCTGCACTATCCAATTTGGAATGATGCTTCCATCATCGTAACACCTAGTGCTGTCTCTACATTGCTGTTCACTGAGAGCCTTGTAATTGCTACTCAGAGACATTTATGCTGTAATGACAATGTTCCAGTATCTGTACCTACAATCTGGAAACTATTTACAGTACCGAATAAGAGGCAAACTGAGGACGAAATCACTTAATCTCGATTTCTGCTGTAGTGCTCTTTGTTGTGGCTCCTGATGAGAACAACACAATTTATACCTACTAACCT
This sequence comes from Macrothele yani, assembly GCA_039090855.1. Classification (NCBI taxonomy): domain Eukaryota; kingdom Metazoa; phylum Arthropoda; class Arachnida; order Araneae; family Macrothelidae; genus Macrothele; species Macrothele yani. The sequence continues at coordinate 44,954,672 of CM077024.1, forward strand.
TCCTTTATTTTTACAATGCAGTATTATACACTGCTGGACAATTGCTAAGGACGGATCATAAACGGCTATGTAGCGCATAAAAAGTAAGTGTGGTTGGATGCCAAGTGAAATAAAATAATGTCAGAATGCCAGGACATTACAAGAAAGACAATTTATTGTGCTCTGAAATCCAGAAGGCTTTAGAACGTGTTCAAGGGACAAACAGGCCATTTTGTGCAGAATACGTAAACGTGAAAAAAATGCAATTACCGTCCGCAGGCGTTCCGGCGTAAGATGTCATTACGGGATATGGCCACCATGGAGGGCGATGCAAGATTCCACACGTCGTGTCATGCTTTGCACAACATTATCAAGCAGCTGTTGGGGTAATTTATCCCATTCCTCTGTCAGTGCACGGATGAGGGTGTCCTTGTTTATTAGAGGGCATTGGCGACCAGCAAGACTCCTCCCCAAAGCATTCCACACATTTTCAATGGGATTCAGATCTGGAAAACGTGCTGGCCTTACGAGGCGTTGAATATACTCGCTCTGAAGACACTCCTGGACAGCGACCGTTCGATGACATGTTGCGTTGTCGTCCATGAAAATGAATCTATTGCCGACAGCACCACGGAACATGCGAACATGAGGTAGCAGAACATCATTAATGTATCGTTGGCCAGTCATAGTCCCAGTTGGAAGCACATAGAGGGACGTACGGCCATTGATCATGATGCCAGCCCATACCATGACACTACATGTCGGATATCGGTCCCTTTCCTGTTTGTTTGCTGGACAATATGCAGTACCACTATCACGCCAGATCAGTTGTCGTCGACAATCAGACGATGGACTGTATCTACTGTCATCTGAGAAGAGGACAGCAGACCAGTCGTTGTCAGACCAATTGCGATGTTGATGGCACCATTGCAAACGGGCGGTACGGTGACGTCTGGACAATGGGATGCACACAACAAGACGGCGGGCGTATAGTCCTCCTTCACGCAAACGTCTGGCGACAGTTTTGGGAGATCCGCTTGCCAGTAGCAGCCATAAACTGATTTGCTACCGCACTAGCTGTGCTGCGCTGGTGTCTTTTTGTTGATAGCACTATGTACCGATCTTCTGCAGGTGTCGTACTGCGAACACGACCTCCCCCGTGACGTTTGCTACACTCTCCATTTGTTTGAAATGATTTCCAAAGCCTTGAAACAACACTGTGGCTGACGTCGAACTCCCTGGCAACATCTGTTACTTTTCGCCCTTCTTCAATCTTGCCAATAATACGGCCATGCGTAAAATCATCTAGGTGATGTCGGGAAGACATACTGAAAATTGCAAGTTCGTCAATCGATTTTTTCCCTTTGAACTTTGCGTTTGAACAACAACGGTCAATACGCGTCAAATCCTTTATATCTCTTATCAGCGCTATGACGTCACGAACAAGTTCGGCAATCCAAAATTTGCATACGCACAACACGTCTTACTGTATCCCGCACTTATGCTAATTCCCACATTTTCCTGCCTTCCATTTTATGGTTGCTATCGTTGCTATTGTCATCCGTCCTTAGCAATTGTCCGGCAGTGTATGTATACCTGCATTCTATTTCCTTTTTTTTTTTTTATTTCATGATACATGCCACGTCGTTTGACAATTTGATGCCACGTGACATTATGTCATATTCATATCTGATATCTATATTATGTTCACGTAACACTTTATTTAAATTTATTCCTTCTCCTGTATCTGATGATGGGTTCTAGGGAAACCCGAAAGTTCTTATATACAATAAAATCTTTAAATTCAGCCTACGAATTTAAATTTGTATTGTGAGTGACTCTTGTTTTTTAAGATCGTGCATTGAAGGCAACTACCTCGATTACTTTGGAATATAATTGACGCGCTTGAAGTGTTACAAGATAAAAAAATGACCAAGATCTTTCGGGTAAGTGAATGGTTGTTTTTACAGTATATCATTGTAACATAAGTTTCACATTTTGATGTGTCGTGCAAACACATAGCATGAGTACCACACTTCCTCCAGCTAAGACACAGTGCTTGGGATGTAGTTCTGCAAACTTTGAAAACCAGACCTTAAGAAACTGCTGAAATTTCTACTAGTCAATGTAGCTAGTGGAATAAAAATTTTACTAGCCAAATGACAAAATCTACTGGCCATACAAAATTAAAAAAAAAAAAAATCATAAATTCTCCACTGACATTTTTATGAAATTAAATGGGTGCATGTTTTTTTTTTCTTTCTAATGAGAGACACCTCCCGCATTAACTTCATGAAAACTTATGCAGAGCAGTTACTGCATAGGCCATTAGATTGACTGCAAATATTGCATATGCTTTTGTTCCAAAATGATTGATTTTTTGATAATTTATTTTCAGTGCTGTAATATCATTACTTACTATATTAATTTACACATAAATAATTTTTGAGGCCATTGAATTTAGATGTCTGATTTCTTTTAATATTTAAATCAAAGGGACAAAAGCTAGGATATATGTACATAAAGTGGCACTAATAATGTTGATACAGTTTACCACTGATATGTACTGTGTCTGATCTCCCCATCAAAGGTATCTAAAAATAATCTGCCCACCACATTTGAATAGCATTTTGAGGATCAAAATCTTCAATAAAAGTGCCATTGCATCTAATCATCATTCAGTCATTTAAAGCGTCACTATTCAGACATGCCCAATTACTGGTTTTTATTAGCTTCATTGCTGATGCGGCACGTCCATAGGCTCGTGCGTCGCTGCCGCCGAAGCGATCACGTGCTGCGCCGCAGCAACTTTCTTTCTCTCCCGATACTTTGTCATGCGTTCTGCTGCAGACATTGCGGTGTGTATCGAAAGCTGACGAGTTGCTCTTCCACGTAGACTACGTTGAATGTATTTCTACTTGGCTTTTCGGTGAGTAAATGCCAACATTGTGAATTTTTTAAAAATTTTCAACTGCGATCTAAACTTTCACAACCAACACTGTATTTGATTTCTCTTCTAGCGTTTTAAATTGACAGATCTCGACGTTAGCTTTCGTTTGAGACCAATTTCAACGTCGTTGCGCTTTGCAGTGTCGAGCTATACTGATTAGAAGTCTGTGCAGCGCAAAGTCCCCGCTTATCGCTGCACGATAACTCAAGGTCACTAACAAGTCTTTGTTCCCTTAGCTATCGAAAAACACTAGATTGGTTTGGTTTGCATTGATAATATAGAAATTATTAGACCGAACTCTATGCCCATTTTTTCGTAACGCTCAACTTTTTGTACTGGCCCGATTTTAAAGACGTATTCACGTCAAAAAACAAAAAAAAAACGTGCCACATACTTCCTATTGTTCCTAAGCTGTGGTGAATTTCCGATCCAACGCCTGGAACACGTAGCCTCTTAATAGCATCGTCAACGGAGGCCCGGTAAGAAACATGTTTAAACATTGTGTCTACGTCATGATGGGACTCCGGATGGGATTGCTCACGAAGCTACGATGTCCACGATTACTCGCCTGGCAGGCGAATTTCCGATGGGCAATCCTCCGATGTAGCGTCTGGTACGAGACACTGCGAGAAACTACATCGGAGACCTGCGGGTGTATGAGGATATGCCGATATTCACGTGTCTCAGACTGGGAAAACTGGTTTGAACAGTGCTTGGTGGCGTGCGATGGTGAGTACATCGTGAGCATTTACATCACAGTGGTAATGAATCGTAGTTTCGTCAGTCGAAACATTGTAAAATCGATGTTAAATTCACACCAGTTTTTCACGATGTACATTGCAGAGTCCTAGTGAGGGGGAAAGTTGGACAAAATAGTTGCTCACATAGGGTGAAAAAATCTACACACCATAATTGGCTACTATACTAAAAAATTTATTAGCCACTACGAAATATCTGGTCGCCATTTAGCGACTGGTGACCGACATTCGCGAGGTCTGTTGAAAACCCTATCTTTTCGGTAAGGTACTTTTTCTTGAACAACTGATAGATTTCATTTAAATTCCCCAAAACTAGCCTTTTTTGCACATGAATTCTGTCTTACCTGTTTTCACTGAAACAAAGTATTTTTTCCCAAGCATAAGAAGAGTAACATCATCACTGTTATAGAAACTGTTAACTTTTTCAATTACAAATGCATTAAGAACCTTTCCAGGCTTTGGATTAGGTGTTGCCAAAATACCATTTTCTTTTACCACAGCTTTTACTTTTCTTGCCATTCTGTTGTTGACTCCAAATTCCTCCTCTATTTTTTTGCATGGCCAGCTTTTTGGTAGTACTGTTAAAATTTGGAATTTTTTTACTGAAACTTAGGTTTTCTTCTTGAAACTTTTCTTTCAGCTGACTTAGCATTTCACAATCAGCATTATTTGTCATATTTTCACATACATCTTCACTAGATCCTATCAGTACTTTTTCAGTTAAACATCTTATTTTGCTTAATTTTTTTTATCACGGTACAATGGTGTATGCAATCTTTTCTTCAGTATAGGTGACTCTTGAAGAGTGGTAAAAGACTTGTTGAGGTACTCTAAGCTAGCATTTAAGTCTACAAAGTTTTCATCTTCAGGACTAGGACCTGACATCATGCTACTTGCTAACGGTACTGAGATGTCTTCTGTCTCCATTTTTTTATCTTTCACCAGCTTCGTCTGTTTCCTACAACTATCACAAATTTTCATACCCTTTTGAATAATGTCTAATGCACCGCCCATCCATTCTGCAACAGGCCTGAGGCATTTTGAAACACCAGTGTGTCTTTCTTTGTTAAAATGGTTACAACAAAAAATCCCAGCAGTATTTCTACTAAGTACTTTTTCAGCCATTGAAAAATATATATACTCACACAACACAGAGTCCTATTAACACAAGTGAACTTACACACTAACTTTTGTATATGGATTACAATAGTACTAAAATAATGAATTAATGATGTTGCTCGTGACAAAATACAAAGTTTTAAATGATGCCAGTTTTTAAGTACTAATAATTAATTAATGATGTTGCCAGTATCCAACAATGCTTTCCAATTTAAGGTATGTGAACAGGTGATTCTGTATTCACATATGTACACCTTACATTTGGGAAGTATTGTTGGATACTTGCAACATCATTAATTAATTAATATAGTATTTAAAAGTTGAAAAAGGAATTAAAAATTGTGAATTAAAATTGAACAATTTTTCTTTTGCATCCCAATGGTTTTTTCTTTGCATAATATTTTTTAAAAATTCATGAAACCATGATCCCACTGTGATTCCATTATGAAACTTTCCACAAATGAAGTTTGTATGTAAATATTTTCAAAATTTTAAAAAATTTGTTTTTGAGAAATTCAAGGTTAAAAATTGTATTGTATGACCTTGAAATTAAAGTGTCCAAAACTAGCAATGTTACATATCATATGAAAACTTATAAAATGAGCTACAAAATGGTTCTTACCCCAACCTTCTATCTCATTTCTAGCTTAAGTAACAATTTATTTTGGAATTACATGTCAACTGAAAATTGTGGTTTTTTTTTTAAGATTTCAGAGGGCCATAACTTTAAAACTATTAATATTATTCTTTACTAAATAAGCAGTAAACCCATCTACAGCAACAATACAAGCACTGAAACAAAAAGGCTGAGTAGTATGCTGACTGCAACTGTAAAAATGTTTTGTCCACACAGCCTTTTGATCTGTCATACACAAGACTAATGAATTAAAAAAAAATGAGATTAACTTTTTAACTGGGTGAAATATCAGAAAGTGCTGCAAAAAGGTGCAACTGTAATATATGAGTGAGATGGAAATATTCACTATTATTTATGTTAAAACTAAACAAGAGTACATCACTGTTTTCAAAATATAAAATTACTGAATTCAAAACATTTCTGCTAATATCTTTTTTATTCCTATTTCTTTGTTCCTTTTCTTTTCTGCCCTCAGATTTGGGGAAAGTTGGAGTGTGTGAACTGCAGAGCGAGAAAATTACTTCAAATTTCATAATTTGCAGTCATTACTTGGAGTTCGTAGATGCAAAATGTAACTTAAATTGTAATTTAATAAAATCAAACTCTGAAAATTTCTGCTCTGATCGCATTTATAAATTCTGTCGGCTTTTATCCTGATGCTTTCTTTTCAAAAGCAGAGAAATGTGATGAAACCCTCTGAGTCACGTGACTAATCTGTCAGATCGTGGAAGCCCAAGTAGCAGAATGCCCCCCCCCCTGTAGAACATTTTATTTTTCATCTCAGATTTCAATGCCTTGCAGAATATTTTTTTATCTTACATTTCAGTTTCCTTCTAGAATATTTTTATTTATAGAACATTTTTTTAAATCTTAAATTTCAATTCCTTGCAGAACATCTTTTAATCTTAAATTTGCAAGCGCAACACTTGGTCATGTAGGCTATTATATGCCGCTAACTCCTCTTTCCTACACTCCCTTCCTTTCTGCACGAAGCACCGAACAACCCTCTGCCCTCCCTACCATTTGGGATGGTAAGAGATTGTTTCTCCCTGAGCTTTCTGAAAGATCCTTTTCCCCTCCTCGCTAGCATGTTGTGAAAGTTGGAGGTGCCAAGCCGTGTTAAACCACATATTGCTCAGGAGAATGTTTGTTAGGTGACCATCTTGGAAAAATTCACCTCAAGTCAACAACAGCAGAACACTCGGGATGGCGGGATTTTCACCTTAAGTTTTTAACTACCACCAAGGCTAAAGCCTTGCTCCCACCGAAGTAAAGTTGCTAGGTAGGAGTATCTCGCCTTAGAAAATTTTTAGGAAAATATAATCTGGGTCCGTATTTTGACCGCTCAAAAAACTTGAGCTTTAAAAATGTATCCGTCATAAAATTACGTGCATTAAAAACTAGTCCTTCACAGAGGACAACACAATCTTTGCCGACGAAACATCGAATAAAACAACGAAAAATCGCCAATTCACATGACATGGGAAGATTACATTCCCTTCCTCTTTAAAAGATTGCAGCAAAGATAAATTCATTTACTTCACATTGAAAATATTCATTTGCAGTTTCATACATCGATGCTCAAAAACATCTGTTTTTTTGCACATCCCTACCCAGATTACTCTTTGCCATACTGGCCGGGATTCTGAGAAATGTACAGTATTTACAATTATGAAGAGAGGAACACGATGGGGAGGTGCTGACCCTTCACTTTATGGGGATCAGGTTGTGACATACGAGCCACTTTTATTATTTCTGTTATTTCCTTTCCTCCAGCACTTAATTTTTTACTTTTGATGATTTTCCTGATTTAATACAACCAAGAGTGTATTATTTTTTCAGAGATCTCAGCTAGAACATAACCAGAGTTTTATATAAAAAAAAAAAAAAAAAACTGTCGGCATAAACAATCATCAAAACAGAAAACTTGCTGCAATCCCTGAAAGTGTGAACCATGATTAGCAACAGAATAAAAAATAACTGAAAAAATAATAAAACAATAATAATTATAGAGGATTAAAATTGCTCTTAACACAAAAATAGGCAGAATTCCACAAAAATGAGTATTATCTTTAAAAACCTGGATCGACCCTTACTAACACTGGAAAGAGTTATACATTTCTCATTTTTTTGCAAAATTTATAAAGCACAAAAACAAAAATACAAAGTGAAAATCCATACCTTCCACTGAGGGCTTGCCATATTTTAATTTCCAATTTTTTTATTCAAGACTTACAAAGATAAATGGCGGCAAATTTTTTTTTCCTGTATAACTTTTTGGTTAATAAGTTGCTTAATTACGGAAGGCCTAAACTGTTGCAATTTTGAAATTTTTCAATAATGGAAGTGCCTCAGATGTTAAACAGTGTGTGCTGAAGTGTCAGAGCAGACGATTTCATTCAGATGTTAGTATATCCACTTACAGTGGAGTCATGCTACAAGGAAAAGATAATCAATTAAATCAATGTAGAAAAAAATATTGACATATAGTATATATATATACATATATTAACATTCAGCATAAATATGTAATATATATACAATAAGCATACATAAATATGTACATTGAAGCCACAGCTCAAAACTCACCCAATAAGCATTTTCAGAGTGTGTATCATTCAAGACTTGCAGAGATATACGAGGGGATGCTGAAAAGTTCTGGGCCTAACCCACGTCCTGTAATTGTAGCATTATTTTGTCACTGCAGCTCGAAAGAGTGTTATTTTGTATTGTTAAGTGCTAATTTTCAGACTAATAGCATTTTTTCTTTTTGCAGATGTGTGACAACCTGAACTGAATCATCTCAAAGCAAAGTGTTGAATTTTCGAATGTGGAACTCTGGGCTGTCAGAAAATTTATGTTCCTGCAAAAGAAATCTGAGTGTATGACTCAAACATTAAGTGACAAGTGCCCTTCATATTCCACTGTGAAGAAATGGTGTGCCAACTTCCAGCATGGAGACTTTGAGACCAAATATCCAGCAACAACTGGGAGGCCTTCAACAGTGACAACACCCAAAATTGTTGATTGTGTTTATGACTTGATTTTGTCAGGTCGGCGAATCTCGGCTAAAACAAGAGCTGAGACACTGGAGATATCCAGGGAACGTGTTGGGTTCATAATTCATGAGCACTCAGATATGCAGAAGATGTCAGCGACGTGGGAGCCCAAATGTTTGAATGCTTGATGAGAAACAAAAACAAGTGGACACTTCCAAATCGGTCTTGCAGCATTTTGAGTGATCTGGTAACAATTTTTTTGCAGCGACTTGTCACTGTTGATGAAACATGGTTACATCACTATGATCCAGAGACGAAACAACAGTCCCTACAGGTGGCACTCGAGTTCTTCACGGCCAAAGAAATTCAAGACTGAAAGGTCTGCAGGAAGGGTCATGGCAATGTTTTTTGGGGATTTGAAAGGGGCTTCACTGACTGACTATCTCCCGAAGGGCCATACAATAAATGCTGAATAGTATTCCAACTTGCTGTGCCGATTAAAGGAGGTGTTGAAGGAAAAAATGTGAGGAAAACTGCTGAGAGGTTCTCTTTTTGCAGGACAATGCGCAAGCTCACAAGGCTGGCAAGACAATGGAGGTTCTGAGAGACCTGGGGTTTAAGTGCATAGACCATCCACCCTACTCACCAGACTTTGCTACATCGAAATATTTCCGGTTCCAAACCTTAAAAAAGTTTGAAAGGGAAGCATTTTTCGAAGGATTTGGAGGTGATATCAGCAGCAGAGTAGTATTTGAATGATCAGACTTCAGAATTTTTTTTTTTTTTTTTTTGGAAGGGTTATAGGAACTCCAGAAACTTTGTGCCAAGTGTTTTGAACTTTGGGGTGAATATGTGGAACAGTCTTAAGTTTCATAGCTCTAGCCCATTTCTTTCTTGGTGAGGTCGAGAACTTACCAGCACCCCCTCGTATGACTTTTGTGTATCATTGTCAGCATATGGATGCTGTACTGCTCACCAGAGTCGCAGAATATAGACATAGTATGCCGTACGCGGATAGTTTCCAAATTATTAGCAGATTTTGCAGATAGTTTTTGCTTGTAGATTAAAAAATAAAAATGTTATTTACAGCAATTAAAACACTTACTGAAGGCTTTACTCAGATTAATGTATTTAATTCTATCTTAGCAGAAGAATGTTCAACTATTTTTCACATCTTCAGATAGTGAGTTCTTTTGTTTTTTCAGGTCTTTTTTTTTTTTTTTCAACTCCGGGCAACTAGATTTAAAAAAAAAGTTTGGAATGGAGAATTTTCTACTCTAAAAAATAAGGCAGTCGTCGCGTGTTTTTCATTTTACTGCAGATCACCAGAAGTTGTATTTTTGTTATGGAATGAGTGCCAAGGCTAGGAGGATAGCACTTCTTCAATTATATTATACTCTATGTCCAGAAATTAAGACCATACATAGTTTTGCTCTAGATGTTGTTTACAGTTAACGATAGGATGCATGCCTCGGATGAAACTAGCCTACCTACAGTGTTTAGTGACAAAATGCTAAACTGCCATGAAACAGGAGGATGTAGACTGATGGACAAAAAAGCCATGCTTTATGAGAGGGGCCCCTTTGGGAGGGAGTGACAATGGAATATTTATTGCACAGCACCAGGTGGGTTAGGTCTCTGATATAACTTGCACGAGTGAAGAAGGGGAAAGAGGAAGCTTCCGCCCACCCGCACACACGCAGATGAACCGACAGCAGTACTACTGAATTAAAAGCTAATTTTCCAAACGCGAATGCCGGTTGCTTCGACTAGCGCATCCTGTGATGGTTATATTCAAATTAATCGGAAACTTGAGACTTGGTCGTTCTGGGTGGTGTAGTGGTTTGCATACCCGGGCGCTATCTGGGAGGCGTGTGTTCAAGTCCCGCTCCAGAACAATTAAATTTTCAAGTTTTCGGATATTATCTGACTTACCATCCTTGTCACATTTACACCAAAAATCGGATTGTCATCTTCAAAATTTGTATTATATGGTGTAATCCCGTATTTCTTTCATGACAGGACATATATTAAAAATTCTTTAACATGGCATCCTCACTAAATTTCTCAAATGCCATCGATTACCTTTCTTAAAACTTGAGGTATATGCTTTTACACATTTTGAATACAGACACTTTAAAATGGTGATGCAGAAGATGTATAAAAAGTTTATCACAATTTTTAACTTTAAAAAAATGAGGCTTCCATTTTGTTATTTAAAAGATAATTTTTTCTGGGAATGTAGATTTTACTTCTGGGCAAGTAAATATTTTCTACACATGCCCAGCTGGGCATGTAACTTTTCTGATATTTTTCAAGCCCTGCTCTTGATTTTATCAAGGCCTGTTCTCAATATATAGGTACTGTAACAAAAGTTTTGTTTACGCAGAAAGACTTTAAATTTTATTGCCAGATTCCTCTTGCAGTTGCCAGTTATTTAATTAAAATCTTTTCCTTGTGTATTTTATAAGTCTACTATTTTTTATTTAAGTTGTTGAAAACACTATTTATAATTTTTGAAGGTTCATTAACGGAACTGATTTTCTAGTAAGATATAAAAACTTTTTTCAATTAGTCTCTTGTTTTTATGAGGTTCATACTCCCAATATTTCAAAGTTTTGTCCTTAAGATCCATTTTACACACATTTCGCATTCAGTCGTATTATACTTTTGTCCTCTCTGGAATCTGTAATGTTCTAATAATTATTTATTGTTATATTAATTTTTCTTTAAATTACCTTATTTTATTGTTATCGTGATTCGCGGATTTGTTGTTGTATTTTTATGGCGCAAGGGCTTCGCGGGTTTGCAGCAAGTTTTCTATTCCAATGATTGTGTACGCAGATACATTTTATTTTTATACAACTCTGCGGCTCACTGTTTTTACTGCTGCTATCTTTCAGAAAACTAAAAAATTACAATGCCCCGGAATGAGAATCGAACCCACATCAAGATTTACGTTTGAGCATGCTACCAATAAATACACCATCCAGGATAACGAAGTTCCAAGCAACTGAAGACCAGGAATCCGAACAAATCCCCAGATGTGCGCTAATCGAAACAAGCCCCATTTTGTCGTAGCATCAGCAACATGACTGTGAAAGTGTTATTTAGGTAAGGTATTACAGTGAAATATCTAATGATCATTCCACATAAGACAAGATCAATAGACAAAGACTCTGCAGGAAGTGCACAATCATGGATTACACAAGCTGATTCCATGCAGCAAAGCTATAACCAAGAAAACATGTCACTTATTTCTATACACCACATAGGCCCATAATGCTGTTCTGAACTCAATGGAGCCCAGCTTTGAAAGTTAAATGGCATAAAGGCCAAAAGCCAATTTTTTTATCAGTGTGCATGTCTGGATATGACAATACCTTATTACACAAGAATCAGATTTGCAAATAGTCAGATCTGTACACTTTAGTGGGAGAAAAATTCAAGGACTTTTCCAGGACATTTGCAAAAAAAAAAAAAAAAAAAAGAAAAATCAAGAATGAAAACTGTCCAGTCTCAAAATATTTTTAAAAGTAGTTTTGACTGTGACTATTACTATAAAACATACAAAACTAAAAATACAAATGTGGCAGTAATGAATCTGTCTATATATTTGATTTCACAGAATAATTTCTTTAATTTTCCAATTGGCATCACCCAGTCACAATAAACCAAATCCTATATAATGCATTAATCACTAAGACTACCAAAAAAATTCACATCAGTATTTCTGTAATCTTTTCAGTACTGCTCATTATTTCCCATTACCTCTCCAAATAATTAACCTATTGATAATAATTAAAATCAGAGAAGAAAAATTATATAATAATTTGGGAATTTTTCAGAGATTGAATTAGATAAGGATACTAAACTTGCTCAGGATGAGGCCAGATGACAAACACATCATCAACATAGAGAAGCCAGGAAGTAGGTTGAAATGGATGGTTAAGAGAAGCATGGTTTCTTCAATATGCTATAAACAGGGGTAAAAAATATGGTCGCTTGGTCGCCCAGGGCGACCAAAAAAGTGTGTCCAGGCCACCACGGAAAACGTCGCTGAAAAATCATGTACCATAATTTTAGTCGTATAATCCACGGATTATCTGCTAAAAAAGAGTTAAAAATTTAGGTTCTGCGGACTATATGCTGATGTGAAAAAACACTGATTTAAAAACAAAAAAGGGTTTTTGCAGCCGTTTGATTTAAAAAAAAAAAAAAAAACGCGTAATTGTGCAGGAGGGAGTATAATTGGAAAACTCGTGAAAAAAATTTTCCTCTGTTCAGGAGTTTGTATGAAGCAAAGAGGAGGAGGAAGGGGTGTCATAATGAAAGACTGGGAAAATTGAAGGAAGGGGGTGGCAGCAGTCATTTTATCTTTGTATCGTTGAGAAAAACAACGCGCCGACTGTGTGTGTGTGTGTGTGCGCGCACTTGTGCCCTCTCTTCGTCAACCTTCCATTGAAAATGTACGCATGCGCTCGCCTGAGTAGCAGAATGTAGACGTACACGTGTATGCGGATAGTTTCCATATTTTAATGTATAACTGCTATTAAAAGCAGCGACAATGCTGTTCGTCATGTATATTTTGTTTAAGTATACAGGGTGGAGTAGTTAGGTCCATAAAATGTTATGAAAATACAAAACGAACATTAATGGTAAAAAAATTTACTTACTCATAATAATTTCGGCATTTTTAGTCACTGTGGCAAAGCTTCTGCTCGATAGAATGGACATTTGCTTATTTAGATAAGATCCAAGTTCTGCCTGAACGGAAGATTCACGGATTAAAAAACACTATTTCGAGTTAAAATTCTATACCTCTGTATAGGTGTTTGCAAGGAATGATGATTAAAAACATGAAAGTTAAAAAACCCAAATGAATAAAAGATGGACCCAAACTTAATTCACTGTCGCAACATACTTCCAACATGTTTCGGCAAGAATTTTGCCTTCCTCAGTGGAAACATTAAGGTGTACGTTGGCACCAAGTCCTCATTGACAATCCTCGAAAGACTGATGTAATGTCTTGCATCGCTCTGCCTTCAGCGTCGCAGACCATGGACAACTGCGTATCACTGTGTAAGCTGTTTAACCATGTTTCGTGCCTGCATTAATACCATCGGATTCTGCACACCCATAGAGATATAAGACAGCTGCATTCCAATATTACATTAACAGAGCAATAACGCATTCCTTTACAGCAGAGTTTGAACTTACAGAAATACAATGGATAGAAAATATAGCTGAACATTTTTGATAAATAAAAGTTTGATTAATTTCATATATAACATTTGATTAATTTCATATATAACAATCTTAAGAATAATCAAAACCAGACGAAACAAAAGAATATATATAAATCTTACATCTCCTTTCCATACTTACCACCATTAAGTAACATATTAAAGAAAGAATGTGTTTTGAATGAAATAAATCTTGCAGAAACCATCATTGATAATGGCTCATTACTAACTTCTGGTAATAACAAAAAAATCCATCCTAGATCGAGCAGGAGTATATGCCATTCCAACCAAGACAGACAATAATCAACAAGATTCCATTTATATCGGAAGTACAAAAAGACGTACGATTACGAGACTGAAAGAACATATTCAAGATTGGCAAAAAAAAAAAAAAGACCAAGAATGGCTCTGATACAACACTGCATAGAAAATCAATCGAAGCCCGACTGGGAGAATATTAGATATTTGACATCACACAAGACTCATAGACAGATCATAAAATCGGAAGTGGTGGTCATTGATAAATTTGGAAATAAATGCTGCAACACTAATTCACCAATTGAATTACCTCATGCCTGGCGATATCTGATCGAACAAGAAAACAATGGATTTCAAATGGCTAATAAACACAGGTTCAAAGATCACAAGTGCGGAATGGCAAAGTATACCAAGAAGAACACAATGCCATAGATGCTGCCACTAACAGCTTGCGCAGTGATACGCAGTTGTCCATGGTCTGCGACGATGAAGGCTGAAGGCAGAGCAATACAAGACATTACATCAGTCTTTCGAAGATCGTCGGCGAGGACTTGATGCCCACGTACACCTTAATGTTTCCACTGAGGAAGACAAAATTCTTGCCGAAACATGTTTGTGTGTTGTGGTGGTGAATTAAGTTTGGGTCCATCTTATTCCTTTGTGTCCTTTTTATTCATTTAGGTTTTTAAACTTTCACGTTTTTAATCACCATTCCTTGCAAACACCTATACAAAAGTATAGAATTTTAACTCGAAATAGTGTTTTTTATTCCGTGAATCTTCCGTTCAGGCAGAACTTGGATCTCATCTAAATAAGCAAATGTCCGTTTTATCGAGCAGAAGCTTTGCCACAGTGACTAAAAATGCTGAAATTATTATGAGTAAGTTAAAAAATTTTACCATTAATGTTTGTTTTGTATTTTAACATCATTATATGGACCTAACTACTCCACCCTGCATACTTAAACAAAATATATGTGATGAACAGTATTGTCGCTGCTTTTAATAGCAGTTCTACATTGAAGTCTTTGGCCATGTAATCTTGCACCATGCCTTTTTTTGCGTATGGGAATATAAGAAAAGTTTCCATATTATTAGCAAATTTTGCAGATTTTTTTGCTTGTAGATTAAACAAAAAGTGAAATGTTATTTACAGCAATTAAAATGCTTACTCAAATTGATATACTTAATTCTATTTTAACTTGAACTTTCAATTATTTTCCACATCTGAGTTCTTTTGTTTTTGTAGACATTTCTGGCCTCTAGATTTTATCAAGGCCTGTTCTCTATGTATAGAAACTGTATCAAAAGTTTCATTTACATAGAAATAATTTAAATTTGTCAGATTCCTCTTGTAGTTGCTACTTATTAAATTAAAATCTTTTCCTTATGTATTTTGTAAGTTTACTATTTTTAATGAAATTGTTGAAAATGCTATACTTATAATTTTTAAAGTTCATTAGTGGAACTGTTTTTCTGGATATAATTTTTTTTTCTTTAGGCTCTTGTTTTCATGAGGTTCATGGTCCAATATTTTACCATAAAGGTCCATTTTACACACATTGCTGCACATTCAACTGTAATGTACTTATTTTGTCCTAATTGGAATCTATTGTTCTAATAATTATTTATTGTTTTATTAATTTTTCTTTAAATTATCTTATTGTATTGTTATTCGTGATTCGAGGGTTTGCAGCAAGTTTTCTGTTTCAATGGTTGTGTACACAGATACATTTTATTTTTATACAACTCTGGCGCTTGCTGCATGAACAGCTACATATGCATGCCTCCTTTAAACGTTCCATGTTCTGGATCTCGTGTGCACTGTGCTTTGTATTTTAGTTCTTCCTCCGCTTTGACAAATGTCTTTCCTGCTGATATTTTCCTTCATTGCTATTCCCCATGTCTTAAAAAGGAAACATTTCAGTTACACTGCCAAATTTAAAGTTGAAGGCACAGCAGGGGATATGATCGCGTAACAATGCGATAGTTTTCAAAAGCTGAGAAACTAGGTTGCAGTGACAGGCGAAACGCCAGTCTAAAACATAAACAAACCCGTCGGTAAACTCTGCCGGAGAATTCACAGAAGTCCAGCCCTCTTTTTTTTTTTTTTGTGACCTGTGTGTCAGCAGACTCTCCTACTTTGAAAGCAAGATTTCTTACAAAAGCTTTCGGCTTACACAAGAGTATATACAGTATTTCTATGAATTGTTCTGTATCAGCGTTTTGTCATTAGCAATGTGTAATGCAATCAGAGCTGCATCAGCATGATAAGATCACGTTATGCCTCCACACACGTATTTCACGCCTTAAAAATGCCAAATACGCTTTAAAATTTAGAATTGCTTATTTTTACGCATTGTTTTTCTGTATGCAATTTCCTTTTATAATCGGTGATTACACCGGGATTTTGTCATATAAATGACCATATTTTTTTTTATCAAGAAATTATGCTAATGTTTATGTCACAGTTTATGAAAAAATCATGATTTAGTTCCCATTGCCAAGCTAGTCAGCTAGGGATCGGCATTTGGCAATCATTTGGAAGAACCTTCAGAGCAGAGTGGGACTTAAGAGCAGATCAACCAATGAGCATGCACATTGGTTGGAGGTAACTATTCAGCCGCGTCAAGATTGAGACGCAAGTGTATCGGTGCAGCGTGGTGCTGTTAATCCTTGGCATGGAGGAAGTGAAAAGCGACGTGTTTTGAAGTTCGTTTAAATCATCATTTCAGGGCTGGATGGCGGGATTCCCGACGAAACAAAGTTGTTAAGCAGGGGTCTCCCGCCTTACAAAATTTTAAGAAAAAAATATATATAAATATAAAATCTTGGGCCCGTTTTTAGATCGCTCGCAAAATTTGCGCATTAAAAACGTATCCGTTGTAAAAATACGTGATTTAGAAACGGACCATTCAGAGTTCCGAAAATTGCAATCTAATACTTCGGGAACATAATCAGGTTATGGACCCGTGAATCGGCTTCCATGCGTAGCCATAAGAGCAGTTCATTTTACATATCACAGACTACTATTACGAATCAGGCATGAGATTGGGGGGGCGGAAATACTTCTGCACCTTGACTATGTGCTTCAAACCAGCTTTCTTCATAATTTCCTCAGCTAGCAGATTGACAATGTGCAGAGCACCCATAAGTCACCAAGATTTTGTATTCCAGTTCCAAGAGTTCTATCATTTTCAAGAGTTCTATCATTTTTACCATCTTATTTTCATTATCAGTACATACAGCAAAAACATTTCCCGAGTGTAGTCTTGCAGTATTCAATTGCCATCTTGGCAATTTCCACACAATACGCCAAAGTTTTTTTATTACTCTCACAATCTATAGCACTTAAAAAAAAAAAAAAAAAAAGAGCTTGTCCCAGTGTGAATGCTTGTTGCAATTATAGCATCATTATTAACATTTGACCACCCATCCAATATCTAAGTGATGCTACTGTTGTTATCCTCAAGATGTTTTTTAAATGCATCATCAACTTCACCAGATACTGTAACCAACAGTTTCCCTCCTAGATCAATACGACTAGGGCCAGAATAACCAGATCGCAAACTTTCCCACCATATCATTGTATTCTGCAGTAGTTGCTGAATTAAAAGAAATGTTATTTGCATAAAAAAACCTGGCAATTTTAAAATTTAATGTAGATTTTTGATTATCTGTTGTTTTTACAGTAAAACCTGTCATCAGTTTTTGCCTTTTGGGCATACTTTCTGTGCCATGAGTCTCTTTTTGTATGAAGTTGTGTGATAGCATAGAATTCCCAGGAGTCACCCCCCCCTACAACTAATATCCCGAAAAATTTCTTCACTTTTGCATCGATCTCGAAAATGAAAAAAAAAAAAAAAAAAAAAAAAAGGAGGGGACTCCGCAAATCCGCAGAAGAATCTCACATACGAATTAATCGCTGAATTGATTTCGAATGTCGTAAGATAACGCTAAAATATCGATGACTGGTAAATTTTAACTTTTGGCGCAAAATTGGCGCAGATTTCGTTGAAATGGCAATTTTTTAGCAGAATGGCGCAAGCACGTGCTGGCGCAATTAGCGCAGGTCTGGCAGCCCTGAATGTAGCATTTAATTTTTTTCCCCCAGAAAAACTTGAAGAACCAACAAAAAATTTTAAGTTGATGAAAATTTGCTTTCTATCTCAGAAAATTAAATCAAATGACGATTTTCCGTAACTTCAACGGTGTTTCCGTACTTCCGTAACAGCAACCAAAAATCCGTACTAGTTGGCATCTATGGTTGCTTGTATCATTTGCTTGGGATAACATAGGGTGGCCCTGTCGGTCACATTTTTCACGATTTGCAATTATTTTTAAGCACGGCAACTATAAAAAAACTTTGGCAATTTGACTGGCAATTGTGAGCACGGTTTCGCAGGCGAGGCTAAATGTTTTGACCAGTTACAAATTGAAATTAGTCAAAATATTAAATTCAACAGTAACAAATATAGTGAGTTGCAAGCACACTCACAGAAGTAAGGCTATACATCTAGACAAGTGTTGCTGCTAAAGTTTGTGAATCGCGAGCTGTACAATATGCTCTGGTAAGGTGTTTTTTTCAGTTTTTATTTACCTTATGTGTAAATTGTACATATAGTATTTGGTAGTTAAAGGTGTTTAAAATGCAATTCCATACGACTTAAAAAAATAGTTTGAAAACAGAAATAAGCATAAATATTCATCTGTTTCTGTTCATTTCTGAGTGCTGAAAAGTTATAACTTCTAAACCAGTTTGAACCACAAGATGAAACTCACAGGTTTTGTTGAGTACCAGCAGGGGTATCCTTGGCGGAAAAAAAAAAAAAATCTGGTCCTCCCTTTTGAGATATGTAACTTTGAAGTCTGCAAAAAATGAAAATTTTGCAACTTTGAGGAGGGCGGGGGGGCTAACCCAGACTTACATTCTCCATAAGCGAAAACTCTACTAGCCATAGTTATTACACAAAAATTCCCAACTCGGGGTTTCAACTCCCAGTCACCTTAACAGTCCACCAAAAATAGTGATTTATGCTTGCGAATATTGCAGATTGCAACACCATTATAAGCAAGGTTAAAAAAAATATTTTCTATCATTTCTATACATTTTCTGTAAGCCTAAAATGTTCTCTTAAAGGTAGTGAAAACCAAAACTTTTGATCTACAATAAGAGAAAGGCAATTGCCTTTTCTCAAAACCATTATGAGGACCTATTATGGTGTGCCGCAGAAAAAAAAAATTGAACCTATATCCAAGATGGAGGAACATAAAAATAAAATTGCTTTGAGCTACTTACCGGAGTGGGGGGTATGAAAAATGGTCAAGCAACCACTTAATTAAATTACTGGGTAATATCATGTTGGAATGTTCCATATATAAAACATACCATTTTTGACTTTTTTTTTCCTCGCCGAAATTGCGAACTGCCTAAAGTATTTTTTTCTCTTTCTGAAAGGTTACGTTATACACGCATGAAAATATTTTTAGCAAATTTGAAGTGGGGGCTCATTTTGAAAAAAATTGTTTTGTTTAATAAAAATGTGGCCTTATTTTTCCACGTCTTTTGTCATTAAATTTAAAAAAAGCATTCTTTCAATTCAAAAAATGTGCAGAAACAAGTTGTTCTCAAATATATGGATCATGCAGATCATTTAAAAAAAAAGATTATGTGGCTGCAACAGTTAGTTGTGAGGTTTTGATTTTTTTTTTTTTTTTTTTTTTTTTTTTGTCCTACAGTGTAGTTGTGAAAACTCATAGCACGAAAACTTTAAAGGTAGAGCTACCCAAATTTTAAGGTGGCATCACTCAAGATCTACTGGACCGACTGACTTAAAATTTTAACAGGTTTCATATCTCACCAGTACAATACTTTGTGCCAATTTTCACAAAATCTGAGATGGGTGGGTGACATGCCCTGGGTGATCTGACATGGAATGAATGACCCGTCTTAAATTATTTCATCGGAAAAATGTCAGTACGTGGGAAAAGTGCGACGTACATATTTTAGAGTACGCAAATTAATGGCAAATAGTGCAGGAATTTCTTATTTGAAATGTCTTTTAAATATTTTTATCGTAATATGTACCTGTGAGTGCGATACTGTGAAGAGACACTGCAGTAAACCTAATGTATCACTTCGGCGACAATGTAAAGCTTCGCTGTGGCGTGTAGTCTACACGCGGACTACTACTAATTCAAGCACCTTCTTGACAGGAGAGCAAACCATGTTGTACAAGTATGCTACAGAATATAGTTCGTTCCTCTTTTATCATTGTTTGCAAAGCAGATGTTGAAAATTTTTTCGTTCTTTCGCATGTGATTACCTGATTTGAAATAGAAAGTATTAATATGTTTTTCTATGTTGTACAGAAAACTGGGGAACTATCTTTCGGTTCTGGTTTGAACGGCTTCCATTCGTAGCTGATTTGCTGTGTCGCTGCACTTTTGGTTCTCCTGTTAATAGGTCAGGTCAGTTTTTATCTCACTCGTGTATTTTTTGCAAATCGAAAAGGTTTTATCCGTTTTTTTTTCCTGCCAATAACGTACAGAATACAACAAAATAAAGAGTTGATAATGAGGACCTATTAGCGTATGACTACAACATTTATCGCTCTCTTCCCAACAACGCAACTTCTTTCTCTTGTACTCTTCTGCACGTCATTTCGGCACAGCAACGAACCTTCCTTTAAAGGAACCAAAGCTTCACATCTTCGCCAGAATGATGCATTAGGCCTACCGCAGCTTCTCTTCACATCATCGGACTAGCAGGTCAATATTACAATAAAAATCTTTAAAACATATTTCAACTATGAAATTTCTGCACCATTTGCCATTAATTTCCATACTCTAAAATCTGTACATCGCACTTTAGGTACTAATATTTTTCAGACGAAATAATTTAGGACGCTAATCTACATATTTACCAAAAAATTTTAGTAGTTTTCAGGAGCTCAGATTTTGCTGCAAATACTTCAGAAGCAGAAATTAAAACTTATGCCCCTGGTGGCCAAACCATTCTTTACCAAATATCAGAAATTAAATGAAAAACATTTCCCATCAGAAGCTGTATGCGATATAGGAAGTATTTTTCAAATCAGAGTTTTAGATGCAGAAATATCAGGGAATACGCAATTCACCTTTGCACCCCCTAGCACAGTCTATGATTTACTTGAAATTTTTAAATTATATGAAAAACATTTCGCATCAGAAACACCATCAACAAAGAAGGAATTTTTCAAATCGGACTACTAGAAGTATTGATGAAAATAAGATATGCATCTATGCCCCCTGACGTAGAAGCCATGCATTATTTTAAGGTGAGTAGTATCGGTCCACAAACAAAAATTTCTTCAATCAAGATTTTAGAGCTCAGATTTTGCTGCAAATACATCAGAAGTGGAAATTAAGACTTACGCTCCCGGGTGGCCAAACGATTTTTTACCAAAAATTAGAAATTATATGCAAAGGATTTTTCATCAGGAGCTGTATCCGGTGCAGAAAGAATTTTTCAAATCGGAGTTTTAGAAGCAGAGATATTGGGGGATATGCAATTTACCTTTATGACCCCTAGCGGAAAGTCTATGAATTACTTGAAAATTTTGAAACTTTATGAAAAACATGTCACACTGGAAACTATCCAATGAAGAAAGAATTTTTCAAATCGGACCATTACAAGCAGAGATATTGACAAAAATAAGATATACATCAAATCCCCCTGGCAGTGTAACCATACATTATTTTAAGAAGAAAATATTCTTAAAAGGTTTGTCGACATGAGTGGCATCGGTCCACGAATGGGTTTTTTTTTTTTTTTGTTGTTGTTTTTATTGGAGGTTTAACGACCACCATGAGCAACTCAATGGGCTATAAGCAGTCGCCCGTCCCTAATTTAGGGTCACTGGTTCCAGGGAAGGGAGTGAGCCAGTGCCATAAGACAAACACAACATCCATGCCTGACCGGGATTCGAACCCGGACCCCTTACGGACGAATGATCAGAGGCCAACGCCTTAGACCACTGCGCCACCGGGGCGGCTGAACTGGTTTTGTTCAATCGAGATTTTAGTAGCTTCGATTTTATGGCGAATACATCAGAAGAAAAAATTAACGCTTACGACCCCTGGTGGCCAAAGTATTCTTTACCAAAAATTAGAAATTATATGCAAAATATTTCCCATCAAGAGCTGCATCCGCTGAATTTTTTTTTTTTTCTTTTTTTTCAAATCGAAGTTTTAGAAGAGATATTGGGAAAAACGTCATCTACTTTTATGCCCCCTAGCGGAAAATCTATGCGTAACTTGAAAAAATGTTTAGAAGCATATATATGTATTCTGAATTTGACGACATCTGCATTTACGCTTTCTAGTGGCAAAATTATACATCGTAAAAAAAACGAGACGAAGGATCATCATTCGCATATTTCAAGCTTCCCGATGCAAAAAGAATTTTTTTAAATCTGACTAATAGTTGCAGCGTTCGAATTACCCAGTGGTCCGAATTGGCCAGTAAAATTTCTTCCGGACCATTGAACTATTTATTTCACTTGCCCGGATGGCCAATACGTTTTTTTGTTTTTTTCTAATTTGTCACAAGTTAAAAAATTTAATTCTATTTCTTTTACTTTGCTGTATGGTTTTCTTTTTAGACTGCAAACTAATGATTGGTTTGAAAACAAAAATTGGAGATAATTCCATTGAAATGATACATTATTTTCTACATATATTGAAAATGTCTTTAAATTTTTTTTATTATTTTTCTTATGGACTAGTTGCATTTTGGTGGACCAGTAGAAGATTTATTTTTAATTCTAACACTGATGTCTACAGACTGACGGACAAACTGATAACATAAGCACGATCTTTTTTTACAAAAGACGTGCTAAAAAAGGTTATCCTGTGCGCTTGAACTAATTGCTGACTTTTTTTTTTAATTGCTCGCTGAAATTTTTGATTTCCATTGCATACTCGACATTTTTTGTTGTCCGTAGTGGGCCGACAATTTCCATTGCATACTCAATATTTTCCATCATCCGAAGGGGACCGACGATTTCCATAGCATACTCGATATTTTTTCTGTCGTCTGTAGGGTCATTCCATGTCAAATCAACCAAAAAAAAAAAAAAATACATGTTTTAAATTCACCATCACTAATCTAAACAAAACTCAGAATTTTGATAGCATTTAAGAAAGTGATTCCTAATTTTTTTCACATTTTTTTCATGTGTCGTTTTTGAGCTACGGCTGTCAAAAAATGGTGAATAGAATAATTCTGAATTGCTTATTACTTTGACCCTAATTAAGACAGGGTGCTGGGAAAGGTCTCATCATTTTAAAGCTCTTGAAATGGGTTTTAATATGATATATAACATGATGTGGTTATAAGTGATAAAAATTTCAAGGCCATCAATAAAAAAATTCCATTTTAAAAAGTAGTATAAAAAATCTGAAAAAAAAAAACATTGTTTATCTGACATTCCTTAACATATCCTGAAAGTTTTGAAATGGGATCTCAATGGGATCATATAAAAATCCAATTTTAAAACAATACATGCACAGCGTATTTCTATACACATTGTAGTACAAGGGGCTGATTATGAAAATAAGCTGAATTATGTACAGAACTTCACAGCTGCTTCTCTGCCAAAAGTTTTCTGGGTGAATTTTTTTATCTGCCCTAGTCAATGTGTAAACCCTTCTAGTTGCTGTTAACAGATCCACTGTTGTGAGGATGTCACTCTGGTGTACCAAAAGAATGTCAGGTGATGTAGGATATGTGAATGATACAGCTGGACCATAGGGATGAAGGAAAACTCACTTTGATTTCTTGCTCATCTTCAAATGAATCGAGAACACATGCCAGCCACCAGAAATCACCATATCGGCATGTCACACAACCAACGATTTCGGTGAAGTCTAGTTCATCCTGTTCTGTTGTCATTTCTGCCTACCTTGAAGATGCTGAAAAGGAATATATAGTTCTGGCAGATAGCTTATTGTCCTTCAAGATCATCTCATCTTTGTACTGCTGGGTTGTGCTATATGCAAAGTGCATGGAACTGATGTTGACTTCAGCCCACTCATATAAAGCTGCCTGGGTGTCATGATTTGCTCATTGTAAACAAGGTGAAGGCTTTCCCTTGCAGTTAAGTTTCCTTACAGTGCCGCCAATTCCATCGCATGAATTTTTCCATGGGAGGTTGGAAAAAAAATGTCATTCTGCTTTGACACCAAAATCTTCCTGCCTGCCCTCATGTAAACACAGATTTTAAAAATTAGGCCGATTCTTGTACTGTGATGCACATCTATCAGAAAAGTAACATAGCTTTAATGGAGTTGTAATGTGAGACCTGATGGAGTCCATGAACAGTTGTTGGAAACAATGTATACATCAAGGCCATCAATAAAAAACCAAGGAACAAAAAAGCTGAACTTTTTAATCAGGCAAAAAAAAATCAGAACATGCGACAAGAAAGTGTGAATATAAAGCAGCACAAGCAAGATAGAATTGTTCACTGTATTCACAAAATAAAATTGCTGAATTCAAAACAAAATAAAGGGATTTTAAAAGACACTGCTTCAAACACATCTCTCTTTTTTTTTCTTTTTATTGGGGGGGGGGTACTAGCTAGAACATCAGCTGAATTTTCCTCATGTGTTGCTTCTTCTCAGCAAGTTCCATGGCCATATCTGTCTTTTGTTGACTCTGAAGCTGCACAGCAATCTTTGCTTAGTTTTTCTTTCTGTTGATATAATTCCCTTCCTATTTCTTCACCACTTTTCTTTCCTCTTCCCCTTTTATTCCCTCAGATGGCAATAATTTATCCATCATGCTGAAAGAATTTTCAGCCTGAGGACCATGAACACATGATATCAAAGCTTTTGCTGCTATAGAAAAATGGTGTGACTTTCAGAATATGAACACTTTTGAACACC
The DNA here is from genome assembly GCA_039090855.1 of Macrothele yani. Taxonomy (NCBI): domain Eukaryota; kingdom Metazoa; phylum Arthropoda; class Arachnida; order Araneae; family Macrothelidae; genus Macrothele; species Macrothele yani. The sequence goes on from CM077024.1 coordinate 44,979,549, forward strand.
ATGCATCAATTTTAACAAATTTTCAAACTCTAACTTCTGTTTTTGGAAAATTTCCCCTCCCTTATCAAGCTTAAGTGCAGACATTTTTGGGAGAAAGTAACACTTAACACAACAACACAGGATAGTAAAAACATCACGGGAAGAAAAAAAATGTGATTTCGGGAGAAATCTTTGCTCCGGCCGATTTCCGTTTTCGGAAACTTCTTCCTTCATTTTTAGGTTGAAATGCAGTATTTGTGGAATAAAAAGATATTTAAGAACCATACTGGGCGGAAGGAACATCGCGAGAAAAACAAATAAGATTATGGGAGAAATCTTCGCTGCATCTAACTTCCGTTTCCGAAAGTTTCGTAAGACGGAATCCCGTTGTCAAACCAAAAACGAACCCCCCCCCCCCCCCCCCATAACCCCCAAAAATTTCTGTTTAGTTGTGCATTATTCTCAAGAATGCCCAAAATGATAATGGAAATGGCGGAATTCTTCGAATCTACGGAAGTATCTTTGCCTGAAGACTACAGGGAAATCTTCGCGCAGTCTTAACTTCCATTTTTGGAAACCGTCGTTGCCCACAGTTTCATGCTGAAATACAAACATTTATGCAATGAAATGACATTTAATAACAATATTGGGAACACGCAATATCATGAGAAAAAAGAAATTACGATTACGGGAACATCGTCACTCCCTTTAACTTCAGTTTTCGAAAGTTTTGAAAAACGAAATACCATCCCCAGACGGAAAACGACCCCTCCGTAATCACCCCCCACCCCCTATTTCTCTTCAGTTCTGCATCAATCTCGAGAATGACTCAGATGACAAAAATGAATTCCGCGAATCCGCAGAAGAATCTCATGTATGAAACAATGAACATCAAGTGTCATGAGAAGACAATCAGAAATGATTACAAAACTGGTGTGCTGCAACTCGCTGCTTGTGTCACTCCTTGACTAGATGGAGAATGGATGAATTGTTGCTTGTGCATTATTCCAATGATATCCCTGTACAGCATCTTGCAAGATAAAGGAATAGTGAATTCACCCTCTTTTAGTTCCTCCTTAAGATGACTAAGAAATGAGGATTGCTGCTTTGCAATAAAACACTGTGTGTACCTCCCACTAAAGATCCAAATTAGCGGCCGCCACTCACCACATGGCGACTGGATAAAATAAAATGTCCAGTAGAAAAAGTAACTTTAGTCGCCACTCTCAAAAATTTGCCTTTTTTCATTGCTAAAGTATTAATTTGCATTTTTAAAATGATCCTGTTACAGGAAATGTATTTTCAAATCATCCAACTTGCGCACGGTGAAAAACAGCCCTTTCCTCCGCAAATAAGTGGGTACGATATTTATAGATTCACTCTCCAAGAACGGGTGCGGCTGTTTGTTTTTCCATTTAAGTTCATGCACAAAGTAACCATATCAGGAATGGACACCTGTGGCTTTAGATGGAACTGTGGCATCACAACTCGTCTTCAGCAGCTCGTTTTTTAAAGTTTGGTTTCTCTGAAAATGCATGATTTTCCATTGCTTAGGCACTTCTTGCTTATCATCAAATAAAACGGGCAAGCATTTTCCCATTTGTTTACAAAAAGAAATCAAAGGTAGAATATCGGGACCTCACTTTCCGTGGCGTCTTTCATTCCGCACAGTCGTGTTTCCTTTGCACGTGTGAAGTTATCTTTAAACAAAATAATAAAAACTCTTGTCTGCCCCTTAATACAGTAAAATGTTACTAAGGAATCGGTAAACACAAGTTTTTCATCAAAATTATATATCAAAAATCAGTACTGTATTGTTCACTCTGCCGAGATAGTAATTTTTACGGGTCACAGAAGAGGCTGATTCCATCACGGACGGAATAAGTACTGATTTTGAAATTTAATTTAGCTTTAAAAAAGCAGAAAAGAAAAAAACACTTTCTGTATTGATTGGTTTCGAAGAACAGGCTGTTAAAAATAACAAAAACTGTGCTTCACTAGAAAAAACTTTTTAAAATACAAAGTTGTTCTTTTTCACTATTACTGAAGTTATTAAAAACGAGAAACATAATCAGAAAAAAATATAACATAAGAATATAACCAGAAAGTGAAAAGAAAGTGCATCTTGGGGTAAGAAAAATTCGAAATTTAGAAAACTACGAAACATTTTCATCCGTGCTACAATCATTTTCAGGCGACGAGCGGCATGAAAGATGCTCAAATTATATCAGACAAATGTTACGCCATTAAAAACGTCCAATATACAGTCCCAAAAATGGTTGATGAATGTTAGAATTTTGAAAACATGAAAATAAACTTTGAACAAATGGATTGAATAACATTATTTCATAGATTTTTTATTTCCGTAGTATATTTGATGTTTCCCGTATTCAGTAGTGACTATGGAGAATTCGTAGCACTTGGAAGATCTGAGGTGGGCAAACAGGAAAAAATGACAAATCATATTAAAATTCTACAAAAACAACGTTTTCTGAAAAAGAAAAAAACTACAAACAGATTTTTTTATTTCCGTAGTATATTTGACGTTTCCCGCACTCTGCAGCGATCAACACGATTTCTGGAGTGACTGTGATGAATTCGTAGCATTTGGAAGGTCTGTGGTAGGCAAACAGGAAAAAATGACAAATCATTAAAATTCTACCAAAACAACATTTTCTGAAGGGAGAGAGAGAGGGGAGGAAAAAAAAACCCCTGACAACCAGATTTTTTATTTTCGTAGTATATTCGATGTTTCCCGTACGCCGCAGTGATCGACGATTTTCGTAGTTACTATGGAGAATTCGTAGTATTTGGAAGGTCTGTGGTGGGCAAACAGGAAAAGTGACAAATCATTAAAATTCTGCCAAAACTAAACGTTTTCCGGAAAAAAAAAAAGCTGACACTGGGTTCGAAAACCAGACAGAATCTGATGGAATCAGGATACTCTGCAAGTGTTCTTATTTCGTCATGACTATTTTTTCAACACCTGCGAAGGTTTATCAATGTTTTTAATATAATATTTATTAGAATCCAGGAAATTACTGAATATTTTCTGTTAGTGGTCAGGAATCATTGAGTCTGTAAAATAAAGTGACCATGTTATCATATTTCTCACGATCTCAGCTGTACCACAAAATGATTCTGCTATAAGATATGAAATTCATTTTTGAAAGCTATATAGCCAGTTTTCATTTTGACACCAAGAACCTATCCAAAAAGTAAATGGAATGAAAAGAAAAATTTAGCAGAATGGAAGTAGCTTCGAAACATGTCTGAACATTTTTGACAATCAATAACTCACTAAAAACTGCTCGAGAAACTAAAAACAAGCAATTTTTAGTACATGGTCATAGCACAAATTGTTGAAATACTCAATATTGCTGACTGTTATGCCAAGCAATGCAGAAGTTAAGAGAATGCAAGCATTGTGGGCAATGTTCTTGATGACAAGACAATGCTCATGCAAAGAAAGACTAGAAAATACAGCAAATTAAATAAAGTAAGCAAAAGTAAGTACTGCTTGAAAATTTTGGGCCCATCCACTGCTATCAATTTATGGTGGAGAGATTCAGAGATTTTTTTTGTGAACATAGCGAGAGACCAAATAAAAATGATTAAATTATCTTTCCAATAAAAACTGTCTTGAAAATTTGGTTGATGTGGTTGAAGAAAAATATAACTTTTAAGATTATATTTGTTTATTTAATTGCACTGGACAATAAACAGTGTGCCCTTGTAACTACTAAGCTTAAATTTAACTATGTCTAAGGTGAAAATATTCCAAATACGTGGCGACAGCTAATAAATAAATACATCGCTCTTTCCACGTTCCAGAAACACACAGCAACCGAAAAATTGTTTTTCTGCCGCCGCTGTGGAACTATGTCTAAATAAGTTAAAGGTATTTATTCTAAATAAGTTAAAGGTATTATTAACTATGTCTAAATAAGTTAAAGGTATTCAGTGCAGTGATAAAATGTGTAATGGGTAAACAACACGAAATAGCCATGGAAAGTGGCCACTAGATTTTGTCCACCCACTGGCCAATGGCCACTCGAAAAAATCACCAATTTTAATCTTTACCACCCACTCAATGCCAAACATTATTTTCATTGTGTGAACTAGAAAAATATCACTTCACAAGTGGAATCAAATAGAACTACACTACACTTTATTCATTATAATTTTCATTTATTTAAACAAATTATTTAAATAAATTATTTTTATTAAACTATTAGGTAAATAACATACTTATAAGATACTATTTATAAAACGAATTATTTTTGAATTCTTCAAAAAAATAACTATTCTGTCTATTCCATTATAACCTTTTTTTTTTATAGGCACTCAAGTGTTGACTGCAAAATGAACACACATTATAATAAAGGGTTCTATATGATCCCACTGAGATCCCATTTTGAAATTTTGAAACTTTCAGGATCTGTTAGAAAATGTCAGATAAACAATATTGTTTCCGTGATTTTTAAAAAAACTGCTTTTTGAAATTAAAAAAAAAAACTTTTTTATGACCTTGAAATTTTAATCGCTTGTAACCATATCATTTTATATATCATACTAAAACCCATTTCAAGAGCTTTAAAATGAGACCTTTCCCAGCATCTTGTCTTAATTAGGGTTGAAGTAATAAGCAATTTAAATTATTCTGTTCACCATTTTTTGACATCTTTTGACAGCTGTATTTCAAAAACGACATGAAAAAAATGTGAAAAAAAATTAGGAATCACTTTAACAGATGCTATCAGAATTCTGAGTTTTATCAAGATTGGTGATGGTGAAGTTGTGAGCTTGGTTGATTTAGCTTGGAATGACCCTGTAGCGGACTTACAATTTCCATAGCATAATCGATATTTTCCGCCGTCCATAGTGTACCAACGATTTCTAGGCATACTCTATATTTTCTGTCATCCGCAGGGGACCGCCGATTTCCATAGCATACTCGATGTTTTTCGTCGTCCATGGCGGACAGACGATTTCCATAGTAACCACATAAAACCTTAGTACTTGGAATTGCTTAATCTTTCTTCCCACTGCATGGTCTTATTCAGCATCAAGTGGAACTTGGTGCGCACGGAGAATTTAGTGCGTCAAAAGTACCGATGATGACGACACGGCAATGCGGTTCTGGCACGCAACGGCGCAACATGTCTTTTGTAGCAAGATGGCACAAGATTTTTGTTTTGTCACACTCTGCCGCAGAATTTGCATTCCTGGTAACTGCATACGCATTATGCAAAAAATTATGTTTAATTTTCCCCGACTTTTCCAGGTTTTTGCAAAAAAAAATTCTTTCTCCCGAGTTTTCCTGGTCGGCTGGGAACCCTGGCAAACACACAGCTCCACATTAAGTGTATTTCTACTGTTTCTCACGCATCATAGTTATTTCAGAAAACTTGTAAATTACCTCATCCTGGAACGGGAATTGAATCCGTATCTCCCGATTTCCATTCAAGCATGCTATCCGTTACACCACTCAGCTGCTGGGTGGTGTAAAAGATTGCATGCTCAGACTTTTTGCATTCACAGTAAATACTTTAGAAGCTGTTTATCCATTACACCACCCAAGATCTGGATGGTGTAACGGATAGCATGCTCGAACAAAAATCAGGAGATATTGGTTCGATTCCTGTTCCAGGACGATGTAATTTTTACGTTTTCTGACGCGACTATGTTATTTGATAAACAGTAGAAATACACACAATTCGGAGCTGCCTGATTGCCGTGTTAATAATTCAGATTAAAATACTTAAATGTCTTGCTTGGACATAGAATGATCTACGTAACATGCAGTACAAAAAAGCATGAGTATGCAATCTTGATAAACTTTTGCTACCAAGAAATATTCTGCTGGGGTGTATTGTTTTCCAAAAGCATTGATTTCAATGATGATTTTTTATAATTAAACTCGTAGAAATGCTGAGACTGTACCCAAACCCTTTTAACAGTCACGACTGTTTACAGGTTTTTAATCCACAGCTACAATATTAAATGACTTTTTTAAATTATGTTAGGCTTCCTACTGTGGAATCAGCAGGGAAACATTTATGCAATGAAACTCCCCATTATGCCTTCCCATTGTTCTGCCACAAGACAGGAAAATTAGCACTTTGACCACACAAACCACTAAGATGGAGAATTCAGAACTTCAGGTTAGCAAAATGTCTCTGGCTGGAAATAAGTAACTGACAAGCAGAGCAAGAAGAAAATTGCAATGCGTTAAATTACCAAGAAAGGAAAATAAAAAAATGTTGTTTTTAATAGAAAAAATATATATATTGCTCTATAAACAAACACTGAAGGTTTAACGACTTCACCCTCCTAACCAGTTCCAGGGATAAATATAATTTGACACATAGGTAGCACTTCTTAATCACTATCTACCAAAATTTTACATGTACAGTACCAACAAGCATGTTCAGATGTTAAATTATGGCCCCTACTTCTGTGTATTTTTTTTTTTATTGAATTTTTAACGACCACCGTGAGCAACTCAATGGGCTATAAGCAGTCGCCCGTCCCTAATTTAGGGTCACTGGTTCCAGGGAAGGGAGAGAGCCAGTGCCGTAAGACAGACACAACATCCATGCCTCACTGGGATTCGAACCCGGACCCCGTTCGGACGAATAATCAGAGGCCATCGCTTAGACCACTGCGCCACCGAGGCGGCACTTCTATGTATTTATTAAAAAAAAATACAATATTTATAAAAACAATGAAATCATCAGAGCCCTAGTGATAATAAATATCAGTTCGACAGGAGTAAAAATCTACCACTATTACTAGGGGCTTCACGGGTGACAAATATGAAAATCCTTAGAGGTGGACGTAATTTAACTCCACCTAAATAAAATTTCAGTTACCGACATTGCGTACATTTGTATTAGAACAATAACTAGCCAGACCAAAACGTACATGTACAGAATATGGTGTATCGTACTCACGAAATAATATATTAAACATATATTTTACATTTCAATACAAAATACTTCCCAACATGAAATGATATATAAAGCCACCAGAAAATCAAAACACGACCCAACACGTATTACAAGAGCCCTCCTGCTCAACATTAAACATACTACATGGGGGAAAGGAGGAAATGGTCCAATTTAATATCCAAAATCCACATTTATTACGGTGAGCACTCAAATATTTATATAAAAAAAAATACAAAAAATGCATGTCACTAATCAATAAGTCATATTTACCGAATAACGATATCATTTCACCGTCAATGTATTGATTTGAGATTCAATGACGATAACTTTTGCAATGTTAAATAAAAAGTATATACATTAACGTGTGATTAAATTATAAAATCAAGCCACCAACTAATAATAAACACTTACCTCGACCAAGCACAACACCGATACATGCCGCCATTTTTGTTGCTTCGCTCCTCCTAAATAAGCTGTTGCCAAATCCATAATACAAAATAAACGAAAACATATAGTCATATTTAAATATTACGTCACAATTACCGTGGTCACAATGTAAAAATTAGGAAAGCCAATTAAAAATTTTGAAGATGTGAACAATGCTTTGGATGTGAATCCCTTTATTGGTGTAAATATGACATCCTAATTAATCGCCTACGGACACCCGTATTCCGAAAGGCTTTGGATGTGAATCCCTTTATTCGTGTAAATATGCTAACCATTCGGAGGCAAGAAGCAGCAATAGACCTTCCCCACCTTATTCATATGACGTCAGAAGTCGATTTCTGCGCACCAACAGCGCTGCTGATTCGATGTTTTCGCTATTTGATTATCCCTTACTGTTGGCTAAATTTTACAATCTTAACGTCATGGAGTCTGCCAACGAATTAATAGAGCTACAGGGCGAAGAAGAAATTAATTTCGTAGAAGAACAAATCAAAGTTGCAAAAATATACCCCCGGTGGCGCAGTGGTCTAAGCGATGGCTTCTGACCATTCGTCCGTAATGGGTCCAGGTTCGAATCCCGGTGAAGCATGGATGTTGTGTTTGTCTTAGGGAACTGGCTCTCTCCCTTCATTGGAATCAGTGACCCTAAATTAGCGACGGGCGACTGTTTATAGCCCATTGAGTTGCTCACGGTGGTCGTTAAACCTCAAGCCGCCCCCGTGGAGCAGTGGTCTAAGCGATGGCTTCTGATCATTCGTCCCAACGGGGTCCGGGTTCGAATCCCGGTGTGGCATGAATGTTGTGTCTTTCTTACGGCACTGGCTCTCTCCCTCCCCTGGAACCAGTGACCCTAAATTAGGGACGGGCAACTGCTTATAGCCCATTGAGTTGCTCACGGTGGCTGTTAAACCTCCAATCAAAAAAATAATAATAAAAAAAAAAACTTCAATAAAATATATCATCATCATCATCATTGTCAACCATTATCAATCCACTGCTGGACGAAGGTCTCCCCAAGTTTCCTCCACAACGGTCTGTCTTGGGCTAGTCTCCTCCATGTCACTCCCGCATATTTACGAATTTCATCCACCCATCTTCCATGTGGTCTTCTTCTGGGTCTTTTCCTGTCCCTTGGAATCCAATCTAAGCCGCCCCGGTGGCGCAGTGGTCTAAGGCGTTGGCCTCTGATCATTCTTCGGAAGGGGTCCGGGTTCGAATCCCGGTGAGGCATGGATGTTGTGTTTGTCTTACGGCACTGGCTCTCTCCCTTCCCTGGAACCAGTAACTCTAAATTAGGGACGGGCGACTGCTTATAGCCCATTGAGTTGCTCACGGTGGTCGTTAAACCTAAAAAAAAAATCCAATCTAAAATTTCGGCTGTCCATCGATGGCTGTTCTTCTGGCAGTATGTCCAGCCCATTGCCATTTCAGGGATTTAACTCTGATCATGATGTCTTCCACTCTTGTCATTTTTCGGATCCACGTGTTCCTCTTCTTATCTCTCCTGGTTACACCAAGCATGCACCTGTCCATGCTTCTTTGAGTTGTCTGCAGCCTTTGTATGTCTCTTTTAGCTAAGGTCCACGTCTCTGCACCATACGTAAGCACTGGAAGGATGCATTGATCAAACACTTTTCTTTTAAGACATAATGGCATATTGCTTTTGAAAATTATGCTGTTTCTTCCAAAAGTTCTCCAGGCAAGTTTTGTACGCCGATTAATTTCTTCACCAATGTGACCCTCACTTGATATCTGCTGTCCAAGATAAACGTACGTGTCTGTTATCTCCAGCTTTTCTCCATCAATCGATAAATCTTCATTTCTTGTAAAAGCATTGTACATCACTTTTGTCTTCTGAAAGTTCATTTTTAATCCCACTTCTTTACTCTTGTCAGCAAGTTCCTGGATCATACTCTGCAGCTCTGATGGGGTAGTTGCAAAAATGACTACGTCATCAGCAAAACGAAGGTGGGTTAGATAATCTCCATTAATCTTTATCCCCTTGTTTTCCCAGCTCAGTGACTGAAAAACACCCTCCAATGTGGCATTAAAGAGCTTCGGAGATATGGTGTCACCTTGTCTCACTCCTTTTCCAATTTTTATGTGTGTTGTATTTTCAAACAGCCGAATCTTTGCACTTGCATTTTCATAGATGTTATTAATAATATTAATGTATGCATCTTCAATACCGCAGGTTTTCAGAGCCATTGTAACTGCTGATGGTTTCACCGAATCAAAGGCTTTTTCATAATCGATAAAAGCCATGCACAGTGGAAGTTCATATTCCCTCGCTCTTTCAATTAGTTCTCTCAGTACGTGGATATGATCTATTGTACTGTAGCCACTCCTGAATCCAGCTTGTTCTCTCGGTTGAGCCATGTCCAGTGTCGCCTTCAAGCGGTGTGAAAGAACTTTAGTGAAGATTTTATAAACCACTGATAGGAGGCTGATAGGTCTGTAGATCCTGAGATCCTCAATGTCACCTTTCTTATGTAGCAGGATCATTGTAGCGTTGTTCCAATCCTCAGGAATCTTTCCTTCATTAAGGCATCGAGTGAAAATTTGGGCGAGTACTGTTTCGATTTCTCCACTTGCTTCTTGTATGATGTCTACAGTAATTCCATATTCTCCTGGAGCTTTTCCCCGCTTCATGTTCTTGATTGCATGTGCAAATTCTGCTGGAAGGACTGGAGGAACTCTGGTACTGGTATCTTTCATGATGTCTGGAGTGCATGTATCATCCCTTTCATATAATTTGGAGTAGAAATCTTTCACTCTTGTCAAAATTTCGCCTCTATTTCTTGTTACAGAACCACCTTCTTTTCTCAGTGCCATAATCTGTTTTCTTCCCTTACTGAGATGTCCCTTTGCTATCTTTAGGCTTTGGTTGTTTTCAATTGCTTTCCTCACTAGTTCACAGTTGAATTTTCTTACGTCTTCAGTCATACTTTTTCGTACTGTCTTGCATAGCTCTATATATTCCACTTTGGAAGTCACATCTTCTTTAGTTGTCCACATCTTTCTTCTTTTTTGCATCAACATTTTCGTTTTTCCTGATAATTCATTTACATGCAACTTGTTCTTAGACCCAGCTAATTTTGTTGCTGTTTCCATAAGAGCTTTGGTTACTTTTCTGTTAACTTCAGAGATGTCCACTTCTTCCGATGTTAGGCCTTCTAAAGCAGAGAACCTGTTCTTCAGTTCCAACTTGAAGGTATTATGGTGTTTTTAAGGTTGGTTATGTCAATAGATTTTGTTTGTCTTATGAGCTTGCCACGTTCAAGTTTAGTGTTGAGGTGCATCTTACATCTCACCAATCTATGGTCACTACCTGTGTTGAACTTGTTTAGCACACTGCAGTCTTCTATGACGAATTTTTTGTTACACATAATAAAATCAATTTCACTTGTCGTCCCATTTGGATGTCTCCATGTCCATTTCCTGTGTGGCTTTTTCTTGAAAAAGGAGTCCAAGATGAAAAGCCCTTCTGCCTCTGCAAAGTCAACGAGAGTATTTCCACGCTGGTTTCTGTTGCCGTGACCGAATTTACCTACTGAAGTTTCATTCTGTTGCCGCTTCCCTATTTTTGCATTGAAATCTCCCATAATTATTTTCAAGTGCTGCTTACCTTTATTATTTAGATGACAAATTTCCTCATAAAATTCTTCAATTTCTTCTTCAGGATGACTTGTGGTGGGTGCATAACTTTGAATAATCTGAGCCTGGTATCTTCTCGATAGTTGGATAACGAGTCGTGCAGCTCTGTCAGAGGAACTTTCAACTTCTACAACTTTATCCTTCAGTTTCTTGTTTATTATAAATCCAACACCACTAGTTCTGCCAGTATCTGTCCCACGATAGTAGAAGAGATGTCCACTTTTCAGTTCGATGAGATCTTCTCCTTTTCTCCTTACCTCACTTAGCCCCACGATGTCCCACTTGATCCTTTGTAGTTCCTCTTCCAATTCAAGAAGCCTTGAATCAGAAGATAGGGAGCGTCCATTGTACGTTGCCAAGGTCAGCATCAGATGGCAGCCCTAGTCCGGTCCTCCGGGGATTCTTAGCACCCTCTGCCTTCATGTCGCACTGGCCGCTGCCTTGGCCAGGTACATTCCAGCTGCCGGAGACTGAGGGCCAAGATTTAAGTTGTGCAGTCATTTTGGAGGGGTTTGGCCATAACTCACCACGCTGGCCAAGCGGGTTGGTGAGTGTGCGATAGAATTTCCTCTAATCCCGATGGTATAGTTATACCACTATGGGCGGTCGTCAGAGCCCCTTTAGTGGGAACAGGATGCACCACGAGAAGGCGGCGTTGACATTTGTCAAGGAGAGGCTGTGATGTTATGTTTATATATATATATATATATATATATATTTTGTTGAAGACTCCACAATTTAATTCTTGGCCCCCAGTCTCCGGCGGCTGGAATGTACCTGACTCCACAACTTAAATCTGACTCCACAACTTAAATCTTGGCCCTCAGTCTCCGGCAGCTGGAATGTACCTGGCCAAGGCAGCGGGCAGTGCGACATGAAGGCAGAGGGTGCTAAGAATCCCCGGAGGACCGGACTAGGCTGCCATCTGATGCTGACCTTGGCTACATATAACGGACGCTCGCTATCTTCTGATTCTTTTAAAAAAATCTTCTGATTCAAGGCTTCTTGAATTGGAAGAGGAACTACAAAGGATCAAGTGGGACATCGTCGAGCTAAGTGAGGTAAGGAGAAAAGGAGAAGATCTCATTGAACTGAAAAGTGGACATCTCTTCTACTATCGTGGGACAGATACTGGCAGAACTAGTGGTGTTGGATTTATAATAAACAAGAAACTGATGAATAAAGTTGTAGAAGTTGAAAGTTCCTCTGACAGAGCTGCACGGCTTGTTATCCAACTCTCGAGAAGATACCAGGCTCAGATTATTCAAACTTATGAACCCACCACAAGTCATGCTGAAGAAGAAATTGAAGAATTTTATGAGAAAATTCGTCATCTAAATAATAAAGGTAAGCAGCACTTGAAGATAATTATGGGAGATTTCAATGCAAAAATAGGGCAACGGCAACAGAATGAAACTTCAGTAGGTAAATTCGGTCACGGCAACAGAAACCAGCGTGGAAATACTCTCGTAGAGTTTGCAGAGGCAGAAGGGTTTTTCATCTTGAACTCCTTTTTCAAGAAAAAGCCACACAGGAAATGAACATGGAGACATCCAAATGGGACGACAAGTGAAATTGATTTTATTATGTGTAACAAAAAATTCGTCATAGAAGACTGCAGTGTGCTAAACAAGTACAACACAAGCAGTGACCATAGATTGGTGAGATGTAAGATGCACCTCAACACTAAACTCGAACGTAGCAAGCTCATAAGACAAACAAAATGTATTGACATAACCAACCTTAAAAAACACCATAATACCTTCAAAATTGGAACTGAAGAACAGGTTCTCTGCTTTAGAAATCCTAACATCGGAAGAAGTGGATATTTCTGAAGTTAACAGAAAAGTAACCCAAAGCTCTTATGGAAACAGCAACAAAATTAGCTGGGTCAAAGAACAAATTGCATGTGAACAAATTATCAGGAAAAACCAAAATGTTGATGCTAAAAAGAAGAATGATGAGGACAACTAAAGAAGATGTGACTTCCAAAGTGGAATATATAGACCTATGCAAGACAGTACGAAAAAGTATCACTGAAGACGTAAGGAAATTGAACTGTGAACTAGTAAAGAAAGCAATTGAAAACAACCAAAGCCTAAAGATAGCAAAGGGACATCTCAGTAAAGGAAAAAAACAGATTATGGCACTGAGAAAAGAAGATGGTTCTGTAACAAGAAATAGAGGCGAAATTTTGACAAGAGTGAAAGATTTCTACTCCAAATTATATGAAAGGGATGATACATGTACTCCAGACATCATGAAAGGTGCCAGTACCAGAGTTCTTCCAGTCCTTCCAGCAGAAGTTGCACATGCAATCAAGAACATGAAGCGGGGAAAAGCTCCAGGAGAAGATGGAATTACTGTAGACATCATACAAGAAGCAAGTGGAGAAATCGAAACAGTACTCGCCCAAATTTTCACTCGATGCCTTAATGAAGGGAAAATTCCTGAGGATTGGAACAACTCTACAATGATCCTGCTACATAAAAAAGGTGACATTGAGGATCTCAGGAACTACAGACCTATCAGCCTCCTCTCAGTGATTTATAAAATCTTCACTAAAGTTCTTTTACACCGTTCGAAGGTAACACTGGACATGGCTCAACCGAGAGAACAAGCTGGATTCAGGAGTGGCTACAGCACAATAGATCATATCCACGTACTGAGCGAAATAATTGAAAGAGCAAGGGACAATGAACTTCCATTCTGCATGGCTTTTATCGATTATAAAAAGGCCTTTGATTCGGTGAAACCATCAGCAGTTGCAATGGCTCAGAAATCCTGCGGTATTGAAGATGCATACATTATTATTATTAATAACATCTATGAAAATGCAAGTGCAAGGATTCGGCTGTTTGAAAATACAACACACATAAAAATTGGAAAAGGAGTGAGACAAGGTGACACCATATCTCTGAAGATCTTTAATGCCACGTTGGAGAATGTCTTTCAATCACTGAACTGGGAAAACGAAAGGGATAAAGATTAATGGAGATTATCTAACCCACCTTCGTTTTGCTGATGACGTAGTCATTTTTGCAACTACCCCACCAGAGCTGCAGAGTATGATCCAGGAACTTGCTGACAAGAGTAAAGAAGTGGGATTAAAAATGAACTTTCAGAAGACAAAAGTGATGTACAATGCTTTTACAAGAAATGAAGATTTATCGATTGATGGAGAAACACTGGAGATAACAGACACGTACGCTTATCTTGGACAGCAGATATCAAGTGAGGGTCACATTGGTGAAGAAATTAATCGGCGTACAAAACTTGGCCTGGAGAGCTTTTGGAAGAAACAGCATAATTTTCAAGAGCAATATGCCATTATGTCTTAAAAGAAAAGTGTTTGATCAATGCATCCTTCCAGTGCTTACGTATGGTGCAGAGACGTGGACCTTAGCTAAAAGAGACATACAAAGGCTGCAGACAGCTCAAAGCAGCATGGAGAGGTGCATGCTTGGTGTAACCAGGAGAGATAAGAAGAGGAACACGTGGATCCGAAAAATGACAAGAGTGGAAGACATCATGATCAGAGTTAAATCCCTGAATGGCAATGGGCTGGACATACTGCCAGAAGGACAGACCATCGATGGACAGCCGAAATTTTAGATTGGATTCCAAGGGACAGGAAAAGACCCAGAAGAAGACCACATGGAAGATGGGTGGATGAAATTCGAAAGTATGCGGGAGTGACATGGAGGAGACTGGCACAAGACAAACCATTGTTTAGGAAACTTGGGGAGACCTTCGTCCAGCAGTGGATTGATAATGGTTGACAATGATGATGATGATGATATATATATACCAAGACAATTTTGCGTTCGATGCTTATTTCGCATGACGCTGGATAGCATCGTCATTAGTCATCATGTTTTAATCAAGGAGGTTAGAATAATACTTCTGGAAATGCCCTGAGTCTCTTATCCGTTAAGCCGCAAACTGTGGGAATTTGACGTTGTTTACATCATGCCTAGCCGCCCCGGTGGCGCAGTGGTCTAAGGCGCTGGCCTATGATCATTGTCCGTAAGGGGTCCGGGTTCGAATACCGGTCAGGCATGGATGTTGTGTTTGTCTTACGGCACTGGCTCTCTCCCTTCCCTGGAACCAGTGACCCTAAATTAGGGACGGGCGACTGCTTATAGCCCATTGAGTTGCTCACGGTGGTCGTTAAACCTCCAATCAAAAAAAAAAACATCATGCCTATGTAGTTTCAACTGTGTGTAATTTCGAATAGCGTGGCTTTTGGTTGCAGAAACAGTGTTAATATCAAACCGGAATTAATTATACTTCTTATACAAGTGAAGTTTTAAATTTTATTTTAACGTTATGTTTTGCTTAGAATTCGCACTAACATTCGTGTATTTCATTTTTAAATAAAAATGGAAAGGGGTCTCAAAACAATTAAGAATTTTATAAATTCAGCATTTTCTCACACATCGGCAGCAATTTACGATGCGAAATTGGAAAACATTTGTGAGGAAAGGAGACGATATGGCCAATACAAAATGCATTGCTATAGCATTGAAACCTATCAGCGTTCCCACACTTTGACGGCTGTCGCTCGCAGTTATGGGCTTCACGCAAAGTGGTACTACTCATCTAGGCCCACATTGTGATTAGAGGTACGACCTGCTCAAAACGCGAAATGACGCAAAAAAAGTGTCTTATTTTATTTATTTTTCTTTTGTTTGAGTTACGCCAGAAATGACCATATGGTGTCTCTAGTTACACACACAAACTTCACGATTCACGCCATCGCTCTATTGATGTTTGTTTAGAATTTGCCGTTGATTTTTTTTTTTTTGATTGGAGGTTTAACGACCACCGTGAGCAACTCAATGGGCTATAAGCAGTCGCCCGTCCCTAATTTAGGGTCACTGGTTCCAGGGAAGGGAGAGAGCCAGTGCCGAAAGACAAACACAACATCCATGCCTCACCGGGATTCGAACCCGGACCCCGTTCGGACGAATGATCAGAGGCCATCGCTTAGACCACTCAGCCACCGGGGCGGCATTTGCCGTTGAAACTTACCTTTCTGAAGTCCAAAATGTTGCACCAACAGATGCATAAGTAATATTTTCATTGAAATTAGTTAGCTTCGTCGTTTTAACCGCTATTTATTGTATGAATGACGTGAGAGATACTTATTCTCGTTGGAAATGCCCAGAAGTTCATTCTATCAACTTTCCGTATTTACAGATTGTCTAGTATCAATATCGAAGTTTTTAATAAGAAAATTGCGTAGTATTTAAAATAAATTGCTAAACTGACTATCAGCCAGTTTAAAGAGTCGTACTCTTGAAAAAAAAGAAACTAACAGAGGTCGTAATAGCACAGTATGCTGTACGAACATAAATGCAGTGTACATAGATCTTAGTGGATAACGACATGAAATATGTCACTAGTAGAATAACAGTAGTACTTAACACATGAGAATGAAATAGAGAATGGTACACAGCATCGCATGATGCAAGTGCGAAAACAAAAATCACAAATTTAGATTAAGTTGTAGAGATATTCACACTTAAGAACACACAACAGCAATGCTAAATTCATATAGGCCGCCGTGAGTTGTGCGGTTAATAAGAGACCCCTGGTGAGACGCCTGTGCGTAAACATTTGAAATAATAAGACGCTACAATTTGCCATTTGGCTAGGTCTTCCTCTAATCTTATGTGGGTCTAGACTCAAGTTGTTAACACTGCGCAAATTAGAAAAGATCGAGGAATTTTTTTTTTTGTTGATATAGATTCCTTACTTATTTTTGGTAAAAATAGGTCCCCACCGTGTTGTTTCAAAAACTCATATGACAAACGGTGAACGTAACTATTATATTAATTAAGAATTCATTCTGAACTGGACATTTTTCTTTTCTTTAGTAATTGCGTGACGATGTGAAAAAATTTTAAATGGAGAAAAATTTTAGCTTTGGCTCTTATGAACTGTAAGTTCACATTTTTGGCTTGAGTTACGTATGAACGCTGTGATTTGCTTCCGTACCGTGCTTCCACAGTGACGTCAAATCAAGGAGCCAATGACTGCTTACATTGCTAATGGACCCAACGTAAGAGATATTTAAGAATCTTGTCCGGAAGCTCAAGTAGACTAAGGCCGCGGGTGGCCGAGTGGGCAACGTTCGTGACTGCCACGGAAAGGGCCTCAGGTTCGATCCCAGGCCGGTACCAACGCTCGATCTACTAAATATCCGCCGTGCGTCGGATGGGCACGTTACGTCGTCGGACCCCGGGCACTGGGCCCCCGGTAATAAATAAGGCCGTTTTCTTCCCCCTTTCTACTTCGCTTCCGTGTCACTTTCCCATGGGGCGCTCTAGCCCAAATCTCCCAGTTTTCTATTTCTAACGGTTGTTTAAGATCTGGGGTCAGACACTCCCTTCCTAAAATCCTCTACGTATGATCATTATTATGCTCAAGTAGACTAGCGTTTCTGGACAGGAATGATTCCCTATGGGAGTCTTACTGCGCATACTCACGGACAACACCACTTGATGTTCTCGGGGACTTCAATTTTACGGGTCTTACGTATAATATAATATTGAAGGCAGCAGCCCGATTTCTACTCTCGAACGCAGGTGCTGTTTATATTGCTTTCACGTCGCTAGGCAAATCTCGCGCGCGGAAGATAAGTTATTCAAAAAAATTCATGTACAACGCCAAAACTGTTTCTTGTGTAGCACAAGGTGGAATCATGGGTAATATGACGTTTCCGGATTGATACAGCGCTGCTATGTTCCTGGCGACATGAAAAGCACGGCGTTACAAAATAACAAAGATTATAAAATAAAAGCCATACATCAAGAATAATTAACATTGTTTATATAATTTTAAATTGTGAAAGTGAGCTAAATTATTGGCAGAAGGCGTATATAAAACACCTACAATTTGCATTGCATTCAATGGTAAACAAACATCCCAGAGATGCCGAATCAGCGCCTATTCAGTGCAGCGGTAAAAAAATGAACTTTTGCTTGTACATTAGCGATAACGGATTATCATAGCATTGTATTATACGATTAATCGCATGGCAAATCAAGGAATACCGAAATCAGTTATGCTTGGTAAACTGCGAAAAAATTATTCACCAACAAAACGCATCAGTTTGGTAAATCAAAAGGATTTGCATAACATTTGTAGAGATTTTAAAATTGACCAAGAGGTCATTTTGCTTTTTCATCAAATGATAGAATAAAGAAAATGAAAAGTGAAATAAATATCCTGTTTTAATATTGAAGCCAATTGGTGAACTACTTCCTGGTTTCCCAACAATAAGTGAAGACGAATTTATGTTATCGTTAATAACCGATGTCCAACAGAAGATGTTGGAATTATATGAGATGGAGTGCATAATGATAGATTCGACCCATGGGACAAATCAACATTGCTTCAAGTTAACATTATGGTAAATAATGGGAACCATGAGAAATTATCTTTTGGTAGCATATTATATTCTACCCGAACTGCAGCAGAGACCTTAATTCCATTTTTCGCTGAAATATAAAACCGCTGCTTCAGTTTTCTCTTAAAGACAAATGAATTAATGGCTGATGATGCTCCTCATTTTTACAATGCAGCAACTGATATGTTCTTGGCATATTCAACGCTCATGGAATGCTAATATCCACCCAAGTAGCACAGAAACGTTTTTTGGACGTCCAAAATTCGTCCAATCGTCGAATATTGGTGCAATTCGAACACCTAGGTTCAAATAAGGTACAGTGGAAGTTAGAAATCACACGTTCAGACGTCGTGGAAGAAGAAGCGTCGAATGAACCGGTAAATACAGTTAAATGTTGTTCGTGACTACGTGTTCTCGTCCGCGTGGTGATGAACCTGTTTGGTGGTCTAGGTCTAGTTTGTTATGTCACTTAGGGGCATCTGAATATCATCCTCTGATTTTCTCTAAGTATTCGATCTGAACTGCAATTTGTTTCTTTCTGTGGTGTGAGGTTTGTGATTTTATTAATTTAATGCGGTCGTATTTATTTAGTTAAAATGATATATCTTGTATTTAATAATTGCATGAAATGAAATGACCAATACAGTGCATTGTTCGTGTGTTTAGTGTAAAAAATAATTATTTTGTTCAGCATATAAATGGTTTAACGTTATTTGGTAACAAAAATGGGGTTGCAGTTGCTTAGTCCTGTTACAAAAAAAGATGAGTGACGATTTTGGAACTGAAAACACGTTTATTGTTTCCTGTGCAATTTACAAATTGTTACTGTTTTGAGAGTGTTCATACAGAACTCAAAGTAACTGATATTCCTAATGTAACTTGAGAGAATAATAACCAAAAAGTCAAATAAAATAAAGTTGGACAAGGTAGATTATATAATAAGGCAGTAATTGAAGATGCTTCCTCATTACCTAAGCTACGTATGCCTAGTTATATAAATGTCCCATTGCATGTTAGTTCAACTAAAATGACAACGAAATGCCCCACCATTTCAGTTTACATCCAGGATTTGAATCGATTGAACCCAACTTTTACCATGAGGTTCATGGAAATCTCGAGCAGTTTTAAATTTCCTGTAGCCCTATTTCAAGAGTGGTTTATACATAGATATGCCATGGTTTATTGGAAAAAATCTGCTGAAATATACCCTGTGTATTTCATTTGCCTAACTCCTACAGCTGTCATTAGTAATGAGAAGACGACTAAGGTAGCCACAAAAATTTGATAGTATATTTTGTGCACAAATGCTGCATTTTTAGCCATATTTGCACTGTGAAATCCTTGCAATGTTTTTCAGCTGGAACTTCAAGCGTAACATGCATATCCTTCAGAGATGGATAGCAAGCTATGAATCAAATTCAGATTATGCGGAATTCTGTGCGATTGTTTTCTGACATTCTTGTAAAAAGGTTTGGTTTGTGTGTATCTTTTATAAAAAATGTGTTAAACTCATTTAATTTGTAAACGTTGTCCTTGAAAATACTTGAAAAAGTTTGGCTTCATAAAGAGAAATAGTACTTAATTTTTTTAAGTAATGATATGAAAGAGCATGTGTAAAATAATTGTGTGTGCTAAGAAGTTGTTTAGATTTCTGTGTAGTTCCGATAAAGACATCAAGCTGATCAAATAGCGCAGTACTTATGTTCAACTCTAGAACTCGTAGACAGTTAGTACTGTGGTTATGACATCACTACATGCAGTGGCGGCTTTTCAGGTTAAGTAGGTGAAGTGCCTCATGACCTATTTTACTCAAAATAAAGTTTTATTCAGTATTATTTTTATATATATTCTTTTTTGCCTTTATTCAGTTCCAAAATACTCAAAATTTTGAATAGATATTAATTCACATTGCGCGCTAAATACGGAAAACAAATCCTTTTACGCAAAATAGGGCAAGTGAAGAGCCAAAATAAGAATGCTTGGAAGTTTGCAGTTCTCCGCCGAGTTGCCATGGTAACCGTGACGTCACCCTCCCCAGTCTGCTCGCTCAAGTGAAGTGTTTCAGCTTCACGCGCCTTACCTCTGCATCTTTCAGTTTTTGAGCGTAAAGTCGTGAGAGATTGCGGTGGAGTGGGCGGACTACCAGGCTACCATGCAATCTGCTAGGGCTTTATTTTTGTAATGCTGTGGTACATTATTTTCTGAAAGGAATTTCTTCTTTCGTGCTTTGTGATTATTCGTGCTTTGTGATTATTTAAGCTTTAACTGATATTTTAGGTTTGTGTACAATTTAACTGATAGTGATAATTTTTAGTATGCATCCTGTGGACGACATTGTTTGTAATTTATTGCAAACTCCATTTACTCTGTGGAAAGGTGAAGATGAAAGAGACATTTTGCTTCAAGGACGACCAATGGATTCACTAACAATTGTTGCCAAGAACGAAATCAAGAAGAGCGGTAAATCTAACAATATTAATTTTAAAAATTGTTGGTTTACTGAATATAAATGGATTTGCAGCACTTCTGTGTTAATTTTTTTGGGGGGCTCTGCTTACTTTTTAGTAATAAACATTCGGCGTGGAATAAAGACGGATTCTCAGATTTATTAAGCGTAACACGGTCACTTCATAAACATCGTGATTCTAGCGAACGCCTGAAATGCGGGCCGCCCCGGTGGAGCAGTGGTCTAAGCGATGGCCTCTGATCGTTCGTCCGAAAGGGGTCCGGGTTCGAATCCCGGTGAGACATGGATGTTGTGTTTGTCTTACGGCACTGACTCTCTCCCTTTCCTGGAGCCAGTGACCCAAAATTAAGGACGGGCGACTGCTTATAGCCCATTGAGTTGCTCACGGTGGTCGTTAAACCTTCAATAAAAAAAATGCGAATTAATGTTAAGGAATTTTGAAAAAAATTCAAAACACCATTGCTGATGCCCTGAGGAAGAATGCTAGGCTTTTGAAAACGCATTTTAACGAAAACGCTCGTTTAAATAGACTTTTCCTGCAGACAGTGATTGATGCAGTATTAGTCTATACTGTATTTGAGCAAACAAGAACTAGCATTCCATGGCCATGACGAAAGCATGGGCTCGATAAATCGTGGAAATTTCATTGAATTACTTTCATTGTTGATATGAAGAAGTTCTTTAGAAATTGAAAATCAATACGAAAGGATAAAATACTATTCAAAATGAATTAATTGAATGTATTTCTGAATATATAAACGATCACGTCAAAAATTAAATAATTTTTTATTGTTGATTCGGAAGGTGTATTGGTTGAGGGATTTTTGGGTTTCCATGATGTGAATGAAGATAAAACGTTAGGAGCTTTATACAAAATGCTAGACAAAATTTATGAACAGTTTGATTACCAACACAAATAAATAGGACAATGTTACGATGGGGCAAGTATAATGTCTGGACACTTAAATGGGATACAGAAAAAATGTCAATTATAAAGCTTCTCAAGCTGTTTTTGTTCAATGCTTAGTTCATCGTTTGAATCTTGTATTACACCAGAGTATTTCCAAAATTTCTAAGTGTCGAATACTTTTTTCAAGCCTCAGTGGAATTGCTTCGTTTGTTCACCATTCAGAAATAAGCAAGGGAATATGCTGCTCTTACACAGGAAACAATTTTTCAAAATTATAAACAATTGTATTTTGAAATTTTAGACCAGATTCTTATGGAAATGGATATAAGATTTCAAGACTGTAAGAAACTTCAATTTGTCTGATTTGCTGACACAACCAAATTCGAATAATTTAATGCATACTTTCCCTCTCGCGCTCTTGAAAATCTACATTTTTACGGAAACATATTTACTAAACACCAGCGCCTTAAAAATGAACTGAGTATTGTATATGCCGATGAAAAATTAAGGAATATATTGACTCAAGAACTCCTTCGAGTGTTTCACGGAGACAAAGACATTTTTACAGAAGATTATAAATTGGTTTTCCTCAGTTTAACAATTCCATCTACAAGTGTTCCAGTGGAAAGAAGTTTTCTTAAAAGAATACAAACTTACTCAAAAAACACTAGTTCCCAAGATAGACTTGCTTCTTTGGCAAATATTTCTATTCAGGAAGACATTTTATTGATGCTCACGAGGAAACAACCATCTAACCATCTTATGACGACATAATCAACAAATTTGCAGCTTTAAAAGGAAGAAAAATTGATTTAATATACAAAAAATAGGTAAGTCCTCATTAAGGGATTTTCATTGTAGACAGTAGATATCTTTTCATACTGCTCTTATACCTCTTCACCTATTTTTCTAACCACGAGCCGCCACTGGTGGAATGATGTTTTCATGAGTGGTGGTGGGTTTCTGTTGACAGGGTTTAGGGATGCGTTCTCGCTGGAGGGTGAATACAAAAATAATGTACCCTTTCAAAATAAAATGATTTCTAAAATCGCCAAAAGAGGGCCAACTCAAAGTTAATAAAATAAACCAGGGGGTAAAGGTAGGTCATTGAAGGTGTGCCCGTCCCTGCTAAGTTTAATGGTTTGAAGCCAAAACACCTACCTTCTGACCAACCGACAGCATACACATATGATAATTTGTTTCTTTAGTGTCCGAGTAAAGAAGCGCAGTGTTTTTTTTAAAAAAGCCTTATTCTTTTTCGAACGTAGTATGAGTCATGGTGTAGTTCCTTTGTTTTGAACATCGTAGTTTTAAAAATTGTAATAAATCATTTATTTTGTATTCACGAATGAACTTCCAAATTGAAATGCAGTTCTCGCTTGACTTACATAAAACATTTTCTGCTGCGTTGGTGGGGCAGTTGTCTAAAAGCGATGGCTTCTGATCCGAGATGGGTCCAGGTTTGAATCCTGGTGAGGTATGGATGCATTCTCCCCACTAATTTACTCACGATCCTTAAACTTCTAATAAAAAAACTTTCTCGAAATTTATTTGAAGTTCCCAATTCAATTCTCATTGTAGTGCCAAGAAACAGCAATTTTTATACATTTCCTCAAACTTGTGTGGTCAGTTGTTTACCTCATCTTTCAGCCAGAAAATCATAAATATTTCCTGATGTGAGGGGAAAATTTTTTGTGCACACCAATTACTCAATTAGAAATATAGGAACACTATACTTTTTAATGCAGAGCAATTTCATGGCTTATCTAAACTGAATGTGGCTAATTGTCCTAAACTCAGAAATTACAGGAAGGTCAACGATCGTCTATTCTGATAACGGAACGAATTTTACAGGGACGGACAACTCCCTCAAAGCCCTAAACTGGGAGAAGATCATGGCATGTGATAAGTTAAAACCCATTCAGTGAAGATTTAATCCTCCTCCGGCTGTTTAATGGGGTGGATGGTGGGAGCGTTTGATCCGCTCCATCAAAGCTCTACTAGTACGAGTTTTAGGACGAGCGTACGTGAATTATGAACAGCTAGTCACAGTTATCTGTGATGTGGACGCTGTCATTAATAGTCGACCCCTTACTTGTATTCCTACCGAATCCGAAGATTTGGCCCCTCTAACACCTTCCATGTTCCTACAAGAAGTAAGAGAGATTGGTGTGCCAGACTTGGACTATATCAGTCGGAATAGACTGCAAGGAAGAGTGTCTTACTGCCAAAAGCTTCGTCATGAACTGCGTAGTTGGTTCCGTGAAGAATATCTGGGACAATGGATTTTGAAAGCGACTGAGAAGAAGTTGGATCTCAAGGTCGGGGATGTAGTTTTGGTCGGATTGGATAATCAGAAACAGATACACTGGCCTATGGCTAGAATTGAGAAACTATTTCCTGGAAGAGACGGCCATTCCCGGGTGGCCCAAGTTAAGACGCAAGGAGGTACTTTGCTCCTGCCACTTCCGAAACTCTACGCATTAGAAGTGTGATCAGAAGATGATCCGACAGTACGTGAATCTCCGACAGGGAGTTCAAGAACTGGTCGAAGACGTAAACCGCCGGAACGGCTAAATCTATAACTGCACTTCACCTGCTGATCCAATTTATTTGTTTGATTTGTCCCTACCAAATCAAAGGTGGGAGGATGTAGAGTTTCAGACTGAACTGTTTCTCGAATCTCTCGGTAGATGGCAGCAGCGCGGGGGAGAGTGTTGATCGGAGGCATTTAGCAAGATGAAACATGAAAGATGTGTGTCGTTGACAATACGTATTAGAATAATAGAATTATGTGTTTGTGGTCGTGTTTGTAATTAAATAGTTAGCTACAAGAAATGGTGTTTGTGTTTCCTGTTGTGCACCACTGGATTATTTGTTAACAGAAGAACGTTAATTTAAGCAGGATTACAAGAAAAGACCTTTAGGATTACCTGTTCCTCGAACAGATGCCAAGGTAAGTGATCTTACGGTAAGTGGATAGCTTCGCGCTGTGACGAAGACAAGATGGATGTTCGATTCCGCGAGCCTTTGCCTGGTGTGCGTAACGGTTAGATACGTACCGTCAGGCCATTGATCACGTTAGTGGGGAGGGATTAATTTTTTCCCTACAATATTGATGCGGTTCCACTGACCGGTCTGTTTAACTGATAAAGGTAAGCACTGTTGACCGGATAAGGGGGGGGGGGGGGGCTTGTTTCTGTTCCAAAATTTTAGATGCTTCTCTTTCTGGCTGCTTTTAGATTTGCTTGGGGAATTTTTTGGGTGGCAATGCCACAGTGTTGACCAACAGCTCCCTTAAGATATTCCCTATGTGTTACTACTGATCTCAGTTCGTTCAAGTCCATGCTATATATATCTACACTGTAGATGTGTGTGTACTGAAGTACTCATTGATATAGTATTTTTTCCACCCACAAAAATAAACAAAACAAAAACAGCTGTGTGTGTGCAGTGGGCCTTGGCAGCTATCATTTTCTAAGTGCTGCTGTCAGTACACAAGTTCATTCAGGAAATCTTGCCAGGGTACCAGTGTATGCATGTGGCGCAGATTAAACTATTGCCGCTATTTTGGCGAAATGCGAAAGAAAAATAAGTGACTGTAGCAAAATGGCACTAGTCATTTTAATATCCCATCAGCAGATTCTGCTCCAGCTTTCCTGTTTCTGTAAAAACTAGTTTTCCGAAATTCTGACAGTAATTCGCACTTCACTAATGTTATTTTCTTAATCCTTAAGGTATGCTCCTACATCACCTGTTAGTTCAATCTCTCACCCCTCCCCATCCCTCCAATCTAGAGCACTCCATAAAAGGTGGGGTAAGATTGTAAAGACTAGAGGGATTATACCCCTTCCACATTCAAAGTTCAAGTTTAAACCAGAATCACACAGCCAATACCAGAATCAACTGTGTCATCTACGGCATTCCCAAAGGCTGAGAACAGAAGCTAATAGTCTAGCAAGTACAATTGGAAAGAAAAAAATCTGTGTTTGAAGCTTTTTGAAGCAATGTCTTTTAAAAACATTGTTTTGTTTTGAATTTAATAATTTGATGTTGTGAATACAGTGTGTTCCAGTTAAATATTTACATAAATAAATTACAGTGAGCAATTTCATTTTGCTCATGTTGCATTATATTCACTTTCCAGGCTTTATTTTGTTTTGAATTAAGTAATTTCATATTGTGAATACAGCGATGTGCTCCGGTTAAATATTTACATAAATAAATTACAGTGAACAATTCTATCTTGCTCGTGCTGCACTATACTCGTACTTTCTCACCGCGTGTTCTGATTTTTCGCACATTTAAAAAGTTCAGCTTTTTTTATTCTTCCTCAGTCTCATGTATGATCCATAGAAAAATCTGTTTTGATTATTTTTAATGTCTGATTTGAACTGAATATATATACAGCACAAATAAGAATTGGAAAGGGAGTGAGACAAGGTGACACCATATCCCCCAAGCTCTTTAACGCCACATTGCAAAATGCCTTTCAATCATTAAACTGGAAAAACAAAGGGATAAAGGTTAATGGAGATTACTTAACTCATCGACGTTTTGCTGAAGACGTAGTAATCTTTGCAACTATACCCCTTCAGAGCTGCAGAGCATGATCCGAGAACTTGCTGACAAGAGTAAAGAAGTGGGATTAAAAATGAACTTTCAGAAGACAAAAGTGATGTTCAATGCTTTTACAAGAAACGAAGATTTATTGATTGATGGAGAAAAGCTTGAGACAACCGATTCCTGCATTTATATTGGGCAGCAGATATCAAGTAAGGGTCACATTGATGAAGAAATTAATCGGCGTATAAAACTTGGATGGAGAGCTTTTGGAAGAAACAGTACAATTTTTAAGAGCAGTATGCCAGTATGTCTCAAAACAATGCATCCTGCCAGTAATTACGTATGAGCCTATACACGGACCTTAACTAAAAAAAGACATACAAAGACTGCAGACAACTCTAAAACGCATGGAGAGATGCATGCTTGGTGTAACCAGGAAAGATAAGAAGAAGAACTTGTGGATAAGAAAAATGACAGGAGTGGACGACATCATGACCAGAGTGAAATCACTGAAATGGCAATGGGCTGGACATGTTGCCAGAAGAACGGACCACCGATGGACAACCAAAATTTTAGATTGGATTCCGAGGGACAGGAAAAGACCCAGAAAAAGACCCCATGGGAGATGGAAGGATGAAATTCGAAAGTATGCTGGAGTGACGTGGAGGAGACAGGCCCAAGACCGACAGTTGTGGAAGAAATTTGGGGAGACCTTCATCCAGCATTGGATTGATAATGGTTGATGATTATGATGAGATATATACGCTGGCGGAAAGTGAAAAAAGAACACCAAGAAGGAGACGACTGATACCAACGAAATTTATACAGCATAATAACGGAATACAGAGGATAACGTGATCAAAACATTATGGCAAAATACAGCTGTATTTGCTGGTAAACTGAAAAATAACATTTCCATGTAATATGGTTAGTACGAAGTTGAACTGCCATGAACTGCATCACACTGTGCAATTCTAGCATGGAGTCTGTCGTACAGATGTTGAATGTATGTTTAGGGTATTGAGTTCCAAGCATCCTCAATCTGGACGCGTAAATCGGGGATGGTGGTGGTTGGCCGTGGAGACCGGATAAGTCGTTGTCCCATAAAATCCCACACGTGCTCAATGAGGAACGAATCCGGTGAACGTGCAGGCCTTGAAGTTGTCTCACACCCTGAAGTGCATGTTGCGTTGCACGTGCCGTGTGTGTGCGTGCGTTATCTTGCTGGAAAACACCACGATGGACCGACCTTACAAATGGCACAACAATGGGCTGAATGATATTGTTGATGTAGGAGGTGCTGTTTAACGTACCCAGTACAAATACTAGTTGTGTACCACACCAGGAGACCAGGTGTAGGCCCTAGGTGTCGCTGGCGGATGCAAGAAGGGAGGAGACGCTCCCCTGTGCGTCTGCGAACACGCATACGGCCATCGGAGGTTCCCAAGCAGAATCTGCTTTCATCGCTGAACACGACAGATCGTCATTGCGTTCGCCAGTGCAGACGTTGGCGACACCACTGCAGCCGTTCCTGACGGTGGGCTGGAGTCAGAGGTACACATGCCAGAGGCACACGTGCACGTAGTACTGCATCCAGTAGACGGTTGCGGACAGTCACCTCAGGTGAAACGGCAGCTGGGATTTGCGTCGCAGTGGATGTTCTGCTTGACAACGCCGCTCTTCTTATGCGTCGATCGGTCCGCTCATCAGTCCGTCTGTGACTCCCGGTTCCACGTCTTCTCGTGTGGGAATGTTCCTCGGACCATCTACACCACCATAGTACCACCACCGGCACTTTATGTCCAATTCGCTCCGCAATACGACGATACGACCATCCGGCCTCACGGAGTCCGACTAGACGACCTCGCTCAAAGTCCGATAACTGCTGAAATCGTATACGTCTTCCATGTCCAGGCATTGCAGTTTCTTCAGGGTCTTTGCACGTGTCCGTACGCCGACGACTGATTACATTCACTTTGCCGTACTCCTTAAATACCACCGACGATAATTTGCATATTATGCCGTGCTGTGGCGCAAGCGCTCACCGGTTGGTCCCGAAATTAACATCACACCTACGTAAACTCGACCCTATTAACATATGTAAATTTCATCATCGTCCGCCAATTCCTTCTTGGTGTTCTTTTTTCACTTTCCGCCAGTGTATATATATATATATATATATCATCATCATCATCATCATCATCATTGTCAACCATTATCAATCCACTGCTGGACGAAGGTCTCCTCAAGTTTCCTCCACAACGGTCTGTCTTGTGCCAGTCTCCTCCATGTCACTCCCGCATACTTTCGAATTTCATCCACCCATCTTCCATGTGGTCTTCTTCTGGGTCTTTCCCTGTCCCTTGGAATCCAATCTAAAATTTCGGCTGTCCATCGATGGTCTGTCCTTCTGGCAGTATGTCCAGCCCATTGCCATTTCAGGGATTTAACTCTGATCAGTATGTCTTCCACTCTTGTCATTTTTCGGATTCACGTGTTCCTCTTCTTATCTCTCCTGGTAACACCAAGCATGCACCTCTCCATGCTACTTTGAGTTGTCTGCAGCCTTTGTATGTCTCTTTTAGCTAAGGCCCACGTCTCTGCACCATACGTAAGCACTGGAAGGATGAATTGATCAAACACTTTTCTTTTAAGACATAATGGCATATTGCTCTTGAAAATTATGCTGTTTCTTCCAAAAGCTCTCCAGGCAAGTTTTGTACGCCGATTAATTTCTTTATCAATGTGACCCTCACTTGATATCTGCTGTCCAAGATAAACGTACGTGTCTGTTATCTCCAGCTTTTCTCCATCAATCGATAAATCTTCTTTTCTTGTAAAAGCATTGTACATCACTTTTGTCTTCTGAAAGTTCATTTTTAATCCCACTTCTTTACTCTTGTCAGCAAGTTCCTGGATCATACTCTGTAGCTCTGATGGGGTAGTTGCAAAAATGACTATGTCATCAGCAAAGCGAAGGTGGGTTAGATAATCTCCATTAATCTTTATCCCTTCGTTTTCCCAGTTCAGTGATTGAAAGACATTTTCCAATGTGGCATTAAAGAGCTTCGGAGATATGGTGTCACCTTGTCTCACTCCTTTTCCAATCTTTGCACTTGCATTTTCATAGATGTTATTAATAATATTAATGTATGCATCTTCAATACCGCAGGATTTCAGAGCCATTGCAACTGCTGATGGTTTCACCGAATCAAAGGCTTTTTCATAATCGATAAAAGCCATGCACAATGGAAGTTCATATTCCCTCGCTCTTTCAATTAGTTCTCTCAGTACGTGGATATGATCTATTGTGCTGTAGCCACTCCTGAATCCAGCTTGTTCTCTCGGTTGAGCCATGTCCAGTGCCACCTTCAAGCGGTGTGAAAGAACTTTAGTGAAGATTTTATAAACCACTGATAGGAGGCTGATAGGTCTGTAGTTCCTGAGATCCTCAATGTCACCTTTTTTATGTAGCAAGATCATTGTAGCGTTGTTCCAATCCTCAGGAATTTTCCCTTCATTAAGGCATCGAGTGAAAATTTGGGCGAGTACTGTTTCGATTTCTCCACTTGCTTCTTGTATGATGTCTACAGTAATTCCATCTTCTCCTATAGCTTTTACCCGCTTCATGTTCTTGATTGCATGAGCAACTTCTGCTGGAAGGACTGGAAGAACTCTGGTACTGGTACCTTTCACGATGTCTGGAGTACATGTATCATCCCTTTCATATAATTTGGAGTAGAAATCTTTCACTCTTGTCAAAATTTCGCCTCTATTTCTTGTTACAGAACCATCTTCTTTTCTCAGTGCCATAATCTGTTTTTTTTTTCTTACTGAGATGTCCCTTTGCTATCTTTAGGCTTTGGTTGTTTTCAATTGCTTTCTTTACTAGTTCACAGTTGAATTTCCTTACGTCTTCAGTGATATTTTTTCGTACTGTCTTGCATAGCTCTATATATTCCACTTTGGAAGTCGCATCTTCCTTAGTTGTCCTCATCACTCTTGTTTTTTGCATCAACATTTTGGTTTTTCCTGATAATTTGTTCACATGCAATTTGTTCTTAGACCCAGCTAATTTTGTTGCTGTTTCCATAAGAGCTTTGGTTACTTTTCTGTTAACTTCAGAAATATCCACTTCTTCCGATGTTAGGCCTTCTAAAGCAGAGAACCTGTTCTTCAGTTCCAATTTGAAGGTATTATGGTGTTTTTTAAGGTTGGTTATGTCAATACATTTTGTTTGTCTTATGAGCTTGCTACGTTCGAGTTTAGTGTTGAGGTGCATCTTACATCTCACCAATCTATGGTCACTGCCTGTGTTGAACTTGTTTAGCACACTGCAGTCTTCTATGACGAATTTTTTGTTACACATAATAAAATCAATTTCACTTGTCGTCCCATTTGGATGTCTCCATGTCCATTTCCTGTGTGGCTTTTTCTTGAAAAAGGAGTTCAAGATGAAAAACCCTTCTGCCTCTGCAAACTCTACGAGAGTATTTCCACGCTGGTTTCTGTTGCCGTGACCGAATTTACCTACTGAAGTTTCATTCTGTTGCCGTTGTCCTATTTTTGCATTGAAATCTCCCATAATTATCTTCAAGTGCTGCTTACCTTTATTATTTAGATCACGAATTTCCTCATAAAATTCTTCAATTTCTTCTTCAGCATGACTTGTGGTGGGTGCATAAGTTTGAATAATCTGAGCCTGGTATCTTCTCGAGAGTTGGATAACGAGTCGTGCAGCTCTGTCAGAGGAACTTTCAACTTCTACAACTTTATCCATCAGTTTCTTGTTTATTATAAATCCAACACCACTAGTTCTGCCAGTATCTGTCCCACGATAGTAGAAGAGAATATATATATATATACAGTATATACATACGGGGCTTGTAACGTACCAGGAGATGTGACGTACCTGCCAGCAGGACGCACACGACATAAAGGCAGATAGTAGTCAGAACAAACTTCCGCGTAGCTCAATTGGTAGAGTGACTTATTCCGGAATGAGGGGATCCGGGTTCGAATTCTGGCGTGGACAGAAATGACGGAGAAATTTACTTCGTTATAATGGCGCCCGAACTATCTGGATGACCCGACCGTTCAAAATCTCGCATTGGTGTGATGTTATTTCCACACCGCGAGATAGGAAAAATAAGAGAATCCCTTCTCCAGCACTTCGAAAAAAAAAATAATAAGGGGGAGATGATGTAACGTACCAGGAGATGTGACGTACCTGCCAGCAGGACGCACACGACATAAAGGCAGATAGTAGTCAGAACAAACGTCCGCGTAGCTCAATTGGTAGAGTGACTTATTCCGGAATGAGGGGATCCGGGTTCGAATCTTGGCGTGGACAGAAATGACGGAGAAATTTACTTCGTTATAGGCTCAACAAATATGTTCTAGATGTAGGAGCAAGGTAAAACGAAGTCAAAAACGCCTGAACAAAAAACATGTTTGGTTATGACGCTGGAACGAAAAGTGGTAAACCATATTTGTTCTTTTTACCTAAACCACTTATTGCAAAATGTTCCAATTCGCTTCGTAATTTTCTTTTTTCATTATTTCAGTAGATGATCTAAAAAAAATATTAAAATTTCAGATTGATTTTATTAAAATACTATTTGCGGATGTCATATTTTGTACATATTAATTCAAAGCACCTTTTTTTTTCTTCGTATAATCTGTAGACCATAACATTGACAAAAAAATGTCCTTCGTGAGATCCGCAAGTCTGTCCAAAAAAAAAAAAAACACGATCAGCGACGACATATGATCCGTAGATCATGAGATTGTGAGAAAAACAATTTTTTCCTTCACATAATCCGCAACAGCATGTCTCAGGCCATGACATTTCAAAAAAAAAAAAAAAAAAAAAAAGAGACGGTTCATACCTACCAACATTGGCAATAGCCTTGTTTTTAATAACTAGTATTGCGTGGCATACATAGACTCCATTTTACAAAATGATCCGTATCTTTGTAAAAAACAAATATGCGCCCCAACAAAACGGTTAAACAAGCAAGGACTCTAATGAAACAAACTTGACACAACACAAAGTTGATTCCCAGACGAGGTTCCCTAATATGTTTGTCATGTCACTAAGTATTTTTCATTGTATTGTTGCTCATCGTGGAGCCGAGATGAATGTTTCTTATTTATATTTCTCTAATGTATGGGCCCTTTCATCTAAAATATGTTTGTTCTTCCAGCAACACAAAGACGAATTTTGTGTTTACTTTAAGAAGTAAAATCAACAATTGACAAGCTTTCGTTTCTACTGCAAAAACTTGCACCAAAAGAAAATGGTGTACTGAAGCCAAATCCCATCAAACAGTTGCCTCTGAAGACTCGTCAAGAAATGGAAGAGTTAAAAACATTTTTAAATGATGCTTCAATTTTGCTGATTCAGTAAGTACAATTTATGAATGTTATTCATTTTTCTAATTTTTGAATCATGGTCTGCAAATTAAGTATTTCACTCAAAAAATGTAAGCATAGCAATTTTGTTAGATTAATTTGGCAAAACAAGTCTAGTGACATGATGTAACAATTATTGGATGTTCAATGAGAAGGCATAACTTTTGTATGCAGACTGATTCCCCATAGCAGAAATCAGTGTGTGATGGAGACAATACATCAGCAATTTTCCCTTCATTTTTTATTTAAAAGAAATTCCCTTTTTTAACATAATCATTCATGAGATTCTTCCACGGATTCCGCTTTTTTCCCCCTCATCATTTGGATCATTCTTGAGATTGATGCAAAAATGGGGGGTGGGGTTCTGTCAGGAGGCGGTATTTCATCTTTCAAAACTTCCAAAAATGAAAGTTAAACGGAGTAAAGATCGTAATTTCTTTTTCTCGCGATGTTCCTTTCACCCAATAGTGTTGTTAAATCTAATTTTATTCCACAAATATTTGCATTTGCAAAAATTTTACGAAAATGAAAGACAGTGCAAAAATTTCCATGTAATATTCTGACAGGAGATTCTTTCATTTGTGTAGCTCTTGAGATTGATACATAACTGAACAAGAATTTTTTTTTTGGGGGGGGGGGTTCCTTTGAAGGACGAAATTCTGACTTTGGAAGTTAGAGTGAAGATTTTTTTTTTTTTTTTTTGATTGGAGGTTTAACGACCACCGTGAGCAACTCAATGGGCTATAAGCAGTCGCCCGTCCCTAATTTAGGGTCACTGGTTCCAGGGAAGGGAGAGAGCCAGTGCCGTAAGACAAACACAACATCCATGCCTGACGGGATTCGAACCCGGACCCCTTACGGACGAATGATCAGAGGCCAGCGCCTTAGACCACTGCGCCACCGGGGCGGCAGAGTGAAGATTTCCCCTGTGATCGTAATTTTTCTTGCCATGTTTCTTCTTCCTGGTGGTGGTGTTTAATATCATTTTATTCCATAAATATTTGTATTTCATCTTGAAAATGGAGGGGAAATTTCCGAAAACGGAAGTCAGAAGGAGCGAAGATGTCGCCTGTAAATCGTAATATCCCATCCCCCGCATGATGTTCCCTATATCCTGTGACCTGTGTTGTTGTTAAAATGATTCTACAGGTGGCAGAGACATCACCCACCTTTTGGTAGCTACAGGTCCTCCCCACTCCCACCCGTTCATTTGTGGAACTACTGACCCTAGCATGTGGGGTTAACAGAAGGTGCCATAGTGGTCGTGGAGGATCTAAAAATTGTCCCAGCTTAAGTCATTCTGTTCTACCACCTACAATAACTTTTGTTGTCCCCACCCCCTCAGCACATACCGCTCTGGAATTGCCCAGATGGTACCATTTACCATACTACAGTCGCTCTTTTCAGAGCGTTGCTGATGTGATGGCTGGACATTGTATAGGGTTTATGGCTGGTTAGCCATACTAATAGACCGTAGTTAGCCTAAGATGACCACTTCATGGTCATTATACGCTTAGTGAAATTGAAGTCGCAACATGTAAAAATGACGGTTGGCTTGCATAGAAATCACAGTTGAACTGCATACATGAATGTCAAGGTGACTTGTGCAATTGATTAAAGTATCATAGCAGTCCTGCCGATGCATAGCTAATATAAGTCAAAACTTGATAATTTGTGACTTTGATGCTGCATACATGCATGCATTACTGTTGAAAAACTCTTTCAGTGAAAAAACTTGCTCTTGAACAAAGACTATGCAGCTCTTGAACAGGTTGAAAAAGCATGATGAGCTGTACCCCATGTCTATACACGACATCACTACAATTCATGCCTCGGCGAGTAGCAAAATGCATTCCATGCTAATATGGCCATGCAAACCACTTTTTGTCACAATAAATGTTTTTTTTTCTCTCTAGAAATTTCGTCTTTACTAGCTAACCTGCTTTGTCCATATATTACAGACAGGCAAATTGCACATTCCCTCTTTGTGTTGCAATTTTAATTTCACTGAGTGTACATTTCTTGGTCGCAAAAATGTGATTGATGTGGTGTTTTTTTTTTTTTGAGGTTTAACGACCACCGTGAGTAATTCAATGGGCTATAAGCAGTCGCCCGTCCCTAATTTAGGGTCACTGGTTCCAGGGAAGGGAGAGAGCCAGTGCCGTAAGACAAACACAACATCCATGCCTCACCGGGATTCGAACCCGGACCCCGTTCGGACGAATGATAAGAGGCCATCGCTTAGACCACTGCGCCACCGGGGCGGTGTTTGATGTGGTGTCAACCATTTTAGTGTGAAACATGGGCACAGCTGCTTCCACGTATGCCTGCCTCAAAAAAGATTTGAGTATTTCAGTGAAGATTTGGTCTTCCACTTTATTTTATTTAATTTTTTGTGTGTGTACTTCATAATGTGTTCGGAAATAGTAATGTTTTGTGTGTGCATGAATGTACTCAAACTGTTGAACTTATAATATTTATAGGTAAAATTTTGGGCTGCAAGAGCGTGTAATGACCCATGATAAGCAACACGTCGATTGCTTGTTGGAGCTGGCCGTCCCCCAAAGAGATCATTTAAGTCCTTAAAAACCATATCACTTGTTCTCTGTAAGTATTACAAGTGAAATTAATTTTTTTTTTGTTTTTCTGTAGGATATATTGCTTAATATAGAAAATACTGTACCATGAAGTATTTGTGCAAATGTTATGGAAATTGTTGGGTACATGTAGGCAGTCGAATTATTTTAAATGATGCAGTTGCAAACTAATCCTGTGATGGGTTCATGGATGCATAGAGTAAAAGGGGCAAAACTGATCAATATGGCTGAGGTTGGTCATCCTCGCCTGATGCAGGGGTTCATCCTGGGTTTGTGCAGTACTGCATCAGAATGATCTGTTGATGAAAACTCTTGTAAGGAATAAAGTGTGAACAACATCATCGGGAATCCTGCCACCACACAGAGACCTTTGCTGTTGTGGTTCTCTGTTGCAACAAAAGAAGCCTTTTTTGTAGCAAAAGACATCTGATGTTGCCAATCAGACCCTTGCCTTTAACCATGTCTTTAAAGTTTTTGTAAATGCCTTAAAAGAATACGAAATGTAACAATATAGAAGGATATGCTTCACGAAGCCACTGGGTTCAGAACTTAACATTTTGCAAATGTTTAAGACCATAGTTTCTGATTCGAGGTCTGTCAATGAAGTATGATAAGTAACTCCTCACAGCAAACAATGTAGAATTTACATTCTGGGAAACAAGACTGAGGTAACTCATGTTCCTCAACCAAGTAAAAAAACTAGCTTCAAAATAGTACATAAAGATTCTTCTATAGGTCCAGTGCAAATTACCTTACCAATTTCTTCTTTTTTTTTTTTTTTTTTTTTGGTTGGAGGTTTAACGACCACCGTGAGCAACTCAATGGGCTATAAGCAGTCGCCCGTCCCTAATTTAGGGTCACTGGTTCCAGGGAAGGGATGGAGCCAGTGCCGTAAGACAAGCACAACATCCATGCCTCACCGGGATTCGAACCCGGACCCCTTACGGACGAATGATCATAGGCCAGCGCCTTAGACCACTGCGCCACCGGGGCGGCCCAATTTCTTTTGATATGATTATCTGTATGTATTTAGCAACACAGAAGAGCACAGGTTATCCGGATATTTTATTATCTGGATCATGGTCACTTTTTTTGTATTACACGTACGTACAGACTTTAAAAATTCCCTGGGTATTCTCATGGGTGTGCGAGGGCAATGAAAAAATAAAAAAGCTTACTTGACCACCTGGATTTTGGTCACTTTTTTTTTTCGCAAAATGTTAGCTCAGCTATTCACCTAACTCAGATTCAGACTTTGAACTGTTAGCCCTTGGATACAAGAGACTTGTCCAACACTAACACTGTGCTTTGGTTGGTTGGTTGGTTGGTTCATTGATTTTAATGGCGCAAGGGCCATGGTTGGCCAAAGAGCGCCAAACAAAAGACATCAAAACGAAACAAAATCAATAAAAAACGTACACAAGTTCAAAAACAGGCTGATGCGGTAAAAATGAAATATGAGAGTGAACAAGTTAAAATCTAGAGGAATTTAAAAAAGCCAATTTCCTGTAAAAATGAAAACACTGCTCTCGTGTCGCAGGCGTCGCCGATAATAGTTTGCAGCGTAGCTTCTCCTTCGTCCAACAGATGAGAGTGAAAATGACGAAAACGAAGATCACAAAAACGAACACAAGTACACAAAACATGAAGGACAGTGAGACGACAGTTGCACGCCTCACACACCGTGACACTCTCGCCACACAGCAAAAAGCGGTGAGTAAAACGACAGTGTCCAATGCGGAGACGTGCAAGAACAACTTCCTCACGACGGTTCTTCCGCAAACTAGACTTTCATAGTCAGATCTGTGGTTTGATAGAATGCAGCTTATTGCTGCCCTGTTGAGACCACAGGGACTTCCACTCGTCCAGGAGAAACATCCGGATCAAAGGTCTAAAATCGCGGAAAGACAGTGGCAGCCGACATGGCGGAAACAGACCTGGCAGAGAGATCTGCCAGCTCGTTACCCCGGATCCCAACATGGCCAGGAATCCAACACAATCGGACCAGGAAGCCATCACCCTCCAAAGTTCCAAGAAGACGACGGACAACACGGATGACAGGTGAGTCCGTGTCCTTCGGAGAAGATAAAACTTGGATGACGGACTGGGAATCAGAGCAAACCATAGCGCAACGATGTGATCGAGACTGTATGTGGCACAAAGCGAGGTGTACCGCACGCATCTCTGCCGAAAAGACGGTGGATTCGGGCGGAAGCCTCTCAGCATTTGAGGCATCGCCATACAGAAAAACGGATCCAACGACATTCCCGGATTTCGAGCCATCGGTGAACACAGGCACGAAATCCGGGTAGACAGACTGTTTTTCAGCAAAGAGCTGCTGGTACACGTGAGCAGGAGTAGACGACTTAGGCCACACACAAAGAGAAAGGTCAGCCGTTGCTTGAACGGGCTGCCAAGGAGGTTGGTTGAAAAAGGTGGTCAAACCAATCCTAGACAAGTTCAGACCAGCATCGCGCACTATAGCAGACATCCGAATCCCGAACGTCGGAATACAGGAGGGGCGGTGGGAAAACAAGCGGACACAGTCCGGTTGGAAGATGGAAACATGCAGTGGATGATCATGAAGAGATTTCAGTTTTGTATAAAACTGAAGAGACAGCTGCTTACGACGGATGCATAACTGAGGCTCATGAGCCTCCGCATACAGGCTATGTACGGGAGAGGTACGGAAAGCACCAGTACATAGCCGCAATGCCTGGTGATGGACGGGGTCCAAAGGCTTGAAAACCGATGGACGTGCTGGACCGTACGTAATGCATCCGAAGTCTAACTTTGACCGAATGAGAGAGTGTAAATGCGAAGCATTGAGTACCTGTCAGCCCCCCAAGACGACACTGTGCTTTAATTATGTGAATACCTTGCTTCTTCCCACAAGGATAAAGAAAAATTCCCTGGTCATTCCCATGGGTGTGCGAGGGAAATGAAAAAATAGGAAAGCTTACTTGACCACCTGGATTTTATGCTCTGAAAAAGGAATGAGGTGTGAAAACGAAAAGGAAGCCTGGAAAAAAAATTGAAGAAAAAGTACCTTACGCCTTACACTTTTAACTAAGTGGTAAAACAATATCGCCCAAATTACGAAGTTGTTCTGTGGTAACAACCTGCATAAAAATGGCTTCACAGTAAAAAAAACTGTTGGTGTACCCTGTGTTAAAATATAGCTTTTATATAGAGAATTATTGTTAGTTAAAAACTTGTTTTACTTGTAGTTAATATTTTTGTTATTCTTAGTTGCAGTGAGGCAGAACTGTACTGATGAAAGTAAGTGTGGACGAAAAATACAAGAAGTTGTCAAAACTGGCTTAAGCTCCCTCCATTTTGGAATCAGCAGGGCCAAAAAAAGAAAAAAAGATTTGTAATACCAAATAAAGATTGAATTTTTACTTACTGTTTTTGTAAATCCGTGTCTTCGCAGCCACCATTACATCAGGTCTACAAACTGTTATATTATAGAGATTATGCTGTAGGACCAGCACATTCATGAGCAGTTAACTATTTTATGTATATTTGCAAAATGTGAGAGAATAAAATACGAAAACCCAGTGGCGGTTCTGGAGGGAAAAAAAATTGGTGCACAAATTCCTGCATGTGCCGGTAATAATTAAAATTAATCAGTTATATCTGGGAGGGGGGGATCCCTGGCATAAAACCACCACAGGAAAAACCCATACTTTTCAACAAAAGTACCTTTTTCAGAAACTGGTTTTATGTTACTCTCCAGACATTATTTTAATTATTGTAAACCTCATTATAATTTCCTTAGCATTGGAAATCCAGAATTTTTTTTAAAACTGGATTGCGGTAAATTGCTTATACAGTCAAACGCTTAAAAGCAAGCTTGGATTTCGCAAAATCTTCAATTTAGTGAGTGAAAAATGTGGTTTACGGTTAAATTAGACGCAGTTTATTACACAGTTTTGATTATTTCTTGGATTTAATGTTGGGGAACCTGAGCTGAACGAGAGTGTCTTCATGCTTCTTAGGTTAGCAAGGCACTGGATTTAGATTATCATTAACAGGATTCTATAGTTTCCCTTCACCACTCCACCTTAAAATACTGCATCATCCATTTGCTGTTTTGCAGAGTCCATTCCAGAAGAAATAAAATATTCAGTACCAAAATGCTAAGTACATATTACAAGTTGGAAAATATTCTTTATTTCACTCTGCATATCTACGTGTTTCATTCTTGTGAGATTTAACTGGAACTTCTCATTATAAGCAAGTTGACTGTATTTCTAAGGTGGAAGCAGGATAAACGTCTGGAATCTCATATAAAATTTAGTCCAAAATATGAACTTGTAAATTAGCAGATTGACTATTTCCATAGGTAATTAGTTGTAGCTATTAAGAAATCTGTAAATGATCTGTGGTATCTACCAGTGGCGGCTCGTGGTAGGAAAAATAGGTGAAGAGCTACAAGAGCAATATGAAAAGATATCTACTGTCTTCAATGAAAATCAGTTAATGAGAACTTACCTGTTTTTTTATACACTATCTACCAACAAGTAATTAGACACCTGTGATAGCAAAGGAAAACGAAGTTTATTCACCTTCGATAGTTGGTGGAGCCTCCACGAGCGGCGATTACAGCTGCGACCCTCCGGGTCATACTCTCAACCAGGCGTTGCACGACTGCCAGCGGTGTTTTCTTCCACTCGGCTTGGAGAAGACAGGTCAGTTCCTTCACCGATTTCGGACGGTGGGGGCACCCCTGAAGTCGACTCTCCAACTCGTCTCAGAGGTGAACGATAAGGTTAAGGTCCGGGCTCTGCGCAGGTCAGTCCATTCGATTAACCCCATTGTCACCACACCAAGCTATGGTGGACCTCGCAACATGACAGGCGGCATTGTCACCCTGAAAGTAACATGGGTCCATCCCTTAAAACTGCCATAACGTAGGAAGCGCATGGTCATCCAAAATGGTGCAGTAGGTCTCGGCGTTGAGTCTACCAGGAATTGCAACCAAGGGTCCCGTGCCATACTAGGAGAAACACCCCCATAGCATAATTCCACCGCCGCCGAACTTCACATTTGGCACAATACATTCCGGAGGGAGGCGTTCTCCAGGCAGACGCCAAACCCAGACCCTGCCATCCGAACGGTAGTGGGCGCACCGTGATTCGTCGCTCCACAGAACCGGTTTCCACTGTTTAACGGTCCACTGTCTACGTTTATTGCACCACGTTAGCCGAGCAGCGCTATTGGACTTGGTGATCAAAGGCTTGTGGGCGGCAGCACGTCCATGATAACCGAGCAGATGGGCTTCCTTACGGATGGTATTCATCGAAAGAACACTCCCGGATCTCTGTCGAAACACCTCGCTGATGTGGCCCATCGATTTGGTGCGGTTCTTCCGAATTTCTCTGGCCAGCACCCGTTGGTCTCTAACTCCCAGTTTTGTGGGTCTGCCGAGTCGGGTCACATTCCTACAGTCACCTCTTATCTTCCACTTGCCAATCACGTAGACCACTGTCGATTTTGGGTACTTCAATTCGCTGGATATGTCAGGAATTGATCGGCCATTTCTGTGATACCCGACGATTACACCTTTCTCGAAATCAGAGAGCTCCGAACTGCGTGGCATATTGCATGCGACTGGTTGCGTTGTTGTTTCCCACACGATATTTAACGGCGGCGGCCGGGACGCGTATCAGAACCGCAGATATCGTCGATTGCAGGGGTGTCCAATTACTTGTTGGTAGATAGTGTATATTAGATCAATTCTTCTTCCCTTTAAAGCTGGAAATTCGTCGATTATGTCGTAATAAAATGGCTGTTTCTTCGTGACATCAAGAAAATGTCTTTCTGAATAGAAATATTTGCCAAAGAAGAAAGTTTATCTGGAGAAATAGTGTTTCTTGAGTAAGTTTGTATTCTTTTAAGGCAAGAAAAACTTGTTTCCACTGAAACACTTGCAGATGCAATTGTTAAAATCCGGGAAACCAATTTATAAACTTCTGTAAAAATGCCTTTATCTCCATGAAGCACTCGAAAAAGTTCACGAGTCGATATATTCCTTAATTTTTCATCAGCATATACAAGACTCAGTTCATTTTTAAGGCTCTGGTGTTTAGTAAATATTTTTCCGTAAAAATGTTGCAGATTTTCAAAAGCGTGAGAGGGAAAGCATGAATTAAATTGGTCGAATTTGGTTGTGTCAGCAAGACAGGGAAATTGAAGTTTAAGTTTCTCACTGTCTTGAAATATTATATCCATTTCCATAAGAATGTGGTACAAAATACAATTGTTTATAATTTTTAAAAATTGTTTCTTGTGTAAGAGTAACATATTCCCGTTTAGATCTGCTTATTTCTGTGATTTTGCTAGCTTTTCCAAACAGTGTTTCAAACAGGGGCGGCTCCTGCTGGGGGGCTGCGGGGCTGCAGCCCCCGCAGATATTACGAAGCACATGTTATAATTTTTTCTCTCCTTCCTGCCGTTCATAGTTCCCTGACGGCCTAACCTTATTTAGTTTCCGTGTACATTGTACAACTGCAATATACGCAATGCGCGAGACTGCAAAATTTGCAGCTCTTTATCTAAAGAGCGTGGCGAGGGGCTGAAATTCCCGTATGTAACATCTGTGTGTTTAAACTTACAAGGTGGGGATACAACTTCACCGGGACTGGTATCTCTGCAGCCCTCTCTTCGAAATATCTTTTCATTGGCTGCCGTTAAAACAAACTTCGTGGCTCGTGATGTCGATCGCCTAGGGGTGGGGTAACTTGTGCAGGGATAAAAAATCTAATGAAGGGAAGCGTCCCTCTCTGAACCCCCACTGCAATTCCCGTTCCCCAAAAGCTTTGGAAGACTGAACGGTGTGTGTGGGGCGGGGGAGGGGGCGGGAGGTCACTCGAATGCATTTCTTGTTTTTCATCGGAGACTGCAGTCCTGCAGCCCTTAGTGCTAAATCCGTTTTCTTTTTTTTTTTTTTTTTTTTTTTTTTTTTTTTTTTTTGATTGGAGGTTTAACGACCACCGTGAGCAACTCAATGGGCTATAAGCAGTCGCCCGTCCCTAATTTAGGGTCACTGGTTCCAGGGAAGGGAGAGAGCCAGTGCCGTAAGACAAACACAACATCCATGCCTCACCGGGATTCGAACCCGGACCCCTCACGGACGAATGATCAGAGGCCAGCGCCTTAGACCACTGCGCCACCGGGGCGGCAAATCCGTTTTCACTTGCTGCCGTAAAAACAGTCCTCGTGGTGACGATCGCCTAGGGGTAAGCTGGACGGGTAGGGCGAGGGTGGTGAATAGAGAAATTTCCCGCTCAGAACCCGTTCTGCGATTCGTCTTAAGCTTTGGGAACATGAAAAAGAAGGGAGGGGGGGTGTCACTCCAATATATTCCTTTCCGTGTTTCTCCGGAGAAGAAATGTTGATTATTTGACATTCGCATTAGCGGTCAGTTTGCTTTTGCTGTTCGAGAGTTCAGTTCGAAACGTTATTGTCCCTTGCGTGTCATCAAATTCTGTAGTTAGTATGGCGCAAACTGTGGAATATCTGAAGCGGATTCAGTTCAGCAATTTGACATTTCAAGAAAAATTAGACTTGAAAAACTTTGGTAGACCGATGACTGATTTGAAAATAACGCAGATAGCACATAGCCGAAACAAAAGTTATCAGAGTAATTTTAACACTAAGATGTACATGGAAAATGACTGGATTTGTGGATGCGGTCTCAAACTCCCTGTTTTGCTTTCCATGTCTGTTGTATGGTGGGGACTCTGTGTGGACCAAAACAGGTGTGAACGACTTAAAAAAACCGTGAAAAAATGAAAAAGCATGAAAATTCTACTAAGCACATAGAAAGTTCGGTGGATTTCGCGATGTTGGGGAGTGTCAATATTGCTACGCAAATGGATAGGGCGTACAAATTGAGCACTGAACTCTACAATAAGGAAGTCGAGAAAAACAGGTCAGTGTTTTCAAAAATTATTGATTGCATCAAATTTTGTGGAAATCACGAGCTTGCACTAAGGGGGCATGATGAAACATCAGAATCCTCTCATTC
This sequence comes from Macrothele yani, assembly GCA_039090855.1. Classification (NCBI taxonomy): domain Eukaryota; kingdom Metazoa; phylum Arthropoda; class Arachnida; order Araneae; family Macrothelidae; genus Macrothele; species Macrothele yani. The sequence continues at coordinate 45,023,003 of CM077024.1, forward strand.
CGGAATATTTCGAGGTTTACTCGATTTTGCTAGTCAGTTAGACCTAACAGTCAGGGAACATTTGGAGAATTCAACAGTCTTCAAGGGCACATCAAAAACAATCCAAAATGAGCTCTTGGATTGTATGTTAGAAATTTCACGCCAACAAATAAAACAGGAAATTGATTCTGCACAGTTTTTATCCATTACGGCAGATGAAACCACAGATGTATCGGAAATAACACAAATAGCAATTGTATTCCGATATGAGTTAGAAGGTTGCGCTGTCGAGCGTTTCTGGGGCTTTTATAATCCTTCTGGGCAGGATGCTGCTTCCATTTCAGGATGTCTTCTAAAAGTGTTGGAAGAAATAATTCCCAATGAATCTCAGAAATTAATAGCACAGAGCTATGATGGTGCAGCTGTGATAAGCGGTGCAACTTCAGGTGTCCAGGCCAGGGTGTGACAGATATATCCTAATGCTTTTTATATTCATTGCTATGCTCATCAGCTAAATTTAGTGATGGAGAAAGCCGCATCACAAAACACTAAAGCCAGGATTTTTTTTTCAAACTTATCTGGAATACCTACATTTTTTTCACGTTCACCACAAAGATTAGCAGCTCTTAACACCGTAGTTGGAAAGAAAATTCCACACTCGGTGACGACCCGTTGGAATTTTAATATTCGTACTGTGAATTCTGTTTTCGAACAACAAATCAATCTATTGGAATGTTTTCGATCACTCAAGGAAAGTAGTACATCTCCAGCAGTTACAATAAATTCTGCAAGTGGGCTTGAACGGCTATTAAAAGATCCGGAATTTAAATTCTGGTTGACATTTTTTCATAATCTTATGCCTCACGTAGACATATTATACCACCAATTGCAGAATCTCGTCAAACGGATGCAGTGAAGACAAAACATTGTGTTTCAGCTTTCATTAACGCTGTGCAGAACATAAGGGCTCATATGCCGACTGACAATACAGACTGTTCTGAGGACGAAACTCCGGATCAGCCTCCCCCTCCAAAAAAGAGACGGGTGGAGCAGAACAACAATATCAGAATAGTTGCCGCAAAAGAAGTATGTGATCTAATTACCACTCAAGCCACTGAACGGTTTAATTTCACAGATCATCTTGAAGCTGCCAAACTTTTTACCTGAAAATTTTGCCAGTTACGCTAAGCAGTTTCCAAACCATGAGATGGACATTGCAGTAAAACGTGTTGGAGTGCTAGAAAAGGAAAAGCTGTATTCGGAGCTCAGCGTGTTGTACAACCGAAGCGATTTCCACAATATTACAAGTGCGATTCAGCTGTTACAGTTCATGCTGAAAAATAATTTGGAAGCATCCTTTTCGGAAACTGTGAAACTTCTTCGCATCTTAATTACTATCTCAATTACCACATCAGAGCCAGAACGTTGCTTCTCGTTCCTCAAGAGAATCAAGAATTTTTTAAGGAACAGTATGGGACAAGATCGACTGACAGCACTTGCAATGTTGTCAATAGAAAAAAACATTATTGCTAGCACCAAGAAATTCAACGAACAAGTTATTGATATGTTTGCTACTCGTCGAGATCGGCGCATGGAATTTATTTACAAGTGACAGGTATGTATGTTATCACTGCTAAAAAAATTTGCAAGCTTTGCTAAAAACTGCTAACATTTTTATTTTGTGTGTATTTTTTGATCCTATGTGGTGCCCTGTTTGGCACCACATAGGATCAAAAAATACACACAAAATAAAAATGTTAGCAGTTTTATATCTCAAACAGAATAACTTTTTTTTCCAAAATTTAGAAACATTCTTTTGTGACCGATAACATTTAAAAATCGTAATGTTTAGGTACAATTAAATTTGCAACATATTTCATAAAGGAAATTAGAAAATTTTTAAGTCACATTGGAACAGGTATTTTAGGTGAAGCCAAAATTATCGGTATGATTGATCCTGAAGCACAATAACAGTTTGTTTGATACGGTAACATTTCAAGTAGTTCTTAAGCCCCCTAGGAGTGATGAAAGTCCTGCATACTCGTATCTTTAAACTTACGTTTCTAAACAGTCTTCGCTTCTTTAAAAGTTCGTTAACATCTAACATGCACTTCGTAAAACATAAATGCCGCCCCGGTGTCACAGTGGTCTAAGGCGTTGGCCTCTGATCATTCGTCCGTAAGGGGTCCGGGTTCGAATCCCGATCAGGCATGGATGTTGTGTTTGTCTTATGGCACTGGCTCTCTCCCTTCCCTGGAACCAGTGACCCTAAATTAGGGACGGGCGACTGCTTATAGCCCATTGAGTTGCTCACGGTGGTCGTTAAACCTAAAAAAAACAACAACATAAATTTACTAATTTAAGCAGTACTGAAGTTTTAATTACGGTGAAATTCCTTTGTGTCATATTTATTAATCAATTAAAAAAAATATATTTTGATCTCCCTATCACTGCAAGTTATTTTTCAATTTTAACGCTAGGAAGTAAATTTTTTATTACTTTAATTAAAATTAAGAACCGTTTAAAAGTTCTTAAAGCACTTGAAGGAAGTCAGAAACTGTTAAATTTGACATTATTGACATTTCCCGCTTGCACTGCAAATTTTCCGGGGCTTCCGCTAAATTGGGAACCTCAACGAACTATAGGGGGCGCTACGCAAACGTAAACAAACTTCTCTAGTACGGGTAACGTCGCACGTGTTTCCATAAAGTCGAATGTTAGAATGGCTGGTTTGTCGCTTTAAATCCTTGAAATAATGAAATTTGTGGACGCTTCCAAAAATTCAAGATGCATTAAAGAAGGGGAAGTGATTGTTAATGTAGGATATATAATTTCTTGTGGAATTAAGAAGGAAGATGGAAGAGAAATTCTCATAGTTTCGCACTGCATTCAGTCCACGGCAATAACGTCGTCGCCTCACTCCATCAGCGGTGTTTTGGATACAAGTAACGGTGAAATTTCTATAAAGTCATTTGAGTGCTCTTGTAAAGCGGTCAGAAGTGGAACGTGTAAGCACTGTGTAGCAGTAATGCTTTACTGTAACAGGTAATTTTTGTTTTTACATTTTCAGGCAAGTGATATAGTAATACCGACAGGGGTGTTCTAATCCGGTTAACTATTAAAAGCTGACATTTCGTTTCACTTGACGTTTCCTAGGACCCATTTTCAATACTGTCAACAATAACATTTGTAATTTTTGAACATTCTGTTCCTAAAAGTGTTTGTGAATTGGTAATTGTTGATCATCATTGAGTTCTGCGTTTTTGAACCGATGACTGTTGACAGAACATTGCAAATCTTGTTCCATAATGAAGTTTAAATTTATATGGATAACAGCAATTATTTGTTTTCAAGATTATGTAGAAATGCGGATTTTTTAATTACTACTATGCAATAAAAACATGCTGCCTTGTTTATTATTCATTCAAAGACGTTGCTAGGTTAGTAGCATTTCACTGGAAGGATCTCAAACGCAAGGCACAAACGTTTATACTAACTTGTGAAAAACATAGCCGAAACCTTGGGAACGACATTGCGGGACACAACAATATGATTTGTTCTTCTTCACGGAATTCTCCATTATACAACTCTCTAATTCCAGAATGAATGCAAAAATACACCAAACTACGACAACTGAACGTAATGAGCGATCTACCAACAGCCAAGCATTGAGCCAAAAACATTACCCGTACTACAGTAATTCTTCCTTTTGCCGCTAGAGGGAGAGCGGACCGCTGAGATTGCCAATATCAGTAAATTACGTAAACCATGTGTTTTTGTTACAAAATATATTCTCGATATTCATTGAGCAGTGGAAAGTTACATAACTGCCAGTATTCCAATACGGAGTGCGCTGAGCCGAGGTAGCTCAGTGGCAGCATGCTCGCCTCCCGACTTGAAGGGTTAGAGTCTCGTTGCCGCTGAAGACCCGTCGTGGTTCGGAAGTGATGTTAAGCCGGCGGTACCGGGGTAATGACTCCTCGTTATAAATAAACCTAACTCCCATCCTCCGATGTTTGGCCCGGGCCGTTTAGCTCTCAGTGTAGCATAAATAATCACCGGTGGGGGTCAGCTAATAATGTTTTATATATATATAATGGAAAATAAACCAGCAAGCAACCGGTGAAAGAAAACATTAAAGTGATTTACTTGCATTTGGAAAATAAGTGTATAAGTGCAAACTGGATATCTTTTGCTTGTTAAACTTTTAATTAATCATCTCTGTTAATGTAAGTATCGGGAGGGGGAAAAGCTGAAGTGTATCTGTGAAATTAAGCTCTAAGCATATAATATTTTTTATTCATTTCAACTGTATCACACAAAAAATTTGGCTGTATGTGTACACAACACAGCAATAAATAACCCTTACCAAAGCACGAACAGAAGCAAAAAAATTATCTTTGAGAAAGATATCCATAAAATTCGGATGCAGCCCCCCCCCTCCCTTATCAACTAGGCACGAGCCACCACTGGTTTCAAATACCTCATCGTTCCTTTTATGGCTCAAAATTTCATAAGTTTTTTTTAATTTGAGTAACACAGTATATGTCTAGTGATTTTTTCTGCAAAATTTCGAATAGATCGGTCGGTGAATCAAATATTTCATTAAATACTATTCCCAAAAATGTAAATTCAAAAGTGTTCATATCATCTAAAAACCCTTGGGCAAGTTGAATTGATTTTTTGTCTGATTGGTCACTATCGGTGAGAAATTCGAATACTTCCTTCAATTTATCCCAATCTTCAACTATTACACTAACTAACTTCGAAGTGGAGGACCATCGAGTTTCTGTTATGGTTGGCATGCCTCTTGCGGTTGTTGATGTGAGTGTATTGTTTTTTCACCACTCAGTGAAGCGATCGCTTTGCTGATTGGTAAAAAAAAAGGAATTACACTGAGGCTTGCAAAAAATATTCGACACTTAGAAATTTTAGAAAAACTCTGCTGTAATACAAGGTTCAAACGATGTACTAAGCGATAACAAAAACAGATTGAGAAGCTTTATGCTTATTTTTTTCTGGAGCCCAGTCAAGTGTCCAGACATTACGCTTGCCCCATCGTAACATTGTCCTATTGACTTGTGTTGATAATCACATTCCAAAATTTTGTATAAAGCTTCTGACATTCTATCTTCACTCACACCATGGAAACCCAAAAAATCGCTCAACCAATACACCTTCCGAATCAACAGATCTTATTATTAAAGAGCACTCGGAAGTTTGGCTATGTCTTCCCATCTACTTGAATATAAAAACATTGAACTACATTTATTTCATTTTTGACGTGATCGTTCATATATTCAGAAATACATTCAATTAATTCGTTTTGAATAGTTTTTGAGTCACCTGTGAAGACATTTTTTATCGTTTCGTATTGATTTTGAATTTTAAAGGACTTCTTGATATCAACAGTGAAAGCAATTCCTTGAATTTCTACGATTTATCGAGTAAATGCCTTCGTCATGGTCACGGAATGCTAGTTCTTGTTTACTCAAATACAGTACTGCATCAATCATTGTCTTCAGGAAAAGTCTATTTAAACGAACGCTTTCGTTGAAATGCATTTTCAAAAGCCTAGCATTCTCCCTCATGGCATCGGCAATGGTGTTCTGCTTCTTTTCAAAATTATTTAGCATTAATTCGCATTTCAGGTGTTCGCTAGAATCACCACGGTTGTAAAGTGACTGTTTTATATTTAAGAAATCTGAAAATTGTCTTTATTCCACAGCGAATTTTATTACTAAAATATAAGCAGGGCCAACAAAGTAATTTTTGTAACACAGAAGGGTTACAAAGCCATTTATATTCAGTAAACCAACAATTTTTAAAATTAATATTGTAAGATTTACCGCTCTTATTGATTTCTCTCTTGGCGACAATTGTCAGTGAATCCGTCGGTCGTCCTTGAAGTAAAATGTCTCTTTTACTTTCATCTTTCCACCGATTGAACGGAGTTTGCAATAAATTACAGACAATGTTGTTCACAGGATACATACTAAAAACTAAAACTATCACTATCAGTTAAACTGTACACGAAACTAAAGTAACTAATGAAGTTTTTAACACACAATCACAAAACACGAAAAACATATCTCTTTCAGAAATTATGTACCAAAACACCGCAAGAAAAAATCCCTAGTGGATTGCAAAGAACCCTTGGCAATCCGCCCCGTTCCACTGCGATCTCTTCGTAAGGTCACGACTCCAGGTGCAGAGCCTTGACGTCTCATGATAAAACACTTCACTTGCCCGGCAGATAGGGGAGGGTGACGTCACAGTTATCATGGCAACTCGAAAGAAAACTGCAGACTTCCAAGCATTCTCATTTCAGCTGTTCACTTGAAGTGTTTTGCGTATAAGGACTTGTATTTCGTATTGAACGCGCATTGTGAAGTGATATCTAATCAAAATTTTGGGTATTTTGGCACTCAATAAAGGCAAAAAAAGAATATATTATACGAAACTATTAAATAAAATCTTATTTCAAATAAAATAGGTGAAGAGGCACTTCGCCTACTTCACCTGAAAAGCCGCCACTGGTATCTGCCTCTCCCTCTACCATTTTTAAGTTGTGCATTTATATTTGCTGGAATTTATATAATTATGTACTTTGCATTTTCCCTGATGGAGGTATGCAAACTGAAAAGACTTTGCAATGCCTTTTGTAGGCCAAAGGTGTGAATACATTAAAAAAAAAATCTTCATTTGGTATATAGATGGGTGAGATTTCTGATTGTCATAGTTAACTCGTACATATAGTGATGCAGAGAGTGCAAACAGCATTCCATGTGGTTATCAGTGTACAAGTTAATTCCTGATGTGCTTTACTGATGCTTTAACGTTCTCATATTATATACCTACATTGATTTATTTAATGTATCAGTGCACTTGTAAACTCAAGAACTGCGAAGTATTGATTCAGAACGTTAAAGCATCAATGCTTTAACAATCTGAATTAATACTTGGCAGTTCTTGAGTTTGCAAGTGCACTGATATATTAAATAAATCTATGTAGGCATATTTAATATGAGAATTCAGTTCAAGATGTTCGACCATTGCTCGACATTCTATTATAAGGAGTTCGGACGTTTCGTAATACAGCATTCGACGTTTCATTAGGAGATATTAGACTATATCTCGACATTTTGGATTACCACATTCGATTATTTCTCTACGTTTAATAATACGCTATTCGACTATAGCTTCACGTTTTATACTACGGCATTCGACTACAGCATGACATTTTATAATACGGCATTCGACCATTACTCGACGTTCCATTATACGTCATTCGACTATTTCTCGACGTACCGTAATCGTTATTCGACGTCAAAAATTCGTGCCACTTTGGTGCAAGAAACGAATTTTTGACGCCCTATTATACTGTCGAAAGATGTGACACGTGGACGGCCTTTGCACTGTTTTACTGCACCGTCATTAGACGTATTTTGCACCTTCGCTCGCAGGAAGTTTCGACGACTTTTGGACTACTTTGTGCTACTTGGCGGATTTCCCAATAGGCCCGGGCGGCAAAATTTAGGGGCGGCAATTTTAGTGGTAGTGCAAATTAATAATTTGTTATAAACCCATGAAACAAAAAATGTAAAATTTAAATAAAAATGGAACAGTTAGTCAGAAAGCTGATGCACACTAGGCTGTTTCCAAATTCTGGTAATCTCCTGTGCGAGAGTGTGTGTGTGTGTGTGTGTGTGGGGGGGGGGGTATTACGTTGTTCTACCGACGTCCGACTCCAATAAAAGTTCTGACCTAGAGAAAGAAAGAGATTTAAGCCTTGCCGTGCCGCCTTGGGAACGTTACCCAAAGGGATTACATCTCTCCTCAGAATGAACACAATGTAGGGGTGCAGCGTGCAGGGGCTGAATTTTTGAATTTTAGCACCGTAAGTTATTTTGCCCCCCCCCACACACACACACATACCTCCGTTAAGCTTATACTTTATCACTGCGCTTTTCTTTTCACGTGCTTCATGACTCCTTAGAAGTTCCAAGAAAAGTTAAGCCCCCCCCACACACACACACACATACCTCCGTTAAGCTTATACTTTATCACTGCGCTTTTCTTTGCACGTGCTTCATGACTCCTTAGAAGTTCCAAGAAAAGTTAAGGGCACGTAGGGGGGTCGGGGGGCAAAAAACATAGTTGGGTCAAAGAATATCTAACACTTAAAGAAGGTCAACTCTCATAGAGATAACGTAAAACAGGTGGCAACAGCGCCACCACATCTTAAGAGATAATATGCTCTGCGGGAAAGTTAACATTCAGGAGCAAAGCACGTTTTAGGGGACTACGGCAGTGAAGTTTTTCTTTGATCCACGATGGTTTCCTTCGATCTGATGACTATTTGCTTAGAGCAGTTTTTTTTGTTGCTGTTGTTGTTTTCTGATATTCCGCCCATCCCTTATTTTGGTGACAAAAATATGCAATAACATTAGTATTACTATTTAAATTAAATTTCAGCAAATATTGCAGTTAGGCGTAAGGATCCGTACAAAATGCAGACATTACCTAGTATTTGGCATTACTGAAAATATTTCTGAAAAACAAAAAAGCCTTAACTAACCCGTTTGGCGTAACAAAACTAACATATCCGATATGCGAAGTGATTATGCTACCGAGAACTTTTATTGGATGCTTTTTTTTTCGGTATTCTATCTAAATCTACTGTTGAAGCTTTAAGTACTAGCTAGATAGTGTTTTTACTGCTGTAGAAAAAGATAGCATTCTTTTCTCGAATAAAATCTGACAATGAGTGATGGAAGGAAAAGACTGAGTGGAGCTCATTTAAAAAAAATAGTTACTGCAAAAAAAGTAACTACGACAATGTCAAAAAATTGATAAACATTTTATTGTTAAACGCGTAAAATCAACTACATCGATCGAAGAAGAAACCTCTGTAGTTGTCGATTCCTTAATTGCTACGGAAAAAGTACGTGAAGAAGAAACTGATCGAAGTGCATGTTCAAATTTAGATCATACAGAGAAGCCTGATGCTTACATTGCTTGCAGCGCGTAAGTGACGATTCTGCAGAATGGAAGATAAATGACGATACCACTGATTTCTTGCTCTCTCAAGCCATAAAACAAAGATGCTGACTTTTCAAGTCCTAAAAGGATTTATAATGACAAAGGCCGTTATTTTACAAGTAACTCATTTAAATGCAAATTAATGAACGGGGAAGTAGTTGAAAGAACCTACCTCGTTTATTCATCCAAAAAGGGAGCTGTGTTTTGCGCTCCATGTCGTCTTTTTGGAGGAACTACTAATTTAGCAATAAGTGGATATACAGACTAGAAAAATGCAAATGCTTGTTTTTCGCAACATGAAAATTCCAAAGAGCATAACGCGTGTGTAATGCAAATGTTAGGTAGAATTAATTTTTTTTTTTTTTTTTTTTTTTTTTTTTTTTTGATTGGAGGTTTAACGACCACCGTGAGCAACTCAACGGGCTATAAGCAGTCGCCCGTCCCTAATTTAGGGTCACTGGTTCCAGGGAAGGGAGAGAGCCAGTGCCGTAAGACAAACACAACATCCATGCCTCACCGGGATTCGAACCCGGACCCCTTACGGACGAATGATCAGAGGCCAGCGCCTTAGACCACTGCGCCACCGAGGCGGCAGAATTAATTCATTGGGTAGAGTTGATTCTCAACTTAAAAAAGAAATAGAGAAGGGAATAATTTATTGGAGAGATGTATTGCAAAGGGCAGTTGCAGTGATTAAGAAACTTTGAAGCCGTGGTTTGCCTTTCAGAGGTAGAGATGAGCGATTTGGTTCGGTTCATAACGGAAACTACATGATGGCACTTGAACTAATAGCACAGTTTGACCCCTTTCTAAGAAACCATATTGCCGGTTATGGTTCCATAGGTACAGGAAAAATATCGTATCTATCATCAGTGATCTGTAACGAGTTCATTCATTTAATGGAAAAATATATCATCACCATAATTGTAGGTGAAGTAAAAAATGCAAAATATTTTCCTATAAGTGTAGATTCAACCCCAGATATTTCCCACTGTGATCAGTTATCGATCGTTTTGCGATACGTGACATAAAAGGGAGTTCCTGTTGAACGTTTTCTGTCTTTTTTTTTTAAATGTTGGCCACAAAGCAGAAGAAATGGAAAATGCTGTTATTGAAATACTGAAATTGCATGATATTGACTTGAAAAACTGTCGAGGGCAAGCGTACGATAACACAAACACATGTCTGGAGCATATCGGTTTGCAAGCAAGAATAAAAAAACTAAACACTTGCGAGTAATATACCATGTTCAGCTCATTCATTAAACGTGGTAGGTGTATGCGCTGCAGAAAGCTGTCAAGACGCTAGCTTTTTTTTTTTTTACTGCAGTGGAGCATTTATGTAGCTTTTTTTCTGCTTCCACACATCGTTGGGAACTGCTGATCATCATCATCATCATTGTCAACCATTATCAATCCACTGCTGGACGAAGGTCTCCCCAAGTTTCCTCCACAACGGTCTGTCTTGTGCCAGTCTCCTCCATGTCACCCCTGCATACTTTCGAATTTCATCCACCCATCTCCCATGTGGTCTTCTTCTGGGTCTTTTCCTGTCCCTTGGAATCCAATCTAAAATTTCGGCTGTCCATCGATGATCTGTCCTTCTGGCAGTATGTCCAGCCCATTGCCATTTCAGGGATTTAACTCTGATCATGATGTCTTCCACTCTTGTCATTTTTCGGATCCACGAGTTCCTCTTCTTATCCCTCCTGGTTACACCAAGCATGCACCTCTCCATGCTTCTTTGAGTTGTCTGCAGCCTTTGTATGTCTCTTTTAGTTAAGGTCCACGTCTCTGCACCATACGTAAGCACTGGAAGGATGCATTGATCAAACACTTTTCTTTTAAGACATAATGGCATATTGCTCTTGAAAATTATGCTGTTTCTTCCAAAAGCTCTCCAGGCAAGTTTTGTACGCCGATTAATTTCTTCATCAATGTGACCCTCACTTGATATCTGCTGTCCAAGATAAACGTACGTGTCTGTTATCTCCAGCTTTTCTCCATCAATCGATAAATCTTCATTTCTTGTAAAAGCATTGAACATCACTTTTGTCTTCTGAAAGTTCATTTTTAATCCCACTTCTTTACTCTTGTCAGCAAGTTCCTGGATCATACTCTGCAGCTCTGATGGGGTAGTTGCAAAAATGACTACGTCATCAGCAAAGCGAAGGTGGGTTAGATAATCTCCATTAATCTTTATTCCCTTGTTTTCCCAGCTCAGCGACTGAAAAACACCCTCCGATGTGGCATTAAAGAGCTTCGGAGATATGGTGTCCCCTTGTCTCACTCCCTTTCCAATTTTTACGTGTGTTGTATTTTCAAACAGCCTAATCTTTGCACTTGCATTTTCATAGATGTTATTAATAATATTAATGTATGCATCTTCAATACCGCAGGTTTTCAGAGCCATTGTAACTGCTGATGGTTTCACCGAATCAAAGGCTTTTTCATAATCGATAAAAGCCATGCACAATGGAAGTTCATATTCCCTCGCTCTTTCAATTAGTTCTCTCAGCACGTGGATATGATCTATTGTGCTGTAGCCACTCCTGAATCCAGCTTGTTCTCTCGGTTGAGCCATGTCCAGTGTTACCTTCAAGCGGTGTGAAAGAACTTTAGTGAAGATTTTATAAACTACTGATAGGAGGCTGATAGGTCTGTAGTTTCCGAGATCCTCAATGTCACCTTTCTTATGTAGCAGGATCATTGTAGCGGTGTTCCAATCCTCAGGAATCTTTCCTTCATTAAGGCATCGAGTGAAAATTTGGGCGAGTACTGTTTCGATTTCTCCACTTGCTTCTTGTATGATGTCTACAGTAATTCCATCTTCTCCTGGAGCTTTTCCTCGCTTCATGTTCTTGATTGCATGTGCAACTTCTGCTGGAAGGACTGGAGGAACTCTGGTACTGGTATCTTTCATGATGTCAGGAGTGCATATATCATCCCTTTCATATAATTTGGAGTAGAAATCTTTCACTCTTGTCAAAATTTCGCCTCTATTTCTTGTTACAGAACCATCTTCTTTTCTCAGTGCCATAATCTGTTTTCTTCCCTTACTGAGATGTCCCTTTGCTATCTTTAGGCTTTGGTTGTTTTCAATTGCTTTCCTCACTAGTTCACAGTTGAATTTCCTTACGTCTTCAGTGATACTTTTTCTTACTGTCTTGCATAGCTCTATATATTCCACTTTGGAAGTCATATCTTCTTTAGTTGTTCTCATCTCTCTTCTTTTTTGCATCAACATTTTGGTTTTTCCTGATAATTTGTTCACATGCAACTTGTTCTTAGACCCAGCCAATTTTGTTGCTGTTTCCATAAGAGCTTTGGTTACTTTTCTGTTAACTTCAGAGATGTCCACTTCTTCCGATGTTAGGCCTTCTAAAGCAGAGAACCTGTTCTTCAGTTCTAACTTGAAGGTATTATGGTGTTTTTTAAGGTTGGTTATGTCAATAGATTTTGTTTGTCTTATGAGCTTGCCACGTTCAAGTTTAGTGTTGAGGTGCATCTTACATCTCACCAATCTATGGTCACTACCTGTGTTGAACTTGTTTAGCACACTGCAGTCTTCTATGACGAATTTTTTGTTACACATAATAAAATCAATTTCACTTGTCGTCCCATTTGGATGTCTCCATGTCCATTTCCTGTGTGGCTTTTTCTTGAAAAAGGAGTTCAAGATGAAAAACCCTTCTGCCTCTGCAAACTCAACGAGAGTATTTCCACGCTGGTTTCTGTTGCCATGACCGAATTTACCTACTGAAGTTTCATTCTGTTGCCGTTGCCCTATTTTTGCATTGAAATCTCCCATAATTATTTTCAAGTGCTGCTTACCTTTATTATTTAGATGACAAATTTCCTCATAAAATTCTTCAATTTCTTCTTCAGGATGACTTGTGGTGGGTGCATAAGTTTGAATAATCTGAGCCTGGTATCTTTTCGAGAGTTGGATAACAAGTCGTGCAGCTCTGTCAGAGGAACTTTCAACTTCTACAACTTTATCCTTCAGTTTCTGCTGATACAAGCCATTAAATCAGACGGTAAAACATTAAAAAAACTTTCTGCTACTCGCTGGGCCTCTCGTTATGACGCATGCCTTACTTTGCGCAAGAATTGGATTGAAGTATTAGACATGTTATCAGCAATAGAAGCCAATAATACAGAGAAACCAACAACCAGAAGTGAAGCAGCAGGGCTGCGACAAAATCTAGTCTCTAGAGTGTGCTTTCATGGTCATATTATGGAACGCTATTCTCGAATGATTTAACACAAGTATAAAATTACAGCGTCAAACAATCGACCTTGCGACAGTTGTCGAACTTTATAATTCACTTTCAGTATTTATCCACTCGCTAAGAGACATGTTCCATGCGTTTGAAGAAAAAGCGTTGGAACTTTCCGATGAAACCGAATACAAACACGATCTGCGGAGGAAAAAAAAAAGAAATCTGTAAGACATGACGAAAGTAGACGTGAGGAAATGAATTTATCAGGAAGAGACAGGTTTCGTATCCAAACATACTTAGTCATAATAGATAGTTTGAGGATCGAAATGGAACGCCGAAGTAAATCTTACAATGTTTTATCAGAGACATTTTCTTTTCTTTTTAATTTAATGCAAATTCCTGTGGAACAGCTGAGAAGTGCAACAGAAAACTTAGTGGCTGTATACAAAGACGATTTAGAAGAACATTTATTAAAAGAATGTCTCCATATTAAAAATTATTTGCTATCACTCGGAGAACAAAAAGTGTCAGCTTTGAGAATGTGTAATTTGTTAAGAGAAAGAAATGTATTCGATTTTTCCAAATATCGACGTGGCTCTTAGAATATTTCTTTGCATTCCCGTAACAAATTGCTCAGCTCAGCGATCTTTTTCTGTTTTAAAAGGAATAAAGAACTCCTTACGATCGAGGATGGAAGAGCATACGATTAATGCTTTTTCAGTCATGACAATAGAGAGCGAGTTGCTGACTTCATTGGACTTTAGTGAGCTCATCGAAGCATTTGCAACAAAAAAATCAAGACGAAAACTGTTGTAAGGTATGTTTCCTTTCTTTTTCAGAACTCCCTTAAAAGTTGTCAATTTGCAAAATTACGATGTGGTTAAAATTTCAAATAATGTAGTGTAGCATTTGTTCGAGAATTATAAAACTTGTCTTGATTTCAAATGCAAAATATGTTTATTACTTTACTGAATTAAAAGAAAAATGGGGAAAAGAATGGTATGTATCAAAACTAGAAACAAAATCATAGTGTTTAAGAGATAAAGGGTCAATTAGTTTTCGAGTTGCAACAATCGGTGTCCGTGCTGACGAGCGAAAACTGTTGCAAACAAACGTCCGGATTTGCGCTGTCACCAGGTGTGGTTGAAGAGGTGGTGCAGAGGGAGAGGGCGCGACACAATGCACAGTGGCATCCAAGTTCTTCTGAAGTCACGGAAAAAATCGTTTATGAAAAAAAATACGCATTCATAAAATATTAGTAGAGTATATTCCCTATTTAATTAGCTCATAAGTTTTTTTTTTTTTTTTTTTGATTGGTGGTTTAGCGACCACCGTGAGCAACTCAATGGGCTATAAGCAGTCGCCCGTCCCTAATTTAGGGTCACTGGTTCCAGGGAAGGGAGAGAGCCAGTGCCGTAAGACAAACACAACATCCATGCCTGACCGGGATTCGAACCCGGATCCCTTACGGACGAATGATCATAGGCTAGCGCCTTAGTCCACTGCGCCACCTGGCGGCAGCTCATAAGTTAACATACCAGCCAGGTTTTACGGTTTACCCGTAAAATTTACGGAAATGTGACTTGTTTTACGGGCAAAATGTTAATTTTACGCATTTGGTGATTCTCCGAGATTTTTTTCTTTTTCTGATGATTTTGCACCCACTATTAAAACTTTTTTTTTTTTAAAGTTAATCCATTCAAAGTAAAGTGCCGATGCAAGTTACGAATAAGTTTTCAGTTACATGTGTTTATTTGGGAACATTTTGCTGCAGTTTTCCCACGTTTTAGGTTATTGTTTTGCCTTTTTCAGGGTTCGTACTCTTTTTGGGGGAAAAAATTCAAGGACTTTCCAGGCCTTTTCCAGGCCATATACAAAAATTCCAGGATGATTATTACGCTTTACAATATCATGCTCAAATTATTTTTTAAAAGCAATTTCAGTTTTAAGTAATAAAAATGATGAAAGATGCAAATGAATGAGTGTGCTTTTTTACCCATTACATTTCTTTTTAATGTTTTTAATTGCCGAATTACCCAATAATGCTAAATTGAATCATGATGCAATAACCACAAGGCTACTATTCAGAAAATCCTTTCCCTCAATCAGAAAATGATTAATTCAATCAGTCATTTTAGCTGCATCACTATACTGCACTATCTTCCATGTAATCAGACTATTATTGATAACAACTGAAATTATTATAAAATAAAGTGAGGGCAGATTCAGAATTTAAGAATGGGGAGGGCGCACGTCTAACAGAGGACTGGTAAAAAAATCTCTGAGATTTATTTCCTCCAAAAAAACACGGTGGTAAAACATGGAGGACCCATAAGGGGGAGATGGGGTGCTTGCCTCTCAGAGTACATCACAAACAGCAGTTCTGAAGTACTGCTGTGTGGATCACTGAAAAGTTCGAGCAAATGTAAGACAAAACGTGGAGTTGCAAATCCATAAGTGAAAAAGTGTGATGTCTGAAAACAAGAAACGTGAGACAAAGCAAAGCACTTATCTACTTACTCAACCCCCCCCCTTTTTTTTTTGAAATGGGGCATGTGCCTGTTATGCCCACAGGTGGATTCTAGCTCTGATAAAAAGTGTTTCCATACATGGGAATGATTTTTTTTTTCTTTTTAACATTCCCAATAACTGCCACTGGTGGCTGCATATTGGGATGTGACTTTTGAAGGCAATGAAAATCTTATTACTAGACAGAATATGTTCCAGACTTGAGGAAAATTTCCCTCAATTGTAGTACAGTTATGTTAAATCAAAAAGCATAAGCCACGGAATCACTATGCACCTCAAGAAATGATTCGGGAGTGGACGATCATAGAAAGGTGAACCAATAGAGTTTAAAACAGAAAGTGTAATTTTAGGAACATGGCGACAAATTTCAAATAAGTTTCATCATAGAAGTCAGAAAGTCCTGGCCCACCACCCAACCCAAAAGAATCTAACCACCTTTATGTCTACCAGTACACTTGCCTCATATTACTTTCCAAAAATTATTTTTCATATCAAACAAGATTGCCTCAATTTACTTATATTTTTTTAAATCAAAATCACTGCTAAACTAAATTTATGAAGTGCTACCCCAAAATGTGGAACTAGCTAAACTATTTATAAAAACCTTAAACATAAAACAATTTCAGTTTTTTATTGGTATAAATTAGGATATTCTTAAGTATTTTACATAAATGAAAAATGATGAGCATAAGGAATCTCTACCTCCAGTTAAGCTTCAATCATAACCAGAATCAGAATAACCACTTTTGGTTCAACTCCCATAACATAAGACATCTTAATTATATGAATTAAGTTTTTAAAAGCTTTTTTTTTAAAAATTGAAGTTTGTCAGTTATATAAACCAAAATCTGATCAATGCATTAAGGACAATTGATTGAATTGTTTTGGCCACAAATTCATAGTAAAATGTACAGCAAAAATATGTTTTAGGAGCCCATGAGTATTTACTGTACAAGTATATATAAGGTTTTATATTACTTACCAAAGTTTTAGTCCAATAAGAAGCCCAATTGTGGAAGTTAGTTGCAGAAAGTTATAAGTTTTTGGAACAGAAGAGTTCATTAGTCTATTTACATGAACTTCATATGAAAAACACTAAATAATTATGAAGATATAAGATCAAAACTGGTTTGAAGTTCAACATGCTTCAAAGAAAAAAAAAGTTCATTTCTATTGTAAATTGTACAAATATAAAAATTTTATGTTTTAGTATTAATTCTCTATATGCTTGGAAGATACCACAAATATGGAGTATCAATGGATGGTTATACAGATTTAAGATTGCTGACTTTGGTTTCAAGTTCCATATCCATTTTTTTAAGTACTGCTCTTTTCTCATGAGCAGTTTTTCTAAAGCCATTAGATTTTACAATGTATGTAATGTTATTTGTAGTTTCAGCTTTTAAAGCTAAATCATCAGCAGAGTTAAGTAATTCTTTGACTTCTCCTTCAATGAGTTTCCTTTTCTTTTTTATGCTATCAATTTCATCTAAAATAGCTTTCCTTTTTCCACATATGGCTGCTTTTTCCTTTTCTTTGGACTTATCATCCAAATAATGTATGTATTTTTGCCTTGCAGCTCCAACTGATAACAGAAGGGATTTTGAGATATTTACCTTATCAATACCACCTACATAGGATATATGATCATAAATAATTCTCTGTGCTACAATTGACTCCTCTCTCATGTTTTCTACAATGAGCTCCTTATTGACTGAGAAACCCCTCTCAACAGAAGCTTGCCCATGTGACAACAGTAAAAGAAGTTTCACAACTTTCCACAGTTCACTAAAAGCTTTAGTAGAAGACATGTACTCATACAATAATGTGTCTACTCTTTGTTGTTTATCTTCTGGATCAAAGTTTATGAATGAAGATTTTACTGCTGCAACACTGGTCACAAATTCCTTAAACTGCCATATTACACCATCACATAATTCTGGTTGTATTCTATGAGCATCAACAAGAAGTATGAGAATGGATGTTAGATTCTTAATACAAGTCTCACTATTTTTTGACATCAACGAGGATCTAAACACTTCATGTGGCGAACAAGGGAGTACTTAAGTGGATTTTTTTCCAATAGCTTCACAACTAGCTTTTGCAAAAATATTCGGCATTCCATTCTAAACTCCATAAGTTTACGTTCACTAATGTTCTTAGCACTTAATTCTTTCAATACCTTCTCTGTTTGAAACCCAACATCAATTTCTTTATAGTGACAACACTGAGATGCATCTGTAAGGTCTACTTGTAACAGCTTTAAGGCAGAGTTAGCTTCTGCCATTACGGTTCTTTTAACAAAGCGATTCATCATATTTCTTAGCATCTTTTCAAGATCTGTGGCCATAAAAGGCATCATTGGCTTATCTGACTGATATGCCTTGAGAAATGGTACCAGCTGTTTTGAAACTGAATTGAAGAAATGCAGTTTAGCCAAAACAAAAGGATCTTTAGTGAAAAGTTTTGATAGCATCAAATGATACAGTGTGTGGATTCTTGATGCACTTCTTTTCAACTTGGTTAACATAATTTTCAATGTCTGCCCAAATGCTCGCTCGCAGGCAGGAGTATTTTCTAGCCACCTGTGTGGGCAGAATTTTAATGGCATCTTACTGGCTAAAATTATTTTAGAAAAATCTTCCCTCCTTGCAGGTGAATCTTTAAAAAGTCTAAATAATGATGAAAGCAACTTTTGAATTTCCCACCCTGTTGCTGAGGCTCCATGTCGAAAGGCATTGTTTACAATATGAAGTTCACAGCTCCCTGTGTTTAGGAGTTGGACATTTGAGTCGGCACTAAGTGTTGATTGCAGCATATCAAAAAACTTCCAATTAACATTGGGTCCATCCATTGATAACTGCACAATGTTACACAGTGGGAGGCACGCCATGCATTCAAGAAATTTTTCCATCATTATGTCTGCACTAGCATGACCCAAAAAAACTGATGACAAATATCTGGTTGAAACTGTTCCTTTTCCCCATAAACGAACATGTATATCCATTTGTTTTGACTGACTAAACTTGTTTAAACTTTCGTCAAACAAAATCACAAAATTTTCATTTTCAGTCTTGACTTCCTGAACCAACACTGATTTAAAGTGAGGTGCCAAACCAAAGCAACAAATGTAGGAACATTTTTTTCGCCACAGCTGAAGTTTCCAGCAATTCTGCTGTCAGAAAACATTAGGCGGAATAAAACATCATTACCTGCACAAGACCTGTAAGAGTAATGGGATTTAACCACTTTCAAACACCACAATGCTTCTGCTTTAATGGTTGCAATTTTTTCAAGAGGAATATGCAGAGGATTAGATGTGGATGAAATAGGCTGTACTTGTTTATCACTTGATACACATAGCAATTTATCAACAGTTAGCGGAACATTTTTACAGCTTTCTGTCAACATACTATGTTTTTTTCCTTTCATGTGGCTTCTTAAAGCGGATTCCCCCATATTCGAAACATCTATTATTTTAATGCATAAAATGCATTTTGCAACATGGCAATTGCTTTCATCTTTTTTAATCCATCCAGCATATTTAGGATTTATTAGCCAAAGATCACTAAAAGTACACTTACCCATATTTAATGGGGAGGGGGAGATGAAAAAAATGGGTAAATCAACTGAAACAGTAAATGAAAACCAAAAAAATATCTAAGATCAGGAACCACACTGAATTTGAATGACTGTCTGACACAAAGGAAAGCACACAACTAAAAATTGAGAATTTCCTCTGAGTAAGGGGCTACACATGTGACCAATTACTATAGGCCAGATTTTAAGTAATTAAAGAAGAGGGGGTCTTACTGCTATGTTCTTTCCTGCTCCCCCAGCTTTGTCCTTTAGGCAGCCTGGGTTGCAAATGCTTTGGCATTGATTTAGTCTTCATTCAAAACAAGGAAACAACACTTAGTGAAGTTACTGTTTTATGACCTGTCTGCCAATCAGTAGACAGAGTGTTGTGCTAAAAGACTGTTACAAAGCATCACCTCTTACAGCTGGGCTCCAAACCAGAGGAAAGGAAATGTTAACAAACACTTAGTGCCTGAGGGAAGCAAAACTTTGTACTGGGTCTCCTCCTCCAAGTCTCAAATCTTTCATACTTACCCAGCTGGAGAGTGGACGTAGGGCTTCAAGCTTGGAGAATGAATACTGCTCTTATATCTATGCCTTTGAATTT
Source organism: Macrothele yani (assembly GCA_039090855.1). Taxonomy (NCBI): domain Eukaryota; kingdom Metazoa; phylum Arthropoda; class Arachnida; order Araneae; family Macrothelidae; genus Macrothele; species Macrothele yani. Next base: position 45,042,967 of record CM077024.1, read on the forward strand.
AATTTCGACCATTTTCAACAGGGTAGGTTCCTAGGTTGTACCTAACAGCATACTAAAATTGCGCCAAAATCCAACCCCTTTTACGTGAATTATCGTACGGACAAATGGAAAAAACCAAAGCATAAACGTTTCTGCAACCTACAGTTCGAAAGGGTTAGTAATTTCTAAAATAAAAACATAACGAACAGCGTGAAAACTAGCTCATACACAGAATATTTGAAACTACAGTATGCGCTCTCAATTATTAGGGATGATAGGGGGGAAGGGAATAGAACTGTCCATAATTAGCATGTTCTCGTTGCGCTTAGCACTGCTGAATTCCGTCAGACCCCCAATGGTCAAATGATTGAAATGTGCTGATGTTCATGGAATGAAATGGTTGATCAGCTATGATAACCGCATAAAAGTTCGAAGGGGGAGGAGGGGGGCGATTTTTTTTACTTTATGCAACATTCTACATTACTCCAGTATTTATCTTGTCATCATCAACAATAGCAATGTAACTACCACTTACGATCGCGGATATCGGCCAACTGAAAATCTGCCATACAACTAAGGGATACAACACACAGGTATCCTGTTACAACGTATTGTAATTGAAAAAAAAAAAAAAAGGTTTCAGAAATTAAAATCGAAAAAAAAAAAAACTTTCAGAAATTAATATCATCAAGTCATGGTGTTTCAAAAATCCGCTTTCCTTTATAATGTTTAAAAACATGTAATGTTTTTTCTTTTTTATCTGTCGTGTATAATAAAAGTGGGTTGATTTTTTTATGGAATCAGACGTCCATATGTCTGATTGTCTTCGTCTGAGTTCACACGTTAGCTACTGTGTACAAGTAGACCTATTTTTTCAGCTCAAAAATATGTAGTTTTGTATGTATTCACAGTATAACTCATTCCGTATTCCCACAGAACAAAATTCAGCAGATACAAATGAAGAACATCAAGACCCAATCAACACCATGTTTCCGATTGTCTGCTGTTTATATTCAAGAAATGCGAATATGGATCAATGGTGAATGCAGCAACTATGGTTTTTTATTTATTACCAAGAAAAAAAAAAAAGGAGCCTGAAAGCTGTAAAGCTGAAACGGATATTTCTCCCCCTCCCGAAAACATTCCGATTAAGTTCAAACAGCAGGAGCACGCGTCCACGCACACTCAACCTCTGGAATGTCCTTCTTTTCATTTGGCACATCGCCATGAATCACCACCTGCAGCTCACTGAAGTGTCTTCCTCCTTCACCCTAACTATAGGAGAAAACCTAAAAAAAAAAAAAAAAAGCTGCCCAATTTTCGACAAAATGACCAAATTTACGTCATAACGTTGCAATTTACTAAAATACGTTTATCTGCTGAATTTCGCCTAAATCCATTGAAAACTTTTTAATTATAGATTTTTTTATTAAAACAGTAACTCAGACATCTGAATAAAAATGTATGTTTGTAATTAAAATAGAGTCCATATCATCACAGAAACAAAATTTAAGGATCGCTCTGTTTAAATAAACCATGGCATCTAAAAAAAAATAATTTGCTTGCTTTTCCCGTAATTTATAATTGCCGTTTCTTTTTTTTCAATCCGATTTTGCAACGGAGGATTTTTTTTTTTTTTTTTTTTTGCATCTGCTAAAGTTTCAAACGGAATTTGCACTAGAACTTTATTGTGCTGTATTTTAACCACTGTAAACATTTTACTGTTATTTTCAAAATTCCGGAAAATGGATTTCTGAAAATATCTCTTAGTCCTTTTGAGCCGTGGAAGTGATAAACAGGTGCTTGCTTTCTTCCTAACCAAGGGCTTCGGATCAGCGCTCCCAGCTGTCATCAACCGTTGCTATGGTAACACACTTTCTGCTCAAGGCTCACTGTCTAAGAGGCACACATAATAAAAATTTCCAATGCTAACTTTTTAAGTTTTAAACCGATTCAAATGGAATTTTGGGAGTGAGCTTCTGTAATCCAATTATAGTAAATGTAAAAATTTCAGCCACTTTTGTGAAAAATTCGCAAAGATAGTTTTCTTATTTTTTATCATAAGTAGCCAAAGTCTCTTGAGGGGTGGGCCGGAAGCAAGCGTCTTAATGCAATAAACAAGGAGCAAATGAATGTGTTGTTCAGGCATACTCTTCACTGGTGGGTGCGATCTGACTTGGTAAACACGCGACCCCCTTGCAAATGCTAAATGTCTCTTCTTTCCCCTTCTGTTGTTCTCAGTAGTTGTCGGACGGACATCAAGCTCAGGGCTAGAGAATGCATCAAGCTCTCCTTCCCTAACAGACCTGCTAGTAATCATCCAATTTTATTGCACTGGAAGTAGTGCTTCCCCCCCCCCCCCCAGCCAAATTAGGATTTGGGCACATCCAAAACACCACTGTTGCTGGCGGTTTCTTTGAGAACAGAGGAGAGGAACTTAAAAAAATGAAGGGGTAACAGTCAGTAACACGATTTCCTAAAAGGGCATTTTTTTTAAGCACTAATTTCAAATTTCAAGGCTTTTCAAGACAGCATTAAAAAAAATACCGTTTTTCCAGGATATTCCTTGAAAACGTAATCATGATTTTCCAGGACTTTCCAGGTTTTCAAGCACGCGTGCGCACCCTGCTTTTTTCAAACGCTAGAACACCAACCAGCTGGGCTTATTTAACCTTGGGCTTGGTTTTCTCCCTATCTCGCGCGAGCGCTGTCCTGTCCTGTCCTGTCCTGTCCCGTCCCGTCCCGTCCCCTTCTTTTCAGATAATGCATTGTTTGTCTCCTGGGTCGCAACTTCTCAGCAGTCCAGCGGGGGCGGGGTCTTGCATTTTTTTTTTTTGATTGGAGGTTTAACGACCACCGTGAGCAACTCAATGGGCTATAAGCAGTCGCCCGTCCCTAATTTAGGGTCACTGGTTCCAGGGAAGGGAGAGAGCCAGTGCCGTAAGACAAACACAACATCCATGCCTGACCGGGATTCGAACCCGGGCCCCTTACGGACGAACGATCAGAGGCCAGCGCCTTAGACCACTGCGCCACCGGGGCGGCGGGTCTTGCATTGGAGCAGGTGTCTTTATTACTCCCAGTCTGAGTTTCTACGCTAACTCAGAACGTAGTTATCGTAGAAAAAAAATCCAAACGGATTTTAAATCTGTGGAATTTTTAAGCCCAGGTTGATACCAAACATGACGAAATTAAGCAAAAACTGCTAGTTTTGTGAAATTAAAAATGCATTGGGGCATGGTTTCGTAACTTCTCTGGCAATAAATCTGACCTAACGAAAGAATGCTACAGTACCATAGGAGGAAGTTAAAAAAAAAAGTAAGTACAATGTTCATTCAAGCCAGTGCTGCTCCAGCAATGATATATTTTGTTGGTCCGTTAGTCAGTAGATGTTCTACGCTTTTCAACCGTGCTTTGTTCATTTTTTTTTATGAGCTTCTAAATTTCCTTTTGGTTGTGGTGGATTAGATGCATAAAAGTTACATATCAATGTAGACATCAGATTCTTTATTTTAAAGATGAGAAGGGGCGGCATATTTGTCTGGGCTTAGTGGCGGCAAAGCCTTAAATCAGTCCCTGCTAATATCTAAACACCTGAGTTTGAGAGTAGAAGTCGGTCTGCCGCCCTAATTAATGCAATAAATGTACAGCCCCCGAAACTGAAGTCCCCGAGAACATCAAGTGTTGTCCGTGAGCATGCGCAGTAAGACTCAATCTAGAGACGCTATAGCTCAAGTAGGAGCATTCGCAGTTCACATGGCAGCTTATCAGGATTTAAGCGATTTCGAACGGGGTATTATAGTCAGCGCCCGGTAGATGGGCACACCATCTCACAAATGACCACTAAATTTAGATTTGCGTGGTTAACAATTTCAAGGGTGCACCTGGACTACACAAACTCTGAGGGGGAATCCAGAGTGCTAGAACGGTGTAGAAAAGCCTTGGGCGATCGTAGACAGTGGCGTCTGCAGCGTTGTATTCAGCTTTTTTCCCAGGGGGTGGCAATTACAAATTTCGAGGGCGCTTAAACTTGTTGACTGATTAATTCCAGCTGTGGACATAATTGGGTTCTGCTGTAGTTTTGCTAGTGGTTAAATTTGGAGGTCTTGGGGAGATGTAAATATTACTTTTAGTGTTGTTGTCATCAGGTCTTATATTTCAATTTAAATCAAGCAACTTCCTGTCGTTTTTTTTATATACATATATAAAAGAGAAAAGTCATTTGAAAGTGCCATTCTACATGTGTTAATGCAGTATTATATATCCTTATAAAGTTGGTACTGCTATCCAGTGGCGTAGCCTAGGTCTTGTACAAGGGGACGCTGAAATAATGTAGTTAAAATCGAAATGTAACCTTTTATTTTGAAATTCTGTACTGTCCTAAAAGGGAGTACACAAAAAACATTTATACAAAATACCATATGATAAATATCATGAAATGTCATTTGGTCTTAATTTTGAGCATAGAGGTTCTTTTTAAGTTAATGTACAAAATTTGTGAAATGCAGAATTTTGATAGGTGTTTATATTGAATATACAGCTTTGAATTTCAAATTTCACCTACATATACTGTATACATACAAAGGCTACTAGCATTATAATTTGAGATAATGAAAGAAAAAAAAATCAATATTCCTACCATTTTTGTAAGTACCGTGTTTCCTTAAACTTTGTATATCAGCTCTATTCTTCGTTTTTTCTTTTCAGCAAACACGTCAATACACCTATCAAGAAACACAGGATCACTTGAAAGCTCTCGAAGTAAAGCCATTTCAATAGCTAATGAGCTGAAGCGACTTAGACGGTCATTTGTCATAGTTTCTAAGGAAAGTTTTAACGCGCTTTAAAGTACTCATGTTTCTCTCACTACTTGCAGTTGTTGCTGGTAATGTGAGAATTAGACGAAGTAGTTTGGTTACCTCTTCGTAAATACCGTCCAAACCATTTGCTACTAAATACTTCAACAAATCTGTAGGTTGCAAAGCTTTCTTGTCATCTTCATAGATATTGACTAGCTCATTTTGCAGTTTATCTTTCGAAAACAAAGTTGTAATTTTCAAACAAGTTATTCAGAGCCACAACAGGAAACATTTTTCGATATTCCGTGAACTTCTGTTCATTCACGAGTTCTGTGAATTGCAAGTTAACAAAATCTTTAAATCTCTCCTTCATTTCAACAATTTGAGAATCAAGTATTTCGTAGCACACCTGAGTCACACTCTTTTTCTCGCTTTCCCCAAACTGCAAGTTCTCATTGAACTCCTTACTTTTTTAACACAATTATCAATGAAATCGTCATTCTTTCTAATATTTTCTAACTGCTGAATGATTTGACGAATCTCATTATGACATGAAACAATACTAACTGAGATTGACTGAAGTAATTTCATCAAGGGTTCAATATAAACAAAGCAGGCGTCATAAACACACAGAAGAAAAACAAAAATCGAACTATCCAAATGTCTTTTCAACCCAATGGCAGAGTTTATAGAATCACAGTCCCACTGCGAAGTTTCGTCCTCGATAATGCTAGAAATGGCCCTGTAAAGTTCATGAAAATGATTTTTAATTGTCTGAATTGCGCTTGAGTGGAAGTTCCAGCGAGTACTGCTTGCTTGTGGAAGCTTAAAACCTTGTTCTGTCAGAACAGTTCGCTTGGATGTTAGCTAAAAAAAAACTGTGAAAAGCAGTCAGCGCATCACGAGCAGTTTCACTTTTTAAATATTTTTTGAACCATGCAAGAGCACGACATTCAACTGATGTGCATAACAATGTATAAAAAGTGCATTTAGACAAAACTTTCTAACTAGGTACTGAACTCCCCCTGCTCGACCAGCCATAACCGAAGCTCCGCCATAGGTCTGACTAATGACTTTCTCTGTGACGTTCCAGTCGTTTAAAACTTTGTGAATTACGCCTGCTAAGCCTTCAGCTGTTTTGTCTCTTGAAACATCGTAAAATCCAAGAAATCTCTCCTCAATCCTGTCAACACAATATCTTAATATCACAGTCATCTGCAAGATACGTCAAGTGTTTCATCAGTTGTACAGAAACAAAGTGGTTTCTTTCATTTCAGATTTAATGGTTTCATTTAATACAGTCGTGATAACTTCAATCAAATCATTCTGTATGTCAGGTGATGTTCCTTTGAATGAAGATGACTAAATGCTCTCGGATGGTTGATTCGTTCAAAGCCAATAGCTCTAAAAGTTCTAAGTAATTTCCTTTGTTGACTGAATCTGCACCTCCCTTATCCCCTCGAAATGCCAATTCTTGTTTTGCAAGGAATATAATTGACTGGATAATTCTTTTAAGAACTTATAACGAAGTAAATTTCTCCGTCATTTTTGGTCCACGCCGGGAATCGAACCCCTTATTCCGGAACAAGTCGCTCTACCAACTGAGCTACGCGGACGTTCGTTTTGCTGCTGTCTTTATGTCGTGTGCGTCCTGCGGGGCAGGCACGTCACATCTCCCCCTCCCCCGAAAGAGGGCCGGGGGCATGGCCCACGGGTCCACCGTGACCATGAATCGTTGCAGGCAGCCATCCGCTGTAGAACAACGTGCATTTGAGAACTCCCAGTCAATCTGGTGTGTGGAATGCAACGTCACACATTTATTTTTCGAAGCGCTGAAGTGATTCTCTGATATTTGTCTCGCGGTGTGTCACACCATTGCGAGATCTTTAACGGCCGGGTCATCAGGGAAGTTCGGGCGCCATTATAACGTAGAATTCTCCGTCATTTTTGGTCCACCCCGGGAATCGAACCAGAGTCCACTTATTCCGGAACAAGTCGTTCAACCAACTGAGCAACGCGGACGTTCGTTCTTACTGCTATCTGCCTTTATGTCGTGTGCGTCCTGCGGGGCAGGCAAGTCACAAACTTCTGTTATTTGCGACTTGTTGATTATGTTTCACGGCTTGAGTGCGTGCTGCTTCTGATAAAACATGCTCTATACGAATTTTTTCAAGCAAAACGAAAGACTCCACATGTTGCAAATGTCCTCTTGAAGAGGCATGTTTATTTGCTTTTTTGATGAAATTGCTCAAGTCTGAAATGCCATTAATGCACCATTCGTTGTCTTTCGCTCCAAATGGTAAGCAAACGTAGCAAAACATTTTTTGTTTTCTACTACACCTAGTAGTCCATTTGTATCTATCATACCACGAAGACTGCCAAGTACGAGTACTACCTTTACTTGTTTGCTTAATGTTCAAGTATGGCGTAGGTCTTTTTTTAAATAGCACCGTTTCTCCAACGTAACACTACAGCTGGGAGTTCTTTTGCAAGTAATCAATGAAATCCTCGTCCAACATGCGTTCCCCATCAGTCATTTTTTCACAGTAAAAATATTATAAAACAACACTGAACACAAAAAACCACGCTGAACAGAGAATTTCTGCATACCAACGCTCGCTAAAAACTCGTCCTCCTCGAATACGCTGGCGTTTCCCGTCGCAAACAAACGGGAGTGATCACCCTTCGCGAGCATGCGCAGTCACACGAATTTGACCCTGGGCTCGGTTTTCCTCAAGGTCATCAGACCCTAGATTGGCCGAGCGTTTGCATTTAGGAGAAAACCACTTTACATCAGACAAGCAAAAGAGAGAGGGAACTGCGCATTTGCTATTATGGGAAAATAAATGCTAATATAGTGTTTTCCTGCTACTTTTTGTTAAGAATAACATTTAAAATTGCGGAAGGAAATGTAATGGAATAATACACTCTTGCAAGGAAAGGCACTATTCACCGATTTTTCAAGGGACGCTGAGCGCACCCTCAGCTACGCCACTGCTGCTATCTTAAACACGAGCGACCTCTCAGACCAGTATTTCTTAAATATAATTTAACTTTCTATTTGTGTAGTAATTTTACATTCTTAAGTTAGCCTGTGCATTGCATTTAAGAGTATAGGTGCCATGTAGTTCAAATTTTTCTTAGAGACAGGTTATCATGATTTTAGTGTTTTGGCGAATTTGGGTGTACAACTATCAGTGTGGGCTAGTTCACAATATCAGCCAGTATATTTGAAAACCGATTTTCATGAGGGGAAGTCATTACATGGGCATGCCTGCTGACTAGGGTGTTTATATAGTGTTGGCTTTGCTGATGCCTGGATACTTGTTTGGATTCTTCGATAGGTGGTTTTCTGAGATAAGGATATTGATGTGTTTTCTAGTAGATAATGGCATTTCTTGATGTCCTTTTTTTTCTTGGGACTGGTGTTCTTGCATGCTCCGGATGTGAGATACTAGTGTCGAAAAGGTGATTTTGAATCAATTGGGGGATTGATTTCAGGATAAAAATAAACTGAATAGCACGAAAACCCACAAGATGCGATTTAGTGCAAGCTCGCCAAATCCGCACCCCTGTATGCCAGGTAGTCCCTTGGTGGTTCTTTTGTGCGGGGCGAGTTCAGGTGTAAAGTTCCCAAGGTGTTCATGAAAGAAAACAGTACAGGATAGTAAGCCAAACTTTACTCCCATTTTGACGTATAGGCCTGAGTGGATTCACGATCCATTCTCACCTTCAGCCTAAACAATGATATTCTTTCAGAGTGAATTTTTGTTTTTCGAAGAAAGTGGATACGATTAAATGAGATGTGTGTATAGCCAGTGCCTGAGTTGTCAACTACATGGGTCTATTAAATTGGCAAAAACTTACATAGCGTATTTTTTAAAATTAGGATTAAGTTGTTTATGAATTGCCTGCCAGGAAAGTTGCAGTTTAAAATTTTGTTAAACGGTAAGGATGCCGATAAATATGAGTTTCAAGTTCAGGAGTGTTGTGAATTAGTGTTTGCCTTTGATTTGCATTATGAGGTATTGAGTATTCAGAGCAAGCTTATGTTAGGAAGGTTATTTGAATTTCATGATGATAGTGTGAATTTTAATTTTTTTTGTCAGCGTTGCAAGTTAATGATAAATTTTGAATTACGTTAGTAAGATATCAAGTGCAGTATGTTTGGTGTAGTGTCTAGAAGTTATTTTGTATCAGTTAATGTTAGTGTTCAGTGCTGTGTTATTTTAAGGCAAATTTTCCTGGGAGTGTAGAACTGTTTACTAATGTAACTTTTGGTTATTCGTAAATCCTTGCTCAGTTATTGTAATTTTTAAATTTAAGGTTGGCAAGGAAAACTGGTTTGAGAGGGTGGCTCTGAAAGGTAAAATGCATCTGTATTGTATACATATTAAACTCTAACATTATAGCCAAAAGAGAGAAAAATTGCACTTCAGTTGTCAAAACTTATCCACAGTGTTTATGTTATGTTCCATACGTCGTGTTTTTATGTGTTTTTGCAAATCACGATTTTTGGGTAAAATGTGTCTCAGATCACCCGAGAGGGATAAATTTGATTCTTATCATAGTAGTGTTGTGCAAAAGAATAAATATTGCTGTAATAGCTAGATTTGAGTTTAAGTGAGATTACTGCCTGTAAAAGTGGCCAATGTTAAATTCAGGGTAACAAACATGTATTATTAGCTGGCAGAAATATGTGTTCTTCCTTTTCTGAATTATAAAAATACATCAAGTGTGTGTCATCTGATTTCCCCCCTTTTTATAAAACCTAGTTGCCAAAGTTAGAAATTTCAAAAATGTGAAAAGCTGTGTTCGAACAGAAAAAATTTGTTGACTTGGGTATTCTTCAACTTCTTGAAACACTTTTTTTTTTTTTTTTTTTGTTTGTTTGTTGGTTACGTTTTCCAAATAAATGTGGGCCAAGTGGCCTTTCAAAAACTCAAACTTTGTGCAGTGGAACAAATATGTTTACCACTTGATTTTCATCCCAGGTCTCATGCACTCCCTCCTTAGCTTGACTAAGGGCAGAAAAGTAACCTGGAATTATTTTTTTTTACCGATTTAACCATACATTTAGTCCTAACCACTTTGTCTAACCTTCACTGCCTCCAAAAGTTATTTACACGTGTACAATGTCTACCTTTGAGTATTTAGTTACACACATTGGTACACATGTAAAAATAAATACCTTTTTCCACATGCAGGTTTCTCAATTCAGCAATAAACGCAAACACAAATCTATTATAACTTTTGGGTAACAAAACTCAGTGTTGCATTTTTTGTATTTATTATGGCCTTAGAAGGAATTTTTCTTTTTGTTTCTAAATGCATCTACCCATCTCCCATATAGTAATTTTTCCAAAATTTCAATATTCACCTTTAGTTTAATATTTGCATAAAAATTTCCCTAAATATCCAAACAAACACGCATTTTAAAATTTTCACCATAACACCAGCATTGAAGACAAACCATGCAGTGGGAGACCAGCATCTGCGACCACTGACCCGAATTGTCAGCGAGTGGATGAATTGATTCGCACGTAGAGACGAGCCACAGTCCGTGAGCTTGTTGCACAACTGGATTGTGGTCACAATGCCATACAGAAGATGGTGGAAGACTTAGGGGAATCAGAAACTGTGTGCAAAGTGGGTACCTCAGCAGTTGATGCCCGATTTGAAGGACAGAAGGGTGGAAATCTGCTCCGATATGCTGGAAGCGTTTGAAGTCAATGAAGACACGTTGTTTTCCGATCTGGTGATGGGATGAAATGTGGGCGTATCTTTATGATCCAGAAACGAAGGATCAATCCATGGAATGGCATCACACCCTTTCACTGGGGCCTAAGAAGTTCAAGAGCCAACGATCAGCACAGAAAGTCATGGCGAATGTGTTTTAGGATGACAGGGGTGTTATTCTCCTATATTTTCTGGAATGTGGCAGTACCGTGGCCAGTGAGTGGTATATTGAGACACTCAAGAAGCTTAGAGAAGCCATAAAAAGGAAGAGACCGAACAAGAATCCGAAAAGGATCCACATTCACCATGACAATGGCAGACCACACACATCTTCGACAACAAATCAGGCGATCGGCAAATCAGGCTGGTCGGTGGTCCTCCATCCACCGTACAAGCCCATATCTGGCGCCCTCCGACCTCCACCTGTTCGGTTCAATGAAGGACAGTCTCTGGGCACGATGATTTGATGACACAGACGAGGTGAAAGTGGCTGTGAAGAAGTGGGTACAACGATGGTGCAAATGCATCACTAACCATCACTAACTCCGTAACTCATTGCCACTTCATGATTTGGAATTTTTTTTCGCAGGAGAGGACCCATGTTATCAACGCAGCTCAGAGGAATATTGTGCTCAATTAAAAACGAAGTAATAAGGCATTCCACATGAATTACTTTCAAGTTATTTTCACTTCCACTTGACTGAAAGAAATCAATTTTAGTATTTTTAGCATGTCTTGCAACCATTTTTTGATGCTTCTTACTTCTCACGTGGTTAGCAATGTCATTTTCCCCTCCATGAGCTATACTAAAATCTACTCCACATTCTGTGCAGAAAGCACGTTTTTCGCTTTCACGCGACTTTACTATGCAGCAATGCACAATTACTATATTAAACAAGAAACTGCACACGGCCAAGGTGGCTCTCCTTTCTCTCTCGAAACAACGCATTAAGAGCAGAACCAAAAGTGCACTAGGACACCAAATCAGCTGCGAATGGACGCCATTAAAACAAGAACCAAAACTTTCACTTTTCCACTTTTCTGTACAAGCAAGAAACGCATATTTGTACTTTCTATTTAGATTCGGGGAACAAAATGCGAAAGAAAAAAAAATTCTGAACATGTGCTTTAAAATCAGTAAGAAAACATTAAAGAACTATATTTTGTAGCGTAGCACTACAATATGCAACTCTTTCGTCACGAGAACGTACCCAGTTGCTGTTGTAGTTTTTGCCTGTGAATGGGCCGTCGCATCGAGCCTTTGTTTCAATGGAGCAAAGCTTCGCATTGTCAAGGCAGAGTAGTGTTATGCGTGCCGCAGCTTCTCCTCACAGCATCGTACTTGGAGGTAAATATTACGGTGAAAATCTTTAAAATGCATTTTAAATATAAAACTTTTTAACCATTTGCCAAGAAATTTCATACTTTAAAATCTGTATGTCGTGCTTTTTTGACATACTTCAAAATTGTCGGCGGAATAATTTAGGACGCTAAACTATACATATTTATCAATGTTTCCCTGGAAAAAAACCCCAAATTTAGGGAATTCTAAGAAAATGCTGGAAAACCGGGAGATTTTCATTTAAAATCGGGAGACCAGGAGAAAGCATCGAAAACCGGAAGTCTAGACTTGGCAGGTATGGTCAATTGTGAACCACACAACAAAGTGAAATGGGATTGGTGGGCCACATGAAAAATAACAGCAAAAATGCATGTATATTATAAACATCGGTTATTTAGAGAGGTTTCGAATCATAAAACTGAACTTTCAGATAAAATAAATAAAATTTCATCAATGTAATAATATAATTTCATCAATGTAATAATATAATTTCATCATGATATTATAATTTCATCATGATAATATAATAATTTCATCAATGACGCACCTACATTTTAGTACTCTAAAAATTAAAAAAATATAATTTATTCCAAAATAGCTCAAGGAAAATTTGAGAAACTGAAGTTGACTGACTCAAGGTATTAGCTAAAATAACTGTTTTTAAAATTTGAACAGTATATAAAATAATTACTCTTAAATCTGGGGGAATGCAGGCAAAATATATGATTTATTATTCAAAGTGTAATCAAAAGTAATGTAAAAAAAATAAAAATAAAATGAACGAAATTTTGTTTTTTTAATTTTTGAGACATTGTTTTTCCATTTCAGAATTTATGTGGGAAAGTTCTCACGGGCTACTAAAAATGCCACTGTTTGCCCTGTGACCATATATATGGATAACACTGGATGCTTTCAGCAAGACTATGCCCAGAGTACCACACTGTGTGGAAGGATGGTTCGAGCTTCATCACATTAAAGCATTTCATGTACTCCTCTACATGCCAAATTGCTCCCCCACCCCAACTTGAATCCTATTGAGCATATTTGTAGGATTATAAGAGTCCAGCCAACCCTTTGGTTGCACTTGCACATGAATTCCATGTGGACACAGGACAATTCATTCTCTGATAAATATTTTTCTCTTGAAAACTGCATCTGGCAGCAACTTTCTTCCAAAAGCTAAATACAGAACTGGGAAACATTACCATTCACTACACTTAATAATTCTTTTATGCAATAGTGCTGCTGCATCGCATTTCAAAGAATATTGGGCATTCATCGGCTTCAATCATACCTGCCAACTTTCAGAAACAGAAATCCGTAAAAAAATTAATCGATATATTAGATGCAAATTTTAATCGATATAGTCGATTAAATTACTTGTCGTGCATATTGATTAAATGTACCGAACATATCGATTTTAAAATGATGTTACCCAAATCAAGTATCAACTTTTAATTGAAGTGATTACAGATGTTTGAATTTATTGGCACATTTATATCGATTAAAATAGACTATTCTATACATAATTTCTCATTACTATGCTATCATTATGATCTATAAAGTGATAAAAATTTACTTTTACATAAGTTTGCATTAAAGGGAAGGATGTTCTACCCTTTCAATGGGATTGTGTCCCATGCCATCATGAAACACACTAAAATGTTTTCAAAAACGAACCATTTTCATGTTAGGTTTTTATCTTACGGAGACACTGACGATGAGACAGTCAAATAAAAAAATTAAATAAGTAAGAGTGACTGAGAGACACTAACTGGTAAATTATGTTCAACTAAAAATGAAGTGAACAAACATTTTGTACGAATCGCATAGAGTTCATTATAACTTTTAACAAAGGAAGTTAATTTCGTTATTTTTTTTTCCACGCAGTTAACGTTATACTTATGCTTGTCACTAGAAATATGATTTGTAATATCATTCCTTCCACCATGCGAAATGTTGAAATTGCATCAACACGTAGCGCGAAATGCATATTTTCAATTTTTGAAGATTTCGCAATACAAGGGAATTCCGCAGAACACGCATCACGGAATGTTTGATAGTACTTTTTTTCCCTTTTGTATTGCGGCTCATAGCGAATCACTAATACTAAATTTATTATCACTCGGGAAAAAAATGCAAGTAAAAACTGCTATAGTAAAATAGAAGCAGCTTTAAGAGTTGCAATTTGAAGAGTAAAAAATTCCGATTACAGAGTTATCCGATTCGAGCTGGTCAGCTAGGAAAGCAGAGAGCAACTGAAAGGTTCTTTCATCTAGAAACGAAGGTTTAGGTTTCAGTTATGAATGTCATCCTCCGGGGTCCTCCCCTCTCTCCCCATCATTCCTCACAGGCAGATTGATGCCTTGTCTTTTACTAAATACGACCCCTTTAGCGGCATCCTTTATACTTCCAAATGGCTTTGTGGCGTAGCCATGGCACAAAACGTTTGAACCGGGGTTTTAATTCCGATCTTATATCTCTGCCAAAAAAAAAAAAAAAAAAAAAAAAAATGGCCTAACATGACAAAATGTAGAATACACGTATTCTGTTTTAGAAAATGAAAATCTCTAAAAATCACACAATTAGGTTTGATTTAAAAAAAAAAAAAAAAAAGTCTACTTCCTCTCTAGATTAGACTCGTGCTATTAAAATCCGGATTTTTAAAATTCAGAGTTGTTTACTAAAAGCCCAAAATTTCATACCTACAATAAATTGTGAGTTTGCAAAAGCAACAGTGTTCTCCACGATACTTTACTGTTTTCTTTGCGAATCCCTTAGTATGAATTAATTGATAGACTGTATATTTTGCGTGTTTTTGCTTCATTATAGAAATTTTTTTTTTGCCTGTTAATTTTTACTTTAAAAAGCTACCAAACACGCGTCGTTTCATAATTAAAAATTCTATTCAAATCGGTCAACTTCCACGGAAGATATTGTGCTAAAATTCTGAAACGCGAGCGAACAAATCTCGTGTATGTACTACTTGCACTGTCCTGTGAATGCTGATAGCAACCATTTTCAATAGGATAGGTCCACTATGGGTGCTGAACAGATTGCAGTAACTTCATCACAATAATGCATTGATTTTACGCAAATCATCACGCAAAGGGGAAGGCGGGGAGAATGAATCCCGCTATGTCTTGACCCTTTGACCATTTTCAATAAGGATTTGACGAATTAGTGTGTACCATAACATATTAATTTTGCTGAATCAAGCCAAGACATTTTTATGAACGTTATTGAGCGATGAACAAACCACGGTTGGAAAGCGTAGAAAACTTACTAACGGACCAGCAAAATAAATCATTGCTAGAGCAGCACTGGGCTTGAATGAACATTGGACTTAAGAAAAAAAAATAATAATAATTAACTTCCTCTTGTAGTAGCATTCTTTTGTTAGGTCAAATTTATTCCCAGAGAAGAAGTTACAAAACCATGCCCCAATGCATTTTTAATTTCACAAAACTGGCAGTTTCGTCATGTTGGGTATCGGTCTGGGCTTAAAAATTCCACAGATTTAAAATCCGTTTGAATATTTTTTTTTCTACGATAACTATGTCCTGAGATAGCATTTCAAACTGGGAGTATTAAAGACACCTGCTCCAATGCAAGATACACCCCACGCTGGTCTACTAAGAAGCTGCGACCCGGGAGACAAACAATGCATAATCTGAAAAGGAGGGGGAGGGGGGGGAGCGCGTGCGAGGGAGAGAGAGGGTGAAACCAAACCCAATGTTAAACAAACCCAGCTGGTTGGTGTTCTAGTGTTTGAAAAAAGGCAAAACAATAACCTAAAACGTGGGAAAACTACAGCAAAATGTTCCCAAATAAACACACGTAACTGAAAACTTATTCATAACTTACATCGGCACTTAACTTTGAATGGATTAAATTAAAAAAAAAAAGTTTTAATATTGGGTGCAAAATCATCAGAAAAAGAGAAAACTTGGAGAATCACCAAATCCGTAAATTTTATGGGTAAACCGTAAAACCTGGCAGGTATGTTCGATGACCCCTGACCTGAAATGAAATTAACCTGTTATGCAATGCATAAACACCCACACCTAACACATGCATTCTTCCCCATACACCTCACTTAACACATGAAAAGATTCAGTAGGCATTTTCTTTAACTCCACATCTATGCATTGCTCAATTCTTGTACTCAGTATTTCCTCAACGTGTGACAAACTCATCTACTTTTATTGAGGCGTATCACCAAACTAAGGCACGGAGTAAGGTGAACCTAGCTTGCATTTCTGGTTATGGACAGTTCAAGATCAATGGACTCTTACTCACTTTTGACCTGTGACACAAATTTCATTCATAACAAGCATGATCTCATTATTTCATAATCACATACCTAGTACAAGATGTTATTTTCAGAAGTACTACATAAAATTTTGAAACTGGCTCTCTGAATCAGGAGCTATATTTGAGCTTTTTAGCATTTGCACACTTTCATTATTCTGCATTCTGAATGCATCTCTGATGGGGATCCTATTTGTAGCTTTTCAAAAATTCTGGCATTGAGATAGTTGTAGGTCAAACTTAAATCCTTTTTTAAATTGCTTAGATCCAGAATTCAGATAGGAGATGTACAAGAGATGTACTCAGAATGCGCTCACAGCAGCCAATTAAATCTAATGACATTAAGCTTGGGAACAAGACAAAAAGAACATTGGAGCTAATTGATCAGAAACATATTTCATAAATATAATTTTATGTTTTAGTTTATACACGGTCCTTTGCCAATCAGCGGAGGTCCCATTTCGATACTGCCAGGCAACTGTAAGCCTTTCCCCCCGATGCACCTTCGTTAGCATAGGTGCAGTGACCATCTGTCAGCATCGAAGCCCCATACACAGCAGGGTTCATTGAACTGTCATTTTAGACACACTTCCGGTAGCCCCCCCTGGTTCATTCAGCTCGTGAGTTGCTCTACTGTAGAGTGTTGATCGGCCCTCACTCACCTTCACAGCCGACGTTAACCTTTCACATCAATGGCACGTGGTGCTCCGCAGTATGCACAGAGCTTATTCGCAATGGTGCCATTTCGCCAATCACAATACACTTTAATCACAGCAGCACACGAACAGTTCACAAACTGCACTGTTTCAGAAAAACTGCCACCCTTGGCCCAAAAGCTGATAATCATCCCTTTTTGCAAAACTGATATATTGCTCCTTTTATCCATGACATCAACGAGTGATATGTTTTCAGAATGCCTACAGCACACCTTATATACCATCCAAACCAGCTCACGACACGTGCCTTCTTTCATTGGCTATGCGCTGTTGACGTCAAAAGTAGGAGGTGGTCAAAATAATGTGATTCGACTGTGTACTTACCGACTGAAATTGTGAACCCATATTACTGAACACTGCTCATTTATCTCGTCATTTATTCCCTACAAAAGCAAATATATATGAACAGAATAATAAAAGTGTGCAAACACTTCAAACCTCAAATAATAAAGCTATGTATTTACAGCATGACAGGTTAAAGTCTAAATGCAAAATTCACATGCAATGGAGCTATATTTTTATCAGAATGATACCCAATATCACATTCTTACAAAAAAGTTAAATTTCATAATATTAAAAGTTGGGGTTTGCTTATTCTATTGCCTAGTTGCCTTTTTCTGCTTGGATCAACAAATGTTGATCATCCTAATTTCAGAATAGATTCTATTTGCAAAGTTTTGAATTTTATGAGCTACTGCACGAGTACAGGTTTTCTTAATTTTGTTCTCAATGTACTCACAAATGTCAGAGATACAGATGATAGGAGAAACATTGGTCACTTCTTAATCGTATGCTTATGCAATAACAGGAGAGAGAGAAAGCACAACTGGAGAAAGGGAAACAAGAACAAAGAGAGATTGTTAGATTGTTGTACTTGAAACATTTATAATGCAAAATACACCAAATGATCAATGACTTATGACCACCCCTATCAAAAGTGGTGCGGCCTGTTGACCAGGTGATTTTCAAAAGGGCACGATTAGTCTATCAACGTAGCATATATAAGGTGTGAGTGGAGCAGTAGGCAGTAAAATTCAGAGCATCATGGGCAAATGGAAGGATTTATTGGACTTTGAGAAAGAACAGATTGAGGGAGCTTGGAGAGCGGGTGCCTCGATTTTCCAAACGGCTGAACTTGTGGGTTGTTGGCAAGCCGCCATAGTTCAAGTATATCAAGACTGGCGTGAAAATGGTCAAACAACAACCTGGAGACAAAACAGCACAGGACAGCAAAAAGGTTGATGTGATAAGTGAGTGCTGGGTCTGATTACTTGTATAGGGCAACAGACACAGTGTTCAACAATTGACTACCCAGTATAACAGAGGGCAACCCAGAACAGTATCTGTCACGACCATGTATTGCATGCTCGCACATACTGGCTATAACATCAGATGACTCTTCTAACCACGGTTCTTCGACGCAAAAGACTTGACTGGTGCAAAGATCGTGCACGTTGGATGCCAGATGACTGGAAGAAAGTGTGTTGGTCCGACAAGTCACGTTTTTTTATTCCACTCCATGGATAGTTGTGCATGTGTTTGGCACAAACAACATGAAGCACTCGATCCAGCCTGCATGGTCTCCACAGTGCAAGCTGGTGGAAGAGCTTGTTTGGTGTGAGGCATGTTCGCCTGGCAGGAACTAGGACACTTAGAACGTATGACTGGTGCCCACTATCGTGAATTGCTTGCTGACTTTGTACACCCGGCAACGTTGCACCTTTTCCTGAATGATAACGATGTCTTCCAGGATGACAATGCACCAAGCCACAGGTCCTATGTTGTGCAAGAATGGTTCGAGCAACATAGTTCAGACTTTCAGCATATCAATTAGCCTCTGTACTCTCCAGATATCAATTCCATAGAACACTTGTGGGACACTATGGAACAGCATATCGGACCTCTGGATACATCAATCACCTTTATACCTGCATTGAAGAACATATCACACACCACTTGGTTGGCCATATCTCCCAACTGCTTCCGGCATCTTATTGAATTGATGCCATGTCAGGTGGTTGCTGTACTGAGGGTGAAAGGAGGGCCTACGGTGGGACACTATGGAACAGCATATCGGATGTCTGGATACATCAATCACCTTTATACCTACATTGAAGAACATATCACACACCACTTGGTTGGCCATACCTCCCAACTGCTTCCGGCATCTTATTGAATTGATGCCATGTCAGGTGGTTGCTGTACTGAGGGTGAAAGGAGGGCCTACGGTGGGACACTATGGAACAGCATATCGGATGTCTGGATACATCAATCACCTTTATACCTACATTGAAGAACATATCACACACCACTTGGTTGGCCATATCTCCCAACTGCTTCCGGCATCTTATTGAATTGATGCCATGTCAGGTGGTTGCTGTACTGAGGGTGAAAGGAGGGCCTACGGTGGGACACTATGGAACAGCATATCGGATGTCTGGATACATCAATCACCTTTATACCTACATTGAAGAACATATCACACACCACTTGGTTGGCCATATCTCCCAACTGCTTCCGGCATCTTATTGAATTGATGCCATGTCAGGTGGTTGCTGTACTGAGGGTGAAAGGAGGGCCTACGGTGGGACACTATGGAACAGCATATCGGATGTCTGGATACATCAATCACCTTTATACCTACATTGAAGAACATATCACACACCACTTGGTTGGCCATACCTCCCAACTGCTTCTGGCATCTTATTGAATTGATGCCATGTCAGGTGGTTGCTGTACTGAGGGTGAAAGGAGGGCCTACGGTGGGACACTATGGAACAGCATATCGGATGTCTGGATACATCAATCACCTTTATACCTACATTGAAGAACATATCACACACCACTTGGTTGGCCATACCTCCCAACTGCTTCTGGCATCTTATTGAATTGATGCCATGTCAGGTGGTTGCTGTACTGAGGGTGAAAGGAGGGCCTACGGTGGGACACTATGGAACAGCATATCGGATGTCTGGATACATCAATCACCTTTATACCTACATTGAAGAACATATCACACACCACTTGGTTGGCCATATCTCCCAACTGCTTCTGGCATCTTATTGAATTGATGCCATGTCAGGTGGTTGCTGTACTGAGGGTGAAAGGAGGGCCTACGGTGGGACACTATGGAACAGCATATCGGATGTCTGGATACATCAATCACCTTTATACCTACATTGAAGAACATATCACACACCACTTGGTTGGCCATACCTCCCAACTGCTTCCGGCATCTTATTGAATTGATGCCATGTCAGGTGGTTGCTGTACTGAGGGTGAAAGGAGGGCCTACGGTGGGACACTATGGAACAGCATATCGGATGTCTGGATACATCAATCACCTTTATACCTACATTGAAGAACATATCACACACCACTTGGTTGGCCATACCTCCCAACTGCTTCCGGCATCTTATTGAATTGATGCCATGTCAGGTGGTTGCTGTACTGAGGGTGAAAGGAGGGCCTACGGTGGGACACTATGGAACAGCATATCGGATGTCTGGATACATCAATCACCTTTATACCTACATTGAAGAACATATCACACACCACTTGGTTGGCCATACCTCCCAACTGCTTCTGGCATCTTATTGAATTGATGCCATGTCAGGTGGTTGCTGTACTGAGGGTGAAAGGAGGGCCTACGGTGGGACACTATGGAACAGCATATCGGATGTCTGGATACATCAATCACCTTTATACCTACATTGAAGAACATATCACACACCACTTGGTTGGCCATATCTCCCAACTGCTTCCGGCATCTTATTGAATTGATGCCATGTCAGGTGGTTGCTGTACTGAGGGTGAAAGGAGGGCCTACGGTGGGACACTATGGAACAGCATATCGGATGTCTGGATACATCAATCACCTTTATACCTACATTGAAGAACATATCACACACCACTTGGTTGGCCATATCTCCCAACTGCTTCTGGCATCTTATTGAATTGATGCCATGTCAGGTGGTTGCTGTACTGAGGGTGAAAGGAGGGCCTACGGTGGGACACTATGGAACAGCATATCGGATGTCTGGATACATCAATCACCTTTATACCTACATTGAAGAACATATCACACACCACTTGGTTGGCCATACCTCCCAACTGCTTCTGGCATCTTATTGAATTGATGCCATGTCAGGTGGTTGCTGTACTGAGGGTGAAAGGAGGGCCTACGGTGGGACACTATGGAACAGCATATCGGATGTCTGGATACATCAATCACCTTTATACCTACATTGAAGAACATATCACACACCACTTGGTTGGCCATACCTCCCAACTGCTTCTGGCATCTTATTGAATTGATGCCATGTCAGGTGGTTGCTGTACTGAGGGTGAAAGGAGGGCCTACGGTGGGACACTATGGAACAGCATATCGGATGTCTGGATACATCAATCACCTTTATACCTACATTGAAGAACATATCACACACCACTTGGTTGGCCATATCTCCCAACTGCTTCTGGCATCTTATTGAATTGATGCCATGTCAGGTGGTTGCTGTACTGAGGGTGAAAGGAGGGCCTACGGTGGGACACTATGGAACAGCATATCGGATGTCTGGATACATCAATCACCTTTATACCTACATTGAAGAACATATCACACACCACTTGGTTGGCCATATCTCCCAACTGCTTCCGGCATCTTATTGAATTGATGCCATGTCAGGTGGTTGCTGTACTGAGGGTGAAAGGAGGGCCTACGGTGGGACACTATGGAACAGCATATCGGATGTCTGGATACATCAATCACCTTTATACCTACATTGAAGAACATATCACACACCACTTGGTTGGCCATACCTCCCAAGTGCTTCTGGCATCTTATTGAATTGATGCCATGTCAGGTGGTTGCTGTACTGAGGGTGAAAGGAGGGCCTACGGTGGGACACTATGGAACAGCATATCGGATGTCTGGATACATCAATCACCTTTATACCTACATTGAAGAACATATCACACACCACTTGGTTGGCCATATCTCCCAACTGCTTCTGGCATCTTATTGAATTGATGCCATGTCAGGTGGTTGCTGTACTGAGGGTGAAAGGAGGGCCTACGGTGGGACACTATGGAACAGCATATCGGATGTCTGGATACATCAATCACCTTTATACCTACATTGAAGAACATATCACACACCACTTGGTTGGCCATATCTCCCAACTGCTTCTGGCATCTTATTGAATTGATGCCATGTCAGGTGGTTGCTGTACTGAGGGTGAAAGGAGGGCCTACGGTGGGACACTATGGAACAGCATATCGGATGTCTGGATACATCAATCACCTTTATACCTACATTGAAGAACATATCACACACCACTTGGTTGGCCATATCTCCCAACTGCTTCCGGCATCTTATTGAATTGATGCCATGTCAGGTGGTTGCTGTACTGAGGGTGAAAGGAGGGCCTACGGTGGGACACTATGGAACAGCATATCGGATGTCTGGATACATCAATCACCTTTATACCTACATTGAAGAACATATCACACACCACTTGGTTGGCCATATCTCCCAACTGCTTCCGGCATCTTATTGAATTGATGCCATGTCAGGTGGTTGCTGTACTGAGGGTGAAAGGAGGGCCTACGGTGGGACACTATGGAACAGCATATCGGATGTCTGGATACATCAATCACCTTTATACCTACATTGAAGAACATATCACACACCACTTGGTTGGCCATATCTCCCAACTGCTTCCGGCATCTTATTGAATTGATGCCATGTCAGGTGGTTGCTGTACTGAGGGTGAAAGGAGGGCCTACGGTGGGACACTATGGAACAGCATATCGGATGTCTGGATACATCAATCACCTTTATACCTACATTGAAGAACATATCACACACCACTTGGTTGGCCATACCTCCCAAGTGCTTCTGGCATCTTATTGAATTGATGCCATGTCAGGTGGTTGCTGTACTGAGGGTGAAAGGAGGGCCTACGGTGGGACACTATGGAACAGCATATCGGATGTCTGGATACATCAATCACCTTTATACCTACATTGAAGAACATATCACACACCACTTGGTTGGCCATACCTCCCAAGTGCTTCTGGCATCTTATTGAATTGATGCCATGTCAGGTAGTTGCTGTACTAAGGGTAAAAGGAGGGCCTACGAAGTATTAGGTAGGTGGTCACAATTCAGTGATCACTCTGTGTATTACACTGAATGCCCAAATGAAATTTAGACACACAGTGAAGATGCCATAACAAAGAAATGGTAAATGACCATGATGGATAAAAAATTTTTTACAGTAAAGACATCCAGAACATACATGAGTAAATATATCTGGAGTCACTTAATTTTTGAAATGCTAGCCACTTAAATCAAAGAATACAATTAAAAGAAAACTTGTTTTTCATATCTTCATAAGTAGAACACACAAACATATGATGATGATTATACTATAGATATATAAACTTCTGTAATTACAATAATAGAAATCAATAATTTTGAGACTTATTCGCCTCATTCCTTTTTGGAATAAACACAATACATTTCCAGCTGAGTAATCACTTTGTTTTGAAGATCCACAAGAATGTTTATTCAAAGACCCTCATATTTTTAAAGCTGTCTGTGCCAGCAATGTGCCCAAATACTATGACAATACAAAGTCATATGATGAACAACAGTGAATACAATAGAAAAGTTTAAAAAGCAATAAAAATATGTATTAGTTTTTTTAATACTTTACATAAAAATGTGAAATTAGCCAAATGTGGCTAGGAAAACAAGTGTTTCATACAGTGTCTGTATGTACAAATTTAAAATCCTATATCACAGGAGTGGTAACAATGCAGAATGATTATGAAAATGAAAGCTGAAAAGTTTTAATATGAGGACAGTAGATAGTTGGATCTCCAGAAATAATGTCATGAAAAAATGCTCATCTTCCACCTGAAATTAAAATATTTTTGTTAGGATGGTAAAAATGCCACACAATGGTTACAACAAAAGAGCTACAAAATTAAAAAACAACAATAGCTGCAAAATAATAAAAAATCAACGTCTCTCTCCCTCGCTCTCACATACACATTTAACAACAGTGCTGAATTGTGTTCCACTGACCTATTACTATGTTAAAGCATTGATAACTGACCAAATGCATTGAAAATTGTGGCTACAGATCCACTGAAGAAAAAGAGATACAGCTAACCGAATGGACTGCGGAATATGTTGTAATTATGAGATGGCGCATTTGCTGGATTGTTAACATAGCACTTAGCTTTCTCTAGCTTATCTCATAGATGGTATGTTAAATAAGTGAAAGTTGCATGGCAGAAAAGTGTATTGTTTTTGGCTGGGATAAACAGAAACTCAGGCAGGTGTTAATTGTTTGCAAAAATGTTTGCATCAGTAGCTCCCAACTTTATTTTTTTTTATTGCGAGTTTAATGACCGCCGTGAGCAACTCAATGGGCTATAAGCAGTTGCCATCCCTAATTTAGGGCCACTGGTTTCAGAAAACAGAGAAAGCCAGTGCCGTAAGACAAACACAACATCAATGCCTTACTGGGATCCAAATCTGGACTCATCTCGGATGGATGGCCATAAGCGCTTAGGCCACTACGTCACCAAAGTGTCCAACTTTTGTGTGTGTGACCCAAAATTTAAAATCATATTTACTTAGTGACCTAAATGACATCAGTACTTGCTCAGCTTCCCAATAAATAACTATGCATTTAAGACACATTACAGGAACTGTTTCCTTAATTAAGAGAGAAAAAAAAAAAAAAAGCTGCATACACAATTTCATGCACACAAACCTGTACCCATTTTGTATGTACAAAAGTTCAGAAGCCTGCACTTAGACCAATGCACTACTGGGGAAGCACCTTTACCCATGTTTTGTAATCATGGAGTGTGAGAACCTTATTCACACATACATACACACCACAACCCTACTTAACACCAACCTTTCCAGTCTTCATTGTGCCAGGTGAGTTTGAAGTTCCAGGTAGTTTTTGTCATAGGTTGCACATATTATCAGAGAGATGAAACTAAAATCAGGACTAATCAAAACAACAAAACTTTTTCCAGATATCAACTGTCTACAAATGAATATTCCAAGTCTCAGTTTTTTGTGCTGTGGAGTCAGGTGACACTGTTGACCGGATTGATAGCAGACGTGGGTAAGAAATCACATCACCATTACTAAAAAATCACTGTCCCCATTATAACCAACAATTAAAACTAACAGTTCAAAAATCATTGGTAAGGTGTCAGTCATGCATACAAAAGCCCAACAAAGAAAGAAAAAAAAAAAGCTCAACTTTTTAACAGTACGAAAAATCATAAAGCACTCCGAGAAAGTGTGAATATTAATAGTGTGTCAGCTAGATGAAATTGCTCACTGTAATTTATTTATGTAAATATTAACCTGAGAGCACACCACTGTACTCACAATCTAAATCACTGAATTCTTTTAAAACGAAATAACATGGTTTTAAAAGTAACTGATTCAAACAGTTTTTTTTTGTTGTTGTTGTTGTTATACATGCAAGAACATCAGTTTCAAGTTTTTTGAAACAAGCCTTGTATTCTTCTAAGAAAGTTCCACAGCCATATTTATCTTACACTCACTCTGCAGCTGCACAGCATCCATCGCTTAATTTTTTTTTTCTGCCAATATCTTTCCTTTCCCATTTCTTTGTTGCTTTTTTATTCCCTCAGATGACAATAATTTCATCCATCGTGCTGCAAAAACTTTCAGACGGAGGACAATGAATGCTGAAATCAAAGCTTTCACTGTTTTAGATAAATGGTGTAATTTTATGAGAATATGAATACCTTTAAACACCATGCATCAATTTTTACAAATTATCCAACTTCGTCACTTCTGTTTTCGGAAATTTCTCTTCTCCCTTACCAAGTTTAAATCTACACGTTTATAGGGGGAAATAACATTTAACAACACAGGACCGATGTAAAATCACTGAAAAAAAAAAATGATTACGGGAGAAACCTTTGCTGTGTCAGACTTCTGTTTCCAGACATTTCCCCTCCATTTTCAAGCTAAAATACAAACATTTATGGAATAAAAGGTTATCTAACAACAATACTGGGAAGGAGAAACATCGTGAGAAGAAAAAGATATGACTACAGGAGAAATTTCCAGTCTGATTACACTTTCTGCTTTCAAAAGCTTCGAATGATCGAATTCAGTCTTCCAACACAAAGTGACCCGCATACGACCATCAATTTCCTCAAAATTTTTGTTCAGTTGTGCATCGATCTTGTGAATGACCCAAATGATAATGGAAAAGGTGGAATTACTCCCATCCGCTGAAGAATCTCGAGCCTGATGATCACAAGGAATTTTTCGTGCTGTCCAACTTCCAGTTTCATGAACTGTTGCCCGCAGTTTCAAGCTGAAATACAAATATTTATGCAATAAAATGATATCTAACAACAATACTGGCCGGGGCAACATTGCGAGAAAAACATTACAGTCACGGGAAAAGTCTTTGCTCTGTTTAACTTCCGTTTTCAAAAGTTTTAAAAGATGAAATACTGTCTCCAGACAAAAAAACCCCACCAACCTCCCCCCACCAACCACCTCTCAACTAAAACCCCAAAAAATTATCTTCAGTTTTGCATTGATCTCGATCCAAAAGATGGTTAAAAAAAAAAAAAAAAAAAAAAAAGAACAACTGAATTCTGCAAATCCATGGAAGAATCTCATGTATGGTCATGTCATGATCAGGGGAATGCAGGGGATGATCAGGGGAATGGTCATGTCATGATCAGGGGAATGCAGGGGAGTTTTACATAAAGGGGACGTTGACTACTCAAGATCGCTACACTGCTGGCCACCCAAAATGCTACACCAAGAAGGAAGCATCCGATTGGCCTGAAATTCGCAGCATGCGTCGCCCGCGAGAGGACATGCAGACGATTAGCATTGCAGGGCATATGCAAATCGTGTGCGCCCGGCACGCCACCGAGAAGCACTATGAGAAGGGTGCACAGAAAGCGGGGTGTAAGTAGTAGAAGTGTGTTGTGCTGCCGGACCTGTGCGTGGGAAGCTTCCCGATGCCTCGTCGCAGAATACAGCAGTCATTCCAGCACGTTTCGGAGTTCGACAGAGGACGAATAGTGGCTTATCGCGACGGCGGTTTATCGTATAGAGACTTTGCCGCCCCTGTGGTACAAGAT
Source organism: Macrothele yani (assembly GCA_039090855.1). Classification (NCBI taxonomy): domain Eukaryota; kingdom Metazoa; phylum Arthropoda; class Arachnida; order Araneae; family Macrothelidae; genus Macrothele; species Macrothele yani. The sequence continues at coordinate 45,070,041 of CM077024.1, forward strand.
CCAGCCACAGTGAGGCGGGTATTGATTTGGTGGGTGCAGAAGGGACGGACGGACCGACGTGAGCGATTGCCGCAGCCGCGGCACGCCACCGTACGAGAGTACCGGCATGTCGTGCGGCGGGCATTGACGGCTCGCACCACCACACCACGAACATTAGCGCAGGAATTAGGGTGTGTTGCGCAACAACCTGTGCCAGCACGTACCGTTCGATGACGTCCGCAGGAGTGGGGACCTGTTGCATGGCGCCCATTGCTCCGATTACCATTGACGTTGCACCACCGGCGAGTGCGGCGGCAGTGGGCCGTTGAACGCCGCACCTGGATTACGGAATGGCACGACATTGCCTCCTCCGACGAATCCTGCTTCTGCCTGCAACACCACGACGGTCGGGTCCGCGTGTGGGGGCACCGCTGCAAGAGACTGTATGACGCCTGCATTATGCATCGCCATACCGGTCCGTCGCCTGGCGTTATGGTTTGGAGCGCAATTGGATATGACACCTGCAGCCCTCTGGTACGCATCGCCGGTACACTCAACAGCCACTGCTACATCTCCGACGTTTTGGAGCCTATAGTCCTCCCTTACCTGCAGGACCTGCCAGTGGCCACGTTTCAACAGGACAATGCGCGCCTGCATGCGGCACGCATTGTGCAACAATTCTTCACGGCCCACCAGGTATCACTGCTGCCGTGGCCTGCCTGTTCTCTTAATATGTCGCACATCGAACACGTCTGGTCGCTGATCAGCAACCAAGTGGCCCGGCAAGCACCACCCGCTGCTACGCCTGATGAACTGTGGCAACGTGTGGAAGCAGCCTGGACCGACATACCCCAAGCTCACATTTAAAGCCTCTTTCATTCGATGCCGCGGCGTGTAGTGTCAGTTATTACCAGCCATGGGGGCCACACGAACTATTGATGTCTGCGTGTTCCGCAAGTCGCACGGGCCTGTAAGCTCAATCGTTTAATCTCTGTATCTGTTGTTATGTGTTCAATAAATCTGGTTTTGCTATCTTGTGTCCTTCTTGGTGTTGCATTTTGGGTGGCCAGCAGTGTAAATCATCCTGTTACGGTAAATGGTGAGGATGAGGAAGGGGTTGAAGGTACTAGACAAGAAAAAGGAAAGGAAGTGTGTCACAGCGATTCCCTGCTTCATATTTTACGTAGCTAAAATGGTGATTTTGTAACTGTTACAAGTAAAATGGTGACTAACTGTTCTGACAGTTAGTCACCATTTACTTGTAACTTTGTACTCTGTGACCTCAGAGTACAAAGCTTCAGGACTTGATTGGTGCAACTAGATTGACAGTTGCACCAATCCAAGTCCTGAAGCACCCTCAATCACACAACTGTTAAGAGATTCATTTTGACCACCAGCTAGCTTTGTGCTCTAAGGTCACAGATGCCAGACACAGCAATATTCACTTACTTCACACATCCACTGTAGCATAAATAGTTAGTTGTTGAGAGTACCTTTCCATTCCATACAGCCTTCTATAGCATTGTATGCTGTGAACAACTCACCACATATGTTACAGCTGAGATGGTGTTCCCCATTGTCTGAGCATGTACAGTCATGTCCCGGGAAATAGCGCGCTACTTCAACTGTAGTTTGCAGTATAGCATTACTATAAAAGTAAAAAAGTATTAATAATCTAAAGCAACTTATGGGATTTTACTAGGAAATTTTTTCATTAATAGCAAATTTTCGGAGAAAACTCTTCTCCTTCTTCAGGCTGTCTTGTTGTTGTCACTTTTTACTTGTCACTATCACGGTTATGGTTAACCTTGACGGTTTAGGTTATTTTTCAACAAATCCTGCCAGATGTTAGGCAGGGAAAATTCTTTGCAGTCATTGATGATGGAATTTTGATTTTTCTCAATCTCTATTCCTTCTTTCAGTTTTCTTTTTTGGAAATTGCTTTGGAAACTGATTACTTTAAGGGAATTCCAATCCATGCTGTGCCCAGTTTCTCTAACATGCCTATCTAATCCAGTCTTGTTGGAGCAATTTTTTATAGTTGTTGGAGCAATTTATTATATTTTTTCATTAATAGCAAATTTTTTATAAAATTTGCTATTAATGAAAAAATTTCCTAGTAAAATCCCATAAGTTGCTTTAGATTATTAATTAAATTAAACTAGGAAGCCATTTCTCAACATGAGCTTTATTCAAAGAAGTAAAAAAGTAGTTTAATTTGTAATTCATAATAAAAATAAAATATTTGTAATAAAATTTCACGTTACATTTTTTGCTACTTTTTGGCTATGAGGCAAAAATTTAAACATGACAGCAGAGAAATTTTTGTTAAATGCAGCACGACCTTTGACAAATTTGTCTGTGATGTATGACCTTCGTAATGCGAAATCCTAGGTCACAAGGGTGCCTGGGACATAAATGGGGAAAGCTTGAGGTCGATAAAGGACAAGAGGCAGGAACAGACACAAAGAAACAAACACACGCAGTCATAAAACTGAGGACCTGCTAAGTTATCAGAGGGACTGTCACTCCTGTTGTGTGGTCATTCTCACAAAAGGTGTGTAACTATTGCTTTTGAATTTCTGTTTTATAAATTGGAACATTTTCTTTAATTCCCAATTTCTTTGATTAAAAATTCACTAGCTAAGAATGAATTCTGAAACAGAACTTTCTTGGGCTGCCAACAATTATTTCGAATTAAAAACCAAAACAGCTCATGGAAACTACGTGATACACCACATTTTGTGCAGACCAGGAGGGAAAATCCTTTGAAATAATCATCCAACTAACTGCATGAGTATAATTCTTTCCTTTTTTTTTTTTTATTCTCTCTTGCTTTTGGACAGATATATTACAATGTGGGATGTAAGGTCAGGTGATGCGTAACATCACAGCCTCTCCTTGACAAATGTCAACCCCACCTTCTCATGGTACATCCTGTTCCCACTAAAGGGGCTCTGACGACCGCCAATAGCGGTATAACTATACCATCGGGATTAGAGGAAATGCTATCCCACACTCACCAACCCGCTTGGCCAGCGTGGTGAGTTATGGCCAAACCCCTCAGTCTCTGGCAGCTGGAATGTACCTGGCCAAGGCAGCGGCCAGTGCGACATGAAGGCAGAGGGTGCTAAGAATCCCCGGAGGACTGGACAAGGCTGCCATCTGATGCTGACCTTGGCTACGTATAATGGACGCTCCCTATCTTCTGATTCAAGGCTTCTTGAATTGGAAGAGGAACTACAAAGAATCAAGTGGGACATCATTGGGCTAAGTGAGGTAAGGAGAAAAGGAGATCTCATTGAACTGAAAAGCGGACATCTCTTCTACTATCGTGGGACTGACACTGGCAGAACTAGTGGTGTTGGATTTATAATAAACAAGAAACTGAAGGATAAAGTTGTAGAAGTTGAAAGTTCCTCTGACAGAGCTGCACGACTCGTTATCCAACTCTCGAGAAGATACCAGGCCCAGATTATTCAAACTTGTGCACCCACCACAAGTCATCCTGAAGAAGAAATTGAAGAATTTTATGAGGAAATTCGTCATCTAAATAATAAAGGTAAGCAGCACTTAAAAGATAATTATGGGAGATTTCAATGCAAAAATAGGGCAACGGCAACAGAATGAAACTTCAGTAGGTAAATTCGGTCACGGCAACAGAAACCAGCGTGGAAATACTCTTGTAGAGTTTGCAGAGGCAGAAGGGTTTTTCATCTTGAACTCCTTTTTCAAGAAAAAGCCACACAGGAAATGGACATGGAGACATCCAAATGGGATGACAAGTAAAATTGATTTTATTATGTGTAACAAAAAATTCGTCATAGAAGACTGCAGTGTGCTAAACAAGTTCAACACAGGTAGTGACCATAGATTGGCGAGATGTAAGATGCACCTCAACACTAAACTTGAACGTGGCAAGCTCATAAGACAAACAAAATGTATTGACATAACCAACCTTAAAAAACACCATAATACCTTCAAGTTCGAACTGAAGAACAGATTCTCTGCTTTAGAAGGCCTAACATCGGAAGAAAAGGATATTTCTGAAGTTAACAGAAAAGTAACCAAAGCTCTTATGGAAACAGCAACAAAATTAGCTGGGTCTAAGAACAAGTTGCATGTGAACAAATTATCAGGAAAAACCAAAATGTTGATGCAAAAAAGAAGAGAGATGAGGACAACTAAAGAAGATGTGACTTCCAGAGTGGAATATATAGAGCTATGCAAGACAGTACGAAAAAGTATCACTGAAGACATAAGGAAATTGAACTGTGAGCTCAGGAAAGCAATTGAAAACAGCCAAAGCCTAAAGATAGCAAAGGGACATCTCAGTAAGGGAAGAACACAGATTGTGGCACTGAGAAAAGAAGATGGTTCTGTAACAAGAAATAGAGGCGAAATTTTGACAAGAGTGAAAGATTTTTACTCCAAATTATATGAAAGGGATGATACATGTACTCCAGACATCATGAAAGGTACCAGTACCAGAGTTTTGCTGTCCTCCCAGCAGAAGTTGCCCATGCAATCAAGAACATGAAGCGGAGAAAAGTTCCAGGAGAAGATGGAATTACTGTAGACATCATACAAGAAGCAAGTGGAGAAATCAAAACAGTACTCGCCCAAATTTTCACTTGATGCCTTAATGAAGGGAAGATTCTTGAGGATTGGAACAACGCTACAATGATCTTGCTACATAAAAAAGGTGACATTGAGGATCTCAGGAACTAAAGACCTATCAGCCTCCTAGCAGTGGTTTATAAAATCTTCACTAAAGTTCTTTCACACCGCTTGAAGGTGACACTGGACATGGCTCAACCGAGAGAACAAGCTGGATTCAGGAGTGGCTACAGCACAATAGATCATATCCACGCACTAAGGGAACTAATTGAAAGAGCAAGGGAATATGAACTTCCATTGTGCATGGCTTTTATCGATTATGAAAAAGCCTTTGATTCGGTGAAACCATCAGCAGTTACAATGGCTCTGAAATCCTGCAGTATTGAAGATGCGTACATTAATATTATTAATAACATCTATGAAAATGCAAGTGCAAAGATTCTGCTGTTTGAAAATACAACACACATAAAAATTGGAAAAGGAGTGAGACAAGGTGACACCATATCTCCGAAGCTCTTTAATGCCACATTGGAAAATGTCTTTCAATCACTGAACTGGGAAAACAAAGGGATAAAGATTAATGGAGATTTTCTAATCCACCTTCGTTTTGCTGATGACATAGTCATTTTTGCAATTACCCCATCAGAGCTGCAGAGTATGATCCAGGAACTTGCTGACAAGAGTAAAGAAGTGGGATTAAAAATGAACTTTCAGAAGACAAAAGTGATGTTCAATGCTTTTACACAAAATGAAGATTTATCGATTGATGGAGAAAAGCTGGAGATAACAGACACGTACGTTTATCTTGGACAGCAGATATCAAGTGAGGGTCACATTGATGAAGAAATTAATTGGCGTAGAAAACTTGCCTGGAGAGCTTTTGGAAGAAACAGCATAATTTTCAAGAGCAATATGCCATTATGTCTTAAAAGAAAAGTGTTTGATCAATGCATCCTTCCAGTGCTTACGTATGGTGCAGAGACGTGGACCTTAACTAAAAGAGACATACAAAGGCTGCAGACAACTCAAAGCAGCATGGAGAGGTGAATGCTTGGTGTAACCAGCAGAGATAAGAAGAGGAACTCGTGGATCCGAAAAATGACAAGAGTGGAAGACATCATGATCAGAGTTAAATCCCTGAAATGGCAATGGGCTGGACATACTGCCAGAAGGACAGACCATCGACGGGCAGCCGAAATTTTAGATTGGATTTCAAGGGACAGGAAAAGACCCAGAAGAAGACCACATGGAAGATGGGTGGATAAAATTCGAAAGTATGCGGTAGTGACATGGAGGAGACTGGCACAAGACAGACCATTGTGGAGGAAACTTGGGGAGACCTTTGTCCAGCAGTGGATTGATAATGGTTGATGATGATGATATATATATATACACACACACACACACTAGACACTAATTGCCAAGGTAAGTTAGTTATATTTCATATATTGTATATTTGGTTCGAGTAGGGAAGACCAGGTGTTTTAAATTAATAAAAAGTTTATAAACATTTTTATTAACCCTCATTTCGAGAATTTGTTTTGAAAATAAAATTTTCTAACCTGACACCTGCACGAAACTTGAACCTAACTCGGATGCCACGGGACGTCTTTCCCTGATGAGTGGCCTGTGGCACCCGATTTTTTATATTTCTTTTTGTGTTTTTCCTTATTATATTTCCAGTGTTACTTTTGGTTAGCGAGATTTTATACCTTGGTTCATTCTCATTTACGTTTCAAGTTCCAAACCAAGAAAATAGTGGGCGGTTCCAATGAAGGTTCTTAGCGGGAAGTGATGTATGGATATATACTCTACCAGTGGTTCTAGCAGCTAAGCGCGGATCCTCGGTAAGTAATACAACTGAATGGTACACGGTTTTATAGTTATTGTCATATATATATATATATATCATACTGCCAGAACAACAGACCAGTGATGAACAACTGAAATTTTTGCCTGGATCCCTAGATACCAAGGGACAGGAGAAGGCCCAAAAAAAGATAACATGGGAGGTGGGTGGATGAAATTCGAAAGCATGCCGGAGTGCCATGGAGGAGACTGGCTCAAGGCAGACAGTTTTCAATCGATGACATCGGTAACCTAGAGAGAGTTTGCAGTTGTTGTTGAAGAAGAACGCTGAAGAAAAAAGATGCTTAATGTAATTGTATTTGTTATCCCATTTTAATGTTGTGTTTGATTAAAGCATAATTATTTTCAATGTCAAGACCAGAAGTAAAAGAATTCTTTCTTACTTATTTAATCAGAAGCAAAATCTACAAATTCGGGGGAAGGGGGAGGGGGTTCTGGCATCTGGGATATGAATGTTTAGAGCAGACTAACTGAAAGGTGGCAATATTGCTTTTCAAACATGAAAAAGCCATAGAGCTTTTCTTTTAAGGCAATGATGAACATTTTGTGCTGCTAAATCTAGAGTGCTTGCAGTGTATGATGATAGTTTTTGAATTGTGGAATCAGTGAAAGGAAGAAGTGTTATTTTTGAAGTGCAAAATAGCGACATAAAGTTGTGTGTGTCCGCCATTGTTTTTAGGATGTCATCATTAAATGAAATACCACATAAAAAGTGAAAAGCACAGAATGTCAAACTCAAAGGCAGTAAAAACTATTCATAAATTAGTATTTGAAGCAGATGTGGTGATCATAACAACAGAAAGTGACTGAGGTTTTGAAGGATTTAAATTTAGTTTAGATTCAACAGAATAAAGCAGAATTTATCTAATGGTGATGCCATAGCCATATGTATTATTCTTGATCTAGATTACAGTAAATCAAAAGATGACCTTGTTTGTAACATTTGTGCTGGCTTAAATGACTTTAGTTTGTTTTTGCCAGATACCGAGAGTGGTGATCAATCTAATGATGATGTTGAACAAGACAACTTTAAAGATATGAATAAAGAAGCAGAAAATGAAAATAATTCTACTGATGGAAAGAAAAATGTATTGGATAATGATGTTAAGAATAGCAAGGAAATTTGGTCAAACATTTTTTCTAGACAAAAGCAGGTTCGTTTTGCAATGGGTTTTCGTCATATAGAAAATCCCATTCCTACTTTTGATGGTAGTGGAACTTACCCTGTTAAACATTGGACTTGTGACTTTGACAATGCTGCTATTTTATTTGATTGGAATGACATGCAGAAGGTTATTTACATAAAATGATCACTGAGAGGCAAAGCTATTTATAAATAAAGGAGGAGTAATCAAGAGTTATAATGAGTTGAAGGAGTTATTGAAGAATTTCATAAGAAAGTAAACAGCTCACATATTCATGAAATGCTTAGTAGAAAAAAAAAAAAAGAGGAAACGGTGAAAGAATACTTCTTAGCTTTGAAAACATTAGCACACAGTGGTCAAATTGATGATGCTGCATTAATGGTATTAAAGATGAAGTGAGAAACAAAACTATGTTACAGAGGGTGAGTTGAAAGTTTTGCAATACTTGGATCACTTTATGTCTTCATAGTACCTTTACGGCAAAAGCTGACTAGCATTCAAAGTACAGGCCATCGTGTTGCACCGTCTTTAGCAATCTGTCAACCAGTTTTTTGATTCCGTGGCGGTACTAATTTTTGTCCTTCGAGGGGAAGTACTCCTTCACCTCAGCTGCCACCTCGTCCTGGTTGTTGAAGTGCTACCCACGAAGGAAGTAGGCCATGGACCGGACCAAGTGATAATCCGATGGGGCAAGGTCCAGACTACATGGTGGGTGTGGCAGCAATTCGATGCCTTCAAGTTCCTGGAGTTTTGCCCGGGTCGTCTGTGTGGTACGAGGCCAAGCGTTGTCCTGCTGCAGGAGAGCATGCTTTCCGTTCACAAGTGCCGGGTACTTCTCCACCAAAACGGCATACCTCTGCTCCAGCTGTTCAGAGTAGAGTTTGGTGTTGATGGTCCGACTATCTGGAACAAATTCGTAATGGATTATCCCCTCTAAATTCCACCAGACGCAGAGCATCACCTTTTGCTCAAAGTGCCTACGTTTGGCAACAGGTTCAAGAAGCTGGCCTGGGCTCAACCACTGCCGTTGTGAGTTAGGATTAATGAGATAGACCCACTTTTCATTGCACATAACAATTATATTGATGAAACATACACCATGTAGGTTTTCTAAGAGTTTCGTGCACACTTCCACTGGGCAGTTTGCTTCAGCTGGTGTCAGTTCGTGAGGGACAATGCAGCAGCTCCTGTAGACCTTGTCGAGGTCCTGGAGGCAACGAACGAACCATGGTGGTCTGTGATATGCCCAGCTCGCCTGATAATCTCCGAGTGCTGGTTGTTGGATTTGCCTTTTCTGGCCTGGAACATGGCCTACCTGACCTTGGCTGATCGTTGAGGCTTCTGTCACCCGAGTGAAATTTCATAAACCATCTGGTTGCGGTTCTGTGGTCCACAGAACCTTCCCCTTTCGCATGCCATATGTTTCGTGTCTTTAGCAGCATTATGGCCGAGTTCAAACTCGTAAAGCAAAAGTTCCCTAATCAGCTGGTTGTGGCTGTTCATCTCTTGGGCGTCCCAACCACAGACAGAACGATGACAGGCAATGCTGTTCGCAGCAACGACTACCACTTTATATCCCTTACGACTGACTGCAGTGCGCGACTTGAACTAGCTTATACACGTGACATACCTGCCGCAGCACATGCATTTATGCAAATATTGCAAAACTTTCGACTCACCCTCTGTAAATGGTGCCAAGAATATTTGTAAATTTAAAGAATGGTTGCGAATATATGAAACTATTTATGAAAAATCTAACTCTGAAAACAAAGCCAAGATCACAAGAGAAATGATGTAGTCAAAATGAACACAGCTGGGAAGCTGTAATTGAGCCACAACACCTTTAAGTTAGATGTTGTGATGATGTGAAAACCATTAGGAAAAAAAGAATTGAAAAAATGCCAGCGTCGCACAGAAATATAGGAACTGCTGAATGTAAAAAAAAAAAAAAAAGGTAAACGTGGGAAAAATCAGAAATGGGCAAGGGAACGCCATTTTTGAAGTGAAAAGCGAGGAAGGGAGAATGACATCCATCTTGGTGTCCAGTTCGCAAGGTCACAACGAGCCCATGAATTCTCAGAACTGGGAGCATGGAATTCTTCGAAGAGCAGCCATCCAGCGGATGTAAACCGTGGGAAGCAGGATGCGGAGAGTGAAGGATGCCCAGCTAGGGGTGTGTGTGTGTGTGTGTGGGGGGGGGTCGAATGCGTTCTTGTGATTGGCTAAGCGCTCGCTGGGGCTCAAAAAAGTTTGGGGAGAACTCAGGAAGTTAGTTTTTTGGCGCTCTCTTCTCGTCTAGTTTTCACCAGAGCAGGAAGTCAGGTCATCGCGTGGGATGATTTTGCCGTAAGAACAGCGCTCGGCTGCGGTTGAGTTAGCTAGGTATAGATCTCAACTAACTGCGGTTAAGTACAATCTATATTTGTTCCAAGGGATCAGGCCGAGGTCTAGATCCATTATATCTGAGATCGGGTAATCTCATATCTTGTATCAAAAGTGCATAAAAGCATAGTGCTGCTGTGTAACTTATGAATGTATCAATCAAGTACCCAAGAGGAACTGAACGGTGCTAACCAGGAAGCACCATAATTCTGTTGTACTCAGCTCAAGTTCCATTGTCATCTAAAATTATTCTGTATGCAAGGTGTCAAACCAACCTTAATCCTACCCTAAGTGGTGGAGAATAAATTTGTTAGTTATTTATCTTCGGCTCATTTCTACACCAGCTTGGAAATCTTCAAACACGCCTCTGTTTCAAACAAAGTGATCTCCATAAGGCGTCTAGACCTTACCCCAATCTAGACTGGTGGCAGCAAGAAAAAACAAGTAAGTGCAGCTGATGGTAAGAAATAGAAAATATACACAAAAACGAATAAGACTAAATAAACAACGACATTCAGATCATGACAGATAGGGCATGACAGATGGTCGCAGCGGTTGGGATCGTTCAGAAGATTTACAAGCATTGAAAGAGCAGAAATAGAATTAAAAAAAAAGGAGCTGAATTACAGAAAGAAAAGAACTTTTGCTTGAAGCATAGCGCAGAGTTAGAGATCGAAAACAGAAAAGTTCCCATTACAGAAAACGCCGTGGAGAAGGCTTTCGTACGATTCACGGACAACTGCGGAGCGAAAACCGGAAGTTGCATAAGCAACGAACACGCCGAGTGGAACATCGCCACAGGTCAGAGGTCATCCGTTATCAAGGAAACAGCAACGGCGCGAGCCTCAAGTGTGGAGAGGAGACGTTCCCTCCGTACTGAAACCCCTTGAAGCCAGAGAGAGTTCCCATCGCCGAAAGAAGTGAGTGAGTGTACATAGGTGATAGTGCAGTGCTATCATCAAGTGGAAAAAGTAAGTATCGCAAGGTGTTAATTACTTAAGCAGGTGAGAAGTGAAAAACAATAAAGCGTGGTGCATCGTAAATTACACCTAAGGAGGAAATTACCTCCTCAAAAAATCTGGCAGCGCCATACAAGGACTGCAGGTACCATAATTTTGGAAAATATTATTAACTCTTAAGACTGAGCACAAAATACGCCCAGAGACATGTACACTGCATGGAAAAAAAAAACATTATTGCAACACTTAACAAAACAAAAACAGAAAACAAGCTTTAAGTAAGAGAATTCAGTGTATTGTAGTATGTTAAGGTGTGAAGCAAGTGATAGTATTTGCTAGAAAAAAAAAGCTTAAAGTGTATGTAATGATAGTTTTTGGAGTGGAAGATTATCAAAAGTGTATGTAATGATAGTTTTTGGAGTGGAAGATTATCAAGAATGTATATAAGAATAGTTTTTGGAATGGAAGCTTAATGTGAAATATAAAATCAAACTCTTAAAATTCTAAGAAGTTTAAGCAAAATGGGAGATAGTTACGCGAGTTTTTCAGTTAAAGATCTTAGGCAAGAGTGCCAATTAAGAGGGATAAATGCTAAGAGAAAAACTAGACAAGAATTAATAATGGATTTAAGAGAAGCAGATAGGCAGGTAGAACTGAACTCGAGAGAAAGGGTAAGAGAGGGAAATAGAGAAGAGATTGCCGATAGTAATACTGATAGTGGGATTAATGGGGCCGAGAGCAATTATCAGCTGGAATTAAAACGATTAGAGCTGGAATCTAAGAAACAAGATGTCGAAAGATTAAGATTGCAAATAACACTAAGAGAATTGGAAGGAGTAACAGAAGCCAGTGGGTATGATAATAATTCTCAGCGACCTTTACATAGCTATGGGGATATTATCAGAAAATTCTCAGAAACATCAGATGAGATGGATAGCTATTTAACGGAATTTATTAAAATCAGTACATCTCTAGGAATTCCACGTTCCAAGTGGGCAGCACTTTTAATCCCTAGGTTATCTGCACGAGGGGCCAGTGTCATTCATTCCATGGCAGAAGATGAAGTCCAGAATTTTGATAGGCTAAAGGAAAATCTATTAAAAGAGTATAGGATCACTCCAGAGAAATATAGAGTCATGTTTAGAAATTTCAACAAAGGAAAAAATCAAACATATCATCAGTATGGTGTACGATTGACAGAGTTATTAGATAAATGGTTAATTGGAGCTCAAGTTGAGAATAGTTTTGAAAAATTAAAGAGTGTACTATTGCTAGAACAGTTATATTCTATGGTAAATGAATCTGTAAAAATTTACATTAAAGATAATGAACCTGAAACGTTTGAGGAAGCAATCAAATTAGCTGACAGGTATGTTGAGGCTAGAGAAAGGCAGTATGTACAGGGTAGTCAAAAATCTCAACCAGGTAAAGGATATTTTAGTCAGGAGAAAAGACACCAGGTTAAAGAGGGAAAGCAAGTTCAAAATTCAACTGATGCATCAGGAATGGGTTCAAAAATTAGATGCTACATATGTGGAAAAACTGGTTGCAAGTCATTTGCATGTAGAGGAAGTAGAGATAAGGTAGCAACAAGTAAACCGCAGGTTGACAGTAGTGTAAAGAATAAAGCGGGAACTAGTAAACAGAATTTCCAGTCATTAAGAGAAAAATCTCCATCCATGTTGTGTTCAACCACAAAATCCGTTTGGGCAACACCAGAATCTAGCTTTGGCCCTTATTTAGGAGAAGCGAAGTTGAACGGAGAGACCCTTTGCACTTTGCGTGACACAGGGTCGTGCATTTCTCTTATTAAAAGCAGTAACGTCCCTCCAGGAACACAAACAGGTAAGAAAGTCACAGTTTACCCCGTGACTGGTAACAAACAAGAGTTGGACATAGCCGAGGTAACTGTAGAAGTTAATGATACGATGAAGACACCCGAGTTTGCAGTAGTGTCAGATATCCCATGGGATATAATCCTCGGAAACGACTGGGAGGTACCCTCAGAAAACCCAAGTAGTGAAGTGAATAGGGATAAAGAGGAGGAAAAGAAAAGTCAGGAACCATTGGAAGTAGAGAGAGACATAAATCAAGTTACTGAACAAGATGTAGGAAGTATAGAAGGAAATAGTAACCCACAGAGTGAACAAAGTACAGATAGCACTCATAAGAAAGAGTGTGGGGTGTTAACTAGGGGAATGTTAAGAGCTCAAGAGGAAGAAAAACTTAAAAAGAGTAAAGTCGAGAAACATCAGGTTCAAGAAGTAGGTAGTGCAAGTTCATGTCAACAAATGGGTGAAGATAGTGAAAGCGAGCAAGAGGTTGGAGATAGTGACATGGATAGGGTAGTGGAGAGTGACGAGAATTTATCTCAGATGTTTACATCTGAAGAATTCAGTAAAGCGCAGGAAACTGATGTAAGTTTGGAAAATGTTTGGAAAAAATTGGAGGTCGCTATTCCTGATGAAAGTGCTACATCACATTTCATTTTGGAGGAAGAGATATTAAAAAGGGTGTTCCAGGGAAAAGGCAAACAAGATGCTATAGTTCAGTTGGTAGCCCCAAAAGCATGTAGGAAAAGAATTTTAGAGATAGCACATGACCTACCAATATCTGGTCATTTGGGAATCAAAAAAACTACCGACAGAGTACTAAAGAATTTCTATTGGCCAGGAATGTACAAAGACATAGCCGAGTATGTGAATTCTTGTCCGCAGTGCCAGTTGGTAAAGAAAAGGGGAGATCATGCACCAAGCAAACTCCACCCTTTGCCTATTATTGAGGAGCCTTTTACTCGAGTGTCAGTGGATCTAGTTGGACCTCTGAATGTTAGTAATTCAGGCATGAAATATGCAGTGGTCATGGTTGATCATGCCAGCAGATACCCTGACGCAAGAGCTTTGGAAACAATTGAGGCTGAGGAAGTGGTAACTGCATTGATCGACATGTTTTCCCGTGTCGGTTTTCCAAAGGAAATTCTTTCAGACCAAGAAAAGCAATTTACTTGTAAGCTGACCCAGGAATTATGGGCGCAATTAGGTGTTAAACCCTTATTTTCTAGTGTGTATCACCCTCAGTGCAATGGTCTAGTGGAGAAATATATAGGAACCCTGAAATCTTTACTCAAAAGAGTGAGTCAGGATAGTCCCGATGATTGGGATAAGATGTTGCCATTCATCTTATTTGGATGTAGAGAGGTACCCCAGGCGAGCACAGGACTCTCGCCGTTTGAGTTAATTTTTGGACATAATGTCAGAGGACCACTTGATTTGTTAAGGGGACAGATTGAAAGATCAGAAGAAGAGAAATTAGACCTATTAGAATATGTAAACAGAGTGAATCAAAATTTGGAAAGAGGGCTGACATTGGCACAGAAAAATTTAGAAAATGCTCAAATCAAGCAAGCAAAGTGGTATAATAAGAAGGCACGAGTGAGAGTGTTGTGTGAGGGAGAAGAAGTTTTAGTGCTCACTCCGAATAGAAAGAGGGCTATGGAAGTGGAATGGGAAGGACCATTCAAGGTACTTCGCCGAAAGGCTGAGAATACGTATGTCATCGATGTAGGTGAAGACGAGCCGTGCCCTCGGACATATCACATTAATATGTTAAAGAAGTACAATCGGAGGAGTGAAGGTATCAGCACAGTATGCTATGGAGACGAAAGTGTAGAGGAAGAGAGCGGATCAGATTTGCCAGCCCTACCCAACAGAGATGAAGGTGAGAAAATGGATGAGCTTAACATTGGAGAGAATCTCTCTCAAGCTCAGCAAGCAGATTTAGTAGCAATGCTACAAAAGTATCAAAGTATCTTGACGGAGATACCAGGGAGAACAAATGTGGTTACACATGACATCGAATTGATGGATAAGACCCCTGTAAAGTGTAAGCCATATAGGGTGAGCAAAGAGAAGAAAGATATCATTGGCAGAGAAATTGACACAATGTTGGAGATGGGAATCATTCAAGAGAGTAAGAGCCCTTATGCTGCACCGGTAGTGCTAGTACCCAAGAAAGACTGGAGCATGAGATTTTGTGTGAATTACAAAAAGCTCAACTCGATTACAAAGGGGGATGCTTTTCCAACACCGAACATAGATGAGTTGGTGAGAGGTTTGCACACGTGCAACTACTTGACTAAGTTGGATATGACCAAAGGTTACTGGCAGGTTAGCTTGACAGAACGAGCGAAAGAACGAAGTGCTTTTACCACAACGGATAAACTGTACCAGTTTGTTGTGATGCCTTTTGGTCTAAAGAACAGCCCTCCGACCTATCTCAGATTAATGTCAAAGGTGTTGAAAGGGACAGAAGACTATGCCAAGTGTTATGTTGACGACATAGTTATCTACAGCAGAACTTGGGACCAACACTTACACCATATAGAGTCAGTGTTGGGTAAAATAAAAGACGCAGGACTAACAGTGAACCCGAGGAAAAGTGCATTTGGTTACGCAAGTATAAATTACTTGGGATTTCACGTAGGACCTGACGGGATAACACCAGAAGAGGCACGAGTTCACAAAATTTGTACGTGGCCTCGTCCAATCACCAAAAGAGATGTCAGAGCATTTTTAGGCATTACTGGATATTACCGGAAATTCATTCAGCAATATGCAGACATTTCCAGTGCTTTGGCAGAGACGCTGAAAAAAAGAAATCCAGACAAAATTGAGTGGAATGAGGAGTGTGAGAAGGCGTTCTCAACTCTGAAGTTTATATTAACAGAGGGCGGTGTGCTCAAATGTTTTGATCCTTCCAAGGATACATTTGTGCAAACTGATGCCAGTGGAATTGGATTAGGAGCAGTATTGAGTCAAAGAGACCAAAATGGAGAAGAACATCCAGTGGCATACTTAAGCAGAAAGCTTACAGAAACAGAAAAAAGATACTCAACTATAGAAAAGGAAACTTTAGCTGTAGTTTGGGCAATTCAGAAGTTAAAGCCATATTTGGACTCTCGATCTTTTGTAGTAGTGAGTGATCACAACCCATTAGTTTGGCTAGATCACGTAAAAGATAGGAATATGAAACTGATGAGATGGTCTTTGTATTTACAAGAATACAATTTCAAGGTACAGTACAAACCAGGAGCGAAGCATGGGAATGCTGACGGGTTATCAAGACGAGTGTAAATAGTGGATAGCCGTAGTAATAGCATGTAGTGGTTAGTGTCTGTAATCATGTAAACATTAGTGTTAGTGTAATGTACGTAGTATGTAATCATTAGTGTAGGGTAATGTACATAATATATAATCAGTGGTATTAGTGTTAGTACAATGTGGTAGTGTGTAGTAATTGTAGGTATTAGTATCAGTGTGAATTAGTGTTAGTGAATGGCGTCGAATATCATCATTTGTACATACTTGAGAGCTTGGCTGAACCATAATAGAATTAATGGTGTAAACGTGTAGCTCAGAGTCAGTAACAGAAGGTAGCAGTTAACGTAGTTACATGAAAGGCAGTCCAGAACAGTTAGTGCAGGATACAGCAAGACAGCTCACGTGACTGGTTTCTTGTCAGGTGGCACTTGAAAAGAAACAGTCGTAAAAACTTGGGAGGGAGGACTGTGATGATGTGAAAACCATTAGGAAAAAAAGAATTGAAAAAATGCCAGCGTCGCACAGAAATATAGGAACTGCTGAATGTAAAAAAAAAAAAAGGTAAACGTGGGAAAAATCAGAAATGGGCAAGGGAACGCCATTTTTGAAGTGAAAAGCGAGGAAGGGAGAATGACATCCATCTTGGTGTCCAGTTCGCAAGGTCACAACGAGCCCATGAATTCTCAGAACTGGGAGCATGGAATTCTTCGAAGAGCAGCCATCCAGCGGATGTAAACCGTGGGAAGCAGGACGCGGAGAGTGAAGGATGCCCAGCTAGGGGTGTGTGTGTGTGTGGGGGGGGGGGGTCGAATGCGTTCTTGTGATTGGCTAAGCGCTCGCTGGGGCTCAAAAAAGTTTGGGGAGAACTCAGGAAGTTAGTTTTTTGGCGCTCTCTTCTCGTCTAGTTTTCACCAGAGCAGGAAGTCAGGTCATCGCGTGGGATGATTTTGCCGTAAGAACAGCGCTCGGCTGCGGTTGAGTTAGCTAGGTATAGATCTCAACTAACTGCGGTTAAGTACAATCTATATTTGTTCCAAGGGATCAGGCCGAGGTCTAGATCCATTATATCTGAGATCGGGTAATCTCATATCTTGTATCAAAAGTGCATAAAAGCATAGTGCTGCTGTGTAACTTATGAATGTATCAATCAAGTACCCAAGAGGAACTGAACGGTGCTAACCAGGAAGCACCATAATTCTGTTGTACTCAGCTCAAGTTCCATTGTCATCTAAAATTATTCTGTATGCAAGGTGTCAAACCAACCTTAATCCTACCCTAAGTGGTGGAGAATAAATTTGTTAGTTATTTATCTTCGGCTCATTTCTACACCAGCTTGGAAATCTTCAAACACGCCTCTGTTTCAAACAAAGTGATCTCCATAAGGCGTCTAGACCTTACCCCAATCTAGACTGGTGGCAGCAAGAAAAAACAAGTAAGTGCAGCTGATGGTAAGAAATAGAAAATATACACAAAAACGAATAAGACTAAATAAACAACGACATTCAGATCATGACAGATAGGGCATGACAGATGTCATAGCTGCAGTGATTTTAATCATAAATCTGCTGAATGTATACATAGAATATATACATAATATCTAAGGTATTTTACCTGATTTTGTCGAAGTATTTCGCATGTTGTTTGGTCTGTGAGGCACGTGCTCCTGGCCCGAGAGGTCCCTTCATTACGAACCTTTGGTTTGTTATAAAAAATTTTGCAGAAATAAAACAGTTAGGTTATATATTTTCAGTTTCACATTCATTCATTTGCACAATCAAACGTTTGAAATTTACTATTAATTAAAAGATTTTAGTAGAAAGCGTTATACTCATCAGGTCAGGAGACGTCTCACAAGGGGTTTGTTGTTACGGCGAGCGCTTTCAGCGGTGCACAACCGCCATCTTCTGGCCACTGTTTCTACACGAGGGTTCCTCGCGTGTATGTGGTTTTTGGAGTTGCATGTCGGGAATCGATGAGAAGGTTTGCTGCCTGTATGTGTTAGATGATTTTGTTTCCAATGTGTCTCCATCTATTGGATGAGTTGGTCGGTATCAGTCGTAAGTATAATTCTATTGTGTGTCTGTATGTGTTAGGTGATTTGTTTCTAATGTGTCGCCATCTATTGGATGAGTTGGTAGGTATCAGTTGTAAGTATAATTCTATTGTGTGTCTGTATGTGTTAGGTGATTTGTTTCTAATGTGTCGCCATCTATTGGATGAGTTGGTAGGTATCAGTCGTAAGTATAATTCTATTGTGTGTCTGTATGTGTTAGGTGATTTGTTTCTAACGTGTCGCCATCTATTGGATGAGTTGGTAGGTATCAGTCGTAAGTATAATTCTATTGTGTGTCTATGTGTTAGGTGATTTGTTTCTAATGTGTCGCCATCTATTGGATGAGTTGGTCGGTATCAGTCGTAAGTATAATTCTATTGTGTGTCTGTATGTGTTAGGTGATTTGTTTCTAACGTGTCGCCATCTATTGGATGAGTTGGTAGGTATCAGTCGTAAGTATAATTCTATTGTGTGTCTATGTGTTAGGTGATTTGTTTCTAACGTGTCGCCATCTATTGGATGAGTTGGTCGGTATCAGTCGTAAGTATAATTCTATTGTGCGTCTGTATGTGTTAGGTGATTTGTTTCTAATGTGTCGCCATAGAAACAGTGGCCAGAAGATTGTTTCTAATGTGTCGCCATAGAAACAGTGGCCGTAGAAACAGTGGCCAGAAGATGGCGGTTGTACACCGCTGAAAGCGCTCGCCGTAACAACGAACCCCTTGTGAGACATATAACTCTTTCTACTAAAATCTTTTAATTAATAGTAAATTTCAAACATTTGATTGTGCAAATGAATGAATGTGAAACTGAAAATATATAACCTAACTGTTTTATTTCTGCAAAATTTTTTATAACTAACCAAAGGTCCGTAATGAAGGGACCTCTCGGGCCAGGAGCACGTGCCTCACAGAGCAAACAACGTGAGAAATACTTCGACAATATCAGGTAAAATACCTTAGATATTATGTATATATTAATCAAAAGCACGTTTATAACATAAGACAACCCATAAGGTTGCCTCATGAATTGCAATTTTCGTAAACATGAAAGTAAAGGGCTAAAATATTTCAGATGTAATGGATTTGGGCTTTGCACCATTGAATGTTTTTCAAGTGACAACAAAAACGAGAAGACTGAAAAGAAGAGTCTTAACACAATCTTCGCCAAACCATTTTGTGACATGCATATGTTGGCACTGATTGAGAGTGTTAAAATTGAAGCACTGGTTGATACAGGAAGTGGAAATTACTGTAGTAAGAAAAGATATTTATGGAAAGATAGGATATAAAATTTATGATGCTTTTTTTTTTTTTGATTGAAGGTTTAACGACCACCGTGAGCAACTCAATGGGTAATGCTACTATGATACTACTTGATTTTGGTAACAACAAAATGAAACCTATAGGTCATTTTCAAGGGCTAATTGAGATTGATGAAGGAGAATTCCTTTCTAACATTTATGTGGTCCCAAAGCATGCAACAAAGGGAGATGCATTTATCGGAAATGAATTGCTGAGACATGCTGAAGTACCATAATTTTTGTCATATAATCCGCGGATTATCTGCTAAAAAAGTTAAAGATATAGGTTCTGCAGATTAAAGGGGTGAGGAATGTCATAACCAAAGATCGGAACAGTTATGGGGAGGGACAACAGGCGTCATTTTGTTATCGTCGAGGACAGCTCTGACTGTCGTGCCATCTCCGGTTTTGGCAAAAAGCCAACGCTTGCTGTATGAACCTATGCTTTCTTCCTTTTGGATCTCATGTGCGCTGCCTTGTGTATAGTTCGCTTTCGCCGCTTTGACGAACGCCATTGATGCTAATTTCTTTCATTGCTATTCATGATGTCTCTGAAAAGGAAATGTTTCAGTTACATTGCCAAATTTAAACTTAAAGTGGTGGACAGAATTGAGGATATGATCGTGTCACTGCACGATAGTTTTGAGGTCAGAACACAATCGTGCAGTAACATGCGGAAAGCCCCTGTGCCGCGTCTAAAACAAAAACAAACCGTCAGTAAATTCCGCGAGCGAATTCACGGAAGTTTCGTATTGGCCCATGTACACTGGTGTGCAAAAATTAAGGATGAAGAGGAGAAATTAGCATAACAGCGGAACGAGCAGGAAGAACGGACCGAAAGACCACTCAGGAGATAGACTAGGGTCCGGTACGGAAGGGCATGCGCATATATGCAGCATGACGTGGGGATGGGGAGGGGAGTGTCGGAAGGCTATAAATATAAAGCACATGGGCGGTGTACGCTCAGCAATTCGGTGAAAGCTATTGCACTGTGTACATCGGTTTGAACGACGTCGAGTTGCTGCCACTGTGTGATATGGCCAACACGCAATCCAATAGACGACATCTGGATGACTTTAATTGAGGACACGTCATTGGGAAGTTGGAAGAAGGTCGAAGTGTGACTAGTGTGGCCGAGGAGTTCGGGATCGCTCACAGCATCGTTTCATGAGCTTAAAGAGCATTTCAAACGACAGGAACAGCTGTCCGAGAGTTTAGCAGTGGTCGTCCACGAGCAACCACGGTGGTGGATGACCGGTATGTTGTCCTACAGGCGAGAAGAGACAGACGGCAGACAGCGAGAGAAATCGCAAGGCATATGCAACACACAACTGGACGTCCGTTATCGCATTTTACCGTGGCCAGGAGGCTGCACAAAGGTGGTCTATTTGCACGATGACCAGTACGGGGTGTGCCATTAATGCCTGCTTATCGAAGACGGCGGTTTCTGTGGTGCCAGGAATACAAGAACTGGACACATCAGCAATGGGGTGGAGTTCTCTTTACAGATGAGAGCCGATTTAGTTTGACGAGCGATTCTGGACGTATACACATCTGGAGAGAGCAGGGAATACGCAATCACACCTCCAAAATCATCGAAAGGGACTAGTTTGGAGATGGCGGAGTTCTCGTTTGGGGCGGTATCATGCTTGGTAGCCATACTAACCTCCACATCTTCCAAGGAGGTTCAGTCACTGGTGTCCGCTATTGTACCGAGGTTCTTCTGCCTACCGTGCGTCTGTTTAGAGGTGATGTGGGTCCTGAGTTCCTCTTCATGGACGACAAAGCTACACCTCGCCGTACAGTGGCTGTCGCAGAGCTGTTGGAGAGAGAAGATATTCAATGCATGGATTGGCCCGCAAGGTCCCCGAACCTAAATCCAATCGAACACGTGTGGGACCTTCTCGGGAGACGCTTGGCAGCACGTCACCTGTCGTCAGCAACGATTCCGCAGCTGCGATTGGCGATACAAGAGAAATGGGCCGCGATCCCTCAACAGCTCCATGACAACCTCGTCCTCAGCATGGACAGAGATTGTAAATCCTTCAAAGCAGTCAGGGGTGATCATATCCCCTTCTAAAGACTGGATTTTTCTTGACAGCCGCCTGTCACATGGACGTTTCTGTCCAGTTGTGTTCGAAGCTACCTTTTCAATAAATTGCCTTTGTATCATTTGTTTGGATGGTTTTGCTCACTTGTCCCATATTCTTACATCTTGGGGATCTTATGGTATGATTTGAGTTGATGTGGAGCACTTCTGCACGGCGTTACATTTGAAAAACCGTCTCGTCCTAAATTTTTGCACGCCAGTGTATAAGCCAATCCCCCAACTCTGAAAGCAGGAATTCCTCCAAAAACGTTCAACTTATACGCAAGTACATACGGTATTTCTATGACTTGTTCTGTATCAACCTTTCGTCATTGGCAAGATGTAATGCAATACTCTGAAGCTGCATCGGCGTGATCTATCTATGGATGCCACACCCTTTATCTGTCCGGAGATAAAAATATAAAACAGTAACCTTTAAGAAATAAATTTCTTCATTTAATAAAATCCTTTTTTTTTTTCTTACTTCTTCGGACTCGTGGGTCATTATGTGACCTACTTTTCTGTCGGAAATTCCACTTCCGGTTCAACATCTATGACGGGCGGACTATACGGCGATTTTTTTCCCTGAATGTCACATTTTTTTTTTTTTTTACTGTGAATTTCTTTGTCTGCAGATTATACGCTGGTGCGGATAATATGACAAAAATTAGGGTAGTTATTAATGAAGTAGGAATATCAGTTAGAAAAACTATGCGAATAGATACATCCGAAGATGAGAATATGATACATAGTAATTTCAATGTGAGTGAGACTCTCAGAAATGAAATAAAACAGCTTGTCGAGAATTAGAACCCTGTAAAACTGAGACTACATATATAGAAATGAACAAAGAACAACAACCTATTTTTCATAGGCCTAGATGTCTTCCATTTACTGAAAGAGATATAGTTGATAAACAAGTTGAAGAATGTGTAGAACATAAAATTGCTGAGCCTGCTTTCTCAGAATATTCCAGTCAGGTGTTAGTACTATGTTAAAAATGTGGATTACCGAGGGTATGCATTGATTACAGAAAAATAAATCGCATCACAGCGAAAGACCGTTTCCTCTTGCACTGACTAAGACGTATTACACAGGTTAAAAGATGCTCATATTTTTAGCACTATTTACCTGAAAAATGGATTTTTCTATGCGGAAGAACATAAAGAAAGTAGACGTTACACAGCGTTTGTGAAATATGATGGGCAGTTCCAATTTTTAAGAGTCCATTTGGTTTATGTAACTCACCTTCAGTATTCCAGCATTTCATATATATAGTCTTTTGGACCTTAATAAATGAAAGAATAGTTCTGCCATACATGGATGATGTAGTAATTCCATCATGAAGTTGAAGGAATTGAAAAGCTAAAGCGATTCTTTGAGGGTGCAAGTAAGTACGGACTGGAAATTAATTTCAGAAATCTCAGTTTTTGAAGAAAAAAGTTGAATTTCTAGGCTATGTGATTGAAAATTGTAAGATATCACAATCTACTCTAAAGACAAAAGCAGCTGATAAATTTCCAGTACCTGAAAATTTGAAACAAGTACAAAGTTTTTTCGGACTGACTGGATATTTCAGGAAGTTCATACCTTCTTATTCAGTTATTGTAAAGCCTTTAGGTGATATTTTAAAAAAGAATCAAGAGTTTAAATTTGGTGCAGAGGAAATGGATGCTATTTGTCAATTTAAAAAGTTATTAACAGCTACACCAATACTAGGAATACATTATCAGAGTAGTGAGACTGAGGTACATACAGATGCAAGCATAGATGGTTATGTAGCAGTTTTATGGCAGGAATCACAGCATGATAACTGTTTTCACTCAATCTACTAAATGAGTAAGGAGACAACTGAAGCGGAAAGGAAGAACACGAGTTACAAATTAGAGGTTTTAGCTGTCATTAAATAAAAAAATCAAAACAAATCAAGAGTTTATTTGTTGGGTATTCACTCCAAAATGGTAACGGACTGTTCTGTTTCCCAGAAGACAATGGATAAAAACAATCTTGCTACATGAGTGGTGAGATGGGCTAACCTGTTAGAAGAATTTTACTATACAATTGAGCATGCATCTGACTAAAATACCCGATGTAGATGCTCTGAGTAGATTCCCTGTTATTACAATTTCTACTGAAAGTGCATTATTAAAGATACAAGCAGCTAGGGAAGAAGATAGTGAGATAAAGACAATAAAAGAGCTACTGAAAGTCTGAGAGTATGATAATTACTGCAACGGTGGTGGTTTTATTTGTATAAAAAGTTTGTGGATGGATGGGAAGTTCCCTTTGTACCAAAAGCCGTACAAATCAAATTCAATATGCTCACAAGAAAGAACATTTTGCAAGTAAATGCACAGAGGAAATATTTAAGCAAGGTTTCTACATTCCAAACATAAAGCAAAAAATTGACAAGTTTATTGCTAATTGTCCTGTATTTTGGTTAACAGAAAAAGTGGAAAGCAAGAGGGATATTTGCACCCTCTGCACAAAGATGATGTCCCTTTGCATACTTATCACATTGATCATTTAGGTCCACTTGAAAGTACTAATAAAAACAACAAGTACATTTTTGCAGTTAGAGATGGATTTACAAAATTTGTCTGGCTATATCCAGTTAACAGTACAACTACAGTAGAAGTGATAGCAAAATTAAATGTACAGCAAACTGTGTTTGAAAATCCGATCTAAATAGTTTCTGACCAAGCAGCCACTTTACTTCAGAAGAATTTGAGAAATATATATATTTTTTTGATTGGAGGTTTAACGACCACCGTGAGCAACTCAATGGGCTATAAGCAGTCGCTGAGAAATATTGTACAGAATATAATATTAAACATACTTTAATTACAACTAGATCACTTAGAGTGAATGGACAGATTGAGAGGCTAAACAGTACCAATTTTGGCAAAGCTATCTTTAGACGATCTTTTGAAGTGGTACAAGCATGTTAGTAAACTGCAGAAAATTATTAATTCCACTTACCAGAGGAGCATTGCCACAGCACCTTTTGAACTACTTTTTGGTACGAAAATGAACTGTTAAGATGATATCAAAATTAGGGAACTATTAGAAGCTGAGTTGCGAGTTATGTTCCAAAAATCCAGATAGAAGCTAGAAAGGAAGTGAAAAGGCAAATCATACAGGTTCAAGATGAAAACCAAAAGATAAATAATCTTTGCAGACGTGTTCCTCAAAAATACAAGCTCAATGACTTAGTTACTGTGAAAAGAAATCAACTAGGACCAGGTCAAAAGCTGAAGCCAAAATTTCCAGGACCATATAGGACCACCAAAGATAAAGGAAATGACACATATAATGTAGTTAAAGAAGGGCATCATGACGGACCTCTACAGACAACTACATTTGCAGAATACACGAAAGACTGGACTGTATCAGAGTTTTAAAGATCTGGGTCAACATGGACAGTAATCGTATCAAACTTTCGTTTTTAAAGCACTTTTAATTTTGACTGCTCCTTTTAATTTTGACTATTTTATGTCACCGGAGGTCAAATGACTGTCCGGACAACCAAATGTATAGGATTTTCAGTGTGTGTTTCATTGTACTGATTCAATTCTGCTGTTAGCGGAGTTTAGAGTCTGCAATTGGACAAGTGCCTGGTGGCAGGCAGGGCAAGGTTGATCGAGTGGCATAGAGAGTTCTCAGTTGTTGAAGAAGAACGCTGAAGAAGGAAGATGCTTAATGTAACAGTGTTTATTTTCTCATTTTAATGCTGTGTTTGATTAAAACATAATTATTTTCAGTGTCAAGACCAGAGGTAAGAGAATCCTTGCTTACTTATTTAATCACAAGCAAATTCTACATATGCATTAAAAAAGTTTTTTCATTTTTTACTTTTAAAGATTTGGGGCTAATTTCTACTTGGAGAATTCCAGGATACTTTCACCACTGATGAACCAAATCCATGGACCTCCCAAGAAAATTTTTTTCTGGCTATGCCACTGGTGGCAAGCTTTCTAAAACTATTGAGTTCTAAGACAACTTGCCTTGCTAATTTCAAAGTGGAAGTCAGGGCTAAATTAGAAAATTTATACAATTTTTTCCTATAAAATATTCCAGATTTTAAAAATAGCAGCATAAAAAAATATAAAATAACTACATCTTACAGAGATGTTTACAAATAAATATTACACACCTTATTTACATTACTTATTTCAGTTTAGCAGAACGCAGAGTTAGCCTTTGCAAAAACACTAGATATATCACTTATGAACCGTTTCCTCAGATGATAACCAATGACAAATTTAGAAATATAACATATAACCAAGTGATGTTGCAATAACTTTTACGCTATACTGTGAAGAGTGGATTGTCTTCTGACATGAAAACGAAAACAACAACTAAAAAAACACCATGTTTCTGTACTGTAGTTTATATACTGCTGCTCATATGATTTTGTAGAATGCTTCAAAATGTCCAACTACACTCTTTTCATGGTGAGTTATATCATACTGACCACAAACTTTAAACATGTATAAAATAATAACAAATACATATGGAAAGATTTGTGCTGCAGCAACAAGTTCTTTGCAAACAGTTTGTGTGTAACAGACAATTAAAATGAGAAATGTGACAACAAATACTGTAAAAATTAATTCCCCCTTCACAATTCATTTTACACATACAAACGAGTGTTAGTTCCAATTTCTTTTTATCAATACCTGGCAAAACTTTGTTTTGTTTCATGTATGTCCTACTCCTATTCCTCCATAAATAATGTTTCACATTACAACTTGCTGGACTAGATTCTGATTTAATTTGTAGTGTCTCCTTTTGACTAGGAGGCCATCTTAAGGAACCTGAATAAAAACAAAAAAGGGGCACATAAAAACATACATATAAACAAACAAAAAGATTTTTGGAAATACACACTGGTCAACAGATTACATAAAAAACAAACAAACAAACATACTTCAGTGACATAGTCCTGATGATGAACTAGGTTTTTGTTCAAAAACCTTCATGATGGAGTAGACACTCGTAATAAAGTTGCAAGGAAGTAAAAAGAAACAAGGGACAAAAATAAAAAAATTGTGCTAGAAGAAAATGAAAAACCTGTTCACACAAAACCATTACAGATGGGGATTTTTCATTTAAAAAATACTAAAAGAAGCTTTGGGAGTTCAATGGCAAGAAGCAAATGAAGAAAGGCCAGCATATTTCAGATATCCAAGACAAAAATTCTCGTACCTAAATTAGATGAGCCAAAGAACAATCTCCAAACTTAAAGGATAAAGTAACTGCATAAAGGTAATTTAATAGGAAGATACAAACCTATGAAACAAGAAATTTTGGAAAATAAATAGAGATTCAGACCTTAGAATTTTTTTTTTTTTTTAATTTTTGGTTGGAGGTTTAATGACCACCATGAGCAACTCAATGGGCTATAAGCAGTAGCCCATCCCTAATTTAGGGTCACTGGTTCCTGGGAAGGGAGACAGCCAGTGCCGTAAGACAAACACAACATCCATGCCTCACTGGGATTCGAACCCGGACCCCTTTCTGACGAATGATCAGAGGCCATCGCTTAGATCACTGCCCCATCGGGGCGGCCTTAGAAAATTGGAAATGCTGGTTGGTTGGTTGATTTTTATGGCGCAAGGGCCATGTTTGGCCAAAGAGCGCCAAACACAAGACAATTAAACAAACAGTATTAAAAACATAGTATAATGATTAAAATCTGGCTGATTCTGTAAAAGTGAAAAATGAGAATGATGTAAGGGCTAAAGACAATGAAACAAACAGTATTAAAAACATGGTACAATGATTAAAATCTCGCTGATTCAGTAAAACTGAAAAATGAGAATGATGGAAGGGCTAAAATATAGATACGTTTAAAAAAGTCAATTTGTTTTAAAAATGAGAAGATAGCAACAGTATCACAGTGGTCATCTAGGAGCCGCTGCAGCGTAGCAGCGTCCTCGGCCAACAAATGAGAATGAAAGAAGTGAAAACGTACATCATGAAAATGAACACAGCTACGCAGAAGATGAGCGACTGAGTCCCCAATTGCACATCTCACACATCGGCACAGTGTCACCACACAGCAGAAAGCGGTGAATGAAACGAAAATGCTCAATGCCGAGACGCGCAAGCACCACTTTCTCCCTACGGTTCCGATGATTTCCAGATTCCAAGAATAGGTTTAATACGATGCAGTTTATTTTCCACCTGTTAGTCCCACAGACCCTGCCACGTTCGCTTAATATGATCCTGAACAGGAAAGCGGAAATCTCGGTGAAACAGTGGCAAGGGTGTGACGACCAAAGAGGAAGCAGATCAAACAGTCGCATCAGCACACTCGTTACCCGAGATTCCAACATGCCCAGGACTCCAGCAAAACTGAACCTTAAAAACCGGCCTCGAGCAAACGACGAAGCAACTGTCTCACATCCAAGAGAAAAGGATGGTCACAGTAATCCGCAGATGACAAAGACTGCAAGACACTTAAAGAATTCGTATAGACCATAGCCCGATGATGAGAACTCGAATGAACATGGAGAACGGTGAGATAGACAGCATGTATCTCCGCCGAAAACACAGTGGCCTCAGCTGGGATCCACGCTGCAGAGACGTCATCTACACAGACAGCAGCAGATCCAACGACTCCATGCATCTTGGAGCCATCAGTGAAAATGGAAATGTATTCAGACTTGAGGGAACGGTGCTCAGCAAAGAGCTGCTGGCACACTGACGTAGGGGTTGAGGATTTATCAAAAGATGTAAAGGTGGTATCAACCATGACACCAAGTGGGTGCCGTGAAGGATCCCCAAAGCCCCTGGTCTCTCCAACAAGTGACAAGTCGAGCCCTGCATCACGAGCTACGGCCGCCATACGAAGACCGAAGGTTGGAATGCATGAGAGCCGGTTCTCAAATAAACGAGCATGCTGGGGATGGAAAACTGCATTGTATAAAGGATGGTCTGGAAGAGATCGAAGTTTTAAGTAAAAGTGAACGGACAGCTGCAGACGGTGTAATTCAAGTGATGGTTCGTTTGCGTCAGCATAAAGGCTGGGAATCAGGGATGTTTGAAATGCTCCCATACAAAGATGCAGTGCTTGATGGTGAATAGTATCCAAAGGCTGGAGAACGGAACGACGAGCAGAGTCATACACGATACAACCATAATACAGTTTTGATTGTATTAATGAATGATAAATGCGACACAAAGAGATCCTGTCTGCACTCCACGAAACTCTCGAAAGGATCTTCAGAATAGACAGAGAACGCAGACAGGAAATCTTGAGCCGCTGAACGTGCGCACGGTCGACGGTCAGTGCAAGGAACTTGGACGCCAGAGAACATGGTTATTCCAAACAGGTACTAAAAACCGCCTATTGAAGAAAATGAGAAGAAACAACTCTACTATACTCTCACCTGTTTATGTTTGGGAAGCAACAAATTTTGTCGGTTCCATGATTTATGATCCGAAGATTAACCGTATTTAAAAAAATGTTTGTCATACGTACAATATAGACTTTGGGACAAAAACTAAAAATCTCCTTTCCGTGATCTTGAATGACCGGGGCCCTGTGAACTTATATTCCAGATACGGAGTATTTTCTATACCTCTGAAATCTGTGGATCAAGACAAATCTACAAAAATATATGTCGGCTCTTCTTTTAGAACTATACAAAAACAATTGGCAGAGCACAAATATAGAGTCGAAATTGGTGCTAACAACACTGCTCTCTCTTCTTGTAAACCAGGGATCTTATTTTCTAGCATGGACGGATACTACTATTTTGAATACCCCAACCTCCAGAACTATGTTACGGTTTACAGAAAGTGCTTACATTAATAGTTATGGAGATAGGGTTTGTAATGATATTCTTCTTGAGTGTGTTCCAATCCCCTGGAGGACTATTTTCTCTGGAGTTTCTCAGGAATAATACCTTTCCCACCAGGACTCCTAATCTAACATGAACTATACCAAGCCTGCTTATTGGACATTACCTAATTACATCAAGGCTTACATCATGTAAGGTTTGTTTTCACGTACTTATAACAGCTTGTGTTCTGTGTAATGGTTTTTACATCTGATGATGGACCTTTTTTAAAGGGTCCAAAAGATTTCACATCATTGTGTATTTTTTAATGTAATAAATTTGAACCTTGAGTCTTAGGTTTTAATGTATCGTGCATTAACGGCAACTCTTCTTATCTTTGTACTTTATGTGCTACTGCAAATGGCGGTTGCCGAAACATCGCAGCAGGTAGGAACCGATTTTCAAATTTCATTTTGACAAATTTAAATGGCAGAAGTGTGTGCTCCCTCTACTGATATGGTATCATAAGACCACAAATAACTGGAAAACATGGGCTTCATGAAGGAACTCTAGTAAATTTTATGAAGCCCTTAATAGAAACTAGTACTGAAAATAATGCACTTGTGGAATTTCCCATGCACTTGTGAAGAATAATTCCTTAATTTCTGTGATGGCGCAAGAATGGGATGTTTTAAAAGTGTATAAAAGCAACAGCATATAAGCGGTGTCAATGAAAATAACACATTTATTTGATCCTGGTCAAAAGTGCATTCAATGCAAGAAGTGAGAAAGATTTCTCATGTCTATGCACTACTGATTTTACACAAACAAAATGCTATTACCACACGACGATAGGACTAGCACAGCAGAACAGGGCACTTCAAAAATTTTGTACCAGCATCACGAGAAGGATTTTTCGAAAATTTACTTTCTCCAGTGAAGATACATACACTTCATGTGTCAGTCAATGATTAATTAATTGCTGAAATTTACAGATATTAGAATTAAAAGTCTGAATTAAACAGACATGGGGGGGGTAGATTATTTTATTGACTATTAGCTGCAAATTAATTATATTCTGCCTGAGTCAAATTGCTAATATTCTTGAAAAATTTTCATCTTATATAAATAACAATTTACATTCATAATAAACACCAGAACCAGATCTTTCAAAATTAGGTATACACAACAACAACAAAAACCACTGTGGTCTTAGATTGTTACAACCAGAGAATTACATCACTTAATAATAGCACAAGATTTGTCGAGAGCAACGCACACATAAAACAGCCTGAAGCACGGTCTGAGGTGTGGATTTTGTGTTTTTCTTTCTACTAAGCACTGAAATTTATGTGATTGCGCCACTCAATATTTGCACGATCTGGAAACCTTAAGCACAGATGCTTTCCATCCACTGTTTGGAGGGCACAAACAATTTTAAATAACATTATCAAATTACAAGTCACTGAATCATGTACTAAACATAAGTTAAGAAATATCTTCTGGACTACTTACAATATTGGGCCATTTACAGTTTATCTATCCTATCACTATTATGCCATGCACAATATTTAGCACACGTACAAGACATGCGAATGAATTTTTACACTCAGTAGACAGAACATTAGAGATAGGGGTGATGAGCAATTGACATGGACATCCCCAGTGCAGAGTGGAACAGACCCAAACCGAACACAGGCAATAACAAGAAAGATGACACCGAATTTTCGGATGTAATAAGCACGTCTTTTGAATCCGTTCTGATGCAAATTAAATTTATCAAAGCTATTCAAAGTCAATGGAACCGGTATGGAAAACAATAGATCTGACGAAAGAAAGAAGATTTTCAATCGGGTTTTTAATCCCTCAGATATTGCTGTAAACGGAATCGTGAGCATACGAACTCTTAGAAACAGAGATATCGACAAAAATTAAATGTGACTTTACATCCCCTGGTGGGAAAACCATGCATTATTTTAAGAAGAAAGTATTCTCAAAAGGTTTATCCATATAAGCAGTATCGGTCCAAGAAAAAAAAAATTAGTCGAGTTTTCAGGAGCCCAGATTTTGCAACAAATACTTCAGAAGCAGAAATTGACACTTATGACCCCTGGTGGCTAAACCATTCTTTACCAAACATTAGAAATTATGTGAAAAATATTTTCTATCAGGTCTTGTATGCGATACAGGAAGAATTTTTCAAATCAGAGCTTTAGGAGCAGAAATAACGTAGAAAACACAATTTACCTTTGTGATCCGTAGCGGAAAGTCTATGATATACTTGAAAATTTTGAATTTATAGGAAAAACATTTTGCATCGGAAACACTATCCAACAAAGAAGGAATTTTTCAAATTGTACTCTTAGAAGTAGAAATATTGACAAAAATAAGATATACATCTACACCTCCTGGCTTAGAAACCATGAATTTTTTCAAGAAGAAAATTTTCCTAAAAGGTTTGTCGACATGAGTAGTATCGGTCAACAAATGACTTTTTTTCAATCGAGATTTTAGAAGCTCATATTTTGCTGCAAATACAATAGAAGCGAAAATTAAGACTTACGCCACCTGGTGGCCAAACCATATCTTACAAAAAATTAGAAATTATGTGCAAACGATTTCCCATCAGGATCTGTATGCGGTGCAGAAAGAATTTTTCAATTCGGAGATATAGGGGGAAACACAATTTACATTTACGCCCCTAGCTAAAAGTCTATGAATTACTGAAAATTTTGAAATTATATGAACCACATGTCACACTATCCAACAAAGAAGTTTTTTTTTTCAAATCGGACTCCTACAAGTAGAGATATTGACAAAAATAAGATATACATCTACGCCCCCTGGCGTAGAAACCATTCACTATTTTAAGAAGAAAATGTTTCTAAAAGGTTTGTCGACATGACTAGTATCGGTCAACAAAAGACGTTTTTTTCAATAAAAGACGTTTTTTTCAATCGAGAATTTAGAAGCTCATATTTTGTTGCAAATACAACAGAAGCGGAAATTAAGATTTACGCCCCCTGGTGGCCAAACTGTTTTTTTTTATTAGAAATTATGTGCAAACGATTTCCCATCAGGACCTGTATCCGGTGCAGAAAGAATTTTTCAAATCGGAGATTTAGAAGCAGAGATATAGGGGGAAACGCAGTTTGCAGCTACGCCCCTAGCGGAAAGTCTATGAATGACTTGAAAATTTTGAAATTATATGAAAAACATGTCACACGGAAAACACTATGCAACAGAGAAGGAATTTTTCAAATCGGACTCCTAGAAGTAGAGATATTGACAAAAATAAGATGTACATCTACGCCCCCTGGCGGAGAAACTGTGCAATATTTTAAGAAAAAATATTCTAAAAAAGTTTATCGATGTGAGTGGTATCAGTCCACGAAATAATTTTTTCAATCGATATTTTAGAAGCTCCGATTTTATGGCAAATACATCAGAAGCAAAAATTAACACTTACGCCCCTGGTGGCCAAAGTATTCTTTACCAAAAATTTGAAATTATATGCAAAAGATTTTCCATCAGAAGATGTATCTGCCAAAGAAAAAAAAATTCAAATCGGAGTTTTAGAAAAAGAGTTATCGGGGGAAATGTAATTTACTTTTATGTCCCCTAGCGGAAAATCTATGCGTAATTTGAATAAGTAACTATATCTAAAATACTCTTCGACATAAATGGAATCGAAAGATAAAATTTTTTTTTCAATCGGATGTTTAGAAGCAAATATGTGGAATAAAACACATTTTTGAATTCGACATCATCTGCATTTACACCCTCTAGCGGCGAAATTGCACATTGTTAAAAAAAAAACGAAATAAAGGATCATCATTTGCATATTTCAGGCTTCCGAATGCAAAAAGAATAATCTGACTAATAGTTGAAGAGATATCGTGGGTACAGACGGACGGACGGACAAACCGATAACAGAAGCACGATCTTTTTACAAAAGACGTGCTAAAAAAGGTGGACAGCAGGGCTTTCCAACACTGTATTGCAATTGACAAACATGGGTAAATGTGGTGATCTGAGTGACTTTGATCACGGATGCATTGTTGGCACAAGACAGATGGGTCATTCAATAGCCCAAGGGTTCTCGAGGGCAATCACATTAAGGGTGTACTGCGAGTATACCATCGACGGATGCACTACCATCCAGAAAACAAGGCAGACACATGCCACTGATCACCGAGGTCAACGTAGACTATCCATGCTTATACACAGATCGACCGTTTTACAACTATGGTGTAAAAAATATCCAGGTTAAATGTCGGAGGTTGCCTAAACAGGGTCAGCGAGGAAACGGTACAGTGCATGCTGCATGCCAAGGGCTGCAGGACACAATGCCTATTCGTGTGCCACTGTGGACAGCTCATTATCAGAAATTACCCCTCGCCTGGTGCTGTTGTTGTTGTTGATTGGAGGTTTAACGACCACCGTGAGCAACTCAATGGGCTATAAGCAGTCGCCCGTCCCTAATTTAGGGTCACTGGTTCCAGGGAAGGGAGAGAGCCAGTGCCGTAAGACAAACACAACATCCATGCCTGACCGGGATTCGAACCCGGACCCCTTACGGACGAATGATCAGAGGCCAGCGCCTTAGACCACTGCGGCACCGGGGCGGCCGCCTGGTGCTGAGAACATCAAAACTGGACCTTTACAGAGTGGCACTGCATTGTGTGGTCAGATGATTCCCGTTTTCAGCTGTATTGAGCTGATGGGAGCGTAAGTGTGTGGCATCGATAGCATGATGCCAGGTCAGTTCTGTCATCATCCCATCTTGCCAGGTCAGTTCTGTTTAAGGCAGTGGTGGCTATGTGATGGCCTTTTCCTGGGACACATTAGCAGGGACGCGCCAAGCACGGGTTCAATAGGTGCAAAGTATCCGGGCGCCAGCTTCAGGGGGCAGCAGGATGCCTCAATCAAATTTTATGGTTGACAAATTAATATCAGTGTCGTAGGAGAAGTTAAGAAAACGTTTTACTCAGAGAAATCTGAATGCTATGTTGCACGTTTATTTTTTAGTAAAAATATTTATTATATAATTTAATAGAAAATGACTTGAAATCAGAGAATAATTTTTATTGTTTAGTTCAGTAAATGATACCGTTCTCTGAAACAAGGTGGAAAATCGATGCAATAAGAGTATCGAGGTTTATACGGGGGGGGGGATAATAATTTTAGTATGGCAACCAATTACTTTGAATTCTGTTTTTAGTTTTACACAACTCATTTTTATATGTAAAAATATTTTTATTTAAATATGAAAACCAGTTATTTCGAATTCTGTTTTTTTGTTTTAAACAACTTATTTGTATATGTACCCGTACGAGAGATTTTTTGGTTAGTTGGTTAGGAAAGCTAAACAGACACCCGTCATGTTCAGTGTTATACTAGTATATACACTATCTACCAACAAGTAATTGGACACCTGTGATAGCAAAGGAAAACAAAGTTTATTCACCTTCAATAGTTGATGGAGCCTCAACGAGGCGATTACAGCTGCGACCCTCCGGGGCATACTCTCAACCAGGCGTTGTACGATGGCTAGCGGTATTTTCTTCCACTCGGCTTGGAGAAGACAGTTCAGTTCCTTCACCGATTTCGGACGGTGGGGGCACCCCTGAAGTCGATGCTCCAACTCGTCCCAGAGGTGCTCGATAGGGTTAAGGTCCGGGCTCTGCGCAGGCCAGTCCATTCGATTAACCCCATTGTCACCATACCAAGCCATGGTGGACCTCACAACATGACAGGTGGCATTGTCATCCTGAAAGTAACATGGGTCCACCCCGTAAAACTGCCACAACGTAGGAAGTGCATGGTCATCCAAAATGGTGCAGTAGGTCTCGGCTTTGAGTCTACCAGGAATTCCGACCAAGGGTCCCATGCCATACCAGGAGAAACACCTCCATAGCATAATTCCATCGCCGCCGAACTTCACAGTTGGCACAATACATTCCGGCAGGAGGCGTTCTCCAGGCAGACGCCAAACCCAGACCCTGTCATCCGAACGGTAGAGGGTGAACCTTGATTCGTCGCTCCAGAGAACCTGTTTCCACTGTTCAACGGTCCACTGCCGACGTTCTTTGCACCACGTTAGCCAACCAGCGCTATTGGACTTGGTGATCAAAGGTTTGTGGGCGGCAGCACGTCCATAATAACCGAGCAGATGGGCTTCCTTACGGATGTTATTCATCGAAAGAACACTCCCGGATGCTTGTTGAAACTCCTCGCGGATGTGGCCCATCGATTTGGTGTGGTTCTTCCGAATTTCTCAGGCCAGCACCCGTCGGTCTCTAACTCCCAGTTTTGTGGGTCTGCCGAGTCGGGGCACATTCTGAAAGTCACCTCTCATCTTCCACTTGCCAATCACGTAAGCCACTGTCGATTTTGGGTACTTCAACTTGCTGGATATGTCACATATGGATCGGCCATTTTTGGGATACCCGACGATTACACCTTTCTTGAAATCAGAGAGCTCCGAACTGCGTGGCATCTTGCATGCGACTGGTTGCGTTGTTGTTTCCCCCACGATATTTAACGGCGGCGGCCGTGACGTGTATCAGGACCGCAGATATCGTCGATTGCAGGGGTGTCCGATACTTGTTAATAGATAGTGTATTATGAAAACTCTAACTTTAAGGGAAATATAAAATGATGTTAAAAATATTTATTTCACATAAAAATGACTAAAAATTGAAAAAAATATTCTCATACAAAAAGCAGAAAATCTGGGTTTGCAACCGGGCGGCAAATGCCCTTGACGTGCCCCTGGACATTAGGTCCCTTAGTGTGTCTGGAGAGGTCTTTAACGACAGCGTGCTATCAGCATGTGCTGGGCTAATCACATACAAGCTTTCATGGTCTTTGTGCACCCTGTAGCCGATGGTCTGTTTCAGTAGGACTATGTGCCACCCCATTGGGCCACAACCACCCAGGCATGGCTCGAGGAACACTTATCTGAGTTTGGAACCATCCAGTGGTCACCCAAGGTCCCTGGTTTTAAACCCCGTGGAAGATGTCTGGGATGCTGAGTAGAGGAACATCAGATGTCTGGGATGCTGAATAGAGGAACATCAGATGTTTAGGATGCTGAGTAGAGGAACATCAGATGTCTGGGATGCTGAGTAGAAGAACATCAGATACCTGGATCGTGGACCGACATCTAGGGTGGAATTGCGGACAATGCTACAACAGGCATGGCTGACATTACCTCTGGAAACTGGTGGAGTCAATGCCTCAGCATCTACAGGCTATTTTTCGTGCTACAGGAGGACCAACACGCTATTAGGTAGGCATCTTTAACGTTTTGCCCACTGAATGTAAATATTTGGAGGAATTCTACTTCAGAAATGGATAATGGGTTGACAGACACAAGTGGACAGAGACACACAATATAGTCAACATCTGTTCAAAACACACATAAAAATTTCTCACCTGAATATTTGTTGGTGCACAGCACCTGCTTCACATGCTCTGGATTTTCTAATGGTGTTTGAGAATTGCCAAAACTTAATTTGTCACACAAATGAGTTTTTTCAGATTCCACCTGAAATTTTTTTTTATTATTAATCTAAATAACCAATCCCGTGGGATTAGGCAAAACGAAAAACTTTGCAAAAAATAACATTATTCCCCAAATATTCACCAGTCAATGGACCAAAAAGAATAAAACAAAATACACCCGTTCAAAAGGCAAGTAACTCTTAAATATACTTCAGCAGGGTAACCCAAGAATTTCAGCAAGTGTAAGTCCACCACTAAGACATAAAAACAAAAAGTTTTCCTTTAAAATCACTTGATTTCCACAGTTTTTTTTTTACCTAAATTTGTTATGAATTTAACAAATACATTGTAATGTATGTCTCTAACTTATACTTCCATTTGAATTTCTATTTCTCATGTAAATTTTATTACTTCTAAGTTAGATTTTTCCTACTGAACAGCATGCTATTTCCCTGAATTTCCTTGTACATTTTGGCAATTCTGACAGTGGGTTAAAAGTACATAAAAATCTATGTTGAATGCAAATGGTGTGGATAGAGTAAAGTAAGTGAAGACAATAGAGATCATAGTGAGGAGAATTGGCAGAAAAACACGTAACACACAAAACATTAAAATAATT
Organism: Macrothele yani; assembly: GCA_039090855.1. Taxonomy (NCBI): domain Eukaryota; kingdom Metazoa; phylum Arthropoda; class Arachnida; order Araneae; family Macrothelidae; genus Macrothele; species Macrothele yani. The sequence continues at coordinate 45,107,463 of CM077024.1, forward strand.
CTTGAAATCGTCATCACACGCGTAAGTTACGTTGAAAAATTATGAGCGGGACATTTTGGTAGCAACTTCTACCTTCATCAGCCATGGAATGAGACACGTGGTAAAAGGGTCAGTTGTTGCCAGATTTCAAAATCGCTTTCCAAATCATAGGGATGCTAAAAGAAGTGTCAGTATTGCAGGTGTTAGGGGTAAGGTTGATTTCAATGCTTTCGCGGTATCTGAGGGCATGTCGATTGCTGAACGGGGCAATCCGCTCATAAATTTTCAACGTAACTTACATGTGTGATGACGATTTCAAGAATTCTTTTGACAATAGAGATTGTTAAGATTGTAAGTGCTTGTTGTCAGAGGATTTTTTTTTTTTTTTTTTTTATTGGAGGTTTAACGACCACCGTGAGCAACTCAATGGGCTATAAGCAGTCGCCCGTCCCTAATTTAGGGTCACTGGTTCCAGGGAAGGGAGAGAGCCAGTGCCGTAAGACAAACACAACATCCATGCCTCACCGGGATTCGAACCCGGACCTCTTACGGACGAATGATCAGAAGCCATCGCTTAGACCACTGCGCCACCGAGGCGGCTGTCAGAGGATTACAGATTATGATTGTCGACTGGAAGGTACACAAGTATGAAGCACATTTGTGATTGCTACTTCATGTTTGTATGGCTGCTATGATTTAGAGGAATAAGAGTTTTTGACTTGTTACATAAGTTGTCACTCTTATGACCCCCGGCCATTTTCCCTTTAGTCAGACTTAAATGTTTATATTATACTAGGTGAAAGCCTATCAATGATGATAGGGGGGGGGGGATATGATATGTAGAGTAATTTTTTAATAACCAGGTATTCTTATTGTTCGTGATGTTCAAATGTGAAAGTATGTTTCATGAACATTACAACAATAAAAAAGTATTACATCATACATTTGTTATATAACATGTCGACATAATTTGTAGTTTCCATTCACAGAACACCTGCCCGAAAACACGAAAAGCAAAGCAGGACATCACAAACATTTTTGTCTCAGTTGGTGCTATGGTGGTGATATCATCACATAATTATAACTGGGAAGCAGTTTCCATTCAATGAACACATGAATGAAAACATGATAACAAAGCATGTTGTCACAAATATTTCTTTTTCAGTTGTTGCTAAGGTGATGGCGTCTCATAATTTAATCCAGAAAGCAGTTTCCATGCACTGTACACCTGCACTAAAACGCAAAAAGCTAAGCATGATGCCACAAATATTTCTTTCTCGGTTGTTGCAATGGTGATAACTCTTTCCACTGTGCCACTAAAGGGAGACAAATGTCCAAACATTCAGACAATGCAAATTATATTGTTTGTGATGTTCAACCAGTGTTTTGGTAAAGACCAAGACAACTACAAAACACCTAAAAAGCACTACAATATATGTAATATTAAAAAAAAAAAAAAAAAAAAAAAGAAATTTACTGAATTACGTTAATTTTCTTTAAAACTGGTAAATATGCTGATTTCTTTTTTTCACTTTGACACCTACCAAAAAAAAAAAAAAAAAAAAAAAAAACTAAACCAATAAAAAAAGGAAATATTTGAATATTTTAATTACTAATGATATTGATGACTATAATTTGCACCATGAAAACCTGACCTGTTTTGTTATTTATGAAATTTCCAAAAACATACAAAAAAAAAAAAAAAAGAAGTTCATTGATTAGCATACCACACCTGTATACTTAAAAGTGAACATTCAGAATAGTGAACCACCAAACAAAAATACATACCATGAAGAAATTAAAATTTACAAAACAATATAATAATGAATGTCAATTACACACTTCCTCCATAACTCTCATTCTACACTGGCGTGCAAAAATTAAGAACGAGATGGTTTTTCGAATGTAATGCTGTGCAGAAGTGCTCCACATCGACTCAAATCATACCATAAGATTCCCAAGATGTAAGAATATGGGACAAGTGAGCAAAACCGTCCAAACAAGGAATCCAAAGGATACAAAGGCACTTTATTGAAAAGGTAGCTTCGAGCACAACTGGACAGAACACAGAAACGTCCATGTGACAGGCAGCTGCCAAGAAAATCCAGTCTTTAGTAGGGGATATGATCACTCCTGACTGTGTTGCAGGATTTACAACGTCTGTCCATGCTGAGGACAAGGTTGTCAAGGAGCTGCTCAGGCATCACGGCCCAATCCTCTAGTAGCGCCAATCGCAGCTGCGGAATCCTTGCTGGCGACTGGTGATGTGCTGCCAAGCGTTTCCCGAGAAGGTCTCACACGTGTTTGATTTGATTTAGGTCCGGGGACCTTGCGGGCCAATCCATACGTTGAATATCTTCACTCTCCAGCAGTTCTGCGACAGCCACTGTATGATGAGGTGTAGCGTTGTCGTCCATGAAGAGGAATTCAGGACCCACAGCACCTCTAAACAGACACGCGTGAGACAGGAGAACCTCGGTACAATAGTAGACACCAGTGACTGAACCTCCTTGGAAGATGTGGGGCTCAGTACAGTTACCAAGCATGATAACCACCCCCAAATGAGAACTCCGCCACCACCAAACCGGTCCCTTTCGATGATGTTGGGAGGTGTGATTGCGTGTTATGTATATAGATGTGTATATGTCCAGAATCGCTCGTCAGACTAAATCGGCTCTCATCCGTAAAGAGAACTCGACCCCATTGCTGATGTGTCCAGTTCTTGTGCTCCTGGCACCACAGAAACCACTGTCTCTGATGAGCAGGCGTTAATGGCACACACCATACTGGTCGTCGTGCAAATATACCACCTTTGTGCAACCTCCTGGCCACGGTAAAATGTGATAACGGAAGTCCAGTTGTCTGTTGCATGTGCCTTGCGATTTCTCCCAATGTCTACCGTCTGCCTCTTCTCGCCTGTAGGACAATATACTGGTCGTCCGCCAGCGTGGTTGCTGTGGATGACCACTGCTAAACTCTCGGACAGATGTTCCTGTCGTTTGAAATGCTCTCCAAGCTCGTGAAATGATGCTGTGAGCGATCCCAAACTCCTCGGCCACACTAGTCACACTTCGACCTTCTTCCAACTTTCCAATGACGCGACCTTGGGTAATGTCATCCAGATGCCATCTACTGGATTGCCTGTTGGCCATATCACACGGTGGCAGCAACTCGACGTCGTTCAAACCGATTTACACAGTGCAATAGCTTTCACCAAATTGCTGAGCGTATGATCGTATGTAGAGGATTTTAGGAAGGGAGTGTCTGACCCCAGGTCTTAAACAACCCTTAGAAATAAGAAGCTAGGAGATTTGGGCTAGAGTGCCCGATAGGAAAGTGACACGGAAGCAAAGTAGAAAGAGGGAGGAAGATGCTCTTATTTATTACCTGGGGGCCAGTACCCAGGGTCCGACGGCTTAACGTGCCCATCCGATGCATGGCAGATATTTAGTGGATCTAGCGTTCGTACCTCGCTGGGATTGAACCTGAGGTCCTTTCCGTGGCAGTCACGAACGTTGCCCACTCGGCCACCCGCGGCCCGAATTGCTGAGCGTACATCGCTCGTGTGTTTTATGCCCTTTCGACATCCCCCCCGTCATGCTGCATATATGCGCATGCCCTACTGTACTGGACCCTAGTCTATCTCCTGAGTGGTTTTTCGGTCCATTTTACCTGCTCATTCCGCTGTTATGCTAATTTCTCCTCTTCGTCCTTAATTTTTGCACTCCAGTGCATTTCCAAAAATATATATATAAAAAAAAATATATTCATTGTATAGCATACAGACTTGCCAACCTTTAAGAAGAGAAAAATCCAGCAATTTTCTATGAAAATCCTGCAAGCATAATTTTGTATGTTTGAAATATCAATGGACATAATTTGAAGCACTAATGTTACAATGATGCATATAAAAAATGTCAAAAACATTTGTTAAAAAATATAATTTTTTTTTATTCAGTAATAATTAAGAAAAAAAGGGGATAACCCAAATTATGACGAAAGGGGAGAAATTCCTTGAAGCTGTCGCACTCTCATGCCTAAAGATTACAGCCAAATTTTTTCACTGTCGAATTTCTGTTTTTGGACATCTTCCCTCCCTTTTCAAACTGAAATACAAATATTTATGGAATAAAATGATATATAACAATACTGGACAGAGGCTACATCACAGGAAAAAGAAATTACGATTATAGAAAAAATCTTTATTTCGTTTACTTCCATTTCTGAAAGACGAAGTACCGTACCGATGTGTAGTTCTGCACATTGAGAAAAACTCCTAACGCATATTATTACGCATCGAGAAAAATTCCTGAAGCATATTATTACGCATCCAGAAAAATTCCTGATGCATATTTTTATGCATCGACAAAAAATACCCGATGTGTATTTTTACGCGTTGGTAAAATTTTGATACGTACTAGACGCATAATTACGCATTTTGGCGAACTCTGGACTCAGCACATCATTTGAGCACTCCCGTGGAAAGAAAGCTGCCGCACGATGCCATGAAGCCAGCGAGTCAAAGATGACATCATCGCGTGACACAGCGCTTGCAAGGTCCAGTAGAAAATCTACGGTTCCCACCAACGCCAAGCCTGTTCCTGTTGCACCAGAGATCATTAGCGGATAGAAGAATAAACATCGCTGCCAACGGGCAGAGCAGAACTGCTGACTCAGAGAGGAAAGGTCGCTTCTCTGCTAATGAACCGATGCCTCGGAGAAATTCGAACTTTTCCCCTCGTTACTTTTTAATTTACGCTACGGTAATCGTGATGGAATACGTCAATATTAATTTATAATCCGGAATTCCGGGAAATGTAATCAAATCCGGCATTGCCTGCCTAAACCCAGAGGGTTGGCAGGCCTGAGCATACCACACCTGTATACTTATAAAGTGGACATTCAGGTTGGTGAAACATCACACAAAAATATATACTATGAGGAAAATAAAATTTTGAAAACAATATAAAAATGTATGCCAATTACAAACTTCCTTCATAACTCTCATTCCATTTCAATATTTTTTGTCTCTAGCAAATCATTACCTCTATCACTAAAGGCTAATTTCACACCCTCAATCTATTTCATTCTATACCTTCTACTTGGTATGTGTCCAGCTACATCACAATGTAACACCTCTTGTGGAAATCGTTATGCTCCTACACAATACACATGCCCAAATAATTTAAATCTGTTTTCATCCACTCTTATCTTTTACAAAGAAAATATGCAACTCAAATTCAAGATCTACATTACTTATTCTGTTATGCCACTGAATCAATCTTATTTTTCTTTTTCTGATATTCCTCTTACCAATCTGATATCTTTTTTTTTTTTTTTTTTTTGATTGGAGGTTTAACAACCACCGTGAGCAACTCAATGGGCTATAAATAAGCAGTCGCCCGTCCCTAATTTAGGGTCACTGGTTCCAGGGAAGGGAGACAGCCAGTGCCGTAAGACAAACACAACATCCATGCCTCACCGGGATTCGAACCCGGACCCCGTTCGGACGAATGATCAGAGGCCATCGCTTAGACCACTGCGCCCCAATCTGATATCAACCACATGTGACCGTATAAGGACTCTTAATTCACACCCAACTCCGTCATAGAAAAGGGCAAGTCTAAATACCAAGTTATTGTATGCACCCAACTCTGTTCTTTGGTGAACCTCCTGCTTATTGAGAAGAGCTTCAAACAGCTCCTATGAGACATTACCTGTTTGGTTATTTACATTGTCAAATTCCTTATCAAACTTTCATGCATCTTATATTACTACATAGAAATCTGAAATCAGTTACAGTTTAAGCACCATTTGCTTCATTTACAATAACAACATTTTTAGCATAGCATTTATTCCCATTTCAAATTCTTCACAAGTCCCACTCAGCCAATAAATATTAACTGCAAGCTCTAGTAACCTTGCTAGATATTAATACCAGAGCTCGTGCTAAGCATTCGCCAAGTCGCCAAATGCAACTAAATCCAAAATATGATAAAAAATAAATAAAAATAAAATAAATAAATAAATAAATAAAAAAAAATAGAATTGGCAAAAATGGTGGCAAATTATTTTATGAATCTTCAGTGATTTTTGACGACTCTCAAGTAAACTGCAATTCACTGTAATTTTTTGGCTAAATTGTAGCTCATATCATTTTAAAGTTGGATTTTCCAAAGCTGGGGTGTTAAAACAATGTTGCATCATGCGATTGTCACATAGTCTCATGAAAGACCTATCATGGCTGCTTGGGATTCATTTGGAGAAGTGGATGGAAAGTAAAAGCCACCAGTGGTCAGGGATATCGGGATCAAAGAAAATCTTCTGTAATTTATAGTGAACGAGTCAGTAGATGATTCTCCTCGGGGTTGTCCCACTCTCTGTGTGGCACATAAGCCCTCAGCAGTGGCTTATGTGCCCGTGCATGGAGTTGGAAGGCTTGCGGTGAGTTGGTCTGTCACATTTTGATGTGCAACTTAACCAGGACTGGGATTAAAAACACAAAACTGTATTTCAGCAAGTTTTCTGGGAAAAGGTGTGAAATTTTTATAACACAATAAATCGCTAATAGGCACAGGCTTTCTAAATTTTGCGTGAATTGGTTAAAAACTTGATAAACTAGCCACAGAATTTTTATTCGGGATCCCTTATGTGGTTGGCATGCACAGAATCCCCAAATAAAAATGTTCATGGCAAATTTAATATATTTTTTAAGCGACTTTTTTAAAAATATTTTTATATTTTTTATAGCAGACATGGGAATGTTTCATGCACAAAACAAAGACTTATCCATGAAAAATTTTTGGAGCTTGACAAAAAAATATGACAACACAAGCAAGCTATGAAAACATTATCAAACTAGCAAAGCCTTACTTTAACTTGCTTTATGACCAGGATTTGATTTCATTTTTTTTAGCAGTAGCAACACGTGCTAGTGGCCTTATTTTTTACTAGCAAATTACATTATCTACTAGCAAACAAAAGTTTATTAGCATTATACAGAAGAAACTTTAACATGTCCCCCTCCATTAGTCAATCATGACAAATTTTGATTTCATCCCTGACAAATTTTGATTTCATCCCTGTAACTGTCACATTGTAATGCTGAAAAGATTTAAAATATTTAGATATACATAACTCACCTTTCATGGCCTGACAGATTAATTCTAACAATTTAATTGAAATGCAAATATTTAAAATACTTTTTTTTATTGAACTTTATTTACAAAATTCAAGAACATTATTCAAAATCTTAAGTTACTTTAAATATGGTTTATGACCTGGGTTTCAGGTCTTTTCAACATACCACTTTAAAACAGCAGGCCTGGGGTCAAACTTTTCTTCAGAAGGACCTTCAACCTCAATACTCATGAGAGCATTCAATGTTTGTAAGTTTAAACTGCCCCACAAATCACTTTGGATTCTCTTCATGAAACTGAACCCAACCTCACATGCAGAAGTAGATAAGGGAAATATACTGGACATTTGTACTAGTGCCAAAATGTTTTTATAATGTTTGTACTTTTCAAGAAACATTGGTTTCCAGAAAGCAGTTGCTCCTTTTTGTATGTGTCTAAAATATTCCACACAAGCAATGCAGTGGAGCTTTACAGTTCACACTAAAACATTCAAAATTTTTTCACTAGCAACTTTTCATAGAACCACTTTTTATCACTAGCAAAATGCATTTACTTGCTAGCAATTTGCTACTAAGTACTGGTTGAAAGCGAGCCCAGTTTATGACCACAAAAAATGCAAAGTGTGGTTTTTAGTAAACAAAACTTCATTAAAAACACATTGCATGAAAGTTAAAAAAATGAAACATTAAAGTTAAAAATGTTGACATGATTTTTATAAACATTGAAGGATCTAATATGAGAAACATCAAGCAGAAGTCATTGCTCTTTCCACATTTATAAGCGAGTCACGGAAAAATTCTCATTGGCTGCCACCGGGAATCGAACCCAGGGTCTTCCAGTTACGCGCCGGATATGCTTCCACTGCACCCTCAAATTCCTCCGGACTCACATACACTAACTGCCAAGTCAATTTGGCAGATTGTTTCTTGAGTCTGAAGGAATTCGAGGCTGCTGTGGAAGCATATCCGGCGCGTAACTGGAAGACGCTGGGTTTGATTCCCGGTGGCGGCCAATGAGAATGTTTCTGTGACTCGCTTATAAACGTGGAAAGAGTGACATTTCTGTTTGATGTTCAAACGATGACTTCTGTTTGATGTTCCAAGAGCGATGACTTCTGTTTTGATGTTCCTTCCAAGTCCACGTCAAATGTCTGTATTAACTAATATGAGAAATTTTTATTTTGATACAGAATTTGATTACTGGTACACCTGTAAAAATAGATGACTTGGCCTGTCCAAATTCATATAATGAACTTTTGTAAATAGCTTTTCCTCCATGTTTGCTTTATTTTCCCTGTTTTATTTCATACACTTCTTATATGCCTTTTTTTGTTTTTTTTGGCACAATTTTTATACCACCGATAGTGGCTAAGGTTTTCAAAATATGGCTAGCAATTTTTTAAATTTGACTAAAACTTTGGCCAACATTTCAAATTTCTTAGTACTAGCCCTGAACACCATATTAACAGCACACAGAATACTGTTTATATTACTTCTGCTCATCTCAACATCTAATGCAAAGTTACTTTAACTACAAGTTTTTCCATATAAATAAAAAATAGAAAGTGCATGATGCTACTCACATCCGTGGCACTTCCCAGAATTAATCTCAAACCACTTCGTAGCATTTCTCTGAAGCCTGCAAGGCTTTAGACTTATTTCAGCAACTTAACTTTCATAATTAATGGATCTTTGGAAATCCATTTAAAGAGTTTTCCAAAAGTCAACAATGCCATCAGAATTTTTTTTTAACTTTTTAAAGTTAAATTTCTTTGAAAAAAAAAATTGTGTCTTCCAGATGTGTCTTCCATTGTCAAAATAGACAAGGCAGTATTAGGATTGGCTTTCAAAACATCTTTTTTTATGTTCTAAAATTCTATAGTTAATGCTCCTGTATGTGCTTCCAATGTATAAGTTATCCCCAGTAGAAGAAAGAGATAGGAATGCAGTAAACTCCTGGGAGGTTCAGGCTTTCAACTTTGTCCCTATCCCTTTGTAGAAGTTTCAAGATGTTTGGGGTAGATTTAATGGCAAGATGGTAACCAAAACTTCTGAAAAGAATCTGTAACTTATAAGCATAGGATGGATGGTAAGGAACAGAACCACAGAATTTCAGGTCTTCTTTCTTTTGAGGAAAGAGGCATTCAATTTTCGAATGGTTTTCAAATTTCTTTATGAGGGAGTTGACTGTAAGTGCAGGGAAACCATGAGAGAGGGCTATTGCAGAAATTTTGGAGAGTTCTTCTTAAAGAGAGTTGGATTATTGCAAATGATATGAGCCCTGTGGATGTAGGACTTTAATGCTGCAAGCTTGTAGAGATGCCGGGTGAAAGATTTGTAGGGAATGATGTTAGTGGCCGCAGAAGGTTTACGATAGACGGAACGAGTAATGGAGAGATCAGCGTTTCTGCAGATAGATACATCCAGGAAATCAATTTTGTGATTTACTTCCTTAGATATAGTGAGCTTAATGGAAGGGAAATTTTTCCGTAATGGAGTTGATCAGTATCTGTAGTTCAGACTCGGAATGTGGCCAGCTAATGAAAATGTCGTCTACATATCTTAACCATAGGGAAGGTTGAAAAGGGTATAGAGGAATGATGGAAACTTCAATATGTTGCATGTAGATTTCAGCAAGCAGAGGGGAAAGAGGTGAGCCCATGGGGAGACCAGATTGTTGCCTATACACAATTTTGTTGAAAACAAAACAACTGTGTTGATGAATAGTGTGGAAACAATCATAAAGATCTTTGATAAGAGGACCGGGGGTTCAAAATGAAGAATCAATTTCTTCATGAGAGCATGTAGGAATCAAAATATGGTACAGAGGGAAACAAAGATTCTACATCAAGAGTATACAGATTATCACAAGGAGAAAAGGAATTAGGAAGGTTGTGGATGAAGTTTGAAGTAGAGACAACTGTATGAGGATGGTTGGCTGCCAGGGATTTGCATTTGAGGACCAATCTCTTTTCAAGGTTTACTGCTGGAGAAAAAGAATATTCCACTAAAGGTCTGATGGGGTTACCAGCTTTATGCAGTTTCACTTGCATTAAGAGCCTGGGAGTTCTAAAGTAAGGAGGGGTGATATATCACCAAGGAAGGATTGAAGAGTCTCTTTCTTAGCTAATCTGTCAACTGAGTTTTTGAGTGAGTTGGTGGTGTCTGACTGTAAAGGGATGCAGTTAGCAGATGTAAGAAAAGAAAGCACTTTTTGGTTTAGAGTTTCTTTACCAATGATGACTGGGCAACCAACTTTATCTGCTTTGCATACGGCTAGGTCATTTTCTTGAATAAATGACCTGAATTCTTTTAAACAAGAAGAAGAGTACTTGATTGGCACAGAATTTTGCTTGGATAAGATAACAGCAGCGTTGGCACGAAGTATAGGCTGCTGAACAGTCTCAGTTCTGTGGATGGCTGATTCTATAACAGAAACAGTTTGTGGAAGATTGATAGGAAGAGCAGGTGAAAATTTTGGGCCTAATGATAAGAAGTTATCCAAGCTACCACTCATCCTGCTTTGCTTGATATTTTCATGGTTCGCATCAACCAAACCCTCACAACAATTGAAGTAAATGAATATGCTCGCCATACAAAGAAATTCAATTTTCTACTCTCCAAGCAAAAAAAGTCAAGCAACATCTCCATCATCAGCCTCTACCGACAAGCCAAAGTATGCAAATCTTTCTTCTGTCACTATTCCTCTAGCTTGGATAACTTCTTATCATTAGGCCCAAAATTTTCACCTGCTCTTCCTATCAATCTTCCACAAACTGTTTCTGTTATAGAATCAGCCATCCACAGAACTGAGACTGTTCAGCAGCCTATACTTCGTGCCAACGCTGCTGTTATCTTATCCAAGCAAAATTCTGTGCCAATCAAGTACTCTTCTTCTTGTTTAAAAGAATTCAGGTCATTTATTCAAGAAAATGACCTAGCCGTATGCAAAGCAGATAAAGTTGGTTGCCCAGTCATCATTGGTAAAGAAACTCTAAACCAAAAAGTGCTTTCTTTTCTTACATCTGCTAACTGCATCCCTTTACAGTCAGACCACCAACTCACTCAAAAACTCAGTTGACAGATTAGCTAAGAAAGAGACTCTTCAATCCTTCCTTGGTGATATATCACCCCTTCCTTACTTTAGAACTCCCAGGCTCTTAATGCAAGTGAAACTGCATAAAAGCTGGTAACCCCATCAGACCTTTAGTGGAATATTCTTTTTCTCCAGCAGTAAACCTTGAAAAGAGATTGGTCCTCAAATGCAAATCCCTGGCAGCCAACCATCCTCATACAGTTGTCTCTACTTCAACTTCATCCACAACCTTCCTAATTCCTTTTCTCCTTGTGATAATCTGTATACTCTTGATGTAGAATCTTTGTTTCCCTCTGTACCATATTTTGATTCCTACATGCTCCTCATGAAGAAATTGATTCTTCATTTTGAACCCCCCAGTCCTCTTATCAAAGGTCTTTATGATTGTTTCCACACTATTCATCAACACAGTTGTTTTGTTTTCAACAAAATTGTGTATAGGCAACAATCTGGTCTCCCCATGGGCTCACCTCTTTCCCCTCTGCTTGCTGAAATCTACATGCAACATATTGAAGTTTCCATCATTCCTCTATACCCTTTTCAACCTTCCCTATGGCTAAGATATGTAGACGACATTTTCATTAGCTGGCCACATTCCGAGTCTGAACTACAGATGCTGATCAACTCCATTACGGAAAAATTTCCTTCCATTAAGCTCACTATATCTAAGAGTAAATCACAAAATTGATTTCCTGGATGTATCTATCTGCAGAAACGCTGATCTCTCCATTACTCGTTCCGTCTATCGAAAACCTTCTGCGGCCCTAACATCATTCCCTACAAATCTTGCACCCTGCATCTCTACAAACTTGCAGCATTGAAGTCCCTACATCCCACAGGGCTCATATCATTTGCAACAACCAACTCTCTCTTCAAGAAGAACTCTCCAAGAATTTCTACAATAGCCCTCTCTCATGGTTTCCCTGCTGTTATAGTCAACTCCCTCATAAAGAAATATGAAAACCATTCGAAAATCGAATGCCTCCTTCCTCACAAGAAAGAAGACCTGAAATTCTGTGGTTCTGTTCCTTACCATCCTTCCTATGCTTATAAGTTACAGATTCTTTTTAGAAGTTTTGGTTACCATCTTGCCATTAAATCTACCCCAAACATCTTAAAACTTCTACAAAGGGATAGGGACAAAGTTGAAAGCCTGAACCTTTTCCCAGGAGTTTACTGCATTCCTATCTCTTCTTCTACTGGGGATAACCCACCATTGGAAGCACATACAGGAGCATTAGCCATAGAATTTTAGAACATAGAAAAGATGTTTAAAGCCAATCCCAATACTGCCTTGTCTATTTTGACAATGGAAGACACATCTGCAGTTTCCCACTGGAACGAAGCAAAACGAATTGCTTCTTTTGACAATCGTTTGCCCTCCCGTTACCGTGAAAGCATAGAAATTATGTTCAACTCAATGACTTGCAACTCCGAATCTCCTCTCTACATTCCGTTGATCTGGAGATCAATTCTAAGTTTTGACAACAAAAATAAGAAAAATTCAAATGTAGAATCTGGCAACAATCTTAGTTCTCCATTGGCGTGATGAAGACCTAAGATAAGGTCGAAAGCTTCCAACTTACGAACTTTTGTAAAAGTTTCAGTTAACGTAACTAGCGTGATCAAGTTACCTTTATTTGTCTGGAGGTTAATAATCCTATCCCGTGATTGCCCGGAGAAGCAGATAAATCATGAAAGAAATATGGGATTACGCCATATAATACAAATTTTGAAGATGACAATCCGATTTTTGGCGTAAATGTGAGCAAGGATGGTAAGTCAGATAATATTTGAAAACTTGAAAATTTTCATCGTCCTGGAGCGGGACATGAACCCGCATCTCCCAGAAAACGCCTAGGTATGCTAACCACTACACCACCCAGAACGACCAAGTTTCAAGTTTTCAAATATTATCTGACTTACCATCCTTGTCACATTTACGCCAAAAATCGGATTGTCATCTTCAAAATTTGTATTATATGGCGTAATCCCGTATTTCTTTCATGATAATGTTGATGATCGAGCTTCTAATATTGATGCTGTAGCTATATTTTAAATTTGTACTCATCAGCAAACAAAGTACACACAAAAATTTCCTAAATGAAATGAAAGAATAATAGGAAAACCTTAAATCCAAGGGCTATGACCTTAAATCCAAGGCGATTTAACTGAGCATGATTAGAAAACTAATTATAACAAATGGAAAGTGATTAGTTAGTTCAGAAACAACTAGATTTAAGTTTCCGATATTAGAAAGCAATCGATTTTATGGCAAATTTTTACATAAAGTATTCATTAGCAAATTTCAGTAAAAGTCAAAAGTGACAAAAAAACAAAACAAAAAAATCAGCTACTTACTTTCACTAGTGGCTAGAAAGTATGTTACAGAAATTAACAAATGGTGCACAAAAAGTTTCTCATAACAGAAGGAAGGTATCAGAGACAAGAGATTTTCAAATCAAACAGTTAAAAGTAAAAGAAGAGATATAGAAGAAAACATGATATAACTCTATGCCTTCAAGCAGAAGAACTTTGCATAATGAAAAAGTTGAAAATAGGTGAAAAGTATTCATGGCAAAAGCTTTGCTAAGAAAAAAGAACTTTTCAAATACATCTCACGGAAGCAAAGACAAAAAGAAAAAGGTTTAGACCATTACGCTTCCTAGGGGGAACGTTTTGCATTACTTAAAGAGGATCTTATTTTAGCAAAATTCTTATTCGTTCCCCATCTTTATTGTAGTGAATAGCAAAATAATTTTTTCAATCGTGTGTTTAGTCCCACAGATATTGCTGTAAATGGACACGTGAACTTAAGCTCTCTAGTGGCACATGTGTACCTTAAGTAAAATTTGAAAATATATGAGAAACATTTTGCACTGAAAATGCTCTCCAACAAAGAAAGAATTTTTCAAATCGGACTCATAGAAAAGAGATATAGACAAAAATATGTATCTACGCCCCCCTGGTGGAAAAACTATGCACTCTTTTAAGCAGGAGGTATTCTCAAACAAAGAAGTGAGCGGTATCGGTTCATGAAAGAATTTTTTCAATTGAGTTTCCAGAAGCTCAGATTTTGTTGCAAATACATCAGAAACCTAAATACACACTTACGCCCCTGGTGACTAAACGATTCTTCACCAAAAATGAGAAATTACATCCAAAACATTCCCCATCATGAGCTGTATTTGACACAGGAAGAATTTTTAAAATCAGACTTTTAGAGGTGGAATTATCAAGAAAACCGCGATTTACCTTTACACCTCCAGGCGGAAAATCTATGTATTTCTTGAAAATGAGACTAACTAAAATTGTCTTCTATATAAATGGCATAGAAAGGAAAAATAATGTTTTCAATCAGATATTTAGAAGCAAATATATGAAATAAAATGTATTTTGAATTCGACAGGATCTGCATTTACGCTCTCTAGCGGCGAAGTTGTGCATCAGAAAAAACTAGAATTAAAGGATCATCATTCTCACAATTCAAGCTTCCAAAAAAAAAAAAAAAAAAAAAAAAAAATTACAAACCTAATAGTTGCAGAGATGTTGTGCCCTCAGCTGGACAGATAAAGTGATAACATATGCACAATCTTTTTTTTTCTTTCTTTACACTAGGGGCTGCACAGCCTCGCTACGCTCGTTTTCAGAGTAGCGCTCGGGCCCTGCAGCCCAATCTCCAAGTATATCACATGAAATAAAAACTGGAAAATTCATATAAATCAATTTTTATTGCATGTCTAAGCAAATAAGGCTTGTTATTCCAAAGTTTCAGAGTTTTTTACTGTCGTTATTTTTTGGAAGGGCAGACTTTGGTCGTTTGAACTTGCACTTACTAAATTTACCACTAAGGAAAACAAAAGCGGTCCAAAAAGCATTTCCGTAAACCGTTATGCTAAACGTCAAGTAATTTTGCTTCTTATACTTCCAATGGAAAAACTTTTGTACACATATCCTTCACAATTAGTGTGTTTCCAAAGATGAAAATTTAAACATATAAAATGAGCGAAATACACAGAGTCACGTATGGTAAAAGGATCATTTAGCGGTAGCTTTCGGTCATTCTACGACCTTGATCATCCGCGATCAACTGGATGGACTGGTTGCCAGATTTTAGAAGAGAGATCCAAATAAATGGAATTTGGTGAGGGGTCTCTGAATTGCAGTTTTTGGTGAACAAAATTTCAATACTCTCTTGGAAACACAGAGATTCCTCGTTGATAAATGGGGCAACTTTTTTGGTTTCTTTCCAAATGGGAACTGTGGAGGTGTCTTCAAGGGTTAGTGCAGATAAAGCTGTCTTTGGAACACCATTGGAAACATCTTTATTGTGTTCACCAAGTCTTGTTTTGATGCTTCGGTAAGTGCTTCCAATATACACGGAGAGACCAGACGAAGTTGAAATGGGAATAGCATAAACTCCAGGGATGTCCGAGGGTGAGACAGGATCCCTGTCTTTAAGCAGGCACATTATTGCAGAAGGGTTTGGTTTCACTGTGAGAGTGTAGCCCATAGTTTTGAAAAGTTTACACATCTTATAAGAGAAGGATCCATGGAAAGGGATGGAACCAATGAATGGTGGTTTTTCCATTATTATTGGTGAGAGAGAAGACAGATTTTTCAAGTGGAAATTTTGGAGGAATTTTTGAATTGTAGAAAATGGGAACTGATGGGCTTTGGCAATTTTCTTTATGGTGTCAATTTCTTCATTGAAGGAATATTCAGTGTTGCAGACAATCCTGGCATGATTGACATAAGTTTTAAAGGCTGTAAATTTGTGAGCAGTTGGGGAGTGGGATGAAAATGGGATTATGTTTGCTATTGCAGAGGGCTTTCTGTAGACACATCTGTTGAGATGACTCCCTTGCCTTGCCAGGTGGACATCCAAAAATCAATGCCTTGCTGTGATTCTTCATTGATGGTGAATTTTATTGATGGGAACTTTAGGGATATCTTCTCAAGAAGAGATTCAAGGTCAGTTCTATTGTGTGGCCAAATTACAAAAATATCATCAACATATCGAAGCCAAATGGAAGGTTGTAGATTGTGTTCCATGACTATGTTTTTTTCGATATGTTGCATGAAAACTTCTGCCAGAAGTGGAGAGAGAGGTGAACCCATCGGAAGTCCTTCTTGCTGACAGTAGTATTTGTTGTTGAACTTGAAACAATTAAGATCTCTCAGAGCTCGAAGGCAGTCATACAGGTCTTTTTGTTAGTGGGCCAAAGAGTTATTGGTTTTCTTTTAGCAATTGTACTAGCAGCATATGAGAGTGGAAAAGAGGGACTGATGGGAAGATAGAGACTACATCCAGAGTGAACATTTTGTCAGAGGGTTTAATGTTAGGAGGGAGTTTTCTAATGGACTCTTTAGTGGAGGGAATTGACAAAGGATGGCTGGAGGAGAGATGTTTACATTTTCCCACAATCCTCCTTTCAAGGTTACGGGTGGGAGAGAAAGTATATTCCATGAGTGGTCGAAGAGGGAAACCAGTTTTATGAAGTTTAATCTGGAAGAATAAGCGCAGAGTTTGGAAATACAGTGGTGGTATAAAATCTCCAAGAAAGGTCTTTAGAGTGTTGAGTATTTCAACTGCAGTTTTAAGTTTGGGGGTGGTATCAGATTTTATAACCTTGCAATTTGAAGTTGAGAGGAAAGATTCAGCTTTTTCATTGAGACCAGTTTTGAAGATAATGACAGTGCAGCCAGTTTTATCAGCTTTATAGACTGCAAGATTCTTTTCATTCATTAGATTGCTGATTTCTTTGAGGAATGAGGAAGAATACTGCAGGGGTTTCTTTTCCACTTTTGCAAGATAGAGTGCTGCCTTGGCACAGAGGATTGGTTGAGCTTCTGGTTTAGTACGGTGAACTGCTGCTTCTAGCATGCAGATCGTGGCTTTTAGATTTAGATTAATTTCAGCAGAACCAATCCTCCGTGCCAAGGCAGCACTCTATCTTGCAAAAGTGGAAAAGAAACCCCTGCAGTATTCTTCCTCATTCCTCAAAGAAATCAGCAATCTAATGAATGAAAAGAATCTTGCAATCTGTAAAGCTGATAAAACTGGCTGCCCTGTCATTATCTTTAAAACTGTTCTCAATGAAAAAACTGAATCATTCCTCTCAACTTCAAATTGCAAGGTTCTAAAATCTGATACCACCCCCAAATTTAAAACTGCAGTTGAAAGACTCAACAAGAAACCCATTCTAAAGACCTTTCTTGGAGATTTTATACCACCACCATATTTCCGAACTCCATGCTTATTCTTCCAGATTAAACTTCATAAAACTGGTTTCCCTCTTTGACCTCTCGCAGAATATATTTTCTCTCCCACCCGTAACCTTGAAAGGAGGATTGTGGAAAAATGTAAACATCTCACCTTCAGCCATCCTTTGTCAATTTCCTTCAATAAAGAGTTCATTAGAAAACTCCCTCCTAGCATTGAACCCTCTGACAAAATGTTCACTCTGGATGTAGTCTCTATCTTCCCTTCAGTCCCTCTTTTCCACTCTCATATGCTGCTAGTACAATTGCTAAAAGAAAATCAAGCACTCTTTGGCTCACTAACAAAAGACCTGTATGACTGCCTCAGAACTCTGAGAGATCTTAATTGTTTCAAGTTCAACAACAAATACTACTGTCAGCAAGAAGGACTTCTGATGGGTTCACCTCTCTCTCCACTTCTGGCAGAAGTTTTCATGCAACATATCGAAAAAAATAATAGTTATTTGTAATTTGGCCACACAATACAACTGACCTTGAATCTCTTCTTGAGAAGATATCCCTAAAGTTCCCATCAATAAAATTCACCATCAATGAAGAATCACAGCAAGGCATTGACTTTTTGGATGTCCACCTGGCAAGGCAAGGGAATCATCTCAACAGATCTGTCTACAGAAAGCCCTCTGCAATAACAAACATAATCCCATTTTCCTCCCACTCCCCAACTGCTCACAAATTTACAGCCTTTAAAACTTATGTCAATCATGCCATGATTGTCTGCAACACTGAATATTCCTTCAATGAAGAAATTGACACCATAAAGAAAATTGCCAAAGCCCATTAGTTCCCACCTTCTACAATTCAAAAATTCCTCCAAAATTTCCACTTGAAAAATCTGTCTTCTCTCTCACCAATAATAATGGAAAAACCACCATTCATTGGTTTCATCCCTTTCCATGGATCTTTCTCTTATAAGATGTGTAAACTTTTCAAAACTATGGGCTACACTCTCACAGTGAAACCAAATCCTTCTGCAATAATGTGCCTGCTTAAAGACAGGGATCCTGTCTCACCCTCGGACATCCCTGGAGTTTATGCTATTCCCATTTCAACTTCGTCTGGTCTCTTCGTGTATATTGGAAGCATATACCGAAGCATCAAAACAAGACTTGGTGAACACAATAAAGATGTTTCCAATGGTGTTCCAAAGACAGCCTGCACTAACCCTTGAAGACACCTCTGCAGTTCCCATTTGGAAAGAAACCAAAAAAGTTGCCCCATTCATCAACAAGGCATCTCTGTGTTTCCAAGAGAGCATTGAAATTTTGTTCACCCAAAACTGCAATTCAGAGACCCCTCACCAAATCCCATTTATTTGGATCTCTCTTCTAAAATCTGGCAACATTTCCAACATCCCAACGTCAAATTGTAGTTCTGGCAACCAGCACATCCAGTTGATCAGAGGTGATCAAGGTCGTAGAATGACCGAAAGCTACCACTAAACGAATCTTTCACCATACGTGACTCTGTGTGTTTCGCTCGTTTAATATGTTTATGTGTTATTGTCACGTGAAGCCTTAGTTTTAAACCAGGATGAAAATGTCCACATCGATTAAAATAACTTCATATTATAACTTGGAGTACTTAATATTTTCTAAAACATAACCACAATTATATTAAAAATAATAAAATTTTCCTTTGGTGGTGTTGAAGCCAGAAAAAAGATGGTGCTACCTGTACTTTGATGACGTCAGTAGACAAACAAATGTTGGATTACATAATTATGGTTATGGTTTAGAAAATATTAAGTATTCCAAGTTATAAAATGAAGCTATTTTATCGATGTTCAAATGTTCATCTTTGGGAACGCATTAATTGTCCAAAAAAAAAAAAAAAAAAAAGGTGATGCAACCTGTTCTTTGATGATGTCAGTAGACAAACAAATGTTGGATTGCATAATTATGGTTATGTTGTAGAAAATATTAAGTATTCCAAGTTATAAAATGAAGCTATTTTAATCGATGTTCAAATTTTCATCCTTGGGAACTCATTAATAGTGAAAAAAATGTGTACAGAAGTTTTCCATTGGAAGTATAGGAAGCAAAATTACTTGATGTCCATCTTAAACAACATATTCAGGGACCATATTCTAAAGTCTTAATTGCCCTAACCAGTGGAATTTTGTCTCCACGGAAGCAATCAGTTTATTTTGATTTTCAATGCGTAATGAATAAAAAGCTTCTCTTTGAGATCATTAAAACTCTAAAAAAACACAAAATAAAAAAATTGGCATAATAGCTAAAGCAGTGGTTTCGGATTTGGAACGTTGCATGAGGTTATGAAAGGAATTGTTAATTTCGCCTGAAAAGTCGTTTTTCACGCATCCTTTAAACAGCGTCACAAAGATTTGGATTTTTACAGACCCTCCTCATTTCTTGAAAATTTTGCGGAACAACTTCATAGATTAGCTGCATTGCTTTCTATATTAGATTAAGCATTCATTTATTATAGCTGAACTTTTAAACAGACACAATAACGGGGAAAGAAACTGATACATTGTTTATATATACGCAGTTTCAAATGCAAATATGCACGCGTCCCTATGTCTCTCTAACTGTTGAGCTGCTGCTGCTTTACTAAGTGTCCTCGTGGTGATGTCACGCTCCCGAGTGAGAGGGGTTCACGTTTGGACGCTCGATGAGCCAGCCCTTACTCTTCTTTCAGAAGCCCTGATGAGTTCCACTGTTACAGAGCATTCTTGAGTGTGTGTTACATACACTCATTGGCATAAAAATCCGCGTACCAAGAAAAAACCGTGCGATTAATACGCAACTTGGTAAATAGCTACAGGGAGGACAGAAATGCAAATGATTAAAGTTTCGTGTGATTCCGCATGCCTGCACGCCCAAGATCGGTGCTGCAATTACAATCCTTGGGGCTTATAAGGAGCCATGCAGGGAAGCCCCACATGCATGCCGCAGTGCATGGTAAGAGTCAGGTAAGATCTCTGAGCGATAGACATGCCAAGGAGGTGCCATAGACATATGTATGAGCAATTGACAAAGTTTGAATGAGGTCGTATCATCTGGATGAGAGAGGCAGGGTGGCCGGCATGCTGAATCGGCCACCATTTGGGCCAGTCGGACAGCACGGTGCGATCGTGTTGGGAGCAACGGACACCGGAAGACACCCAGACACAGTGGACTGGCTTTGGACAAACCAGAAACACTACCAGCAGAGAGGATTGTGGGATCATGAGAGTAGCACACATAGATGTAACGACCTCCTTGTCCAGTAGCCAGAGACGTGTGGCGGCTGTGTTCGCCAGAATCATTTCCAGATGCCTGGCAGAGGTAAATTTGCACTCTCAACAGCCTTTACGTTTTCTGCCATTAACACCTGGCCATCATCAGCGTGGATTGCAGTGCTGTCAGGAGCAAGCAACGTGGAATGCTATGGATTGGCAACATATAGTGTTCGGTGATGAATCCCGCTCCTGTATGGGAACGGACAACCACCATGTCAGAGTACGGAGGACTGCAGGTGAGCGCTACAATCCCAACATCACTGTACAGCGGCACACGCTCCGAGCTGCAGGCGTGATTGTCTGGGGAGCCACCGAATATGACACCTGGACTTTCCACGCAATGATCTGAGGGATGTTGACAGCCCAGTGCTACGTACAGGAGATCCTGAGGCCCCATGTGCTGCCTTTCCTGGTGGGGCGACCCAGAGCCATTTTCCAACAAGATAATGCCCATCTGCACACGGCTCAGGTTTACCAGGACTGTCTATGTTATGCTTTGACGTTTCTGTGGCCTACCAGATCGCTTAATCTCTCGCCCATTGAGCACGTGTGGGACCAGGTGGGATGCCAGCTTTCTCCACGACCCAGTGTTCATGATTTAGAGTGTCAGTTGCAAGAAGTGTGGGCCAATCTGTCCCAGGATAACATACAGCATCTCTCTGACTCCATGCCGGACCGTATCACTGCATGTATCTGAGCATGAGGCAGTCCAACAGAGTACTAACGCTGACCAGAGTGTGTACCGTATGTCTGAGGGAAATCGTCCTGCTGGTGTGATATTGTAATCATTTTTGTCCTTCGTATTTACCACCTCACTACTAAAATCTCATTTCAATCTGACACCTCCTTCTTAGTGCATGGATTTTTTATGACAATGAGTGTATTACCCATGAAGTTGCAAAATTTTCCAGCATAAAAATTGCTCTGTATAAAATTTATGTGTGAAGCAATCTGAAACATAGCACAAAGACAACAATATATATCATCATCATCATCATCATTGTCAACCATTATCAATCCACTGCTGGACGAAGGTCTCCCCAAGTTTCCTCCACAACGGTCTGTCTTGTGCCAGTCTCCTCCATGTCACTCCCGCATATTTACGAATTTCATCCACCCATCTCCCATGTGGTCTTTTTCTGGGTCTTTTCCTGTCCCTTGGAATCCAATCTAAAATTTCGGCTGTCCATCTATGATCTGTCCTTCTGGCAGTATGTCCAGCCCATTGCCATTTCAGGGATTTAACCCTGATCATGATGTCTTCCACTCTCGTCATTTTTTGGATCCACGAGTTTCTCTTCTTATCTCTCCTGGTTATACCAAGCATGCACTTCTCCATGCTTCTTTGAGTTGTCTGCAGCCTTTGTATGTCTCTTTTAGTTAAGGTCCACGTCTCTGCACCATACGTAAGCACTGGAAGGATGCATTGATCAAACACTTTTCTTTTAAGACATAATGGCATATTGCTCTTGAAAATTATGCTGTTTCTTCCAAAAAGCTCTCCAGGCAAGTTTTGTACGCCGATTAATTTCTTCATCAATGTGACCCTCACTTGACATCTGCTGTCCAAGATAAACATACGTATCTGTTATCTCCAGTTTTTCTCCAATCGATAAATCTTCATTTCTTGTAAAAGCATTGAACATCACTTTTGTCTTCTGAAAGTTCATTTTTAATCCCACTTCTTTACTCTTGTCAGCAAGTTCCTGGATCATACTCTGCAGCTCTGATGGGGTAGTTGCAAAAATGACTACGTCATCAGCAAAACGAAGGTGGGTTAGATAATCTCCATTAATCTTTATCCCCTTGTTTTCCCAGCTCAGTGACTGAAAAACACCCTCCAATGTGGCATTAAAGAGCTTCGGAGATATGGTGTCACCTTGTCTCACTCCCTTTCCAATTTTTATGTGTGTTGTATTTTCAAACAGCCGAATCTTTGCACTTGCATTTTCATAGATGTTATTAATAATATTAATGTATGCATCTTCAATACCGCAGGATTTCAGAGCCGTGGTAACTGCTGATGGTTTCACCGAATCAAAGAGCTTTTTCATAATCGATAAAAGCCATGCACAATGGAAGTTCATATTCCCTCGCTCTTTCAATTAGTTCTCTCAGTACGTGGATATGATCTATTGTGCTGTAGCCACTCCTGAATCCAGCTTGTTCTCTCGGTTGAGCCGTGTCCAGTGTTACCTTCAAGCGGTGTGAAAGAACTTTAGTGAAGATTTTATAAACCACTGATAGGAGGCTGATAGGTCTGTAGTTCCTGAGATCCTCAATGTCAGCTTTTTTATGTAGCAGGATCATTGTAGCATTGTTCCAATCCTCAGGAATCTTCCCTTCATTAAGGCATCGAGTGAAAATTTGGGCGAGTACTGTTTCGATTTCTCCACTTGCTTCTTGTATGATGTCTATAGTAATTCCATCTTCTCCTGGAGCTTTCCCCCGCTTCATGTTCTTGATTGCATGAGCAACTTCTGTTGGGAGGACTGGAAGAACTCTGGTACCTTTCATGATGTCTGGAGTACATGTATCATCCCTTTCATATAATTTGGAGTAGAAATCTTTCACTCTTGTCAAAATTTCGCCTCTATTTCTTGTTACAGAACCATCTTCTTTTCTCAGAGCCATAATCTGTTTTCTTCCCTTACTGAGATGTCCCTTTGCTATCTTAAGGCTTTGGTTGTTTTCAATTGCTTTCCTCACTAGCTCACAGTTGAATTTCCTTACGTCTTCAGTGATACTTTTTCGTGTTGTCTTGCATAGCTCTATATATTCCACTTTGGAAGTCACATCTTCTTTAGTTGTCCTCATCTCTCTTCTTTTTTGCATCAACATTTTGGTTTTTCCTGATAATTTGTTCACATGCAACTTGTTCTTAGACCCAGCTAATTTTGTTGCTGTTTCCATTAGAGCTTTGGTTACTTTTCTGTTAACTTCCGAAATATCCACTTCTTCCGATGTTAGGCCTTCTAAAGCAGAGAATCTGTTCTTCAGTTCTAACTTGAAAGTATTATGGTGTTTTTTAAGGTTGGTTATGTCAATACATTTTGTTTGTCTTATGAGCTTGCCACGTTCCAGTTTAGTGTTGAGGTGCATCTTACATCTCACCAATCTATGGTCACTACCTGTGTTGAACTTGTTCAGCACACTGCAGTCTTCGATGACGAATTTTTTGTTACACATAATAAAATCAATTTCACTTGTCGTTCCAATTGGATGTCTCCATGTCCATTTCCTGTGTGGCTTTTTCTTGAAAAAGGAGTTCAAGATGAAAAATCCTTCTGCCTCTGCAAACTCAACGAGAGTATTTCCACGCTGGTTTCTGTTGCCGTGACCGAATTTACCTACTGAAGTTTCATTCTGTTGCCGTTGCCCTATTTTTGCATTGAAATCTCCCATAATTATCTTCAAGTGCTGCTTACCTTTATTATTTAGATGACGAATTTCCTCATAAAATTCTTCAATTTCTTCTTCAGGATGACTTGTGGTGGGTGCATAAGTTTGAATAATCTGAGCCTGGTATCTTCTCGATAGTTGGATAACGAGTCGTGCAGCTCTGTCAGAGGAACTTTCAACTTCTACCACTTTATCCTTCAGTTTCTTGTTTATTATAAATCCAACACCACTAGTTCTGCCAGTATCTGTCCCACGATAATAGAAGAGATGTCCACTTTTCAGTTCAATGAGATCTTCTCCTTTTCTCCTTACCTCACTTAGCCCGACGATGTCCCACTTGATCCTTTGTAGTTCCTCTTCCAATTCAAGAAGCCTTGAATCAGAAGATAGGGAGCGTCCGTTATAGGTAGCCAAGGTCAGCATCAAATGGCAGCCTAGTCCGGTCCTCCGGGGATTCTTAGCACCCTCTGCCTTCATGTCGCACTGGCCGCTGCCTTGGCCAGGTACATTCCAACTGCCGGAGACTGAGGGCCAAGATTTAAGTTGTAGAGTCATTTTGGAGGTGTTTGGCCATAACTCACCACGCTGGCCAAGCGGGTTGGTGAGTGTGGGATAGCATTTCCTCTGATCCCGATGGTATAGTTATACCGCTATTGGCGGTCGTCAGAGCCCCTTTAGTGGGAACAGGATGCACCACGAGAAGGCGGGGTTGACATTTGTCAAGGAGAGGCTGTGATGTTACGCATCACCTGACCTTACATCCCACAATATATATATATATATATATATATATATATTTTGCCATGGCACTGAAGATTTCCTATTACAGAGTCATCTATTCTTATGTGCATTGGTGGCAAGATATCAGTTTCCTTCAGTGAAGAAAGTGCATGCTAGAAGGAACAGCCATCTTGGGCTCATGGGATGGTTTTCACATGCTGTTGTGACTCCAACTGCATACAACTGCTATGCCACAAACCAAGGTAGCTGGAAATATGGCACTCAAACATCTGGCACTCCAGCACCTTCAGAGATCAAAGACATGACAACATATTTCACACTCCATGGAAGTAAGTGATGTCATTACGAGTAGACGCCGTAGGGAACTAGAACAAAGTGAAGCAATCAATCCAAACATTGACTAATTTTTCTCCAGATTTAGGAGCAATATTATGCGATAAAATATATTTTGAATTCGATAGCATCTGCATTTATGCCCTCTAGTGGCGAAGTAGTACATTGAAGAAAAATCTGAAAGCAAAAATAATTGTCCTCACATTTTGGGTTTTCTGATGTAAAAAGAATATTTCAAATCGGACTAATAGTTGCAGAGATATGGTGTCCACAGATGGACAGACAGACGGACAAAGTGATACTACAAGCACCCCCCCTTTTTTTTTTTTACAAAAGACATGCTAACAAGGAAAATTCTACATCTACCACTCTACGGATGTTGCAAAATTACTTCCGTTATACCACAAAACAAATGCTGCATGCTCACTGCCATTTTGGATTTCTGACTGCTGTTTCAGATCTCAACAACCAAAACAGAGTCGCCAAAATTTTTTTCAGGTTAGTACTAATACGATATTTGTTTTGTGTTAATTGCTGCATACATTCTCAAGTTATTAAATCAGCAACTAATGTTAGCCCCCTCATATTTGTACAGAGCTTAGAAGAAATAGTGTCAAATTATTGGAATATAAGTAAATTAAAATAATCTCTGCATACAGGGCCAAACATGAAAACAGTTTTCTAAATATCAAACTATAGTACCTGAGCATCTGGGTATTTGGCATCATGTCTCTTTTCAACCAGGCAGTCTTCAGAAGTAACAAGATTAATTTCCTGCCTGAAAAGAAAAACGAAAGGTGAAGAAACCTTACAACAAAAAAATCCAGAACAAATTTTACCTTGCTAAAATTAACTAAATTTATATGACTGTATAAGCTGACATTTAGAGGACTACATATTTAATACATACAGCATAACATCAAGGTTTTAATGGGAAGCCGATATGGAACTCCCACCCCAAGGCTACAAAACAGAGCAGTGGCCCCTATTCCACGGGAGCCCATACCCCCACAGATCAAACGCTGTGTGGGGAAGAGTTCCTTGAGCCACAGGATCTTAAGAAGCATTATGTTTCTATGTTGTTGGTCATCTTTTTTTTTTCCTATTTTTAATGCTCACACCTTTAAATGGAACACCAACATGCTTTATGAATTCTCCTGATGCTACTAAACTAACTATTTTTTATGCATAGACATACTCACCTGTGAGCCTAGAACTTAAAGTAAAGACATTCTCTCTACCATGTGCAACAGGGTTGCATCTACCAGAATGTCCTTATCTACATACCCATAAATTATCTGTTTCCTGCACTTTCAACTACAACACAATGACACAGGTCTGTTTACTGTACCCTGATGGAAAGGTAAATGTTTCTTCCTCAAAGAGTAAGGAGGCAATCTTCTATGCCACTCTGTTACGTTAAGACTAAAAACTGCTAAAAACTCATGAAACAATTCCATCACCCTAAAGTACTGTTAATTGGCTAACACATGTCACTGAAAAGAGAATGCCTCTCGTGTGGTGGCATATTGTTATTATTTCTTTCCTTCTGGGGGGATGAGTATGTTCTGAAGTCTGAATATTTTGTGAGGATTCAGGATATATTAGGATGACATCATCCATCTAATGGAGATTTTGTGCAGTCACTCAAACCACTAACAGAAAAGGAAAGCACATTGCTTATTTATTTTGGGTTCCTTGCATCAGGCTGCAAATCTGAGAACTTGCTGTACACCTACCTAATAAGACCAAACAAATGAAATGGAACAGCATGATGTAGCCAGGATTTTTGTGTTGAACTATTTGTAGGAAAAGTGTCTTCAGAAAAATTCTAATATTCTGTTTGTAACATCCGTTCATTAAGTGCTACACATAGTTGCTGTGTTTCAGAAAACTTGATTTGTCTTTCCCTTTACCTTGTGCTAAACATACATGAGACCGGCCGATGACAAAAAAAACTGAACTTTTTAACTGGGTGGAAAATTGGGACACGCAAACGCGCTGTGTGAGCAAATTCAAATACAACATATACAATATTTAAGATTGCACAAGCCATATGGAATTATTTTCTGTAAATTATGTAAGTAAATACTAAAGTGAAGCACATTATCATATTCACAACGGAAAAGTAGGGAATCAAGAACTAAATAAAATGAAATATTTTAAAAAATTAGATTTAAAACGTACATGTAAATCTTTAGTAACTAAATCCTGAGGTGAAAAGTATTTGTCCAGGAAAGTTTGTGCATTTAGTCAAGCAATTAGAAACTTGCAAGAATTAGAAACATATAACCACAGATTAGTTTTGGTCAAACATCATAGTACAAGAGATAAGTCAGTCTTGTTGGCTTAGTAGCACTCTAATGTACCAAATTTTTCAGTAATGAAATTATTACTAAATGATAATTGGAATATGTATTTGAATATGTACAAATGTAAAAAAACATGACTAGAAGTTATGGTTTTAAACAGGTTGTTTCAAAGATAATTTGCTCTTCTTTGTTGTACTTGCTTGCACAAGAATTCGAATTTCATCTTCTGAGCAAGCCTGGCTTTCTTCTCAGCAAGCTGCACGGCCATATTTATTTTACGTTGACTCTGCAGCTGAACATCATCCACTGCTAACTTTCTTTTTGATGATAATTCCTTTTCTTTCCCTCTCATTCCCTCTCAATTTCTTTGGTGTAACTTGTTTTTGATGTTCTAAGATTTTGGCAGAGGTTAGCATCAACTGCTTCTTGCAAAAAATTTTCTTTACTGAAGAAATTAACTGCAGACTTACCCTGTGTTTTAAGTTTATACTACACAGTTTGTATAGCTGAATAGGTTTCAATGTTCATTCTTCCTAATTTTAAAGCTATGATTTCAGCCATCATGCTGAAAGAACTTTCAACCTGTGAACCATGAAAGCATGATATCAAGGCTTTCACTATTTTAGATAACATAGTGTACTTGTACAGGTTAAACACCTTTGTCCGCCATGCATAAATTTTTACAAAGTTTCCAACTTCATCAATAGGAGATGGAAGTCGTGAATCAAACTGATACTGGTGAATTTCTAGAGCATAGCTTTCCATTTCCTATAAATTCAATATATCTGAAATCCATGTATATTGGTCTTTCATTAGGCTGCACAAATCCATAATACAGGAGCAAAAGGGCATCATGGATATGTAAACTGTTTAATGCCACATGATAGAATGACAACCACCTGTGTTGCACCATGTTCTTAATTTCAGTGAATTTTAGCCCTATAATTTCACAAATTTCAGCAAGGGCTTCACGTTGATCTGTCGACCATTTAAAGTCATTGAAGAAGTCAATAAAGTATTTCTCAATGTAACCTTAAAATGGCTTGCAAATTTTTTTACTTTCATTGTGAATATGGTGACATGAATCTCCATCAATGTCAAGCAAGTGGGCAGATTTTCTCGGCCAAATTCTTGTTTCTAACCATGTTTTTGGGCCGCTCATGACACATTCTTTCCACTTAGCTTTCAAACAAGCAAAACAAATTCCTCTTCCTCAGAAAGAAAAAAAAAAAAAAAAAAAAAACAGAAAGCTGCGTCACGAACTTTGTTTAGAGGCTTCGGGCAGACGTAATACTGGCCCGAAGCTGTGCTTTTTTTCCCACTTAGCTTTCAAACATGCAAAACACATTCTTCCTTAGGAAAAAAAGAAAGGAAAGAAACAGGGTTGCGTCACAAACTTAGTTCAGAGACTTCGGGCTGACGCTATCCTAGCCGGGCGCCGTGTTTTCTTTCCACTAAGTTTTCAAACAAGCAAAACACATTCCTCCTCCTTAGAAAAAAAAAAAAAAAAAACCCCAAAGAGATGCGTCATGAATTTGGTTCAGAGCTATCGGGCCAACACAATTCCGGGCCACAGCGAAAGAAGCACGTCCGAGCCAACGTAATTCAGGATCATGGCATAAGAACACCAGGCCTACGTAATAGCCACCCCGTGGTGCAGTGGTCTAAGCGATGGCCTCTGATCATTCATACGAAAGGGGTCCGTGAGGCATGGATGTTGTGTTTGTCTTACGGCACTGGCTCTTTTCCTTCCCTGGAACCAGTGACCCAAAATTAGGAACGGGCGACTGCTTATAGCCCATTGAGTTGCTCATGGTGGTTGTTAAACCACCAATAAAAATAAATAAATAAATAAAATAAAAAAGGCCTACGTAATACCGGCGCGGCTGCATGCTTCCTTTCCACTTGGCTTTCAAACAAGCAAAACAAATTCCTTCTCTTCGGGCGGGAAGAAAGAATTTAAGAAAAGAAAGCTGCATCACGAACTTTATTCAGATGCTTCAGGCAGACGTAATCCCGGGCCATAGCAAAAGAAGCACGTCGAGCCGACGCAATAACGGGTAACGGCGAAAGAAGCACGCCGGGCTTATGCAATCCTGACGCCGTGCTTTTTTTTTTTCACACTTTTAAACAAGCAAAACAAATTCCGCCACCTCAGAAAAAAAAAAAAAAGAGATACAAACGGCTGTGTTACGAACTTTGTTCAGAGGCTTTTACATCGATTATTTACAAAACCATTAAAACTTTCTTAATAACAGCGAAAATCTGAATATCCATAATTTTTTTGTTAGTCACCTGTAATCCTGGGGAAATCCGTAATAATTATGGAGATTCTGTAATTTTTGGCAATTGGCATTCTCTGTGCGTCTTTCGTAGAAAGAGGTTTAAGGAGAGCTTCGATTCTCGAATGATCTCAGAAAAGCGGGAATACATTCGGATACATTGCGCAAATTACAAGAGAGAGTTCCTGGCAATGACGTCACGGATAGATAGGCATGAAAGTGGGCAGTGATAGGAAAAGCTGAACTTCCACACGCATGAGGGGGGGGGGGGGGAACAACAAAGTGTGAATCTTGCATTTCATTCTCTAATGATGTGTACAACCATGACATTTAGGTATTGGTCACATGCCTGCCAACTAAATAGATTTAATGTATGTATTTTGTATCAATAAAATTAAATATATAGTACAATGTAATGTAATGGGAAAAATTGCTGATGAGGTCATATGCATAGAAAATCACTCACCTTAGTACAGAACGATGTCTTTAATCAAATGAGGAAATTAATCAAATGCCTTTAAAAGATAACAACATTGTATGGAAATGAAATCTTGAAGGTTTGAAAAACTTTAGACATGTTTGTTGATAAGTAATAAAAGTTTGATGAAGAATAAATGTTCATTCTTGATTTGACACAAAATTATTAATGAAGAAATATGATAAATGTTTGCGAAAACGTTAGGCATTTTGTAGATAAATAATAAAAGTCATTCACAACTAATGAAATTTCAGTTTCTAAAGTTGTTTCTGTGTAACAATTTGTTCTAACCTTCTTTTATAAATTAGCCAGCTAGAGTTTTCTTTTTCTTCAACCAATTCACTTGATTTTAATTTGCTGTGTAAGTTATTAGAGATATTTAGCTCCTTTCATCTTCTTTTCATTTCTTCTTCCTTATCTTGTAATTCTTTCTTATATTCTGAATATGATTTCATATTTTGGCATAAATCTCTATTTACACGGTCATGCAAATAATCGTTTTTCTTAAAAAATTCCAAGGCTAAAAATTCCTTATCCTGATTCAGTAGCTTATATTTCATGGTTTGAACAGATGAAAATGTTTCAATTTTCATGTTGATGGATTCTTTATCAAGTACATCCCCCATCATACTAAAGGAATTTTCCACTCGAGAGCCAGGAAAACAACTCAATAATGCCTTCATTATTTTTGAGAGGGAACTGAATTTGTTTAACTTACAAAGTGCATGTTTTGGGATTCACTGCAATTTATTTCTGTAAATATTAAACTGGAGCACATTACTGCATCCGAAGTATAAAATTACAGACATTTAGCAACAACACAGGGTAAGGGGAACGTCGCGCGGAGCGGGATTACAATTGCCGGCGAAATCTTCGCTCCGTCCGGCTTCCGTTTTCGGACATTTTCCCTCCGTTTTTCAAGCTAAAATACAAATATTTATGCATTAAAATGAAATTTAATAGCAATACTGGGCAGAAGAAACATCGCAAGAAAAATAAATTAGGATTATGGAAGGGTGGGAGGATCTTCACTCCATTTAACTTCCGTTTTGGAAAGTTTTGAAAGATGAACTACCGTCTCCACATGGAAAAGACCCCTCCCTTCCCCCACAAAAAAAAAAAAAAAAAACCCAGCTTCTTTTCAGTTTTACATCAATCTCGAGATTAACCCAAATAATGATGACAGAAAAAGCGGAATTCCGCGAATCCACGAAATAATATCATGTATGCGTAAGAAGTACCTAAGAAATGGGAAAACCCGAATTTTATGGAAAATGAAAGTGAAAAATCGATACTACGTTGCTCACTCTGCCGTGAAACAATTTTACGGGACACGGAAAACGCGGATTCCACCACGGACGGAAAAAATACCGATCTGGAAATTTAATTTCGTTTAATAAAAGGGAAAGGGGCGAAAACGATTGCTCTCTACTAATTAGTTTTGAAGAAGTATGTATTAGAAATAGGGTAACATGCATTTCACTACAAAAATTTCTTTAAAAAAAAAAAAAAAAAGTCGCTCCTTTTTACTATTACCGAAGATATTAAAAACGAGGAATATGACAAGAAAACATCAAAAATAAAAATATAATCAGGCAGAGAGAGAATGGGGGGGGGGGGGGGGCTTCGTCGAAAAAATTTAATATGAGAAAACCGAAAACGACGTGACATTCTCACAACACCCAAGAAACATTCCCGAAAATATTTAGCACACATGTTAGAATCTTGAAAACACGAAAATAAACTTTACACAGATGTTTAATAACGTAATTTCATTGAAATTTTCGATTTCCGTTGCATGCTCGGCGTTTTCCGTCGTCCATAGCGGATCTACGATTTCCATAGCATAACATACTCCATGCTTTCCGTCGTCCGTAGCGGACCTACAATTTCCTCCATGCTTTCCGTCGTCCGTAGTGGACCGACTACTTCCTTCGATGATTTCCATGGTAACTACATAAAATTCCTAGTACTTGGAGTCGCTGAATCGTTCTTCCCACCGCATGGACTTACTCAGCGTCAAGCGCAAGAGTGGGCACGGAGAATTTACTGTACCAAAGTCCCGACAATGACTACGGCGGAACAGAGGTTCTGGCGCCCAAATGGCACAAAACCTGCCTTTTGTAGCAAGACGGCGCAAGACTTTGGCACACTTTGGCGCAGAATTTCCATCCCTGGAAGAGTGACGTCATTCCCAGCCGCAACCATCCCGTCGTTCGAAGTCATTACGATTTTGTTTTCCACAAGAGCATACCCCTCCCCCCACCCATAAAAATTTTATTGCATTTTTGGAATAATATCGGTAACACCAAAAACGGAACAGAAAAAAGCGGATTTCCGCGTTTTCGCGGGTCTTTCATGCCTGGGTAAAATGCAGAGTGGCGATTTCCCGCAAGACACGGAATGGCTGTTCTCCTCGTGGGCTGCGGCAATTTCCCTAAAGCACGAAGTAGGCGGAGCTTCCACCCTACTCGCTGCGATGCTAAAGTACAGTGCCTAGAAAAATTAGTGTGACGTGCTTCCCTAAGATGTCGCTCACGGTTTTGTGACCAATCGTCATGAAATGACAGAGGTCGCTGGCATTGGAAGTTACGTTAGGATGCTTCATCGGCTTCATACTATTCAATGGTGAGAAGTTTGTTTGCCAAGGATTTGCTGCCTTACGAAACTTCAAATTTTCACAAAACAAAGGTTAGTGGAGGGAAATCTTTTTGGCAGTATCTTTGCTAATTCGTTGTAGCTCGATCATAACAGTAATACACTAGGTAATTCAACAGTTGATCACTAAAAGGCAATAGGCTTATTCGGGTGTTAGTGTGCTAGTTTTATTCAACTGTGGATTGTTTATAACGAAATTTATTTCCGAAATTAGTAACTTTTTACTCGTGAAGATGTAGAAGTTGATCAAGTATTGGCTGTCACGCGTTAAACCTACTGTGTGGTTAAACTTAAGTGCAGTACTGAAATCGACTGCAACAGTTATAAGATCATAGGGAAATAATGTCAGCTATGAAAGGATTGGGAAATTCTGCATTAGCAAATAATAAAAAACATAGAAAATGGAAAAGGCAAAGCAGCTGTTTTGTGCCATGATGTAATACTGGCTATAAATCCTGCAAAAATAAAATATCACTCTTTGCTGTCCCCAAAATTCCTGATATGTTGAGCAAATGGGATAAGGCAATTCCCAGAGCTGATAAGAAACTTGATGAAAGTTGTGTTGTATGTGCCTTGCACTTTGAATCTAAATTCATTGAGATGCATTATTGTTCCGCTATTCAAGGTAAGGAAGTTCTAACATGCCGAGACAAACCATTACTCAAGCCTGACGCCATACCTACAATTTTCCCAAATGTAAAAGACATTTAAAAGGTGAACGACTAATTAGTTTTTTCCAATTTTTAGGGGGAGGGGGGGCACGTGCTCTACTGTGCCTTCCCCACGTTACGTCTGTGTGTATGCTACATTAATAATTTCTTTTTTTTTAAGGGCAAAAATAGTTTACAGGAACTGCATAGAATTATCCCATTTAGACAGACTCCATAAACACCAACTTCTTAATTTTTACCTTATTAAACTTTTTACTTAAGGTGCAAAAGAATTTTCCTCTCTTCACTGCAAACCGATTTGAATAGCAAATTTAATCACATAATTATTATAAGCTGAAGAAAAGTAAAGAAAAATGTTATAATTATTTTTCTTTAAAAGAATGTCTACATATACATTCAGTTTTTGTATATTTACTTCTGTCCAGTATGATTCATTTTGTTTATCGTATC
This sequence comes from Macrothele yani, assembly GCA_039090855.1. NCBI lineage: Eukaryota > Metazoa > Arthropoda > Arachnida > Araneae > Macrothelidae > Macrothele > Macrothele yani. The sequence goes on from CM077024.1 coordinate 45,141,532, forward strand.
ACAGGCAAAGTTTTTTAGGAATGATTTTTATAAATGGATTACAGTTAGTATGTTATTAGAAAATAGACCAATTTTAAAAATAGTAATCGCATTTGTTGTATTCTATTTTCAACTCATTAAAAGGCTTCTTTTCAAAGCCAACTAAATAGAAAGTTTCAATATTTATTTTGATCCCATGTTTGTACCAAGAAATTTAATCACTCATTGCTGAAAAATGAAGTACATTATTAAATAATTTATAAAGTTTTTAGGTTACTGAATTTCAAGACATTATTGGAATGCAAATTATAAAGCCGATGTCTCATTGAGAAAATATTTCCCCTTTTTTTTTCTGGTAAGGTTTTGAGAGGGGCAAAACATTTTCTTTTTTTTAATTTATACTTTATACTGTAAGTTGATGTTTCAGTGATTGTAAACTGCATATTGGTCTCCAGTGTTTTTGCATAATGTAACCCATGTATGACTCTAAAACTTCCGAAATATCTAACATTAATGTTGACGTTAGCACAATGCAAAGCTTAACTTAAACTACAATACCCTTATTAATGAATCTTGTGCACCCCGTTCGTTCTTTGGGGGGGGGGGGGGGGGAAGAGGTGTGTCGATTATTTCGTATATATTTAAGTTATCTGCATATAAAATATCGTTCAAAGAGTACACATAATACTGACGAGCTGTGTGTGTGTCATAGAAAGATGTGCATTTTCGTTGTCCTTCCTCCCTGAAAAGCGACGTGACATCTGATGGCAGCGCCATTTATCGCTTTCATGATTGCGGGCAGCAAGTTTTTCTGCGAGCACGACACACTAATTCTTCTAGGCACTGTAGCTAAAGTGACTGACATCCCATCCATTGTTGACAGCAGTAAACGAATTTAGCTCCTTACTCCAACATTTCTTCTTGCCCCACAGCGTCTGCTCCCAAAACAACGCTTTCAGCTAGAAAGCGCTGTGTTCTTTTACTCCACAAAAAAGCGGAATCTCGGAATTCCGCTTTTTCAAGGATTTTTTTATAGAACGACGACCCCACCCCTAAAAATTCTGAAAAATTTCTCTTAATTTTTGCAATGACCTCAAGGATGACCAAAATGATGCCGAAAAAAGCGGAATTCCGTGAATTCGCAGAAGAATCTCATGTATGGCTAAAGTATTAATTAAAACTGCCTTAATAACACAAACACATTCTCTTTCAGTAACAACATCCTGTCATAAAAATTTTCAAAATATTGCAACATTAAATAAAAAGTACAATGAAAATCATTGAATAATTAAGAAGATTTATATAACGTGTTCCTCTATATCTTCTACAAATTTACCATTTTTAAAAATTTCCTTTCACTTAGGTATCTTTCATTATCAGAAATGTTTTGTGCACAGTTTGTGATATTTTGAAACACACACTTCAGCCGCTAGTGGGCATTTGGGGCAATTTCTATTTGTGGATGTCTTACTGATGAAGAAATCGGTTTCTTTTTTTTTCTCTCCCTCCTAAGTGAACAAAACCTGAATTAAAGCTTAATGAAAAAATTGAATTGCTTTATAAATTACAACACTGTACACAGGCAAGTACACATGAATTTGGTATTATTTTTTGGCTGCATTTTGTACCTTGGCTAACAATTATTGTTTTGTACTCAAACTTCAATATTACACAGGTGCAAAGCTAATCCCATGGCATTCAAATCAGCTGCAAACAGAGACAAAGGCGTCAGACCATGTATGCAGGGAGATGGTGGCGGGAGGTTACATGGGAGAGGGAACACAACAGAGCAACAAGGGGAGTGCGAGAATAACAGAACATCCTGGGTTGCTTGGAGGAAAGATTGTTGTGAGGGTAGGTAGGCGGTATAGCCTAGAAACGAAGGGTCCATGAATGTAGCACAAGCAATTCCTAGAAAAGTTTCACCCTCAGGCAAGAACGCAACCCTAAACCCAGTCAACAGAAGCCCATTATGATTCGCAAATACATCATTCCACTTATTTTACTCTCAGGGCTGACGTTCCACTTCGTAGTGACATCATAGCCAATTGGCTGCCCATGTGCTCCTGAGCTGAATGCAAGTTCTACGCTATTTAATCAGCTTGGCATTTTTATCAGAACTACACAGAAATCTTCAATGCAACTTTTTACCACAAACAATTATTTTACACATGCTCTTTCATATCATTACTTAAAAACAAAACCAAATTTTTTTTTCAAGTACTATTTACGGAGTCAAACCTTTTCAAATACTATAATAAATATGTAAATTTACCCCAATTTGTTTCACATAATTACTTCAGTTATTCAGAACTTACACAAATTTCTGGAGCTCCCTTTCAGTTTGTACTTCAACAGAAGGCAAAGTAGTATCGTATGAGTCATCATATTCATCATCATACATACTACTGTTGTAATACAAACACATCCTGGAAGAAGAATAAAATGTGTTTACGGGTTGTAACTGCAAATACAAAATAATATACATAAAAATGACACCACTCATTAGAAAATGTATTTAAAATTTTATATAACTCTTCCACTTTCATTTACAAAGAACATTACAATGCACCAACTTCAACATACATTTTGACTATTAATACTGAATGTACTGTTAATTTTAGAAAAAAACGAGAATGCTCAAGGATATGGAGTAACTATTTACATAACTTATTTGGTACATTGAAATACAAAAAAATATTTGTTCAATTTCACACATTCATGTACAAAATTAAAACAAGTGGATAGCTAACTTTAGAAACTTACAAATTCTTCCATTCCATCAAGACTTAGGAAGTTTGTACAGTTACATGAAGAATAGCTAAACTATGTACTGCTTGTATTTACAAAACATATTTATGTTTTGTAAATAGCACATAGTTTTAAATTTCTGATGTGCGAGTATAAAAAATTGTTGCTCGGAGGACCACGTGGTTTGGTGCATTATTGTCTTATATAAATAAAATTTTTATTACATAAGATTTCTTTAATAATAATAACACAAGTTTAAAGTATTAAATGTTTTTAATTACTGTAAGTTAGTACATAAAGTGCACCGATACAGCCTGGAGGATCGTAGGGATATACGTGCACATCTATGTCAAGTTGAAACAGTTGTGATGAGCCAAGTTATCATAGTTTCTGTAACTCAGCTTTAAGGCCATTAAGAATGGTTAGCAGCATGCTACAGTAATATGTGATATTTTTTGTTTTTATGAGCCAAAATACACAACGAAAATACTTTATTCATTCTGAAGGACAAAAATCTCTGAAATCATTTGTCATTTCTGCAGCATAAATCACTCTAACTTCATACTTATTCGATAAGAGAATTTCATACCTTTTCCATGCCTCCCAATTCTTTTTTTTTTTTTTTTTTTTACCAGGACATACAGTCCAGTACTTGAAATACAACACAACTACAAGTCTATTCAACCTGTAACATACTAGTGTTCTCCCTAGATTTTTTTACAGCTGGGTGGTAAGAAATTTTAACTGGATGGCACTTTTACGAACCCTTCTCCAATCGAGAAAAAAAAGCATATTCTTCAGAAAAACGCTATGACGTCTGCAAGTTCTGTTTTACACGTTATGCAAAGTGGATACAGTCTGCAGGGGTGCATTAACTTATTCAATTAAGATATAAATCGGTTAAAAGTCCTAAAAATGTTACTCACAGAAGTGCCTGTTCAGTTCAACGTCAGTAGTTATTGAGAGTTTCTTTGTCCAAAGTTGTATCTTGCTTCAATATGGTCAGTTGTTAGGGTTAGCTCGAGAGCCATTTCCTCAAAAGTTGTACCTTACTTCGCTACTTCGCTTATGTCCAGTTGTTAGGGTTAACTCAGTTTTGGCTGTGTCGACATCATATTGAATGGGTAAAGATTTCCAGATAATAATTAAAGATTCTTGAGTTAAGAGTTACTATTTACATACCACTTGAAGTTCCACATCGTACTTGGCCATTAGGGCTACCTCGTCAATGCTGCACTCTCGTAGAATTGCCGAAGAAATCTTCAAGTTAGGTCAGGTTCATAAAAAATTTAAAAAGCTTTAAGAAAATTCCAGTTAAAATCTATATATACACCACCCCATACCGTCCACAGTCTCAATCGTCGGATGCGCGTCTCACCATCTAATGTCAAGTTGCATCAACTTTATCTTCATCTATGTCCTTCTCACCCTTCCTTTTTCCCTTCCTCTCTCTCCTCTCCCTATTCAATTACTTCTCAGTTTCAATCAGGTTCCTCCAAGCGTACGAAAGGGCATATGGACTGTTATTATTGCAGTTAAATGGTTTGGTCTTATTTATTAATACTGCTTCTGCTACTTGTATTATTCTCATATTATTCTGCTGGTTTAATATTGCAATTCCTTCCCAATAGGGTACACATTGATTATCCAAACAGAAATCAATAAGTGCTGTTTTATTCTCTCTTCTGCTCCAGTTCTTCATGTGTTCAGTCAATCTGGTTTTAATATTTATTTTTGTACTGCCTATATATGGGTTGACAATTTTATTTTGATTATTTTTAATTAGTATAGAGCAGACACCTGCTTTTTGTAAGATTGGGGTCTTTCTGTGATAGTTACTAAGAGATTTCGTTATATCTCTCGTTCGTACACCAAAATCTAGGTCAAATTTTTTACATGTTTTCTTCATACTAGTTGTGATCTCCTGTATACACTGATTGGCCACTTTATTATGAACACCCCGTCAGTACTTCATTGGGCCACCTCTTACCTTTAATACTGCGTCGATTCTTCATGGCGTGGACTCCACGAGATGTTGACAGGTGGTTTGTGGGATCTGAGACCATGCTTGATAAATAGCACTTTCCAGGAGTGTGAGATTGCAGGGCTGTGGATCCAGCTGTCTGATGGCTCATTCAACTTAATTTCCCCAAATTCTCAATGGGGTTGAGATCTGGAGATTGTGGGGACCACCTAAGCAAAGTAAACCCGCCGGCATGTTCCTGAAACCAATCCTGTACAATACGAGCACTATGGCAGGATGCATTATCTTGTTCAAAGTAGCCATCGCCATTGGGATAAACCATCCACATGACAGGATGCACTTGGTCCGCAACAATGTTTAGATATGATGTACCAGTCAGACGTTGATCAACAGAATTGAAGGGCCCAAAGCATGCCAGGAAAACATTGCCCAAACAATAACATTGCCTCCACCAGCTTGAAGGGTTGTAGCAATGCATTTGGGGTCCATGCTTTTGTGCTGTTTCTGCCAAATTCTCACTCGGCCATCGGCATGGTGCAACTGAAAACGTGATTCATCGGACCACATAATTTGTTTCCAATTATCGACTGTCCAATCCTTGTGCTCCTGAGTGAACTGGAGACGTTTTCTCTTGTTAACTGCAGACAGCAAAGGTGTTCGAACAGGCCTTCGGCTGCCATATCCCATCCGATGCAATGTACGGCGAACAGTGCACGCAGAGATCATTTGAGGGGATTCTTGATTAAGATGGTCTGTAATTTGCTGCACTGCTGCTCTTCTGTTGTCTGTTACCAGTCTGGGCACTCTCTGTTCCACCCGAGCAGTCACTAGTCGATGATGACCACACGTTGCACATAGAAGACCCAGTTTTCTGGCTGACAGTCTAGTCTTTAAACACTTTAACAACAGCTATTCTGGAATATTTCACGAATGTGGCGGTTTTGGTGATACTCGCTCCATGGTTCTGAGCTCCTACAATCATCCCAGGTTGAAAGTCAGTCAAATCGCATTTTTTACCCATCTCATCACCTAAAAATCTCTTCTACTACTGTCGCAAGCACTAAGCTTTCCCTTTTTATACTAGCCTCGCCCTCTGGCGGCAACAGCGTGCAACCATAGCTCATTTGCTTAAAACTGTCAGGTGGTCATAATAAAGTGGCCACTCAGTAGTATATATGGCAATGATCCACAAAATTTTATTTCCTGTTGAGTCTGTGTACTCCTTTGTTGTTTATTTCTAGGGTTGCATCTATTAATAAGGTTATTTATTTTCTTCACGTCATAACCGAAGTTTATTGCTGTGTTCTTTAACCAATTTAATTAATTTTTTAGTAGTGGGGCATTAGATGTAAGAGTAAATGCTCTATTAATATATGATTGGAAAGCGGCAAATTTGTAAGATCATTCCTGACAACTCTTACCACCCAGCATTTCACAAATTTGCAGCTTTCTGATCATATATTAATAACAGCATTTACTCATACATCTAATGCCCCACTACTAAAAAATGAATTAAATTGGATAAAGAACATGGCAATAAACTTTGGATATGACGTGAAGAAAATAAATAACCTTATTAACAGATGCAATCCTAGAAATAAACAACAAAGGAGTACACAGACTCAACAGGAAATAAATTTTGTGAATCATTACCATATATACAGGAGATCACAACTATTATGAAGAAAACATGTAAAAAATTTGACCAAGATTTTGGTGTACGAACGAGAGATGTAACGAAATCTCTTAGTAACTATCACAGAAAGACCCCAATCTTACAAAAAGTGGATGTCTACTCTATACCAATAATAAATAATCAAAATAAAATTGTCAACCCATATATAGGCAGTACAAAAAGAAATATTAAAACCAGATTGACTGAACACATGATGAACTGGAGCAGAAGAGAGAATAAAACAGCACTTATTGATTTCTGTTTGGATAATCAATGTGTACCCTATTGGGAAGGAATTGAAATATTAAACCAGCAGAATAATATGAGAATAATACAAGTAGCAGAAGTAGTATTAATAAATAAGACCAAACCATTTAACTGCAATAATAACAGTCCATATGCCCTTTCGTACGCTTGGAGGAACCAGACTGAAACTGAGAAGAAATTGAATAGGGAGAGGAGAGAAAGGAAGGGAAAAGGAAGGGTGACAATGACATAGATGAAGATAAAGTTGATGCGACTTGACACTAGATGGCATTGACGATGGGTTACAAGAGGAACATGTGCACTGTGGAACGAGACTTTCAGATAGCAGACTTCGACAGAGGGTGTGAAATCTCTTTTTTTTTTTTTTTTTTTTTTTTTGATTGGAGGTTTAAGAACCACCGTGAACAACTCAATGGGCTATAAGCAGTCGCCCGTCCCTAATTTAGGGTCACTGGTTCCAGGGAAGGGAGAGAGCCAGTGCCGTAAGACAAACACAACATCCATGCCTGACCGGGATTCGAAGCCGGACCCCTTACGGACGAATGATCAGAGGCCAACGCCTCAGACCACTGCGCCACCGGGGCGGCGAAATCTCCTTTGAAAACGCCAGGGTAGAACCTAGGTGAAATGCACGTCCGGCAATTGAGACTGTGGACGGTATGGGGTGGTGTATATAATGATTTTAACTGGAAATTTTTTTAAAGCTTTTTAAATTTTTTATGAACCTGACCTAACTTGAAGATTTCTTCGGCAATTCTACGAGAGTGTAGCATTGATGAGATAGCCCTAATGGCCAAGTACGATGTGGAACTTCAAGTGGTATGTAAATAGTAACTCTTAACTCAAGAATCTTTAATTATTATCTGGAAATCTTTACCCATTCAATATGATGTCAACACAGCCAAAACTGAGTTAACCCTAACAACTGGACATAATCGAATTAGGGTACAACTTTTGAGGAAATGGCTCTCCAGCTAACCCTAACAACTGACCATATTGAAGCAAGATACAACTTTGGACAAAGAAACTCTCAATAACTACTGACGTCGGACTGAACATGCACTTCCGTGAGTAACATTTTTAGGACTTTTAACCGATTTATATCTTAATTGAATAAGTTAATGCATCTCCGCAGACTGTATCCACTTTATATAACGTGTAAAACAGAACTTACAGACGTCAAAGCGTCTTCCTGATGAACCTTGTGGTCACGTAATGGTACGTGAACTTTATGATAGAATCACATGAGATATAATGAAAAAGTATGTTGTTTTGCTTAACGTTATTGCACTTATTAAACATCTTTTGCAGTGTGGTAGGCAGAGCAATGTAACATAACATGTTGACCAACATTAGAAAAGGGCACATAAATGATTAAAAAAATGAGGACTTACTAATTAATCATATTTGATGCAGATTTCAGCCAGTTTTCATCAATATTTATGGTGTATGTGGGAATAACTTTTCCACTCTTACTATCATGTGCATTGTGAAAATGCTCATTAAAGAAAATTTAGCTGGGTGGCAGAGAAAATTAGCTGGGTGGACCACCCAGTAAAAAGGTTCTAGGGAGAACACTACATATAACAAACCCAAACATTCTTCAGCAAACTTAATACAGAATGTTGAAACTGATGTTTGCCGCACCTAATAAGAAACTTAGAATCACAGATAAGAACCAAAATACCAAACCTGTCATAGAAAATTTAACCACACTGAATTTCTACAAAACATACAGGGGTTGGACAGAATAATGTGAATACTACACTCAGAGATGTGACTTTTAATGCAGCTGCATACGTATCAATATGCAAAGGCATCCATTACTTTTTTGTTGTAATAGCTTTGTTTAGAAGCTCAAAGTCCAGTTTAAGTGAATTTAAAGTGCCTTGTAGCAAAATTTCTTTCAGGGTGACAATGAAATGAGCAACCTAATGGACTTTGAAAGAGAGCTAGTTGTTGGTGGGCGGCTAGTTGGTGCCCACATGACAACAGTCGCCAGGGTAATACGGGTATCGAGAGCTACTGTGTCTAGCATATAGACAGCATACCATGTTCCAGGCAAAACCTCGTCTGCAAAATACAAGAGCGGCCAGAAAACAACCCTGACTGATAGACAGGACAGCGCATTAAAGAACATTGTTAGCCATAATAAAAAGACCATGGCACCAAAAATTAGTGCAGAGCTCAATCTGCATCTCCAGACCCCAGTATCAACTAAAATCGGGCACAGGGAGTTGCATAAACATGACATTCATGGCACAGGTGCTATCGCCCAAACTCTGGTGACCCGGGCGAATGCATGGCGGCGATAGTAGTGGTGCCAGGAGCATACAATGTGGACTGCAGATTCACAGAAGCGTGTAATGTTGTCGGATGAATCCACATTCACACTATTCCCCACTGTACGACGTGCCTATGTGTGGAAAACACAGTCAAAAACGTACAACCCAGACTGTCTGCTCCCCCCAACAATGCAGCATGGTGGTGGTTCTGTCATGCTCTGGGAGGTCATATCATGGTTTTCAGCATTTCCCTTGATCACCTTGAAAGGACGGATGACTGGCAGGGCATATGAAACCATTTTGGCTGATCAAGACCATTCAATGGCTTAGGCATTGTTTCCTGCAGGGGATGCCATCTATCAAGATCGTAACTCCCCAATTCACAGAGCTCAAAATGTCCAATCACTGTTTGAGTAACATGAGGATGAACTTTCACACCTTCCTTGGCCTTCCCAATCACCAGACTTGAACATCATTGAGCCACAGTGGTCTGTGTTGGAAAACAGAGTAAGATCCCATTATCCTTTACCTGCATCTCTCAAAGATCTGGAGCAGTTTCTGCATGAAGAATGGTGTAATATTCACTAACCACCATCCAGGATTTGTATGTGTCCATTTCAAGAAGGATTCAGGTGGTTTCGAATGCCAAAGGTGGTCTCATACCTTATTAGGTATGTAAAACCTTCTTTTCCACTGTGTTCACATTATTCTGCCCAACCCTTGTATGTATACTATGCTGTAATGATTTTGAAACAAATTTATTTCTACTTTGGTTTTAATTCAAATACAGTGAAACATCCAAATAATGATCACTGCTCGGACCGGTGAAATGTGACGTTGTTGGGAGGTGCTGTTGTTCAGAGGTTAGGCCTAGGTTAACATTGCTAGTCCTTTGCTCTGGTACAAAAGGAGAATAATTGTACAAAGCTTACGTACAAAGAAAACGGTTCCAAAACTTTCTTCAAAGGTAGAATGCCAAATCAAACTCAATGTAACAATTTAAAATAAAGTCACAGTGTAGAGGATTTTTGAAAGTGGTGTCTGACCCTTCAGAAATATCATGCTAGGAGGTTAAGTTTAGGCTTCCCTTCAGAAATATCATGCTAGGAGGTTAAGTCTAGGCTATGCTAAGAGAAAGAAAAAAGAAAAATGCTAGACAGTGAAGTGGAACAGTGCAGTTGGCTAGCCGCATACCTAAAAATAGGAACAGAACCCACAGGGACCAATCAAAAATATACTGCTACCAACAGAAAAAATTTCACACAAAGAAAAGAAAAATGCTAGACAGTGAAGTAGAACAGCGCAGTTAGCTAGCCACATACCTAAAAACAGGAACACAACCCACAGGGACCAATCAAAAATATACTGCCACCAACAGAAAACATTTCACACTCCAGCATCCCCCCTCCTGGTGGTTGTGACTAAAACATATACAACAGCTGGAGTTCGTCTCGTGTAGAACTAAAATTTAACTTCTTTCTTTTCCATTGCTCTCATTGTAATCTGTAATCCAACAAATCGAGCTTGACACACATTAGCATTCTTCATTCCTATCTTATGCCTTTTGTCGAAGTACCGAAGTAATTGAGCAAAATCCTAAAGGGCTAGGTGTCGGATCTCTCTCAGGACTGACTGGGGTGTCCCTGTTTGGAGGTTATCGTTCGTATTTATCCAATGGCAACTGTTCTGTACCAATAAAAACTTGCCGTTGCTCAGAGGTTACCATTGTTCAGAGGTGTCTGTTAAAGGAGGTTTTACTGTACAATCAGTATATAAGCTAAATACTGTTTTTATTTAAATATTTTGAAATAATGCTGACACTGGATATTTAAGGATACCCAGCACTCAAGCCAGCAGTGGCCCAGCACTATGTTGCCGCTGCCCAACCGTCAATAAAATGTCCCGGCAGCCACCACATGGGCCAGCAGTTCAGGCCAGCAGTTGGCATCCCATCAATTGTCATATGCCATAACAGGGCCATCTGTTATCCATCACAGGCAGTGGCTGCCACAAGCGGTTCTTCAAGCATATGCCATAAATGATGGCTAGCTACTGTGGTCTGCTAGTTTCAAGGCAGTGGTAGCCGGCAATCACGTGATGTAACTGATGGCTAGCTGAATCTTGTCCACCAATTTCCCAGTAGTAGCCATAAAAAAAAAAAAAGATAATCGAGGTTTCCCAAAGCCACAACTACTTGTTTTCTACCCTATGAAACTTCTGCATGACGGAACAACGCTGGGGAAATTTTCAACATGTGTGCCAACTTAAAGGCGCTTCCCAAAGTTTTGTGCTGTCCTTGTGGTCTTGAAAGGCAATTGTTTAATTAATATATTTACCCGTCCATGTTACATTCTGTTACATTTTTAATGTTGTATCTTTCCTTTCCGTGGTCCGAAGCTACATTTGTTCTAAAGAAGAAAGATATTTCATTTTACTTGTCGTTATTTTTAGTAGTGAATTCCTCCAATCTCATGTATTCAACACATGGATGAGTACATTATATCCATATAGCGTTGCTTTTTTTTTTCTTCAAATAAGATAAATTTTTGTACTGTATAATACTTATTTTTTTCCAACATAATGATTTTTTAATATTTTTTTGGGACATTTGTTTGAAGCATTTTAATGTATGTTAAAATGAAAGATTACACAGAAATTATTCCTTGTTATTCATGGGAATGGAGTGGGTGTATTTCAAGGCTGTCTGTATTCTCGATTCTTTGTGTGTTAGTGCAGGAATTTTGCTACAAAATGAGTTACTATAAATACATGAGAGTAATTGACTATTTCCTACAGTTCATTAACATCCACTAAAATAGCATGATGGTGATTACGTCATTTTCAACTAACTAGTACTACGAGAGAGACAGCACTTGTTGCTCCTACACATGCGCAGTCCCGTTGCTTCGGTTGCCAGCAATTCATGGTGATGCTGCAGGGCCATCAATGGCTGCCAACTGATGGCACTGCCACCAATGGACCACTACCGTGCAGTGAACGAAATGAACAAAGGGATTACTATTTCTTAAAACAAATTTTCATGGAAGCAAGAATTTGTGTTACATTTTATTTAGGAAAGGAATTTGCAACATAACATATGCTTTGTGCACAAAAATTCCTAAATGAAATCAAGCAGAATAATGGATAAGCCTTAAATCCAAGGTTTTCTTCTATAAATTTCCCTTTTCGTGGCAATTAAATAACAGAGAATCAGTCTGCTGAACTGCAGGAGATAAAAATTCAAGCATTTCAGCAATGGATTCCTCATGAAAACCTATTAAAGAACAAGAAATTTTGCATTTCTGTTATTTTTAAAGAATGGGGTGATCAGATTTTACACACACACACACACACACACACACACACACACACACACACACACACACACACACACACACACAAGCTCCACAATTAAAAAAACTCATATCCACTGATGTATCAAACACACAAAAAAAAAAAAAAAAAAAAAAAAAAGGAAATTAGGAATTATTTGTATGTTGGGAGACATATACCCATGAAAAGGTGATGGGGTTGTGGAAAGTTAATTCAATTTTGGCCCATTCATATGGTATGGAGAGATCCATATATATAAAATTGTTAGCATAGAATTCACATCTCTCTCAATAGCTGATGATGTATATCATCAACTATTTTTAATCCACTGCTGGATGAAGGACTCCACAAGTTTCTTTCACAATTGTCTATCATGTGCCAGTCTCCTCCATGTCACACCCGCATGTTTTCGAATTTCATCCACCCATCTCCCATGCGGTCTTCTTCTGGGTCTTTTCCTACCTGTTGAAACCCAGTCTAGAATTTTGGTTGTCCATTGGTGGCCCGTTCTTCTGGCAACATGTCTGGCCCATTGCCATTTCAGGGATTTTGCTCTGATCATGATGTTTTCCACTCTTGTCATTTGCCTTATCCACAAATTCCTCTTCTTATCTCTCCTGGTTACACCAAGCATGCATCTCTGCAGGCTTCTTTCAGTAGTCTGCAGTCTTTTTGTATGCATTTTTTATGCTTTCCAACTGCAGGTTGAAGAAGCGTATATGCTTCAGCTCTGTCAGTCTGTCTGTCCGTCCGCACGATAACTAGCGTAAAAATGGTTCAATTTCGATGAAATTTTAGTATATGATAGGGGATCACCTGGGGACATACCCTATTGAAAATGGAAGAAATGGGGTCAAAGGTCAGGACATAGGAGCGGGATCCATTCCGTTGCCCTTATGCGTCATAACTTGAGTAAAAATGGTTTGATTTCGATGAAATTTTAGTATGTGGTAGGGGACCACCTGGGGACAAACCCTATTGAAAATGGGCGAAAAGGGGTCAAAGGTCAGGACATAGGAGCGGAATCCATTCCATTCCATACTGTTAAAGGAGCAATTCTTGTATATTTGTATCTATGTAAATTTTATTTTGAAAACGACTAAGAATTTTGATGAAAGTGGTTAATCTACAGTTTTCTGGTACTAGAAATCAATTTAGCTTGATCACGACATCGGAAAAATTCGTTTAGTGGGTTAAACAACCACCCAGAGTTACCACGTTTTTAGTGTCATGTTGTCATCCTATTAATGTTTCCCATGCTTAGAAATCTTATGATGTCACACTCTCATGATTGAAATGTTGGGGCGCGGTCACACCATCTGCCTCACTAAGTCACACGTTGTATGTGGATCCTATTAAAGTTTTATGACGTCACACTCTCGCGACCATCTGCCTCATTATGTCACGCGTTGTGTGCATATTACACATTACTTCTATTTTCTTCTAGAACAAAAAGTTAGTTATGCCAGCTGCTTGGAGTTGATGCGTAGTACAGTATAGGCAGTGGAAAACTAATTTCGTGTGTTTTTCCCTTCAAAAAGTAAACTGTTAATACAGCATTTTTTTTTTTACATTTTTGAATAATCACTTGATGATGAGTGTATCTGCTGTGCTAAAGTATGAGTAGTTCATTTTTATTCATTACTATTCACATGGATGGTAAAACAACATGAAAAAACATATGGCTGGTCAATCCCTACGAAACATGGACGTTTCAACTTTAATAAGAATTATTCTAAATTAATTTGTCTCTAATTCGTCTAACATTATTAATCTTGATGGTTTAGACTTAGCATTACAATACTTGGAAAAACCATATCAAAATATAATTTTTTTTGTGCCCTCATCTCCCCTTTAACTGAGCGATGCTCTGTGTTCCTGATATTTCCCCTTATGCATCATAACTCACGTAAAATAGTTCGATTTCAAGGAAATTTTAGCATGTGGTAGGGAAACAACCTGGAGACAAACCTTATTGAAAATGGGCGAAATGGGGTCAAAGGTCAGGATGTAGGAGCGGTATCCATTCCACTGCACTTATGCGTTAAAACTTACGTAAAACTGCTTCAATTGAGATAAAACTTTATCACGTTGTTCCGGAAGTACGCTTTACCGGTTCTATTGAATATCATCAAAATGGGGTCAAAGGTCAGATCATAAGAGCGAGATTTATTCTACAGCCATTATCTTTATAACTTGAGTAATAACTTGAATAATAATTTCTGGTATGTTGGAAAGCGTATTATAATCAATGCACTGCACCATTTTACTAACTTGTTTAATTAAGGTCCATGTCTCTGCTCTGTATGTAAGCATTGGAAGGATGCATTGATTAACACTTTCCTTTTAAGACATAATGGCATATTGCTCTTAAAAATTGTACTGTTTCTTCTAAAGGCTTACCAACCAAGTTCTATACTTTGATTAATTTCTTCATCAATGTGGCCTTTGCTTGACATTGGCTGTCCAAGGTAAAATGCAGGTATCGGTATCTCCAGCTTTCCCCCATCAATCGATAAATCTTCATTTTTTGTAAAAGCATTGTACATCAGTTTTGTCTTCTGAAAGTTCATTTTTAATCCCACTTCTTTACTCTTGTCTGCAAGTTCCTGGATCATGCTCTGCAGCTCTGAAGGGGCAGTTGTAAAAACGACTACGTCATCAGCAGAACAAAGGTGAGTCAAATAATCCCGATTAATCTTTATCCCTTTGTTTTCCCAGTTCAATGACAAAGACATTTTGCAATGTGGCATAAAAGAGTTTGGGGGATATGGTGTCAGCTTGTCTCACTAACCTCCCAATTTTTATTGGTGCTGTATCTTCAAATAACCGAGCCTTTGCACATGCATTTTTGTAGATGTTACTAATAATACTAATGTATGCATCTTCAATACCGCAGGATTTCAGAGCCATTGTAACTGCTGATGGTTTCACAGAACCAAAGGCCTTTTCATAATCGATAAAAGCCATACATAAGGGGAGTTCATATTCCATATTTCTTTCAATCAGTTCTCTCAGCACATGGATATGATCTACAGTGCTGTAGCCACTCCTGAATGCAGCTTGTTCTCTCGGTTGAGCCATGTCCAGTGTTACCTTCAAGTGATGTGAAAAAACCTCAGTGAAGATTTTATAAATCACTGATAGAAGGCTGATAGGACTGTAGTTCCTGAGATCCTCAATGTCACAATTTTTATGTAGCAGGACCATTGTAGCATTATTCCAATCCTCGGGAATCTTCCCTTCATCGAGACATCTAGTGAAAACTTGGGCAAGTGTAGTTTCAATTTCTGCATTTGCTTCTTTTATAATGTCCATGGTAATTCTATCTTTGCCCGGGGGTTTTCTCCATTTCATGTTCTTAATTGCATATGTAACTTCTGCCAGGAGGACTGGAGGGACTTTGGTACTTTTACCTTTCATAATGTCTAGAGTAGACGTATCATCTGAATATTTATATATCTGTATATATATATCTGAAGAGGAACTACAAAGGATCAAGTGGGACATCGTGGGGCTAAGTGAGGTAAGGAGAAAAGGAGAAGATCTCATCGAACTGAAAAGTGGACATCTCTTCTACTATCGTGGGACAGATACTGGCAGAACTAGTGGTGTTGGATTTATATAATAAACAAGAAACTGAAGGATAAAGTTGTAGAAGTTGAAAGTTCCTCTGACAGAGCTGCACGACTTGTTATCCAACTCTCGAAAAGATACCAGGCTCAGATTATTCAAACTTATGCACCCACCACAAGTCATCCTGAAGAAGAAATTGAAGAATTTTATGAGGAAATTTGTCGTCTAAATAATAAAGGTAAGCAGCACTTGAAAATAATTATGGGAGATTTCAATGCAAAAATAGGGCAACGGCAACAGAATGAAACTTCAGTAGGTAAATTCGGTGATGGCAACAGAAACCAACGTGGAAATACTCTCATTGAGTTTGCAGAGGCAGAAGGGTTTTTCATCTTGAACTCCTTCTTCAAGAAAAAGCCACACAGGAAATGGACATGGAGACATCCAAATGGGACGACAAGTGAAATTGATTTTATTATGTGTAACAAAAAATTCGTCATAAAAGACTGCAGTGTGCTAAACAAGTTCAACACAGGTAGTGACCATAGATTGGTGAGATGTAAGATGCACCTCAACACTAAACTTGAACGTGGCAAGCTCATAAGACAAACAAAATCTATTGACATAACCAACCTTAAAAAACACCATAATACCTTCAAGTTAGAACTGAAGAACAGGTTCTCTGCTTTAGAAGGCCTAACATCGGAAGAAGTGGACATCTCTGAAGTTAACAGAAAAGTAACCAAAGCTCTTATGGAAACAGCAACAAAATTAGCTGGGTCTAAGAACAAGTTGCATGTGAACAAATTATCAGGAAAAACCAAAATGTTGATGCAAAAAAGAAGAGAGATGAGGACAACTAAAGAAGATGTGACTTCCAAGGTGGAATATATAGAGCTATGCAAGACAGTAAGAAAAAGTATCACTGAAGACGTAAGGAAATTCAACTGTGAACTAGTGAGGAAAGCAATTGAAAACAACCAAAGCCTAAAATTGGCAAAGGGACATCTCAGTAAGGGAAGAAAACAGATTATGGCACTGAGAAAAGAAGATGGTTCTGTAACAAGAAATAGAGGCGAAATTTTGACAAGAGTGAAAGATTTCTACTCCAAATTATATGAAAGGGATGATACATGCACTCCAGACATCATGAAAGATACCAGTACCAGAGTTCCTCCAGTCCTTCCAGCAGAAGTTGCACACATGCAATCAAGAACATGAAGCGAGGAAAAGCTCCAGGAGAAGATGGAATTACTGTAGACATCATACAAGAAGCAAGTGGAGAAATCGAAACAGTACTCGCCCAAATTTTCACTCGATGCCTTAATGAAGGAAAGATTCCTGAGGATTGGAACACCGCTACAATGATCCTGCTACATAAGAAAGGTGACATTGAAGATCTCGGAAACTACAGACCTATCAGCCTCCTATCAGTAGTTTATAAAATCTTCACTAAAGTTCTTTCACACCGCTTGAAGGTAACACTGGACATGGCTCAACCGAGAGAACAAGCTGGATTCAGGAGTGGCTACAGCACAATAGATCATATCCACGTGCTGAGAGAACTAATTGAAAGAGCGAGGGAATATGAACTTCCATTGTGCATGGCTTTTATCGATTATGAAAAAGCCTTTGATTCGGTGAAACCATCAGCAGTTACAATGGCTCTGAAAACCTGCGGTATTGAAGATGCATACATTAGTATTATTAATAACATCTATGAAAATGCAAGTGCAAAGATTCGGCTGTTTGAAAATACAACACACGTAAAAATTGGAAAGGGAGTGAGACAAAGGTGACACCATATCTCCGAAGCTCTTTAATGCCACATTGGAGGGTGTTTTTCAGTCGCTGAGCTGGGAAAGCAAGGGGATAAAGATTAATGGAGATTATCTAACCCACCTTCGTTTTGCTGATGACGTAGTCATTTTTGCAACTACCCCATCAGAGCTGCAGAGTATGATCCAGGAACTTGCTGACAAGAGTAAAGAAGTGGGATTAAAAATGAACTTTCAGAAGACAAAAGTGATGTTCAATGCTTTTACAAGAAATGAAGATTTATCGATTGATGGAGAAAAGCTGGAGATAACAGACACGTACGTTTATCTTGGACAGCAGATATCAAGTGAGGGTCACATTGATGAAGAAATTAATCGGCGTACAAAACTTGCCTGGAGAGCTTTTGGAAGAAACAGCATAATTTTCAAGAGCAATATGCCATTATGTCTTAAAAGAAAAGTGTTTGATCAATGCAACCTTCCAGTGCTTACGTACGGTGCAGAGACGTGGACCTTAACTAGAAGAGACATACAAAGGCTGCAGACAACTCAAAGCAGCATGGAGAGGTGCATGCTTGGTGTAACCAGGAGAGATAAGAAGAGGAACTCGTGGATCCGAAAAATGACAAGAGTGGAAGACATCATGATCAGAGTTAAATCCCTGAAATGGCAATGGGCTGGACATACTGCCAGAAGGACAGACCATCGATGGACAGCTGAAATTTTAGATTGGATTCCAAGGGACAGGAAAAGACCCAGAAGAAGACCACATGGGAGATGGGTGGATGAAATTCGAAAGTATGCAGGGGTGACATGGAGGAGACTGGCACAAGACAGACCGTTGTGGAGGAAACTTGGGGAGATCTTCGTCCAGCAGTGGATTGATAATGGTTGACAATGATGATGATGATGATATATCTGAAGATTTTGCGATTGAATGGGAAAAGCTGGAGATAACTGATATATGCATTTACCTTGGAAATTAATTGACATATAAAACTTGGTTGGAGAGCTTTTGGAAGAAACAGTACAATTTTTAAGAGCAATATGCTATTATGTCTTAAAAGTAAAATGTTTAATGAATGCACATCCTTCCAGTGCTTACATATGGAGTGGAGATATGGGCCTTAACTAAAAGAATCATACAAAGACTACAGACAACTGAAAGAAGCATGGAGAGATGCCTACTTGGTGTAACCAGGAAAGACAAGAAGAGCAACTCATGGATTAGGAAAATGATAAAGTGGAAAACATCACAATCAGAGTAAAACCCCTGAAATGGCAATGGACTGGACATATTTGCCAGAAGGATGGACCAATGATGGACAACCGAAATTTTAGACACGATTCCAAGAGACAGGAAAAGACCCAGAAGAAGACCACATGGGAGGTGGGTTGATGAAATTCGAAAGCATACGGGAGTGACATGGACACAACTAGCTCAAGATAGAATGTTGTGGAAGAAACTTCGGGAGACCTTGATCCAGCAGTGGATTGAAAATAGTTGACAATGATCATATATATATATATATTTTTACACTATCTACCAACAAGTAATTGGACACCTGTGATAGCAAAGGAAAACAAAGTTCATTCACCTTCAATAGTTGGTGGAGCCTCCACAAGTGGCGATTACAGCTGCGACCCTCTGGGGCATACTCTCAACCAGGCGTTGTACGATAGCTAGCGGTATTTTCTTCCACTCGGATTGGAGAAGACAGGTCAGTTCCTTCACCGATTTCGGACGGTGGGGACCCCGTTAAGTCAATGCTCCAACTCGTCCAAGAGGTGCTCAATAGGGTTAAGGTCCAGGCTCTGAGCAGGCCAGTCCGTTCGATTAACCCCATTGTCACCATACCAAGCCATGGTGGACCTCGCAACATGACAGGTGGCATTGTCATCCTGAAAGTAACATGGGTCCACCCCGTAAAACTGCCAAAATGTAGGAAGCGTATGGTCATCCAAAATAGTGCAGTAGGTCTTGGCGTTGAGTCTACCAGGAATTGTGACCAATGGTCCCGTGCCATACCTGGAGAAACACCCCCATAGCATAATTCCACCACCGCCGAACTTCACAGTTGGCACAATACATTCCGGCAGGAGGCATTCTTCAAGCAGACACCAAACCCAGACCCTGCCATCCAAATGGTAGAGGGTGAACCTTGATTCGTCGCTCCAGAGAACCGGTTTCCACTGTTCAACGGTCCACTGTCAACGTTCTTTGCACCACGTTAGCCGAGCAGCGTTATTGGACTTGGTGATCAAAGGCTTGTGAGCGGCAGCACGTCCATGATAACCGAGCAGATGGGCTTCCTTACGGATGGTATTCATCAAAAGAACACTCCCGGATGCCTGTTGAAACTCCTTGCGGATGCGACCCATCGATTTGGTGCGGTTCTTCCGAATTTCTCTGGCCAGCACCCGTCGGTTTCTAACTCCCAGTTTTGTGGGTCTGCCAGGTCGGGGCACATTATGACAATGACCTCTTATCTTCCACTTGCCGATCATGTAGGCCACTGTCGATTTTGGGTACTTCAACTCGCTGGATATGTCACGTATGGATCGGCCATTTTTGTGATACCCGACGATTACACCTTTCTTGAAATCAGAGAGCTCCGAACTGCGTGGCATCTTGCATGCGACTGGTTGCGTTGTTGTTTCCCACACGATATTCAACGGCGGCGGCCGTGACGTGTATCAGGACCGCAGATATCGTTGATTGCAGGGGTGTCCAATTACTTGTTGGTAGATAGGGTATATCAAGGTCCGTACTCTTCCAATTAAAATAAATTCAAGCACTTTTCAAAAACCAAATTACCATAAGTGTGAGCAGTTAGTTGGTCAGTAGGTAGGTAATTTAGCATGTTCAAACCATTAAACTTAGCTGGGATGGGCATACCTTCAATGACTTGTTGTTACCCTTTGCCCCACTGTTGGTTTATTTTATTACCTTTGAATTATCCCTCTGTTTTGGTGCTTTTCAAAATCATTTTATTTTGTGGAATACACTGCTGGCCACCCAAAATACAACACCAAGAATGAAGCATCCGATTGGCCTGAAATTCGCAGCATGCTTTGCCCACGAGAGGACATTGCAGGTCATATGCAAATCATGTGCGCCCGGCACGCCACCTAGAAGCACTATAAGAAGGGTGCACAGAAGGTAGGGTGTAAGTAGTGTAAGTGTGTTGTGCTGACGGACCTGTACGTGGGAAGCTTCCTGATGCCTCGTCGCAGAATACGGCAGTCATTCCAGCACGTTTCGGAGTTCGACAGAGAACGAATAGTGGCTTATCGCGACAGCGGTTTATCATACAGAGACATTGGCGCCTGTGTGGGACTACATCCAGCCACAGTGAGGTGAGTATGGATTCGGTGGGTGCAGGAGGGATGGACGGACCGACGTGAGCAATTGCAGCAGCCGTGGCACACCACCGAACGAGAGGACCAGCATGTTGTGCGGCGGGCATTGATGGCTCACACCGCCACATCACGAACGTTAGTGCAGGAATTACGGTGTGTTACGCAACCTGTGCCAGCACGTACCGTTCGATGTCGTCTGCAGGAACGGGGACTTGTCGCACGGCGCCCATTGCTCCGATTACCATTGACGTTACACCACTGGCGAGTGCGGTGGCAGGAGGCCGTTGAATGCCGCACCTGGACTATGGAATGGCACAACATTGTCTTCTCTGACGAATCCCGCTTCTGCCTGTAACACCACGATGGTCGGATCTGCATGTGGCTGCACCGCAGCGAGAGACTGTATGACGCCTGCATTATGCATTGCTGTACCGGTCAGTCGCCTGGCATTATGGTTTGGGGCGCAATTGGATATGACACCCGCACCCCTCTGGTACGCATCGCCGGTACACTCAACAGCCACCGCTACATCTCTGACGTTTTGGAGCCTGTAGTTCTCCCTTACCTGCAGGACCTGCCAGCGGCCGCGTTTCAACAGGACAATGCTCGCCCGCACGTGGCACGCATCGTGCAACAATTCTTCATGGCCCACCAGGTGTCACTGCTGCCGTGGCCCGCATGTTCTCCCGATATGTCGCCCATCGAACACGCCTGGTCGCTGATCGGCAATCGAGTGGCCCGGCAAGCACCACACGCGGCTGCGCCTGATGAACTGTGGCAGCGTGTGGAAGCAGCCTGGACCGACATACCTCAAGCCTACATCCAAAGCCTCTTTCGTTTGATGCTGCGGCGTGTAGCGGCCGTTACTGCCAGCCATGGGGGCCACACGAACTATTGATGTCTCCGTGTTCCGCAATTCGCACGGGCCTGTAAGCTCAATCATTTCATCTTTGTATCTGTTATTATGTGTCCAGTAAATCTGGCTTTGCTATCTCGTGTCCTTCTTGGTGTTGCATTTTGGGTGGCCAGCAGTGTATTTTGAAAGGGTACATTATTTTTGTATTAACCCTCTGGCAAGAACTCATCTTTAACCTCAGTCAACAGAAGCCCATCACAATTTGTGAATACATCATTTCACTTATTTTACTTCCATGGCTGATGTTTTAATCTGCAGTGATGTCACAGCCAAGAAACCAACTGTCTATGCACTCCCCAAGTTGAAACTCCAGTTCTGCACTATTTCATCAGCTGGTGTTTTTATCACAGAGAACTACACAGAAATCTCTTATACAACTTTTTAGCACAAGCAATTACATAAAACCTTTTCAAGTACTTTCAAAAGCTTGAAAATGTACTATTTTTTCCCCGAGGACTTTTTGAAGCATTTAATGTTAATGTTAAAATGACAAGAGTGGAAAACATCACAATCAGAGAAAAAACCCTGAAATGGCAATGAGCTGACATATTTGTTTACGAAAGTTTAACCAAACCATGCAAACATAGTTTGCATGGTTTGGTTAAACTTTCGTGCTTTAGGCTTACACTACTTTAGTGTATACTATATTTTTGTCTCTCTCTCTATATATATATACACCATCTACCAACAAGTAATTGAACACCCCTGCAATCGACGATATCTGCGGTCCTGACACACGTCACGGCCGCCGCCGTTAAATATCATGTGGGAAACAACAACGCAACCAGTCGCATGCAAGATGCCACGCAGTTCAGAGCTCTCCGATTTCCAGAAAGATGTAATCTTCGGGTATCACAGAAATGACCAATCCATACGCGATATATCCAGCAAGTTGAAGTACCCAAAATCGACAGTGGCCTACGTGATTGGCAAGTGGAAGATGACAGGTGACTGTCGGAATGTGCCCCGACCCGGCAGACCCACAAAACTGGGAGTTAGAGACCGATGGGTGCTGGCCAGAGAAATTCGGAAGAACCGCACCAAACTGATGGGCCACATCCGTGAGGAGTTTCAACAGGCATCCGGGAGTGTTCTTTCGATTAATACCATCCATAAGGAAGCCCATCTGCTCGGTTATCATGGACGTGCTGCTGCCCACAAGCTTTTGATCACCAAGTCCAATGACGCTGCTCGGCTAACGTGGTGCAAAGAACTTCGACAGTGGACCGTTCAACAGTGGAAATAGGTTCTCTGGAGCAACGAATCAAGGTTCACCCTCTACCATTTGGATGGCAGGGTCTAGGTTTGGCGTCTGCCTAGAGAACCCCTCCTACCGGAATGTATTGTGCCAACTGTGAAGTTCAGCATCGGTGGAATTATGCTATGGGGGTGTTTCTCCTGGTATGGCACGGGACCCTTGGTCGCAATTCCTGGTAGACTCAACGCCGAGACTTACTGCACCATTTTGGATGACCATACGCTTCCTACGTTGTGGCAGTTTTACGGGGTGGACCCATGTTACTTTCAGGATGACAATGCCACCTGTCATGTTGCGAGGTCCACCACGGCTTGGTACCGAATGGACTGGCCTGCGCAGAGCCCGGACCTTAACCTTATCAAGCACCTCTGGGACAAGTTGGAACGTCAACTTAAGTGGTGCCCCCACCATCCGAAATTGGTGAAGGAACTGACTTGTCTTCTCCAAGCCGAGTGGAAGTAAATACCGCTAGCTGTCGTACAACGCCTGGTTGAGAGTATGGCTCGGAGGTTCGCAGCTGTAATCGCTGCTCGTGGAGGCTCCACCAACTATTGAAGGTGAATAAACTTTGTTTACCTTTGCTATCACAGGTGTCCAATTACTTGTTGGTAGATAGTGTATATATATAATTAGACTAAATCCAATACACGAACAAAAAAACCTCTAGCACATCAACCAGAGACATGAAGGAAGCATATTATCCACTGACCTGCACAAAAGCTGCATGGACAATTGGAAATATATATATATATATATAAAGTAGATATTCATATTATTGCAAATCATTATAATGAAAATCACACAGAACAGAACAAGGAGCCTGGAAAGGCATGTACACTTTATAGCTGCAGAATGCTTAATTCCAAGATGAAATAAAAAAAGTAAATAAGTAAATAATACAATAAGTAGAAGGAATGAAACATAGGACCAATCTCTTTAGGGGAACACTGGCCCTGGTGACCTTTCGATACGGGTATAGGCAAAATGTCGAAAGTCACCAGTATTTTCCCGAGGTCACCGAAATATATAACCAAGCTTCAACAATAAAGCCAAGAAATTACAAAAAAACATTTGTGTAAATTTATGTCATAACAAACTTTATGTGGTTCAACTGTGTAACGTTGACGAACTTCCTTTTGCAACCTGATTTCTGCTACAGTGCGGGGTGAGCACTCATCAAAATCGGACCTACGTCATGGAAGCTCTTAGACAATGTATATATATAGAGATATAGAGAGCACACTAGCACACACTATTGTAGTCTGAGGATGGGACATAGTGATCCCGAAAGATCTAACTTTTTATCTGTAAATATTTTTAACTTTAAGTAAAGTTTTACCTGACTTGTAAAGGGTTGTCTCCTTTCATAAGTTTTTATCGTGTATTGATGGTGTTGTCTTTAACTTTTGAATTTCAACTGCACGAATGTTAACCGCTCTTAACATTCAGCTATGTAGAGCATACATTCAATACAGTTAAAATGCAACAGAATCAATTTAGTATATATTTGAGCACTCGGCAGGCAGACAATGTGTGTGTGTGTGTGTGTGTGTGTGTGCTTATAGAAAAACAATCTGGTATTTATGGCAGCATTTCAGAATAACCAGCACAATGAAACTTGAAGACTGACAGAGCATGAAGAAAAAAATTTCAAGCAAAATGTATAATCATGTCACAGAATCATAACAGAACATACTGCTACATGTAAAACACTATTTAAAATGGATTCTCACTTCATCTTTGTTTTAATCTCACATTGCATCTCTTCAATGTGTGCATGCAAACCTTTTTAACACATATGGAAAAAGAACAGGTGCTGTTATTTCCTTTTGTGAAAACTCAATGAATTGAAAGCCCTTCTTGTACACAGAAATTTTATGAATTTCAACATTTTGATCCTTCACATAACTTTTTAAACTGAACCTCTTCAGTGCATCTTTAAATTTGAAGAGAAACCCATATATTCAATAAAAATATTTTCATTTTCATCAACAGTCATTCTGATATTTGTAAATCACAAAACTCACTTTTTTTTTTTTTTTTTTTTTTTTTTAGGTACATTCTGAATTGAAGGACAGTTTTGTAAAACCTGTTATTTTCAGCTTGAAGTCTAAAAATAATTTTACATATTCATCTGAATAAAAATTCAAACCAATGAGCTTCTCTTGTGCATGGTTCATTCCTAAATCACTTTCAACACAAAATCTGCAGAACATACACAATATATTTTGCAAAAATCTTTTGAGCATAAACTGCTGATACAAGGCGACATGAAAATTATCACCATTTTGTGGGACACAACAGCTGACTGATTCAAAAAGGATGAAATGTGATATTCTTTAGCTCACAACGTGGAACAGGGGCCATTAAATTTTCACAGAAATCTACCAACCTGGAGATGCACTAAAACTTTGAATTACTGTAAGCAATACCTCCTTTCTTTTGTAACCATACGGGAGGGGAGGGGGGGATAATTTTACATTTTCAATACAGAAATGTCAAAATAAATTAATTTTGAGGAAAAATCTATTACACAGAATTTGTTCTAATGTATGGCATGCTGAAACTTAAACAAGTGTTTAACTACTTGATATGCGTGATGTAAAGTCATGATTTCTCTTTCTGATTAGTTTTTAGTAACCTCGAAGAAAAGTTACACATTAATTTTTATGAAAATATGCCACATAACAAGACATTCTCCAGCATGTCTACAAAATACAATCAAACCTATTTGGATGATTTTATTAGTGGTGAAGCATGGCTAACAACAGCTACATGAAAATAAAATATCATTAACTTTATAAAAATCACATGTCACAACTAGAAATAAATATGCTTTTATTTTTATTATTATTTTTTTTTTTTTGCTTTTTATAAATCTATTATAACCATAATACAGGGACTTAAATATCACCTGGGTTAGTAGCTATTTCAACTCCTAATTATGGGGACCCCTCCCCCCAAAAAAAAATGTATCGTGTAAAACTATACTAGAAATCCAATTATTGGCATAAGAATACAAATAAATGTTTCCAAGCTTTTGCACATCAACCAGATGGCTTTTTCAAAAAAGATAGAGAGAAACTGCAATCTGAATAATAGAACGCTACAACAATTTGAAAACTGTGACTTGGCTT
Source organism: Macrothele yani (assembly GCA_039090855.1). Lineage (NCBI taxonomy): Eukaryota > Metazoa > Arthropoda > Arachnida > Araneae > Macrothelidae > Macrothele > Macrothele yani. The sequence continues at coordinate 45,167,834 of CM077024.1, forward strand.
GATAATAAACAGAAAGATACAATGTAATTTTTCATTCAAAGACACGAGGCATCACATTGGTTGGGCATGCGGTGTTATCCTGGTATGAAAAGGGCATTATTTGAAGAATTGGTTCCAAATTGATGCCAGAGAGACGCCGTCATAGCAAGTGTCATGGTTGGTAATGACTTCCAAGATTTCTTGAATGGCTGTAGATTTAGGGGTGCAGTAGGTAGCTAATTTCTCTGTATTATTCCACATATATGGGTCGCACTGTCGACTGCATTCTTCACAATTTGTGGGAAAAAATTTTTGGCGAAAATATTGGCGATGACCTTTTTGTACTGTATTAACACTTTAGCGAACTAAAAGTGAATTTGGCAAAATCTTTCAGGAAGCCAGAGTAGCCCCTGACATAAGTGTAGCAGACTTTTGACTTCTCTGGATAGGGCCATGGTTATTTTACTATCTTTTTTACTCATTGATTCTGATTTCAAACAAACACTTGGTCACTCCAATGTAGTATCCTTTTGTAGTCGTCTGGATATTGTAGGGAGATTGCATAAACACCTGCCTCACTGGAAAGAGGGTTTTTTGTCAGTATTTCTCTTAGGTATGGTATATAAAGATGCAGACCTTATGCCGACACTGTAGTTTATCTTCTTGAAGGCATTCATAAGTTTGTAAAACAAATTTGTTATGTAGGGAATTCAGTCCAGATAAATGAAGCTGCAGCATAAGAAGATTAGAATGCTTGATTTAGGCCATTCAAATAAAGTTATGTATCTGGTTCAATGTGTATCCTGCATCAGTGGCCAGTTCGATGACGCTTTTAATTTCCTGTTGTCTAGAATGGGCTTTGGAGAAGACGGCAAAGGCTCTTTTAAATCGGGATTGGAAGATGGCTGTTTCATATTCTGCAGGACAGAATGAATGAGAAGAATGAGCTGTGGAGAGTTTGGGGATATTCAGTGAACCTTCCCCATGCCTCCACGAAGAGGCTGGCACAAAATTAACACATACATAAACTTTGGTGCAATAGAAGCAGGACTGCAAAAATTCATAGTAAGCAAGTAAGTGAGTGAGTGGATGAGAGAGGAAGGGGGAGATGTTACCTGTCATTATTAGACTTTTCTGCCGAACACTCAAGTCTTGTATTAGGAGTCTGCGATCTCTCATCTTCACGATCATCTACTTTACCCATTTCGTTCTTAGCCACAGATGCTTTGTCTGGTGGATCAAAATTTTCTTTAGCATCCCTGAAGGCAAAATAGAGTATAAGTCAAATTATGGTTATTACAATTTATTTAAAAATTTAACATCACAAAATAAAAAAAATGTTCCCAGTTTGCAAATATATGATCTACAAAATTTTTGTGGTGTACCTTGATTTCCACGGTGTTAGCAGGCAAAGCGAATTTGGAGTACAAAAAATTCGATTTTGAAGCAGCAAATCAGAGTAGGAACAATTACAGTTTCATACACAGCCATGCGGGACTCTCTAGAGAACCCATCATTCCTGTGAAAACCTCCCAGAGCAGCCATGACTTTCAATGAAGAATTCACTCGCCTACTAATTTCACCATCCAATTTTTCTCTCTTTCGAACATGCTTCCTAAATACACAAACTCACTCGCCCGGCCAATCACTGTGCCATTTACACTTACATTAAATTCAGTGCTACCAGTTCCTCACTCAAAAACCATAACTTTGGTTTTTCCCTTATTTATACTTAGTTTGAATTCCATGCAAACTTCGTACATCTGGGACAACATACTCTGCAACTCACTTTTGCTCTCTGCCAACAGGACAGTGTCATCACCATACAGCAATCTGCACACATGAATATCACCAAGACATAAACCAGTATTATCTATTTTGGCATCACGCATGCATGCATCCATCCATGAATATACTAAACAGCCATGGAGACATTACACAACCTTGTCTGACTCCTGCACCAATAGAATACCATTTTGATAAAACACCATTCACTCGTACACAGGCTCTACTGTCAGCATACATGGCTTTTACACTATTAAGTAGATTTCCAGTAACACCATATTCATTCAATACCTTCCACAAAAGTGTCCTATTCACTCAGTAGTAAGCTTTCTCTAAATCTATGAAGACAGTAAAAACTTTCTTCCCAACAGCCAGATACTTTTCAATCACCATGCATAATGCAAAAATTTGGTTAGTGCAGCTTTTACCAGGCATAAAACTACTCTGAACATCCCACACTTTCTCTGATGTAAGACCTCATACTTTTTCAATAACAATCTTACCAAACACTTTCCCTGGCACATTTAATAGGCTAATACCACGATAGTTCTTGCAGTCAGTCTGATCAGTCTGGCGTGCAGTGAACTTTCTAAGCAGGCATGCAAAAAAAAAAAAAAAAAAAAAAAAAAGACCTACCTCATTTGTAGCGAAATTCCATCCTGCGATCCTTTTTATGAATTCTTCCATTACTTCTTCATAAAACGTAGGCTTTGACATGAAAGTCTTCAGGAGAACCTTTTCAATTGCCATTAAAGACAGTCCAGATAACACTGGTCGGCATGAAAATCGGATTGACACCATTCCTGCTGATTCTTATGTAAAACGATCTCCTGAATCCAAATATGACCCCCCCCCGTTTTCCCCCATCACCCACCGTTTTCGGGGAGGGCCCCCCACCTAGTTTTATCACTTTCCGATAATTTGGAGGGATGAAAAGGATTATTTCAGCCTTTACATTTCTTCTGAGGGGCTACAGAGGTGAAAAGTTATAAAACATGAACATCTGTATCAAGGAGGTAGATTTGGGGGATTTGCCCCCCCCAATTGTAAAGAAATCATTAAAAATTATTGATTTTTCCGTTTTTTTGGCAATTTTTTTACTTATTTGCTACATATTCCAGCTTCCATCCTCCCCCAAAAAACCTGCAAATAATAAAAATATATAGCAACAGTTCGGAACATTCACTCTACCATGCTGGCTCTCTCAATACCTCGCGCGAAACAGGTCCCCCCCCCCGGGGGGGGGATCACGCACAGGCTTGCATGGGCTTTGACAAGGTCAAACTTGCATTGCTCTTATCACGATAATCCTGCACTGTAAGCATTATCTTCCCTCAGTTGATCTGTAGCGATTGTTGAGTCTACTTGTTGGTGTTCTAGGCGAGGATTCTGTGTTTCCAAGTTGTTTAAATTGTGTCAAAGGTAGAAATTTGTTTACACCTGTCTTTTCCAAGTGAATTACAGTACGTGAGTGTAATTTGTGATTAATATAGAGCATTTATTTACTGTTTAATTATGCCACGCGAGTGTATAAATCATCCCAATAGATTCTGCTATGTTTGCGGGGAATTGACTTTTAAAGCGCAACGAAAACCCCTTTCTCTGCTTCTTAAAACTGCTTATAAATTTTATTTTGATTGCAAAGTTGGCGATCAGGACAAGAATTGGGCTCCCACAGTTTGCTGCACTACTTGTTACAGTAGCTTGACCAAATGGCTCAAAGGTACCCGTAAATCAATGCCATTTGCTGTGCCCATGGTTTGGTGCGAACCTCGCTGTCATCTCACAGATTGTTACTTTTGTATGACTTCCACCATCAAATTATTTAGCAACAAAAGTAAGCATACAATTCAGTATCCTAATATCCCTTCAGCTCCAAGACCAGTTCCTCACAACGAATCATTGCCAATCCCAGTGCCCCCAAAAACCTATACTCTAGAGCCAGAAACAGATGTGACATACTTTGAGCCACAGTTTGGACCATCACATGATACGTCCACCGATGATGAAGAGTGTTCTGCTGATTCAGCTCATCGAAAACCTCACCTCGTTACTCAGTCGGAATTGAATGATCTCGTCAGGGATTTGGAGTTACCTAAGACTAAATCTCAACTTCTTGGATCTCAACTTCAGCAGTGGAATCTCTTAGAAAAGGGCATAAAAATCTCTTCTTACAGGACCAGACAGTCAACCCTGCAATTACGTTTTTCGGAAGATGAAGGCTTAGTGTTCTGCCCTAATTCAAATGCATTGATGATAGAACTGAAGATGATATGTGACCCAAACAAATGGCGACTGTTTATAGACTCATCAAAGACAAGCTTGAAAGTTGTCCTTTTGGCCAATGGGAATGAGTTTCCATCAGTCCCGGTTGCATACTCTGTGGATATGAAGGAGACGTACGAAAACATCAGTCGAATCCATGATAAAATCTGTTATCATGATTTTAATTGGGAACTTTGCACTGACTTAAAAGTTGTTGCTGTACTCGTGGGCCTGCAATCAGGCTTCACAAAATACTGCTGCTTCCTATGCGAATGGGATAGCCGAGCACGAGACAAACATTACATCGTACAGAACTGGCCTCTGCGAGAAAGTTTTACTCCCGGTCAGAAAAATGTCATTCATGATCCTCTGGTCCCGAAGGAAAATATTTACTTGCCGCCTTTGCACATCAAACTGGGAATTGATCAAACAGTTTGTGAAAGCAATGGACAAGACAGGTGATGCATTTCAATTTTTGAAAAATAAATTTCCTCGTCTTAGTGAGACTAAAATCAAGGAAGGAGTTTTTATGGGCCCCCAGATTAGACAACTTTTCAAAGATCCGACGTTTATTGAACACCTGAATCGAAAAGAAAAAAGAGCTTGGCTTGCATTCCAAAATGTGTGTAAGAACTTTCTGGGTAACAACAAAAGTGATGATTATGCCGCTCATGTCGAGGAATTGCTGTCAGCATACAAGGCCATGGGGTGTAACATGTCTCTTAAAGTGCATTTCCTGCACTCACACCTGGACTTCTTCCCTGAAAATTTAGGAGCAGTTTCCGATGAACATGGGGAATGATTCCATCAAGACATCAATAAGATCGAGAGGAGATTTTCAGGGAAGTGGAATACGAGCATGTTAGCAGAGTACTGCTGGTGTTTGGTACGAGAAACTTCTACCTCAGGGTACAAAAGGAAAGCAAGCACCAAATGAAGGTACTTATCTTATTTATTTATAATACTTTACATTTGTATTTTACTTTTTATATATTATTCTTTACAGCTAAAATAAATAATCCTTTTCACCCCTCCAAATAAAATTTATGTCCATAACATATTACCGAAAATTGATAAAAAAAAATCATAAAAAATTGATCATTTTAATGATTTCTTTACAATTGGGGGGGGGGCAAATCCCCCCCCCAATCTACATCCTTGCTACAGATGTTTATGTTTTATAACTTTTCACTTCTGTAGCCCCTCAGAAGAAATGTAAAGGCTGAAATAATCCTTTTCATCCCTCCAAATTATCGGAAAGTGATAAAATTAGGTGTGTGTGTGGGGGGAGGGGGCCCCCCGAAAACGATGGGTCATGGGAGAAAACGGGGGTCATATTCGGCTTCAGGAGGTCGTTTTACATAAGAATCAGCAGAAATGGTGTCAGGGCTCGAAAAAAAAACAATTTTTTTTTTTTCGCCGACCAGTGTAATCTGTCTTGTCCCTGTGTACTGCAGGAATATGTTTTTATTCTTTTAAGAGCGGAAAACGATCTCTCTGCAGAAGCCGTGAAATAAGGGATTGTCACAATTAAATGGCACAACTTATTTAGTTAAGTCAAGCATTTATCCAAACCAAGCTCATGCAAAGATTTGAACAATTTTCAGACCGTTTTACTGCTTAATTCTAGGAAAGAGTAAAAAAACACTTAATTCACTTTTTAACCTTGTGAAATCAAAGCTTGTGGGATACGTTTCTTTGAGTGAATTCAAGCTCTCTTCGGGAAACTTAAGCTGGAAGATCTTAAACTTTTCTGGATTAATGAGCTCCACGAACTTTATTTTATCGAATGATGAAAATCTGCTTTTCATCTGTTCGCTAATAGTGTCAATTATTTCTGCGAGTAAACGTTTCCAGGGAATCCGCAGATGTCTTTTTGAAAGAAGTTAATCTAATCTTTTTCAACGGAGGATGAGAGAAAGTGGGGCACAGGGATTCACATTCTTCTAGATATTTTTTATAGGAAGCCCACTTTTTTGAGATATATTCCACTGTGCTCTTGATATGCTGCACACAGAATCCAATATCAAGATTTCTTGACTGCAACATTTCAAACAAAATTTCCGTTAAGCTGAAAACATCATGAAATACACAAAGGATGAAGATGAACTCAGGATCTTTTAGCTTGTGCAAGTACCCTTCAGCAGATAAATACGTTTCCCCATCAAATTTTTCAGGGTTTTCAAGAATTGTTTCAAAATATTTCACGAGAGAATGATATTGCTGCCTTACTGTGAACACGATTCTTGACTTGAAGTTCCACCTTACTGTAGATCCTGTGGGTAATCTGCGATTAACAATATTTCGCAAAAGTTCACTTCGAGATGAAGATCTGGAAAAAAAGGATGATAGACCATCAAGTGTCAGGAAAAAAATGTGACATTCTTTTATATTTTGAGCGGAGAATGATAACACAAGGTTCATATTATGTGCATAGCAGTGAACAAACATTGCATCTGGAAACAGCTGCCGTACTCTGGTTTGCAATCCTGTTAATTCCCCTGCCATAACAGCAGTCCCGTCGTAAGTTTGAGCTATTAATTTAGCACCACATTTGTTTGTGAGTCTTGTTGACAAAGGATTTCACGTGAAAGAACAGTTCTTCCACAGTTTTTCCACTGCTTACATCGGAAAAGCCGAGAAATCACTCGACCACTTCGGTTGTATATCTCAGTACTGTAGATAACTGAGATTTCTTAGAAATGTCAAAAGTTTAATCCATCATGATAGCTGTAAAGTAAGAATTATCAATTTCTTTGTAGATGTGGGTTAGCATTCTTTGCTGAACAGCATCGATTAAGTCGTTTTGAATTCTGTTGGATTGGCCTGAAAATACTGTAGAGGAATCCAGGTGCTGCTTCAGTAAGGGATCAAATTCACTAATCAGATTCAAAGTTTCTACATAATTACCTCGATTTAATGATGTTTCCGATTCGTCATGTCCATGAAAAGCCAGTTCTTGAATAGCTAAATGACACACGACACGAATAAGCCTTTGCAAAACATTGCGATTTTGTTGCACCTTTTCATTATGTTTTGTGACAGACATATTCTTCTGTTGATCCAATAAGCAATCGATTCTCACAGAGCTAAATGTCTTCAATTTTATGCAAGCCCGCAAGTGCTGCTCAGAACCTTCGTGGCGCTTCATGGCATTATGCAAATTATTTAAGTCCGCATAACCAGTTTTGTTCCAAACATTTTCAGGGCAAAATAACAAACAAGGCCAACAGTACAGCATTTTGGTGTTTTGAACTACCACAAATCCATTCTGTTTCGTAAATGGAAGCGTTGAAATGTCGTTTGTATGTTTTATCTCCTTTCTTAAACGACGATGTTAAGCGACTCAATTTTGGTGTTGGCCTTCCGTTGCTAGCACACTCCGATTTTCCCCCAAAACTCAGGGAATCGAAAAACTTATTCATTAATTTTGCAACATTATCCTCCACTTCATTTGCCATTGCTTTCCCTTTGTTCACTTAAACCAACGAATATGGAAAAAACAGCCTGAGAATGTTACAAACGTTACTACACGAAACACCTCTCGAAGCGATACACACAGTGAACAGAGAGTTACAGGCAAAAGAAATAATGCTTCTCATTGCAACAGCGGCATTCACATTTTGACCAGTCGTATGACTGGTTTCCCACAGCAGTTGACTTTACGCCGAAGCCTCTACTGAAGTAGGAATTTGCACGGTGAACAACGCGAAACCATCTTGAAAGCCGGTTTCCTTAATGAAAGAGCTGGCTGTCTTTCGCGGTGTGAGGTCACAGGCAGATGCAACTCTGATTTTGCATTTGACGGTATTGTTCCGAACTTCCGAATGAAAAAAAAAATTTACATTTTGTTTTTGAATTAAACTCCTTCAAAGCCATTGGCATATAGTTTACATTTTTGCACACAATTTTTTTTTCGTATAATTATTAGGGCATGCAATGCATGCGTTGCACACAACGACCGCATGCCACTGCAAGAGAGCATTCCTCCAATCCAGAGGGACCATTCCTAACTCTCAGCATGCCCTTATAAAATAAACTTTCCCCATACAAATTATAATAGTACAGTGAAACCTGTGTCTTGGCGGTCACTTGCTTTCCACTGTTTCCTGCCAAAGTGGGCAGTTTCATCTGCCACGGAAGTTATCACTAATAGAAAAATTGCATAAGAAACCTTTATTAGTTGGCCAACTGCGGCCATGGACAACCATTTCTGAAATGCATCGGAGAATATACCTGAATTTTGCTGTCACAAACATGCTGGTTTAGGAACTCTTAGAAAGATAATGAAAAGATGGTGAGTTTAAGAATACAGAACACCTGTTGCTGTTGTTTTTTTGTCTCTCTCACCACCCTCCATGAGATATTAAATGGTAGGTGGCTCTTGGGTCTATTAAAATCCTTGGAATTTTGTTTGCATACAGTATGGTTTTCTTCTTCTACTGAAGGAATACCCAACTCAGATATATACACAGAAGAGCCACTGAATAAGAGATACCTGCCTAGAAACACCTTTAGGTCACCTCTTGTCAAATGGCAGTGGCCACACAATGAGTGATGGGCTCCATGAGTTTACAAAAATGTTTGGCAGGTATTGCTCACCATGCCTCCTCCGAAGTTGTTCGTAATTCACTTAGCTTCGTTGCCAATGGGTCACATGCCCGAACAGCCTGTTCTGATAGTATCCCAAAGATGTTCAACAGGGTTTAATGGCCTGTTAAACCTTAAATCCAGTCTTTTAGGTGGCCATTGAAACATTTCAAATTCACTACAATGCTCTTGCTACTATATGGTAGCCAGGTGGGACGGGCAATTATTTTGTTGGAATGTGCCATCGCCAGTGGGATGCACACTGGACATGAATAGGTGTAAATGGTCAGCTAGGATGTCCACATATTAGAGGGCACTCAAAGTCGGCTGTACATGTACTAAAGGTTCAAAAACATTCTGGCTGAGGACACCCTAGATCATGAGTGAGAAATCACTAGCCTGTACTTTTCCAACTTGACATGAAGGGTCCATGTCTTCACGAGGTTGACGGCAGATCGACACTCTCCCGTCGGCTCAATGCAGTTTAAATCTGGATTTATCATTCTAGGATATCTGCTCTCAGTTCTCTGTGGTCCAGTGTTGGTGTGCTTTTGTCCATGCAAGGCAATGAACCCAGTGGCTCCTGAACCGCAGACTGTTTAAAAGTATGTTGCCTTGTCCTTGCACTGACATAGGAACTTAATCCACTGTTCAAATCAGTCATTTGCGATATCTTATGCCTATTAGTCCGAATAATGTGGCCCAAACAGCGTAGGCCATGAGTTGTCAAGGCTGGTGCACCTCTGCAATTTATTTGGGAGCTTGTTCTTCTGCTAAAAATTCTGAATTCACAAAATACTCTGGACACTATAGCACAAGAACACCCCAAAGTGTCAACAACTTCCAAGGTCGGGTTGCCCATTCTACAATCTGTCCTCTGTCAAAAGCATCTAAATAACGTGTCTTACCATCGCTGTCTCTAGTTGGAGGCCCCACCATGGAGCCGGTGACGTCATGTGCATGGTCATCTAGAGATAGCTGGTGGTAGTTGCAATATTTTACAAGAAACTGCAATATATTTACTATTTCGGTGAAACACGTGAAAATAAATGTTTCCTTTCTTTTGTAAGCACTTTTCATTGCCAGCATATTACAAATTACCAGAAATATGGGAAAGAACTGTTTGCACAATCCATGAGATTTTAGCAGCTGTCACAAAAAATTGCTAGATTTTATGATTGTCATAGTTTAAAATGAAAATTGTTATTGTACCTGCATTATCACTATTACAACTGAATGAAAGATATTCCATTTTTCATGTTACTAATAAATAGTACAAATAGACAGTAAGCAGAAATGCCTTCCCGAAAATGTGATTTAACAATGCATACAAATTTTCTTGAACTTGCAGTTTCATATGCACGTGTGAATTATTTTAATGCAAGTTACAAGTTAAAGCAAACACTGCAAAAGAAACACAGGGTGCAAAATTTTATTTGTATTAAAATTAAGTTCATAATGTAAGAACACCAGAAGTTGATTTTGACAGACTAAAATAGGATGGAAATAACTAAAGAAAATTACAATTGCTGAATACATTTATAGGCTCTAGTTCGTCAAGTTTGTCATTATTTACATAGTCTCACTTTAAGATAATAGTAACATTTTAGCATAAAACAATCATAACTTCACATCATCATTGTCAACCATTATCAATCCACTGCTGGACGAAGGTCTCCCCAAGTTTCCTCCACAACGGTCTGTCTTGTGCCAGTCTCCTCCATGTCACCCCTGCATACTTTCGAATTTCATCCACCCATCTCCCATGTGGTCTTCTTCTGGGTCTTTTCCTGTCCCTTGGAATCCAATCTAAAATTTCGGCTGTCCATCGATGATCTGTCCTTCTGGCAGTATGTCCAGCCCATTGCCATTTCAGGGATTTAACTCTGATCATGATGTCTTCCACTCTTGTCATTTTTCGGATCCACGAGTTCCTCTTCTTATCTCTCCTGGTTACACCAAGTATGCACCTCTCCATGCTTCTTTGAAATGTCTGCAGCCTTTGTATGTCTCTTTTAGTTAAGGTCCACATCTCTGCACCATACGTAAGCACTGGAAGGATGCATTGATCAAACACTCTTCTTTTAAGACATAATGGCATATTGCTCTTGAAAATTATGCTGTTTCTTCCAAAAGCTCTCCAGGCAAGTTTTGTACGCCGATTAATTTCATCAATGTGACCCTCACTTGATATCTGCTGTCCAAGATAAACGTACGTATCTGTTATCTCCAGCTTTTCTCCACCAATCGATAAATCTTCATTTCTTGTAAAAGCATTGAACATCACTTTTGTTTTCTGAAAGTTCATTTTTAATCCCACTTCTTTACTCTTGTCAGCAAGTTCCTGGATCATACTCTGCAGCTCTGATGGGCTAGTTGCAAAAATGACTATGTCATCAGCAAAACGAAGGTGGGTTAGATAATCTCCATTAATCTTTATCCCCTTGTTTTCCCAGCTCAGTGACTGAAAAACACCCTCCAATGTGGCATTAAAGAGCTTCGGAGATATGGTGTCACCTTGTCTCACTCCCTTTCCGATTTTTATGTGTGTTGTATTTTCAAACAGCCGAATCTTTGCACTTGCATTTTCATAGATGTTATTAATAATATTAATGTATGCATCTTCAATACTGCAGGTTTTCAGAGCCATTGTAACTGCTGATGGTTTCACCGAATCAAAGGCTTTTTCATAATCGATAAAAGCCATGCACAATGGAAGTTCATATTCCCTCGCTCTTTCAATTAGTTCTCTCAGCACATGGATATGATCTATTGTGCTGTAGCCACTCCTGAATCCAGCTTGTTCTCTCGGTTGAGCCATGTCCAGTGTTACCTAAAAGCGGTGTGAAAGAACTTTAGTGAAGATTTTATAAACTACTGATAGGAGGCTGATAGGTCTGTAGTTTCCGAGATCCTCAATGTCACCTTTCTTATGTAGCAGGATCATTGTAGCGGTGTTCCAATCCTCAGGAATCTTTCCTTCATTAAGGCATCGAGTGAAAATTTGGGCGAGTACTGTTTCGATTTCTCCACTTGCTTCTTGTATGATGTCTACAGTAATTCCATCTTCTCCTGGAGCTTTTCCTCGCTTCATGTTCTTGATTGCATGTGCAACTTCTGCTGGAAGGACTGGAGGAACTCTGGTACTGGTATCTTTCATGATGTCTGGAGTGCATGTATCATCCCTTTCATATCATTTGGAGTAGAAATCTTTCACTCTTGTCAAAATTTCGCCTCTATTTCTTGTTACAGAACCATCTTCTTTTCTCAGTGCCATAATCTGTTTTCTTCCCTTACTGAGATGTCCCTTTGCTATCTTTAGGCTTTGGTTGTTTTCAATTGCTTTCCTCACTAGTTCACAGTTGAATTTTCTTACGTCTTCAGTGATACTTTTTCGTACTGTCTTGCATAGCTCTATATATTCCACTTTGGAAGTCACATCTTCTTTAGTTGTCCTCATCTCTCTTCTTTTTTGCATCAACATTTTCGGTTTTTCCTGATAATTTGTTCACATGCAACTTGTTCTTAGACCCAGCTAATTTTGTTGCTGTTTCCATAAGAGCTTTGGTTACTTTTCTGTTAACTTCAGAGATGTCCACTTCTTTCGATGTTAGGCCTTCTAAAGCAGGGAATCTGTTCTTCAGTTCCAATTTGAAGGTATTATGGTGATTTTTAAGGTTGGTTATGTCAATAGATTTTGTTTGTCTTATGAGCTTGCCACGTTCAAGTTTAGTGTTGAAGTGCATCTTACATCTCACCAATCTATGGTCACTGCCTGTGTTGAACTTGTTTAGCACACTGCAGTCTTCTATGACGAATTTTTTGTTACACATAATAAAATCAATTTCACTTGTCGTCCCATTTGGATGTCTCCATGTCCATTTCCTGTGTGGCTTTTTCTTGAAGAAGGAGTTCAAGATGAAAAACCCTTCTGCCTCTGCAAACTCAACGAGAGTATTTCCACGCTGGTTTCTGTTGCCGTGACCGAATTTACCTACTGAAGTTTCATTCTGTTGCCGTTGCCCTATTTTTGCATTGAAATCTCCCATAATTATTTTCAAGTGCTGCTTACCTTTATTATTTAGATGACAAATTTCCTCATAAAATTCTTCAATTTCTTCTTCAGGATGACTTGTGGTGGGTGCATAAGTTTGAATAATCTGAGCCTGGTATCTTCTCGATAGTTGGATAACGAGTCGTTAAGCTCTGTCAGAGGAACTTTCAATTTCTACCACTTTATCCTTCAGTTTCTTGTTTATTATAAATCCAACACCACTAGTTCTGCCAGTATCTGTCCCACGATAGTAGAAGAGATGTCCACTTTTCAGTTCGATGAGATCTTCTCCTTTTCTCCTTACCTCACTTAGCCTCACGATGTCCCACTTGATCCTTTGTAGTTCCTCTTCCAATTCAAGAAGCCTTGAATCAGAAGATAGGGAGCGTCCATTGTATGTTGCCAAGGTCAGCATCAGATGGCAGCCTAGTCCGGTCCTCCGGGGATTCTTAGCACCCTCTGCCTTCATGTCGCACTGGCCGCTGCCTTGGCCAGGTACATTCCAGCTGCCGGAGACTGAGGGCCAAGATTTAAGTTTTGGAGTCATTTTGGAGGGGTTTGGCCATAACTCACCACGGCAGGTTGGTGAGTGTGGGATAGAATTTCCTCTAATCCTGATGGTATAGTTATACCGCTATTGGCGGTCGTCAGAGCCCCTTTAGTGGGAACAGGATGCACCACGAGAAGGCGGGGTTGACATTTGTCAAGGAGAGGCTGTGATGTTACGCATCACCTGACCTTACATCCCATAACTTCACATATGAAGCTTTAAATAAGTATTTTCAACAGGCTAATAGGACACTAATACTAATGAAATTAAAAATGTGCAAATAATCTATTTTTGTCAGTATTACATGCCAAGTTAGTCATATTGCAGGCATTAGTTTAAAATTATTACTTACTATAAAGGTTATATATATCTCAGATATCATTAAGAGTTTTGTTTAGTAATTATTACTGTTTCCCTGAAATACTTTTTCAATAAGACAATGCAGCTTTGTTACATATTTTAATAACTTTTACTAACTGGAAAAGGACTTACAACAACATGAAACCATTGTAAAAAAGATTTGTTAAATGGTTTCAAAGATAAATATTTGTTCAGTTAGGAAAAGTGACTAAATATGTGCTGTGTTATGGATTAAGAGAACAAGTTTTACAGGTATTTTTAATAATGATATCGCATTTTTCAAACTGAATTTATGAAGGATGAGATATTGATAAATCCCTATAGAAAAATGCAATGGACTTCAATATGCCACACAATACAAGTGGCTTTCCTTAAACTAAACTATTGGATTGTCTGAAAAGTTATGACATATTTTGGCACCCGATGGCGGTTGGGCAGTTTTGGAAGTACTAGAGGCATGCACAGCTCTGTTATCGCTGTGCCATTCGACAGGTGCCAGTTCCAGCTGCAGTCTAAAAGGAATAGTGAGCGATTTGGTTGATTTGCAGAGATTTGACATCAAGTTGAAGATGGAAAACCAAACTGTGCATTTTCGCCATATTTTACTGTTTTACTTCCGTAAAGGGAAGAACGAGCGTCAAGCTTGTGAAAAGTTGCATAAAGTGTACTGTGATAATGCTCTACAAGAACGTCAGTGCCAGCGGTGGTTCGTAAAATTCCGTGCTGGTGATCTTGACCTCAACGATGCTCCTTGGTCCGGAAAGCCCACCGAGGTTGATGACGACCAAACCAAGGCATTGATCGAGTCAAACCCACGTTACGAGAGATTGCAGACACATTGCACATCCATCATTCAAGTGTTCACGACCACCTGAAGAAGCTGGGATACGTAAGCAAGCTCGATGCGTGTGGGTTCCTCATGAACTCAAAGAAGCTCAATTGACGGCGCATATAAACATCTGCGATATGCTCATTAAACGTGAGGAAAACGATCCTTTTTGAAGCGACTGATAACGAAAAGTGGATTGTGTACAACAATGGGCTGCGCAAACGGTCTTGGTCCCGACGTGCTGTTTCGCCTCAAATGACATCCAAAGCAGACATTCTTCATTCTTCAGTGGAAGGTTCTGGTCTGTGTGGTGGGATTTTAAAGGTGTCGTGTTTTTCGAGCTCCTACCACGGAACCAAACAATCAATTCGAATGTGTACTGTCGGCAATTGGACAGTTTGAACGAATCCATCATCCAGAAACGTCCAGAGCTCGTTCATCGTAAAGGTGTTGTGTTCCATCATGACAACGCAAGACCACACACAAGTTTGATCACCCGCCAAAAATTATTGGCGCTTGGGTGGGATGTGTTGCCACACCCAGCATACTTGCCTGACCTTGCGCCATCAGACTTCCACTTGTTTCGCACTCTTCAATAGTCCTTGCATGGTATAACGTTCAATTCAGATGAGGCTGTAAACCAGCACCCTGTACAGTTTTTCACCACAAAAAACAACTCATTCTTCAAACAGAGGTCATCACTCCTTTCACGTTTATAAGTGAGTCACAGAAAAATTCTCATTGGCCGCCACCGCGTGCCGAACCCAGCGTCTTCCGGTTACGCGCCGGATATGCTTCCACTTCACCACAGTGGCCTCGAATTCCTCCAGACTCACACACACTAACTGCTAAGCCAATTTGGCAGGTTGCTACTTGGAGCCCCGCACAATGCTGGGGATTCACCAAAGATGGTAAGTGGTAAGCAGCAACTGAACAAATAATTAGAAGGCAAATGAATAATTAATACAGACACTTGACATCAAACAGAGGTCATCGCTCTTTCCATGTTTATAGTTAGTTTGTGCAAGTCTGGAGGAATTTGAGGTCGATGTGGTGCAGTGGAAGCATATCCGGTGCGTAACTGGAAGACCCTGGGTTCGATTCCCTGGTGGTGGCCAATAAGAACTTTTCCATGACTCACTTATAAACGTGGAAAGAGCGATGACCTCTGTTTGGTGTTCCTAATCCACGTCAAGTGTCTGTATTAATGACAGGTCCTTCTATGAATGAGGCATTCTGCAGCTCACTGAAAGATAGCAAAAGGTTATCAAACAAAACGGGCATTGTATCATTGATTCATCTTTGTATCATTGATTCATCTTTGTTCTTTCTATCAATAAATGACCTTTGCAAAACATGGCTAAAATGTGTCGTGACTTTTTCAACAACCCAATATATGTGTTTGAACATATGGAGAGAGAGAGAGAGAGAGAGAGAGGGAGAGGGAGAGGGAGAGGGGGGAGAGGTGTCATTTGAAGTATGTTAAAGCTAACGTGTGTCGCAATATAGAGACAGTCCAATCTGCTCTGTCAACGTAATGTGAATGTAGGTAGGAAGCTGAAGTGGACCTGAACAGACATAATCCTACAACAAAATTTAGGGTCTGTCGAGATGACCAGATTGTGTGAAAAGAACACCACAAAGTGAAATAGTGTATTTTTAAGTGTCTCAAATATAAAGACAACTATGCAAAGTAGCCACATGCAAATGAGATGTACAAATTAGCATATTGTACGCACACGCATGTGGCATAATTCGGTCCAGCCTACAAAAGACAGCGGACCAGCTGTCAGTCATTCACTTGACGAAATGCCATGCAACAGCCAACTTTCTGGTGAGGAGGTGCACAAGATTCGGAGTCTGAGAGTAAATGGATTGGCTGTAGCAAAAATTTGTAAAGCCATGGGGAGGAGTAGGGCAGTCATTTATAAGACTATCGAAACGCAGTGCGTCCACAGACAAAAACGGATTGGAAGGCCTCAAATAACAACCAAACGAGATAATCGTACCATCATGCTTTTAGTTTCATCCCAAAGGTTATCACTATGTCTAGTTTCTCAGACTGTTGGTGTCACCATCTCAAAGGACACAGTTCACTGATGAATTAAAGAAAGTCGCAACATTGTGCTCTGTAAAATGCGCTGTTTGCCACACCTCATGCGGCGCCACAAGGAAGCTAGATTGTTATGGGCTATAAGCCACATGTACTGGACAGACTAGTGGATCACAACTATATTCTCCGATGAGAAGAAGTTCACCCTGGATGACCCTGATGGTTGGAACTGCTATTGGCACGATTTACGATACGAGCCATGCACAGGTTGAGGAGCTAAGGCAACCTTTGAAAAAGGTGAGAAAGGTGACAATTTTTTTTTTAAAAGTGACTAAAAGGTGATTAAGAGATTTCTTTCCAATAGCACAAAACAACAAATATGGTTACAAAAAACATTTTTTTATTGTTTTTATACTCTCCTTTCAAAAAAGGCCAGGTAAGATCATAATAAATTTCTTTATTAAGGTCTTGGGTGGGGTATGGCCATTTTATTGTCATTATATAATTTTGCAGAAAAAAATTACACAAAATCCTGAAAATCTAATGACGTGCAATTCTGTTCAATGTTCCAGAAAAACAATTCTGAATAAAAAAAACTGTTTGGCTTACTGTTTTCTAGGCATCTTAGCAAAAAATTATGTAATCATACTTGATTTTCTTTTCTCAAGATTCTTCTGAATGATTTCCACTTCCTTTTCTCTCAATCTTTCTTCTGTTTGCATATATTTTACTCCCTCGAGCATGCCTTCAGATAATTTTGCTCCCTTTAAATACCTCCCCCCCAAGTGTTTTTTTTTTTCAGTTTAGCCAAAGCTTCCAAAAGGAGTTCTTCTCTTGCCTCCTTAGTTTGTAGGGGTTCATTTTTTCTTGTCATTCAGAGCAGAAGTCTCACATTTGACTGACTTTATTTTCTTCATAATCTGTTATTTTTTTGTTCTTCTTTTAGCTTTTCTTCTAATTCCATTTTCTTTTTCCTCTTACATTCTTCCATAAAGGCAGTGTACTTTGAATGCGCTTGTTGTTTGTACTTAATGAGTTTTGGATTAATAGGTACAAAAAAAAAAATTAGGATATTGTGTCAAGGCATCCCTCACAGTCAGTACACTGTTTAAAAATCTTTCGGTTATTGCTGATTTATCTTCTCGTAATATATCCTTAGAAATGAAAAATCATCTCCCTATGTCAGCATTTCCATTTGACAAAGTAAGAGCTGCCTATATGACTTTTGCAACATTTGGAAACTTTATATCTTTTGATAATGAGTCCCTTTTTAAGATGTGTTGTTGCCAGTAATCATCAACAGTTTTGTTTTCAAATGCTGTATCATCTTTTCCAGTTGCAAAATTTTCCATTTATCTAACAAATAATCAGTTGAACATGAAATGGCATAATTTTTGCAACTTTCAGTATATCTCTGCAGCATCTACCATTCACTCATTCTTTTGGGTCTAAAAATCTAAAATTTTTAGGTGATCCATTTGGTAAGCAATTCTTTTCCATCACATGCTTGCAAGCAATAATATAGTGCTTTTGCGCTTCCTTCAGAAACAATAACTTATCACGTTCTTTCAGTTTAGAAAGCTCATCTGTGACCTTTTCATTAATGACAAGTTCTTCAAGAGAAAATAGATTACCAAATGTAAACAGTTCATCAAGATCAACTTTAGAAAAATTAGTGATTTTTCTAATGACAGCAGTCTTTAAAACACGAGCCATGAAGGTCTGAAGAACGTTCCCTATTTCTTCATGCAATTTGTGGATCATGGATGCTTGGCACTGAAAACGTTGTGTGAACTTCACGAATAGTTTTGCTGATGAAATAATGAAATGAAGTTCAGCTTTTATTGAAGGTTTCTTCAAGGCACTCACAACAGCCTTGTAGGATCTGGATTGAAGAGCAGCATAATTTTTTCTCAGAGGCATGTGCTTAAGGAAACAGAACTGAATAATGTCCCACTGCTCCAAAATCCTGTTGGCTGAAGGTCCCAAGGCAAGCTACCTTGTTGTTGCATGTTTCAAAAATTTGTGGCATGGAATGTTATATTTAGATTGGATTTTTTCAAACTTTTCCCAATGGGCAGGCCAACTGTCAAAATAATGGTAAATGTTGATCAGTAGCTTAGAAGCTATATTTTACATATGCATTATGCATTGTGTGGATGTTGCAGGTACCTTTGTTTATAAGACTTGTCCCTTGTGTCTCCTGGACATTACTATTGAAAAGCCTAAAAACTTCTTTTATTGACATTAGCTTTGTCTGATCTAAGCATTAGGCATCTGTTTTGTGATAAATTGGCCTCAGAAAGTGCTTCACATAGTTTATTACGCAATGTTTCACCATCCACTTTACCTAAAAAGAAAATTCTGAGGTGCCGTGTCATTATGCCACGTTTGCTTTCTGACCAAAATGTGATGGTTGTTTTGCAGCTTCTTTTTATCTTTAACATTAGTTGTTTCATCATAACTCAATGTGTAGTACGATGAACATGCTTCCTCTAACATAAGTATATATTATGACATTGCAAGCTATTGGTGGGAACTGATCTTCACTTAGCAGGTCGTTTTTGATTCTTCAGGTAATGATCCTAGTAGGTTGGTGGTGGTATTGTCAACTTCAGTACAAATTTTGAAGATGACAATCTATTTTTTGGTGTAAATATGACAAGGATGATAAGTCAGATAATATCCGAAAATTTGAAAATTTCGTCGTCCCAGAGCAGGAATTGAAGCAGTGTCTATCAGATAGTGCCCAGGTATGCTAACCACTACACCACCCAGAATGACCAAGACTCAAGTTTCCGATGAATTTAAATATAACCATCACAGGATTCGCTAGTCAAAGCAACAACCGGCATTCACGTTTAGCTAATCTGGAGGTTAAGAATCCTATCCCGCGATTGCCCGTAGAAGCAGATAAAATCATGAATGGAATGCGAGATTACACCATACAATGCAAATTTTGAAGATGACAATCCGTTTTTTGGTGTAAATATGACAAGGATGGTATGTCAGATAATATCTGAATACCCGGGCGCTATCTGGGAGACATGGGTTCGATTCCCGCTCCAGGACGACAGAATTTTCAAGTTTTCAGATATTATCTGACTTACCATCCTTGTCATATTTACACCAAAAAATGGTTGTCATCTTCAAAATTTGTATTGTATGGTGTAATTCCGTATTCCATTTATGGTCAACTTCAGTTTCATTATTTATCTCTGCATTTTGCGGAAATCCAGCTTTCTGAAAACATTTAAAAATTGTCGAAATCTGTAAATTTGGCCAAGAATCATGCACCCAACGAACACAATCAAAAACAGTGACTGCTTTAGAAAATTCTGTCACATGAAGGAAAATATTTTGATGACAGCCCGCAAGATTTCACTTTTAAACGGAGTTTCTCAGAGAATGAAAGGATAAAATGTTATTGGCTTAGATGCCCCTCAGCTCATCTTCAATCATCATTGGGGCTTAACACATTTGCAGACAGTAACAAAAATGCAGAGACATTTATGGAAAATTCATGTTTTCAGCAGGACAGAAAGTAACTGGAACCCCATACAATTTTGTCAGCATTTGCAGCTTTGTACTTACGGCGTGAAGTAAAGTTGGACAGCATATAACGTCATGTCACTGAATGTGCAGTGGCATATGCTGTCTTGCCCGTGAACGTGTTGATTATGAGGCCTTCCTACAATTATAAGGGGAGGTATAGGAGTACAAAAATAGCTACATTCACATAGTTGTACTATGTAACTACATTCACATACAGGGTGTTTCACTCGCTACTTCACCCAGTATTTTTGCAATAACTGGAAGAAGAATGAAGATATCGTAACAAAATTTGAACTGGATTTAGCTTAGGCTGTGAGAAAGGAGATGGCATCATAACTTGTGTTGGAAATGGTCACCATTTGCGTCCAGGCAGAACTGAACACGACGCTCGATATTTCGGAAGGTTTAAATCAGCATGTCCCCAGGAATTGCCTGAATTTCTTGAATGATGTTGGATTTCAATGCGGCGATGGATCGTGGATTATTGCCCTAAACTCTACCTTTCAGATAGCCTTAGAGAAAGTAATCAAGCGACGTCAAATTTGGCAACCGCGGAGGCCAAAGTCCTTTCAAAATGACTCTGTTCTCGAAAAATGACTCAATTTCGGCCATGCTGGCACCGAAAGTATGGCATGTTGCTCCATCCTGCTGGAAATATCCAATGGATAATTCCTCATCGTCCAACTGATTCACGAAGGTCTGAAAAATTTCCACGTAAGCTGCTGTCGAGATGGTTGTTTCGAAGAAGACCGGCCCAATAATGCGCCGCTGTGACATCGCACACCAAACACCGATCTTTGCTGGATATAGGGGTTCTTCGTGTGTCACGCGGGGATTGTCAGTTGCCCCAAAATGGGAATTTTGGGCTAGCGGCAGCTCTAGCCGTCCAATTTTGGGCTAGCAAAGCCACTTCTCTCTGCCCATGCCCACGACATCAGCGCAACTACACATTGCTTCCGTTTGCTTTTTCACAGCCTAAGGTAAGTCCAGTTCAAATATCTTCATTCCTCTTGCAGTTATTGCAAAAATGCCGGGTAAAGTAGCGAGTGAAACACCCTGTAGTTGTAGACATACTTACAATAATAATCTTTCAACTTTTAGCAACTTCTTTTGAAAATATATTGTTAAATTGTACATTTTCTCCCAATATGGTCAAAAAAGGTTTGAAAAGGTGACAAAAGCTGAGAAAGGTGACTTTTAAAAAAGGTTTGAAAAGTTGAGAAAGGTGACCAGCTCCTCACCCTGCATGCACCTTCTTCAGCAGACAGAAAGGAGGGGGATCTGTGATAGTCTGGGGAGCTTTTGCGTTCAATGGGACAATGGATATCGCTTTCCAGCAAGGCAGGCAAAACTCCGAAATGTATCAGGACATACTCAGCAGCCACCTTCTACCGTTTGCCGAAACTCAAGCTGGGGTTGATTATGTGTTCCAGCAAGACAATGCCTCTATCCATCGATCTGCACCAACGAATAGCTGGTTTAACACTTATCATGTGATCATAATGGGTTCGCCAGCACTCAGTCCAAATCTGAACAATATTGAGAACCTCTGGGGTATCTTAGCTCGTGATGTGTATGAAAATGGACAGCAGTTCTCAAGTGTGGCAACACTGAAAGGGCAGATTTAACGAAGCTGGTACACACTCCGTCTAGAACACTTACGTCACTTGGTGGACAGCATGCCCAATCGGGTTTTCAGTGTTATTCAGAACAATGGCTCCACTATTTGTACCGGAGGCGCTTGTAACTAGTAAGTCTATATTTTGGAGACAGCGCATTTCTGTTTTTTCTTGTACTTGGTGTTGGAAATGTTATGTTCCCGTCAAACTATTGTGCAGCTGCATGTTCTATGCTATTCTTGCTATAAATATGAGGTGTACATTTCAGCTCGTTGTTTCTCCTGCCCCCTCCCCAGAAATTATACAAATGTGTTCAATAACATTCTTTACTTCTGATTGAAAAGCACAAAATCAAAGGCACTAGAGTTGCAAAAAATTCTGAATTTCATAACTACTACTAAAAACATATGTGTGAGGCAGCAATTTAGTTATCATTGATTACCCCTTGAAATGGGATCTTTTATCTCACCTTTTCATAGGACAATATTTCTTTAAACATTCAGGAAAAGTATCATCCAAAATCGCATTAATAACATCGATCTCTTTATGTTCGTAGTACTTCAAACAGACCTGGTAAAGAAACACTGTACATTACAAAATCATACTGCAATTGATTCACAGGATAATCACATGGATAACAGAACAGCAAACACAAAGCAAATATTGGAAGAAAGAAAAAAAAAAAAGGCTTCCATAAGAACAGAAACAAAATACTAAGTTATTAATTAAGCATTTAAAAATTATTACTACTCTTAAAGAAAGAAATTGCAAGAAATCATCAAGATGAAAAGTCATAAATGTAAAACAGATTTTGACAAAAATATTGAAGTGATTTTCTCCTTCGTGGCAAAAGAAGCACTTTTTTTTTTTTTTTTTTGATTGGAGGTTTAACAACCACCGTGAGCAACTCAATGGGCTATAAGCAGTCGCCCGTCCCTAATTTAGGGTCACTGGTTCCAGGGAAGGGAGAGAGCCAGTGCCGTAAGACAAACACAACATCCATGCCTCACCGGGATTTGAACCCGGACCCCTTTCAGACGAATGATCAGAGGCCATCGCTTAGACCACTGCGCCACCGGGGCGGCAAAGAAGCACTTGAATAAAGTACCATAAATAATAAATTACAGTTACAAGCACAATACTTTTCTTAAATAAGAGTAATGCGAGTGAACTTACCCTTACCAGTAGGTCCGTTCTCTCAGATAAGTAGACATTTCTCTGCCTGTTTACTTCCATATTAATATCCACGGTTGGTTTTTGGCCTTTGGTGAGTTGGTTTTTATGTTGTCTTCAACATGTTCTTTTATTTGACTTAATGTGCAACTTATCAACCCATACTGCAGAACTGAAATGTTGGTCCATGAAAATTCTTTTATACTTTAAAAACCCTATTTTACCAACATTTCAGTTCTGCAGTATGGGTTGATAAGTTGCACACTAAGTCAAATAAAAGAACATGTTGAAGACAACATAAAAACCAACTCACCAAAGGCCAAAAACCAACCGTGGATATTAATATGGAAGTTAACGTGCAGAGAAATGTCTACTTATCTGAGAGAACCGACCTACTGGTAAGGGTAAGTTCACTCTCATTACTCTTATTAAGGTAATTGTAAGCACGTAAATTTTGATTGGTTATAGTGATACTGTGACTTGTCAAACAAAGAATTACTTTTCTTAATGTTTTACAAAAGAAAATGCTAACCACTTTTCTGAAAGGAAGCAGGTGTAGGCTCATAAGAAGGAAAAAAATGCTATCATAGAAATGTTCACAAACAGATGGTACAGTTATTTGGACTCCAACAGAATTTCTCATTTATTAGCTGCTGCAAAGATATTCTTAATTTACTTTTGATACATTACACAGTAGACTAGTAATTTATGTGTGTGCAACTTTTTTAATTCACTTTCTGACTAAATGATAATGAATTTGATGGAGACAAAGAGAAAGAATTCACATTTAAAAATGCTCCCCAGTGAGAATTCCTATTGATATTTCTATTAGATTTTGTACAACAGTAAAAACAGATCAGTAAAGGACAATAATTTGAATTTATTCAGGCTGTGTATTCATTCATCCATCAGTATAAGGTAAGCACATTTTTCATTACTGAACATCAATCAGTTCAGACCACAAAAAAATTGAACAAAGAACCGTAAAACTTTCTGTACTTTTACGAAATGGAAAAAAAAAAAGTATGAAGGTATGAAGACATCAGAAGTCCAGAAGGAACATGCATGGTTGTATCAGAATAATATGACCACCTGCCTAATAATGGGAATAACCACCACTGACCTGGATGACAGTGCGAGACAGTGTGGCACGAACGCAATGAGGACCTGGAAGGTTGCCCGAGGCATACATGCCCATTTGGACTGCAGCAGAGCATAGAGGTCCTGGAGGTGACATGGTTGTCGGTCGACATGTCAAACTTGTTGATCCAAATAGTCCCACAAGAGCTCTATGGGATTGAAGTTGGGCGATTTCACCGGCAAAGGGAGAACGGAGACATAGCTGTTGTGTTCCCGGAACCTGCCACACATTCCCTTAGCGACATGACACGGTGCATTGTCCTGTTGATAGACACCATCACCACCAGGGTAAACATCCAACATGAAGAGATGAATGTTATCAAAGAGGATGGACAGGTAGCCATTGGTGTTTAAGGACCCATCCAGTGGTACCAGCAGTCCCAGGTCTTACCAGAAAAATATCCCCCAGACATGCACACTGTAACTGTCTGCCAGTACTTAACCAACAAGCGTGTCCGACATTGTATCTGCTACTGCCTGTCACTTCTGTGGAGTAGAAACCTCGATACTTCAGAGAAGGCAAACTTTTCCCACTCTTCCACTGTCCAATGATGGTAGTCTCCTGTGAACTGCAGGTGTTGTTGCCGATGGACCTGGGTTAACATGGGCGCCTTGATGCAGCGTTGACTCCGGAGACCCATGTGTAACAGGGTTTGCTCTACTGTTATCGGGAACACGTACCTGGGTGCCCCAGCATTCATTTGCGTGGTTGATTGCTGCACTGTTGCGCATCAATTGCCCTTTACCAGTCGATGGAGGCGACATTCTTCTCTGGTGTCGATGGCCTTTGGGGTTCCACAGTTGTGATGTCTGGAGGTATTCAGTGAGCCAGCAGTCCATTCTTGGTACACCCTTACTACAGCACCTTGTGAATAGCCCACGAAGTTGCTGTTTCTGAGAAGCTTCCACCATTGGCATGGTAGCCGATGATCATTCTTTTTTGAATGTCTGCCAAATCACTACCTCTGCACATTGTGCTCACGTAATGCACTATGGCTCATCTATCCTGGCAGGTTGCTTATATCTCCATGTGGTCGACCTTGTCACGTGCACTCTGTGACATGTCTGGGAGGGTACACTGTGATTCCAGGGGTGGTCAGATTATTCTGATACGACTATGCACTTTTCTTATTACTATAAACTACATCAAAAATTAACTTTATAATGAAAAAGATGATAAATCCACAAACTGAAGGTGGACAACACTGAATATGTAATCATGTGGTGACATAATAATATCACCAAAGTGGTAATTTGTTAAGTAGTACTGTTATTGTAACTTTATAAGATACATTTTGCAGCAGTTTATAATTATGAAAATTAAAAATATTTATGAAATAATGCATAACACTTTTCAAATGTTATTTTTAATCCTCTCAAATTCATGATAAAATATGTCAAGTCTATATATGCAATATAATGCATCAAACATATAGTTCCTGAACCCTCAAAATACATCTTCTAGGGTGTTTAAAAGGAAATATATACACTGAGTTAGCTTTGCATTAGGAATATTTATTAAACAACATGTTGGTCCACCTTTCTGTGCAAACATGGCCTGCAGATGCCTAGGAACCAATTCTACAAGGTGTTGAACCTTCTCCATGCTTAACTTGACCTATGTCTGCGACAGCAGCTCCGTCAGTTAACGCTCATTCTGTGGAAGAGGATCAGTAGTTTTCATACCCCATCCCACAAATGTTCAATTCAGTTGCAGTTAGGGGGCCAAGGCAATTAGGTAAATTCATTGTCGTGTTCCTCCAACCACTCAGTAGTTACATGAGCCCGACAACACAGTGCGTTGTCCTGTTGACAGATGGCACTATGGTCTGGTTAACTCCCTGCAGATATGGATGGAGATGGTCAGCTACCAGGTCCCAGTAGCATCTACCATTCAGTGTTTGTGGAATCGTAACCAATGGACCTAGGGCTTGTCAGAAAAAAGCTCCCCAGACCACCACCCCAACTGTGCAACCAAGGGATAAGGCTTCACTCTATTTATGCCATGTGTGAACCTGGCCATCAGCATGGTGCCACAGGAAACGGGGCTCATCACTCAAGATGACCTTCTTCCATCTGTCTACGGTCCATTACTGATGTTCCTTGGCCCATGCGAGGCATTGTGATGACTGGGAATCATCATGGGTACCCTCTTTGGTCTCCAGCTGTGAAACCCCAGGAGAAGCAAGGTACAGCACATGGTGCATGGGGAAATAGGTCGAACTGTAACACTGTTGTACTGGTTGGTGAGCTGGGTGACTGTTTCACATCATTGCTGAGATACCAGTTGTGACACCTGATGCTCACCTCTAAGATCAACCGTACATGGATGACCAATGTGAGCCCTTATGATGGATGTCTTGTGCATGGTTAATCCAGTCCTGGTATACCCTTGATACAGTACTACAGGAGCAGCCAACAAGTGTTGCATGTTGCTGTTCCCAAAATAGTGGCACCTGCTTGCTGGGCCGCAACTATCTGGCTGTGGTCAAATGAGTTTATATCACCATGTTATCCCATTACTGGCAAACGCTTACTGATTACATACAGAGGATAGGTGCTCACAATTTAAAGTAGCCACATATTACGTTGATATCACACTGTACTTTGTTATTGTTCCGGATACATAAAATTGAAAGGGGGGTAATTTAAAGCCAACTCAGTGTATATTAATATACACTATATTGACAAAAGTCACCGGACACCCCTTCAAAAGCAAAAAAAAAACGGATCCACTGTGTTGTTAAGATGTGCAGTACAGCTGCAAACGGTATAAAAATAAACCTGCAGCTGACCGCGATCATATTGCACTGTGAGGTTGAGTGAAAATGTCGCGGCAAAAGAGAACTGACATAGAGAAAGGAAAGATTTTTGAGTGTTATATTAGTGGGTTGTCCACAAGAGAAACCAAGGTGTTTAAACATGCCAAACTCAAATGTTTTGGGTCTACTGAATAAGTGGAAGACACACGGCATGACTGACGCAGCAAAACGTACCAGCAGACCAAAGAAAATCAGTGATAGAGGACGTCGAAGCCTCAGGAGAGTCATTACAGCTAATCGACGGAGTACTGCACAAGACCTAAGTGTACAGGAGAGTAGAAATGCTGGAACCTAGGTATGTACATGTACCATTCGCAGAGAACTTCATGCCATGGGTTACCAGGGTCGTGCGGCTGCTCATGAGCCTTTCATCTTCACTCTGAATGCTACTCGTCGTTTAGCATGGTGTAACAAACATTTATTGTGGACGGTAGATCAATGGAAACCGATTTTATGGACTGATGAATCCAGATACACAATCCATCAGTCTGATGGCCATGTGTAGGTATTGCGGCAGTCGGGGGAATGCTATTTACCACAGTGTACTGTTCCTACGGGCAAGTTTGGAGCTGGCAGTGTACTTGTGTGGGGGTGTTTTTCGTGGTATGGTTCCTGCCCATTGGTTATCATGGACAAACTTATGATCATATGTAGAGGATTTTAGGAAGGGAGTGTCTAACCCTAGGTCTTAAACAACCCTTAGAAATAGGAAGCTAGGAGATTTGAGCTAGAGTGCCCGATAGGAAAGTCACACAGAAGCGAAGTAGAAAGGGGGAGGAAGACGCCCTTATTTATTACCCGGGGGGGGGCAGTACCCGGGGTCTGGCGGCTTAACGTACCCATCCGACGCACGGCGGATATTTAGTGGATCGAGCGTTCGTACCTGCCTGGGATCGAACCTGAGGTCCTTTCTGCGGCAGTCACGAACGTTGCCCACTAGGCCACCCAAGGCTCGAACAAACTTGTTAACCAGCATGTCTACCTTGATATTTTGAACAATTATGCCCTACAAATCTGTGGCAATACTATGGAACCAAGCCTTGTTGGTACCAGCAGGATAATGCACCGAGCCATAAAGCAAGGACTGTTACAGCGTGGTTTGACGATAATTCCATATCGTGTGTGGACTCGCCGGCACAGAGCCCTGATCTTAATCCCATAGAGCACCTATGGGATGAATTAGAGAGCCGCATAAGAAGTTTGCAACCAAGGCCTACTACTAAGCAACAGTTAGTGGCAGCATTATGTACTGAATTGAAGTGCAAACCTATCGCTGTGTTCCAAAACCTTGTCGAAAGCAAGTCTCGAAGGGTAAAGTGCATGCATTAAAGCCAAAGGTGGACCGATACTGTACTAATGTATGTCAATAAACGCTATGTTGTGTTTCTCTTCTAAGTGTCCGATGACTTTTGTCAATATAGTGCATATATATATACACCCATTTTCATAAAAATCTGTGCACCAAGAAAAAAAGTGCGATTAACGTGAAACTCGGCGAATAGCTATGGGGAGGGCAGATGTGCAAATGATTTAAGTTTCGTGTGATTCCGCATGCCTGCATGTCCAAGACCGGCACAGCAATCCTTGGGGATTATAAGGCGCTGCACAAGGGACTCCACATTTGTGCCGAAGTGCACGGTAAGAGTCAGGCGAGATCCCTATGCGATAGACATGATGAGGAGCCACCATAGATGTGCATACGTGCAAATGACTGAGCTTAAATGAGGCCGTATCGTCGAGATGAGAGAGGTAGCATGGCCGACGCACCCAATTGGCTGCCATTTGGGCCGGTCTGATAGTATGGTGCGATCGTGTTGGGAGCAATGGACACGATGGACTGGCTCCGAATGGTCCAGACACACCATCAGCAAGAGGACCGTGGGATCGCGAGAGCGGAACGCACAGATGCAACGACATTCTTGTCTAATATCCAGAGAGCTGTGGAGGCTGTACAATTGGCTTGTGTGTCCGCCAGAACCATTTCCAGATGCCTGGCAGAGGCGAATCTGCACTCTCAACGACCCTTACATTTCCTGCCATTAACACCTCACCATCATCGGCGTCGATAGCAGTGGTGTCAGCAACGAGCAACGTGGAATGCTACGGACTAGAAACGTATAGTGTTCAGCGACAAATCCCGATTCTGTATGGGAACGAATGACCACTGTGTCAAGAGTGTGGAGGACCGCAGGTGAGCGCTACAATCCCAACCTCACTATACAGTGGCCCACAACCCAAACTGCAGACAGGATGGTCTGGGGAGCCATCGCATACGACAGCTGGACTTCCCTCACAGTGATCTGAGGGATGTTGACAGCCCAGCGCTATGTACAGGAGATCCTGCAGCCCCATGTGCTGCCTTTTCCTGGCAGGGCAGCCTGGAGCCATTTCCAAAAAGATAACGCCCGTCCACACATGGCTTGGCTTTCCCAGGACTGTCTACGTCATGCTTCGACACCTCCGTGGCCTGCCGGATCTCTTGCCTATCGAGCACGTATGGGACCAGACGGGACACCAGCTTTCTCCATGTTTTAGTGATTGTGATTTAAAGCGTCAGTAGCAAGAAGTGTGGGCCAACCTGCCCTAGGATAACATAAGGTGTCTCTTTGACTCCATGCCGGACAGTATTACCACATGTATCCGAGCATGAAGCGGTCCAATGCGGTACTAACGCTGACCGGAATGTGTATTGTACATCTGCGGGAAATTGTCCTGCTGCTGTGATATTGTTATCACTTCTGTTCTTGGTATGTACCATCTCACTACTAAAACCTCATTTTAATCCGAAGCCCCCTTCTTGGTGCGCAGACTTTTTACGACGAGTGTGTATATATTATTTTATTCTTTCTGACTTTATTTTCTTCATCAGTCCCTATTTTTATTCATGCCTTAAAACTCCTTGAAAGTTTTAAATTGAATTTCTCTATAAATTCCACAGCTAATGTTCCCCCAAAGGTATGATAATCACTCATGAACCAGAAGAAAACAGAAAGATTAAAAAAAAAAAAAAAAAAAAGTGGGCCAGTTTAGAAATGCAAATAAATTAATAAATAAAAAATGATAGTCTTTTTACAAAGATTTTACTAAAACTCTCATGGACTTCATGTTGCTCCTTACTCTATTAGGGTTAACTTTGCTTTAGCATTCAACTTAAGTTTGATTTTTCCTTCTTTGTTGTAACACTAGAAAAGTAGTACCTTGAACAATTAAAAAAAATACCATATGATCATATTTCCATGAAAGGCTCATTCTACAGCAAAATGAAAAAGAAGGGGAAAAAAAACAAAAAAAACAACCTGTTTTTCTTTTAATATTTGTTTAACCCACCATCATCTTTAGCCAGCCTTCAGCATAGGTAAGAAGCAACATTTTACACCTAGCATGGTCAGCAGCATTAAAGTGGTCCCCATACTCTATGCGACTCTTTCCAAAGTAATTGTGACTACAGTGTGCTCCAAACGCACATAGCTGCCAATTCTTCAGATTCAAAAACCAACACATTTTCATGTCACAGCATTTCTCCCCCTAAATTATGTTGTAAAGCTTCTTGTGGTATTTAATTATCAATTACAAAAACATCACAAGCATTCAGTTACAAAAAAAGTGGTTAAATATTACACATGAGAAAATTTTCATAGCTTTGCTGTAATCCTTAAAAAATGATAAAAAAATCATACAGTGGATAAAATTATACAGAAATTTATGATGTCTATGAACTAAAAGTTATAATTTGTTGTGAAGTTATTTGTGTTTAAGCATGCACATGCTTTAAACAAAAGGGAAAATGCTTGCTCTGGTTCTTAGATGCAAGAATACACATTTTAATACAAATTAAATTTAAAAAATTAGTGCTGCTGCTGCTTATTCTGTCATGTAGGTTTTTGTGGTAGTGGGATGCATGCTTACAGTTATGTATCAAGTTTTTAAGGCAAATATATTTCAGCCATTGCTATGGCCTTCATCAGTGTGACTACGGTTTGTTGTGTTGACAGATTGAAAAGGTAAGTTTTTTAATGGTAACTCCGGGTGACGTGAAGCAATGAGTGATTTCCAGATGTATGGAACATAAATGAGATCAGAGTTACAATTTTTGGAAAATAAAATTTCCAAACTTTCTCTAAGCCTCACAGCAAAATGATTTTGGAAAGTAGCCAACTTTTTTGTATTGGACCAAAGTGGGACAGCAGAAGCTTCCCTGTCTCTGCTTACCATAGCAGACACTTCTGCTGTTTCACTTTGGTCTGATACAAAAGAAGTTGGCTACTTTTGCTCTGAAGTTTAGAGAAAGTTTGGAAATTTTATTTTCCAAATATTTTAACTCTGATCTCCTCATTTATGTTCCATACATCTGGAAATCACTCATTGCTTCACGTCACCCGGAGTTACCATTAAAAAACTTACCTTTCCAATCTGTCAACACAACAAATCGTAGTCACACTGATGAAGGCCATAGCAATGGCTGAAATATATTTGCCTTAAAAACTTGATACATAACTTTAAGCATGCTTCCAACTACCACAAAAACCTGCTTGTTTCTGGGTATGTGCCTTGCTACCACTCATTTATTCTCTCATTAAAACAGTTTTATGAGTCCTGGAAATATGGCACAGATTCAGTCACCATCAGATAAAGTACCAATTTAAAACCAGAAAAAAAGGGCAGGAAATGCTGGCTCCATTGAGTTTGAAGAGAAGACTGTAAGGTATAAAAAATATGCATTTCATAATTTTTGTTATTTTTTTTAAAGCATGAACTTACTGTTTTGCACTATTATAAAAATAAAATAAGGAACATTATCAGAAAACAAAATCAAGGAATAAAATCAGGAACAGAAATTAAAAAAAGAAAAGAAAATTCAAACTGATGTAACATTCTCATCCCAGTGAGTACAGACCTTTTTCTACTCTACAAATCCTAAACATTTCTGGCCAGTGGATGGCATCTTTAAAACATCCCCAACTTTTCCCAATCACAAAAGTCCCATGACAATGACCACAATAGTTTTGGTGTGGAATTACCACACCTGCACTTTCTTGTCCACCCTAACAAAAACATCACACTTTCTTCATTCACGACCACCAACCACTTAGTGTTATCTCAGGATATGGATGCCCAAGGGATACAAAGAAAAACCTCAGAAAGGCAGAGTAACCAAACAGATTCCTGAGCAATGACCAACACTATGACAGGGGTGCTCTGGACTGGAGGACAAACGTATCGAAATTATCATTGTGGAGAGGACACTTTGTGGGGGGAGGGTTCTCTGCTGAAGAGAAAGGACTGGGTACTTTTGATCCTTTCTGTTGACACATACATGTGCTGCTGTGCAGTCCTACACCCTACCCCCAACTGCATTCCTACATCTTACTACCACAGTGAAAATATTCGATTGGCTGGCTCCACATACCCATGAAATGGCTATAAACACTTAAATAGCTTTCTGCTTTGCGATACAAAATGGATTTTTTTAAATAAATTGAAAAAACTTGTATTAGTTTTTGATGCTTTAAACAAAAAATTCATAAAAAGCAGAAAATATCTGGAATAAATTGGAAAGTTGGGTAACTATGCCAAAAATTCAGTCTCTCGAAAAAAAAATAGTAGGGTTAGCAATAATGCTAGTGCATCCAAATCCCATTCTTCTCTGACAGCATTGATTGGCATATGTCTGCTTTGATAGTTTGGTCTGGTCTACTTTTACATTCACAGCATTTTTTTTACCTATTGTATATACTCAAGTACAAGTCAAACCGCCTAGCTCAAGAGGTACTTACTAAAAAATCTGGACCTGCATATAAGCTAACCTTACATTTCAAGTGTTTGGAAAACATGATATATACTAAAAATAGTCAAATTTCTAAAATTATCTTCTTTAGAAATCTTACAGAAACTATAGGAGCTTCCAAATACAGTAGTCCCTTTATTACCATTTCCATTAAAGTTGCATCATTTAGTGTTCTCCCTAGATATTTTTTTACAGCTGGGTGGCAACTTTTTTTAGCTGGATGGTGCCTTTTAACGACACTTTCCCCAACTGAGAAAATTTATTATTCTTATTAAACATCTTTAGTGGCGTGATAGACATTAATGTAACATAACATGATAAACAACACTAGACAATTGTACAAAGATGATAAAAAAATGAGTACTTAACTAATAAATCATATTAAGACACAGATTTCAGCCAGTTTTCATCAATATTTATGGTATATGTGGGAATAAGTTTTCCACTCTTACTATTTATGTGCACTGTAAAAATGTTCATTAGAGGAAATTTAGCTGGGTGCCAGAAAAATTGGCTGGGTGGGCCACCCAGTAAAAATGCCCTAGGGAGAACATTATCATTAATATAAACATCGTTGTCAAAGTCACTGTAGCTATTTTTTTCTTTTCATTTGAATCGTACACTAAATCATCTTTTGTACCATTCATGGCATTGCTTATGTGGCATTATTTGAAAAGATTACAACTTTGCACTCCCATCTTTGGCTATAACTTATAGATTATACCTCACCTTTGAGCATTCACTTTTCTGGATCAATTTTTTTACCTGTTAGCTATGTCCTCAGCTGTATGCCCCTCTCCATCAGGAGAACTGGTATGGGAAATAACTGGCACCTACTATTAGTAGTATGATCATTTTTCTCACGGAAGAAGTCTTTCTGCACTTTGTGAAATTAGCATTGTGTCATACCATTGAGAAGAACTTCAGTGATGCTCCTGTTCTCCTCCCAAGACATTGTAGAGAATGCCCCTCTTACAGCCAATGCTGTAAAGTAGATCATGATGTCACACCTTCATGCAGACAGTGAGTGGCTTTAGTCGTTGGCTAGGATGGTCATTTCCATCATATGGCTGACATGTTGCCATTTATTGGTATTCTGTGTAATATAAACCATTCAGGCAACTGAGGTATAATATAAAAAGCTTTACTGTCTTTCTGGTAGTAAGGAATTTTGTAGCCTCATGATGAAATGTGATTAGGTTTTGCATACATATCACATTATCGCTAACTATTCCTGTATCCTGAAAGTGTATGCTGGGTGCAAAAATTTTCCATTGCTTATTTATTTTTTAAACTGACTCACATATAAATAGAAGTCATTGCTCTTTCCACGTTTTATAAGTGAGTCAAGGAAAAATTATCATTTGCCGCCACTGGGAATCCATGTCAATTGTGTGTATTAATTATTCATTTGTCTTCTAATTATTAGTTCAGTTGCTGCTTTCCAACTTTGGTGAATCCCTAGCATTATGCGGGGTTCTAAGAAGCAACCTGCCATGTGGTTTAGCAGTTAGTCTGGAGAATTCAAGGCCACTGTGGTGCAGTGGTGGCATGTCCGGCGTGTAACTGGAAGAGCCAGGGTTCGATTCCCAGTGGCGGCTGGTGAGAATTTTTCCATGACTCACTTATAAAACGTGGAAAGAGCGATGACTTCTGTTTGATGTTCCTAATCCATGTCAATTGTGTGCATTAATGGCACACATATAAGCTAACTCCTTTACTTTGAAAAAAAAATCTTCTGAAAACCTTGGGCTTATATGTGAGAACATACATAGTACATTTTTATTTTCAAGGGACGTTTCTTTTGTTTGTTACTTAGTTTTATATTACTGGTGCAATAGTGAAATATATCTCTGCTCAAATCTACCTTCTAAAGTATTCATATATCAATATTATCCACACACATAGGTGAAAGATACTAGGCATTGCCAAGACTGAATTTTTTTTCAATATAGGACCACACTTCCCCCTCCACAAAGACACTTGAGACCATACTAAATTAAGCACCATGGCTCCTTTATTTTGAATGTAATCTGGGTGCTACTCTATCATATGGAGAAAAACGAATTTCTGCAGCTTTCAGGTCTTACCCAAATTTTGTTCCTTATCAAAATATATCCAAATCCTCAAAATTTCAGCCCACATAAAAAATGTTTAGAGATTGCACATCACTGAATTTTAAAATGCTGTTTACCTGAATATGTTCTTATCATTGTGCATTTTCTACATCACTCCACAGGCATCAATAAAGGCCAGCTGATTTCACCCATGCTATGCTATCATTAACAGCAGCATTTCCAGAGCAAAACATAAAGTATTCACTTTACACTTTTCCAAGCCAAAATACAAACATTTATGGAATAAAAAAAATAAAAATTTAGATTAAACACAAGGTTTGTACTCTACCAAGCAAAATAAATTCAAACACTTTTCAAGGACTTTTTAAAACCAAATTATCATTTGTGTGTACTGTCAGTTGTTCAGTAGGTAGGTATTTTAGCATATTCGGACCATTAAACTTAGCTGGGATGGACACACCTTCAATGACCTGCCTGTTGCTCTCTGCCTCCCTGTTGGTTTATTTTATTAATACTTTCACTGCCGTGTGATGTCGAATGACGGCGTACAATACTTAGCACAGGTGCCGCGATTGTGGCTTGATATTTCCCTTCCTGAAACCTTCGGCACTTGAAGAGAGGTATTTGTTTTGTTACTGGCACTGAGAATGAGTATCCAACTGTTTAAAAATGACCACGGTTTTGGGACAGTGCATGTTTTCCCCACATGGTTTAGGGAAGGGAAAGTAAGCTGACTCCCCATCGACTTACGCAGGGTGCACTTTTAACTGCAATGTTTATTTTCCTTTGAATGTCACTGGTTTTGCTGTGAAGGGAATTTTCAATAAATAAATGCTTGAGTGACAATAAAAAGCATTTGCTGCTTAGAGTTCACATGTAAGAGGGCCGCCTATTGAGGACACTAAAGGGATTTCAAGGAAACCCATACTACTTCAATGCTTAGTTTTGTGGAAACAACGGATATATTCAGACAGGCTATCTGCGGTCCATCTCAACCAAGAGTTCATCGGTGAGCACATCCTGCCGTGGAAATAGATGATCCTGATGATTTGTCATCATATGCAGAAACTTAATTCTTTTAGTACCTGTAGCACGACCAGTAGTAAAAGTGAAAATGAAGAATGCAACGTTCCCTCTCATACTCCATCTCAACAGATTTTTAGCTACACAGTGGTATGATGTTTCCCACATCAAAAGAATAATTCTGTTCATTAGTGTACTAGGACTGAAAACTAATATGACAGGTATTGAACCAATATTTCAATCTTTTGCGATTGAAGAATTTTTCAATTTATTAGTTACCGTCTACTATGCACGTCTATAGCATATGCATTGCTTTAAAATCCTGGAGTTACTGAAGGTTATACTTACAAATATCGATTATGGACAAATTTTCTCGTATTTTAGAGCAGCGGAGTCGTGCAAAGCTACGAGATCCGAACACAGCTAGGTTGGTCCAAATACACTGACGGAAAAAAAATCCCAACACCACGAAAAATAGTTGTAGAGGAATGAAATGGCGGCAATACATTTGTATAGGTAACATATGTAATCGATTAAGGTTTCAAGATCATAGCTTAATGTAAGCGCAAGAAGAGCTATTTTAAATGTGAAATGCTGGTACATTAATAACCGGTGTAACCGCCAGAATGTTGAATGCAAGCATGCAAACGTTCATGCATTGTGTCGTACAGGTGCTGGATGTCAGTTTGTGGGATGGAGTTCCATGCCTGTTGCACTTGGTCGGTCAATACAGGGACGGTTAATGCTGGTTGGGGGTGACGCTGGAGTTGTTGTCCAATGATGTCCCATACGTGCTCGATTGGAGAAAGATCTGGTGATCTAGCAGGCCACGGCAACAGGCAACATGTCGACGCACTGTAGAGCATGTTGGGTTACAACAGCGGTATGCTGGCGAGCGTTATCCTGTTGGAAAACACCCCTGGAATGCTGTTCATGAATGGCAGCACAACAGGTTGAATCACCAGACTGACGTACAACTGTGTCGTCAGGGTGCGTGGGATAACCACGAGAGTGCTCCTGCTGTCATAGGAAATTGCTCCCCAGACCATAACTCCAGGTGTAGGTCCAGTGTGTCTTGGCCGCAGACAGGTTGGTTGCAGGCGCTCACTTCTGATGAAAGCCGGTTCTGCCTGGGTGCCATCACCGGCACCCAGGCAGAACTGGTTTTCATCAGAAAACACAACAGATCTCCACTCCGTCCTTCAATGAGCTCTAGCTTGACACCACTGAAGTCGCAAACGGCAGTGGTTTGGAGTAAGTGGAATGCACGCTACAGGGCGTCTGGCTCGGAGCTGTCCTTCAAGTAACCGATTTGTAACAGTTCGCTGTGTCACTGTGGTGGCAACTGCAGCTCAAATTGCTGCCACAGATGCAGTACGATGCACCACGGCCATACGCCATACACGGCGGTCTTCCATCTCAGTAGTGCCACGTGGCCGGCCGGAACCCGGTCTTCTTGAGGCAGTACCTTCCCTTCACCACCGCTGCCAATGATCATGCATAGTGGCTATATTCCTGCCAAATCATTCTGCAATATTGCGGAAAGAAAATCCACCTTCTCGTAGCCCTATTATACGACCTCGTTCAAACTCCGTGAGCTGTTGATAATGGCTTCTTCGTCTTCTTAAAGGCATTCTTGACTAACATCAACAAACTACATCGAATCTCAACGATAACTAACGCTCACGAACGTTACAGCACGTATTTACAGCAAACCTGCTTTGCATGTTCCGAGGGCCGCTACTAGCGCCACACGTATGCGCCGAGCGCGAAATTTGCATAGACGTCATCTTACAGATGTACTCTTACCGCCTACCAGTCGTTTATCTAACACAGCCCCTTCTTGGTGTTGGGATTTTCCCCCCACCCCCCACCCCCGTCAGTGTACATAGAAGCAAATCCATGGTGCCGTGTGACACCTCATGGCTTCTTGGAAGATTTGTTCGGATTTCTTACTGGCACCGTGTGCTTGCCGTTAAAATAGCACAGCAGCAGCGAACGTGTTAACTTTGAATTGCCCCTCTGTTCTACTGTTTTTTCAAAATAATTTTATTTTGTGGAATATTTTGAAACGGTATATTATTTTTATATTCACCCTCCGGCAAGAACATGTCCCTAACCCAGTCAACAGAAGCCCATCATAATTTGTAAATACATCATTCCGCTTATTTTACTCCCATGGCTGTGGTGAATCCATAGTGATGTCATAGCCAAGGTACCGGCTGTCCATGCAATCCACTGAGTTGAATTCAAGTTCTGCACTATTTGATCAGCTTGGTGTTTTTACTACACAGAAATCACCTAAACAACTTTTTAGCACAAACAATTAGTTTACACATGCTCTTTCATATCATTATTAAAAAACCAAAACAAACATTTTTTCAAGTACTATTTACGGAGTCTTAATTTTTTTTTTTTTTTCCGGGTACTATTTACGGAGTCCTAAACATTTTAAAGTACTTTCAAGGACTTGAATATGAACTTTTTTTCAAGAACTTTTCAAGGTTTTCAAGGATTGTACAAACCATGGAACAATGCAAGGAAAAAGATTACAATTATGGGAGAAGTCTTTGCTGCATTTAATTTCTGTTTTTGGAAATTTTTAAAAGAGAGAATTCCAATATCTGGAGACACACTGAACAAAACCAACAAAGCACTAACCCTTGAAGGAAAAGACAAACAAAACAACAACACAAAAAACTATTCAGCAAAATTTTCATATAATATCTGCTAATATGGATTGGTACCTATTTTACCAATTATTTTTAGCTGTTCTATAAATATTTGGTACCAAAAAGGGAAACATGAAAAATGCAAACTATTAACATGCATCTAAAAGATATTAAGAAATTAACTACATACTTCAATAAAGCCTGAATCATAATCTGGAAAAATGGAAAGAAGCCTATGAACAGCTGACAATATTTCACAATTATTTTCTGTCTTGACAGATCCTAAATGTGACTCATTTTGCTTCATTTCTGCAGATTTGGGAACTCCTGATGAGAACTACAAAAATTATGAAGCAAATAAACCTATTAACAAACCCACACTAATATATAACATATTAACAAAGCATAAACATGAAATAAATTAGAAAAAAAAATCAACTGTGATTTTTACAGCTAACCTACATAGCACAAACACAGAATAAATGAGAAAAAAATTGTGATTTCCACGGCTATCTTATAGCATAAAAAACATTCATACACTCAATACTTAAGGTTATTACCATGAGATTAACTTTTTCACATTTAACCTAGTGTAACGTAATATTTTAGTTATTTGAATTACATAACTAAAAAACATTGCATCATGTATGCATGCTTCCAGAATAACTACTTATCCCATTTTCCTTAATACGGAACAACTTAGGCCTTTTATTTATTTCATTACTATAGATGTGGTTAGCAAACTGTTTTGCATGAAAAATGTTAAGTTACATAGTTCTTAAAATGGATCCTCAAAACATTGTCATAATCTTAACAACTGCAACACTAGCAGGACAAAACGCCAGTTTGTTAACCTATAATTACTTTTGTCATTTAAATGAAGGTCAGTAAAACATTTCTGATAGTTGAAAACGGCCCTTGGAATTTTAGGGTTTTTTTTTTTTCTTCCTTTCTTCTTTTTCCTATTAAGTTTAGTTTTATAACTTCATGAACCTATGAACCACTAGATTTAGAGTTTCTAGTGCCCTAAGTAGATGAATATAACATTTCAGATTTGGGGGGGAGATGGCAGCAGACACCTGAAATATAGTTATCTGCATTTCCTAGCTTGTTTGTAATCTACTGCATGAACATAAATAGTCATCAGAACTATTTGAGGGTGTAATCACTCTCTCAGTTTCCCAAGAAGGTCAAGAAAGCCACAAGAGAAAAAAATTCAGGAATGCCTCAGGAAGAAAAAAGATAATGAGTGGAAAAGGTCAAGTGTTCAGCTTGTAAGGGATTTTATGTGAAGCTCAAATCATATGCCTAGATCACTATAAATAGAGACAAGCAATAATTAAAATCTGTTATCCTACCTTAACTTAAGGCATCAACCTCTGAATTTAATAAAATAGCTTAATGATATACCATAATTTTGAGACATAACTAACAAAAATCACTATTTAGGAAACAAATTTGTTGTAACAGCAGCATCAGTACAAGAGCAGCACCCAATATAATTTTGTAATCTTCTAGCCATAGCTGTAAGAGCTTCAACAAATAACATCGTAACATGTTTGGATCACTATCTTAACTACCTGCATAATTTTAAAGCAATTATCCCATGATTTCACAATCTTTTAAGTTATTTTTGGTAATTTAATAAGCTAATATAAAAATGAAATTGATAATGGCAATGAAAATCCAGAATACATTTTCCTTACTTGTGTTATTTATTTATTTGCAGTTAATAATCATTCCTAGAGGGTGATACTGATTATGAATTCTAACTTGTAAAGTCAAATTTCACTGCACAAATTATTAGAGAAATTTTTTGTTGAAAACAGTAAAAAAAAAAATGGTTTGTGCTATCAGAAAATATCTGAACGAAAACAAAGTGAAAAATATTAAATAGTCTATTCTTCTAGAAGAACGTTTATGAAAAAACAAGTACAAATAAATGGATGGATGAATGAAGTGGAAATGTGCTAGAAAGAAGAAATAGAAACCAATTCTGTTTTTAATTTCAAGTACTTTCACTGCCTGTGCAAAACCATAAAAGCTATTTTTGGTAACAGTTTTAACCCTATTTTCTACAACAACACTAAACTCTCAGAAGTACTGTAGGTTATGATGTGTATGAGAGAAATATCCCCAAACTCCAACATGAATGGAGTTTTTGTTTTTGGCTTTAACCTCCCAGTTAGAGGGTGGATGAAAAAGAAAATCACACAAGGGTCAGTAAGTAGCATCGTGTGTTAGTGGATGATGAAAGAGTGTGAGTGTGTGTGTGTGTGTGTGTGTGTGTGTGTGTGTGTCATCATTGTCAACCATTATCAATCCACTGCTGGATGAAGGTCTCCCCAAGTTTCCTCCACAACGGTCTGTCTTGTGCCAGTCTCCTCCATGTCACTCCTGCATACTTTCGAATTTCATCCACCCATCTTTCATGTGGTCTTCTTCTGGGTCTTTTCCTGTCCCTCGGAATCCAGAATCCAATCTAAAATTTCGGCTGTCCATCGATGGTCTGTCCTTCTGGCAGTATGTCCAGCCCATTGCCATTTCAGGGATTTAACTCTGATCATGATGTCTTCCACCCATGTCATTTTTCGGATCCACGAGTTCCTCTTCTTATCTCTCTTGGTTACACCAAGCATGCATCTCTCCATGCTGCTTTGAGTTGTCTGCAGCCTTTGTATGTCTCTTTTAGCTAAGGTCCACGTCTCTGCACCATACGTAAACACTGGAAGGATGCATTGATCAAACACTTTTCTTTTAAGACATAATGGCATATTGCTTTTGAAAATTATGCTGTTTCTTCCAAAAGCTCTCCAGGCAAGTTTTATACGCCGATTAATTTCTTCATCAATGTGACCCTCACTTGATATCTGCTGTCCAAGATAAACGTACGTGTCTGTTATCTCCAGCTTTTCTCCATCAATCGATAAATCTTCATTTCTTGTAAAAGCATTGAACATCACTTTTGTCTTCTGAAAGTTCATTTTTAATTCCACTTCTTTGCTCAAGTCAGCAAGTTCCTGGATCATACTCTGCAGCTCTGATGGGGTACTTGCAAAAATGACTACGTCATCAGCAAAACGAAGGTGGGTTAGATAATCTCCATTAATCTTTATCCCTTTGTTTTCCCAGTTCAGTGATTGAAAGACATTTTCCAATGTGGCATTAAAGAGCTTCAGAGATATGGTGTCACGTTGTCTCACTCCTTTTCCAGAGAGAGAGAGAGAGAGAGAGAGAGAGAGAGAGAGAGAGAGAGAGAGAGAGAGAGAGAGAGAGAGAGAGAGAGAGAGAGAGAGAGAGTCTGAGAGAGAGAGAGAGAGAGAGAGAGAGAGAGGTTGATGCATTTATTGTCTGCTAATCAGTTAGTGTCTTGTTAATATTAAATCTAGGGACTTAACACCAATGAATTTCGGTATTTTTGATAGATTCTTGCTATGTTCTAAAACTTTTCCTCACTGTGATTTTGTAGGACAAGTGGAAAAGACAAGTCACTGGGTAAAAACTGTATTGATCCATTATTAAAACTGTATTGTTTTTAAGTTTTTAATCAACTGTACTGTTTTTAAGTTTTTAATCAACTGTACTGTTTTTTCAGTTTTTAATCATGTCTTGATCCCTTGCAAGGAGCAAGACATGATTAAAAACTGAGGAAAATTAAGTGCTATTTAGTGCAATGGTGATATTTCTGAGCAGTTGTTTAGAAAATTTTTTGGGGGTAAGTGCCTTTTCGGCATACCAGCTGCATGGTACGCAAATCGCACTGGTTTTTTTTTTACTGTAAGAGCCACGATGGCTCTTAGACTGAAAATTATGGTATACACACTGAGTTGCCAGTTTATTAGGTACACCTGCTCTCCTCACCTAAATGGTTCAGACTTGCGAACTTCCAAAAATTGAAATCTGTAAAAAAATTCAGTGAACATTTAATTGAAATATTCAATTGACTGATGTATCAAACATTTTGATGAAATGTAACAAACATATCAATTTTATTGATTTCATATTTATAGTGAAGATATTTGGCTGACTAACAGCGATTAAAATGCACTCAATACATAATTATCGCATATTATACTCATCATTAGGCTACAAAAATTTCATTTGTAACTGCAAAATTATGGCGATATTGCAGTAACTTTTTACTTTAAGAGAGAATTAGACCTTGAATTTTTGTACCAAAATGTTAGAATACCTATGAAAAAATAAAATTTAAAATCTCATGTGACGCTGATTTTTTCCTTTCTCTCTCTTGTTTGGCAATCATCACCAATCCTGATCCTAGAGTGTTTTTACAGTCTGTCCCACTAGACTGTGAGCAGAGAGGGATAGATAGGACATCAAATTGGGATCAGGTAAATCAGAATATAGAGGAGCAGTGGTCCTTCAGGAAAATTTTCTTCCTTTGAAATATTTTAAACGATACCTAGATGGGGGAGGGCAAAATTATAAAATATGGTTTTTCACAAAATGACTGTAAAACATGTAGTTTCCATACATTTTACAGGTAAACAGTAAAATCTGGCAGGTATGGGCTCACTCCAACATGTAAGACAGCCTCTGAGTGTTGTGTTCAGCATAAATTTGGCAGACCAGCCTTTTGTGCATTAGTTAACATTTGAATATAGGCAAAACGAGTAATATGAGTGCCTCTGAATGTGGCATAACAGTTGGCACCAAACATGCTGGTTAGAGCACATCTCAAAAGACCATCCTTCAGGGCATTTCATATACAACCATAGCAAGGGCTTACCATGAATGAAGTGACAAGAAAAAAAAAAACTTCCAGCAACTGCAATCCTGTGGATGGTAACAAGAAATAGATTGGAGAGGTAAAAGGAGACCCGTGAGAACTGTGCAATCAAACAATCAGGCCACAACTCATGCAAATCACTACAGAATTCAACATTGGTGTGCCAAGGGTCATCTCTGAATGCACCACATATTGGATCATGTCACAAATGGGCTACAACAGCAAACAACGATGTTGCCATTTTTTTTGTCCTCTCTGATCGATCAGTTGTTTTCATCCACAAGATCACAGATTGCTGGAAATCTTTTGGATATCATACCATTCATGGTAAACCTTTCCTACATTTGTGCGTGAAAGTACAGGAGGACAAGCATTTGAGAGATGCTTGAACCGGAACAACTATTGTGCCAACATTCAATGTCGCTGAGATAACCCATTTTGCCAACTGCAATCCGCAATGAAATGCTAACTGATGCTTGGCAAGTTGGTATACCTGATTTATACTGCACATTGGGCTCATGTGCCATCTTGCATGTTGAAGTGAGCTGTTGTACCCAATATACTAGCACCCAAGGGTATCATCATCATCATCATTGTCAACCGTTATCAATCCACTGCTGGACGAAGGTCTCCCCAAGTTTCCTCCACAACGGGCTGTCTTGTGCCAGTCTCCTCCATGTCACCCCTGCATACTTTCGAATTTCATCCACCCATCTCCCATGTGGTCTTCTTCTGGGTCTTTTCCTGTCCCTTGGAATCCAATCTAAAATTTCGGCTGTCCATCGATGATCTGTCCTTCTGGCAGTATGTCCAGCCCACTGCCATTTCATGGATTTAACTCTGATCATGATGTCTTCCACTCTTGTCATTTTTCGGATCCACGAGTTCCTCTTCTTATCTCTCCTGGTTACACCAAGTATGCACCTCTCCATGCTGCTTTGAGTTGTCTGCAGCCTTTGTATGTCTCTTTTAGTTAAGGTCCACGTCTCTGCACCATACGTAAGCACTAGAAGGATGCATAGATCAAACACTTTTCTTTTAAGACATAATGGCATATTGCTCTTGAAAATTATGCTGTTTCTTCCAAAAGCTCTCCAGGCGAGTTTTGTACGCCGATTAATTTCTTCATCAATGTGACCCTCACTTGATATCTGCTGTCCAAGATAAACGTACGTATCTGTTATCTCCAGCTTTTCTCCATCAATCGATAAATCTTCGTTTCTTGTAAAAGCATTGAACATCACTTTTGTCTTCTGAAAGTTCATTTTTAATCCCACTTCTTTTTACTCTTGTCAGCAAGTTTCTGGATCATACTCTGCAGCTCTGATGGGCTAGTTGCAAAAATGACTATGTCATCAGCAAAACGAAGGTGGGTTAGATAATCTCCATTAATCTTTATCCCCTTGTTTTCCCAGCTCAGTGACTGAAAAACACCCTCCAATGTGGCATTAAAGAGCTTCGGAGATATGGTGTCACCTTGTCTCACTCCCTTTCCAATTTTTATGTGTGTTGTATTTTTCGAACAGCCTAATCTTTGCACTTGCATTTTCATAGATGTTATTAATAATATTAATGTATGCATCTTCAATACCGCAGGTTTTCAGAGCCATTGTAACTGCTGATGGTTTCACCGAATCAAAGGCTTTTTCATAATCGATAAAAGCCATGCACAATGGAAGTTCATATTCCCTCGCTCTTTCAATTAGTTCTCTCAGCACATGGATATGATCTATTGTGCTGTAGCCACTCCTGAATCCAGCTTGTT
Source organism: Macrothele yani (assembly GCA_039090855.1). Lineage (NCBI taxonomy): Eukaryota > Metazoa > Arthropoda > Arachnida > Araneae > Macrothelidae > Macrothele > Macrothele yani. The sequence continues at coordinate 45,212,681 of CM077024.1, forward strand.
CTCTCGGTTGAGCCATGTCCAGTGTTACCTTCAAGCGGTGTGAAAGAACTTTAGTGAAGATTTTATAAACTACTGATAGGAGGCTGATAGGTCTGTAGTTTCCCGAGATCCTCAATGTCACCTTTCTTATGTAGCAGGATCATTGTAGCGGTGTTCCAATCCTCAGGAATCTTTCCTTCATTAAGGTATCGAGTGAAAATTTGGGTAGTACTGTTTCAATTTCTCCACTTGCTTCTTGTATGATGTCTACAGTAATTCCATCTTCTCCTGGAGCTTTTCCCCGCTTCATGTTCTTGATTGCATGTGCAACTTCTGCTGGAAGGACTGGAGGAACTCTGGTACTGGTATCTTTCATGATGTCTGGAGTGCATGTATCATCCCTTTCATATAATTTGGAGTAGAAATCTTTCACTCTTGTCAAAATTTCACCTCTATTTCTTGTTACAGAACCATCTTCTTTTCTCAGTGCCATAATCTGTTTTCTTCCCTTACTGAGATGTCCCTTTGCTATCTTCAGGCTTTGGTTGTTTTCAATTGCTTTCCTCACTAGTTCACAGTTGAATTTTCTTACGTCTTCAGTGATACTTTTTCATACTGTCTTGCATAGCTCTATATATTCCACTTTGGAAGTCACATCTTCTTTAGTTGTCCTCATCTCTCTTCTTTTTGCATCAACATTTTCGTTTTTCCTGATAATTTATTTACATGCAACTTGTTCTTAGACCCAGCTAATTTTGTTGCTGTTTCCATAAGAGCTTTGGTTACTTTTCTGTTAACTTCAGAGATGTCCACTTCTTCCGATGTTAGGCCTTCTAAAGCAGAGAACCTGTTCTTCAGTTCCAACTTGAAGGTATTATGGTGTTTTTTAAGGTTGGTTATGTCAATAGATTTTGTTTGTCTTATGAGCTTGCCACGTTCAAGTTTAGTGTTGAGGTGCATCTTACATCTCACCAATCTATGGTCACTACCTGTGTTGAACTTGTTTAGCACACTGCAGTCTTCTATGACGAATTTTTTGTTACACATAATAAAATCAATTTCACTTGTCGTCCCATTTGGATGTCTCCATGTCCATTTCCTGTGTGGCTTTTTCTTGAAGAAGGAGTTCAAGATGAAAAACCCTTCTGCCTCTGCAAACTCAACGAGAGTATTTCCACGCTGGTTTCTGTTGCCGTGACCGAATTTACCTACTGAAGTTTCATTCTGTTGCCGTTGCCCTATTTTTGCATTGAAATCTCCCATAATTATTTTCAAGTGCTGCTTACCTTTATTATTTAGATGACAAATTTCCTCATAAAATTCTTCAATTTCTTCTTCAGGATGACTTGTGGTGGGTGCATAAGTTTGAATAATCTGAGCCTGGTATCTTCTCGATAGTTGGATAACGAGTCGTGCAGCTCTGTCAGAGGAACTTTCAACTTCTACCACTTTATCCTTCAGTTTCTTGTTTATTATAAATCCAACACCACTAGTTCTGCCAGTATCTGTCCCACGATAGTAGAAGAGATGTCCACTTTTCAGTTCGATGAGATCTTCTCCTTTTCTCTTTACCTCACTTAGCCCCACGATGTCCCACTTGATCCTTTGTAGTTCCACTTCCAATTCAAGAAGCCTTGAATCAGAAGATAGGGAGCGTCCATTGTACGTTGCCAAGGTCAGCATCAGATGGCAGCCTAGTCCGGTCCTCCGGGGATTCTTAGCACCCTCTGCCTTCATGTCGCTGCCTTGGCCAGGTACATTCCAGCTGCCGGAGACTGAGGGCCAAGATTTAAGTTGTGGAGTCATTTTGGAGGGGTTTGTCCATAACTCACCACGCTGGCCAAGCGGGTTGGTGAGTGTGGGATAGAATTTCCTCTGATCCCGATGGTATAGTTATACCGCTATTGGCGGTCGTCAGAGCCCCTTTAGTGGGAACAGGATGCACCATGAGAAGGCGGGGTTGACATTTGTCAAGGAGAGGCTGTGATGTTACGCATCACCTGACCTTACATCCCACCCAAGGGTATATGGGCGTATAAGCATGAAGAAATCACCAGCAAAGAATAAATACAGAAAATACCAATAGTATTTATTTTAAATTATTTCATGGCTCATGGGTCATCTCACATGCTGAAGTGAGCCATTGTATCTGATAACTGCGATCTTAGGGTATACAGGTGTATATCATCCAGGTGATGCGCAACATCACAGCATCTCCTTGACAAATGTCAACCCCGCCTTCTCGTGGTGCACCCTGTTCCCACTAAAGGGGCTCTGACGACCACCAATAGTGGTATAACTATACCATCAGGATTAGAGGAAATGCTATCCCACACTCACCAACCGGCTTGGCCAGCGTGGTGAGTTATGGCCAAACCCCTCCAAAATGACTCCACAACTTAAATCTTGGCCCTCAGTCTCTGGCAGCCGGAATGTACCTGGCCAAGGCTGCGGCCAGTGCGACATGAAGTCAGAGGGTGCTAAGGCGGGAGTAACATGGAGGAGACTGGCACAAGACAGACCGTTGTGGAAGAAACTTGGGGAGACCTTCGTCCAGCAGTGGATTGATAATGGTTGACAATGATGATCACCATCAGATAAACTTGACACTGTGAGCACATAAGTTAGCTTGAAGAAATTATCACCATACATACATATCACTGCACTGTTCTGAGATTAGCTCCACAAAGAAATACAAACTACCAGATAAATTCTACTTACAACATGCTGTATCAAACTTCTCCATTTACAGCGATCTTGACATACAACTCGGGCTTCACTGACATCCATCACAAGCCGTACACAAGATCTTCTATAGTTCATACTCAATCTTTTTCTCATGCAGACACTCCTGAAGCACCAGCAAAGGATAAATACAGAAAATACCAATATTTACTTTAGAATTGCACCACAATATAAGAATAATAAACTAGAACATAAGTAGAACTTACCTTTGAGTTATCTGTGGATATAGGAGACCAGCTAAAATCACAGCCACTAAACAGTGATTCTGACCTCAGTTTAACACATTCTGAAATTTCCTTCAGCCCTGCTAAAGTACTGTTTCTTTGTTAAGAAATCAAATGAAATGCTACGAAGTCCACAAGCACAAATGGCATTAAAGTGACACTTATTACAGATCTGATATCAGATTTACCAAAGTCTACCTTGAGCATAAATCATAGAAAAAAACAAGACATAAGAATATAAATTAATTCTATTCTGTAGAATAAGATCAACAAATCACATGTTACTGTAGAAATACAACAGCTAATTTTCAACATCAGTTTAAATTTTTTTAGAGAAAATTACTTTTAGATTCCACTCACACAAATGTGCAAACATATATGTCACACAGTTTCATGTGAGATAGGGGTGAATAAAACTGGCTACATTACATGTGCCACCAGCATTTCACAGATACAATTGACAAGGACAGAGAGAGAGGGATAACAAAACTAATCAGACATGTAACATGTCTGTTCTACACTGCATTTAAAAGAAATTAAACAACCAACTCACATGATAATAAACACAGCAATAGGACATCACCGAATTGACTGTAATTACCATTTCACATGTGAATTACAGCCAATTCGGCGATGTCCTATTGCTGTGTTAATTATCATGACATATTTACCACATATTATGAGAAGAATATTTCTTCAACTCTGAATACCTAAACAATTGGAGATTTTCTTAACAACGCTAGATAGCAGCAGAATCTGCACGAATCTGAACGCGGTCGGAGAATATTCCGATGCTCTTAACACAGATACTTGTGAATTCGCTGTTGTGGGTGCAATGGATAGCGCACTCGAACGGAAATCGGGAGGTGCAGGTTCGTATCCAGCTCTATGGCGTGAAATTTTCAAATTTTCTGATGTGATTTAATTCATGTGTGAAACAGTAATTACAGTCAATTCGGCGATGTCCTATTGCTGTGTTAATTATAGTGACATATTTACCACGTATTATGAGAAGAATATTTCTTCAACTCTGAATAACCAACTCACATATTGGCTTTATATTTTCTCATGTGCAGGCTCAGTTATAAAATATGAGTTTCACATCAAAGGTGTTAGCATTCTAAAATGAGAAGCTTTTTTGAACATAAGAACAAGGCGATTCAAGAGCTAAAATTTTGTTCTTTGCTTTATGTCATTTCTATCCCCCCTTTTTATTTTGTTTTGCTGACACTAAGTGACCAAACTTCATAGTCTGAGTTAAACAGAGGATAGAAAGAAAAATCTTTAATATTAATAAGAACAAATTTTATTTTTGTTTCTCTTCAGTTATGCGATATGAAAAAATAAAGATTGTTATGACAGAGGATTTTATAAAACCTCACAGTGCTTCCCCCCCAAGAAAGGGGGGGGATGAGGGCGTTTAAAAGCATAAGCATACAGAAGCTAGCACTCGAACGCACATTAGGGCTTTAGGTTAAAGTTTCAGTTTACAAGCTAAATATTTTCGGGTAAATATCATCTAAAAAAAGTGCGATGAGTTTAGCCAGGACTGTCAACGTGGCAGGTGTATAAACTTTAGAAAATTTAACTGAAAACAAAACAGTGACCACTGGAATTCCCAGTTATACAGTGCTGGTGTTTTTCTACATATACAAAAATGCCTCAGAAATGGTGCAAAATATCAAATTAAAAACTAAATATGTTTATTATACTGGTCTACAAGGTTTTTATAACATGAACAAATGCAGCTGTCTCTTACTAATTTTTGGGTGCTGATTCCAGATCTGACCTTAAAAAATGGCCACCATGTCATGTTTTTCTGTTATGTGGCACTAAATATGTATTATTGTTCCACATTAGCACTTGTAGGTATGTAAGAGGACACTAGATCTTTTTATTGTCAATTTCCCCACCGGACATGTTATGGGTGGCAACACTGATTTTTTCACAGGTAGAGAACATGTAACCGCGACCAAATCACCATTGCTGTTTTTTACATTGAAGGAGAAACACGAGCTGCATGTTTATGAGCAAAAGTTGGCGAAATGGAGAAAAGGGATCATTGCGAATATATTAATGCTCTGGATAAGTTTTGCTATGTGTGCGGACAGTATATAATAAAATCGCAGAGTCGTCCATCTACAAAGAATGTGAAGAAAGCCTACTATTTGTACTTTCAATGTCATGTTGGAGAAAGAAATAAATCGTGGGCACCACATATTTGCTGCATTTCCTGCTTTGTTGGTCTGAGTGAATGGTTGAAATCTAAGCTGAAATCCATGCATTTCACAGTTTCGATGATTTGGAGTAAGCCAACTGATCACATGGAAGATCGTTATTTTTGTTTAACCAAAGTGCGTGGCTTTTCAAAGAAGAATAAAAGTAAAATACAGTACCCAAATTTGCCATCAGCCTTTAAGGCCTGTTTCCGCATGGGGAAGATCTTCCTATACCAAAACCTCAATTTAACTGTGAAGAGATAGATTCAAATTCATCCCATGAAGATATGGATGTACATGAAGATCTGGATCCTACATACACTCCTAAATACTTACACAAGCCCCACTTGATTGAGCAAAAAGAACTGAATAATTTTGTTCAAGATCAACATCTTTCCAAACAATAAACTGAACTTTTAGGTCCCTGACTGCAAGAGTGGAACCTGCTAGCAAAGAGTACGCGTGTGTCTATGTTTAGAAATATAAATTTGGGTCTATGTTCTTTCTATGAAATGCAGGATAGTATGTGTTTTTGTTCAGATATTCCAAGGCTAATGACAGAATTAGCAATATCTTACGATCCTATGGAATGGAGTCTATTTATCGACTCATCCAAGGTTAGTTTAAAAGCTGTCCTTCTGTCCAACAGAAACCAGAATCCTTCCATTCCAGTAACACATGCTGTAGGAATGAAGGAGATGTATGAAAGCATGGACAATATTCTCACTGTAATACAATATGACCAGTTTAGGTGGTCAATATGCGGTGATCTGAAACTGATATCTCTTGCTCAAGCTTCAAAGTGGCTTCACAAAATTGTTTTCTTTGTATGTGGGACAGTAGGGCCACAGCAGAACACTACAAGCGTTTTCACCACTTCATATCGAACTGGGGCTGATGAAAAACTTTGCAAAGGCTATGGACAAATCTGGCCTAGGTTTCTTGCACTTAAAAGCAAACATTTCTGCAATTAAGTGATACAAAACTCAAAGAAGGCATCTTAGTTGGTCTTCAGATATTGAAACTACTGCAAGATTGTTTTTACCGAAAAGCTACAGTGCACGGAGCTCTCTGCATGGCAGTCTTTCACATCTGTGGTCAAGGGATTTCTGGGTACCCACAAAGAGGGAAACTACAAACAGCCAATTCACAACCTTCTCGAGAACTATAAAAACCTTGGGTGCCGGATGTCCTTAAAATATGTTTCCTCCATTCGTATCTGGATTTCTTTCCTGACAACCTAGGAGCAGTCAGCGATGAACAAGGAGAAAGGTTCCACCAAGATATATGAATGATGGAGGAGAGGTATCAAGGCAGGTGGATACCTCAATGATGAGTGATTACTGCTGGCTTTTGCAGGAAGACAACACGACACATAAGAGAAAAAAATTAACTACTTGTATTGGTATACGAGTATGTGAGTATACATTTACATTTCTGTTAATATTGTTTACTCCATTTCTTTTTTCTTCTGATTTCTCATATGCAGTGATATACAAATATGGTATTTATGCTTTGTAACACTAATTCTATAGCTAACAGAACACATAAATGCTGTAATACATTACAAGGCATAGCTGTAATGCTTTACAACATGAAGCTGTAATGTGCACATCTTGCATTGTATATATGTATCTGGAAATATAGCAAATGTTTACACACAAAAAACTGTATGTGGTGAGTTTTTACAGTCATATTTGAATTCAACACCTCAAAATTAGTTTAAAACACTTTATTTCACCAATGTTATGAAAACAAAGTTTCAAAATGTTGACTAGTTCATTTTTTGACCAGATATGCCACCTAAAAATTGCATATGCTGAATTGTCAACACTGCAAATACTGGCATTAACAAATGATCCAACTTAAATGTTCTGTGAGATGTTTACTCTGTTCATTCACCGAGGCCGATTTTCAGGTATCTCTCTTGTTGAATATCAAGACAAGTTGGCTGCTGCCAGATGTATTTTCTCATTGGTTGTCACTACTTGTCACTGAACTACTGGGACCCTGTTACATGTGCACGGCAGACTTTACGGGACCAACTAATAGGACATAAATTGCATTGTAATAAGCCATAGATTGGGATCTGGACTTCTAGCTTTTGTCAGAACCATGTTCTTTTCAAAGAACATCATCATCAATTTAAATTGCTCAGTGGACGACCGAATCAGCTGAATGCATGAGAAAGAGATGTGGAAACAAAGTGGACATTGTTTAAGAGTTGTGCTTTCACTGTCGCTGAAAAGGTTTGTTGTACTACAACAAAGGGTAGCTTTAAAGGAGATGCTTCTTAATGGAACAACAAGATTAAAGAAGCTGTAAAGAGGAAGAAGGACGCACATCTAGAAAGATTACATGGTAGACTTATCAAGGCTGAATCTTGTTGCAAAAAGCATAATGTGGCAAAGCTGGTTTGGCAGAGTAAAGAAAAATATAGGGAAGATGAGGTGGAGAAAGAAAAGGTATTTAGGCATGACATGAAATCATTCTGGAAGTACACAAAACAGAGGAAGAACAGGGGAAATAGTTTAAAGTTGCGTGAAGAATATGATCAGAAAAATTATATGGAATCATAATGAGTTAAGTGAAAGATATGGTGAATACTTCTGTTAGTTATTAAAAGAAAAAAGCAAAGATCATTTGAGGGTAGAAGTGAATACTGCCACAAAGAGAAAAGCAAATACAGCTCAGAATTCAAGAGGTTGGCACAGCTATAAAAATCTCTTCAAAGTGGAAGGCTCTTGGAGTAGATGGCATAACAGCGGAGATGTTAAAATATGGTAGTGACTGTCATTTACTCCTCAGCTTAAATCTGTCAACTTCATTAAAAATTGCGAGTTGTTCCTAAGGTCTGGAAAGATGATTAAAGCACGATGTTATCATTGTTTGTGAAATGCAAAAAGTGATCAGACTGAATGTAAGAACTATTGTGATACTAATTTTCTGCATATGCCAGGGAAAGTGTTTGGAAATATTACAACACAGTAAGTATGAGGCTAGATATCTGGGAAAGTGTGGGATGCACATAGTGGTTTAGACCCCCCCATAAGAATTGCACTAACCAAAATTTTGCATTATGTATGATGATTGAACTATATCTGTTTGTCAGTAAAAAAAAATTTGCTGCCTTTGTAGATTTTAGTAAAGCTTATAACTGAGTGAACAGGTTACTTCCATTGATAGTTTTGGAAATTATTTCATAACTGGGAATCTACTTGAATGTGTGCATGCTGGCTGTTGAGCCTGTGCAAATGTAATTTTTTTTTTTTTTTTTTTTTTACCACTGACGTAAGTGTCAGGGAAGGTTGTATCATGCTATTATTGCTGTTCAATATACAAGGGTTGTACCGAAAGTAACGCAAATGTGGGCGTAACTTTTTTATTAATTGACAAGAAGTCATTCAAATTGCATATGTTGGTAGAGTAACTCCTCCTTTACAGCAACCCTTCTTCATTGCAAGTAAATAATGGATTCCAAGCAGAATATACGGGCGGTCATTGAGTTCTTGACGAAGGAAGGGTGCAAGCTGTCCGACATCCACAGAAGGCTATAGAATGTTTACAGAGATGGCACCATTAACAAGAGCAATGTGCACAGATGGATGACGAAGTTTAAAGAAGGGGAAACCAGCATTGAAGACAAACCATGCAGTGGGAGACCATCATCTGCGACCACTGACACGAATCGTCAGCAAGTGGATGAATTAATTCGTGCAGAGAGACTAGTCACAATATGTGAGCTTGTTGCACAACTGGACTGTGATCACAATGCCATACAGAAGATGGTGGAAGATTTAGGGTATTGGAAAGCATGTGTAAAGTGGAAACCTCGGCAGTTGACACCCGATTTGAAGGGTGGAAGTCTGCTTTGATCTGCTGGAAGGGTTTGAAACCAATGACAGCACGTTTCTTTCTGATCTGGTGACAGAGGATGAAATGTGGGAGTATCTTTATGATCCAGAAATGAACAATCAATCTATGGAATGGCGTCACACCTCTTCACCAAGACCAAAGAAGTTCAAGAGCAAGCAATCAGCACAGGAAGTCGTGGTGACTGTTTTTTTGCGATGACAAGGGATCATCCTCCTTGATTTTCCAGAACATGGCCGTACCGTGACCAGTACATTGAAACATTCAAGAAGCTTAGAGAAACCATGAGGAGGAAGAGACCAAACAAGAATCTGAAAAGGATCCACATTCACCATGACAATGCAAGACCACACACATCTTTGGCAACAAATCAGGCAATCAGCAAATTAGGCTGGTTGATGGTCCCCCATCCACTGTACAGCCCAGATCTGTTTGGTCCAATGAAAGATAGTTTCTGGGAACAACCAATTTGATGACACAGACGAGGTGAAAGTGGCTGTGAAGAAGTGGGTACAACAGTTCACACCTGAATTTTTTCAAAGACGATTCGAGAGTTGGGTTCAGCGATGGCACTCACTGTGACAGAGACTAGATGGGGCTTGTGATGGTGACTATGTTGAGTAGTACCTTTGTATAGAGAAAGAGTTACTCTACCAACATGTACAATTTGAACATCTGTCAGTTAATAAAAAAGTTATGCCCACTTTTTCAGTACTTTTGGTACAACCCACGTATTTATGGATGCATGCATGCATAATACTGAAATAGGTAGCACTGGTTCATGTCTTGATAATTCTCTGTGTGTGCAAATCAATGTATGCTGATGAAACAATCCTGTTGATGGAGAGTAAAAGCAAGTTGCAGAGTACATTGCCTAAGACGAACGAAGTTTGTACAAAATTCAAACTAAGTATAGGTAAGGAAAAATCCAAAGTTATGGCTTTTGAGTACGGAACTGTTAGTACTGAATACAGTAACAGCCATATGGCACAGTGTTAAACTAGGTGAATGAGTTTGTATTTAGGAAGCATGTCTGACAGAGAAATCAGAATTAGATGGTCAATTTTATCGGCAAGTGAATTCAGCATTGAAAGTCATGGCTGCTTTAAAAAGTTTTCACAAGACCAAGGTTATCAAATATGTTCCTGAATAAAATGTGGCTGTTTAGGAAGCAATTTAAATTGCTCCTTGAACAGCCACAGTTCAATAAAATAAATTCCTTTTGCCATTATGCACTTGGATACTGAAATTTGACCCCACATGTAGACCACACTGGACACTTCTCTTTTCCCCTACAGCTATAGCACTGCATAAAATAATTCACAAGTATTGAAATTGCATGTGTTCTAGTATATCAAAACTCAAATACAAACAATGAATGTGATTTTGTATTGTGAAAAACTGAAGCACTGTTGACAATTACTTAGTCTCTATCAATTCAATACCACATTTCTTCTGTGTGAAATCTGACTCTGCCTGTAGACCACACTGGACACTTCTCTTTCTTTTCCCCTACAGCTATACCACTGCATAAAATAAATCACAAGTACTGAAATTGCATGTGTTCCAGTATATCAACACTCAAATACAAACAATGAATGTGATTTTGTATTGTGAAAAACTGAAGCACAGTTGACAATTACTTAGTCTCTATTGATACAATACCACATTTCTTCTGTGTATTAATGAAGTCATGGGAAAATTCTAGTGATGTGATACCTCACAAGTATATTTTAGCAGTATGGGGATTACTAGGATGACTTCATTATTTGGGTTGCACACCAACCTGCCATTGGGACTGACTCAAAAGAGTAGGTGCTGCCACGCAAATAGTAATACCCACCCTTTCTGTTCGTTAATCATGGCATCTCTTCTTTTTGATTTGTACACTTTTCTCCAACTTCCGTTTACAAAGTGCTGTTGATGTGAAAGAATTTTTAAGAGTTCCAATTAATTGAATGTTTGGTACTTAAAAATTAAGTGATTCTAGTAATTCCCATATTTTTCTTAGCATGATTCACAAGAAATGAAACATGCATACTCAGTTTCTTTTTTAGGTTTACAAAAAATCTGGGATTAAGAAAACTCTTCAGTGTGAGGCAAAGAAAGCAATTTTGAACCTCAATTAGTCCACTGAAATAAAACAAATTACTTCACAATGAAAAGATACAAAATGCAATCATGCTAATAAATATGAAAACAAACACATACACACTTATTTTTCTTCTCCAAAATATGTTCTGAAATCATAGAAGAATAATGTATTAATTATTTGTACTTTTTAATGGCAATACAAGCTGCACAAATTGGAACTGCATTAGTAAAACACTTTCATGAAAATGATTGTCATCATATCTGATTAGTGAAACTTCTCATTGTCAAGGATACCCTTCTGGACACACATCAGAAAGTATTGTCAAATCTGTTTCCATGGGATACAACTGGTTGTAGTCACATATGAAGCTACAAATGAAAAAAAGAAATTTGCATAACTTTTATAATATACAACAGAAAATTTGAATTACAAAGTCACAAGTACAATATGAATTGATAAGAAAAATCCAATAATGTTTTACAGATTGCTGTTACATACAACCAGTTTCATACTACTTAGTACTGCAAATGTTATATATACTGAAATCCTGATTTAATGTTTTGCTGCATCCCATACTATTTTTCTAAAATTCTGATTTTCAACTCACAAAAATAATTTAAAAATTTCCTGCATTTAACATTCAAAATCAGCGGTCTCAGGAATTATTGCTACCTTTCATAGCACTTAACTTTTACCTTAAATGCCTAACTTACAAACTGTTACAACTAAAGAAATCCAAAGTAATCAAGGTAGTTGCCTTCAATGCACGATCTTAAAAAACAAGAGTCACTCACAATACAAATTTAAATTTGTTGGCTGAATTTAAAGATTTTATTGTATATAAGAACTTTCGGGTTTCCCTAGAACCCATCATCAGATACAGGAGAAGGAATAAATTTAAATAAAGTGTTACGTGAGCATAATATAGATATCAGATATGAATATGACATAATGTCATGTGGCATCAAATTGTCAAACGACGTGGCATGTATCATGAAATAAAGAAAATAAAGGAAATAGAATGCAGGTATACATATAATACTGCATTGTAAAAATAAAGGAAGGTTAATAGGTATAAATTGTGTTGTTCTCATCAGGAGCCACAACAAAGAGCACTACAGCAGAAATTGAGATTAAGTGATTTAGTCCTCAGTTTGCCTCGTATTCGGTACTGTAAATAGTTTCCAGATTGTAGGTACAGATACTGGAACATTGTCATTACAGCATAAATGTCTCTGAGTAGCAATTACAAGGCTCTCAGTGAACAGCAATGTAGAGACAGCACTAGGTGTTACGATGATGGAAGCATCATTCCAAATTGGATAGTGCAGGCCATCGCAAACGAGTCGAGACAATGCAGAATTTTTAAGTCCATTCTTTACGGCGTATTTATGTTCATTCAGTCTTGTTGCTAGTGTACGTTTTGTAGATCCTATATATTTACTATCTGGAGTGTCATCATCAATACTTTTTAAGGGGATGCTGTAAACGCCAAATTTGTTTAGCTTTGTTACCTGGTCTCGATCTTTTTTAATTAACTGGAAAATGTTTGTAGTACGTATTCCAAAATCCAGGTGAAAGTTTCTGCAAATGGCTTTGAGAACAGGTGTTATGGTTGGATAATAATCTATTGAACCTATATACATTTGGAATGATGCTTCCATCATCGCAACACCTAGTGCTGTCTCTACATTGCTGTTCACTGAGAGCCTTGTAATTGCTACTCAGAGACATTTATGCTGTAATGACAATGTTCCAGTATCTGTACCTACAATCTGGAAACTATTTACAGTACCGAATACGAGGCAAACTGAGGACGAAATCACTTAATCTCGATTTCTGCTGTAGTGCTCTTTGTTGTGGCTCCTGATGAGAACAACACAATTTATACCTACTAACCTTCCTTTATTTTTACAATGCAGTATTATATGTGTACCTGCATTCTATTTCCTTTATTTTCTTTATTTCATGATACATGCCACGTCGTTTGACAATTTGATGCCACGTGACATTATGTCATATTCATATCTGATATCTATATTATGTTCACGTAACACTTTATTTAAACTAAAGAAATAATTGAGACTAAAAATCTGAAGACAGCTTTTACAATTGCAAAAGCTACCTTTACCTTTTGAATACAAGTGTTGTACTTTCTTTTTAAACATTCAATAACAAAAACACTTGTTCAAAGCAGCTACCACTGAAAAAGAGTGTCAAAAATTTATATTTTCATTGCATTAAACTTGGAATCCTTAGCATGGGCATGATTCACTATGGTTAAATGCTTTAAAACTTCTGGGTTTTCCCTTAGGGAACTGGAGGGATCCAAAATGAAGAATCAAGAACAAACGATGAAATGCCTGTTGCTTTTAAGGAGCACATTAAGTGCAGCTAAAATCTAACACACTTTTTTAATTATTTAATAATGCTAAACCAAAGCCCAGCTGTTAAAGGGAAAATGAAGGTGAGCCTGAAACATAAATAGTTAATGTATCAGCTATCTCAGAAGGAATAACTACATCTTCAAAAAAAATTTCCTTCCAGTACAGGCATTGTTCATTTGCCAACACATTTTTCATGCATGTACAATTGAGAAGACAAGATTTTTCTTCAGTAGCTATTAAAAAAAAAAAAAAAAAAAAAAGGTATTGAGTAGGATGCTATCATTGTTCCCTTGTATAAGGGAAAAGGTGATCAGCCTGACTGCAAGAACTATTGTGGTATTAGCCTACTGAGTGCACCAAGGAAAATGTTTGGGAAGGTCATTGTTGAAAAGGTACAAGGTTTTACATCAGAGAAAGTGTGGGATGTTCAGAATGGTTTTATACCTGGTAAAGGCTGCACTAACCAAATTTTTGCATTACGCATGACGATTGAAAAGCATCTGGCTGTTGGTAAGAAAGTTTTTGCTGCCTTCATAGATTTAGAGAAAGCCTATGACTGAGTAAATAGGACACTTGTGGAAGGTTTTGAATGAATATGGTGCTACTGGGAATCTACTTAATAGTGTAAAAGCCATGTATGCTGCTGGCAAGTAGAGCTTGTATATGAGTGAATGGTGTTTTATCAAAATGGTTTTTTATTAGTGCAAGAGTTAGACAAGGTTCAGTAATGTCTCCATGGCTCTTTAATATATTTACGCATGCATGATGCCAAATTAGATAATACTGGTTTATGTCTTGGTGATATCCATGTGTGCAGATTGCTGTATGCTGATGACACTGTCCTGTTGGCAGAGAGCAGAAGTTAGTTGCAGAGTATGTTGTCCCGGATATATGAAGTTTGCATGAAATTCAAACTGAGTCTAAATAAGGAAAAAACCAAAGTTATGGTTTTTGAGAGAGGAACTGGTAGCGCTGAATGTAATGTAAGTCTAAATGGCACAGTGATTGACCAGGTGAATGAGTTTGTGTATTCAGGAAGCATGTTTGACAGAGAACAAATTGGATGGTGAAATTAGTAGGCAAGTGAATTCTTCATTGAAAGTCACAGCAGCTTTGGGAGGTTTTCACAGGAATGATGGGTTCTCAAAAGGGTCCTGCATGGCTGTGCAAGAGAGTGTAATTGTTCCTACTCTGATGTATGGCAGTAAAATCTGGGTACTGCAGAAGAAACATAGGAGTAGTTTGTGTGCTGGAGAAATGCATCACTGGAGTAGTTTGTGTGCTGGAGAAATGCATCACTTACGGGGGGGGTGTTATGGCAAGACATGGTCTGATTGTGTGAGGAATGAAGATGTGTTGCAGTTGTGTGATGTGAAGCAAACTGTTGTTAGCAAGGTGGAGACTAATATGTTTCGGTGGTTTGGCCATGTTGAAAGAATGAGTGATGAGATGCTTACTAAGAAAATCATTTTAGCCCAAGTGGCAGGAAGGAAAGGCAGAGGAAGGCCAAGGAAGTCATGGGAAGATCAGATTAAGGGGTGTCTGCATGAGAAACAAATTATGAGTATGAAGCATAAAAGATCTTGTGTACGGCGTGTAATGGATATCAGTGAAGCCCAAGTTGTATGTCAAGATCACTGTAAATGGAGAAGTTTGATATGGCAACAGTAAGAAAAAATTATCTGGTAGTTTGTATTTCTTTTTGGAGCTAACCTCTGAATCTCAGAGAACAGCTTAGTGATATGTAATTATGAATATTTTAAATAAATGTACTAATTTGTGTGTTTCATAAACAAACATGGCATGAATTTTCAAAGTAATATGAACAAAAGTTTTCAAAAACTTCAGCATCTTTCAGTCTTATACCTACAATTTAAAAAATAATGAAAAGTGTAATGAAGATAAAAAAATCACATTTTGTTTTTGGAAACCACAAAATATTATTAAACTAGCATTAAAAGGGATTGGAGTATTGCATTCATGCTCATAACATTCTTAAGTATCTATTTTCAGAGAAGATTTAAAACAGAATTTCACTATAAAGAAGTGAAAACAGAAGGCACAAAAGATGTTAGAAATAACTTGCCAACATTTGGGAAGATATTGGGAACTAATGGGATAAACCAATAATTTGTGGTGTGATGAACAAATAACAGAAGCAAATGGAATGGTGCACATCAGTGATGGCATAAATCGTTCCTTCTTGGGTGTTAATTTATAATTCATGCAAAAGAGTCATTCACGAATGATAATTAAATTTCCAGGTTGTAGCTACACTCACTGAGTTAATCATTCACTGCAGGGATCTCGTGTTTATGACCAAAGCACTTTCAAAGCCACGGCTCTTTTTTGGAAAACTGCCCAAAAGAGAGCAAAATCTTTACCATTTACAATGAATGATTTGCCATGAGCTGGCTCATGTGGCAAGTAATTCATGCACACCAGTCGAATGGCATTCACACATCATTCTTATTACCTGATTGCTTACTCACATAATGGTTGACACACTAATTCTTGATATTACTTTTCTTAATTGGAATTCATTTCTGAACTCGTGGGCAGAATAAAGTCAACTGTTGCTGTAATGGTGGATTGAATGATCATTTACAGCAGTGAGAGTGAACCACTCTTGTGAACAAATTGTTCACAAATGATCCATCACTCATATATATTACAATAAGCTATTGCCTTAGTGATAATATCAACTGTAGATAAGTTGCCAAATAAATGCAACACACTCATGATCAACAAAGCAATAAGACAGAAGAAGTTCGTTTCTCATCACTATATTTTTTTCATTTGCAAATGGTCTGTGCCAAAATGTTTATTAAATACAATATTATTACACATCTGACAGTCCCAGTTGGTCATACCACCTAAGGGTTCTGGAACAAAACCCCAGAGAGTTAGTCTTTTGGTCAATGTCACACATAACTAGCTGGTACCTCAGTAATATTTAAAATAGTCGTTTGTGTTGCTGGAGAGATGCATTACTTACGGTGGGGTAGCAAGACATGCTCTGATTATGTGAGGAATGAAGATGTGTTACAGATGTGTAATGTGAGGCAAAATGTTGTTAGCAAGGTGGAGACTAATATTCTTTGGTGGTTTGGCCATGTTGAAAGAATGAGTGATGAATTTTTTCAACTTAAGTGGCAGGAATGAAAGGTAAAGGAAGGCCAAGGAAATCATGAGAAGACCAGATTCAGGAATGTCTGCTTGAGAAAAAATTATGAGTGTGAAGTACAAAAGGTATTTTGTGCGACACATTATGGATGTCAGTGAAGCTTGAGCTGTGTGCCGATATCACTGTAAATGGACGCGTATGATACACCAATAGTTAAGTAAAACCTAGTTCTATCAGTTAATGTTTATCTGGCAGATTTTCTTTGAATACCTGGCAGTTAAATGTTTATCTGGCAGAACTAACCTCTGAATCTCAGAGAACAGTTTAATGATATGATTGTATGCATGTACATTTAACATTACTATGACAACATACAGTATATTAGAGATAAACATGGGCCTGAGCTGGAAGATTTAGCATTTTGCTGCTGGATTAAAGAAACAAGTCGGCTGTCAAAATGGGAACTGATTTGTGACATAATCAGTTGTTCCTTATATAACCCCCACCCCATACAACTGATTCATATTGGCAAATAAAATAAAACCAAATTTAATTTCATAAAAAAAATTTAATTTAATTTACACTTGAAAATTAATTTCCTCAAAACACATGCATTTTAACAGACATTTCATTCAGATTTTTCAGAAGAAATGCTTTCACCTTACAGTCTCTCTCTTCTTTATCACCACCACCCATTCTCCTGTTCCCATAAAGTAGTTTCATTCTGTGATCTTTTTTTCTGTTGATTTCAATTACCTTTACAAATCATAGAAGTGATGAAGATCACCAAATGAAACATAAGACACAGAAGTGCAACACGAAACAAGCCCGCTCATTAATTATACTTGAAATCAATGAGCAGAGCAGAGATTCTCACATTAAAGCTCATGCAGATTTCTAAGATTACTGGGACTATTTGAAATCAAATTCTTTTGTCACTCAGAATAAAAGTAGTGGCATCCAGAGCAAAACATTATATTGATTTTATAATGCCAGAAGAAGAGTGAAGTGAGCAAATTAATCTGTTGAAGAAGCAAACAGAACTGAAAGAAATCAGGGGTGATTGTGAGGTGACACAAGAAACCCTGAAACTCTCAGCTCAGTGCCAATATACATATAATGTATAATATGCACATATAAACTAGCTACACAATAAATAGGCCTTAGTGCTTGTGCAGTTAAACTTCGCATCTTTTCTTGTACCCAATTTTCTTTCACTGTGCAAAATCCTTCAGGAATTGCATCTTTAAAATCAAATTTTGCACTTCATATTATGTGTTAATTGAGCAGTCTATGTAGACCAGTTTTACTTGAACTTGAAGCCTACAGTGGATTCCATTCAGTTTCTAAAAGTAGTTAGAAAAAATTATCAAATTATTTGAACTTTCAAAAGAATGAAAAGAAGCCTTCCTTTCAGCAGGCTGTTATCTTGAGATCTTGTTTAATAACAAAAGAAATGCACAAGGTGACACAAATCGTCTACATTCACCATTCGCACGGACATGCAGTGTTTTTAATCAAACACTGTAATTCCCAAAGAAAATGGAACCTGAAATTTAGTTACCATTTTGTAGCATTTTTAGAAATGAAATGTCTGAAGCATCTCAAATTCTTCTAAAACTTAAAAACCCGGATTTACGGGTTTGGAATGTGACAAAAACCCGGAATTCCGGGCTACACCCGGATTACAAACAGGTCTGAGAAATAAAGCCAACAAAGAGCAAAACAGCTAATGAAGATGAACAACAAAGAGAATGAGATCAGAAACAAAAAAGAAGGGTGGACTGCAGTTAAGAATAGAGAGAAAATTAACTCAACAAGATAAGGCAAACTAAATGACATAGATTAAATAAATGAGTGTGTCCTTGATGCAAACAATGTTGGATAACTGCAATGCAGAGTGAATTCTTACTCACTGCAACACAACAAAGTGATTGTGAAGAAAGCATACTTTCCTGATCATGTAATACAAGAAATGCATGCAATTAGTCATAAGCTCTTTGCCAGGAGAAGGGGGCATTCACACGACAGGCAAGAAGAAATAAAAATACCATTGATTCCTGTATGAGTTGAGACGGATGTAAGTGTTGAGAGCTGCTACTGATGGATTATTTTTTAACTAAATAATAGTGTGTCCTGAATTTCCAATGGATGTCTTCTAGTGATATGCTCACAAAAAATGTTAGAGTAAAAAAAAAATTATATATTTTGTGTTCAGCAAGTAAAATTAATTCTATAATCAGCACAAGAAAAGGTAATGTGTTTTTTGTCTTTCTCATTTCAAATGAACTTTATCATCGTTTACGGTACTTCATCAACATAAGTCAGTGCATGAGTTACATGTACTTTTTACACCTAAGAAACAATTCTCAACTTGAAATTATCACTGAAAAACAAAGAAATCAATCATTATGGAAGTATGAATGACTCAGAGTTGCAATTACCTTGCGAATGAACTCAACACTTCTGCGACAATACACCAAATGCTGTCAATGATGGTAAGATTTTACTTGAAGATTTTATCAATGTGCCAGGTTTTCTGAAAGCATTATTAACAACTAACTCACATAAAACTAAAAATTATTGAGACATATCAAAATATACAACACTGCTTTAGCTTTTGCTTTGGAGCTGAAATCAAAGCATCCCCAGGAACGGAAACCTACTGTTTTCACATTCATGGAAAATTTTACCAGAAGGATTCCTCACTGTACACAAATGAACAGAACAAACCATGAAATGAACAACTGTACGTATTTGATCAAGAAAAAAACAAAAAAAAAAACTGATGGATAATAACCAAACCAAAGCTGTTTGTGAACTGTAATGGAGACATCAGATTCCATGTTACTCAACATCTAAAATATAAAGTCAATAAGAACACTCCATAACATTCACTGATGTCAGAAAAAGCGGGCCGGCGATCGTCCTGTAGCGCAGCGACTTTTGTGAATTAATCGCGTGTACGCTATCGTCGCGGAAAAAGGATATTTAATAATAATTTAGTAAAAATAAAATTGTAGCTTAATGCATCAGGGCAAAATAACAAGTCGCTAAGTTACGATATTTTCCCGTAATTCCGATTGTTGCACCTGCAGCTAGACAGAATTCCATTTTTATGCATTACGAAGTTGATTGTAACAACGTTTATTAATGTTAATTTATTTAATGAATTTTTGTAAAGGTGGTCTCCAGGAGTCTTTGTTCAGAAAGAAAGAAAATAGCCACAGTTTCTGGTGTCCCTTTTCTAAAAGCAATACATTTCTAGAACGGCATCTGTGAGGACGTTTTCCCAAGCTTTTCCAGTGCAGAAAGTCCAATTTAGTCCTTGTTTGCTTCGAAAAGGCATTTTTCGCTTTGCACAGGAACCCCTTCAGGATTAGAAGGTGAAATTCCACGAAAACTGCAGCCCCATCCCCCCCCACACACACACACACCAGGTCACAGGTCAGGAGTGGTTTAGAATGCAGAGAACTTCGAAACGTTGATCGAGAAGTTTCTGCCTCCTGACATTCGCTTCGGCCAATCGGAAGTTTCCCGCCCCAGGCACGATTCGTAAGGTGAAGAGCACCGGTTTTTGAGTGCTCTTAGGGGGAGATGAGTTAGAACCACCAAGGAAAACAGGAAGAAACTGAGGGCAGGGCGATAGATGCAGACAGGGAGCAATAGACAACACTTCTAATCGGAATTGCCGCCAAAAGTCTGGGAGAACGAATGCAAAAGATGTCAACGTCATGGTAGGACCTATAATTTTGCTAAAACAGAGGATGCAACTTAGAAGCCCTTATTCTCAGAGAGAAATATAGCTGGGCCTGGTATCTTCCACTCACATGCTCGCAAGACTCCTTATGCCGGGATGCCAGAGAAATTCTGGAGCGTCACAAGCATGGACAGCTAAGTTTGCACTCTTGTCTAAAGAAATGGCATAATTCCTTTCTCATTATCTGCTTGAAGGGCAGAGAAAGACATGACCACACAGTTCAGCAGCAAAACGGAAACTTGCCTAAATTCTTGGCGATGGACAGCCGTTAAAAATATTGTAAGTAAATATTCCCATGCCGCTTAGCTGGCAAAGATTCCTTGAAAAGAGAAGAGAGAGGGTGGGACATAATCAAGGGCAAACTTTTGGCGACCACCTAATTTTTTTACTTAATGTGATTCAAAAAAAGAAAAAAATGATATGATGTAATTTCATTAAAAAATTATAGAGGGATGGTAGAGAAGTATTTATTGTTTTGAAAGGGGAAAGAAAATGTCAATTAAAAAGAAAAAAAGAATTAAACAAAGAGGGGAGTGAAGAAAATGTAATTTTTTTTTTCTCGAGTGTGCGCGAGGGCTGGCTAGAATCCAAAAGCAGTACTGAAAATGTCATTGTGTATTCTTGTATGTCTAGTTGCTGCCAGTGATAGCCTTAAGAAAAAGAAATGGATTGAAGGGTATTAATTTTTTTTTTCTTTTTGTTGGAAACAGATTGTTTTTACCTTTCCATTTGCTAATGTGACAGTAACGTAACCTCAGAGTAGGATATTGTAATTGCATGCCTTCCTTAGAATAAAACGTTGTGGGGAATTTGGTTTTGGCTCAGGTAGGGGAGCATACTTTTCCCAATAGCCTATTCTATTTTTATTAGTAGGAGTCCTGGCAGTAACTTATTATTTTATTTTATTTATGCTATGTAATGTGAGAAAAAGAAAAAGAGATTTTCCCAGGTAACTAAACAAAAACAGTGTATTGTAAAAAATTAAAATGCCACTCTTAACCTTGTAAATTAAACTGTTAAGAGTGTCTAGCTCAAAGTTAAACAAGTAACAAATCTGCACATCGAGCGTTAAGCTCTTAGCACTCCTTGAGTGAACTGTGAGATCCTTCGAGAATTTTGTAAAGTAAGCTAGTAACTAAATTGTGCACTTATTTCCCTCATCCTCCAAACCATGCAGGTGAAAACTACTTGGTTTGCAGATCAAGATTTCTGAGAGGGATTATTTAGGACTGTTAAACATACTCTGGACTCTAAACATCATAGCTTTTAAATTTTTGTTATATTTGGCCCAGCTATCTAAAGAAAATTCAGACACTAAAAGGCTCCATTGTAAATTGAATGTTTTCCAAAATGTGCCTTGGAGCACACAATAAACCTTTAGTCAACCTAGAATATATGTTTGAGCAAGTCATTTTGTGTCCCATGTGAATTTCTCTTGTTGTTGGTGGTGGTGGAATCACCTTCCAATTACTGAGAGTTCTTAGGACCGTGCTTTAGGTGTTAACCCATTAATTTTTTTTTTTTTTTTTTGCTTGTTGGGTTTGTCAATAGTAACTTTTATGACTTTGGTCATTTTCTTTTGGTGCACTTTGTAACTGTCCTACCACCTTAAGATAGATCACCAGCCTTTTCCTTTTTTTTTTTTTTTTTTTTTTTTGATTTTGAAAATAAACTTGTTGAACTGTTTGCTTTTAAGAAGAAGATCAAGTAGTTCATTATAATTAATAATCATCATCATAATAATTTTGTGAAACCCCCAACTCCATTTTTTTAGTTGGGGTCTTTTGGCCAATGTCACACAGAACTAGCTGATACCTCAATACTATTACATACTGAAGCTTAAAATTGTGTCAGTTTCCAAGAATCACAGAGGCCATTGTTGCTGTTGTGTGTGCCATTGTTGACCAGTGGTGAGCCACCTGGAGGCAAACCCATCTTCCACTAAGATCGCCCACCAAATGGGAAAATGTTACTTAGAGTGCAATTTTCCCACCATTGGGAAAATCATACCCTGGGTCAAAAGTGTTATAGATTTTGCTTACGATCAGTGTCTGAAACACTTAGTTGTTAACACTCGTGATGAGAGGTGTGGATATTGGCTCTGATCATTACTTGGTAGGACTGCAAGTGAAACTGAATGTTGGTTGGAGGAAAAGGAATAGGAAGAGGCACAGAATGGAAAGAATATAGGTTGAAAAGCTCCCTGAAAATCATCAGAGTAATTCTGACCTACTCAGAGAATGGCTGAAGGAGCTGAAGTCTTGTGACAGTGATGTAGAAAGAAGTGGGAACGCTTTAAGAACTGTGTTGTCACTGATGCTGTAGAGGTCTGTGGCACCACAATTGTGGGTAACAATAGAGGTGATGCTTGGTGGAATAGTGAGATTGATGAGGCAGTAAAGAGAAAGAAGGAAGCCTATTTGGGGATGTTGCAAGGTCGAGCCTCTGTGGATGAATATCACTGTAAGAAGCGTGAAGCTACTAAGCTGGTTCGCCACAGTAAGGCAAAAGATAGGAAGGACAAAGTGGAAAGGCAAGAATTTGCCTTTTGAAAAGATAGGAAGACTTTGTGAAAATACATGAGACTCAGGAAAAATAGGGCAAACACAGTTGTAAGTTGTGTGAAGAATAGGGCTGGGGAAATGATATGGGAGCCCAATGAGTTAAGTGAAAGATGGGGGTGAATACTTCTGTGAGTTATTAGATCAAGAAAGGAAAGGTGATTCTGAGGCAGAAGCAGATGATGTCACAGTGAAGGACGGAACAGGAGAGATCTCGAGAGAAGAGGTGTGTAAAGCTCTAAAATCTCTTCAGAATGGTAAGGCTCCATGAGTTGATGGCATAACTGCTGAGATGTTGAAATATGGTGGTGTCTCTGTAACTGACTGGTTAATTGAAATTCGCCAGCTGTGCTGGAAGTTAGGAATGGTCCCTTGATATTCGAGGGATGCTATCATTGTTTCCTTGTATAAGGAAAACGCAGAGCTGCCAACTTTTCAAAATAAAAAACTGGGACATCAATGCACGTTCGGCGGCGTGCACATTTACAATTTATAAATAATAAAATTATATGTTATAAGTTTCTCTATTTTTTATTACAGTTAATTACTTAATACAAATAAAAAGGTATTTACAAAAAAAATTGTATTTAAGTATAAAATAAGATTAACAAACCTTGTTAACAAGTTTAATTTTTAGACACTATTTTTTTCCAGAGAGAGAACATTTTTCTCTTCACCATAAGAGGAGTGTTATCACACGATAAGGCAAGACAGTTCATCCACAGAATACCGCGTGATATTGAAATTCTTTGGACACACGTTTGGCAATATTTTCACCAGTTGAACTGGTTTCTAGGCATGGCAAAGAGAGCAGCGTGCATCTCACTTGCTTGCAATGATTATCAACTTACGTTACCACAATTGGATGAAGTTGATTGTCAGCATCATTACTGCCATCAACTGCGACAGAAAAATGGTCCACTTTTAATAGCACAGAGGACATTTTTTGAATGATATTTTGCCATTTCTTGAACAATATGCAAAGTTTTAGTTCTGCCACATGCATATCTTTTTACTGTCTTCTGGGGAGTTAGGAACATAGCTGACAACAATCGGGAAACACGATCAGCTGCCACTAGTGGTAGGTTGTGCTCCAACAAAAATCCTGTAAACAGAACTTCTGCATGAATGTTTGAAAATCATTCGGCACTGAAACAAAACGCTCCATGTTGCACTCACTTTTTGCGCCATCATGATTTTTTACATGCTTGTTAGCTCCAACATGTGAGACAATGTCTCCACGACCAGCGTGAGAAGCAGAGAAATCAGTGTTGCACAAAGTGCAATATGCATGAAACTCACCCTTACGCAATGGTTTTACAAAGTCAAATTCTTTGGAGTATTTCTTCAAAAATCTTTGGTCCCGACGTTTAGGCCCCATTCTGGGGCTGTGAACTGAAATAATAAGTAATAACTTGCAACACAACTTTTTTGGTTTTAAAGATCAAACAAAGTACAGAATCAGCATTCAACTTGAGCGTCAGCAAACAAATGGCTTTCCACTCCCACCAGTACTACAACTTTCCAAGCCTCTGAGTGTCTTGCTATCATCGCGGGGCAGTGGGCACATGACCTTGGCGCTCAAATGCTGTGGTTTAACAGAAGGACATTTGTTTCAATTTGTTACCGATTCCCACAGACAGCGTTGATGCTGGATAAAAATGATGGCCGATAACATTTATGAGAAGAAAAAAACAAAAAACAATTACATAATAAAAGAAAAAATCACAAAACCGGATTTTTTGTAGAAAAATCTGATTCCCGGAAAATTTTTCAAAATCAGACAGAATCCATGTAAGCCCGGACACTTGGCAGCTATAATTACTCGTATCATGGTATCAGCTTACTGAGTGTGCCAGGGAAAGTGTTTGGTAAGGTCATTATTGACAAGGTACGAGGTCTTACATCAGAGAAAGTGTGGAATGTCCAGAGTGGTTTTGTGTCTGGCAAAGGCTGTCTGCACTAACCAAATTTTTGCATTACACATGATGATTGAGAAGTATCTGGCTGTTGGTAAAAAAGTTTCTGCTGCCTTCATAGATTTAGAGAAAGCATATGACCGAGCAAATACGATACTTCTGTGGAAGGTATTGAATAAATATGGTATTACTGAGATCTACTTAATAGTGTAAAAGCTTGCAGTAGAGCTTGTGTATGAGTAAATAGTGTTTTATCAAAATGGTTTTCTATTGGTGTTGGAGCCAGACAAGGTTGTGTAATGTCACCATGGCTGTTAAATATATTTATAAGATGCATGCATGCACGATGCCAAGATGGACAATAGTTGGTTTATGTCTTGGTAATATCTGTGTGTGCAGATTGCTGTACATTGATGACACATTCCTGTTGGCAGACAGCAAAAGTGAGTTGCAGAGTATGTTGTCCCGGATGTATGAAGTTTTTATGAAATTCGAACAAATAAGGGAAAAACCAAAGTTATGGTTTTTAAGCGAGGAACTGTTAGTACTGAGTGCAAGATAGTCTAAATGGCACAGTAATTGCCCAGGTGAATGAGTTTGTGTATTTACAAAGCATGTTTGACAGAGAGAACAGATTAGATGGTGAAATTAGTAGGAGAGTGAATTCTTCATTGAAAGTCATAGTGGCTATAAGAAGTTTTCACAGGAATGATGGGTTTTCAAGAGAGTCCCGAATGGTTGTGTATGAAAGTGTAATTGTTCCTACTCTGATGTGTGGCAGTGAAACCTGGGTACTACAGAAGAAACATAGGAGTCGTTTGTGTGCTGGAGAGATGCATTACTTCAGGGGGTGGGGGAGACAGGTTCTGATCATGAGAAGAATGAATATGTGTTGCAGTTGTGTAATGTGCAGCAAAATGTTGTTAGCAAGCTGGAGACTAATATTCTTAAGTGGTTTGGCCATGTTGAAAGAATGAGTAATGAGATGCATATTAAGAAAAAAATTTCAGCCCAAGTGGTAGGAAAGAAATGCAGAGGAAGGCCAAGGAAGTCATGGGAGGATCAGATTCAGGAGAGTCTGCGTGAGAGAAAGATTATGAGTATGAAGTATAGAAGGTCTTGTGTACGTCGTGTAATGAATGCCAGTGAAGCCTGTGTTGCATGTAAAGATTGCTGCAAATGGAAAAGTTTGAAATGGCAACAGTAAGTAAATAATCAGCTAAAATTTTATCTGGTGCTTTGTATTTCTTTGTGAAGCTAACCTCTGAATCTCAGAGAACTGTTTAGTGATATGTATATGTACTAATTTCACCATATAATTTGTTCTCTCTGTCAATCATACTTTCTAAATATACAAACTCATTTACCTGGTCAACCTCTGTGCCATTTAGACTTATCTTGCATTCAGTACTAATAGTTCCTCTCTCAAAAACCATAACTTTGGTTTTTCCCTTATTTGTACTCAGTTTGTATTCCATACAATCTTCATTGATACGGGACAACATACCATGCAACTCACTTTTGCTCTCTGCCAACAGAACTATGTCATTCGCATACAGCAATTCGCACATACGGATATTACCAAAACATAAACCAAGTATTGTCCATCTTGGCATCATGCATGCATGCATCCATAAACATATGTAACAGCCAGGGTGACATTACACAACCTTGTCTGACTTCGGCACCAATAGAAAACCATTTCCATAGAACGCCATTCACTCATACACACGCTGTACTGCCAACATAAATGGCTTTCACACTACAGCTGAACCCTCATATAACGAGCTCGGATATAAGGAAGGTTCATATATAATGATGTCTTTGCAGTTCCCTGAATTTTCAATGCCATCATAATGTTATTTCAACTGGATATTACGAACAGAAGTTTTGTCCAAAATCATATATAACGAAGTTTTTGTTTTTTTCCCATTCAACATTTCTCCTGCGGGAGAGTAACCATTTTCTTTTTTTTTTCTTCTTCAGGATATCTTCAGACCTCTGACTCAGTGAAATGCCCGAAGACTAGCCAGGCAGTGTCGGAATCCCCCACTTTTCCTTAATCCTCCTTCACTGGAGGGACCCCCACTTCATCACCCCAAGAGCTTAGAGGGTAAATGACCTGTTTCCCAGCTTGAGAACAGGAGGAGGAATGCGACAAAGGATAAGGGGGTGGGTTTTGGGGAATCATGCCAGGGGTGTCGAATGTCAGCGTCTTCGTTTTGGGGCCGTATGTTAAATTGTTTGGATGGACCAGATAGGCAGATGTTTGTCTTAATCGCACTTCCGCAATTCTTAATCGCATGTGTTGGTTTAAAGCTTTGGAAGAAGCAATTTTTCTCACAAATTCGTTCGTTAGAACATAACAACACAAGCTGGCAAATCATGTCAGTTGTTAAACGAAAAACACTGAGTTTAAGTGAAAAAATTGAAGCAATCAATTTGGTGGAGAAAGGGAAAAAGAAGTGTGACGTAGCCAAAACATTTGACATTCCGGCAAATTCACTATCCACAATTTTAAAAAATAAGGATGATTTGAAGCAAAAGTCCTCGAAAGGTTCTTTTAGCCATGATAGAAAACGATTATGTGAAGGTCTTTATACAGACGTGGAAGCAGCGCTGTTAAAGTGGTTCCAAGAAGTGAGAAGCAAAAATATTGCAGTCTCTGGCCCTTTGCTGAAGGAAAAAGCATTAGATTTTGCCCGACTTCTAGGAAAACCTGATTTTCAGCCAAACAATGGTTGGCTTCAAAGATTTAAAAGAGCGTCATGGAACCATATTTAAGTCCATTTGTGGAGAGAGTGCTTCCGTGGATGATGAAACAACCCAAAAGTGGCTAGAATCAAGTGAAACTTTAATTTCGCAGTATAAAGCTTGCGATGTTTACAATGCTGATGAAACTGGTGTTTTTTTATCAGTTATTGCCACAAAAAACCTTAGCTTTCAAAGGTGAAAAATGTTCTGGTGAGAAAAACTCAAAATTCCGTTTAATTTTATTGCTGTGCGCAAATATGGATGGATCCGATAAAAGGGAACTTTTTGTAATATGTAAATAAAAAAATCCCAGATGCTTCAAGAAAAGTGAAAAATTACGAGTAAGTTACAGAGCTAATAAGAAAGCGTAGATGACATTGGAACTCTTTACAGAATGGTTGAAACAATTTGACAACGAAATGACGAAGAAAAACAGGAAAGTTCTGCTGCTCATCGATAATTGTGCAGCACATTCGTCTAACATAGTGTTAACGTCTACAAATGTACATCAATTTCCACCAAACACTACATCAAAACTTCAGCCCATGGATCAGGGTGTTATAAAAAACCTAAAACTTCATTACCGCAAAATTTTACTCAGAAAAATTCTTATTAACGTGGAAAAGAGGCAACCAACTGTCATCGATGTTCAAGTGGCATGTGATATGCTATCTAATGCTTGGACTACCGAAACTGATGTAACCATAAAAAATTGTTGGAAACCTGCTGGTTTTGGTATTTCAGTAGTAAATGAAGACACAGTGGTTACTACTAAAGACGAAACATGGAATCACCTGAGTGCAAAAGGGCTGATTTCATCGGATTTATCTTTTCCAGATTATCTGCTGGCTGACGATGACATCTCAACGGAATCTCAAAATACGGATCAGGACATCGCTGATGGCGTGTTGAACTCTCAGTATGATGCGTCCACTGATGAGGAGGAAGAATACGCAAAAGTTTTAAAAATATCAAATGCGGTGGCAATTGAAAGTCTTGATAATTTGTGTGCTTTTTTTGCGTCAAAAATCTGTTTTGTTCAGCATTGTTGGATCAAATAGAAAAACAGCTGTCTACAGCAATTGTTCAATCCCAAAAACAGGCAACTCTGGATAGTTACTTCCAGAAGTGTGAATGAAAAATTAAAGGTAAATGTTTCAATTATTGTACTGCTTTCTAATACATACATACTATAGTAGTATTACTGTATGTGCTTTTTTTACGTAACTTTTGCTCGTTTGCTGATACATTTAAGGCAAAATCGGATAAAACGAAGTTTGCTTATAACAAACTTTTTCTTAACTCCCTTCAACTTCCTTATAAACGGTTTCGACTGTATTAAGTAGATTCCCAGTAATAGCATATTTATTTGGTACTTGGTACCTTCCACAGAAGTATCCTACTTACTCTGTCATAAGCATTCTGTAAATGTGTGAAGGCAGCAAAACATTTCTTACAGACAGATACTTGTAACCAAAATGGCCTGATATTCTGTCTACAAAACAAGACACAAAACAGCCTGGAAGTCTATCACACATAATAGCCTGAGATTTTATGATGAAGTAAACAGAGCTCTTGGTTTGGTATTTTAAAATGCAATCTATTCGTAATGGCCATTGCACACTGATTTCCAAAAATAAGGCTTATCACACCACTCACATTAAAATGATGCCAGATTCAGGTTTAAACATATGCACAAAAGTTTATATTGACAAGCACTTTAATGCCCAGCTATGTGATATACAAATGTTAATCCAAGGCTTGCTATCAATCCTGATATTGAAACTAAATATATGATTCATGGTTCGTTATCAATGCTGGATGCTGCACATCTAATCGCTGTTCTCAGTCACTCTGGCATTTGAACATGCAACTGTGCTGACAATTGCTACTTGCATAAAAAGCCTGTCAACAAGACACTTTTGCAGTCCCAAAACACGATAAACATTAATTTGCCTACACACGGCATAACCTTGAACTTCCTAGATCACTGCAACCCCAGAAGTTTCATTCCGTTCTTACATACTTAGCCCTTGGTGTATGTTGAGTTGATGTATCCCAATGTTTGCATATAGTCTTCAGCATATGGTGATGTACACATATGTTCCCATATTTAGTCTTCAGTGTATGGGGATGTGCTCATATCTCAATTCCAGCAACAATGCATTCAAATGATGCCTGCTCACTGATGGTATAATGTTGCAGAAATGATAAGGCACATGCTACCCTTCGCACATGGTGATCAGTCAATAGTGTGAGTCACAGACACCTGGTGATATCTTAGCTCCTTAATGAATCAAGTGATAACTTCATGTTGCAGTTTACTTACTGTGATTTTTCTTCTGTTCTGAATCGTATTTCCCATTTGTGCCCATTGCTGTTGGTTTCATTGTTCATTTGCTATCATCTGTACTGACTCTGCCCATCTGAAACTGTGAACAGCACTTAGCTACAACTCTGCAAACTTGCTAAGATGTTCCTCATACATGCTACCAACTGATGAATTTCTCCAGTGCTGAATTTCCTAGAATTTAGAACCTCAAAAACTGAGACCTCATGATTAAAACCACTGTTCAAGTGGCACCACCATGTAGAACTTTTGTTCTCTGTGCCCATGTGTAGTGCTAGGACATTCTTTTAATGCATCATTGAAAGCTGCAATTTTGATTCTCCACAAATCATTCCAATGATATGCATCTCTCTCTCTCTCTCTCTCTCTCTCTCTCTCTCTCTCTCTCTCTCTCTCTGTGTGTGTGTTCTTATATCTAATAAAATATTATTCTGGTTCTGACAATCATATGAAAGAACAGGATGATAGAGAGCTCCCAACAACCTGAACATTTCCTCAGCAAACTTTGTTTAAAAAGGACTGATGGTACAATTTGAAAGCTCGCATATGTAACTTTTTATTTTATTTAACTTCATCATGAATTTCGTTTTTTATTCAAAGACCTGAAACATAGCATCCCTTATGAACCTACTTTTTTGGACTGATTCTTGTGCATTTAAATGTTGAATTTAAATTTTTTTATAAATTTTAGCACTTCAAGTTAAAAAAAAAAAAAAAAAAAAGGATACTCACCAAATTCTATCAGACACAGTTGTAAAGATTGCTGTAAGTTCTTCAATAACTTTTTCCAGAGTGACAAATTTATCAGAACTATCATCACTGAAAAATAAATAATCCATACAAATTAAAGCATTTAATAGATATACAGTAAAGCATCGATTATATGTAACATTTTCCCAGGGACCAAAACAAAAAAACGTATAACTGTGAAAACATAAAGACAAAACTTCAAATTTTAACAATATTACTATAGGAAATATGAACCTTTACATTTTAAGAATACAGCATTTAAAATAGAAAGCAAATGTTTGATGTACTTGCGGATAATGGATCATTATTTCTTAATTTAATCAACTTTCAATTTCATACAAACATTTTCTAGAATAGATCTGTTGTATCTTACTTTTATAGATACATTGTCTAACTCAGGTTAACAGCAGGCCTGTGGGCATTATTCAATTACAGTTTTAAAATACTGTCAGTTGTGCCCAAGATGCATTTTCTCAAAATGTTCATTGTATCATAGTGAGAGCATTTTGAGTACTCTTGTTTACACATAGATAATGAGAAATGTTTTCATCACATAATAGGCAGCAAGAACTTGGGTAATGTTTAGCATTGGCAGAGTGGTAACACAGTCTTCACGAACTCTGCTGTTCTCACCATCTTTCATTGCAATCAGCTCGTCAATTGTCGAAAGTGATGATATTACAAGTTTGGAATCACAGCAGACATAATCCTCAAACGTTCTTTTCAATATATGTGCCATGATAAAATCGACTGATATCACTGGCTTCAACATTTTCAGTTGCAGGGACCTTCATTTGAATGGTCAAACAGTTTATCTTCTGCAGTAAAACCCTTCTGCCCAGTCATGACTACAAAGTTCACAGTCAATCAATCACACTAAGCTGTTCTCTGAGATTCAGAGGTTAGCTCCACAAAGAAAGAAAATCTGCCAGATAAATGTTTAACTGATTAATTAATTACTGTTGCCATATGAAACGTCTACATTTACAGCGATCTTGGCATACAGTTCAAGCTTCAATGGCACCCATCACACAACGTACACAAGGCCTTCTTTACTTCATACTCTATCTTTTTTTCATGCAGGCACACCTGAATCTGGTCTTCCAATGATTTCATTGGCCTTCCTCTAACTTTCTTTCCTGCCACTTGGGCTGAAAAAGTTTTTCTTAGTAAGCATCTCATCACTCATTCTTTCAACATGGCCAAACCAACTAAGAATATTAGTTTCCACCTCACTGACAACATTTTGCCTCACAGTACACATCTGCAACACATCTTCATTCCTCACTTGACAAGAGAGTGTCTTGCCACAAATCCCAGGTAAGTAACACATCTTTCCAGCACCAAAACATCTATGTCTCTTCTGCAATACCCAGGTTTCACTGCCATACATCACAGTAAGAGCAATTATACTCTCATACACAGCCATGCGAAACTATCTTGAGAACCCACCATTCCTGTGAAAACCACCCAAAGCCACTATGACTTCCAATGAAGAATTCACTAGCTTACTAATTTCACCAGCTAGTTTGTTCTCTGTCAAACATGCTTCCTAAATATACAAACTCATTCACCTGTTCAATCTCTGTGCCATTTAGACTTATCAGCCTTCCTATGAATCAGAGGCACACTTCCTTGATTTTGGTACAATCTCCACATAAAACTTAACTGAAATGCATTCAATACTAACAGTTCTTTGCTCAAAAACTATAACTTTGTTTTTTTCCTTAATTACACTCAGTTTGAATTTCATGCAAACTTCACACATCTGGGACAACATACGCTGCGACTCACTTTTGCTCTCTGCCAACCAGACTATGTCATAAGCAAGCTGCAATCTGCACACACAGATATTACCAAGACATAAATCAATATTGTCCATCTTCGCATCAAGCATGCACACATCTATAAATATACACTATCTACCAACAAGTAATTGGACACCCCTGCAATCGACGATATCTGCGATCCGTCGCCGTCAAATATCGTGTGGGAAACAACAATGCAACCAGTCACATGCAAGATGCCACGGAGTTTGGAGCTCTCTGATTTCAAAGAAAGGTGTAATCGTAGGGTATCACAGAAATGGCCAATCCATATGTGACATATCCAGCAAGTTGAAGTACCCAAAATCGAGAGTGGCCTACGTGATTGGCAAGTGTAAGATGAGAGGTGACTGTAGGAATGTGCCCCGACCCAGCAGACCACAAAACTGGGAGTTAGAGACCGACGGGTGCTGGCCAGAGAAATTCGGAAGAACCGCACCAAATCGATGGGCCTAATCCACGAGGAGTTTCAACAGGCATCCAGGAGTGTTCTTTCGATTAATACCATCCGTAAGGAAGCCCATCTGCTTGGTTATCATGGACGTGCTGCCGCCCACAAGCCTTTGATCACCAAATCCAATAGCGCTGCTCGGCTAATGTGGTGCAAAGAACGTCGACAGTGGACTGTTGAACAGTGGAAACAGGTTCTCTGGAGCGACGAATCAAGATTCACCCTCTACTGTTCGGATGGCAGGGTCTGGGTTTGGCGTCTGCCTGGAGAACGCCTCCTGCCGGAATGTATTGTGCCAACTGTGAAGTTCGGCGGCGATGAAATTATGCTATGGGGGGTGTTTCTCCTGGTATGGCACGGGACCCTTGGTTGCAATTCCTGGTAGACTCAAAGCCGAGACCTACTGCACCATTTTGGATGACCATGCGCTTCCTACATTGTGGCAGTTTTACGGGGTGGACCCCATGTTACTTTCAGGATGACAATGCGACCTGTCATGTTGCGAGGTCCACCATGGATTGGTATGGTGACAATGGGGTTAATCAAATGGACTGGCCTGCGCAGAGCCCAGACCTTAACCCTATCGAGCACCTCTGGGACGAGTTGGAGCGTCGACTTAAGGGGTGCTCCCACTGTCCGAAATCGGTGAAGGAACTGACCTGTCTTCTCCAAGCCGAGCGGAAGAAAATACCGTTAGCCGTCGTACAATGCCTGGTTGAGAGTATGCCCCAGAGGATCGCAGCTGTAAGCGCAGCTCGTGGAGGCTCCACCAACTATTGAAGGTGAATAAACTTCGTTTTCCTTTGCTATCACAGGTGTCCAATCATGTGTTGGTAGATAGTGTATTAAACAGTCATGGTGACATTACACAACCTTGCCCAACTCCTACACCAATAAAATCCCATTTTGATACAACACCATTCACTCATACATAAGCTTTACTGTCAGCATACATGGCTTTTACAGTATTAAGTAGATGCCCAGTAATATAATATTTATGCAATACCATCCACAGAAGTATCTTATTTACTCAGTCATAAGCTTCCTCTAAATGTATGAAGGCAGCAAAAACTTTTACTAGCAGACAGATGCTTTTTGATCATAATGCAGAATGCAAAAATTTAGTTAGTGCAGCCCTTCCAAGCATAAAACCACTCTTAACATACCAACTTTCTCTAATGTAAGACCTCATTCTTACCTTATAAATAATGACCTTTCCAAAAACTTTCCCTTGCACACTCAGCAAGCTAATGACACGATAGTTCATGCAATGTCTAATCGCCTTTTTCCTTATACAGGGTGTTACACGACTACATTGCCTCGGTAAATTGATTATTACAGAAAATCTATTTATTGTAGGAAGATTAAACCTGAATTAATAGGAAAGCGAATGCCACCAGGCGCTGTGATGTTGCATTCTCCAAATGGATGACGTAATGTCAGGTGCTGAGCCAACTCCATGCACACATTGGCACTGCCACTTATCAGTTGAGATAATGCTAATGATAGAGCAACACGTTTTTCTCTTGCACTCCTATTTGGAGACAGGACTGTTTAAGTCGTGTCGTAAAGCATTTCAAGAAAAGTATGGCAAAATTGCACCTGCGTAACAGGCAATACATAAAATGGTGAAAAAGTTGGAAACATGGGTACATTGATGGCGATTTGTACAGGAGGTGGACCAAAACTGTCAGTGGATACGGTGGGGGAACTGCAGGCCCAGTTGGAGCAGTCCCCAACGAAATCTCTAAGGCATTTATCACGGGAGATGGGAATTTCAATGTCATCATGTCACTGAGTGGCAAAGCAAACAAAAATGCATCCCTATAGCAACACTGTGCTGCAGGACTTGAGTCTGATTTGGAAAAAAGGCGTCATTACTGCCAATGGTTTAAAGGTTTAACTGAAGGTAATGAGGACATTTTGGACTTAACATGGTTTTCCGACAAGGCCTGGTTTCACCTTTGGGCTATGTAAATTCTCATAATAAGTGCATCTGGACTGCACAGCATCTGCATGCCATCCACGAGCAGCCCCTTCACCCACAGAAAATTGGAGTATGGTGTGAGTTGTTTCGTACATGCATAGTCGGTACAATTTTCTTTGATAGAAATGTGAACAGCTATGTGTACGTGGAAATTTCAGAGGAGTTCGTCAACTTGTTGGATGACAGTGAGCTGTTTCTTGGTTATTTACAACAAGATGGGGCAACCGGTCACATTTCTGAAAAATCCATTCAGTTCAGCAGCTTCTTCTTCGAGAACAGAATAATTTCTAAAGGACTCTTGCTGCCTCGCTCCCTGGATCTTACACCCCCGGACTATTTCCTTTGGGGAATGCTGAAGGACAGGGTGTACAGAAACAGTCCATACATGTTGAACGAATTAAAGGGCAACATCACCACTGAAACTGCCCTCATTGCACCTGTAATGCTTGCATCAACCTTTGCCAGTATGGAAAGATGTGTCACTGTGTGTTTGCAACAGAAAGGCAGCCGCTTCTAGCATTTGCTGTAATGACATTTATTCATGTACAGTTTAATCTACCTACAACAAATAGCATTTGTGTAGTTAATTTACTGTGTCAACCTAGTAGTGAGACACGCTGTACAAGGGAACAATGATAGCATACCGCCAATCCTGAGGGACCACTCCTAACTACCAGCACAACTGGCAAATTTCAGTTAACCAGACAATTCAGGGTGTCCACAGAATTATCAAACCTGATTTCCCTGACCAAATATATAAGAAATCCCTGACCTTACACAAATAGGTTTATTTGAGTTTTTCAATATATGTGCCATGATAATAAATAAAATTGAATTGGATAATTGAGAAACTTATATTATTTAAAAGTGTTTCCGTTTGACGTATAAAGTTTCCCAAATAACTGATTAATCTAATTTTATTTTTAATAAATCGGAGTCCACCTTTCCCATAGCCGTCCAACTCACACCTTTTTAATTTTAAGTTTACTCTTTTTTTCATGGTTTTACATTTATTGAAGAAACACTCCCATACACAATATTCAGAACAGTTACTATAAAAATATTACAGTAGGAACACAGTCACTGTTTTTATATTATACACCACTTTTCTTCTTTTCCCAATCTGAAATCTTCGCCTGCAATGCTGCTTCTTCCAACTTTAGTTCCTTCCGTACTCTTTGTTTTTTTCTTTCAATTCCTTTATTTCATGATCAATTTTTCTTTTTTCTTCATTTTGAAGAACACTTTTTTCTCAAGATAATCCTGATATCTTCGTCTGGAGGCTTTTGCAGAAAGAAGAAGCCTTCTATTGATGGCAATGTGTTCTAATCCTCCCACATTTTTAATGGCATCAAAAACTGTTCTCTGACAAATCAGGGATTCTTCCAGGAGATTTTCCACAAGAGATTTATTGACAAAAAATCCACCTTCCACTGAAGCATTTCCATGAGATATAATGAGACAAATTTTTATTACAACCCAAAGTTTACCAAATTGTTCTTGGTTGTCAAGTAGAGCCCTGTAAAATTTGTCTAATCCAATGGAATCATCATGACTGTCTAAAAATTAATCAAACTGAGACTTTAAAGCAGATGGAGCTTCTACACACAATAAAGCATTTTTCTGTTTATTAGCTATTTCAGCACAGTCATCTGAAATCCTGTTTGCACTAAGTAAAACTTGTAGCACAATTTCCACTCTCTTCTTGCCTAGACTCGGCTGCTGCACTATAATATTTGGGTCCAAACAAGTTATCCCACGGACAAACTTAAATTTTAGTGAGCTTTTCTCACAAAGTTTTTCTATCATACTGGTCACAAGTTTCCTAAATTCAAGCTTAAACTCTAATTTCTCCCTTTCTGAGCACTTCACTTCTTTTAATAGCTTTTTAGCACTAAATCCAATATAAACTTTCTCAATTGAGAGAAGATTTTCACTTTTTGATACATCTAAAGTTAACAGTCTTGAGACACTATCAGCTTCACTTAATTTGTCAGGCTTCAAAGCTTCGTGCCATCAAATTTTTCATCAGATACAGCAAATCAGCGTGTAAGAAAGGAATTGAAGGCTTTGGGCTCTGGAACCTCCTCAAAAAAGATTCACACTCTGAAGCTATAGTCCTAAATGCAGCAATTTGCATTTCAACAGTAGACTTTCCATGAATTCTCAAGAACATGTGCTGTTTGCTCGAAACTGATGATTCTTGAACATATTTCTTGATATGATCATAGACAAGCAATGCCGTAGTCAAACAATTAGCGTTTTCCAACCACCTTACAGTGCAAAATTTCAAAGGAAAATCTTTACATCCAGTAATCATAGTATAATTTGCACGGCGAACAGGACTATCTTTTAAAAGGTAGTACAAGTTACGCAGAAAGTGATGTATATCCCATTTCACTGCTTCAAGTCCAGTTTTCATAGCTCCATTGACCACGTGAAGACCACATACTCCAATGTCAACTAATAATTTACCATCTGGATTTTCAGTTCTAAGTTTATCTTTCAGCTTTTGAAGAAAGCTGAGATTAACATTAGGTCCATCCATTGACACTTGTAGCATGTTATCCAAGGGAAGAGGTGCACCTTTAATGAATTTCTCTAAAAGGTCATTAGCTGTTGCCCATCCTAAAAACACACTACTTAAGTATCTAGTGGAAACTTTTTGCAGACTGACGTCCCAATAACGAAAAAACTGATCCATTTGCCCACACTGAGCAATTTTGTTTAGTGATTCATCAAAACAAATTACAAAGTCAGTTCACTGCTTCAGATCATCCATTAAACACTCTTTGAAATGTGGTGCCAATCTATGGTTTATCACATAAGATGCTTTGCTTTTGCATAAAGTAAATTTTGAAGCTATCGCACTGTCGGGAAACATTAACTGAAATGTTTTGTTAATCTGTGTACAAGAGTTCAGAGACATTCGCTTGGACAACACTTCCATGGCCCATATTATTTCCGAATTTGCTACATCATCTTTCACTACATAAGCATTAAGGTCACTGGGCTTCACATCATCTTTCACAACATAAGTATTTGAATCATTAGACTTAATATTTTCTAGAAGTACTGATTTCACATTTCCTGAGCTTGTTGATGGCAAGAGTTCGTTATTACAAAGAGAGTTCTTTTTCACAGAGGAAATGAAAGAAGCAAGACTGGGCCAAGACATTTTAGCACGGATGTTTTTCCAACGATTAGGGCCATTTCCGTGGCTGGAGACTGCCTGACGCCCCACGTTGTTAAGCTTGAAAATTTTAGAGCACACTTTACAAAATGCCGATTCATTGTCGCCATTCACAGCAGCTATCCAACCAGAAAACTCAGGATTTAATTGATCGTCCAACCATTGTTCATTAAACACACAACGCTTTGACATTGCTGCAGTCTTAATTGCCTTTCAACAAG
Organism: Macrothele yani; assembly: GCA_039090855.1. Classification (NCBI taxonomy): domain Eukaryota; kingdom Metazoa; phylum Arthropoda; class Arachnida; order Araneae; family Macrothelidae; genus Macrothele; species Macrothele yani. The sequence goes on from CM077024.1 coordinate 45,251,102, forward strand.
GTATAACTTATATCACAAATTTTCTTCTACTCCTTTGACCTAAAACAAAAAGAGAAATGTTAACAAGTAATGTAGCACAACTTAAATAATAGGAAGGAAATACAAGGTTACATTAGTAAGAAGGGAAGTTAGTGACTGTCTGCAACACCAAGTGCAAATGTGTTGGGCGATGAGGGCATCACTCCCCGACGTCGGGTTAAAACTAGTTGTAGTCAAACTGTGATTGAAATTTCCCTGACTTTTTAGCATGTCTTTTGTAAAAAAAAAGATTGTGCTTCTGTTATCCATTTGTCCGTCCGTCTGTACCCACGGTATCTCTGCAACTATTAGTCCGATTTGAAACATTCTTTTTGTATTCGGAAGCTTGAAATATGCGAATAATGATCTTTCATTTTGTTTGTTTTTACGATGTACAATTTTGCCGCTATGGGGCGTAAATGCAGATGATGTCGAATTCAAAATTACGCTTTAATCCACATATTTGCTTCTAAACATCCGATTGAAACATTTTTTTTATCTTTTGATTACATTTATGTCGAAGAGTATTTTAGATATAGTTTCCTTTTCAAACTACGCACAGATTTTCCGCTAGGGGGCATAAAAGTAAATTACATTTTTTCCGATAACTCTTCTCCTAAAACTCTGATTTGAAAAATCTTTTTTCAGCGGATACATCTCCTAATGGAAAATATTTTGCCTATAATTTCGAATTTTTAGTAAAGAATACTTTGGCCACCAGGGGCGTAAGAGTTAATTTTTGCTTCTGATGTATTTGCCATGAAATATGAGCTTCTGAAATATCGATTGAAAAAATTCTTTCGTGGACTGATGCCACTCACATTGATAAACCTTTTCAGAATATTTTCTTCCTAAAATATCCCACAGTTTCTCCGCCAGGGGCGTAGATGTATATCTTATTTTTGTCAATATCTCTACTTCTAGGAGTCCGATTTGAAAAATTCCTTCTTTGTTGAATAGTGTTTTCCGTGTGACATGTTTTCAATATAATTTCAAAATTTTCAAGTAATTCATAGACTTCCCGCTAGGGGGCGTAAAGGTAAATTGTGTTTTGCCCTATATCTCTCTGCTTCTAAATCTCCAATTTGAAAAATTCTTTCTGCACCGGATACAGCTCCATATGGGAAATCGTTTGCACATAATTTCAAATTTTTGTAAAAAAAAATGGTTTGGCCACCAGGGGGCGTAAATCTTAATTTCTGCTTCTGATGTATTTGCAGCAAAATATGAGCTTCTAAATTCTAGATTAAAAAAAAACGTTGTTTGTTGACCGATGCTACTCATGCCGACAAACCTTTTAGGAACACTTTCTTCTTGAAGTAATGCATGGTTTCTATGCCAGGGCGTAGATGTATATCTTATTTTTGTCAATATCTCTACTTCTAAAAGTCCAATTTGAAAAATTCCTTCATTGTTGGATAGTGTTTCTGATGCGAAATATTTTCCCTATAAATTCAAAACTTTCACGCAAATCATTTAAGACTTTCCGCTAGGGCGCATAAAGGTAAATTGCGTTTTTTGCTCCTAAAACTCCGGTTTGAAAAATTATTCCTGTATCGCATACAAGACCTGATGGAAAATATTTTTCACAAAATTTCTAATGTTTTGTAAAGAATGGTTTGGCCACCAGGGGGTCATAAGTGTTAATTCCTGTTTCTGATGTATTTGTAGCAAAATCTAGGCTCCTGAAAACTCGACTAAATTTTTTTTTCTTGGACCGATACCAATCATATGGATAAACCTTTTGAGAATTCTTTCTTCCTAAAATAATGCATGGTTTTCCCACCAGGGGACGTAAGGTCACATCTTATTTTTGTCAATAACTCTGTTTCTAAGAGTTTGTAGGCTCAAGATTCCGTTTACACCAATATCCGAGGGATTAAAGACCCAATTGAAAAACTTCTTTCTTCCGTCAGATACTATTGTTTTCTATACCGGTTCCATTGACTTTGAATAGCTTTGATAAATTTAATTTGCGTCAGAACAGATTCAAAAGACTTGCTTATTACACTCGATAATTTGGTGTCAGCTTTCTTGTTTTTAAATATCACCGATTTTCCCTGACTTTTACCAACATTTCAGGCATTTCCCTGACCAATTTTCCTTTCCCTGACTTTCCAGAATGTGGACACCCTGCAATTATAAAGTCACCGTCATTTTTTAATGAAGTTCACATCTTTCAAAATGCCAATTTTCATTTTTACCAATTCACCCAGTTAAAAGTATTCCACAATAGATCTCTATCCTCCTCATCCTATGGCAATGATTAATGGAAAAGAAGAAAGGAAAATTTAGAGTTAAAAAAAAAAAAGATAAATGGTTCCCATTGCTCTCCAAGGGCTCAAAAATGAAAACACATAAATGAAACTTAGCAATCTGGCAAATAACACATAACTTAAATAAATTAACTTTAGTGCATTTTGGAGACTACAGGAATTCAATGTATAAATGATAAAAACATAATCAGTGCCCTGCTGTATTTTTTGAAACTATTCCTTTATGCACATTATGACTGCAAGAGAAACAAGACAAAATTGCCCCAGTAACTATGAAATCACATTTCTGACTAAGTTTTAATATAATTTAGCAATAATATCAACTTGCTAAGTAAACAAACTTATGACACAACACTGATTTTAAATTGGATCCAGCCTACTTTTTTTTTGTAAAAAGACAACTGAGCATACCATACCATACATACTGTACTGTGCCATGCCATGTCATAGTTCATTTTATTGTCACATTTGCTTGTTCATTTATTACCAATGCATGGTTAATCTGGTACAGATACATAAATATTTTTATCCCTTTATGAATCTGTAGATTAACTTAATTAAACATGACTAGGTGTTGGCCTTGTGAATACAAAAATAAACAGTTACACAAAACCATACTTTTCTTCAAAACACACAGAATTTTAAATCTGCTTGCTTTAATAGATATCTGTCCTCAATGGTTGAAACATTTAAAGGTAGACAACACAGTGTGGAAGAGAACTACACCAAGCTAAACTACTTATAATAACACTGCTGAATATATAGTCATTTGCAAAAATAACATTTTTTTCAATTTTTGTAGGTATATTTTAACATATAATTATCTGGAATGTGTACTTCAAAAACATACACAATACAGCATGCTGAAAAGCTGAAAACAACAGATTCACAGTATTCACTGGATATTTCCTTACACCAAACATACTTGAAGTTTTCAATCAAAGCTTTCACATCTAATTACTTTTTTTTTTTTTTTTTTTTTTTTTCCTTATCTTTTTTCAAAACAATCCAGATTCTCCATGGAATACAAGTCTGGATAATTACCAGGCCAGGGTGTTATTCGGATGACCAGAACATTGTGAATCCCACAGACAACATTGCTTATGACGTAGTTGACAAAGCATCTGCATTCGTCATTTGTGTCTGCCTTCGTCATTTGCGTCTGCATTTGTCATTTGCGTCTGCATTTGTCATTTACGTCTGCATTTTGAGTTAAGATAGTGCACTGGAAATTTTTTCAGGTTGTGTACTGAAGTTGTCAAAGACAAACATGCAATACATGGTGTGAGAACGAAGGTTTAATCACTGTGACAAGGAAATGTTCAGAAGGGCACAACACGAAATTGTATTCCAAAGAGCATGGACTTGGAATGTTCAGATGTTCAAAGTATCATATAGATGGCTGTTGTGGAGAATCTGCCTCTAGGACAAGAGGAACCTAGTTTGCTAAACCAGTATTGTTAACTCAGAAGGCATTATTAATAACATACAGCTTTGTTTGTAATTTAGACTACGGTTCGGCTGTAAGAGAAACATCCATTCTCAATGGCTTGAAAACCTCCTTGGAAACAATAAGTGACTGGTATAACTACTATGGAGAAGTAATAAGTTCGTATATGTTGTGATTTGTGGAAAAGAAAGTAGGGAAAACAGTTAAGATTGATGAGATAAAATTTGGAAATGGAACATTTGTTCTCCGGGTATATCTTTAATCAGAATTCTTCTGTATCTCTTTCAATCAATCCAAGGATCCAGGTTCTCTCCACACACCTTCCATAGTTTTTACTCTTTCCAAATTTTATCTCATCCTTCTTAACTGTTTTCCCTACTTTCTTTTCCTAATCTTATCCCGATCATAAAAAAAGTATGTAGCAAAGGGTACAACAATAATAAAGGATGGCCTATGCCCATTTGTCTTAAGATGGATATTTTATTCATGAAACTGTGAATCACTCTGAAAATTTTGTTGACCCAGATTCAGGTGCTCATACTCAAAACACTGAGTTCCACTGGGTGAATTAAAACACTCCATGACTAATTGAGGTGTTCTGAAAGAAGCACTGGCTGACCAATTTCTGGAATATCTGTTTAGAAGGAATTGCAAAATGAATAAGACTGAAGTTTTCCAAGAATTGTTAATGATCATCAAAAACGTTGACTAGAATACATAAAAACTGGTTTCCAGTTTTATGTATTCTAGCAAATTCTAATCTCAGCTTTTCATAATGAGAGTCAGACATCAGGTGCATGTTTTTTTAAGATTTTAATCCAAATTTTTTGCTCAAATGTCTTGAAACAGTGCATGCGCGCACGCACGCACACACACACACAGTTTCAAGAAATGCCTCGATGTTCTTCTAGCAGGAACCCCTTAGGATGTGCACGACAATTCATCCTTTGGCATGGTCATCTCAAGGCAATGCTTTTCTTGAACACCACACTCTTTTTCCAATCGCTAAATATCCCTTATCTTTAAATTTCATTATAGATAGCAGTCTTGCTGATGTGCAACTTTGTGCTTATTTCATGTTCAGAGTATCCTTCATGGTGTAAAGTAGCTGTTTGTGTCTTCTGGACTATGCTCATAGTAGCTGTTTGGGTCCTCTGGACTATGCTTTTTGCCCATAATGCAAAATAGAGAAAATGCAAATCCCAACCTTGCTGCATGGAAACCACTGGCCAACTGAACTTCAAATACTAAACTAACTCAATAAATCTTTGTTGTAGATGTATGATGCCTCCTGATGAAATGGCAGAAAAATGATTGGTGGTTTTAAATGTTTGCAAATGGATGCAACAGTCTTTTAACAAAAATATTTCTTAAACTGTTTGATTCCATGGCTATCAAAATCTGATTTAAGTATTTCAAGGTTATTATTGGTGGTTTTAAATGTTTGCAAATGGATGCAACAGTCTTTTAACAAAAATATTTCTTAAACTGTTTGATTCCATGGCTATCAAAATCTGATTTAAGTATTTCAAGGTTATTAGCCTAAAAACAATTGATAACAATTTATATTTATGTTGATAACAGTACATAGGTATTTATTATCTTATGTATAGGAATGTTTTTAGTAATTTCTAAATGAACACATTTACTTCACTAGCATATAAAGACAAACAAAATGAAGAATGCTGAGCTGAAATCTGTTTTGAATGTAAAGCTTCATGAGCATTGTACAGAGATAGAAATTATTTGCAAAAAAAAAATGTAGTTGCTCTTTCCACAAAATTATGATGATCTAATGAAATATGCCATAATATCCATAATGGTACAAATGAACTGTTTTGCAACAAAACTGTTTTTTCCAAAACATGAATACAAAAAAATTATATTTACCCATTTTCTATAATGGGTTGTATACAGCATGAAGCAATGATGCTCCTGAACATCTGAACAGTGAATACCTTTGCAAAGGTGATCTGGCACTTCAAATCCCTCAAAAGTCTGAAAATATTTGAAAAAAATTAAATGGTTCACTCAAAACAAGATCACCATGCACATTGAAACATGCTACATAGCATTTGCACTTCATGTAAATTTGAAACAACGATGAACCAAAAATATTAATGAAGCTTATGTGCAAAATTTGAAATATAATGCAACCACCTACCTCCACCACAATTTCAGAAACTAAACTGTGTTAATCTCAGTGCTACACAGTAACACACTTCACTGTAGCTGGTATGCAGAAATGCCCACTATCAGTGCATGCCACGTGAACCAATGTGGATGTACTGCACCAGAACTTCTTATTACTGTTATACTGTATGTTATTTTAACATATAATTAAACAAATTTTATGATATACATCCTTCATTTTTAATACTGATGATAATCCTAAGGACTCCTGGGATAATAATAAATTACATGTGGGCAAGTGTGTATGTGTGAGAGAGAGAGAGAGCTGGGACGGGCACACCTTTAATGATATGCCTGTTAACATTTTGTGAAATATTTTGAAAGGGTACATTATTTTCATATTCATCTGCTGGTATGATATTTATTGTTTGCTTTAACTTTTTATTTTTGATGCATGACTTTGATGCATTTTTGCCAGGAGACTAAGGGTTCACACGCACGACGCACAAGCAATTCCTAGAAGTTCCACCCTCCAGCAAAGAATGCATTCCTAACCCCAGTCAACAGAAGCCCATCACAATTCGTGAATACATCATTCCACTTATTTTACTCCCACGGCTGACGTTTTACTCCATAGTGATGTCATAGCCAAGATAACTGTGTTCAACGCAAGTTCAGCATTATTTGATCAGCTTGGTGTTTTTATCAGAACTACACAGAAATATCCTATACAACTTTTTAGCACAAACAATTATTTTACATATACTCTTTCATACAAATACTTAAAAATAAAAAAGATTTTTTTCAAGTACTATTTATGGAGTCAAGTTTTTTCAAGTACTTGAATATGAACTATTTTTCAAGGAGCATACGAACCACAGAGAGAGAGAGAGAGAGAGAGAGAGAGAGAGAGAGAGAGAGAGAGAGAGAGAGAGAGAGAGAGAGAGAGAGAGAGAGAGAGAGAGATATGTATGTATGTATGTAAGGTCAGGTGATGCGTAACATCACAGCCTCTCCTTGACAAATGTCAACCCCGCCTTCTCGTGGTGCATCCTGTTCCCACTAAAGGGGCTCTGACGACCGCAAATAGCGGTATAACTATACCATCGGGATCAGAGGAAATGCTATCCCACACTCACCAACCCGCTTGGCCAGCGTGGTGAGTTATGGCCAAACACCTCCAAAATGACTCTACAACTTAAATCTTGGCCCTCAGTCTCCGGCAGCTGGAATGTACCTGGCCAAGGCAGCGGCCAGTGCGACATGAAGGCAGAGGGTGCTAAGAATCCCCGGAGGACCGGACTAGGCTGCCATTTGATGCTGACCTTGGCTACCTACAACGGACGCTCCCTATCTTCTGATTCAAGGCTTCTTGAATTGGAAGAGGAACTACAAAGGATCAAGTGGGACATCGTCGGGCTGAGTGAGGTAAGGAGAAAAGGAGAAGATCTCATTGAACTGAAAAGTGGACATCTCTTCTATTATCGTGGGACAGATACTGGCAGAACTAGTGGTGTTGGATTTATAATAAACAAGAAACTGAAGGATAAAGTGGTAGAAGTTGAAAGTTCCTCGGACAGAGCTGCACGACTCGTTATCCAACTATCGAGAAGATACCAGGCTCAGATTATTCAAACTTATGCACCCACCACAAGTCATCCTGAAGAAGAAATTGAAGAATTTTATGAGGAAATTCGTCATCTAAATAATAAAGGTAAGCAGCACTTGAAGATAATTATGGGAGATTTCAATGCAAAAATAGGGCAACTGCAACAGAATGAAACTTCAGTAGGTAAATTCGGTCACGGCAACAGAAACCAGCGTGGAAATACTCTCGTTGAGTTTGCAGAGGCAGAAGGATTTTTCATCTTGAATTCCTTTTTCAAGAAAAAGCCACACAGGAAATGGACATGGAGACATCCAATTGGGACGACAAGTGAAATTGATTTTATTATGTGTAACAAAAAATTCGTCATCGAAGACTGCAGTGTGCTAAACAAGTTCAACACAGGTAGTGACCATAGATTGGTGAGATGTAAGATGCACCTCAACACTAAACTGGAACGTGGCAAGCTCATAAGACAAACAAAATGTATTGACATAACCAACCTTAAAAAACACCATAATACTTTCAAGTTGGAACTGAAGAACAGATTCTCTGCTTTAGAAGGCCTAACATCGGAAGAAGTGGATATTTCGGAAGTTAACAGAAAAGTAACCAAAGCTCTTATGGAAACAGCAACAAAATTAGCTGGGTCTAAGAACAAGTTGCATGTAAACAAATTATCAGGAAAAACCAAAATGTTGATGCAAAAAAGAAGAGAGATGAGGACAACTAAAGAAGATGTGACTTCCAAAGTGGAATATATAGAGCTATGCAAGACAGCACGAAAAAGTATCACTGAAGACGTAAGGAAATTCAACTGTGAGCTAGTGAGGAAAGCAATTGAAAACAACCAAAGCCTAAAGATAGCAAAGGGACATCTCAGTAAGGGAAGAAAACAGATTATGGCTCTGAGAAAAGAAGATGGTTCTATAACAAGAAATAGAGGCGAAATTTTGACAAGAGTGAAAGATTTCTACTCCAAATTATATGAAAGGGATGATACATGTACTCCAGACATCATGAAAGGTACCAGAGTTCTTCCAGTCCTTCCCAGCAGAAGTTGCACATGCAATCAAGAACATGAAGCGGGGGAAAGCTCCAGGAGAAGATGGAATTACTCTAGACATCATACAAGAAGCAAGTGGAGAAATTGAAACAGTACTCGCCCAAATTTTCACTCGATGCCTTAATGAAGGGAAGATTCCTGAGGATTGGAACAATGCTACAATGATCCTGCTACATAAAAAGGTGACATTGAGGATCTCAGGAACTACAGACCTATCAGCCTCCTATCAGTGGTTTATAAAATCTTCACTAAAGTTCTTTCACACCGCTTGAAGGTTACACTGGACATGGCTCAACCGAGAGAACAAGCTGGATTCAGGAGTGGCTACAGCACAATAGATCATATCCACGTACTGAGAGAACTAATTGAAAGAGCGAGGGAATATGAACTTCCATTGTGCATGGCTTTTATCGATTATGAAAAAGCCTTTGATTCGGTGAAACCATCAGCAGTTACCACGGCTCTGAAATCCTGCGGTATTGAAGATGCATACATTAATATTATTAATAACATCTATGAAAATGCAAGTGCAAAGATTCGGCTGTTTGAAAATACAACACACATAAAAATTGGAAAGGGAGTGAGACAAGGTGACACCATATCTCCGAAGCTCTTTAATGCCACATTGGAAAATGTCTTTCAATCACTGAACTGGGAAAACAAAGGGATAAAGATTAATGGAGATTATCTAACCCACCTTCGTTTTGCTGATGACGTAGTCATTTTTACAACTACCCCATCAGAGCTGCAGAGTATGATCCAGGAACTTGCTGACAAGAGTAAAGAAGTGGGATTAAAAATGATCTTTCAGAAGACAAAAGTGATGTTCAATGCTTTTACAAGAAATGAAGATTTATCGATTGATGGAGAAAAACTGGAGATAACAGACACGTACGTTTATCTTGGACAGCAGATATCAAGTGAGGGTCACATTGATGAAGAAATTAATCGGCGTACAAAACTTGCCTGGAGAGCTTTTGGAAGAAACAGCATAATTTTCAAGAGCAATATGCCATTATGTCTTAAAAGAAAAGTGTTTGATCAATGCATCCTTCCAGTCCTTACGTATGGTGCAGAGACGTGGACCTTAACTAAAAGAGACATACAAAGGCTGCAGACAACTCAAAGAAGCATGGAGAGGTGCATGCTTGGTATAACCAGGAGAGATAAGAAGAGGAACTCGTGGATCCGAAAAATGACGAAAGTGGAAGACATCATGATCAGAGTTAAATCCCTGAAATGGCAATGGGCTGGACATACTGCCAGAAGGACAGACCATAGATGGACAGCCGAAATTTTAGATTGGATTCCAAGGGACAGGAAAAGACCCAGAAAAAGACCACATGGGAGATGGGTGGATGAAATTCGTAAATATGCGGGAGTCACATGGAGGAGACTGGCACAAGACAGACCGTTGTGGAGGAAACTTGGGGAGACCTTCGTCCAGCAGTGGATTGATAATGGTTGACAATGATGATGATGATGATATATATATATTCTATAAAGAGGATACCTAAGCAAAAAAATACAAATATAATTTTGACTCACACCTAGTACAACATAGAAAAGGTTATGTATCTACCCTGTGTGAGTAAAAGGAGAAAAGATAAAAAAATAAAATAAAACCACTGAATGTAGAAGGTGTCGAGAATACTGAGCCTTGGCTTTATCAAGGACCAGCAAAAACTCTGCATTTTCTCACTTCCACAAAGACCTAGTTGGAAATGGGTTTCTGCAAAGCCATAGATGCAAGTAACATTCCCACCTAAAATAGTTTAAAAAATATATATATTTGTCATGTCCTCCGTAGAGTTGCATGACCTAGCACTAGTTAACAATTTCGCTTGCATCCATTAACCTTCCTGGCCCGACCCATGCTCTTCATCTGTTACTATTAAACAGAGAGAAGAAGATTAAAGAGAACTCAAGCTGTGAGAGTGACATAATAATTAGAAATGATTTTCAGCCATAACGAAATTCCAAGTTCGTTTGAGAGAGAATTTAAACCTGAAAATCAATGCAAAAGAAATCCAAATTTTTACATTGCAATTAAAAAAGGAAATATTAATTTTTAACGAACAGAATTTTGAAAGAAAACTTGAGTCTAAAACCCCCTACTCTACAACTTATGACAGCACGAAAACGAGAATACGTTAAAGATAATAATTAACTAAAGAAAACTTTGTGAAAGTTATATACCTTAAACAGTTAGTTGCAATATGTACAAAGTATTTCAGCAGTGCTTTAAGTGCATAATTAATTAGTTATTAAGAACTTAACTACTTTGAAAAAACAGCGCATAGACAGCGCATAGAAAAGGAACAAGCTTAGCCATCTTCTGTTCCTAGGTACCCCAAAAGACGCACAAAGTTACAAAGAAAAGAAAGAGTTAAAACCCGCAAAAATGTTAACAGACAAACCAATGCCTAAAAGCTGAAAAGCTAAAAAACGACAGAGAAAAAGTACATGAAGTACAAACATTGAACTTATAAAACCTAGAACCCAAAAACAAGGAAGAGAGCTTACCTCTTGTGTGACAAAAACTTTTCTCCTCACAAGAGAAGAACATGGCTGACCTCTTCCGCCACTCCCTAGAAACCCATTTCCAACTAGGTCTTTGTGGAAGTGAGAAAATGCAGAGTTTTTGCTGGTCCTTGATAAAGCCAAGGCTCAGTATTCTCGACACCTTCTACATTCAGTGGTTTTATTTTATTTTTTTATCTTTTCTCCTTTTACTCACACAGGTAGATACATAACCTTTTCTATGTTGTACTAGGTGTGAGTCAAAATTATATTTGTATTTTTTTGCTTAGGTATCCTCTTTATAGAATGTGAATTCTGAATTTTCAAAACTGCTGCGTTGCACGTTTTGATTTTCAGGTTATTTTGCAACCTTCGTTTTAAATTCTACAGTTTTTCCTTAGTCTTCAGTTTTGCTCTTAAGTATATATATATATATATATATATATATATATATATTTAGTGGAGCTCCTTTCCTCTACTCACAAAAGTTCTACTGTGACTACTTTGCTAGGCAGAACATCAAACTTCTTAGTGCATGTATGCTGGAATGGGATTCAGATCATTAATAGAACTGTACATCCTCATTCAACTGTTAAGTGGTTTGTTGTGGTTTGGGCAGTACTACAAAAATCTATGCATTGCATGAGGTTGTACCCAAACAAAAAAATAGTTAGCCAGCTTCTTACCAGTTGTTAGCCTAAAAATGTTTTCACTCAAAACAATCACAATTGCATAATAAATTTTTTAAAGTTTATGAGCAATATTTTCATCAAAAGAAAGAACTGTGGAATTGACTTTTTTACGGGTCTTATAAAGGTTATTATTCAAAAAGTTGGTGGTCAAATTTTCGAACTAAAGCCTAGTTCGACATCAAGACTAAGTCACTGGAGTAGTTGCTGCCATTCGGTTGGAAGAGTCCAACCGCAATTATCGTTAATTGTGGTACTTCTTCTTGCTATTTCGATCCCTTCTTCTAGTTTCTCTCTTTACTAAGTTTGACTGGTGGGCGATTATTTTCACTGAATCCCAATTTATGGAGTGTCCACTTGCTTGTATATGTCTGTCTAGCCCTGTTCTGTTACTAATATTCCTAATAGCTGTTTGGTGTTCTTTCATTCGGACTTTAATACTTCTCCCTGTTTCTCCTATATAGCTGAGTCCACAATTACAGTCGATGCAATATATTACTCCTTCTTGCAATTGGATGTCCACTTCTTTCTGCTTTAAAGCTGGCAGGAATTTCTTTAATTCGTTATTCAGATCTGGAGCAAGCCTGATATTATATTTTGCTCCGATCCTCTTCAGTTTTTCGAAAAGTCCCTTGTGGTACGTAATTTTGCTGGTGAATTTGAAGTTGTTTATTTCCTGCTTCTTTTTTGGCACTTGTGTAAATATTTTCTCAATATATGGGGAGGGGTAATTGTTTTCTGCCAATATTTCTTTTAATTCTTCTTTGTGAAGATCTTTTTGAGTAGCTGAAGAGACCAGGACTTCTTTTCCAAAAAATTGTCTCGCCGTATTCGATTTAATATAATCAGGGTGGAGCGAGCAGAAGTTTAACATCTTCCCTGTGTTGGTGGGTTTTCTAAAAAGCTGAGTGAATATTCTCCCCTCTCTTGAGGTCAAGGTTAAATCAAGGAAATTGATGCTATGGTCTTTTTCCAGCTCTAGGGTGTATAGTAAGTTAAATTCTGCCAAAATCTGAGAGGGTAGAGATTGGTCCACAGTATCTACTATAATTAGGACATCATCCATGTATCTTACATAGAGAGCAAATATTGAGGGTTGTGTAAGGATTTTTGCCTCTAGTTTACTTACATAATAATTTGCTAGCAGAGGTACTAGTGGAGAACCCATTGCAAGTCCTGAAGTTTGCCTGTAATATTTCTTTCTAAACTGGAAGAAATTATTCTTGAAAGAAAATAGGAGTAGTTCATATATGCCAAGTAGTATTTCTCTATTGTGATTATGGAGTACTATTTTTTCCGCTAGGTCATCCACAATGAATTCCAGCAGGAGGTCTAGGTTAATGTTGGTATACATAGATACTATATCCAGGCTTGCCATTACTGGATGAATTAATTCTGGCAAGTTGTCTAGTTTTCCTTTCAGCTGCATGGAATATTTTAGAAGGTAGGGAGGAGAAGGGAAGATATCTCTGAGGTGACCAAGTAAATAATAATTAATGTTGGAGAGTGGTGAATTTTTAGTGTCTATTATAGGTCTTATTGGATGGCCTTCTTTGTGAACTTTTATTGTACCATAGATCTGTGGAACTCTTGACTGGATTTTTGAGAAGCTTTTGAAGAGCTCATTTAGCTATTTTTACTTTTTAAAGAGCTGATTAATTTCTTAAGATGTTTGACAGTTTGATCTATAGGGTTACCAGTGAGTTTTTCATAATAAGGCTTGCTCAATTCAGCTTTTATTTTATTGTAATATTTATCTTTTTCTAACAATACTAAAACTTTGCTTTTATCTGCTTTCAGTGCTACAACTTTATCATTGGTTTTAAATTTTTTAAGGTAATACTTCACAAATACATGGAAGGTGATACAAATGTAATTGTTGGCACAAATGTGCTGTATTTTCACTGTATCCATGTAGCCACCTTCAGAAAACATGAGATTTTTTTCCCGCTCCAGGGCAATGAAATTTTCAAGTTTTCTGAAGGAGTGGCTACATGAATACAGTGAAAATATGGCGCATTTGTACCAACGATTACATCTTTATTTACAACAATCTTGACACATAACTCTAATTTCACTGACATTCATCAGAAGTCTCACACAGGACCTTTTGTATTTCAAACTCATCTTTTTCTTATGCAAATATTCTAGCACCTCATCCACCTACAATTTTCTTGGTCTTCCTATACCTTTCATTCCTGCTACTTGGGTTGAATAAATTCTCAGTAATCATCTCTCCACTCATCTTTTTAACATGGCCAAACCACCTAAGAATATTTGCCCCCACCTTACGAACATTTTGCTTTACATTACACATCTGCAACACATCTCTATTCCTCACATGATCAGAATATGTTTTGCCACAAACCCCCAATAAGTAATGCATCTCTCCAGCACATAAATGACTATTGTCCTTTCTGCAGTACCCAGGTTTCACTACCATACATCAGAGTAAGAATAATTACACTTTCATGCACAGACATTTTGGACCTGTTTGAGAACCCATCAGTTCCGTGAAATCCTCCTAAGGCCGCTACGACTTTCAAAACTGAATCAACTCACCTAATTTCACCATCTAATCCATTTCCTCCAGCATGCTTCCAAAATATTGAAATAATGTATATACCTGGTCTATCTCTTTACCATTGACACTAATCTTGCATTCAGTACTAACAATTTGGTTTTTCTCTTATTCACACTCAGTTTCAATTTCATATAAACTTTGTACATCCAGGTGGACATACTCTGCAACTCACTTTTGCTCTCTGCCCTAACAGGAATGTGCCATCATTATCATTCAAATGCCTATTTATTTATATCTATAAGGAGAAAATGATAAAATAAAAAATAATATGTACTGTCACAGTGAACACATTTGTCAATGATTAGCCATAAATGTACTCTGACCATTCGGCCATCAAAGTAGCCTGTTGGCCCTGTTTCATCATGTGCAGAGATACAGAATGGAAGTACCTTAGGAAGGGAAAGGCAGCAAGTGAAAAGAGGGCAGTTTTTAAGCCATTTAAAGGCACCGGCCAGTTCTGTAGGACAAATAAAACTGCTCTTTCAAAGACGGTCGTTTGACTGGAAGTAGCAGCAGTCCTCAGTCACATGATTTCAGCATTCAGTGCTCATATAGCTTCTCTAATGGCTCAGGTTGTTCATGAAACAAGATATTAATGAACTTTGAGGAGTAAATTTTCTTTCCTTCTTTCATTGTATATCGCCAACTGCATAAAAACAAAAGGGATCGACCAAAAAATTTGGGCAAATTCCTTTCTGGCTTGCTAATTTTTTGCTTAAATCACATTTGGCTAGCAACTGAATATTTAATGTGGGCACTGGGTGGGGTGTTTTTCGAGGGTCATAATATGAATATTTACTACATCACTATCATTTTGAAATGCAAAAATAAATGAATTTTTACTGATCATAGAAACATGCTAACTGAAATTTTATACAGCTCTATTACGCACAGCAATTTAAATTTTAATTGAAACAATTTCTAAAATTTTGCATGATATAAAAGGGTAAAAACTCAGATACATGTGTCTCAATAAATTTATACCATTTGCATAAAAGACATGAATAAAGGACAATATTCTTACTCCTCTGATTCATTATGCATCTTCCTTATGTTATATTCATATTCTAAGGCTGGGAACACAGCATTGTAAAATGAAGCTAACCTACATGAGGAGAAATAAAGAACAGGATGAAAAGTTGTCATTTTCCAATAATTTTAAAATCAACAACACAAAGAAACAAGAAAGATGTCACAGAATTTTCGGGTGTAATAAGCACGTCTTTTGAATCCGTTCTGACGCAAATTAAATTTATCAAAGCTATTCAAAGTCAATGGAACCGGTATGGAAAACCATAGTATCTGACGGAAGAAAGAAGTTTTTCAATCAGGTCTTTAATCCCTCAGATATTGCTGTAAATGGAATCGTGAGCTTACGAACTCTTAGAAACAGAGTTATCGACAAAAATAAGATGTGACTTTACGTCCCTTGGTGGGACAACCATGCATTATTTTAGGAAGAAAGTATTCACAGAAGGTTTATCCATATGAGCAGTATCGGTCCAAGAAAAAAATTTTAGTCGAGTTTTCAAGAGCCCAGATTTTGCTACAAATGCATCAGAAGTAGAAATTAACACTTACGACTCCTGGTGGCCAAACCATTCTTTACCAAACATTAGAAAGTACGTGAAAAATATTTTCCGTCAGGTCTTGTATGCGATACAGGAAGAATTTTTCAAATTAGAGTTTTAGGACCAGAAAACGCAATTTACCATTGTGCGCCCTAGCGGACAGTCTATGATTTACTTGAAAATTTTAAATTTATAGGAAAATAATTTTGCATCGGAAACACTATCCAACAAAGAAGGAATTTTTCAAATTGGACTTTTAGAAGTAGAGATATTGACAAAAATATGATATACATCTACGCCCCTGGCGTAGAAACCATGCATTATTTCAAAAATGTTCCTAAAATGTTTGTCGGCATGAGTAGTATCGGTTCACCACAAAAGACTTTTTCAATCGAGATTTTAGAAGCTCATATTTTGCTGCAAATACGTCACAAGCGGAAATTAAGACTTACGCCACCTGGTGGCCAAACAATTTTTTACAAAAATTTGAAATTACGTGCAAACGATTTCCTTTCAGGAGCTGTATCCGGTGCAGAAAGAATTTTTCAGATCGGAGATTTAGAAGCAGAGACATAGAGGAAAACGCAATTTACCTTTACGCCCCCTAGCGGAAAGTCTATGAATTACGTGAAAATTTTTGAAACTATATGAAAAACACTCGACACGGAAAACACTATCCAACAAAGAAGGAATTTTTTCAAATCTGACTCTTAGAAGTCGAGATATTGACAAAAATAAGATATATATCTACGCCCCCTGGCGTAGAAACCGTGCACTATTATAAGAAGGAAATGTTTCTAAAACGTTTGTCGGCATGAGTAGTATCGGTATACAAACGACATTATTTTCAATCGAGAATTTAGAAGCTCATATTTTGCTGCAAATACATCAGAAGCGGAAATTAAGGTTTATGCCCCCTGGTGGCCAAACCATTTTTTACAAAAAATTAGAAATTATGTGCACACGATTTCCCATCAGGTGCTGTATCCGGTGCAGAAAGAATGTTACAGATCGGAGATTTAGAAGCAGAGATATAGGGGAAAACACAATTTACCTTTACGCCCCCTAGCGGAAAGTCTATGAATTACTTGAAAATTTTGAAATTATATGAAAAACATGTCACACAGAAAACACTATCCAACAAAGAAGGAATTTTTCAAATCGGACTCCTAGAAGTCGAGATATTGACAAAAATAAGGTATACATCTACGCCCCCTGGCGGAGAAACTGTAGAATATTTTAGGAAGAAAATATTCCGAAAAGGTTTATCAATGTGAGTGACATCAGTCCACAAAATAATTTTTTCAATCGATAGTTTAGAAGCTCAGATTTTACGGCAAATACATCAGAAGCAAAAATTAACACTTACGCCCCTGGTGGCCAAAGTATTTTTTACCAAAAATTCGAAATTATATAAAAAAAATTGTGCATAAGGAGATGTATCCGCTGAAAAAAAAATGTTCAAATCGGAGTTTTAGAAGAATAGTTATCGGAAAAAATGCAATTTACTTTTATGCCCCCGAGCGGAAAATCTATGCGTAATTTGAAAAAGAAACTATATCCAAAATGCTCTTCAACATAAATGGAATCGAAAGATAAGATTTTTTTAAATCGGATATTTAGAAGCAAGTATGTGGAATAAATCGTATTTTTGAATTCGACATCATCTGCATTTACGCCCTCTAGAGGCGAAATTGTACATCGTAAAAAAAAAAACGAAATGAAGGATCATCATTCGCATAATTCAAGCTTTCGAATGCAAAAAGAATTTTTTAAATCGGACTAATAGTTGCAGAGATACCGTGGGTACGGACGGACGGACGGACAAACCGATAACATAAGCACGATCTTTTTTTACAAAAGAGGTGCTAAAAATATCATATTAAGGAAAACAGTTATTTCATGCTAAGATGTAAAACAATGTTAAGAAATACTGCCCACAAGAAATTCACATGCATTCTGAAACTCATTAGATATTTTCAGTAAAAAAACATTAAGAATCAAATGGAGGACAGAATTTACCAGAGCAGTGCAGAAACAAAAATATTATCTGTCAACACACATACACACTACAAAAGAATAGTAATGTGCACCATATTTTTGCATAATGTGAGCTTTTATTCATGTGCAATATACCACTAGTGGAATTCTTGAGCACAGTTATCAACTAGCAAGATCAGTTTGGTGATTTGGCCCAACTCCTCACTGTAAAAATGATTTTGCAACTCATGATCTCATTCTTTAAATATGGAATGTTCCTGGCCAGTTGTTAATCAGTAAGTCTCATAAAAAGCTTTTGGCAATAAGATTCAAAAGGGGTATCAAACAAACCACACTGTGTGCACTCTTCTGATTCAAAGCTCAATAA
The DNA here is from genome assembly GCA_039090855.1 of Macrothele yani. NCBI lineage: Eukaryota > Metazoa > Arthropoda > Arachnida > Araneae > Macrothelidae > Macrothele > Macrothele yani. The sequence continues at coordinate 45,269,386 of CM077024.1, forward strand.
GTTTGAAGAATTCTATAGAACCATAGAATTAAATTAAAGCAGAAAGGAAAAATTACATGAAACCAAAAAGACATTATCTTCTATGTTATACAAATTTTGAAGATGACAATCCAATTTTTGGTGTAAATGTGACAAGATGATAGGTCAGATAATATCCGAAAACTTTGAAAATTTTCATCGTCCTGGATTGGGACTCGAATACGCGTCCTCCCAGATAGTGCCCAGGCATGCTAACCACAACACCAGCCAGAACGACCAAGTCTCAAGTTTCCGATTAATTTGAATATAACCTTCTATGTTATGTTGTCTGACAGAAAAGCATGACATGATTGGTGGTGAATCTAGTGGTGCTAAATTCAGATTTAACAAAAATCAGCAGCAAATGTTTTTTATTCTAAATGTTTCTCAGATGGAGAAGCATGACTTTTTGGTCATCCACAGTGGCACCCATATGAGTACATTTAGGGGGGGGGGCTAAGAAAAATTCTTACCTTCTTCAAGGTTGTCAAACATTTTAGTAAATGTACAAAATACTAAAATACAGGAAAAACAATTGGTACAATCAATCATTAATATCTTATTATTTTTAAAAATGCTTTAAAAAAAGGTTTTGTCTAATTTAATATTTTAAATTTATCAAAAATTTGGCTATACCGATTTGGCTTTTTGGAAAGATAGGAAAACATTCTGGAAATACATAAGACACAGGAAAAAGAGAGGAAATAAAATTCTAAGTTGTGTGAATAATAGGATCAGGGAAATGATATGGGAGGCCAATGAGTTAAGTAAAAGATAGGGTGAATATTTCTGTGAGTTATTGGATCAAGAAAGCAAAGGTGATTCTGAGGCAGAAGCAGATGATGTCATCATGAGAAATGGAAGCACTGGTGAGATCAAGAGAAGAGGTGTATAAAGCTCTAAAATCTTTTCAGAACTGTAAGGCTTTGAGAGTAGATGGCATACCTGCTGAGATGGTAAAATATGGTAGTGACTCTGCGATTGACAGCTTAACTGAAATTTACCGGTTATGTCAGGAGAATGGTCCCTTGTGATTGGAGGGATGCTATAAATGTTCCTTTGTACAAGGGAAAAGGTGATCAGACTGAATGCAAGAACTATCGTGGTATCAGTTTGCTGAGTGTGCCAGGAAAAGTGTTTGGGAAGGTCATTATTGATAAGGTACAAGGTCTTACATCAGAGAAAGTGTGGGCTGTACACAGTGGTTTTATGCCTGGTACGGGCTGTACTAATTAAATTTTTGCTTTACGCAGGACGATTGAAAAATATCTGTCGGTAAAAAGTGTTTGTGGCCTTCACTGATTTAGATATAGCTTATGACAAAGTAAATAGGACACTTTTGTGGAAGGTACTGAATAAATATGGTATTACTGGGGAATCTACTTAATAGTGTGAAAGTCATGTATGCTGGCAGTAGAGCTTGTGTACGAGTGAATGGTATTTTATCAAATGGTTTTCTACTGGTGCAGGAGTCAGCCAAGGTTGTGTAGTGTCACTCTGGCTGTTTAATATATTTATGGATGCATGCAAGCGTGATACCAAATGGATAATACTGGTTTATGTCTTGGTGATATTCGTGATTGCTGAATGCTTATGACACAGTCCTGTTGGCAGAGAGCAAAAGTGAGTTGCAGAAAATGTTGTCACGAATGTACGAAGTTTGTATGAAATTCAAACTAAGTATAAATAAGGGAGAAATCAAAGTTATGGTTTTTGAGTGAAGAACTGTTTGCAGTGAATGCAAGATAAGTCTCAATGGCACATAGATCAGCCAGGTGAATGAGTTTGTATATCTAGGAAGTATGTTTTACAGAGAGAACAAATTAGATGGTGAAATTAGTAAGCGAGTGAGTTCTTCATTGAAAGTCATAGCTGCCTTGGCAGGATTTCACTGGAATGATGGGTTCTCAAGGAAGTCACAAATTGCTGTGTATGAAAGTGTAATTGTTCCTACTCTGATGTATGGCAGTGAAACTTGGGTACAGCAGAAAAGACATAGGAGTCGCTTGTGGGTGCGGGCGGGGGAGGTGCATTACTTATGATGGGGGTGTGTGTGTGTTAAGACATGCGCTGATCATGTGAGGTATGAAGATGTGTTACAGATGTGTAATGTGAGGCAAATTGTTTTTAGTAAGGTGGAGACTAATATTCTTAGGTGGTCTGGCCATATTGAAAGAATGAGTGATAAGGTGCTGACTAAGAATTTTTTTCAGTCCAAGTGGCAGGAAAGAAAGGTAGAGGAAGCCCAAGGAAATCATGGGAGGACCAGATTCAGGAATGTCTGCTTGAGAAAAAGATTATGAGTATGAAGTACAAAATGTTTTGTGCGCAGCGTGTTGATGGATATTAAGGATGATTAAGCAGTGCGCCAAGATCGTTGTAAATGGAGACATTTGATACACCAACAATAAGTAAATTAAGATTATGAGTATGAAGTACAAAATGTTTTGTGTGCAGCGTGTTGATGGATATTAAGGACGATTGAGCAGTGCACCAAGATCGTTGTAAATGGAGACATTTGATACACCAACAATAAGTAAATTAAGATTATGAGTATGAAGTACAAAATGTTTTGTGTGCAGCGTGTTGATGGATATTAAGGACGATTAAGTAGTGCGCCAAGATCATTGTAAATGGAGACATTTGATACACCAACAATAAGTAAATTAAGATTATGAAGTACAAAATGTTTTGTGTGCAGCGTGTTGATGGATATTAAGGACGACTGAGCAGTGCTCCAAGATCATTATTGTAAATGGAGACATTTGATACACCAACAATAAGTAAATTAAGATTATGAGTATGAAGTACAAAATGTTTTGTGTGCAGCGTGTGGATGGACATTAAAGACGATTGAGCAGTGCACCAAGATCGTTGTAAATGGAGACATTTGATACACCAACAATAAGTAAATTAAGATTATGAGTATGAAGTACAAAATGTTTTGTGTGCAGCGTATTGATGGATATTAAGGACGATTGAGCAGTGCGCCAAGATCGTTGTAAATGGAGACATTTGATACACCAACAATGGGTAAATTAAGATTATGAAGTACAAAATGTTTTGTGTGCGTATTGATGGATATTAAGGATAATTAAGCAGTGCGCCAAGATCGTTGTAAATGGAGACATTTGATACACCAACAATAAGTAAATTAAAATTATTAGTATGAAGTACAAAATGTTTTGTGTGCAGCGTGTTGATGGATATTAAGGACGATTGAGCAGTGCTTCAAGATCGTTGTAAATGGAGACATTTGATACACCAACAATAAGTAAATTTTAGTTCCATCAGGTAAATGTGTACTTGGCACATGGTCTTCCTTGAGGAGCTAACCTCTGAATCTCAGAGAACAACTTAATGATATGTATGTATGTATGACCGCCAATAGCGGTATAACTATACCATCGGGATTAGAGGAAATGCTATCCCACACTCACCAACCCGCTTGGCCAGCGTGGTGAGTTATGGCCAAACCCCTCCAAAATGACTCCACAACTTAAATCTTGGCCCTCAGTCTCCGGCAGCTGGAATGTACCTGGCCAAGGCAGCGGCCAGTGCGACATGAAGGCAGAGGGTGCTAAGAATCTCCGGAGGACCGGACTAGGCTGCCATCTGATGCTGACCTTGGCTACGTATAACGGACTCTCCTTATCTTCTGATTCAAGGCTTCTTGAATTGGAAGAGGAACTACAAAGGATCAAGTGGGACATCATCCGGCTAAGTGAGGTAAGGAGAAAAGGAGAAGATCTCATTGAACTGAAAAGTGGACATCTCTTCTACTATCGTGGGACAGATACTGGCAGAACTAGTGGTGTTGGATTTATAATAAACAAGAAACTGAAGGATAAAGTTGTAGAAGTTGAAAGTTCCTCTGACAGAGCTGCACGACTCGTTATCCAACTCTCGAGAAGATACCAGGCTCAGATTATTCAAACTTATGCACCCACCACAAGTCGTGCTGAAGAAGAAATTGAAGAATTTTATGAGGAAATTCGTGATCTAAATAATAAAGGTAAGCAGCACTTGAAGATAATTATGGGAGATTTCAATGCAAAAATAGGGCAACGGCAACAGAATGAAACTTCAGTAGGTAAATTCGGTCACGGCAACAGAAACCAGCGTGGAAATACTCTCGTAGAGTTTGCAGAGGCAGAAGGGTTTTTCATCTTGAACTCCTTTTTCAAGAAAAAGCCACACAGGAAATGGACATGGAGACATCCAAATGGGACGACAAGTGAAATTGATTTTATTATGTGTAACAAAAAATTCGTCATAGAAGACTGCAGTGTGCTAAACAAGTTCAACACAGGCAGTGACCATAGATTGGTGAGATGTAAGATGCACCTCAACACTAAACTCGAACGTAGCAAGCTCATAAGACAAACAAAATGTATTGACATAACCAACCTTAAAAAACACCATAATACCTTCAAATTGGAACTGAAGAACAGATTCTCTGCTTTAGAAGGCCTAACATCGGAAGAAGTGGATATTTCTGAAGTTAACAGAAAAGTAACCAAAGCTCTTATGGAAACAGCAACAAAATTAGCTGGGTCTAAGAACAAATTGCATGTGAACAAATTATCAGGAAAAACCAAAATGTTGATGCAAAAAAGAAGAGAGATGAGGACAACTAAAGAAGATGTGACTTCCAAAGTGGAATATATAGAGCTATGCAAGACAGTACGAAAAAGTATCACTGAAGACGTAAGGAAATTCAACTGTGAACTAGTAAGGAAAGCAATTGAAAACAACCAAAGCCTAAAGATAGCAAAGGGACATCTCAGTAAGAGGAAAAAACAGATTATGGCACTGAGAAAAGAAGATGGTTCTGTAACAAGAAATAGAGGCGAAATTTTGACAAGAGTGAAAGATTTCTACTCCAAATTATATGAAAGGGATGATACATGTACTCCAGACATCATGAAAGGTACCAGTACCAGAGTTCTTCCAGTCCTTCCAGCAGAAGTTGCACATGCAATCAAGAACATGAAGCGGGAAAAAGCTCCAGAAGAAGATGGAATTACTGTAGACATCATACAAGAAGCAAGTGGAGAAATCGAAACAGTACTCGCCCAAATTTTCACTCGACGCCTTAATGAAGGGAAAATTCCTGAGGATTGGAACAATGCTACAATGATCTTGCTACATAAAAAAGGTGACATTGAGGATCTCAGGAACTACAAGCCTATCAGCCTCCTATCAGTGGTTTATAAAATCTTCACTAAAGTTCTTTCACACCGCTTGAAGGTGACACTGGACATGGCTCAACCGAGAGAACAAGCTGGATTCAGGAGTGGCTACAGCACAATAGATCATATCCACGTACTGAGAGAACTAATTGAAAGAGCGAGGGAATATGAACTTCCATTGTGTATGGCTTTTATCGATTATGAAAAAGCCTTTGATTCGGTGAAACAATCAGCAGTTGCAATGGCTCTGAAATCCTGCGGTATTGAAGATGCATACATTAATATTATTAATAACATCTATGAAAATGCAAGTGCAAAGATTTGGCTGTTTGAAAATACAACACACATAAAAATTGGAAAAGGAGTGAGACAAGGTGACACCATATCTCTGAAGCTCTTTAATGCCACATTGGAAAATGTCTTTCAATCACTGAACTGGGAAAACAAAGGGATAAAGATTAATGGAGATTATCTAACCTACCTTCGTTTTGCTGATGACATAGTCATTTTTGCAACTACCCCATCAGAGCTACAGAGTATGATCCAGGAACTTGCTGACAAGAGTAAAGAAGTGGGATTAAAAATGAACTTTCAGAAGACAAAAGTGATGTACAATGCTTTTACAAGAAATGAAGATTTATCGATTGATGGAGAAAAGCTGGAGATAACAGACACATACGTTTATCTTGAACAGCAGATATCAAGTGAGGGTCACATTGGTGAAGAAATTAATCGGCGTACAAAACTTGCCTGGAGAGCTTTTGGAAGAAACAGCATAATTTTCAAGAGCAATATGCCATTATGTCTTAAAAGAAAAGTGTTTGATCAATGCATCCTTCCAGTGCTTACGTATGGTGCAGAGACATGGACCTTAGCTAAAAGAGACATACAAAGGCTGCAGGCAACTCAAAGCAGCATGGAGAGGTGCATGCTTGGTGTAACCAGGAGAGATAAGAAGAGGAACACGTGGATCCGAAAAATGACAAGAGTAGAAGACATCATTATCAGAGTTAAATCCCTGAAATGGCAATGGGCTGGACATACTGCCAGAAGAACAGACCATCGATGGACAGCCGAAATTTTAGATTGGATTCCAAGGGACAGGAAAAGACCCAGAAGAAGACCACATGGGAGATGGGTGGATGAAATTCGAAAGTATGCAGGGGTGACATGGAGGAGACTGGCACAAGACAGACCGTTGTGGAGGAAACTTGGGGAGACCTTCGTCCAGCAGTGGATTGATAATGGTTGACAATGATGATGATGATGATGTATGTATAGAAAACTAAAGATTCAGTTGTTTCACTTTTCAAAAACAAGACATACAATGAGGGCTATACAACTTAAAAGTATGCTTGCTCTCATCCACAGAATTGGAGTAGGGGAGGCAGAGAGGGCAGTAATCCCCCACCCCGCCCCCCAGAACTAGTCCATGGTTTGTAAAGATTGCAATGGTGTTGCAGATAAAATTGAAAATTCACCATGGCAAGTAATTTAGCAACACAAAAAATCACTTTTCCTTACAATTGATGCTTACCTTATTTTAATTCATGTGTCAAAAAATGTAGGCCTTTAAATAAATGCTTTGCATGTTTCCTGAATATACAAAGGGTATTTACAGGTAGGGGACAATACCAATGTCACTCTCCATATCTGCTTTCTCAGTCGCCAGTGTATCATTAGCAATTGAGTGTTCAAAGATGTGGGCCTGTGGTCCCCTATAATGCTAAGATGGGATTCAGATCCCAGGTGAGACATAAATGTTGTGTTTGTCCTAAAGGCAAAGCACACATCTGTCTCTTTATCACCATCAGTAACTTTAACAGATGTGCGAAATCTAGCCTTAGATGCAAATGGGGATTAGCCAAATCTCTGAAACAAACAAAACCTATTGTACTGCTGTTTGGTAAAGGGGTGCAAACGATGCCTTGCTCCCAAATACCAGTCACCAATGCCATGCTTCTGATTCCAACCGGTGAGGGAAGCAAGAGGTGCAGTTACCTAAAAGTGTCGAAGTTAATTTCTGTTTGTTGCTATATCAGCAACTGTGCCCATTACTAAAATAAATATAAAACATAAATGAATATTTCAATTTACTTCCAATATTGGAGGTTATTTTTTAACGTGCATTAATGCATTTGCATTTTTGAACTTCCCTTTTTGTTGGTAAAGTTCGATTAACACTTACCGCACGTGGGGCTTGGCTTTCAATTCTTATTTCCGTTATGTGGATGCGGCATGGGGGTTTTTCATTTAGTTGCGGGTCCACTTCATCCCCCCCTCCGTTGGTATTTAACAGGCCTCATCACTAAATGAGTTTTTTTCCTTTGCTGCCTCCTCATTTACTTCAATAATTTGAATGAGTTTTTCCTTTGCTGCCTCCTCATTTACTTCAATAATTTGAAGTAAATGAGGAGGCGGCAAAGGAAAAAAACTCATTTAGTGACGAGGCCAGTTAAATACCAACGGGGAAAAAAAAAAAATGAAGTGGACCCTCAACTAAATGAAAAAACCCCATGCCGCATCCACATAACGGAAATAAGAATTGCAAGCCAAGCCCCACGTGCGGTATGTGTTAATCGAACTTTACCAACAAAAAGGGAAGTTCAAAAATGTAAATGAATATTGCTACATTAAAAAAAATGCTACATCAGCATTAATATTTCAAGCAAAGGTGCAAAGTTTTAAAGGCATGGAAAATAATGACAATAATATAGGTATTGCTGGGTATTGACCTAGCTTCATCAGGATGAATGGCACATAAATATTCAAATTGTATATGACATCATAAATGGTGTTTACAGTCACATGTTTTGGTTAGATGCTTCCACGCGTTTGATAGAAATGGTATGGATGCCATGTCATTAACAAGTTGCGAAGACTTCTGATATATATGGAAAGCTTCCAAAATATCAAGTTTGGAGGCTGAATCTGGCTTGTCATATATATCAGAAGTCTTCGTAACTTGTTAATGACATGGCATCCACGCCATTTCTATCAAACTCGTGGAAGCATCTAACCAAAACATGTTACTGTAAACACTATTTATGATGTCATATACAATTTGAATATTTATGTGCCATTCGTCCTGATGAAGCTAGGTCAATACCCAGCGAAACCATGGTCGGCTTGAAAAATAAACATTAATAATATAGGTAATTTTATCAAATATCTGTAACTTTTTAAACCACACTTTAAAAAAAACTCCTACAGATACCTGTGTGACTGAAGATATTTTAGAAACATATCAACTATTCACAGCCCACTGCTGGATGAAGGTCTCACTAAGTCTCTTTCACAACTTTCTATCTTGAGCCAGTCTTCCAAGTCACTCTCCAGCATGCTTTCTAATTTTGTCCACCAACCATCCCTCATGTGGTCTGTTTGGCCTTTTTCTGTCCCTTGGTACCCAATCTAGTATTTCAGTTGTACAGTGATGGCCAATTCTTCTTGAAATATATTCAACTCATTGCCACATATAAGAATAAGTATGACATATTATCACCGTCATCATCAAACATTCAGTCTACTGTTGCATGAACATCTCACCAATTCTTTTCCACAACTTTCTATCTTGAGTCAGTCTCTTCCAAGGAAGGCATTCCAGCATGCTTTCGAGTTTCACTCACCCATTTTCCACATGGTCATCTCTAGGTCTTTTCCCATTTTTTGGTATCCAATCTAGTATTTCAATTGTCCAATGGTGGTCAGTTCTTCAAGCAATATGTCCACCCCATTGCCACTTAAGGGTCTTCATTTTGATCATGATGTCATCAACTTGTGTCATTTTCCTGATCCACGAGTTCCTCTTATTATCTGTCCTGGTTATACCAAGCTCACAACACTCCATGCTGCTTTCAGTAGTTTGCAGCTCTGAATATATTTCTTAGTTAAAGTTCATGTCTCTGATCCGTAAGTAAGAACTGTAAGGATGCAGTGATTAAATACTTTTCTTTTAGGACATAATGGAAAATTGCTCTAGAAAATTGCATTGTTTCTCCCAAAACCTCTCCAACTAAGTTTTATACCCTACTTTTTTCTTCTTCTATGTCCCCCTTACTTGATATCTGTTGTCCAAGGTAAATGTATGCATTGGTTACTTCTAGATTTGCTCCATCAATCACCAAATCTTCAGTTCTTGTAAAAGCACTGTACGTCAATTTTGTTTTCTGTAGTTCATTTTTAAACCCTCTTCTTTGCTCTGGTCAGCAAGTTCCTGGATCATACACTGTAACTTAGAAGGAATACTTGCAAAAATCATGATGCTGTCGGCAAAGTGAATTGTTTCTATTCGTACGTAAATTTTATTATTTCTCCAGTTGATTGTCCTTTTGAATGGCTCAATCACTTCTCCAACTTTCCTAATAAATTTTGCAAATAAATTTTGGCAAAGCTGACAACGAGTGAAAGAGTAAGTAAAATGTTGAGAGCAAAGAGAGTGTGGAGGGTGTATAGACTGTAAGGAGCATGTAGATGCTATTGTCAGAGGATTCACTGATTGTCATTGTTACTGGATACTATGAAAGTGTAAAGAATTTATGTCATTGCTGCTGCATATTATTGATGTCATATGAAGCTCCACAATTATGTAACTTCTGTACTTTGTCAGAATAAACTGCTTAGATTTTAACGTAAGTTGTTCTTAGGCATGTGAACCTTCACTGTTCTGTTTGTTGTTAGATCTATAATATTTACTCAGCAAAGGTATTAGGTACAGACAAATCAATCTGCAAAACACACCAAACATTAAAAACTAAAAATTTCATTAACATGATACTTGCTCCCAAAATGTTAAAATATTAATTTTACAAAACACTTATATTTTGTTTATATTCACTGAACACTCTAAAACAGTGCATTTATCTCTTTTGATTAATCACACTCTTAAATATTATATACTCATTATTCAGAAACACCCTTCTGACAAATTCTTGGAAGAGAAAAATGCACTATTTCTACTGTTGTTCAAGCTTTAATCTGAGGTGGCATTATGACATTTTGAAATGCCTGATCTCAGAGCACCAAACTGCCAAGTAGATTAGTCACACAATACTTTGGCAGCCCCAAGATTTAGCCTATCTCAGATACAGTGACTTGGAACAAACAAATTCTATCACTCTCACACACAAGACAAACAAAACTTACCGTAAAGCAAATCCTCGGTGATGAAATACACTACAAGCAGGAGGATAAATATCAAGAAATGAACTTAAGGTCCCACATGTATCCACAATTCTGGAAACTGCATCCACTAAAAGACTCAGTGTTACATAACTTTCCAACGAGGCTTTGGCATGGACATCGTTGTTCAAAGAAGTTAGACAGCTACTAACTGAAGTTTCCTTTTCACATAACAGCTAAAATAAACAAACATATGTGCATAAACTTCTTATATAAAGTAAGATAACATACTGCTGCTGCTATTGGTATATAGTCATCACAAAAATATACATATAATACTAAATTAACACACACACACACACACACACACACACACACACACACACACACACACACACACACACACACAATTTGTCATTACTTGAATAATACCAATTAACATTACCAATAAAAACAGCAGCCAGAGAAAGCATTTTCTGTTTTAGGCATTTCTACTAAAAAATGCTGCACATGAAAGCCCATGGATAATGCAGAAAAAGATTTGGTATACGATTCAGACAAAGAAGAAAATAGCCACAATTATTATGTTTATATTGATGATGCACAGTGAATGGAAATGGACTTATAGGAACTACTTGGAAACTACAATAGTGAGTCAGACCCTAAAGGGTTTCAAGGAAAATAACTTCAGGAATTTGTGCAATTTACTTTCAGTAAATATTGTGTTTTCCAAACTCTTAAAATTTAAGGTCGGCTTATATGTGTGTCTCAGTTTTTTTTATAAAACCAATTTTTAGCTGTTGAACTTGGGAGGGCGAAAGGGAGTCCCATAAGGTATATACATCTGCAATTACAATAGCAGAGCTGCCAACTTTTCAAAAATCAAAAACTGCAACATCAACATGCATATTTGCAATTTATAAGCAATAAAATTATATATTATAGGTTTCTTCATAGTTAATTTCTTAATACAAATAAAGAAATATTTACAAAAAAAATTAGCATTTAAGTATAAAATAAGATCAACAAATGTTATTAAGTTTAATTTTTAGAAAGTGTGGTGCTTTTTGCAGAAAAACATGAACCACTCATATTAGATTTTGACACTGAAGTGGCTTGTAGAGTACAGTGTTTCACTGAACCATGAAAGTTTTATTTCATTGCACTGCACTGCACTAAAAACATGCAGAGTGCATTGCTTTGGTGAGAGTAGTTTTCCCTTCCTCTTTCAACAGTAACATGGAAACATGTCAATAAAAAAAATAAAAAAAGAGAACTTCTGCACGAATTGTCTGAAAATTATTCTGCACTGAAGCAAAACGATCCAAGTTGCACACATGTTTTGTGCTATCATAATATTTTATGTGCTTGTTAGTTCCAACATGTGCGACGATGTACCTGTGATAAGCGTGAGAAACAGATAAATCAGCACTACACGAAGTGCAATATGCATGAAACTCACCCTTATGTGATGGTTTTACAAATTCATATTCTCCGTAGTGTTTCTTTAAAAATCTTTGGTCCCGACGTTTAGGCAACATTTCAGGGCTGTAAACTGAAATAATAACTGGCAACATAACTTGTTTGGGTTGAAAGGTCGAATAAAGTATGGGAATCAGAGTTCAACTTGAGTGATAGCAAACAAATAAACAGCCTCCCACTTCCATGAGGCTCTGCGCAAGCACTGTGGATATGATGTCGTAAACCAGTACTTCAACTTTCCAAGCCACTGACTGTCTTGCTACCATCGCGGTGCTTGTGACTTTGGTGATTGAAATGCCGTGGATTAACAAAAAAAACTTTTGTCTCCATTCGCTACAAACTCCCACAGCAGCCAGCGTTGACGCAGGAGAAAAATGATAGCTGATATCATTAATGGGGGGGATACCATGCATGATAAATAAACGAAAAATAACAACAACAAAACAGTTAGTTTTTTTGGTTTTTTTGTAGAAAAATCGAATTTCTGGAAAATATTTTTGAAATCGGATGGAATCCAGGTAAACTGGAACACTTGGCAGCTCTGCAAGAGCTACAGTTACTCTTCCTGTTCAGGCTTTAGAACTCTTTATGGCTACATTTGTCATTTTGTCACACATATCATGGTTGTGTTTAACATTTTCTCTAATATCCTTGGGTTTCATGGGGGAGAGGAACATTATAATGGCTTGAATTAAGGCTCAATCATACTGTATCGGATCACCAAGATGTAACTTTAATTTGCACAGTATCAAAGCTTATCAGGAAGCATATGAAAGAGAAAGAAATACTCAATAATGAAGGATTCCATGGTTTCCTGCATAAGACTTGTAGATTAATGATGACTAGAATTTGGAGATGCAGAGCAAAAATTTAAGAAAGAGAAAAGAGTCAATGATAAGAATGCAAAATAAAACAGGACTGGACAGACATTACCCAAAGTAGTATACAATGAAAAAAAAATCATTTACATGTCATACAAAAAAAAAAAAAAAAAGTTGAAAGCCTTTAAATAGAAGTGAAAAAAATTATTGTTAACTATTACATGGATTGCTTGCAACCTTTGAAGGACGTTCCATGCAGTTAATTACACCATCAGATGAAGCAAACACTGAAAACAAAGTAATATTAACATACACAATCTGCAAAGCATAATAATAATAGTAATAATAATGGCTTAGCAAAAAAAAAAAAAACTATAACAAAGTCTTAGCCTATTTTTAAAGATTAAAAATATTTACTTTTCAAACCTATTAAACTACTGTATATTAGGACAAAGTCCTCTATAATACTGTTACACACGTAGTATATGAGTTTTGAAAAGACAAGTTGACTTCAATGATAATGGAATATTTATAGTTGAACTTAAGAATATCTTTTTATGTACAGTAACTATTACATGGATATTAGAGAAAATGTTGAAACCTCACATAGGTTATATCCAATGAGACATAAAACAGCAATGAAGCATATGGAGCAACACATATTGCGCTCACCTTACTCCGGTTTAATTCCCTCTGGCTTGCAATCAATCATGCTTCTCTTGTCCAGTGTTGTACCACATCATTAAAGGTATTCCACGTTCAAAGTTCAACACGAACACCAGCACAATTCTACAAGAAGGGGGTGATGAGTTAAAATAACTTTGAGACCATTGTCACGACTAGATTATGTTGACGCAGCCAGAATTTTAGCAGTTGAAACATTTTGCTGTTCTATGCCAAGCTATTATGAAGTATCAAGATTAAAAGATTTAAAAAATTTTAAAAAGTCAACAAGTCCCACCTTGCTCGTCCGGACATGTTTCAGGCTATACACTGTGCTCATCTTCAGTGGTCGGTTGTAAGAGGCATCCATATGCTTTTATTGTACTGATTACCTCCCTGTCACCAGTCGACTCATTGGTCCTGTATCCGTGCGTAGGTTAATCATGTGATTTATGACTTTTGCTATTGTTGCACCATCTGCTGTTCTTTTCCAGTAAAAAATTTTCAACAAATTTAGTTTTTATGTACTTTTCTTCAGTTTCTTTTTCTTTTGTTATTATGTATCGCCAGGCAAATGGCAATTCAAGTGGTGCTTGTTCATTGCAAATAAATCCTCTGGTTTTTTCTATCACAACGGACTCAGAATACAATATCTTTTTATGTGTGTTATGTGTAGTATATATATTTTGCATTTTCCCACATGGGGATCGAATTATTATTAATGCAATATGTAATAAGAGATGTTCGTTGCTCACCCTTTTTCCAATTTCTCTTGTGTTCTTCCATTCTTGTTTTTAGTCGTCTTTTAGTACTACCTATGTAGATATAGGGATGTAACCTATGTAGATATAGGGATGTAAGGTCAGGTGATGCGTAACATCACAGCCTCTCCTTGACAAATGTCAACCCCGCCTTCTCGTGGTGCATCCTGTTCCCACTAAAGGGGCTCTGACGACCGCAAATAGCGGTATAACTATACCGTCGGGATCAGAGGAAATGCTATCCCACACTCACCAACCCGCTTGGCCAGCGTGGTGAGTTATGGCCAAACACCTCCAAAATGACTCTACAACTTAAATCTTGGCCCTCAGTCTCCGGCAGCTGGAATGTACCTGGCCAAGGCAGCGGCCAGTGCGACATGAAGGCAGAGGGTGCTAAGAATCCCGGAGGACCGGACTAGGCTGCCATTTGATGCTGACCTTGGCTACCTACAACGGACGCTCCCTATCTTCTGATTCAAGGCTTCTTGAATTGGAAGAGGAACTACAAAGGATCAAGTGGGACATCGTCGGGCTGAGTGAGGTAAGGAGAAAAGGAGAAGATCTCATTGAACTGAAAAGTGGACATCTCTTCTATTATCGTGGGACAGATACTGGCAGAACTAGTGGTGTTGGATTTATAATAAACAAGAAACTGAAGGATAAAGTGGTAGAAGTTGAAAGTTCCTCTGACAGAGCTGCACGACTCGTTATCCAACTATCGAGAAGATACCAGGTTCAGATTATTCAAACTTATGCACCCACCACAAGTCATCCTGAAGAAGAAATTGAAGAATTTTATGAGGAAATTCGTCATCTAAATAATAAAGGTAAGCAGCACTTGAAGATAATTATGGGAGATTTCAATGCAAAAATAGGGCACCGGCAACAGAATGAAACTTCAGTAGGTAAATTCGGTCACGGCAACAGAAACCAGCGTGGAAATACTCTCGTTGAGTTTGCAGAGGCAGAAGGATTTTTCATCTTGAATTCCTTTTTCAAGAAAAAGCCACACAGGAAATGGACATGGAGACATCCAATTGGGACGACAAGTGAAATTGATTTTATTATGTGTAACAAAAATTCGTCATCGAAGACTGCAGTGTGCTAAACAAGTTCAACACAGGTAGTGACCATAGATTGGTGAGATGTAAGATGCACCTCAACACTAAACTGGAACGTGGCAAGCTCATAAGACAAACAAAATGTATTGACATAACCAACCTTAAAAAACACCATAATACTTTCAAGTTGGAACTGAAGAACAGATTCTCTGCTTTAGAAGGCCTAACATCGGAAGAAGTGGATATTTCTGAAGTTAACAGAAAAGTAACCAAAGCTCTTATGGAAACAGCAACAAAATTAGCTGGGTCTAAGAACAAGTTGCATGTAAACAAATTATCAGGAAAAACCAAAATGTTGATGCAAAAAAGAAGAGAGATGAGGACAACTAAAGAAGATGTGACTTCCAAAAGTGGAATATATAGAGCTATGCAAGACAGTAAGAAAAAGTATCACTGAAGACGTAAGAAAATTCAACTGTGAACTAGTAAGGAAAGCAATTGAAAACAACCAAAGCCTAAAGATAGCAAAGGGACATCTCAGTAAGGGAAGAAAACAGATTATGGCTCTGAGAAAAGAAGATGGTTCTATAACAAGAAATAGAGGCGAAATTTTGACAAAAGTGAAAGATTTCTACTCCAAACTATATGAAAGGGATGATACATGTACTCCAGACATCATGAAAGGTACCGGAGTTCTTCAGTCCTCCCAGCAGAAGTTGCTCGTGCAATCAAGAACATGAAGCGGGGAAAGCTCCAGGAGAAGATGGAATTACTATAGACATCATACAAGAAGCAAGTGGAGAAATTGAAACAGTACTCGCCCAAATTTTCACTCGATGCCTTAATGAAGGAAGATTCCTGAGGATTGGAACAATGCTACAATGATCCTGCTACATAAAAAGGTGACATTGAGGATCTCAGGAACTACAGACCTATCAGCCTCCTATCAGTGGTTTATAAAATCTTCACTAAAGTTCTTTCACACCGCTTGAAGGTAACACTGGACATGGCTCAACCGAGAGAACAAGCTGGATTCAGGAGTGGCTACAGCACAATAGATCATATCCACGTACTGAGAGAACTAATTGAAAGAGCGAGGGAATATGAACTTCCATTGTGCATGGCTTTTATCGATTATGAAAAAGCCTTTGATTCGGTGAAACCATCAGCAGTTACCACGGCTCTGAAATCCTGCGGTATTGAAGATGCATACATTAATATTATTAATAACATCTATGAAAATGCAAGTGCAAAGATTCGGCTGTTTGAAAATACAACACACATAAAATTGGAAAGGAGTGAGACAAGGTGACACCATATCTCCGAAGCTCTTTAATGCCACATTGGAAAATGTCTTTCAATCACTGAACTGGGAAAACAAAGGGATAAAGATTAATGGAGATTATCTAACCCACCTTCGTTTTGCTGATGACGTAGTCATTTTTGCAACTACCCCATCAGAGCTGCAGAGTATGATCCAGGAACTTGCTGACAAGAGTAAAGAAGTGGGATTAAAAATGAACTTTCAGAAGACAAAAGTGATGTTCAATGCTTTTACAAGAAATGAAGATTTATCGATTGATGGAGAAAAACTGGAGATAACAGATACGTATGTTTATCTTGGACAGCAGATATCAAGTGAGGGTCACATTGATGAAGAAATTAATCGGCGTACAAAACTTGCCTGGAGAGCTTTTGGAAGAAACAGCATAATTTTCAAGAGCAATATGCCGTTATGTCTTAAAAGAAAAGTGTTTGATCAATGCATCCTTCCAGTGCTTACGTATGGTGCAGAGACGTGGACCTTAACTAAAAGAGACATACAAAGACTGCAGACAACTCAAAGAAGCATGGAGAGGTGCATGCTTGGTATAACCAGGAGAGATAAGAAGAGGAACTCGTGGATCCGAAAAATGACGAGAGTGGAAGACATCATGATCAGAGTTAAATCCCTGAAATGGCAATGGGCTGGACATACTGCCAGAAGGACAGACCATAGATGGACAGCCGAAATTTTAGATTGGATTCCAAGGGACAGGAAAAGACCCAGAAAAAGACCACATGGGAGATGGGTGGATGAAATTCGTAAATATGCGGGAGTGACATGGAGGAGACTGGCACAAGACAGACCGTTGTGGAGGAAACTTGGGAGACCTTCGTCCAGCAGTGGATTGATAATGGTTGACAATGATGATGATGATGATGATGATGATGTAGATATTATTAATATTACTGGCGTCGTTATTCTTCGTGGGTATACCATATATACCTGCTCTATGCATAATTGCGTTATTACTGTAATCGGCGGTAAGGAATTTGTTGTTATCCATTACAATATCTGCGAATCTTGATATTGTAATGGATAACAACAAATTCCTTACCGCCGATTACAGTAATAACGCAATTACGCATAGAGGTGTATATGGTATACCCACGAAGAATAACGACACCAGTAATATTAATAATATCTACATAGGTAGTACTAAAAGACGACTAAAAACAAGAATGAAAGAACACAAGAGAAATTGGAAAAAGGGTGAGCAACGAACATCTCTTATTGCATATTGCATTAATAATAATTCGATACCCATGTGGGAAAATGCAAAAATATATACTATGCATAACACACATAAAAAGATATTGTATTCTGAGTCCGTTGTGATAGAAAAACCCAGAGGATTTAATTGCAATGAACAAGCACCACTTGAATTGCCGTTTGCCTGGCGATACTTAATAACAAACGAAAAAGAAACTGAAGAAAAGTACATAAAAACTAAATTTGTTGAAAACGTCTCATCTAACAACGATTAATAATGACATTACAGGAAAAGAACACCAGATGGTGCAACAATAGCAAAAGTCGTAAATCACATGCTTAACCTACGCACGGATACAGGACCAACGAGCGATGAGTCGACTGGTGACAGGGAGGTAATCAGTACAATAAAAGCATATGGATGTCTCTTACAACCGACCGCTGAAGATGGGCACAGTGTATAGCCTGAAACATGTCCGGACGAGCAAGGAGGGATTTGTTGACTTTTTAAATTTTTAAAATCTTTTAATCTTGATACTTCATAATGATAGCTTGGCATAGAACAGCGAAATGTTTCAACTGCTAAAATTCTGGCTGCGTCAACGTAATCCAGTCGTGACAATGGTCTCAAAGTTATTTTAACTCATCACCCCCTTCTTGTAGAATTGTGCTGGTGTTCGTGTTGAACTTTGAACGTGGAATACCTTTAATGATGTGGTACAACACTGGACAAGAAGCATGATTGATTGCAAGCCAGAGGGAATGAAACCGGAGTAAGGTGAGCACAATATGTGTTGCTCCATATGCTTTATTGCTGTTTTATGTATCATTGGATATAATCTATGTGAGGTTTCAACATTTAGATGTATATATATACTGTATGTAAGGTCAGGTGATGCGTAACATCACAGCCTCTCCTTGACAAATGTCAACCCCGCCTTCTCGTGGTGCATCCTGTTCCCACTAAAGGGGCTCTGACGACCGCCAATAGCGGTATAACTATACCGTCGGGATCAGAGGAAATGCTATCCCACACTCACCAACCCGCTTGGCCAGCGTGGTGAGTTATGGCCAAACACCTCCAAAATGACTCTACAACTTAAATCTTGGCCCTCAGTCTCCGGCAGCTGGAATGTACCTGGCCAAGGCAGCGGCCAGTGCGACATGAAGGCAGAGGGTGCTAAGAATCCCCGGAGGACCGGACTAGGCTGCCATTTGATGCTGACCTTGGCTACCTATAACGGACGCTCCCTATCTTCTGATTCAAGGCTTCTTGAATTGGAAGAGGAACTACAAAGGATCAAGTGGGACATCGTCGGGCTAAGTGAGGTAAGGAGAAAAGGAGAAGATCTCATTGAACTGAAAAGTGGACATCTCTTCTATTATCGTGGGACAGATACTGGCAGAACTAGTGGTGTTGGATTCATAATAAACAAGAAACTGAAGGATAAAGTGGTAGAAGTTGAAAGTTCCTCTGACAGAGCTGCACGACTCGTTATCCAACTCTCGAGAAGATACCAGGCTCAGATTATTCAAACTTATGCACCCACCACAAGTCATCCTGAAGAAGAAATTGAAGAATTTTATGAGGAAATTCGTCATCTAAATAATAAAGGTAAGCAGCACTTGAAGATAATTATGGGAGATTTCAATGCAAAAATAGGGCAACGGCAACAGAATGAAACTTCAGTAGGTAAATTCGGTCACGGCAACAGAAACCAGCGTGAAAATACTCTCGTTGAGTTTGCAGAGGCAGAAGGATTTTTCATCTTGAACTCCTTTTTCAAGAAAAAGCCACACAGGAAGTGGACATGGAGACATCCAATTGGGACGACAAGTGAAATTGATTTTATTATGTGTAACAAAAAATTCGTCATCGAAGACTGCAGTGTGCTGAACAAGTTCAACACAGGTAGTGACCATAGATTGGTGAGATGTAAGATGCACCTCAACACTAAACTGGAACGTGGCAAGCTCATAAGACAAACAAAATGTATTGACATAACCAACCTTAAAAAACACCATAATACTTTCAAGTTGGAACTGAAGAACAGATTCTCTGCTTTAGAAGGCCTAACATCGGAAGAAGTGGATATTTCGGAAGTTAACAGAAAAGTAACCAAAGCTCTTATGGAAACGGCAACAAAATTAGCTGGGTCTAAGAACAAGTTGCATGTGAACAAATTATCAGGAAAAACCAAAATGTTGATGCAAAAAAGAAGAGAGATGAGGACAACTAAAGAAGATGTGACTTCCAAAGTGGAATATATAGAGCTATGCAAGACAGCACGAAAAAGTATCACTGAAGACGTAAGGAAATTCAACTGTGAGCTAGTGAGGAAAGCAATTGAAAACAACCAAAGCCTTAAGATAGCAAAGGGACATCTCAGTAAGGGAAGAAAACAGATTATGGCTCTGAGAAAAGAAGATGGTTCTATAACAAGAAATAGAGGCGAAATTTTGACACTAGTGAAAGATTTCTACTCCAAATTATATGAAAGGGATGATACATGTACTCCAGACATCATGAAAGGTACCAGAGTTCTTCCAGTCCTCCCAGCAGAAGTTGCTCATGCAATCAAGAACATGAAGCGGGGGAAAGCTCCAGGAGAAGATGGAATTACTATAGACATCATACAAGAAGCAAGTGGAGAAATTGAAACAGTACTCGCCCAAATTTTCACTCGATGCCTTAATGAAGGGAAGATTCCTGAGGATTGGAACAATGCTACAATGACCCTGCTACATAAAAAAGGTGACATTGAAGATCTCAGGAACTACAGACCTATCAGCCTCCTATCAGTGGTTTATAAAATCTTCACTAAAGTTCTTTCACACCGCTTGAAGGTATCACTGGACATGGCTCAACTGAGAGAACAAGCTGGATTCAGGAGTGGCTACAGCACAATAGATCATATCCACGTACTGAGAGAACTAATTGAAAGAGCGAGGGAATACGAACTTCCATTGTGCATGGCTTTTATCGATTATGAAAAAGCCTTTGATTCGGTGAAACCATCAGCAGTTACCACGGCTCTGAAATCCTGCGGTATTGAAGATGCATACATTAATATTATTAATAACATCTATGAAAATGCAAGTGCAAAGATTCGGCTGTTTGAAAATACAACACACATAAAAATTGGAAAGGGAGTGAGACAAGGTGACACCATATCTCCGAAGCTCTTTTAATGCCACATTGGAAAATGTCTTTCAATCACTGAACTGGGAAAACAAAGGGATAAAGATTAATGGAGATTATCTAACCCGCCTTCGTTTTGCTGATGACGTAGTCATTTTTGCAACTACCCCATCAGCGCTGCAGAGTATGATCCAGGAACTTGCTGACAAGAGTAAAGAAGTGGGATTAAAAATGAACTTTCAGAAGACAAAAGTGATGTTCAATGCTTTTACAAGAAATGAAGATTTATTGATTGATGGAGAAAAGCTGGAGATAGCAGACACGTACGTTTATCTTGGACAGCAGATATCAAGTGAGGGTCACATTGATGAAGAAATTAATCGGCGTACAAAACTTGCCTGGAGAGCTTTTGGAAGAAACAGCATAATTTTCAAGAGCAATATGCCATTATGTCTTACAAGAAAAGTGTTTGATCAATGCATCCTTCCAGTGCTTACGTATGGTGCAGAGACGTGGACCTTAACTAAAAGAGACATACAAAGGCTGCAGACAACTCAAAGCAGCATGGAGAGGTGCATGCTTGGTATAACCAGGAGAGATAAGAAGAGGAACTCGTGGATCCGAAAAATGACGAGAGTGGAAGACATCATGATCAGAATTAAATCCCTGAAATGGCAATGGGCTGGACATACTGCCAGAAGGACAGACCATAGATGGACAGCCGAAATTTTAGATTGGATTCCAAGGGACAGGAAAACACCCAGAAAAAGACCACATGGGAGATGGGTGGATGAAATTCGTAAATATGCGGGAGTGACATGGAGGAGACTGGCACAAGACAGAGCGTTGTGGAGGAAACTTGGGGAGACCTTCGTCCAGCAGTGGATTGATAATGGTTGACAATGATGATGATGATGATATACTGTACATAAAGAAATATTCTTAAGTTCAACTATAAATATTCCATTATCATTGAAGTCAACTTGTCTTTTTCAAACTCATATACTACGTGTGTAACAGTATTATAGAGGACTTTGTCTTAATATACATTGCCTATCTCCCACATAAATTAATGTTCAAATATATGTATGTATAGACTGAACTTCTACTAAAACTATTATCCTACTACTTGGCTTTACTCAGAAAACCATGTTCAAATATTTAATTATACATATCAAGTTAAGAGAATGTTAACATATTCTCCTAACCTTGAAGAATATATAAAGTCAAAGTGTCTGCTGAAAGAAAATTAAATCAGTTTCATGCATAAGGGATATATCTTAATATTCTTTGTTCACATAACTTTTTGAACCTACTAGCAGAAAAGAAAGAAAAGTGAGAATGAAAGGGGGATGAGACAGATCCACAGAAATTTAATTCAGCATACCCACAAGTCATATTGAACATAATGATAGTTACAACTCGTTTGAAAGCATACAGCTCTCAACAAATTAAGAGACAGACAGGACCACAAAAATCGGAGTACTAATGCATTGCATTGTCAAAAGAAGTTTACCTCATTATTTGTTTAATTTTGTTATTTCAAAGTGCATCAGTAACTGAAAGGTAATTTCCCCCTGTATTTTACTTTAAATGCAAATAAAAAATACAACAAAATGGCCTGACATTTTTCACCGTCCATGAAGGCATAATTTTTTATAAAATAAAAGAGTATGCAACAATAATAATTTCATCACTATTACTGCATTATCTTTTCTTATAAAGTAACTCACATTAATTGTGTGTTTGTACTGTGCTAAGAATTCAGTTCAAAGTGAAAAGAAAAACCTTTTACTGTTGTGGAATTAAAAAACTGTGTAACCCTACTGCTGCCCAAAAAAGTATTACATGTGACAGCAGGAAAGGGTAAGAAAAAGCAATTTGCATTGCAGGATAGGCATGTCTATAAAATATCACACATTTGTGAACTAATGCTCAAGATGATCTGCACTGACCTAACTACAACTTTGTTAATGTTCTATGTTGACCTATCTACAGTTTTGTTAATGCTCTGTGCTGACCTAACTACAGTTTGATGTTCTGTGTTGATCTAACAACTGTTTTGTGGATGTTCTGTGTTGACCTATCTACAGTTTTGTTAATGCTCTGTGCTGACCTAACTACAGTTTGATGTTCTGTGTTGATCTAACAACTGTTTTGTGGATGTTCTGTGTTGACCTAACTACAGTTTTGTCACCACGTGCCTATCACTCATAAAATGAAAGTTACTATAGAAGGTTAAACGTACTGAATTTTATCATTTAATGAATCATTACATTTTGCTCATTTGCATTTACTTTTCTGAACATCCACAGCATTTTTGTCAGCTACAATTCATAACGTGCTTGCTGCATTTTACTGCGTCATGAGATGCGGCTATGGTAAAACAGATTTTGTTGTCAAAGTGATTTGACTTATGCTTTCATTGACTCTTTAATGTTAATCCTTTACTGTTCAACACGTTATTCTACATTAGTGTAAAGATTCGACTCATGATCAGGACCAATAATAATTCAAGTATGTTCAGAACAAAATAGCATCTATTACCAGTATTATTACATATCAATACTCACAATCAATCCTGGTTCATGTCGCTCAACCACTTTGAGCAACATGAACCAGGATTGATTGCATGGTTTTTTACTCCCATTTCATTTATATATTCTTAAATTATTATCTCTATCAGGTTCCAACGTGAAGTCTTGATGCTTTAGATATTTTAACTTTCATATTGTTTCATATATCAGGTTCCAAAGTGAGTGAAGTCTAGATGCTTCAGATATTTTAACCTTCATATTGTAAATATATTCCTTGTTCACATTTTTGTTCAGATGCTGCGCAACATAATCTACCTAGCAAAGTTGTAAATAGGACGAGATATAATTTTGAAGAATACAAAGATGACTCATATACCAGAAGAAAGGATGTGGCTGTAGGCAGAGTGAGTATTGATATGTAATAATACTTTTAATAGATGCTATTTTGTTCTGAACATACTTGAATTATTATCGGTCCTGATAGCATCTCGAATCTCTACATTAATGTGAATAATGTGTTGAACAGTAAAGGATTGACATTAAAGAGCCAATGAAAGCATACAATTAGCCACGTAATATAACTACTTTAACTATAGCACTTTAGTGCATATATTTGAATATTGTGTTCAATGTGATTTGACCTTTTCTCTCTTTTTTGTTTTGTTTTGAAATTATGGATTAACATGTAATCAATCATAGAACTTATATGTCTTACCACTAACCTATGAATTATTCAGTATAAGTCCATAATATAGATAAATGGATAAAAGTAAACTATGTAAAACAGGAAGTAACATAATCCATGTTTGAACTAATCTGCTCAAGGTTTTCGCTATGCGTTCTTCGAACACAAACATTATTTCCACATAAATCCGACACTACACACAAGCTTTATCCCTTTATTTGGTGTTACAACTTGGCCAGTAACAACAGACTCTCTAAATCCTAACAAGGGCAAAGGGAGAGAGGGAGGACAGAATCAATTAGATGACCTGTTTCAAATTGCATCTGTTTTTTACTTTTTATGAAGTAATAAACAGTCATGGACCACAAAACCAAAATATGAAAGGTTTTTTTTTTTTTTTTACTTTTGAGCATCATATTATTCAATTTTTCAAAACCAATTTGTGTTCTATTTTAATAACTGAAAAAGGATCACAATATACAGGATTTGCAAAATGGTGAATTAAAATTTCTGTTTTCTAGGGGGGGGAGGGGGATGGTGAAGAATTAATAGGTTAGAAATAGGATTGTTACATTTACTTACCTAGTCACAAAAATAAAAATTATTTTGTTTTAAGCTGTGAAGTGAACAGATGGTACCAGTGATAGCAGTACAGCACTGAAATATGCACAGTCGTATCGAAATAATATAACTACCCCCGGAATCACAGTGTACCTGCCCAGGCACATCACAGAGTGCACATGACAAGATCGACCGCACAGAGATATAAGCGGCAGGCCAGGACAAATGAGCCATAGTGTATTTGGTGAGCACAATGGGCAGAGGTACTGATTTGACAGACGTGCAAAAAGGAATGATAATCGGCTACTGCGCCTAGAGTGGAAGCATCTCAGAAACAGCAGACTTTGTGGGCTGTTCACGAGGTGGTGTAGTAAGGGTGTACCAAAAATGGATTGCTGGTACACAGAGTACTTCCCGATGTCATAACTGTGGAGCCCCAAAGGCAATCAACCCCAGAGGAGAATGTCATCTCCGTCAACTGGTAAAAGGCAATCGACGCGCAACAGTGCAGCAATTGACCACACAAATTAATGCTGGGGCACCCAAGCACTTGTCCCCAATAACAGTAGAGTGAACCCTGTTCCACATGCATCTCCAGAGTTAATGCTGTGTCAAGGCACCCATGTTAACCCAGGTCCACCGGCAATGACGCTTGCTGTTCGCATTGGACTACTGTCAGTAGACAGTGGGAAAAGGTTGCCTTCTCCGATGAATTGAGGTTTCTACTCTACACAAGGGACAGGCGGTGGTGGATATGGGGTCAGACAGACGACAACCAACACCCGGACACACATGTCAGTCAAGTACAGGCCGGCAGTGGCATTCTGCGTGCGTGTGTGTGGTCTGTTCTGGTATGACTTGGGACTGCTGGTACTACTGGATGGGTCCTTGTTGGCTCTGATCATAACTTGGTAGTGTCACGAATGAAACTGAATGTTGGTTGGAGGGAAAAAATAGGAAGAGGCCCAGGATTCTTTCCTATAAAGAGGCCTTTGAATAAAGGTTGAAAGGCTCCCTGAAGATCATCAGCGTTATTCTAACTTACTCAGAGAACAAACGACTGAAGGAGCTGAAGTCGTACAAGAGGTATGTAGAAAAGAAGTGGAAATGTTTTAAAAACTGCATTGTCACTGCTGCTGAAGAGGCCTGTGGCATCACAATAGTGGGTAACAATAAAGGTGATGCTTGGTGGAATAGTGAGATTGAAGAAGCAGTAAACAGAAAGAAGGAAGCCCATTTGGGGATGTTGCGGTCGTAGTGAGCAATGGGTTTGCCTCCTTGGGGCACTCTGTGGTAACAATGGCACACACAACAGCAACTAGGGCCTTGACGATGATGGGCAAAACACGTAACAATATTAACAAATAAAGGTAACTTGATCACGCTAGTTATGTTAAACTAGGGCCTCTGTGAATCTTGGAGAGGTGCCAGCTAGTTCTGTGTGACATTGGCAAAAAGACCCCAACTCACTGGGTTTTGTTCCAGAATCCATAGGTTGAATGACCAACTGGAACCCTCAGCTGTGGGCTAATCCCCCACACTGATGTACTTACCTGATTAAAAAGACAAAAAGAAATCAATATCCGGACTCAAATGTGGGATATGGTGGACTTACCACACTTGAGAAGGACGGTCCACCACGGAATCGACCTGGACTTTCTAAACGGCGTTTGAGAAAGAGATCTTGGCTGAGTGAATGTAAGATTGGTGTATGGAATACTAGAGGTATAAATGGAAAGAAAGAAAGAAAGAAAGAAAGAAAGAAAGAAAGCATACATACATACATACATACATACATACATACATACATACATACATACATACATACATACATACATACATACATACATACATACATACATACATACATACATACATACATACATACATACATACATACATACATACATACATACATACATACATACATACATACATACATACATACATACATACATACATACATACATACATACATACATACATACATACATACATACATACATACATACATATCACTAAGCTGTTCTCTGAGATTCAGAGGTTAGCTCCAAAAAGAAATACAAACTTCCAGATATTTTTACTTATTGTTGTCGTATCAAACTTCGCCATTTACAGCGATCTTGACATACAACTCGTGCTTCACTGATATCCATTATACGCCGTACACAAGATCTTTTATACTTCATACTCATAATCTTTTTCTCATGCAGACACACCTGAATCTGATCCACCCATATCTTTCTTGGCCTTCCTCTGCCTTTCCGTCCTGCCACTTGGGTTGAAAAGATTTTCTTAGTAAGCATTTCATCACTCATTCTTTCAACATGGCCAAACCACCGAAGCATATTGGTCTCCACCTTGCTAACAACATTTTGCTTTACATCACACAACTGCAATACATCTTCATTCCTCACACAATCAGATCGTGTCTTGCCACAAACCCCACGTAAGTAACGCATTTCTCCAGCACACAAACGACTCCTATGCTTCTTCTGCAGTACCCAGGTTTCACTGCCATACATCAGAGTAGGAACAATTGCTGTTTCATACACAGCCATCCGGGACTCTCTAGAGAACCCATCATTCCTGTGAAAATCTCCCAGAGCAGCTATGACTTTCAAAGAAGAATTCACTCGCCTACTGATTTCACCATCCAACTTGTTCTCTCTGCCAAACATGCTTTCTAAATACACAAACTCACTCACCTGGTCAATCACAGTGCCATTTATACTTACATTACATTCAGTGCTACCCATTCCTCTCTCAAAAACCATAACTTTGGTTTTTCCCTTATTTATACTCAGTTTGAATTTCATGCAAACTTCGTGCATCCGAGTCAACATACTCTGCAACTCACTTTTGCTCTCTGCCAACAGGACAGTGTCATCAGCATACAGCAATCTGCACACACGGATATCACCAAAACATAAACCACTATTATCTATTTTGGCCTCACGCATGTATGCATCCATAAATATATTAAACAGCCATGGTGACATTACACAACCTTGTCTAACTCCTGCACCAATAGAAAACCATTTTGATAAAACACCATTCACTCGTACACAAGCTCTACTACCAGCATACATGGCTTTTACACTATTAAGGATTCCCAGTAACACCATATTCATTCAATACCTTCCACAAAAGTGTCCTATTCACTCGGTCGTAAGCTTTCTCTAAATCTATGAAGGCAGTAAAAACTTTCTTCCCAGCAGCCAGATACTTTTCAATCATTAGTGCAGCCTTTACCAGGCATAAAACCACTCTGAACATCCTAAACTTTCAATGATGTAAGACCCCATACTTTTTCAATAACAACCTTACCAAACACTTTCCCTGGCACACTCAGTAGGCTAATACCACGATAGTTCTTGCATTCAGTCTGATCACCTTTTCCCTTATACAAGGGAACAATAATAGCATCCTTCCAATCCCGAGGGACCATTCCTAACTCCCAGCACAACTGGCAAATTTCAGTTAACCAGGCAATTATAGAGTCACCACCATACTTCAACATCTCTGCAGTTATGCCATCAACTCCTGGAGCCTTACCATTCTAAAGATATTTTAGAGCTTTACACACTTCTTCTCTTGAGATCCCTCCTCTGCTTTCATCCCTCATTGTGACATCATCTGCATGTCTCAGAATCATTTTTGCTCTCCTGATCTAATAACTCACAGAAGTATTCACCCCATCTCTCACTTAACTCATTGGGCTTCCATATCATTTCCCCAATCTCATTCTTCACACAACTTACAACTTTGTTTCCCCTATTTTTCCTGAGTCTCATGTACTTCCAGAAGGACTTTCTATCTTTCCAAAAAGCCAGTTCATGCCTTTCCACTTTCTCCTTCCTATCTTTCGCCTTACTGTGGCGAACCAGCTTAGCAGCTTCACGCTTCTTACAGCGATATTCATCCACAGAGACTCTACCTTGCAACATCCCCAAATAGGCTTCCTTCTTTTTCTTTACTGCTTCATCAATCTCACTATTCCACCAAGCATCACCTCTATTGTTACCCACTATTGTGGTGCCACAGACCTCTTTAGCAGCAGTGACAACACAGTTCTTAAAACATTCCCACTTCTTTTCTACATCCCTCTCACAATATTTCAGATCCTTCAGTCGTTCTCTGAGTAAGTCAGAGTACCGCTGATGATCTTCAAGGAGCCTATCAACCTTTATTCTTTCTCTATCCTGGGTATCTTCCTATTCCTTTTCCTCCAACCAACATTAAGTTTCACTCGTGACACTACCAAGTAATGATCAGAACCAACATCCGCACCTCTCATCACACGGGTGTCAACAACTAAGTGTTTCAAACGCTGATCGTAAACAACAAAATCTATCACACTCTTTTGACCAAGAGTATGATTTTCCCAAGTATATGTGTGTATATACTTGTGGTTGAAAAATGTATTAGATACACACAAACCATTCTCAATGCAGAGTTCAATTAATCTTTCACCATTATCATCCACACAAGGGTAATTAAACTTACCCAGAACATTGTCAGAAATTGCATTCTGCACACCTACTCTAGCATTGAAATCCCCTGCTATTATAACTTTTTCTTTAGCACCAAACTGGCTCAAAACAGCTTTTAGCTCATTCCACAAATCTTCTTTCTTATCAGAAGGTTCCGAGTCACAAGGAGCATACACTACAACAATTACAATTCTCTGAAGTTTCACTTTCAAACGAATCCAGAGAATTCTCTCACTTATGCAACTATAGTGAATCAAGTTGTTCTTAATCTTTTCACTTAAAATCACACCTACACCAGCCTGTCCTCTGAAGGTCATCAGCGTTATTCTGACGTACTCAGAGAATGACTGAAGGAGCTGAAATGTGGTGAGAGGGATGTAGAAAAGAAGTGGGAATGTTTTAAGAACTGTGTTGTCACTGCTGCTAAAGAGGTCTGTGGCACCACAATAGTGGGCAATAATAGAGGTGATGCTTGGTGGAATAGTGAGATTGAACAGGCAGTAAAGAGAAAGAAGGAAACCTATTTGGGGATGTTGCAAGGTAGAGTCTCTGTGGATGAATATCGCTGTAAGAAGCGTGAAGCTGCTAAGCTGGTTTGCCAGAGTAAGGCAAAAGATAGGAAGGAGAAGGTGGAAAGACATGAGACTCAGAAAAAATAGGGGAAACAAAGTTGTAAGTTGTGTGAAGAATGAGATCGGGGAAATGATATGGGAGCCCAATGAGTTAAGGACAGACATTGTGGAAGAAACTTGGGGACACCTCCATCCAGCAGTGGATTGATAATGGTTGACAATGATGATTCTGAGAAGAATATTTCCTTCACAGAATTTACATATTAAGAATGTTTTTGACATCTTTATAGGCAATTGTGATCCATTGCTTAGTTTCTCTTTCTGTTGATATCATTCCCATCACATTTCTTCATTGTTGCTTCCCTTTCTTTTTTATGCCTTCAGATGACAATTTTATCCATCATGCTGAAAGAACTTTCAGCCTGAGGGCAATGAATGCATGATATCAAAGCTTTCACTATTCTGGATAAATGGTGACTTGAGAATATAAATACTTTTAGACACATGTTTAAAATTTTTCTACTTCATCACTTTCGTTTTCTGAAAAAATTTCCTCCCTCACAAATCCTAAATGCAAACATTTCATGGGGGTGCGGGGTGCGGATAGCCTAGTGACCAACGTTCGTGACTGCCGTGGAGAAACCTCAGGTTCGATCTCAACAGGTACGAATGCTCAAACCACTAAATATACTCCGTGAGTCAGATGAGCACATTAAGCAGTTAGACCCTGGGGTACTGGCACCCCGGTAATAAATAAGGGTGTCTTCCTCCTCCTCCTTTCTAACTCGCTTCCGCATCACTTTCCTATCGGGCACTCTAGCCCAAATCTCCTAGCTTGCTATTTCTAAGAGTTGTTTAAGACCTGGGATACACTCCCTTCCTAAAATCCTTTTAATATGATCTGATCTGATCTTCATGGGGGTGGGGGAGATATAAAATTTAACAACACAAGAGAGTGGGAACATCATGGGAATTACAATTACAGGAGAAATCTTCGATCTGTCTGACTTCTGTTTTTGGAAATTGGTTCCCTATTTGCAAGCTGAAATACAAATAATTATGGAATAAAATAATATTTAACAATACTTGGCAGGAAGGATATCACAAGAAACGAAATTCATTATTATGGGAGAAATTTTACTCAATCTGCCTTCCATTTTTGAAAACTTCATAAAGACTGAATTCCATGCTCAAATGGAAAACGACCCACTCTCCTTAACTGCCGTCAAAAATCCTGCAACATTTACATTCACTTTTGTATCATTCTCAAGAATAACCCAAATGATAAAAGAAAAGGTGGAATTCCTTCAACCTACTAAAAATCTAATGCCTGAAGGTTACAGGGAAATTTGTATACTGCCGAACTTGCATTTTTGCAGAAATTGTAGCCTTCAGTTTCAAGCTGAAACAAACATTTACGTAATAAAATTATATTTAACAATGATACAAGGCAGAAGAAACATCACAAGAAAAAAATTATAATTACAGGTAAAAGCTTCACTCCATAACTTCAGTTTTTGAAAGTTTTGAAAGATGAACTCTCATTCCCAGATAGAAAATGATAACTTCCACCCAAAATATTTCTCTTCAGATTTGTGTCAATATCGAGAATGATAAAAATTCCACTAATGTGCGGAAGAACTTCATATATGGAATGTCTTTGCACGAGAACTGTTCTACTTCTGCTGACCTTGGAAAATCCTGAAAATGGACATAACAGCAAACAAGTGGACTTGAATACATTTAAGTCATGTTGATAATGCTTTGTCAATCCATGGGACCCAAACTCTAGTGTTGCACTTCCAAGAGAGAGACTAAAAAAAACTGGAGAATGAATTACTATAAATTAGGTGATTATTCTTTTCCATGCAACATCAAGAAAAACTTTCAATGACTTTATGATAACATCCAAACTTATAAAAATAGTACTCCATGACAAGAAAGTAATATACAGGCACAAAAAGGCAGAGTGCAAAGAAAAATACTATCAATCTGGGAAAACAAAAGCCTAACATCTTAAATGCAAGCTTTGAAACAAATAAAATGTGCCTGTGTTTACACAGGTAACAAAGACAATCACATCAAGCCAAGAAAAAAGGATTTCAATTCAATCCATGATAAAAAAAAAAAAAAAAGTGATGAATATGCATACAGAGGAGCTTCTACATCTTTTCTACACTTGAGATGGATTGTTATAAAGCTCACTGAACCTCTTTCTCATCATCACACACACACACACACACACAGCTCCTACTCTCCTTTCTATTGATTTAACATTTCCAATTTTATTTCCAGTGCAAAAGCTTTTCTGACTTAATCACAATACTCCCACAGTGTTGGATCACCAAAAACTTGTATTTTCTAGAATTATTAAACAATTAACATTCACTAACATCACAAAGGCTGAGTGTTACTGACAGTTAGTAAGGGTTTGGTCATCATGAGTGCACCACACATCATTTTGACTTTTTCTTTCCTTATTATGTTCAAATAAAACTGATAAAACATCATATTACAATGGAATGAAACTGATCTTATCTCATTACATTGCAATACAGCTGATAAAGCATACCAAAAAAATTATATTGCATTTATGTATTAACAACAAAAAAACTCAACACAATTTACACATTCACCATTTCTAAAACTCATTTTTTTTATTTATTATTATTTTTTATTTTTATTTTGTAAAAGAAATACAACAAACCATGTATATGCTGTCTGCAACTTTTTCAAGGTCAGAAATATACTTCGGTTGAGTCTTAAATACATTAGCAATCATTTTTTTCAGAAGTGGACCATTGCCTTCTCCATAGACGACACTTAAATCCAGAATTTTTGGCACATCAAAAATGAAATACTCGTAGATAAGGTCTCTGTAACTGTTTGGTGTTATATGATGACACTAGAAAAAAAAACATATGTATATACATAAAGAAGCTATTAATGAAGCAAGAAAAAAAGAGAGAGAGAGAGAGAATTGAAACAAATTAGAACCGAGAACAAAGCTGAGAAAGAAACAAAACAAAAACCAACTCCCAAAACAGACAAGCCCCGGAGCAAGCTAAAAACAAAACCAATTTTAGTGAAAACCAGAAGAACATAGGGATTGCATATCAGTTAAGAACACAGGGATTGCAGATCAGTTAAAAACAAAAACAAACCAATTTTAATGAAAACCAGAAGAACACGGGGATTGCAGATCTAGTTGGTTTTTCATATATATATATATATACATTATATTGACAAAAGTCACCAGACACCTACAAGACAAACACAACATAGCATTTATTGACATACATTAGTACGGTGGCGGTTCACCTTCAGCCTTAATGCAGGCACTGACCCTTCGAAACATGCTTTCGACAAGGTTTTGGAGCACAGCGATAGGTATGCGCTTCCATTTAGTACATAATGCTGCCACTAACTGTTGCTTAGTAGTAGGCCTTGGTTCCAAACATCTAATGCAGTGCTCTAATTCACCTCATAAGTGCTCTATGGGATTAAGATCAAGGCTCTGTGCTGGCGAATCCACACACAATATGGAATTATCGTCAAACCACACCGTAACAATCCTTGCTTTATGGCTTGGTGCATTACCCTACTGGTACCAACAAGGCTCGGTTCCATAGTACTGCCACAGAGTTGGTAGGGCATAATTGTCCAGAATATTGAGGTAGATGTGCTGGTTAACAGGTTTGTCCACTATAACCAATGGGCTGGGACCATACCACGAAAAACATCCCCACACGAGTAGACTGCCAGCTCCAAACTTGACCGTAGAAACAGTACACTGTGGTAAATAGCATCCCCCAGCTGCTGCCATACCCACACATGGCCATCAGACTGATGGATCGTGTACCTGGATTCATCAGACCATAGGGCCCGTTTCCATTGATCTACAGTCCATAATAAATATTCTTTACACCATGCTAAACGATGAATAGCTGCACGGCCATGGTAACCCATGGAATGAAGTTCTCTGTGAATGGTACGTGTACATACCGAGGTTCCAGCATTTTTACTCACCAATACACTGAGGTCTCCATCGATTAGCTGTAATGACTCTCCCGAGGCTTCAATGTCCTCTATCACCGATTTTTTTTGGTCTGCCGGTAAGTTTTGCTGCTTTAGGCACGCCATGTGTCTTCCACTTATCCAGTACATCCAAAACAGTTGACTTGGGTATGTTTAAACGCCCCTGTTTCTCTTATGGACAACCCACTAATATAACACCCAACAATCTTTCCTTTCTTAAAGTTAATTCTCTCCCGCCGCGACATTTTTACTCAACCTCACAGTGCTATACGATGGCGGTCAGCTGCAGGCTCGTTTCTATACCGTTTGCAGCTGTACCGCACATCTTAACAATGCAGCGGATCCGTTCATTTGTTTTTGAAGGGGTGTCCGGTGACTTTTGTCAATATAGTGTATGGATTACAAGTCAAGAAGAAGTAACTAAAACTTGCCATCTTTGTCATTAATAACAAAGGAAAATCCTTTATTTTAATATTAAACAAACTTATTACATAGACCAATGAAAAAAGTTGGTCTCACATTTTCATTTATTAGATAGCATTTACCCTTGGTTTTACTCAAAGTATTACACAGTTGGAGACTTGGGGCCACTGGTTCCAGGGAGTAGAAAGAGCCAACGCCATGACATCTACCCCACCCATGGCATCATGCAAAACTTAAATCAGGGACCAGCTCAAATGACTAGCCAGAAACCAGCACCTCTAGCCCAGCAAATAAAAGGAATGTGTTGGGAATAATTAGTGAAAAGCTGAATTTTGGCTAGTTGTTAGAACACTATAAGTGATATATTTTCCCAAAACTCCCCCCCTTGTGCTTTCCCAAACTCCCATTTGTAGACTTTTAGAAAATGACTTATATCTTCATAAACAATGAACGGTAACAGTGTTTGTTTTTTTTAATCTTCACATCTTCACATTACGCACTACAAAATTGTCCCTCTTCAATTTTATGCTAAAACCAATAGTTTTAAACTTGGTAATAATTGATATCATGGCTATTCCTGCACTTGATACACTATAAATTTCACTAAATTGTGGGTCTTACTCAGGAATAAAAGGATATTACTTACAGTCAAATTTTTGGGTAGCACTCTTACCCTTCCTCA
Source organism: Macrothele yani (assembly GCA_039090855.1). Lineage (NCBI taxonomy): Eukaryota > Metazoa > Arthropoda > Arachnida > Araneae > Macrothelidae > Macrothele > Macrothele yani. Next base: position 45,304,180 of record CM077024.1, read on the forward strand.
GGACTACACTATAGTAGGTGTTGCCATTCATTAGCTAAATTCCAACCTTTCACATCATTTAATGTTGTACCTCTTTTTCTCAATTTCCAGTCCTTTTGACAATTTTCTCTCGAAAAAGTGCTGTTGATATGTCAGAACTTCCACAGAGTCCCAAAGCACTTTATGTGCTGTATTTTGAACATGTTTGTCAAAACCTGTTTTGTTTGTCAAATTTCTAATTGCAGCTTTATATTCTGCTAATCTGGTCTTAAGCTGTCTGCCTGTTTCTCCCACATAGCTGAGATCACATTCACACTTTATGTTGTAGACCACTCCCTCCCTTCCTGTAACAGGATGTTTTTTTTTTTGTTTTTTGCTTTAATTTTGGAAGGCAGTTACTAATTTTATTTTGTAATCCTGGAGCCAGTCTGATTAGAAATTTCTCACTAATCCTCTGAAGTTTTTTAAACAGTCCTTTATAGTAAGTAACTTTTCTGGTTAACTGAAACAATTTAGTGTTTGACTTTTGCTTCTTTTCTTTTTTATTAAAAATTTTGTTGACTACTAGAGAAGGGTAATTATTATCTTCCAAAACTTTTTTAGTTCCTAATTTTGAGCATGTCTTAACAATTCTGAAGAATTTAGAACTTTAATCTTTTCCAAAAAATTGAGTGGTCAAGTTTGTTTTTATGTAATTAGGTGATTTGACTGATAGTCTACCATTTTATTATTGTTGGTAGGTTTCTTGTATAATCTTATCATTAGTCATAAAAGGAGGAAAAATTGAAACAAGGTTATACAAGAAACCTACCAACAATAATAAAATGTTAGACTATCAGTCAAATCAGAAACAGGCAAACAGCTTAAGACCAGATTAGCAGAACATAAACATGCAATTAGAAATTCGACAAACAAAACAGGTTTGGACAGACATGTTCAAAATACAGGACATAAAGTGCTTTGGGACTCTGTGGAAGTTCTGACATATCAACAGCACTTTTTCAAAAGAAAATTCTCAAAAGGACTGGAAATTGAGAGAAAAAGAGGTACAACATTAAATGATGTGAAAGGTTGGAATTTAGCTAATGAATTGCAACACCTACTATAGTGTAGTCCCGAGGAAGGGTAGGAGTGCTACCCAAAAATTTGACTAAGTAATTTCCTTCATTTCTGCGTAAAACCCATAATTTAGTGAAATTTATAGGGCACCAATAGTTTTGTCTGTATTTTAATAAAAGCGTTAAACAAGAATGATGACACCGAATTTTTGGGTGTAATAAGCACGTCTTTTGAATCCGTTCTGACGCGAATTAAATTTATCAAAGCCAATGGAACCGGTATGGAAAACAATAGTATCTGACGGAATAAAGAAGTTTTTCAATCGTGTTTTTAATCCCTCAGATATTGGTGTAAACGGAATCATGAGCTTACGAACTCTTAGAAACAGAGTTATCGACAAAAATAAGATGTGACTTTACGTCCCTGGCGGGAAAACCATGCATTATTTTAGGAAGAAAGTATTCGCAAAAGGTTTATCCATATGAGCGGTATCGGTCAAAAAAAAAAAAAAAAAAATTAGTCGAGTTTTCAGGAGCCTAGATTTTGCTACAAATACATCAGAAGCAGAAATTAACACATACAACCCCTGGTGGCCAAACCATTCTCACATTAGAAATCATGTGAAAAATATTTTCCATCAGGTCTTGTATGCGATACAGGAAGAATTTTTCAAATCGGAGTTTTAGGAGCAGAAAACGCAATTTACATTTATGCGCCCTAGCGGAAAGTCTATGATTTACGTGAAAATTTTGAATTTATAGGAAAAACATTTCGCATCGGAAACACTATACAACAAAGAAAGGATTTTTCAAATTGGACTTTTAGAAGTAGAGATATTGACAAAAATAAGATATACATCTACGCCCCCTGACGTACAAACCAAGCATTATTTCAAGAAGAAAATGTTCCTAAAAGGTTTGTTAACATGAGTAGCATTGGTCAACAAAAGCCTTTTTTCTCAATCGAGATTTTAGAAGCTCATATTTTGCTGCAAATACATCAGAAGCGGAAATTAAGACTTACGCCACTTAGTGGCCAAACCATTTTTTTTACAAACATTTGAAATTATGTGCAAACGATTTCCCATCAGGAGCTGTATCCGGTGCAGTAAGAATTTTTCAAATCTGAGATTTAGAAGCAGAGAAATAGTGGGAAACACAATTTACCTTTACGCCCTAGCGGAAAGTCTATGAATTACTTGAAAATTTTGAATTTACATGAAAAACATGTCACACTAGAAGCACTATCTAACAAAGAAGGAATTTTTTAAATCGGACTCCTAGAAGTCGAGATATTGGCAAACATAAGATATACATCTACGCCCCCTGGCTCAGAAACCATGCCCTATTTTAAGAAGAAAATGTTTCTAAAAGGTTTGCCGACACGAGTAGCATCAGTCTACAAATGAAGTTTTTTCAATCGAGAATTTAGAAGCTCATATTTTGCTGCAAATACATCAGAAGCGGAGATTAAGATTTACGCCCCCTGGTGGCCAAACCATTTTTTTTTTTTTTTTTACAAAAATTGGAAATTATGTGCAAACAATTTCCCATCAGAAAGTGTATCCGGTGCAGTAAGAATTTTTCAAATCGGAGATTTAGAAGCAGAGATATAGGGAGAAACGCAATTTACCTTTACGCCCTAGCGGAAAGTCTATGAATTACTTGAAAATTTTGAAATTATATGAAGCACATGTCACACTGGAAACACTATCCAACAAAGAAGGCATTTTTCAAATCGAACCTCTAGAAGTAGTGATATTGAAAAAAATAAGATATACATCTACGCCCCCTGGCGGAGAAACTGTGGGATATTTTAGGAAGAAAATATTTCGAAAAGGTTTATCGATGTGAGCGGTCCACGAAAGAATTTTTTTCAATCGATATTTTAGAAGCTCAGATTTTACGACAAATACATCAGAAGCAAAAATTAACACTTACGCCCTGGTGGCCAAAGTATTATTTACCAAAAATTCGAAATTATATGCAAAAGATTTTCCATCAGGAGATGTATCCGCTGAAAAAAATATATTTCAAATCGGAGTTTTGGGAGAAGAGTTATCGGGAAAATGTAATTTACTTTTACGCCCCTTAGCGGAAAATCTATGTGTAATTTGAAAAAAGAAACAATATCTAAAATACTCTTCGACATAAATGGAATCAAAAGATAAAAGAATTTTTTCAATCGGATGTTTACAAGCAAATATGTGGAATAAAAGGTAATTTTGAATTCGACATCATCAGCATTTACGCCTCTAGCGGCGAAATTGTACATCGTAAAAAAAAAACTAAATAAAGGATTATCATTCGCATATTTCAAGCTTCCGAATGCAAAAAGAATTTTTCAAATCGAACTAATAGTTGCAGAGATACCGTGGGTACAGATGGATGGACGGACGGACAAACCAATAACATAAGCACGATCTTTTTACAAAAGACGTGCTAAAAAGCGGTATTTTTATTGTGATATTCAAAGTTTTAATGCTATAGCTTGTTTGAAAATGACTATAGGAATGTGTTTTGTAATTTGGGGGAGTACAATGACCCAGCACAGCGACCTGAAGTTTATTGTGCATCCCCAGCCCTAATCTCGAGAGAGACCAGATGCATGAGCAAAAGCAAGAATGCTCTTGACTGGTACTAAAGAGAGATCAGTTGGTCTCAAGTTATGAGTACCAAAGTGTTTGAGCCTAAGAGCTGCCAAAAAAGTCACAGTCTCAAAGAATATGCAAGGAAGTCTCTTTTTCTAGACGACATCCTTTGCAGAGTGGATTCTCTTTCACCCCAATCAAATTAAGGTGCCTATTAAGATGAAAATGTCCTATAAGTAGACCAACAATCAGTCCAATATCCTTTTTTGCTAGTCTAAGGAGCTCCTTAGTTCTATGAGGTAAGGGTCCTTGATTAAGTTCCTTTGCCTGCCTCTGTCCCTTGGTAACATGCGAGAGGTCAAGCTGCTTAGTCCTCAGCAACTTTTTAATTAATCCTCTAGCCACACTAATGGGGAGCCCTAATGGAGGCTCTGGATCATAAAAAGCCTGCTCTGCCCCTTCTTTAGCAAGAAGGTCAAAGCTTTCTCATTGCCTACAAACCCTTATGTCCCGGCACCCAGAACAGTTGCACTTTGTTCTGGCCTGCCAGTTCAGTTAGGGTCTGGAGGCAGTTGCAAACAATTTTGGATGAAATGTGGCACTGATGAAGTACCAGTAAAGCCACCTGACTGTCTGAACAAATCTGGATATGCACATTATGGTATCCTTTGATCAGACATTCTGAGGCACATGCCAAAATAGCATACACCTCAGCTTGGAACATGGTAGCATGCCTTCCAAAGCTTTGGTATAAACCGTAATCTCTAGATAGGCAATACTCCCCTGCTCCAACTCCTACATTTGTCCTGGAGCCGTCAGTGAACAAAACAGTTTCACCACCGCACCCAGGAACAAAGGATATTTCCCATTCACTGCAACTAGGAAAGTTCACATTGAATGCTTTATCAAAGTGATATTTTGCTAGCATGTTGTCAGTTCTCATTTGAAAGATGTGCTCCTTACAAAAATACTCCTCAATAGGCTTGGTATGGCTGCCATCCCACAATGAGGGTTTGAACAAGCCATTGCAGCATAATCTATATACCCCCATAATAGCCTCACCCTCAATATGAAGGTGAAGTGGCATAATATCAAGAAGCAACTCCAGTGCATCTGTTGGAGTAGTTCTCATTGCTCCTGATATACCTATGCAGGCCAATCTTAGTAACTTATTAAGTTCAGCGTACACCGTGCAGAGATTTACTCTGCGCCACCACACCATTGAGCCATAAGTGGCCATAGGTCAGGTGACCATAATATATATCCAGTGCAAAATCCTCGAGTTAAGACCCCAGGATTTGCCAATAGCACCTCTATGTGACCAGAACACTTTCTTGGCTCTCGCAATACAGTAATCTAGGTGCTGTTTCCAGGTTAAGCCCCAGTCTAAAATGACTCTTAGGTACTTCACCTGTGTGACAAGAGGAATTGATTCCCTAAAGAGAGAGTACCTAATACACTGCCGGACAATTGCTAAGGACGGATGACAATAGCAATGACAGCAACCGTAAAATGGAAGGCAGGAAAATGTGGAAATTAGCATAAGTGTGGGATACAGTAAGACGTGTTGTGCGTATGCAAATTTTGGATTGCCGAACTTGTTCGTAACGTCATAGCGCTGATAAGAGATATAAAGGATTTGACGCGTATTGACCGTTGTTTTTCAAACGCAAAGTTGAAAGGGAAAGAATCAATTGACGAACTTGCAATTTTCAGTATGTCTTTCCGACATCACCTAGATGATTTTACGCGTGGCCGTATTATTGGCAAGATTGAAGAAGGGCGAAAAATAACAGATGTTGCCAGGGAGTTCGACGTCAGCCACAGTGTTGTTTCAAGGCTTTGGAAATCTTTTCAAACAAATGGAGAGTGTAGCAAAGGTCATGGGGGAGGTCGTGTTCGCAGTACGACACCTGCAGAAGATCAGTACATAGTGCTATCAACAAACAGACACCGGCGCAGCACAGCTAGTGAGGTAGCAAATCAGTTTATGGCTGCTACTGGCAAGTGGATCTCCCGAAAAACTGTCGCCAGGCGTTTGTATGAAGGAGGACTATACGCCCGCCGTCCTGTTGTGTGCATCCCATTGTCCAGACGTCATCGTACCGCCCGTTTATAATGGTGCCATCAACATCACAATTGGACTGATAACGACTGGTCTGCTGTCCTCTTCTCAGATGAGAGTAGATACAGTCTATCGTCTGATTGTCAACGACAACTGATCTGGCATGATAGTGGTACTGCATATTGTCCAGCAAACATACAGGAAAGGGACTGATATCAGACATGTAGTGTCATGGTATGGGCTGGCATCATGATCAATGGCCATACGTCCCTCTATGTGCTTCCAACTGGTACTATGGCCAACGATGCATTAATGATGTTCTGCTACCTCATGTTCGCATGTTCCGTGGTGCTGTCGGTGATAGATTCATTTTCATGGACGACAACGCAACATGTCATCGAACAGTCGCTGTCCAGGAGTGTCTTGAGAGCGAGGATATTCAACGCCTCGTATGGCCAGCACGTTCTCCAGATCTGAATCCCATTGAAAATGTGTGGGATGCTTTGGGGAGGAGTCTTGCTGGTCGCCAATGCCCTCCAAATAAACAAGGACACCCTCATCCGTGCACTGACAGAGGAATGGGATAAATTACCCCAACAGCTGCTTGATAATGTTGTGCAAAGCATGACACGACGTGTGGAATCTTGCATCGCCCTCCATGGTGGCCATATCCCGTATAGACATCTTACGCTGGAATGCCTGTGGACGGTAATTGCATTTTTTTCACGTTTACGTATTCTGCACAAAATGGCCTGTTTGTCCCTTGAACATGTTCCAAAGCCTTCTGGATTTCAGAGCACAATAAATTGTCTTTCTTGTAATGTCCTGGCATTCTGACATTATTTTATTTCACTTGGCATCCAACCACACTTACTTTTTTATGCGCTATATAGCCGTTTATGATCCGTCCTTAGCAATTGTCCAGCAGTGTACCTACAAGGTTCCCAAGATTCCTTTTTCTAGTGAAAGGCACAAGGGTGACGGTCTTGTCAGGGTTTGCTGATAGGCCAACCTTCCTGCACCAATCCTCAACAAGTCCCAGTGTTCTTTGCATTACACTTGAGACTGTTTTGGGAAATTTTCCCTTGACAATTATTGCCACGTCATCCGCATAGCAAAAAAAGTCACAACCAGACCCCTCCACAATCCTCAGCAGTTCATCCACCAAAAGGCACCACAGCAGGGGAGAGCAAACTCCTCCCAGAGGGCAACCCCTGCAAGTGGAGACCGACAGTATTTCCTCGAGTAGTGAGGCCACAACTGTTTTGCTTGTGAGCATGGCCTTAATCCATTGACAACAGGTTCCATCTACACCATGTCTTTCCACAGCCCCCCACAATGGTCTCCGTAGAGACCCTGTCAAAGGCACCTTCAATATCAAGGAAAGTAGCCAATGCCACCTCCTTAAATTCTAATGCCTTTTCCAGGTAACAGACAATGCCACGGAGAGCTGCTTCTGTTGATTTGCCTTGCTGATAGGCAAACTGAAATTTTGAGAGGGATTTAGGGAGTAAAACCTCCTCCCTAATATGCCTGTCCACCATGTTCTCAAGAGCCTTGAGAAAGAAAGATGTTAGACAAATAGGTCTAAAAGCCTTTGCCTCTTGGTAATTTGAATTACCTGGCTTAGGAATAAATATCACCTTACCCTGTCTCCAAGCACTTGGTACATAGCCAAGCGCAAGGAAGGCCCGGTAGATTTTACACAAGAGTGGAGTGATTATCTCCAGTCTTTGCTGCATTAAGATGGGAATAATATCATCACAGCCAGGTGAATTATATGGTTCAAAAGAATTTATGGACCACCTAATCCTAGAATAATTGACTACCTTCCCGGCAACCCTCCAGTCCGTTTTTTGCATTTCGGTGCTCAAGGTTAGCTGGGCGTACGCCAGTGGGGTCAATTATGTTTGAATCTGGAAAATGTACACCTATCATTTCTGTTAGCATTTCTTTAACAGTTTTTGTGAAACTCCCATCAACCTGTTTGAGGGTGTTCAGGCTATTTACATTGCCCTTAGCCATGATTTTCATAAAACTGGCAGTACTGGGAGTATCTGAAATACTTCCATAGAAATCTTTCCAAGAGGCTCTTTTTGCCTCTTGAATTGCTTACTGCGTGAGGGTAGTCTCATATACCATCCACTCACCAGTATGTTTAGCTTTATTAAAGAGCCTTCTAGTTTTGCCTCTAAGACTGCTAAGCTGTTTATTCCACCAAGGAACTTGCCTTAGTAAGCTAGCAGTCTTGGCCTGACAGTTCTGGTGATAAGATTCGAGAATAGACTGTTACAACTGGTCAATGGCTAACTCAAGATCTAACACCGAGCACATGTTAAATTCCATGCCTCCAATATGTGCCGCCAGATCATCATTGAAGCCAACCCAATTGGTACTTCTGGGATTTCTGACTTACACTTACATCGGCAATTGAAAAGCAAATATATCTATGATCAGACAGTGAGGGTTCACTAGATACATGCCATTTAATAATGTGATCGAATATGTTAGCACTACAAAGGGTGAGTTCAATGACTTCACTTCTATTAGAAACAATAAAAGTGGGCTCATTGTCTCGATTGAGAACATAAAGTTTGGTACTTACCAGATATTCCATAAGGCTATCCCCAAGTCTGTTGCAGTAGCTGCTCCCCGACATGATATGGTGAGCATTGGCATCACAGTAGACGATGAGGTGTCTTCCACTTAATTCACAAAAGTGGACAATATCTCTTACCTCCTGAGAAGGATCAAATGTATGCAGATCAAAGAGATGTTGTCCACTTTTGTGTTTAGGTTCATCAAATATTAAGTATGCAGAGATGGCATACAGCTATTCTCTGCCACCAGCAGATGACACAAAAAATTTAATCACGGTTGTATCACCAGTGCTGAACTCAGGGAGTGGCATAGCATGATGTCTCTTGCTCACCAGTATGCAGGTCCTTGGTCTCCTACTTGATGTATTATAGAAGACGACAAATCCTGTTCCTTGTAAGCCCAGGATCTTTCCATTATGTGTCCATGGCTCTTGAATGAAAGCCAGATCAACATCCTCCACAGCCAGTCTGTGGCATAAAGCAGCAGATGCAGACCGACTATGGTGGAGATTGATCTGGATACATTTCATGCAGTTCTCCATTGCAAGATAGGCTCGGAGACAAAGTGGCAGAAGAATCAGTCGGGTCAGGACACCCCCCCCCCAGCTGAAAATCAGCTCCACATCTTCGAGGTCACCACCCAGGCCGATCACCTCCACCTCCGCAGTCTCACCCTCCCCCCCCACACACACACACTTGCAGCTGGACCTAAATCCTTCCCTGCTTCCAGACAATGGGAAAGGCGATGCAGTTGTTTCTGGTTCCACAACTGCATAATGAGGTTCTTCCATTTCTATGTACTCCTTTGAAGTGCTAGGGCCCTAAGCGTCATGTAGTACTTTGAATTGAGCCTCGTCAACCCCAGTATAGGCAGTGAACTTGGCTTCAGCAACAGATTTAGCCGATTCCCTGTCCACCTGGAAAATCCATCTGATGGCCTTAAGATCTTGTACCCGATCCAACACCCTCCAGTGGTTTGTATGCAAATTACTATTGTAAGCACACAGCCTCCTGCAGAGGACACTTGGATACTTGGTCCAAACATCCTTTGTCCTAAAGGCAACCTTGATTGGTTTTGGCAGTTCACTGGCCCTTATTTACCTTGAGCCCAGTGCCCTTCAAAACCTTATTATTTTTATTGAAGGCTAACATTAGCCATTGTCCTGTTCCCTCATTCTCACAAAGATAAACAATGGCTCCAGAGTTCAAGGAAAAGTTCTTGATGCACAGTAGAGGCTCTCCAACTTGAGAACCATCCACACGCCTCAAAAGCTCTTCCTGAACAATCCCAACCTCACTGTCAGCAAGCCGCTCATTCGAGAAGTTCTCCTTCACGATGGCCATTATCACAGTGGAGACAGCCTCACCATAAGTGCTGGGACGAGAATTGTCCCTGTTCATTTTGGCTGGCTTCTTCATGGCTAGGGAAGGAGTACAGATAACAGAACTCTGCCTCTTGCCTTTCTTATCCACAACAGGTGGAGAAATGTCTACAGATGTGGGGCCCACTGAACTCAACTCCCTGTCAGTTTGCCCCTTCATCTGCCTTGCCAGCTTCCTCCCGATTTTGCGCTTAGAAGCCTTGCTAAGTCGCAACCTTTCCCTGCTGCTAACAGCCTCACCAGCAACCACAGACTCTTTTGGCAACCCAGTATTACCTGCTGCCTCCAGACATCCTGGTTGCTTTTGTGGAACAGCTTCTCCCACCTCAGCCTGAGAGGTGTTCCCAGAACAACTGGGCCTCACCTCAAGATCAATAGATCCCGGCCTTGGCTGGGAAGATGTTGCTTTTGTAGGTTGGTTACTGAATGAGTCAGACACTAACCCAAGATTTTGTTTTGTTAGATTAGGTTCCATATTTGGTCCCACAAAACTGGAAGAAAATAAAAAGGTCACCACCCGGTAATCTTCCTATCCCAGGTGGAAGGCTAATTACAACAGGGTTTTGCCTGGTGCCCTGAAGGGATTGTAAACGATGCTGATATTTTACTACCTCAGTACCATTCAGCCCTCAGCACGGTACCTTATGCCTTGGCTTAGGTAGACCAGAGCCTCGGTTAGCCAGCATGTTTCGGATGCTCCAAAAAGAGGAGCTACTGTAAGCTACAGCACCTAATCCACCTGTTACCACCACCCCACGACGAGGACGTTGAGGTTGGATTTCTGGGGGGCTAGGAATGGGTTTAGTATGGACGTTGTAGCCTGATTCAACAGCTTTAAAATTATATATAATCAACATATTTCCCATGACTCTTCAGAAAATATGGCTGCATGTGGATGGTACTACTACTGAGATACCACACAGTAAGAAGCACCACTACACCAGCAGATAATTCCCTCGACCTTTGACCAGGCATAATCAATATTTAAATTTACAACTTCCAAGATAAACAGAGTAACTCGTCAAAAGCAGCGTCACTTTCTTCACTAAAAGCAGGTGAGTTGTAGCATGATCGGCCATTGCAGGCTTCACACACTGCAGAGCAATACAATCCAGATTTTCGACCCACAATAATTTACATAAGCTGATTTACAGCTACAGGACATGAGGCATAGAAGTTCATTCGAGGCAAAAGGTATTGCTAGGAATATGCCTCAGTGCTTTCTTTCAGGTATTTTAACTTCCATCCCCAATAAGTTGCTAGAAGTTTATTTCCTAGCCACCTGTGGACTTGCAAGTAAACCCTCAGAAGATTAAAACATTGCCGAAATGCTCTAATGATAGGAGACAAAGTGCACTTGCCACAACACACATACCGGGTGTTTCACTAGGTAATGACAACTTTCCTGTGAAATAAATCGTTAAAGAATAATGAGATGGCACTGTAAGTCCGAGAAGTCGATCAGCAGGTGACAGGCATTTGTGAGGAAGTAGTAGGACGGTGGACACGCAATTTCGGACATGCAGCGATACACCACAGAAGAAAGAGTTTTCTTGGGGAAAAATTGGTATGCAGAGGGCGGAAACCCCACAAAAATGTTACGAAAGTGGGGTATAGTGTTTCAGAATCGTCGTAAGCCATCTCGTATGTACCTGACGAAATTGGTAGTAAAATTCGAATGAACCGGCAGTGTTACAGATGATGTGGCAAGCATGGCGAAGAAGAGAAGAACAGCGCAGACGGTAGAAAATATCGAAGCCACATGAGAACTCTTGCACAAAAAAGATGGTACGTCAACACGAAGACTTATTCAGCAACTAGACATTAGCTCAGCGTCCGCACGGCACATTGTAACGTCAGATTTGGACATGTTTCCTTACAAAATCCGGCACATCAGTCTTTGAGCACAACAGCCATCCAGCAGCATTATGGGTTTGCAAATGGCATGGGTTCACTGATCGATGAGCACAACTTTGATGTGAAGAGCATTGTCTTCAGCGACGAGGTGCACTTCTGGTTGGATGGCTACATTAACCAGCAAAATTACCGCATCTGGGGAAGCGAGAAGCCGGCGGTCTGTGTTGTAAAGCCTCTCCATCCGCTGAAGCTAACCGTTTGGTGTGCAATAAGTGGTGATGGCCTCATTGGGCCATTTTCCCTGGAGTCCACAGTTAGCGCTGCCACCTACAGCGACCTTTTGAAGGATAATTTTTTCCCCGCTGCAGTCCAGAAAAAACTTGATTCACAAACCACACGTTTCAACAAGACGGAGCACTGCCACACTCCACAAATGCTGTTCTTGATGTGCTTCACCAGCAGTATGACCCACAGGTCATCGCCAGACGATTCCCCCAACATTTTTCAGCCGGTCTCTCTTTGCCTCCACACAGCCCCGATTTAACGCCGCTCGACTTCTTCTTGTGGGGCTATCTGAAAGATCAGGTGTACCAGGATAACCAGCGAACACTGCCTGACCTCCAACGTGCCATCCAACAGGAAATTGCACGGATCCCGTCGGTATTGCAGCACTTCGAAGCACCTATTCGCCACGTCGTGACAGCGGATGATCATCATGTGGAACATGTTATCCATTGATTACCTTTTGCCTACTCTTGCTCCTGTAAATGCCTTTTTCCTCTTCCAATAAAGTAAGTTAACTTTATCGTTTCTTGTCAGTACCCAGTGAAACACCCGGTACATGCTGCTACATACATAGCCAGCTCAGAACTGGTTCATAATGCAGTGAAGGTGTGGTTTGAGCATTGCTAACTGTGCTGGTGGTGCCTTCCCACCTCCTTGTGTGGTAAAGTCATGGGCAAACATGTTGATATATACATATATATCATTTTAAAGTTGTTGAATCAGGCTACAACTTCCATACTAAACACATTCCCATACTGTCATTTTCAAACAAGCAACAATGTCAAAACTTTGAACATCACAATACAAATACAACTTTTTTTACACTTTCATTAAAATTAAGACAAAACTATTGGTTTTAGCGCAAAATTGAAGAGGAACAATTTTGTAGCTCATAGGTTGAGGATTAAAACTAAAGAAATTACATTGTTATGACCATTGGTAATGAAGATATAAGTCATTTTCTAAAAGTCTGCAAATGGGAAGTTGTTGGGGGAGGGGGCAGGGAGTTTTGGGAAAATATCTCTCTTATAGTGTTTTAACAGCTATCCAAAATTCAACTTTTCCCTAATTACTCCCGGCATTTAATTATTATTTTTTTATTTTATTTTTAAATTTTTTTTTGTAATTTCCTGGGCTATTCTGACTACTACTCAGCCACCAGGTCGACCCAAAGGGTGCTCCCTGAATTTTAGCTAACTGATGTAAGATCCACTAACAGCTCTTAAAATGATGTCATACAACAAAGCATTTCATAAACAAAAATAATATACTGTCTTAATGGAAAATACCATGGATGTCTGAAAAACATTTTTGGTGTCTACTGTCTTCATGAAAAACACCATGGGTGCCTGAAAAATATATTTCTTTGTCTTCCGGCATGCCAAAGTGTCACTCAATTAGTTCAGGTGTTGGGGATATTGATGAGCTCATAACCAGCAAAAAGAAGGAAGATGACATCTAACAAAAGAATGAATGAATAAATGGAGAGCAAGAGAGGAGGTTGATGTGGATAGGGGAGAAGGAAGGTGGATGTGACTTATCGGGAAGGAGGCGCTTGTCTCTAGCACTAGCTGGGAAAAATTAAGAAAGCAATCTTTTAACAACTCCAGGACTTGAGCCCAGCCAAGAACAAAAACTAATTGCCGGCAACCAGGGACTGAATTCAACCAAATCACTGAATAAAAGAACTTCGTAGCATCCACAAAATAGTCTTTATTTAAGTATAACTTATTTTCTATTAACAGATCTGCTTGAAACCTGCACTTTTCTGAGACAACCAGATAATGGAGTTAAAAACACGCAAAACTGTGACATTCAGAAAAGCCCAAGATTGCAATCAGGGGAGAAATTTTTGTGACCTGCATTTGTGCTGATATTCTAAGTAAAATAAACAAGTCCATCATGTTAACTATTGTTTCCATCCACAAAAACGTGGGTTTTAAAATGACTGCTTTTGATTTAAACATACCTTACCTTCATATAACTACCAAAAAATTATAAGAATTCTGATATAAGAAGAATTCTTGATGTCATCATATCACGCATAAGTTACACAAAAAATTATAAGTGGTGGGATGTTTCGGTAGTGACTTGTTCTACCTTCATCAGCCTTGGAATGAAATACGTGGTATAAGCATCAGTTACCAGATTTCAAAATAAATTTATTTTGGTAATTATAAATTATTTTTGATAATTGTAAATTATATTTTGAAATCTGGCAACAACTGATGCTTATACCACATGTTTCATTCCATGGCTGATGAAGGTAGAAGTCACTACCGAAACGTCCCACCACTTATGATTTTTAACGTAATTTATGTGCGATATGATATCAAGAACTCTAAGTTTTTGTGAGTTATGTGTTTCAATGCCAATTCTTCTCACTATGATATAACTACAAGTCTTCGTGATAATTTAAGCACATTCAGTGATGGCCTATGATCAAGTTGCAGTGTTGCACAACAACCAGTTTTATTATAAAGAAAAATAAAATTTTGTTAACGAAACATTAATTTTTTTTAATGAGAAATTGGTTTATTTAGCTTGAAATCAGTCAAAAATACGTAGTGCAGTCAACTCAAACAATCCAATAACCAATGTGATGTTGGGAGTAGTGTATGAGCTAGCCGTTGCCGATGAGCTGCAACATCGGCGCGGCAATGTCCTAGGTATGACGCGAAATGCTAGACCCAGTCATTGCATTCCCAACCAGTAAGATACGTGGTTGTTGCAAACGCTTAGCAACCCCCACTACCAATGACCTTGTTTTGCTTTTTTCCCACTAGAGCATGCGCTCTCGAGATCACATGTAAACTGAAACCCGCAGATGAGCTCCATGTTCTTGTGTTGTAACCACATGCAAACTTAATAGTCTGACATCGGACGACCGATTGCGTTTGAGGAAAGCTTATGTGTGTGCTTTGTAGTATTTGCTAATTTTCTAATTTGTTATTCTTTTATTGTGCCAATGAAACATATGTTATTAGCTTTGTTGTTATTAATAAATTAATGTATTTTTTGCAAATTTAAAATTAATAGTGTTGAAAATCTTTTATCAAATCCTTTTCCTAGACTTTCCTATAAAGAAAAGCAAAATATACGTAAACTTGGACAGCAATTATCTGACTTGAATATTGTCCAGAACATAACTGGTAAGCAATGATTTAAAATATTTTTTAAAAGAGAATTCTACGCAAATAATGAGTGGTTGTGTGGGTGCAATGTAAAAAATGCACTATTTTGTTTCTCATGTTTATTGTTTGGAGGCGAGGATTCGTGGACAAAATCAGACATCACAGATATTAATCATTTGACCACTCGCATTAAAAAACACGAGGCTTCAGAGATGCACATTAAAAATGTTTTTAAATTGTAACTTTTTGGTGCTGTCATATAGCTGAACAGTTAGACAGCATATATACAAAAAGTTTCAGAGGACAATGAAAAGATTAGGCATAATAGAATAGATATGTTTTAAATATTTTAATAAATTGTTCGTTTTGCAAGATTTTCAAGTTAGCACTGAGAGGTCATGATGAAACTGAAATATCATCTAACCATGGAAAATTTAAAGGTTTATTTAATTTTAGTTTGGTACTAGATGTTGCATTAAAAACTCATTTAGAAAAGGCAACTGTCTTTAAAGAAACATCGAAAACAATTCAAAATGAAATTTTGAAAATAATGTTAGAAGTGTGTCACGATGAAATAACAAAAGAAATTAAAGAAGCACAGTTTTTAGCCATCATTGTGGATGAAACAAGTGACATTTCAAATATACTTCAAATGGCCATTGTTTACTGGTACATGGTAAAAGGAAAACCAGTTGAAAGGTTTTGGGATTTTATTTCTCCTTCACAACATGATACACAAACCTTGGCTTCTTGTTTACTAGAAGAGCTGAAGAAACATAAAATTAATGAAAATCCCAAAAAATTAATTGCACAAACGTATGACAGAGAATCTGTTATGGCCGGTTTTTTTCACGGCGTGCAAGCAGTTGTGAAGGAATCTTATCCAGCTGCTGAATACATACATCAAATAAATTAAGTTATGATGAAAGCTGCTTCTATAAATAGAAATGCATGATTTTTTTTTTCTCTAGTTTGCAAGGCATCTATACGTTTTTTTCAAATAGCCTGCAATGAACTGCAGTACTTGATCAGGTTGTGAAAAAATGTTTACCCTGAGCCAGGGTTGTATAAAAATATTTTCTTCCTGTGTACACACTTTTGGCACCTAAAATTTCCTGCGAGCTTTCAATGGAGATCTGAGGTTGCGTCACTCAACAGAAACACTCATTTGCTGCCTATGAAGTTTGCCAAAAACATATATGCATATATTTATAATCAGTATAAAAAAATGCTTACTTGTAAAGTAACTCTGGTGCAAATACAAAAGGTTGGAGGAGCGAGGAGAGTCAAAAGGTAAGTAGGACTGGCAAGTGTAAAGTTAGGCCAGAAGTCTTGTACGATTTTTTGAGGGGGGGGTGAAAGTTTAGGACCTAAACTTTCACCTCTTAAAAATAATTTTGAAACACTTCTGCAAAAGGTCAAAAATATAAAAATCGCCCCAATTTTGGGTGAAGCTAGCTTTACATTTTGCAACCTGATTTACCTTTGACTCACTCTAGCCCCTCTATTTTTTTGTATTCACCAGAGTTACTTCATGAGTAAGCATGGTTTTTATGCTAGATTCCAAATACATATACATTTTCAGCAAACTTGATAGGCAGCAAATGAGTGTTACTATTCAGTGTTCCGCAAATCCCATAAAATTACTGATGTTTTCCATACCTGAATTCTGAATACTTCCTTGACAAATATCAAGTTCTCCCAAATGTATATGTTGCAGTTTGTAGGAATAACTTAATATGTTCATTGTTTGCTAAAATATAATTGAAATAAAGCATAATAAGCCATTATATTTACCGTATATACTCGCGTATAAGTCGAGAAATTTGGGATAAAATGAGAGCTTCAAAGTAATGGGGTCGACTTATACACGGGGTCTAAAAAAATCGTAAGTCCAAAAGTTCTTCCCGTGAGGCAAAAGACAATCCATCCCAAAAGAAATAAAAATGCCGATGCAGTATTAATTACGAAATCGCAACCCTCCGAAAGAAAAAAAAAAGAAAGAAAGAAAGAAAAAACGCCGATGTGGTAGAATTACGAAATCGCGAACCTCCAAATTTCTCTACGCTTTGAGAAGTCTCCTCTCTCCTGGCTTTGCGTATCCACAGCGCAGTCACAGCCGCGCATAGAAAGCTCCCCCTTCCGACTACCAGTTGATTGCACTGATCTTCGACGTAATGGAGCCATGCGACAGCCAGTGTTAGGTGTTGCTTGTTCTTAATCGCACGTGTTTTTCTTGTTCTTAACCGCACGTGTTTTTCTTGTTCTTAACCGCACGTGTCTTGCTTCTCCTATCATGGGTGACACGGATTGTGTAAAGAAACGGATGTCCTATAACGCAGGATTCAAGTTGAAAGTGGTTTCTTTTGCAGAAAATACTAACAACTGTGCTGCTTCACGTCAATTTGGCATTAACGAAAAACTGATTCGAGATTGGCATAAAAAAAAACGGACTTGGTGAAAATCCCAAAATCGTAAAAGGCGCTGCGCCGTGGAACGACATCTTTCCCAGAGCTGGAAAGTGTCTTGAATTATTAGATTGTGGGCTGCAGACAAAATGGTTACATTGTAACGTGAACTGGTATACGTTTGCGAGCAATGAAGCTCGCAAAAGATGAAAAGTTTGCAGCCGCAAATAACACTTTTCGTGCCTCACCAGGTTGGTGCACAAGGTTCATGAACCGCTATGGGTTGTGTCTACGCCAGTGCACCAAAATTGCACAAAAGTTACCTCGTAACCTCGAAGCAAAGATAATGAAATTTCAAAAGTATGTAATTCAAAAGAGAAAAGAGACTGCTTTTGAATTTTCCCAAATAGGGAACATGGATGAAACCGCCATGTGTTTCGACCTTCCTGGAAATAAGACGGTGAACCAAAAGGGCGAAAAAAATATCTTGATCAAAACGACTGGCCACGAAAAATCCAGTTTCACGGTTGTTTTTTCCAGTTTGGCCGACGGCAGTAAGCTACCTCCGGTAATTATTTTCAAAAGCAAAACTCTGCCGAAAAGCGTTGTCTTTCCGTCTGGTGTGCTCGTTCGTGCTCATGAAAAAGGATGGACGAACGAATCCGGAATAACTGACTGGTTAAAGAATGTGTGAAACAAAAGGCCAGGTGCACTTTTGAGGAAATCTTCTCTTTTGGTGTGGGATATGTTTGTTGCACACCGTTGTGCAGAGGTGAAAAAAACTGCAGAAAATTCAAAAACAACTCTTGCTGCCATCCCAGGTGGGTTGACATCTGTTCTTCAACCACTAGATGTCTGCCTTAATAAGCCCTTCAAGGACAATGTGCGGAGGTATTGGGCAGATTGGATAAGTTCCGATTTGCCGACTGAAACCAAATGCGGAAATCTAAAGAAGCCGGATATCGTTTTGATTATGCGATGGGTCAAGGATGCTTGGGATGCGATACCTGCAGAAATGGTCGTGAAATCATTCAAGAAATGTTGCATTAGTAACAAACTTGATGGCACAGAGGATGATGAGATTTTTATGAGTGATGATGACAGTGAGTCTGATGACACAGGCATAGATGGGAATACTGATGTTTATGATGACGCGCCGATGACGGAGAAAGACTTTTTTTAACTGTTTGGCGAGTCTGACTCGGAATCGGATTTTGAAGGGTTCCGATGAAGTTTTTGGGTATGCAAATTAAATTTAGTATTATATATATAATTTTTTTCGTTTTCAAATGTTTTTGAATAAATTCATTGGAATTTTTTTTTCTCATTCCGGGATCGTCTTGTATGCGAGTTTCCGATTTCTTACGATTTCTTCCTCTGAAAGTGGGGGGGTCGACTTATACGCGTGTATATACGGGAGCGTCCGTTATATGTAGCCAAGGCCAGCATCAGATGGCAGCCTAGTCCGGTCCTCAGGGGATTCTTAGCATCCTCTGCCTTCATGTCGCAATGGCCGCTGCCTTGGCCAGGTACATTCCAGCTGCCGGAGACTGAGGGCCAAGATTTAAGTTGTGGAGTCATTTTGGAGGGTTTGGCCATAACTCACCACACTGGCCAAGCGGGTTGGTGAGTGTGGTATAGCATTTCCTCTAATCCCGATGGTATAGTTATACCGCTATTGGCAGTCGTCAGAGCCCCTTTAGTGGGAACAGGATGTACCACGAGAAGGCGGGGTTGACATTTGTCAAGGAGAGGCTGTGATGTTACGCATCACCTGACCTTACATCCCATACCGTATATACTCGCGGTATGGGATGTAAGGTCAGGTGATGCGTAACATCACAGCCTCTCCTTGACAAATGTCAACCCCGCCTTCTCGTGGTACATCCTGTTCCCACTAAAGGGGCTCTGACGACCGCCAATAGCGGTATAACTATACCATCGGGATTAGAGGAAATGCTATCCCACACTCACCAACCCGCTTGGCCAGCGTGGTGAGTTATGGCCAAACCTAACCAAAATGACTCCACAACTTAAATCTTGGCCCTCAGTCTCCGGCAGCTGGAATGTACCTGGCCAAGGCAGCGGCCATTGCGACATGAAGGCAGAGGGTGCTAAGAATCCCGGAGGACCGGACTAGGCTGCCATCTGATGCTGACCTTGGCTACATATAACAGACGCTCCCTATCTTCTGATTCAAGGCTTCTTGAATTGGAAGAGGAACTACAAAGGATCAAGTGGGACATCGTCGGGCTAAGTGAGGTAAGGAGAAAAGGAGAAGATCTCATTGAACTGAAAAGTGGACATCTCTTCTACTATCGTGGGACAGATACTGGCAGAACTAGTGGTGTTGGATTTATAATAAACAAGAAACTGAAGGATAAAGTTGTAGAAGTTGAAAGTTCCTCTGACAGAGCTGCACGACTCGTTATCCAACTCTCGAGAAGATACCAGGCTCAGATTATTCAAACTTATGCACCCACCACAAGTCATGCTGAAGAAGAAATTGAAGAATTTTATGAGGAAATTCGTGATCTAAATAATAAAGGTAAGCAGCACTTGAAGATAATTATGGGAGATTTCAATGCAAAAATAGGGCAACAGTAACAGAATGAAACTTCAGTAGGTAAATTCGGTCACGGCAACAGAAACCAGCGTGGAAATACTCTCTTAGAGTTTGCAGAGGCAGAAGGGTTTTTCATCTTGAACTCCTTTTTCAAGAAAAAGCCACACAGGAAATGGACATGGAGACATCCAAATGGGACGACAAGTGAAATTGATTTTATTATGTGTAACAAAAAAATTCGTCATAGAAGACTGCAGTGTGCTAAACAAGTTCAACACAGGCAGTGACCATAGATTGGTGAGATGTAAGATGCACCTCAACACTAAACTCGAAAGTAGCAAGCTCATAAGACAAACAAAATCTATTGACATAACCAACCTTAAAAAACACCATAATACCTTCAAATTGGAACTGAAGAACAGATTCTCTGCTTTAGAAGGCCTAACATCGGAAGAAGTGGATATTTCTGAAGTTAACAGAAAAGTAACCAAAGCTCTTATGAAAACAGCAACAAAATTAGCTGGGTCTAAGAACAAATTGCATGTGAACAAATTATCAGGAAAAACCAAAATGTTGATGCAAAAAAGAAGAGTGATGAGGACAACTAAAGAAGATGTGACTTCCAAAGTGGAATATATAGAGCTATGCAAGACAGTGCGAAAAAGTATCACTGAAGACGTAAGGAAATTCAACTGTGAACTGGTAAGGAAAGCAATTGAAAACAACCAGAGCCTAAAGATAGCAAAGGGACATCTCAGTAAGGGGAAAAAAGCAGATTATGGCACTGAGAAAAGAAGATGGTTCTGTAACAAGAAATAGAGGCAAAATTTTGACAAGAGTGAAAGATTTCTACTCCAAATTATATGAAAGGGATGATACATGTACTCCAGACATCATGAAAGGTACCAGTACCAGAGTTCTTCCAGTCCTTCCAGCAGAAGTTGCACATGCAATCAAGAACATGAAGCGGGAGAAAGCTCCAGGAGAAGATGGAATTACTGTAGACATCATACAAGCAGCAAGTGGAGAAATCGAAACAGTACTCGCCCAAATTTTCACTCGATGCCTTAATGAAGGGAAAATTCCTGAGGATTGGAACAACGCTACAATGATCTTGCTACATAAAAAAGGTGACATTGAGGATCTCAGGAACTACAGACCTATCAGCCTCCTATCAGTGGTTTATAAAATCTTCACTAAAGTTCTTTCACACCGCTTGAAGGTGACACTGGACATGGCTCAACCGAGAGAACAAGCTGGATTCAGGAGTGGCTACAGCACAATAGATCATATCCACGTACTGAGAGAACTAATTGAAAGAGCGAGGGAATATGAACTTCCATTGTGCATGGCTTTTATCGATTATGAAAAAGCCTTTGATTCGGTGAAACAATCAGCAGTTGCAATGGCTCTGAAATCCTGCGGTATTGAAGATGCATACATTAATATTATTAATAACATCTATGAAAATGCAAGTGCAAAGATTCGGCTGTTTGAAAATACAACACACATAAAAATTGGAAAAGGAGTGAAACAAGGTTACACCATATCTCCGAAGCTCTTTAATGCCACATTGGAAAATATCTTTCAATCACTGAACTGGGAAAACAAAGGGATAAAGATTAATGGAGATTATCTAACCCACCTTCGTTTTGCTGATGACATAGTCATTTTTGCAACTACCCCATCAGAGCTACAGAGTATGATCCAGGAACTTGCTGACAAGAGTAAAGAAGTGCGATTAAAAATGAACTTTCAGAAGACAAAAGTGATGTACAATGCTTTTACAAGAAATGAAGATTTATCAATTGATGGAGAAAAGCTGGAGATAACAGACACGTACGTTTATCTTGGACAGCAGATATCAAGTGAGGGTCACATTGGTGAAGAAATTAATCGGCGTACAAAACTTGCCTGGAGAGCTTTTGGAAGAAACAGCATAATTTTCAAGAGCAATATGCCATTATGTCTTAAAAGAAAAGTGTTTGATCAATGCATCCTTCCAGTGCTTACGTATGGTGCAGAGACGTGGACCTTAGCTAAAAGAGACATACAAAGGCTGCAGACAACTCAAAGCAGCATGGAGAGGTGCATGCTTGGTGTAACCAGGAGGGATAAGAAGAGGAACTCGTGAATCCGAAAAATGACAAGAGTGGAAGACATCATGATCAGAGTTAAATCCCTGAAATGGCAATGGGCTGGACATACTGTCAGAAGGACAGACCATCGATGGACAGCCGAAATTTTAGATTGGATTCCAAGGGACAGGAAAAGACCCAGAAGAAGACCATATGGAAGATGGGTGGATGAAATTCGAAAGTATGCGGGAGTGACATGGAGGAGACTGGCACAAGACAGACCGTTGTGGAGGAAACTTGGGGAGACCTTCGTCCAGCAGTGGATTGATAATGGTTGACAATGATGATGATGATGATGATGATATACGGTATATTAATTCAGTGGTTCTACTCCATGAAAATGGTTTTAAGGTTTCAGTAGACCATACAACTAAGGAATTACTTTTTTAGGAATTGTATTAAAGCACTAATGAAGTGGATTTGTAGTATATTTGAATTTGATAAAGAATCATATTGCAAATAACGGCACAAATTACAAAGATACACTAACCCCAAAATTTCAGCATACAACTTGAAAGAGATGCATCACACTTGTTACTGGTCCATAAAATGAAGAGGGGATTTTTTTTTAAGAAGTTTGTCAACAGTTTTGGATGTCATCCAATCCTTCAATGAATGGCTGTGCCTTAAGAAATGATATTCATGGTCATGCTTATTGAAGTACTTCTTCATTGCCTCAATAATGACAGCATCACACTTGGTAGGTAGAGGCCCATTGACTGCAATCATCATTTCATGGGCTGCTGTCTCCTCTGTTATGGGTCTCCTTTTGTTGTTGTGGTGCTCATATTTTGAAGCTAATGACTCTACAACAGATTCAACAGACATCATGATGGAACCAGCACAAATGCAATGTATAACTGTTTCTATTGTTTGAAATAACAAATCCTTTATTTTCAAAAACCGCTGAATTATTTGAATGCTAGTCAGGCTTCTAAACTGTTTTTCTGGCATATCCTTGACCATCTTAACAAGCTTCTTCAGGAAAATTCTGTACTGAAACTGTACTTCACTATCTGGGATTTCTGTAAGCTGATGAACAAATTTTTTTGAAGACACCAAGAACTTAGGCATTTGAACAGAAGCTGTGAGAGGAATTCCTTTACTTCTGATTTTTATAGCTAAGGATTTTATGTCTGTAATATTTCGGATGTGATTAAGTGTATCTTTGTCATCTGATGTACACACAGTTTCCCGAAAACCCTTCACCATTTCCAGTGAAAGTTCTATGAGCTCCTTTTTGACAATTGCATCTACATCTTGTTTTCCTTCCATTCTTTTTCGTGTTGCCCTTGTAAAATTGCTGCCTTCTTCAGGCTCTAAAAGGAACAGGGGAACCCCTTGATATTCCCCAACACTTTCAATAGATGTTTGATCACAATGGTAGTAAGGCCAAAACCAATTTTTTTTTTCTTTAATCACCAAGACAACATCAGGATTGGAAGACTCCACACTGCTGCATGGACATATTGCATGATCAATTTTTGAAGTCATAGTATCCAGGTGATCTACTACTTTCATGAAATGGTCATATCACTCATGTGGAAGAATGTTTACTTTTTGCAAAGTATTAACAAGTTTGCCAAATTTCTCGTAGAGGTCGCAAAGGCCCGAGAGTCTCAAACAAAACTTCCTGTTGAATATGGTATTCATCTGTTGGTTGGCATCCTTTGCCTTTTGTCTCTGGCTTGCATTTCCATCAACTATGTCAGCTTGCTTTTCCTCAAGAATAGAAATGATAGCTTTATCATTGGTTCTGAAGCTGTCATAAACCTTTCTAACAGAATTTGCAGATCTTGTTTCACTGTAAAAGCAAGGATTAGCAAAAGATATTTTCTCTTCTGAATGTCCTTCAGCAGCATCTTTTCCCATCTGTGTTACGGTATCTAGCAATTTCTCATACTCTTTACACCAATTGAACACAGTAAATATACAGCCAATTATGTGAGTAATAGTACTTACCCAAGCAAATTTTGGGTTCTTTCGGATGCGTTCATCAACAAGTCCAGCTTTGTGCATTGGATCCCAATCATAATAAAAATGTGGGGGGTCATTTAGACTTGAACTAGATCTCGAGCTGAAGTGTTCACTGAGAAGCTTTGGCCCACCTAAATGAAAGTATTGACCATCAAAAGAACCACCAAGGTACTGGTCACCTGAAATCTCCCATTCATCTATAATACATGATATAATGCTATCTGCAACTGCTCTTCCTGAGTGTGCTTTTGTCACTGGATGAGCTAAGTAGATAGCATGAATAAGATCATCAGAATCGGGAACTACAGTTACAGCCATCACAAACTGTCTGGTACGGTGTTTCCAGGTTGCCTTATCAACAATTATTTTTATGGGTGGTTGGAATCCAGTTTGTGAAAGTCTATTGTGAAGGAAGCTCTTCACACGATTGGCTACTACACCTGACACAAATGGAAGAAACTTTTTGGGAAAGCTTTCTGAATGATTAATATCACCCAGATCACATCCATTGCATATACTAAGTGCAATTTCTTCTTCGAAGTCATGATATGGCCGCCCTTTGTCATACAGTTTATAAGCTATTCGACCAATGCGCAGTGCTATTTCCCTTTCTCTTTGCTGATGCTGCTCTTTCTCTCTTTCATTTTTTTCTTTTAACTGCATATGTGATAAGTGCACACTGCTTGCCATGTGTTCTTTCAAGTGATGTTTAAGGCTGTGAAACTTCTGGGGTAGGTTACAGCCTTCTGGAAATGATGTCCCGTATTCTGGGGCATACACAAATACAGCTGGATGACAATTAATTCCATCAATGTATGGTAAAGGTTGGTCACTGTGTACACACGTTCGACATATCAAGATGCAAGATGATTCATTATACTCAAGTTCATTAAAAGTTGAGGTTAAATCCTGGATTGAGCAGCAACTATTAAACAAATAATTATCATTTTTTTCACAGAGTAACTCACCCTTTTTCTCACTGCATTGTGATACACTGTTCTTCTCCCTTTTTAAATTAGCCAGTTCTTTCTCAATAGTTTTCATATTATCAAGAATGTAATCCAACTTCTTGTTGACATCACTGCTAGCGTTATAAGAAGAAAAAGGAGTAGTTTCATTAGCAGGCTGTGGTTCCTGGTTTTGCCTTGTTTCTTCATGAAGAATTCTGTCATCATTCGAAACTGGACTGTTAGTTTTTGAATGACTTTCACTTGGGTTAGGTTGGCTGCGAATAGATTGAAGAAACGTTGAAATTGATGCTTGATTCGCACCTCTTTTCTCAGCAGCATTTGTTCCTGGATGTTTATTGTTAATATGCGAAGAATAGTTCTGCTCCAATAATTCTTCGTGGCAAATACGGCATATGACTTTGCGCCGTTTACTTGGAGGGCAATGTTTTTTCATTGCAGTTTGAAAGCTATCACTGAAAATAAAAACATACGTGAGTGCAAATGTGGTTGTACTATGGACCAGCGACGAACAAGTTCTCCGTCAACAGAAACCTGCCACTGGCCAACTCAAAAGACATCTGATCTGACCCTTGCCCGCAATTGGAGAAAAAGTAGGGGGGGGGGGGGGGTAATTGTCACATAGGGTCAGAGAGAGAGAGAGAGAGAGAGTGTTTCCTTCCCAGTTTTATTTGTTGTGCCACATGGGAGTAGTTTTAAAATGATGTTTGGAAAAGTCAGCATTGCCGCAAACAGCCACCAGAGTCTGATTCTTTCGTACAGCGGTATTAGCTGTCATTGGCTTGATAAATGAGGTCAAGAGTCGTCACAATCCGACGCTGCTAAGAAGCGGACCCTCTGGCCTGATGTGCCGGGAGGAGAGGGGGAGTACTCTCCGATAGCTCACTCAGGGAGGAAGCAAGAATGACTAATTGCTGCCGACCTTGTTAGAGGCGAAGGCATGCATAAAACCAAACGGATGATAAAAAAAGGTGAGGCAGGTTTTCTCCCCTGGGTTTTCTCTTTGCAGGGCTTTCAACTCCCAGTCTGTTCTCCTCTGCTCCGCAACTACAGGACCTAACTGTCTACAATGCAGATCTGGACATGAGTGTTTCTTCCTTCAAAGAGAAAAAAAGCGGCTCCCTTTGTAGGTAGGTTTTTGCGAAACCCGAAGTCGCCACATGGACGCATCAACGTCGGCAGTTAGAATGCTCAGAGCGGTACCTGCGGCTTTTGAGCATGGCACAGCAGCTGACTAAAATGAAACACAATTTATTTTAGGAATTAATCCTGACTGTGTTTCCCATCTGCTTTCTCTGTTAAGTTAAAAAAAAAAATTACAACATATTCAGTAACATTTCTTTAAAAAAAAAAAAGAAAAAAACATTACAGCTTAAAATTTCCTGTGAATATCCAATAGTTCCTGCACAAGGCGTGCGCGCGTACGTCGATTTTATACAGCCATGCCCCGAGCTTTCCCTACAAGATGGAATTTTCTCTCACGCAGTGTCAATACGGTATTTGATAAAAAGAGATATTATCGAATGCCTGAAGACCATTCTCAAGTCTAATGACGTTAACAGTGAAAGTACTATTTGAAAGGCTAATGGCCATTTAAAGGTTATTACAAGTTACAGCTTCAGCTTTTGGCTTTCATTTTTCGCTAAAATCATGCCTCTTGTAGAAATGTTGTTCGGTCAACTTCAAAAAAGTTACCTTGATCCCTCTACAGCAAAGAAAGCTATTTCTGTTTTTGAGACAAATGTAGTGACAATTGGGGAACAGATTGATGTTGATGACAGTGCGACGACGCAGGGTACATCTGCTTCTTTTAAAAAACGGGAAATTGACCACTCTGAGTGGATAAGAGAAGCAAAAGAAGTCTGTGATGTCATTATTTCTCAGGTAAGGAAAGATTTACTTTCACAGGGAATCTAGTTGCAGCTTTGTTATTTTTACCACAAATGTTCCCTCATTATGCCACTAAATTCCCAGCAGAGACATTGAAAACAGTGTGTGCTGTGTATCCATTTATAGATAAAATGAAACTCTGCCATGAATTCTTGTCCATCTACTGTGCAGAAGAGTTCAGATCACTCTCAGGGCTGTTAGCTTATGCAAGTTCATCATGAGAAACAATTTAGGAAAAACATTTAGTGAATGTTACATGTGAAACTTATCCTAACAATTCCTATGACATCAGTAGAAGCAGAATGGTGTTTTTCCACTTTAAAAAGAATAAAAACATTTTTGAAGAACTCAATGACACAGGAAAGGTTGTCAGCATTGGCCATGCTTTCTATTGAAAAGGATCTTATCATGAATATTCCCGACTTTAACCAGAGAGTTATTGACAAATCGCTGTGCAGAAAGAGAGAAGGATGGATTTTCTCTTCAAATAACTTATAGTAAGAACTGATTTCATTTTCTTATCCATTAATTGCAATTATGTAATTTGAAATTTCGGAATGTGGTAATATGTAGAAAGTACCTTGTTGCTACATTACGTGGCTTTTAATGTTAAACTCCTCCTGCGCAGCGTCTTTCCCCTTCTTGTACACCACCAACACAAACAACAAAAAAAAAACAGCGCTCGCGAATAGTGTTTCTAAGGAAAAAGATGTGTGCAACACCCTATTTTTGAACCCACAAGCCGCCACTGAGCACATTTCTTATATTCATGACTGATGCCTTTAGAATGCACTGTTGACATTTCTTGAGGAATTTGCATGGAGATGCAAGAATTGAAAGGCCACAGGCTCTTCATGACCAAATGACACCACTTTCAGTGTGAAAGATGGTACAGTTAGAGGATGTAGTAAAACTGATATGAAGTACACATTACAATGACAACTCTATGGAAGACTTACAAAAAAACTCATAGGCATTTAAAAAGCGGTACAAATAATATTCATTAACACATTTGTGCAATAAAAATTATAAGTCATTATACCACGAATACACCTGGTAATACACTGATTCCCATAAATTAAGGAACAACTTGAAAATGAAATTTCAATTAAAAACCCATGAGATCTGCTACATGGTAATTGAATAATAGTGTACATAAATGATATGCATTAAAAAAAACTGAAAAGTAAAATAACACTTTGTACTCTAAAAATTATTTAAATATACAACTAGTTTTTCAGTTTTGATATCAACTTAAACAGCCTAGGTGACTGAATATGGAGTGTTGTCACCTGTTACACTATGTAGGCCTCACAACAATGTTTGATGTTGTTGATAACACTGTACAAAGGAACTGTGAGTAATAATTAGTAGTTTCCATTGCTCCTTTGAAGCATGTCAAAGTTTCAGGGGCTTAGAAGTGCATTTAGGGAAGCAACTACAGGATTTAAATCAGGAAACTATGCTGGTTGTTTCACATAATCATGTGTTCTACAGGATTTAAATCAGGAGACTATGTTGGTTGTTTCACATAATCATGTTGTCTTCCACATAGTAGCTGACAAGCAGAAACTAGTAGCAAGTGGATGTTACACAAACTACCAATGCTCAAGTTCTAGCCGACATGGTGTCTGCACAGTTTTTAAATTATCTGTCATGTAGCTGTAACATACAGGTTACAGTACAAGCCACTTATCATACAGGCATGCTTTGTGAAGTCTTCAGCTTACTGAGGCAGTGGGGTATTATTGTTCTGATGACTTTAATTTAGTGCAGACATCCTATTCCTTTTATGTGAACATCAACAGAAAGCAGTCCACCATTAGGACTGTGGTCATTTACTACTGAACGAACTATCTGGATGCACTCTGCTCTTGTTGGAATCTGCATTAGTCTATGCAGTGTGGAGCTCATATTAAAACACCTGGCAAAACCTGCTTGACTGTGGCATACCTTGAATTGACCTATAACTTGCCAGGACACTTTTTAAAATTAATGATGTGTGGTTCAGTTACAACAGTCTGCTACATAGTCCACTCTTACATGCCATTTGCAGAATTACAAAACTGCTCACAACTTTTAATACCAGCCATATTTGCACAACCAGTGACATCTGTATGCATATCATAGCTCAATTTGGCATCATTTTATACAACACAAATGATTTCTGTACATTTCTGTCAACAGAGTTTTACAATATAGATACTTTTTTGCTTATTTCATTTGTTGCTTAACTAATGGAAACCAATACAGCACTGCACATAATGAACTCCATGTAGTTTATCTCTTCATATTTTATATAATAGCTATGTAGTAAAAACACAAGTATTCAACAGTTTAAAAATTAGGGGAAGAAATAAACACTAAAAAAGGTCAACACCTTTGATTCTTTATATGTTGACATTCTTAGGAACACCATAAATACTAGTCGATGTAGTTCCTTTAGAAGAGGTATCCATTCATCCTTTACACTGTTGTTCATGTCATATCTTCTGAAAAATAAATAAGGCATTTTGATAAAATTCAACAGTAGAGCTACACAAAACATACCACACAAACACTTTAAAACTACTGAATTTATAAACAGCACAAGTTATTTTTCCACTTGTGTGTTAATCATTATTTACAAACTACAGTGCGCATTTTACGTGGATTCAATTATACGTGATCAGTCCCATTGCTAGATGCATATCACACGGGAAATGGAGCTACGAAAGAATCAATCAATGCGTGCTGGCGGCCACTGTGGTGTGACTGTGTCAATGATTTTAAAGGTTTTCCTACCATCAACGAGGAAACAAAACATATTTCTCAGATAGCCAAGCAGATTGGGGGTGGGGTGAGGCTTCGTCAATATTCTGGAGGAAGAAATAACACATTTGAGTGGACATCAAGGACCGCTGACAAATGAAGAGTTGGAAGAACTTGTGAAAACTTCCTCCGACGAAGATGATGATGCCGCCGCCGACAAACAATATGAAACTGCCAGCGGTAATCTGCACCATTTTATTGAAATTTTCCAAGCAGCAAAGCACTTGAAAGATTTAATTTCTAACTATGATCCCTCTATGGAACGTAGCCTTAAAATAAACCAAAGTATTGCGTTTATTTAATGCGGTTTTTGTGAGATTTTTCAGCAGCTAAAGATGCAGCAGCAACAGTTGCCGATAATGATGTTTTTCCAGAAAAAAACTCCTTTTACTGGCTCCCCATTGCCCCACCCAGAGTCTCTAACTACTGCACCTAATGCATCAGCTTTGGACCTCAGTACTGACGACCCCACAGTGGTGTTACGTATTGAAGGTGACGATTAGGTTGGTATGCATAAGGATTTGCATCATGCTATCTCATATTTTAACTCTAACTGTTACAGAAGTACATATACATTGTTCTTTGTAAAATACACATTATACCGTAATAGATATATGTAAGCGAATAATACCGCACATTTATAACGAAAAGAAGCATGTGAAGTGATTTATTGTATGTAGTTTTATTATTGGTTTTGAACACACGTGGTTTCGGCTTTACGCTGTTTCGTCAGAACGTAACCCCCACATAAAATGCGGCACTACTGTAATGATTAGGGCAGAATAAGAATCATAAATAAAAAAAATCATCAACTGATCTTACTTTACTCAGCATGAGTATGGAAAAGTGCTGGAATTGAATTAGACAACTGGAAAGCTTGTGACATTTTCATAAAATGATACACACCATGTACAAAAATATCAGTACGCACGTATCTCTCGACGTATGAAGATTAAAAAACGTGTTTTATATATGTCACTCTTTTTCAGTTAAATCCATTCAATAGTGGTTTAACTGTTGGAACTTTTTACATGTTAACATGTAAAAAGTTTCAACAGTTAAACCACTATTAACAGAAGACACAACCTGAGAATACTTGCATATTCTCGAAAATTGTTCTTATATTTTTCGTGCTAATTGTAATTAACATCGTTAATTAGCAACTCACCTAAAGTTTGTCGCTTTTTGGCACATTTACCACACGTATCTTTCTGGCTGACTTGTCATACTGCGTGATAGGCCTCACGTGGTCGTCGTATCTCTTCCCTGTGTCTTGACATATAATCTTGCTATTTTTGTTTTTGAGCCAACATCTTACAACTACATTCACATATTTCTTACATATGGACATCTTTCATTATCTTCAGCATATATTAAAAACTTAAATACTCTATACAGAATTCTTTCGTTGTTCATTATACATAACCCTTTTGTCATTCATCAAATACATTTTAACCCTAACTCTCTTGGTCGTTAAATACTATCCACGTCTTACTATTCACAACATCCATATATACATATACATACATTCATATTAAAAACTGCCTTTTATATACACTATTTACAACACCTTTATTTCATCCACTCAATTCATTTACTCACTGGCTCATCATTCTTCCTCTTACCCTACTTAGTTTTCGATGGGAAACACGATACGCCTAACCACTGACACAAAACATAATAATCACAAAATTACAACAGCAGGAATGTATTAATCAAACACAAACTCAAGAGTTAAAAAATGCTTTATTGTATATCTATGAAAACAACATTTTTGCTTTTGAAAAGACAATATATAAACAAAATTATGGTGGTCCTATGGGTTCTCCATTGTCCTCTTTGTTTGCTGAAGTTATAATGAATGACATTGAAGAAAAGATAATTAGACAACAAGAGATACAAGAGCCATTCATTTATTGTTGGTATGTTGATGACATCTTCATTCTGTCTAAATTAAATCCGATTCAACTTGACGATCTGGCTGGACAGTACACAAAAATGTATCCTTCTATGCAATTGACAATAGAAAAAGAAATAAAAAATACAATAGCTTTTCTGGATACTGAAGTTATTAGAGAAAAAATAGACTACAGTACAGAATACATCAAAAATCTTTATATATTCCTGTGATGATACCATGCGACTCAGCACACCCATATGCACAAAAATGCAATAGTGTGAAGACATTAATAAAAAGAGCATTTACTCACAGTTCAACAGAATGTTATAAAAAAAAAAAAAAAGAATTGGAATATGTGAATAAAATTGCTGAAACTTATGATTATCCAAGGCAGCAAGTTAAAAAATGGACACTAGAAGTTCAGAAAAAAATAAATAGAGGTACAATGTCAAGGAAAAAAGAACAACTGAAATACATTGGTGCTTTCCCATATCTCAAAGAAGTGTCATCAGAAATTAATAAAATGTGTAGTAAATATAACATTCAGCTTGGATGTAAGGTAAATACAATTAAGAATTTGGTGCTAAAAAGCAATGAAAAGATGAGTTGTTTGGAGCAAGCAGGAGTACATGCAATACTCATATCGAAGAATCCACCGATTTTATACATTGGTAGTACCAAAAATAAATTAAAGCATAGATTAAAGCAACATTTAAAAAATTGGCAAAAAAAAAGAAACTAAAACTGCATTAATTCAATACTGCCTGGAAAACAAGGAATATCCTAAATTTGAAGACATTAGAATAATTAAAAAATGTAAAACAGAAAGACATTTGAGAATGGCTGAATCAGTTCTTATTGAGAAAAATAGAGGTATAATATGTAATTCAAATGACCCAAATATACTAAATGATAATTGGAAGGCCTTGATAAAAATGGAACAGAAATTGACCAAAAGAAAGGACAGATGGCGCCATAAGCAAACGTAGTAAAATACAATGACAGAACAAAAGCACGGAGATGATTGCATCACTAGCTCTGCGGCTGTAGAGAGGAATGGTGGTGATTCAACCAGCCTCCTGAAGACAGCCAGAGACTGGCAGAAAGTACTAGAGGCAGACATAGTTATGGGTGTGGGGCTTGCTGTGTCAGTTGTTAGGCCTATCATGTTCCCCATCAAAAACTAAGTAGGGTAAGAGGAAGAATGATGAGCCAGTAAGTAAATGAATTGAGTGAATGAAATAGAGATGTTGTAAATAGTGTATATATATTATACATATAAGGCAGTTTTTAATATGAATGCATGTATATGTATATATGGATTAGAGTGGTTCAAAGAAAAAAAATTTACTAAAAACAAAGACACCCTTTTTTACATTTATCCATAGTATCACTGCTAAAATTTCAGCTTTCTACTCCTACAGGAAGATGGCGCACAATGACCTTTCATTTTTACACTTTTTGGTAATTTTGCATAATTTTCTAGTTGTATATTCATGAGAACATGTCTACAAAAAAAAAGTTTTTAACCAAAGCTGATTTGTTTAGTTTATGTTATTTTTTAATACACAAAGTTTAGTTGAAGTATTAACAACATTTTTTTATTTACTGTATAGATAAATTTTAGTTGAAGTATATGGCAACACTTGAAGTATTGAAGTAATACTTCAAGTGCTAGTTGGAGTTGACAACATGATAGCTAGACTACATTGTAGTCACCACAAGTTTAGTGATTATTACAAAATAGATAAAAGTGAGAAAAACTATATATTTGTTTTTATAGCATTTCATTGTTAAAAGATTATTGGTTGAGTGTGTGACTTTTGTTTTCATTTTACAACCTTTGGCTTTCACTTGTTTTTACACTACTGTTACATATGTTACAACAGTTACACAGACACTCAGACGCTTGTTTTTTTCTGTGTAAAATAGTATTTATTCATTTTAAAGTATTCTAAAGCTATTCATAAAATGTTTTGTACTATCTTCTTGTTTAATTTGATATTATGTTATTTAAAAAGTAAATTTTAATTAACTGGATACTAACATTGTTCCAAAACCACGTCTAAGCCTGAAGAAGGCACCCCCGTAGGTGCTGAAAGCTTGCAACCAGTTGTTTGCTGTCTTATGCCAATAAACGGATATTATCGTTTTTTACTTATTTAATTAACTGATTCATTATATATTATGTTTTTTTCAGCAGGAAAAAAATATTACAGAAGAGTTCAGTTCCTTGAAATGGCTTCAGCAACATGTCTGAATAATGAAGATTTTCTAATTGGCTCCATGGGTTTAGATTCATTGTCCACACTAAAACAGTTACCAACAATAATACAAGTCCTGCAGCGGTTTCATCATCATCATCTGAGAGAATTTAGGTCAATTCGAAATGCCAGTCATATGACAATCGAAGAGGTAGGGCAGGTGTGGCTGAAAGCTGACATTCCTACAATGCTTTTTTTTTTTTTTATTGGAGGTTTAACGACCACCGTGAGCAACTCAATGGGCAATAAGCAGTCGCCCGTCCCTAATTTAGGGTCACTGGTTCCAGGAAAGGGAAAGAGCCAGTGCAGTAAGACAAACACAACATCCATGCTTCACCGGGATTCGAACCCGGACCCCTTTCGGATGAATGATCAGAGGCCATCGCTTAGACCACTGCGCCACCAGGGCAGCTACAATGCTTGTAACTCAAGCAATTGAAAAACTGGAAAAAATTCATGGTTCATGGCTTTATTAAAGAAGAATAAAGGAGTTCCTCAGAATCCCAACGAAAACGAGAACTTGAGTTCATGAATGCGTTAAACATCATTTTTTATATTGCCCATGCTGATGCTTTGAATAGAATAAAAATCAAAGAAGATTATGATTTCCTAATAGATCAACGAAGTAAGCGTAAATGTATTTGGGTAATGAAGACATAGAACTTACAAAAAAGTAGGACAGAATCCTTGAAAGAAAGAAAAAGGAAGAAGAACGAAATACAAAAGCCACAGGGGTGGGCACTTCAACATCAGCTGTTTATTCAATCAGCGATTCAGAAACCTCAATTTCCCAATCAGATAGTGATGATGACTTCTTAGCCAATGAAAAGAAGAATCCAGGTCAGAATGTTGAAAAGAAAAAATCTCTGTCTACAGTACAACTATTCACATCTCATGTTACTGGTGCTTTAGATCATAACAAAACATCTGATTGTGAAGCACTTAGTTTGATTGTTCCAGTTGTAGCAGCTTTGGGGCATGATCCTAGTACACTTTCTCTTTCACGAAGTACCATTCAAAGATCAAGAAAAAAAGCTAGAAAAGAATATGTTGAGTCAGCAATGAGTGAATTCAAACCTGACTGTTCTTTTGTCCTTCATTGGGATGGCAAACTTCTGCCTGAATGTTTTGGATTAGGAAAGGTTGATCGGTTGTATGTATATGTTTCGGGAGATGGTATTGAAAAACTTCTTGGTGTGCCAAAGTTGTGTGGTGGAGGTACAGCGCAAACTATAGCAAAATCTATTTTCACCCTATTAAAGCATTGGGCAGTTGAGAAAAACATTCAGGCTTTAAGTTTTGATACGACGAGTGTAAACACTGGTTGTGTAAAAGGGGCATGCATTGAGTTGGAGAAAAAAATTGGCCGTGAATTATTGTGGCTAGCCTACCATCACCATGTCATGGGATTAATCTTGGCAAAGGTATTTACCTTGGGCTTTGGACCATCATGTTCCCCAGAAATTCCACTCTTTCACTGATTTAAAATTGTTTGGCAAGGAATTGAACAAATAAACTATCAGGAGATAGAACTGAAAACATACACTAAAGAGTTTAAAGATTCAACCTTAGCCTTTCTTTTATCAGTAGATAAATTATGATCATTAAAGATGATTATAAATTGAGTTGACAGTCATTTTGGGTAATCCACCTGAGAAAATCCATTGGAGAGCACCGGGTGCTATTCATCATGCTTGGTGGATGGCTAAACTACTGCTTTCAAAATTTTTTTGTTCCAAGATCAGCAAGAGTTTTTTCGTATAACTAAGAGGGAAGAAATGCAACTCCAACGATTTGTACAGTTCAGTGCTCTTTTGTACAGTAAAGCATGGATAGAAGCTCCTGGAGGTGACCTGAACTTATGGAAAGACCTTAAACAATATGAGATAACTGATTCTGAAATTGGAATAGCAGCAAGGAAAGTTTTAGAAAAATCACTTGTGGTGTCTTTTAGATGAATTGGTTGGTTTGGCCATATTTTCAGATAGTGTGCCAGCAAACGAAAAAGCATAAATTATTGCAGGAATGAACAACACAAAAAGGTTCACGAAATGTAAGAGGGCCAGGGCAATTAAAAATATTGAAAGATGATGCCTGCCTTGGAGACTTTGTAACAGAAAGAATTGTTGAGGTCTTTTCTTGTTTGAATATTAGTGACTCTTTTCTAACATTTTCACCTGAAGAATGGAATGATAACAAACTATAGGAATGGGAGAAAAATAGTGAAAGAACCAAGAGTGGTGAACGATACTGATGATAGAGGTGTTCAGCTGATTCAAGAATTCAACAAACTTTTAACAAATAATGAGGACGATAAGCAGTGTTTTTGCAAGTTGTAGAAGCAAATCGAAAGATCCTCCCTACAGAGACAACAAAAGAAATCTCTTGTTGATAGTCTCTCAAAATACGAAATTAAAAAAAGCTGAAAATATTATTTTGTAAAACTTTTATGCTTTTATTTATATATTTACAATATTAGTAATGTGTTTAATTTGGTTTTATCTAAACCAATAACCAAACCTTTGTGTTTAATTTGGTTTTATCCGAAACACTCAAAATGCAACCAAAGTCGAAATTTGACTGCTCATTGAGCACCATTTTTTAGTTGGAGTAAAAGGTTGAAATTTTGCCAGAATAATAGTATGGGTAGATGTAAAAAATGAGGGGGTGTCCTGGTCTGTATGTAAAAGTTTATTTTTTTCCATATGTTTGTGAACCACCCTAAATGGATGCTGTGAATAGTAAGACGTGGACGGTATTTAACGACCAAGAGAGTTAGGGTTAAAATGTATTTGATGAATGACGAAAGGGTTCTGTATAATGAACAACAAGAGAATTCTGTATAGAGTATATTTGAGTTTTTAATATATGCTGAAGATAATGAAAGATGTCCATATGTAAGAAATATGTTAATGTAGCAATAAGATGTTGGCTCAAAAACAAAAATAGCAAGATTATATGTCAAGACACAGGGAAGAGATATGACGACCACGTAAGGCCTATCTTGCAGTACAAGTCAGCCGGAAAGATAAGAGCGGTAAATGTGCCAAGAAGCGACAACCTTTAGGTGAGTTGGTAATTAATGAAGTTAAACCACTATTGAATGGATTTAACTGAAAAAGAATAACAAAAATATCAGTGCAAATTTTAGTCGATTATATGCATATCAATATCCTTTCTAAAATTTTAAATATGGCTTATGAAACAAAGAAAAAGATTTACAAGCTCGTTATTTTCTGGCTTACATATGATGTAATCACCCACGTTCTCAGAAAATTCCATTATCCTGGAGTGGAAAACAAACCCACGAAACAATTTCATGATTTGTAACAACAGCAGCTTTTCAATTTATATCAACAGGAGGCAAGCTACTGCTAAAACCCTGGTTACAAATTTAACTTTGATTTATATCAACAGGAGGCAAGCTACAGTTAAAACCCTGGCTACAAATTTAAGTAAAAAAAAATGGGAAGAGAACGATATTTTCCATCCACATAAAAGTAAGAATCATATTTTCAATTATTTTCCCTGTGGTCACTATAATAAAGTAGAGTGGAGCCGTGTCTAATCACAATTTGGGGGGAAAGAAAACCTACCAATGTGAGTAATTATGGTAATATGCCTGTAGTTAAAACACATTTGAACTGTACCCCATAAAACTGAAATAAATAGAAAGAAAAAAATGCACCAAATAAGAAGTACAATAACCGACATTTTTAGTGGTGCACAAAATCACTGCTATTGAAAAAGTGGGGGCCCTAAAGAGTGTCCTGTGCATATTTTCTACAACCTGGTCAGACTTATGACTTTTCAGAAGTACAGGACTGGCCCATAAGAGCATTACATTACATCTTAGCCTGTCAATCTGGTTAACAAATGAAATACATTTACTATCATCTACTAGATTGAATAGCATTTGAGTTATAATTCTTTTGGCCATATTGTTAATTCGTTTAAGCTCACAAAAGTTAACATCTCCTGTTTATTTTAAAAACTACAGTTTTTGTTATATAGCTGCATTTCATTTATTTTTGGCAGTAAGTCATTCACATAAAATGCCTGTTTTTTTAACAAAAAATGTCCATATAGCAAGAGAAGGATGCAAAGCATGGACAGGGTGTCTATCAAATTTGGGAAATATAATTTCATGACCACATTTAAAAGACATCAGTATATACACTGGTGTGCAAAAATTAAGGACGAAGAGGAGAAATTAGCATAACAGCGAAACGAGCAGGCAGAACGGACCGAAAGACCATTCAGGAGATAGACTAGGGTCCGGTACTGTGGGGCATGCGCATATATGCAGCATGACGTAAGGGGGGGATGTCGGAAGGTATAAAGCACACGGGCGGTGCACGCTCAAAAATTCGGTGAAAGCTATTGCACGGTGTACATCGGTTTGAACGATGAGGCAATCCAGTAGACGGCATCTGGATGACTTTACCCGAGGTCGTGTCATTGGGAAGTTGGAAGGTTGAAGTGTGACTAGTGTGGCCGGGGAGTTCGGGATCGCTCACAGCATGGTTTCACAAGCATGGAGAGCATTTCAAACGACAGTAACAGCTGTCCGAGAGTTTAGCAGTGGTCGTCCACGAGCAACCATGTCGGCGGACGACTGGTATATTGTCCTACAGGCGAGAAGAGACAGACTGCAGACAGCGGGAGAAATCGCAAGGCACATGCAACAGACAACTGGACGCCCGTTATCGCGTTTTACCGTGGCCAGGAGGCTGCACAATGGTGGTCTATTTGCACGACGACCAGTGCGGTGTGTGCCATTAACGCCTGCTCATCGGAGACGGCGGTTTCTGTGATGCCAGGAACACAAGAACTGGACACATCAGCAATGGGATCGTGTTCTCTTTACGGATGAGAGCTGATTTAGTCTGACGAGCCATTCTGGACGTATACACATCTGGAGAGAGCAGGGAACACGCAATCACACCTCCAACATCATCGAAAGGGACCGGTTTGGAGGTGGCGGAGTTCTCGTTTGGGGCGGTATCATGTTTGGTAGCATTACTGACCTCCACATCTTCCAAGGAGGTTCAGTCACTGGTGTCCGCTATTGTACCGAGGTTATCCTGCCTCACGTGCGTCTGTTTAGAGATGCTGTGGGTCCTGAGTTCCTCTTCATGGACAACGCTACACCTCATCGTACAGTGTCTGTCGCAGAGTGAAGATATTCAATGCATGTATTGGCCCACAAGGTCCCCGGACCTAAATCCAATCGAACACGTGCGAGACCTTCTCGGGAGACGCTTGGCAGCACGTCACCAGCCGCCAGCAACAATTCCACAGCTGCGATTGGCGCTACAAGAGGAATGGGCCGTGATGCCTCAACAGTTCTTGACAACCTCATCCTCAGCATGGACAGATATTGTAAATCCTGCAACGCAGTCAGGGATGATCATATCCCCTACTAAAGACTGGATTTTTCTTGGCAGCCGCCTGTCACATGGACGTTTCTGTCCAGTTGTGCTCGAAGCTATCTTTTCAATAAAGTGCCTTTGTATCCTTTGGATTCCTTGTTTGGACGGTTTTGCTCACTTGTCCCAAATTCTTACATCTTGGGGATCTTATGGTATGATTTGAGTCGATGTGGAGCACTTCTGCACGACGTTACATTCGAAAAACCATCTCGTCCTTAATTTTTGCACGCCTGTGTGTGTGTGTGTGTGTGTGTGTGTGTGTGTGTGTGTGTGTGTGTGTGTGTGTGTGTGTGTGTGTGTGTGTGTGTGTGTGTGCGTGTGTGTGATTTTAGACTGGATTCCAAGGGACAGGGAAAGACTCAAAAGAAAACCACATGGGAGATGGGTGGATGAAATTCGAAAGTATGAGGGAGTAACATGGAGAAGGCTGGTGCACGACAAACCGTTGTGGAAGAAACTTGGTGAGACCTTCATTATGCAGTGGATTAGTAATGGTTGACGATGATGATATACATGTATGTACACTCACACATATACATATTAAACAGGGGTAACACTCTGCCCCTCTTTTTTTATCTACAAAAAAATCCCCCTGCTGTTCTGCTAGAAACTAAAATCTACTCATCATACTTTGAGTGCACTTAAAATTAAATTGAAATACTCACCATTTCGCTACAAGATTTCATTAGATGCCCTTCTTTAACATTTATACCTAAAAAATGTCCCGACAACGAGTAGCATAATTTAAATTACTAAATTGATCTCAAAATTTTGTAAACTTCATTATGTACTCAGTACTTCTATGCTAAGACATTTTTTGCTCTAACGGTTTTCTTCGCGGAGTAGGTAACAAATGCCCCCCCCCCCCCCCTTTGGCACTTAAATCATTAGATGGATTGTAAATTATGTTGCCAGTGCTTGGAGAATTACTCAAAATTTTTGCCAGAAAATGAAAAATTATTAAAAATAATAAATTCATGACCCCAAAGCAAAATTTGTGACTTTTTCTTGACTTTCATGACCTTTTTTCTGAATTTATGACTTTCATGATTTTCATGACCAGTAGACACACCCTAATGAAATTTTCAAAAAGGCCAATGAAGCTCACATGACAAATCATACATATGTGTTTTTTCCCCCATGCTAAAAACCTGAGCACAGTGAGAATGCAGCATAAAAATTACTATATTTGAGTTTCAACTAAGCAGCACTTTTATAGGGTACAATAAAAATTATAACAATGTACAGGAGTTAGACAAAATAATGTGAACACCTGGGAAATAGGAAATATGGCTTTATTAATAAGGTGTTGGACCACCATGTCTTTAATACAACTTTCAACCGTCTTGGAATAAACTCATACAGCTTTTGAAGTCTCCAGTGGAATGCTGTATCATTCATTGATCAGAACATAAGCCAATTGCTTCAGAGATGTTGGAGGAAGGGATCTGCTTCTCACTCTGCTCTCCAAAACTGCCCACAGGGTTCAATGATATTCAAGTCAGGTAATTGAGCTGGCCAGGGCAGATGTTGAAGTTCATCTTGGCACTCCTCAAACCAAGACTGAACTGTTCTGGCTGTGTGTATGGGCATATTATCATCTAAAAAAAATGGCATCACTGTTGGAAAACAACAACTGGACCACAGGATGCACCTGATCACCTAGACTGCCCAAGAACTTGCTGTCAGTAACTTGATTATGCAGGATAATGATGGGGCCAGCCAAATATCAACACATTGCTGCCCAAAGCATCACAGAACAACCTCTATGTTTGATAGTTGGAACCAGACATTCTGAATTATATGCTTTCTTGGTGGTTCTCCATACATAAACCTGACCTACTGTTGGGAATAATGTTACGTGAGGACTCAACTGGACCATATCATGTTTCCAGTCAGCTGTCCAGGTTTTATGCTCATGACACTTATCTTTTTTGCAATGTAGCCTTAGTTTCTGTGATTAAAGATTTAGCGACTGCAGCTCTTCCATTGATGTTGATTTTGTGAAGTTCTATGCAGACTGTTTTTGTGGAAACAGAGTCTTTCAGGTGGATATTGAGTTCTGCTGTCACTTTGCTGCAGTAGTTCTGTGCTATTTGGACACAATCCTTGTTAGTGTTAGATGGTCCCTTTCATTCAATCTCTGTTTCTGCACACTATTCTTCTTCACTGATGAAGTCTTGCCATGCTTTGTGTATGCAGTCATAACCACGGAGACTGTTGCTCTTGAAACACCAAACAATTTGACCATTAAGAAATGATTATGGTTAAAGATGCTTTTGATAAACAGGCTCTCATGATTTGTCCTCTTTGGAAGTTTGACAGGTCACTCATTTTACCAACAGCTCACATGAACTGCTGCTGAACACAACTTGTACTAACTGGCATACAACCGAGATAATACAGTGGAACCTTGGTTATACGTATCAGTTATACATTTTCACATTTATAATTCTGTGTTAGTCCTGATATTTTACTGTAGTTTCTATTGCTTTTTTTTTAACTTGGTTATACATAATTCATTCATATGCTTTTTGTGATTATACGTTAAAATCTGAATTTCAAATTATCAAAAACACATGGTTCTTTGGTACTTTTATACGTAATCCAGTATGTTGTTGCTTTGAGAGAATAGAGACAGTGTTGTTGTGTTCCTTCTTGATACAACCAAAGTTGAACTTTGATCCCATCAGGGAAAGTTATGTTGTTTACTTTTGGTTTGGATAAAACATTGGTTTTGAATTTCTTGACTCACACACATGCACTATTTAAAAAATGATGCATCATTTGGACGTAATTTTGCAACTCCACTCTTTTGTGACTTAGAATAATATAATCCTGAACGTATCACCAATATTCAACATTCTGGTTTCAAATGAATGCACTCAGAATTCACAGAAAAAAAAAACAGTTATTAATTCACGAGTTCTACACTGAAGCACTGGTCTTAGATTCTTAGTTGCGAGGATTTCACTTAATCAAGAATCAAAATTTTTATAGACAGATAAAATCATCAAAAGAGAAGTTTGATTTTTATAGGCTCTATGATTTCTGCAATGCAATAAAGTGTATTATAATTTCTAATGCCCCCTCCCCCCCTTTTGCTGCCAATTTGATTTTACATAAATTGTTATTAAGGAACATCATATGCTTCTTTAAAGCACA
The DNA here is from genome assembly GCA_039090855.1 of Macrothele yani. Classification (NCBI taxonomy): domain Eukaryota; kingdom Metazoa; phylum Arthropoda; class Arachnida; order Araneae; family Macrothelidae; genus Macrothele; species Macrothele yani. The sequence continues at coordinate 45,346,653 of CM077024.1, forward strand.
CATTTTACAATGATATTTAACATTTTGAAATTTTGTTTATAAATTTTTAAGGTCATCCCCTAGAAAAATCTATAATTAAAGTTTCACTGTATATACAAAGAAAGGGCACACAGAAGATAATCACAATGTTTTTTTCATTGTAGCCTATACAAGTAACATTAACCCCTATAATCACAGTGCTCACATTACTTTATCCAACCCCTGTATCATAAAACTTAAAAGGCATATATCTCAAAAATAAGTCCAAATTAAACTACATTAGCACATTTTGATATGGTTCTTTTTGGTTTCACAGTGGTTTGTTGTAATACAACTAAAGTACTACTTCACCTTTATTACAAAACACTATTCTAGATCACAACTATATTAATAACAGAAGATAGAACATGATGCTCACAATTCACATGACCGCTCTTTACCGAGGCAAATCCCAGAATGTCACGCTATTACATCATACACAGAGCATCTGCATTGCGGGGCGCATCTGGCGCCATCTGTTAATCATAAATATCGGTAAAAGACATTGAGAATTACAAAGATATATACACAACACATTTTTTCCTTGAATTTATGCAAGGAATCACCTTCTGAATTTTTAAGCACCTATTTTTATTAACTGTTCCACATGCAAATTAAAACGTGTGTATACATACACACACACACATGTATGTGAACATGTGTATTGCTTGGAGGTTAAGACAAAGAGCACTGACACAATTAGACGCTCACACCAGTAGTCCAAAATTCCCCGGTATCTCATATAAAATTATAAAGACACGAAAAAGTTTCACCGGTCATATCTATATAATACTGCATGATATTAATTTATTCAGTTTTAATTGTTGATAGGGGATCTTTTGCTTACTATATCATCAACAATTTACAGACCCAATTTCTACATTTAGCATTAAGAAAAAAAAATTTTGTTCACTGAAACTTAAAACTATTTAACTGTTGAACTGGCTAACTAGAAACAACCGGGGGGGGGATTAGTCATTTGTTGAACAAAGGAAACAATTTTAGACATTGCATACAGCAAATTTCTAAATTACATAATAATGCATTCATCTACATTATGAGGATTCATAAATTATGAATTTTTATTCTCACATTGAAATCTGAAATTCATTCACACTACATGCTAATTTTGATTTATTTTTTTGGTTGTTATGCATATAAATTAAAACTGCTAAATAAAATGTACACAAGCATAACTCAAGTGGTGCTACTTTAGTTCGTATTTAGCCAGCTCTGTATCATTGGCTTTACATATACAGTATGGATGGTGACTTCATTGTACAGTTGGGAATCTTAAATTACAATGATACACAATTTTTAACAACCTAATTAATTTTGTGTTCAGTAAATAAATCCATGAGGCGATTGTTTACTGATAAACAAACTGGTCATGACTGGATGAATCCCAGAAAAACAAACTCTAAAAAAGTACATGCTTCATACCAGAATCAACAACTGAAAAAGTTACCTGTGAGCATATGTCAAATACGATTCTAGACACACATGCAAACTATCATCATGAACAGCCTGAGACCAAAACCTATGAAAGAAAAAAAATTACATCATTCCTTAAAATATTTTGTCCAATAAATTAAAGTATTATTCACAACAAAAAAATAGTGTTTTTAATAAAATTCAGGAATATGAAATAAATCTCTACATATTACACCTAAAATTAACCAGGTACTGTATCTACAGAAAATACACAACTAAAATATGCAATCTAGTTAATGAATGAGTGACTGACTGGCCAGTAGAGGTAAATATTTAGCAGTGCAGTAAAAAAACAAGAAAAACAAACAAACAAACAAAATACACACTTAAATTACACAAAAATAAGGAAGTGACACAGAAGCTTACAAACTATATCATGGGCCCTTTTCAACTAAGGGCAACAGTATGAAAGAATATCAGAAGCTCTTACCGGAGCATTAAAAATATATTGAACAAAAAACTATTTTAAAATTTGAAAACTCAAACACTGCCTTAGTTTCCTTCACTGTGGAAAATACCTTCACATAACCCTGCTGGAAAAAATCTAAATTAATTGCTCCATTCTCAAATTGGTATGCACTATATGTTACTGTGAAATCGTCTAGAAATTTATCTTTCTGCCCAATAGCTGCTATGCAAACTTCCCTCAAAGCATCCCTGTGATCTGGATGGAATCTGTTCTCACTAAAAACATAATGATTATGATTCTGGCAACCATCTGCAGGAACACTAAGATAGAGATCAGGCAACAACATTAACATTTTCTTTAAAAAACTTGGACTGAAAAAGACAACAGATATACATAGGGTGTTTGGGTAGTAATGTCTTTATGTTTGTAACTTCACTCCCAGACAAGTTATCGAAATTAAACAACAAAAAAAGTTTAGCCCAGAATATGCAATTTATTTTTATACTCTTATGTTTCCATATAACTCTCTTGTTCAACACAAAGCCACCAGTGCTGAACAAGTATTTCAAACCCGTCTCAGTATTACATTTCAGGTTGTTCTTGAAACCATTTTCTCATAGCATCTTTAACTTCATCATGCATGAAATGAATCCCTTTCTAAGATGTTTCTTGAGTGTTGCAAACAACCAGAAGTCAGATGGTGCCAAATCCGGGCTGTAGGAAGGGTGTGGAACAACTTTGAGTCAGATGTTTTTATTGCTGCTGAAGTGGCAGCACTGGTGTGGGACAAGGTAGTATCATGTTGAAGAAGCATAGGCCTTTTCCCCTGATGAGCACGACTAATTCTTTGTTTCATCTTCTTTCAGATGCATGTTATGTCTTGGAATTGATTTTCATGTTTTAGATCATGTACTCCTGGTGAATGATGCCTTAGTAATCCCAGAAAACAGTGAGCATAGATTTTTCAGTTCCTAGAAGGTTGAGTCTCCATTATTATTATTTATTTATTTTTTGTAGTTTCTGGGAGAAGTGAGGAGAAAATATTAGAGTGACTTGCTTTTTATTTCCAGGTCAAAGTGATGCACCTAACTCTTGTAACCTATAACACTGTACAGAAAGTCAAAAACTTTGCTTTTGCAGAGAGCGAGAAATTGCAGACATACTTCCACAGCCTTGCTTTCTTCATTTCGGTCATAAGCTGACTCAGAACCATATGCGTAGTGTCAGGGAAGCCATGAAGGGACATGTGCCTCCCAACTTGAGAGTGCAAACCTAAGTCTACAAATAAGAGTGGAAGGCTTAATGGAGTAGCTATGAAGTTCAAAAAGGAAAAAAACAAAAGCTTAATAAACACACACTGTTAATTCAACTTTTTGCTTTGGCTGTGATTCATTTTTGTGAGGAAGTAAAACCACAGCAAAATAATATCAATGTATAGAACTCACTATATAATATTTATTCATGTATAAGCAAAATGAATTTGTAATAAAAGAGAGGATTTCATTTCCAGAAAACTTAGCACCTTATCAAAAATATACTGGATTGTTCATCATTATTCATTATCAGCAGTGGTTAAAGAGCAATGTATAATAAAAAAAGTTTGTTCTGCACATGAAAGATCCAAATTTTGTAACATTTACGGAGAAACTGTTTTTAAGAACTGCCTTCTATAAAAGGAAAACATCACTTTACACTTATTCATGCCCCAACCTCCCCCAAAGGAAAACATCTGTTTACACTTATTTGTGCCCCTCTTCATGTTTTGTTCATGCTACACCTATTCCCAGAACCCATCAAGCACACACTTTCTTGGAACCCAGATATGCAAAAACATCATTGACACTAACTAGCTAAACCAATGAATGTTTTGAACTTTTCTGCTATGGTGCTCTGACTAATTCACCAATTTTCTTCAATAAGTTTATTGACTTTTTTTCTTTTTTTGTTCAATCCTGAATTGTGGTGATAGGCTTTCCAGACTGTGGCTGAGTTTCTTTATCCATTGAGACACAATGTTTTTCTTTAAATATTTTGTTTTGAAATTTAAGCACCATGAGCAACTAAAAGGGCTATAAGCAGTTACCTATGCAATCATTGGTACAAATATGCCATATTTTCACTGTTTCCATGTAGCCACTCCTTCAGAAAACTTGAAAATTACATTGCCCTGGAGCAAGAATCGAACCCGCATCACCAGATTTCTATTCTAGCATGCTATCTGTTACACCACCCAGGACAAGGAAGTTCCAAGCAACTGAAGCTAAGCAAATGTAACCCAAAAATCTGACAACTGTTCAGATTTGCGCTAGTCGAAGCAATTATGTGCTTTCTCGTGTCATCACCATGACCTTTTCTCACATCTGGTATCGGATGATGTAGTTCACAAGTTCCAGTGCTTCAGAGAACATCATACATCAATGGGAAATGAATTTCTCTGAAGAAATAATTCTTCACAAATACATGGAAGGCAATACAAATGTAGTTATTGGCACAAATATGCTGATCTACATCTGACCCTGAATGTGAGAAAGGTCGTGGTGACGCCATGAGGAAGCACGTAATTGTTTCGACTAGCGCAAATCTGAACAGTTCTTAAACTTCTAAGTTACATCTGCTTAGCTTCAGTTGCTTGGAATTTCTTTGTTCTGGGTGGTGTAACGGATAGCATGCTAGAACGGAAATCCGGAGATGTGGGTTCGATTCCCGCTCCAGGGCAATGTAATTTTAAAGTTTTCTGAAGGAGTGGCTACATGGAAACAGTGAAAATATGGCATATTTGTGCCCACGATTACATTTGTATTGCCTTCCATGTATTTGTGAAGAATTATTTCTTCAGGGAAACTTGTCTCCCACTTATGTATGAAGCAGTTACCTGTTACTAATGTAGGGCCACTGGTTTCACGGAAGTGCCATATGACTAACACACTACCCATGCCTTATCCAGGACTCGAACACATCCCCACTAGGACGAATGGTCAAAAGTCAGTACTCGGACCACTGCACCACCAGGGTAGCACACACAATACTTATACCCACAGTATCTTCACGATAAAAAGCCAATAATCACTGTTGATTTTCAATGGAAGTTTCATTTTAATGTGTTATAAATATGTTAAACTCCCTACTGGTTCATGCACTTCAACATGGTTGAAATTAAGTCTTTCATTTTGAACTGAATAGAGAATAACCACTGTGTTTACCAAGATGTGCCTCACTGCAAACTGAAGCTCAAAGAACAATACACAAGTTGGGAAAGGTTCTGCATCTCCGTAACACCTTTAGCGTGAGATACCTGCATGGAGGCATTACTTTCTGAGAGCCCCTCATACTTCGAAAGCTGCCATATGATTGTCTTATTTTTACACTTACGCATTGGACATTTCATTTTTACTGCTGTATTTCTAACAGTTTCATGTTTTTGACGATTTCTCTAAATGTTTGACATTTCTACAAACAGCACAGGTGCCTAGGTTTCACTGGTGTACATCCAAGAACGAACAATTACACTTTCATACACAGGCATTCAGGACTTTTTCAAAAACACATCATTCCTGTGAAATCCTCCAAAGATAGCTATGGCTCTCAAAGATGAATTCCCTTGCCTACTAATTACACCATTTAATATGTTTTCTCTGCCAAATATGCTTCCAAAATATACAAATTCATTCACCTGATCTATCTCTGTACCATTCAGACTGATCTTGCATTCAGTGCTAACAGTTCCTCCCTCAAAAACCATAACTTTGTCTTTTTTTTCTCTTATTTATACTTAGTTTGAATTTCATACAAACTTCATACATCTGAGAAAACATTACGTAATTCACTTTTGCTCTCTCCAATAGGATTTTCCACAGAAGTACACAACAATCTGCTCACGTGAATATTACCAAGACTTAAACCAGTATTGTCTATTTTGGCATTACACGTACATGTATTCGTAAATATATTAAACAGCAATGGTATGTCCAACTCCTGCACCAACAGAAAACCATTTTAATAAAATACTGTTCACTCGTACACATGATTTACCATCTACATATATAGCTTTCACACCTTTAAGCAGATTCCCAGCTATACCATAATTATTCAAGACCTTCCACAGAAGTATTCTGTTTAAACATATAAAACGAGCAAAACACACAGAGACATGTATGGTAAAAGGTTCGTTTAGTGGTAGCTTTCGGTCATCCTACGACCTTGATCACCCGCGATCAAATGGATGGGCTGGTTGCCAGAACTACAATTTGAAGTTGGGATGTTGGAAATGTTGCCAGATTTTAGAAGAGAGATCCAAATCCCATTTATTTGGATCTCTCTTCTAAAATCTGGCAACATTTCCAACACCTCAACTTCAAATTGTAGTTCTGGCAACCAGCCCATCCATTTGATCGCGGGTGATCAAGGTCGTAAGATGACCGAAAGCTACCGCTAAACGAACTTTTTACCATACGTGACTGTGTGTGCTTCGCTTGTTTTATATTTTTATGTGTTATTGTCACGTGAAGCCTGAGTTTTAAACCACGTATTCTGTTTATTCAGTATAAGCTTCCTCTAAATATATAAAAACAGCAAAAACTTTACCAACAGACAAATACTTTTCGATTATCTTATTCAATGCAAAAATTTGGTTAGTGCAGCATTTACTTACCAGGCATAAAAACATCTGTACATCCCACACCTTCTTTGAAGATGGCGTACCTTATCAATAATGACCTTTGCAAACACTTTCCCTGGCACACTCAGCAGGGTGATACCATGATTAGTTCTTGCATTCAGCCTGATCACCTTTTCCCTTATACAAAGGAACAATGACAGCATCCCTCCAATCCTAAAGGACCATTCTTAACTCTCAGCACAACTGGCAAATTTCAGTTAACCAGTCAATTACAGAGGCACCAGAATATCTTAACATCTCAGCAGTTATGCACCATCTACTCCTGAAGCACTACTGTTTTGAAGAGATTTTAGAGCTTTAAAATCCTCTTCTGAGATCCCTGCTGTTCTTCTTTCTCTCACTATGGCATCATCTGCTTCTGCCTGAAAATCACTTTTGCTTTCTTGATCTAATAACTCACAAAAGAATTCACCCCATCTTCCACTTAACTCATTAGGCTCCCATATCATTACTGTGACCCTATTTTTCACATAACTAAGGACTTTCCCTCTTATTTTTCCTGCCTTGTGTACTTCCAGAACACTTCCTACCTTTATAAAAAGACAATTCATGCCTTCTACCTTGTCTTGCCAATCTTTTGCCTTACTCTGATTAACCAGCCTTTCTGCTTCATGCTTTTTACAGCAATATTTGTTCCCAGAAACTCTACCTTTCAACATTCCCAATTTCCAAGAGAAAGAAAACTTCCTTCTTTATCTTTACTGCTTCTTTAATTTCACTGTTCCACCAAGCATCACATTTAATGCTACCCACTGTTGCAATACAAGAAACTTCAACCAAAAATGAGGAATATAATCAAGAGGATAAATGAAAAATTAAACTGTCAGAGAAATTTAAAACTCGAAAAACCATGGAACATTTTTGGCACCACTATTCACCAATCTCAAATGTTTGTTTCTGGCAAGTGGATGGGCATCTAACAAACTTCGCTGACTTTTCCCAATGAATAAAAATGCCTGTCTTTTTGCGATTTCCTTGGTTTCCCAAACGTAAAGTTTCACCAAAGATAATCAAGACAGTTTTGGTGTTTAAAATTTCCTCTTGTAGCAAAATGGCACAAAATTTTTGTTTTGGCACAAATTACTGCTGAATTCCCGCCTCTCTACATCTTGCCAACCCTAACAAAAACATCACAGAAATCCTGCTTTCATACATGATACCACTTGGTGTTACTTTGAGATATGGAAGTCAGGGAACAAAAAAACAGGAGGGGGGAGGGTCAAGAAGGCAGAAAACCTTACTTCCCACCCCCAACTGCATTCCCACACATTGCCACCACAATATAAACAGCAATTCTGCTGGCTCAGAGTTAGAAGTGCCCATAAACTAGTCAAAAAATGTTCTTCTGCTATCAGAATTAAAAATTATCAAATGAATTGCAATAAAAAAAAATAATAATAATAAAAAAATAAGGTGCTTTTTAATGCTGTTAAAAATACTAAAAACCAGGAGATTTTGGAAATAAATCAAGATATGGCATTAAAAATCAGCAGCTATGTACATGAATATAAATGCCATAGGACCTGTTTAAATCAGCCATATCAATATATTTGCCAGCATGCCTGCCTCCTCTTCCCAGTGGTCACCAATATTAAATTATTGTGAACCTGCTAGATCAGTGGAACTGAGAACCTATCCACTCAGCAATGGCAAATACACAATTTAGGGTTTAAAAAATCAAGATTTCTAGAGCTATTCCTATGTCTTGTGGCTATATTAGCAAAGAACAGGAGGTGTGGCTTGGCTAGGGAAGGGGTGCCAGATTTCAGGGGATGATCACTTCCAAAATTCCCTAAAACAGACCTTCTTGATCCAACATTAAGGTCAGAGATGAAGTCAATTAGCCCACACATGTTCCTTACATAGAGCAGGCCTTTTTCACAGAGGTGATGGACAGCTAAGGGAAACCTATTTTGCTATGTTTACATTTTCAGATCTCCTTAAAATGTTTCTTTAAACTGTCACACACAATCTCCATTTGGAGGAATGAAATGGAAAGAAGTTGATGAACCAATTATAAACAAGGAAAATAATGAAACATTGGTAGAGATGCCGATTAGTACAAATTTTTCATATTATTATGTTTTTTACCTGGCATTACGGTAATATCAATAATGGAAATCACCCTTTCACATTACTGCAGAAAAAGAAATTATTTACTGGAAAGTAGCTGCAATAATGAATTTCTTTTGGAACAGAACAATTATATTATATTCATTTACATTTTTTATTTTATTTCCCATAGATCTTTCTGGCCCAAAAAAAAAAAAAAAAGAAAAAGAAAAAATGCTGATTTAGAAGTTGCATCATGATGATTACTGGGAGCTCATATGATTATTTCATTTTATTTATTTCTTCAAATTGCTTAATCTTCATTAGATTTGCTGTTTACTTATTTATTTTTGAGTGCAGAAGCACAATTTTCATCCATTTTACCATTTATTTCCATTTCTGTATGGTGGCACTTAGCAAGAGCTCGTGAACGCAATTTTAAAAATATTTTCTTGCCAAATAGCTTAATCTCAACGGGGATTTACCCCTTCCTTTCAGTTTTGGACCATGGAAGCAGAATTTTTAAGTATTTCAAAATTTTTACTTTTTCTTTTCTCTTTTGTGGTATCTGTTTACATGCCTCAACTTTTTTGTAGGAAAAATTACTCCCATACATGCAAATGTTACATTGTTATATCACTGTCAGCATACAAATGCCACATGCTTTCCTGTTTCCCATGTAGCCATTTCTCATAAATTTGAAAATTGCATACCCAGGAATGGAAATGAAACCTGCATTTCCTAATTTACACTCAAGCATGCTATTGTTACACCATTCAGGACAACAAAGTTCCATGCAACTGAAGTCAAGCAGATGTTGCTTAGAGATCCAAACAACATTCAAGATCGGCACAAGTTAAAGGAATCTGAATGACAGACAGACTAACGTGCACTGGCGGGTTTTCTCTGCGCTGTTGACACACAAGTGATGCACTGCAGCATGTAGGGTTGCAAGAATAAACTGATTGGGGCAGGAAGAAGGGCACGAGCAAGAATGGAGGAATGATTGAATACATTTTAGCAGTGGCTTGATAGGATACACAACTGCAATAGAAGAATTTGATCAAAATGTATTTTAATTATTCCTTATTGAAAAAGCTGGACATTTGAGCTAATTCCCTTAATGCCTGGAGGACATGGTAAGAAAAGGAGGACATGTCCTCCAAAAGCTGGATGTCTAGTCACCCTGCCTGTGGATGATAAATGATCGTTGATGCTACGATGAAGCAGAGATCACTTCAACTAGCGCACATCTAGAATGTCGTTCAAATTCCTAAACTACTTCTGCTCAGCTTCAGAAACTTAGAAATGGAGCTCAAACATAAATCAGGAGATGAAGGTTCCAGACCCACCCGAGGGTGATGTAATTTTCATGCTTTCTGATAATGGTTACATAAGAAATTGCAAAAAGTATGTCATCTATATGCTGACAATGATTCATATATGCCGTTGATGCATTTGAGAGAAATTAATTATTTTCGGGGATTCACTTCCCATTGTTTTCTACAATTTGAAACACTAGAGAAATATTGACCTTGATCCATACATGGATGAGAAATGGCTGCCGATGCTACAGTGAAGAAGAAATTGCTTTAACTAGTGCACATCTGGAAAGCTTTAGAGATTTCTAAGCTACATATGCTTAGCTTCAGTTGCGTAGAACTTCGTTGTTCCTGGTGGTGTAACAATGGTACTCTGAAATGTGAAATGCAGGCTTGAGTCCCATTTCAGTGTGAGTAATTTAATTTACATGTTTTCTAAGGGATGGCTACATGGGAAACAGTAAAAAGTATGGCATCTGTATACAGACAATTATATGCTTATGCCTTTTGTGTATTTGTGAAGAATTAATTCTTCTGGGGAATCACTTCGCATTGGTTTATATGTTGCCACATTAATTATTTTAATTAACCACATGCTTTTATCGTGAACAATTTATTGTTCTGTGACTAGGTTTATATTTTTTCTTTATATTATTTTTTGCATTGGAGATCACCATTAGAATTCATAGCAAAAGCACTCTGTCACTGGAAACAGCACTTTGGTTGTCCTTTACTGTGCAAGAGACTGCTGTGTGTAGGCTCACTTTTATTTTGAAAATTTTGCTCATCTTAACATCTCTATACTCCTAAAAATAAGTGGAACAATAAAACAAATGATCTAACATGAAAATAAGTAAGTAAATAAAAAAAAAAGTTACTGCACTGTGGATAACAAGTTTTTGACATGTGCACTGATCTTACACAACAGCAGAATGCCAAACACTCAAGATTATTATTTTCTCCTGCAATAATCTGGCCCACATTGTGTGGAATAATTGTCAGGGTAAAAGTAACTTTTCGTTTTTTTCACTGGTACTAGTTATTACAACATATTGTGACGTACTGAGATATTTATCATACTGGATGAAGTTTGATGTAATGTGGTTACTGACCACAATGTACCAAACTTCATTTTTAGATTCCCATACTAATTTTAAACTGACCAGATAACTCATAGGTCATCCAGAAAGTAATACCCACTTGTGCATAGAGGGAGCACGAGGCAGCAGACGCTACAAGGTCAAGATCGCCCATCCTCAGTCAGAGGTTGGCGAGGCTCATGGCAAGTTTCATGTTAATGTAATGATTGACACTGTTGTTGTGGTTGTTTCAAATAGTGAAGCCAATTGAAAATTTCGCCAAGTATGTGGTGCGTTCTGCACTTTGCTTTTTGAGTGCTAAAAACTTTCATCTTCGGATTACGGCTGTTTACGGTGAAGGGGTGATGGACGAATCATCAGTACAGCGGTGGGTTTGGATGTTTAATGCAGGGAGAGCAAATGTGTGTGATGCCCAGTACTCCGGCCACCCATAGCTCGTTCCAGTGAGTGGACCTCAAAGAATGTGTCGATAATGTCGTCGGATATGAATGTAGCATCAAACTTGCTGAATTGCATGCCCATATCCCAGAACTTTCCCATGCACTCTCCATGAAACAGGGGGTGCAGCACAGAAAAACATTAATTTAGGTAGGAAATTAGGGCATTCTGCTAAAAATTTTAGGGATTTTTTTCCCCTTCTCAAATCATACTAATTTAACAGAAAAATAAACACATGCCTAAATAAAGACATATACCAACACTTTCAAATTTATGCAGCTTAAAAGTGTTGGCATATATGTCACATAAGATTAAAGAAATGCATATGACAACACTTAAACTCACACAATTTAAAAGAGTTGGCATATATGTCTATTTAGTGGTTCCATTACTCTTAGTTTACTAATTATGTTTTTAATGCTTATTACCATCTTGCACATTTTTTTTCCTAATAAACCTTAATATTAACAATTTTATAGGTTGCCAGCTCATTCAGTGCTCTTAGTGAAGCAGGGCCACATAAATATTGGCATTTTGGGAGCAAAAACATTTAGATATGGTACAACACCAATATTAAAATATATCAATAACTGCACAAATATAAGTTTCAAAACTCACCTGGGTGTATGTGATTAGGAAGTAATGGACGTAATTCACCATAATTGAACTGTGCACACTTCGACAATGTAAAACACAGTTTTTTCAAAAAAAAAAAAAAGCGGAAGAATTTTGCATAATGGAAAAATTGAACACAAGTGAAAAGCATTCTTCATAGCAAAAGCTATGCTAAGGAAAAAGAACTTTTCAAATACGTCTCCCAGAATCAGAGATAGCAAGGAAAACGTTTTGACCTTTACAACCCCAAAGGGGAAAGTTGTACATTATTTGAAGAGGATCTTCTTATTGTAGCAAAAATCTTATTTACTCTCCATCTTTATTATACAGAATGGCATACAGTAAAAAAATAAGTTTCTTGATAGGGTTTTTAGAGGCAGAGATAGGTTGCAAACGGAAGTACACAAACACCACCTAGCGGCAGAATTGTGAACCACAAACCTCCTCAAATATAAACATAAAGTATTCCATAAGGTAAATGGTATCTGAGGTTAAAATAATTTTTTAAATCGGACATTTCGAAGTACAGATATTGACAAAAATAAATTCAATATTTGTGCCCCCTAGCAGCGAAATTGCACATTATTTTCAGAAGAGAATACATATAAGAGTTTCACACAGTTAGTAGTATCTGATCGCAAGACAATATTTTTCAGTCTAGTTTTTAGTTGCGCAGATAAATTGCTGTAAACGGAAATGTGAACTTACGTCCTCTGGTGGCCCACTAGTGCATTAAGAAATATTTGAAATTACATGAGAAACATTTCACACCGCAAATGTTCTCCAACGAAGAAAGAATTTTTCAAATTGGACTCCTAAAAACAAAGATATGGTCAAAAATAGGACATGTGTACGCCCCCTGGTGGAAAAATTATGCACTATTTTAAGCAGGAGTGTTCTCAAAAAGTTTTCTGAGGTGAGCAGTATCGGTTCCTGGAAGAATTTTTTTAATCGAGTTTCTAGCTTAGATTTTGTTGCAAATACATCAGAAGGAAAAAATTCCCCTGGTGGCCAAACCATTCTTTACCAAAAATGAGAATTTATATGCAAAACATTTTCCATCAACAGCTGTATCCGACGCAGGAAGAATTTTTCAAATCGGACTTTTAGAATCGGAGATATTGGGAAAATCTTGATTTACCTTTAGGCCCCTAACGGACAATTTATGCATTATTTGAAAAAGGATCTCTAACTAAAATAGGCTTCGATATAAATGTAATCGAAAGGAAAAAGATTTTTTCAATTGGATATTTAGAAGCAAATATATGAAAAATAATGCAGTTTAAATTCAATACGATCTCCAATTGCTTCCTCTAGCAGCAAAGTTGTGCATTGGGGAAAAAATCGGAATGAATAGATCATCATTCTCACATTTTAAGCTTTCTGATACAAAAATAATTTTACAAATCAAACCAATAATTGCAGAGATATGGTCACTCCAGCTGGATAGACAAAGTGATTAACATAAGCACAATGCAAAAGATGCTATTAACCCAGCTTCAGTCCTCCTAACAGACAAGAAAACCAACAGTGCTCCCCCCCCCCATTTTCCAGGGGATGGGGAGGGAAATTTGTCAGACATAAGTTATGTCAGTAGAAAAATTCTCAACTACACTGCTGGCCACCCAAATTGCAACACCAAGAAGGACACGAGATAGCAAAGCCAGATTTACTGGACACATAACAACAGATACAAAGAAAAAACGATTGAGCATACAGGCCCATGTGACTTGCGGAACACGCAGACATCAATAGTTCGTGTGGTCCCCATTGGCAATAACGGCCGCTACACGCCGCGGCTTCGAACGAAAGAGGCTTTGGATGTGGGCATGGGGCATGTCGGTCCAGGCTGCTTCCACACGTTGCCACAGTTCATCCTACGTAGCCACGGGTAGTGCTTGCCGGGCCACTCGGTTGCCGATCAGCGACCAGACGTGTTCGATGGGTGACATATCGAGAGAACAAGTGAGCCATGAAGAATTGTTGCACGATGCGCGCGGGTGCACATTGTCCTGTTGAAACGTGGCCGCTGGCAGGTCCTGCAGGTAAGGGAGGACTAAAGGATTCAAAACGTCGGAGATGTAGCGGTGGCTGTTGAGTGTACCGGCGATGCGTACCAGAGGGGTGCGAGTGTCATATCCAATTGTGCCCCAAACCATAACGCCAGGCGACGGACCGGTATGGCGATGCATAATGCAGGCGTCATACAGTCTCTCGCCGCGGTGCCGCCACACACGGATCCGACCATCGTGGTGTTGCAGGCAGAAGCGGGATTCGTTGGAGTAGACAATGTCGTGCCATTTCGTAGATCAGGTGCAGCGTTCAACGGCCCACTGCCACCGCACTCGCCAGTGGTGTAACGTCGAGGGTAATCGGAGCAATGGGCGCCGTGCCAAAAGTCCCCGCTCCTGCAGACGACGTCGAACGGTACGTGCTGGCACAGGTTTTTGCGCAACACACCCTAATTCCTGCGCTAACGTTCGTGATGTGGCGGTGCGAGCCGTCAATGCCCACCGCACAACATGCCAGTCCTCTCGTTCAATGGTGTGCCGCGGCTGCGGCAATCACTCACGTCGGTCCGTCCATCCCTCCTGCACCCACCGAATCCATACTCGCCTCACTGTGGCTGGATCTCGTCTCACACGGGTGGCGATGTCTCGGTACGATAAACCGCTGTCGCGATAAGCCACTATTCGTCCTCTGTTGAACTCCAAAACATGCTGGAATAACTGCCATATTCTGCGATGAGGCATCAGGAAGCTTCCCACGCACAGGTCCGGCAGCACAACACACTTCCACTACTTACACCCCGCCTTCTGTGCACCCTTCTTATAGTGCTTCTCGGTAGTGTGCCGGGCGCACATGATTTGCATATGCCCTGCAATGCTAATCGTTTGCATGTCCTCTCGCGGGCGATGCATGCTGCGAATTTCAGGCCAATCGGATGCTTCCTTCTTGGTGTTGCATTTTGGGTGGACAGCAGTGTAGAAAACGTCGTGCTGAGACAAAAAGCAAAGAATGGATAAAATTTCAGGACATGTAACAGAATTTTAGGGCATACCCAGGACTTTTCCAGGATCTCTAGGACCCGTATGAACCATGTGAAAATTACTGTATATAACAAAATGTGTCACAAAGAAACCATTTTTCCCAGGGAAATTTCAGAAATTTTAGGACTCAAGTAAATGTTTAGGGATTTTAGGAATTTTAGGGAGACCCCACCCCCTGATGAAATCATAATGGAACAGCTTGGCTACCAGAAAATTTGCGTGCGGTGGGTACCACGAATGTTGACTGATGACCACAGAAGGAACTGTACAAGTGCAGTTTTTTGTCCCATTACACAAAAACAGGCAATTAATTTCTAGACCACATAGTGAAATGTGGGTCAGTCATTTCAAGCCAGAGAGCAAATGCCAGTCGTTTGAGTGGCACCATTCCCGGTCCCAGATGAAACCACGCAGATGTAAGCAAACGCTTTCGGTGAAGAAGGTCATGGCCACAGTGTTTTGGGACTGTAGAGGTCTCTTGCTGATTGAGTTCATGCTCCAAAGGAAAACCATCAATGCTGATGCCTATTGTGGAACACGGCAGTGGCTGAATAACACCATCCAAAATAAGCGGCACGGCAGCCTGTCATAAGGGTGTGGTGTGTCTCCATGACAATGGGAGACCTCACATGGCATGTCAAACCCAACACCTGCTTCAGGATTTTAAATGGGAGGTTATGGATCATCCACCCTACAGTCCGGACTTGGCTCCCAGTGATTACCATTTGTTCACCAAATTGAGGTATTCAAAAACTGGTCACACGATATGACAAGTGCCTAAACACTGGTGGTGATTATGTAGAAAAATTAGTGATTATATGTACTATTAGTGAAAATACAAAAACTCTGACAGCGTCTGTTTCTTTTGTTTTTATTTCATAACAGGTATTACTTTCTGGATGAACCTCGTACATAAAATTCTTGATGAAAATAATGCATTCACCAATGCAGGTCAAAAATGTTTTCTTTATCATAAGGCAACCAAAATTAAGCACAACATACATAAAAATAACCCTGTATTAAATCACTTACTCATGGCTTTACCCAGATATATTCATTTGGTCTAGTTCCAGTTGAAGAAATTTTCATTCGATCTTCCTTCACTCTGAGTTCTTTTGGATTTTTACAGGCGTTTCTGGCCTCTTGATTTTAGTCAAGACCTGTTCTCAATGTATAGAAGGATTAACAAAAGTTTTGTTTACTTCTGAAGAATTTGAATGTTGCCAGGTTTTTCATACCATTACCAGTTACTAAACTTAAATGTTTTCATGAAAGAAAAGATACAAATTTTTCGGATTGTCATCTTCAAAATTTGTATTATATGGCGTAATCCCGTATTTCTTTCATGATTTATCTGCTTCTCCGGGCAATCACGGGATAGTATTATTAACCTCCAGATTCGCTAAACATGAATGCCGGTTGCTTCGACTAGCGAATCCTGTGATGGTTAAATTCAAATTGATCGGAAACTTGAATCTTGGTCGTTCTGGGTGGTGTAGTGGTTAGCATACCTAGGCGTTTTCTGGGAGACGCGGGTTCGGGTCCCGCTCCAGGACGATGAAAATTTTCAAGTTTTCGGATATTATCTGACTTACCATCCTTGTCACATTTACGCCAAAAATCGGATTGTCATCTTCAAAATTTAAATGTTTTCATTGTGTATTTTGTAATTCTGTTGTTGTAATTAAGTTGTTTAAAACTCCACTTATTAGTTTTGAAGGATCACTGATGGCACCTCCAAAAGAACTCAGAGGGAAGGAAGATTAAATGAAAATTTCTTCAACTGGAACTAGACCAAATAAAATAACCCTCAAAAACAATAAAAATACATCACATACCTGTGATGTGGCAATTTTAGCACCCACTGGAGATCTTCTGTAATGAATAAAATTCTGTTTACCCAGTCTTCAGCAGTTTCAAATCCAAAACTTGGTGGTTTATATGTGACAAACTGCCTTTCTTCCATAAATCCAATATTCTGCAATTAAATTTTACATGAAAATAGAACTATTTGGCTTGACATAAAGAATAAAATCACAGAGAAAAATATTAAAGCCCAAATTAAAACTTTGTGCAAGAAAACAAAACAAGGAAAAAGGTAAAAAAGATTGCCCAACAACAGCTGTGAATTTTAGCAAAATCACTCCAGGTATTATAAGAAGAATATTACTTTCACTCTGTATACATGAACAAATGAAGATTTTGACTGATTAGATTCAGTGGGCTAGACCTGTGTTGGCTATAACTTAACACTAGATGGCAGCAGAATTTGCTTTGATTAAGAACGTGGTTGGAGAATATTCCAATGCTCTTAACACTCAGATACTTGCAAATTTGCCGTCGTGGGTGGTGCAACGGATAGCACGCTTGAACTGTAATCGGGAGATGCAGGTTCGTTTCCCGCTCCATGGCAAAGGAATTTTCAAGTTTTCTGATGCGATTGATTTCACCTGTGAAACAGTACGTACAGTCAATTCCGCGATGTCTGATTGCTGTGTTAATTATCACTTTTGACAATATCGTGGTTTATCTGGACAAATGAGTGCAAAATGACTGTGCGTGGTATCATTTTAAAGCTCTTGATGAGATTTATTCAAATATATAAAGAGCATATTGCAGTGGCTTAAACTAAAATTTTTACAAATTATTTTCGTGTGAACAGGTTAAACGTTTTTGACAATGCTGCAGAATTTGCAAAATGAAGGCAAACAAAAGTGGAGTAAATCAAAATGAGAGGCAAGAGCAAGCAATGAGGAATGTAAGAAGCCGAAGAAGACAGAGCACAGCATTGGGGAATTTGTGTATTGATCTGCTTTGTGTTCACAATATATCCAGCATTATTTGTAAAAATTATGTAAGCTACTTTTCACATCATAGACCTGTGTTGGCTATAACAAATTAAATAAACGCTTTGAAACCATACTCGAACAGCTCATTTCAACTCTCCAATCTGCAGGTCGTAGCTCTACGTTCCAAACTGATGTCTCAATCAGAATAGAGACTATCTGTATTTCTTTTACTACCTTTCTGTCCCTTCTTGAGACATAGTCCTCTGCATTTAAAGTGAAGTACAGGGGTTCATCAAAGTAATAGGAACACTGGCTGCAATTGGAGTACACACGATGCACTGTATACAAATCACAGGGATGACATCACCCACGATGTGAGGTATGTAAATGTGGTGCAGTACAATATCAGCTGTCATGCAGCAGTGCTACAGTCACATGTGAAACAGTTGCTGTGGAGTAATTGTTAACAATGTCAGATCTCAATGACCTCAAAAGAGGCATGATCGTTGGTGTATGTCTTGCAGGAACTTCAGCAACTAGAATGAAAGAAATTGTAGGCGTAACACGAGGAACCCCATCGAACATTATGGCTACCCATCAAAAAGAACATGACGTTGGCTACAAATGTACAAATTGCAGAAGCCATACGAAGATGTTAGGCAGGTACAGGCATACATTGGCACAGACTATGCAATGAAAGCACACCACCACTACACCGCAAATGAGTTAAACACCAGTCAGAGTGACCCCATTTCTGTCATAACAGGTTATCTGGAACTCCATCATGCCACTATTTATGGCAGTGCTGCAACTCACAAACCTTTGATTACAAACATCAACACCACAAAATGTGTACGGTAGTGCAAAGCACATAAAAACTGAGATGCTAAAGACTGGCAACAAACATGTCATCTGGTATGATGAATCATGCTTCACATTGTTCCCCACCACTGGTAGAGTGTGTGCGTCTGGCAAAAACCTGCAGAAGTGTACCACCCTGACTGTGAAGCATGGAGGTTGATCCCTAATGCTGTGGGGTGCCATATTATGGCATTCCATACGGCCATTGGTATTCTGCAGGGTCAAGTCACATCTGAAACATACAAATCCATTCTTAGAGCAATGTTGCAGGGGTTGTTGCCGAATTGCCGCCCCTGGTTTCAAACAGATAATGCATCAAAGAAAAGGCTTCCTGTGCAAAAAGCATTTAGCAGGATCAAAAAGGTTTACATTGTTGCAGTTGTTGTTCCCAAATTGCCTTTCAAACAGATAATGCATCGAAAAAAAGGCTTACATTGTTGCAGGTGTTGTTTCCAAATTGCCGCCCCTGGTTTCAAACAGATAATGCACCCGCACATTGTGCAAAACATGTCAAGTTGTGATTTGCAAAGCCTGTGGTACAGCAGCTAGCTACCCTGGCCACCTGAAC
Organism: Macrothele yani; assembly: GCA_039090855.1. Taxonomy (NCBI): domain Eukaryota; kingdom Metazoa; phylum Arthropoda; class Arachnida; order Araneae; family Macrothelidae; genus Macrothele; species Macrothele yani. The sequence continues at coordinate 45,366,044 of CM077024.1, forward strand.
CTTCAGACCTCAATAATACTGAATATATTTTTTTTTTATTTGAGGTTTAATGACCACCGTGAGCAACTCAGTGGGCTATAAGCAGTCGCCCGTCCCTAATTTAGGGCCGCTGGTTCCAGGGAAGGGAGAAAGCCAGTGCTGTAAGACAAACACAACATCCATGCCTCACCGGGATTCGAACCCTGACCCCTCTTGGACGAATGATCAGAAACCATCGCTTGGACCACTGCACCATCGGGGCGGCTATTGAATACTTGTGAGAATATCTGGAGTGAAAGATCAGACCACACTTTCCACCCCAACATCACTGGCACAGCTGGAACATATTTTACAGGAAGAATATTCTGAAATTCCATTATCATATGGGCATGACTTGTGTAAATCTATTCCAAGTGCTTATGTTACGAAAGCCCAAGGTGTATCTACAGCTTACTAATAAGTTCTCCACAAGCAGTAAATATTTCCATTATTTTGATAAACCCCTATAGGTCAGTTGCCATATGGCATCGTTGCATTCCTGTCTTAAAATGTTATTAGACCTTGAAAATATGAGGCATCAAATTACTATTATTTTGCAACATTTAACTAATACAGCCTGCATCAGCAATGCTTGCTTTATCCCATTGAATGGTATTCAGTGCACCAAAAACAAGCTTTAGCAATACTGCAATATCTTTTGCTTGCTTGTACAAGTTAAAATTGTGAATAAGATTCACAATGGGGTTCAATTTCATCATGGTTATCATTAACTATCTTTATGTAAGAATTGTAATTATGAAGATAAATGTCAAAGTCAATCAGCTGGCTGCTCCAGTGAGTTTCTCCCAGGTAACTATCTGTACCTGATCTAGACAACCCTTTAAGCAAGGTGCAGGTGCATGCTAATTTCTGAAGTACATTTTTTACCTCTACAACAGGCATTTCCGAGAAAAACATTTTTTACTTCTACAACAGGCGCAATGTCATTTCTGAGAAGGTTTAGCCAGTGTGCTTATCACCCATATTCTGCCAGTCCATGTTGATTTTTCATTTCATTGCACATTTTCTTCATGTTTAGCACTGTCTGTGACAATGACTGTTTAACTGTACACCAGTATTCACTTTTTTGCATTATTCAAGATGCTGCATGTTTTACCCAGATAATTTGCTTTCTTGTTTGATCCAGTTGTCTTCTGCATGCATCAGGAATGGCACACTTTCGACAAATGATTATGAATGTTGCAGCTATCACTGGATCATTATGAATGTAGTTCCACCCATCAGTCACAAAAGTGCCATTTTTACCAAATTTTCTGCCATTTTCTCTTCCGGTCCATTATTAATTACATCCAACTACTCATCAGAAAAAGATTTACAGGTTGGTGGTTTATATTTAGGTCAAAGGGCTTTGATGAGACCCTTAAATACTTCTCTTTCAACAACAGAAAAAGTAATGTTGTATGCATAAAATATCCTTGTAACTTTTATAAAGTTAAATTTTGTCATCTGTTACATTTTTACATACATATCTGTCCAATCAGCTTGGAGACTCACTTTCTGGTGAAACACAAATATTTTTTGGAGAATCATCTGCCATTTCCTCATCAGAATTACAAGCTCAAAGAGATGGTAGCAAGAAAACATCACTATTTTAAATAAAACTCACTTTTTTGGACAATAGAATTCCTCTGTGTATTTTCTGTTTTTAAAGACAGTGGTGAAGAAGGGGTACCTATAGTGGGCTTTTTCATAGTACATATATGTGTTATGTTTAAATCAAATGTATATGGAATGGAAACTTACAAGCAGACTGCTTGAGTCTCTCAGTACTTTTTAGAAAAATATTTTTGAGAAACACTGTAATTAAAAAAAAATGAAAAAAAAAACCCTTCAAAGTTATGCTACATAGCTAACATAATGGTAAAATTGAGGTAGCTAAAATGCTTTTGTTTTCCAATGTGGCAAAAACCAGCAGCAGTGGCTTTTTCCATCTTGGCAAAATTACTTGCAGATCCTTCTGTTAAGTAATATTTCCATGCCTTCACTTGCAAGAAGAGTGGGTTACAAGTCAGATTTCCTCTCTCTACCTCTCTCTTTCTTTGTCTCCCCCCCCCACCTTCTCTCTCCCGATTAACACTATTGGTTAAAATCCCTAAGCTTTGCTACTGCTGAGCTTTCTTTTTAAGCTTAACCAAAGATGTTTTCAGTTGGATCTACTGAAATCAACAATTTATATTTAAAAAACACAGATGCAGAATTCATAAACCCAATTAAAAAAGAAGCTCCATAAGGTTTGGGTCATCAAACTGAGCAGTAAATAAAATAATTAGTTGAGCCACCCAGCAAAAGAATCTGGGAAGAATACTACTTTATTGTGAGGAAGGAATATCACAATAAAATACAAATGTATTGTGTTCAGCATATATATGCATATGAGAGAGAGAGATAGGAACAAGAGCTTAAATTTTGTTTAATACATGGCAAAATAAAAAAATTTCATTAAGCAAATTTTACAGTGTATTCCCACAACAGCTGTGTAGTACCTTCTAAGCTAAAAATGTCCGTCTTCTATGTAAAATTTCATTCATTTAATTTAGTATAATTTTTGTTTCTGCACTGCACCTATTAATATACCATACTTACTATAGCAGGAACAAGAATTTCTTGCCCATATCGATTCTTCACAAGGAGCTTCTTTTTGTCCAAAGGCGGCTCAGCTGAAACATCCTAAAAATAAAGATGTAACTCAGATTAAAAAAGATTTGACAAGGGCCAAACTCCTCACAAAAACAAAAGACAAAAAACTTAATTTGTATGAAATTTTGAAAAATTTATGTTGGCAATACATGACTGCTGCTTAAAACTCACAATTCTGACTGCGCATTTTGAGTCTTAAAAGGGCCCTAACTTTTTTTTTTTTTTTTTTTCAAGCCTTCAAATATAGATAGCAATCAGGTGTTCTGCTGCATACCATATCTACAGTAAGAATTTATATTTTTTATGAAATTTCATTTAGAAATTCATTATGATCTGATTCTAAAAACATGAATACCAAAAGTGTTATACATGTATCTGTTAGGGCTATGCATAAGTTCCCAGAGTTTTTATTTGTCAAACAAATGCTATACTTACCACAAGCAACCTGCTTATAATATGGTCATTCCACAAAAAATCGTCAGATTTTCAAATAATTTTTCACCAACACATCTCCGATTCTTAAGATTTTTTTTTTGATTTTTTTATTTTTTTTGGTAGCCACACCCAATTTATAAAATTCCAGAAAATTTTAATTTTCCATAGATTACAAGATATTTTTTGAATTTTGGCACATGGCAAGACATGTTTTGCATAAAAATGCAAAAATCTCTTATTTAGAATAAAAAGAAATACATAAATCATCATTCTTTCTTAATTTTTACAAAGGAATCCACTGGTGCAATGCACACATTTCTACCTGCTTTAGTTTTTGAGTTATGGGCATTGACAGAGCCTTTCTTCATTAAAAAGGCAATGTAGTACACCATTAAGAAAGCTGCAGATATTATTCTTTGCAGAGAAAGGTTTAATTCATCAAACAAAGAAAAAAAAACCCAAAATAACCTTGGCTTGATAAAAGTTCTTGGCCTGAGTGCCAAGAACTTTTAAGGGAGACAGGACCTCAAGAGAAATTCTGTCCAACAGTATATCCACAATGTAAACTTTTTTGTTGACATTTTCTTGAAGACTATTACTTTGTTGTGTTTGAAATTTTGAGCACAAATAAAAGTGACCCATAGCTAATATATGCCACAGTCATTATTCAGAAAAACTCGTTAGAATTTTTTTTTAATTCAATTTATCTGGCTTGAAAGAATTCCCATTTGGCGCTAGATGGCGTGGGAAGTTAGCTTGGCAGTGTTTCTGTTTGGAAGAAATGAAATCTCTCATTTCTGTCTTATATTTCTAATTATCTGGGCCACATAGAAATCATTGAATGGGAGCAAAAGTGAGATTGGAATCTTATCTTCTATAGATCATCTTAAATCTACATTCATTCATTTTTTGTACAGTCATTTTTTGAAGAGAAAATGAGTACATTAGCAGAGAACCCCTGAATTTGAGCTATAGAAACTGTTACTTAATGAGCTCCACCCCAAATAACGCCATTGGTTAAATACACAACAGCGTGTGTTTTATCTTTTCATTGTCACTACACTTTCTGACTTCAGTGCACTCAGAAATTTATAAAAATCTATGAGCAGTTATGGTATTTTATGGTATTGTATACTTGCCAACTTTGGAAAATGCGCATCAGTAAAACTTTTGCGCGAATGCAATTTACCACAAAACAAAACATAATTATATTAATAAATATGCAGTAAAAATCTCTGCATATGCCACAATAACTAAACTAGTATTATCTGTGTTTAAAATAATAATTTAAAAAACCATAAAGTAAAATCTTAATTTTGCTCAATATTAGCCTCGCAAACCTGTGGTGTTTTAATACCAAAATAAACATTTCCTGTAAAAAGGATATATTCATTTTAAGAGTACCTACACATTGCATTCAAAACTGTATGTTATATACCTTCTAATCTTCATCTTGTATATCAGGATTATATAATATTGTAATCACTTTCATGATTTCCATCACATGCTGCAGAAAATGGCCCTTCTTGTAAAAGTTTCACAACAGCAGAAGTTTGATCTAAAGCCATTTCATGGACAATCGCCGTCGTTTTGGTCTTCAAACAGCCACAACATTTGGCAGTTTCATCTTTTGGAAGCATCTGAGGAAAAAATGGACCAGCATGGCTGGCAGCAATGAATGGTAGCTACATTGTGTTCTATAAAAACAGACGTAAACAACAATTCGGCACGAGTTACATTTCCTTGACTATTATGCGAAGTTTTAAAAAACGTATTCAGTTTGGAGCTACTATCAGTACACTTCACATTACCTTTGTGTTTGGGACAATTTACCTGACGAAAAATATCGTTTCTGCCTCCGTGGGCAATGTCAAAATCGTTTTGGAAAATGTCGCAAAATGCAAATTTTACACCTTTGTTAGATTTCCTGATACACTGGAACTTTGCGGTGTATGCTTCCTTAAAAGTTTGAAAATAATTTTGAGATAGTATAAATAATCTTAGTACTTATCCTTATAGATCTGCATAAAAGCTAAACTAATAACTTGCTCCTCTCGGCAATTCAACTCTACAACAAAGAAACAACACCCCACACTAAAAACAATACACATAAGAAAGTATTCTTTTGCTGCTACAACAACATTGCTCAACACTGTGCATGCAGATTTAACCCGTCTCTTTAATGGGCTATGATTTTTCTCCCAAGAGGAGAACACCCTGGCCGCTCGATCAGCGTTACCACTTGCTCGATTAAGTCGGGCAGTGGAAATACAAAATGCAACGGCCACCATCCCAGACTTTGCACATGCGTCGGCACGTCACTTGAGCACTCCTGTGGAGAGTGCTACCGCACGACGTCGAAGCCAGCGAGTCAAAGATGACATCATCCAGTGACACAGCACTTGTAAGGTCCGGTAGAAAATCTAAGTGGATGGTTGCAGGGGATTGAATTATTTCGATTGAGCAATCGAAATATTAAAAAATCCATAAAAAGAAACCTCTATCCATCGGAAAAGTTGGCAAGTATGGTATCGAGACAGTTATTTTTAACTGAAAAGTTCTTATTAGAACTCCCTGCTGGTCAATCCACTTTGCCATTGTGCCTCAAAATAACAAAAAAGCAAGGCATCCTCTACACAACAAGGCATCTAGAGCCCAGGAATTACAATGTTTTCGAAAGGCTTAGAGCGTGCGATCATATTTTTTTTTTTTTTTGTCATACGCCTGTTGCTTGTTTTAGGATAGCTGCGATTAGGACACACAACTTCCCATGGATAATTAAGAAGAAGGTAGTGTATAACACGCTATGTTACATATAAAAAAGTTTAAGGCAAATATATTTCAGCCATTACTATGGCCTTCATCAGTGCGACTACGATTGGTTTACGTTGCCAGATTGCAAAGGTAAATTTTGTAACTTTTTTATACATAACTTAGCGTGTTCTACACTACCTTCTTCTTAATTTGTTAGTTACGTGCATTGCCTACCACTCATTTATGACCTATGAATAATTACATTTCTTCTGACTTCATTATTCATTCCCCTATTCCTATGCGTAAATTTGAGAAATGTTTCATATCATTTGAGGTATGCTTGATGCTGGGCTTTATACACTATCTACCAACAAGTAATTAGACACCTGTGATGGCAAAGCAAAACGAAGTTTATTCACCTTCAATAGTTGGTGGAGCCACCACGAGCGGCGATTACAGCTGCGACCCTCTGGGTGGGGCATACTCTCAATCAGGCGTTGTATGACGGCTAGTGATATTTTCTTCCACTCGGCTTGGAGAAGACAGGTCAGTTCTTTTTTTTTTTTTTTTGATTGGAGGTTTAACGACCACCGTGAGCAACTCAATGGGCTATAAGCAGTCGCCCGTCCCTAATTTAGGGCCACTGGTTCCAGGGAAGGGAGAGAGCCAGTGCCGTAAGACAAACACAACATCCATGCCTCACCGGGATTCGAACCCGGACCCCTTCCGTGCGAATGATCAGAAGCCATCGCTTAGACCACTGCGCCACCGGGGACAGGTCAGTTCCTTCACCGATTTCGGACGGTGGGAGAACCCCTTAAGTCGATGCTCCAACTCGTCCCAGAGGTGCTCGATAGGATTAAGGTCCAGGCTCTGCGCAGGCCAGTCCATTCAATTAACCCCTTTGTCCCCATACCAAGCCATGGTGGACCTCACAACATGACAGGTGGCATTGTCATCCTAAAAGTAACACATCCAAAATGGTGCAGTAGGTCTCGGCGTTGAGTCTACCAGGAATTGCGACCACGGGTCCCGTGCCATACCAGGAGAAACACCCCCATAGCATAATTCCACCGCCGCCGAACTTCCCAGTTGGCACAATACATTCTGGCAGGAGGCGTTCTCCAAGCAGACACCAAACCCAGACCCTGCCATCCGAACGGTAGAGGGTGAACTTTGATTCATCGCTCCAGAGAACCTGTTTCCACTGTTCAACGGTCCACTGTCGACGTTCTTTGCACCACGTTAGCCGAGCAGCACTATTGGACTTGGTGATCAAACGCTTGTGGGCGGCAGTACGTCTATGATAACCGAGCAGATGGGCTTCCTTACGGATGGTATTCATCGAAAGAACACTCCCGGATGCCTGTTGAAACTCCTTGCAGATGTGGCCTATCGATTTGGTGTGGTTCTTCCGAATTTCTCTAGCCAGCACCTGTCGGTCTCTAACTCCCAGTTTTGTGGGTCTGCCGGGTTGGGGCATATTCTGACAGTCACCTCTCATCTTCCACTTGTCAATCACGTAGGTCACTGTCTATTTTGGGTACTTCAACTCGCTGGATATGTCACGTATGGATCGGCCATTTCTGTGATACCCGACGATTACACCTTTCTCGAAATCAGAGCTCCGAACTGCGTGGCATCTTGCATGCGACTGGTTGTGTTGTTGTTTCCCACACGATACTTAACGGCGGCAGCCATGACGTTTATCAGGACCGCAGATATCGTCGATTGCAGGGGTGTCCAATTACTTTTTGGTAGATAGTGTATATTCAGATTTATTGTGATTCAGTGTTTTTCAGCTTTTCAGGTGTTTTTTACTTAGTAATAGAAACAGCTGCGTATGTAAAACTTGTGCTCGTTTATCTGTTCATCCATTCGTTCACGGCCTAGTATCACAATCCAAAGTACTGATCCGATTATCATAAGAATTGGTATGAGGTCTAATTACATCAAAAACATTTTTAAATGTTGCTTTCAGACAGTGTCAGCTAACTTGCATTGGCGTTAGTTACCATTGGAACACTAAAAACTGATATAATACCTTTTTGTAAGTTTTTGGCCAGCCAGCAGTGACCCTAATTCAAACTTGGCCAACCATTATTCTTGCGCAGAAGTGGGGCAGTGATTTTTGTTGAACTATCTGTATATCTGACGTTTAGGCAACTAAATTCTCAACAAGATGGTTCCCCATAGATAAAGCTTCATAACATTTTGAAATTGAAATTCTCTACAATTTTTATCAGGAAACAAAAGATCGCCATGCTCCTGTCCGGTCGTTACAGAAATTGCGAGCACTGTAGAAACTGTCCGCATTAGGTTCTGTGGTGACCTAGGAACATCTCACGATTCACGTACAGGATTCACATCCCACACCTCTTTTACACCCACACACATTAATTCATAATACATTCATCAACTAGCATCAAGAAGTTTCATCAAAGCAAAGAAAAATATATTTTCTTATTTCATGTTGTTGTTGAATTGGAATGATGCAAAGAGATTATAGCAACAAAAAAAAAAAAAAAAAAGAAAAGAAAAAAACCACTGAAATTACAAGCATGGAAAGTTAGATCTTTGGCAAAAATACTATGAAGCCAGTAAAAATTATTTATATAAAAATACTGTACATCTGTAGGCACTGGAAAGATTACACTGAACAACAATTTTGAACAAAGTTCATGCTTCCGAGATAAAAGTAGCAAATTCTGAATGAATTTGATGCACTGAACATATATATGACCATAAAAAAGCTGAATTGGCTATAGTTTATTTGTAATGGATATGTATTTCCTTGCATATTAGAGATATCATCATCATCATCATCATTGTCAACCATTATCAATCCACTGCTGGACGAAGGTCTCCCCAAGTTTCCTCCACAACGGTCTGTCTTGTGCCAGTCTCCTCCATGTCACTCCCGCATACTTTCGAATTTCATCCACCCATCTTCCATGTGGTCTTCTTCTGGGTCTTTTCCTGTCCCTTGGAATCCAATCTGAAATTCCGGCTGTCCATCGATGATCTGCCCTTCTGGCAGTATGTCCAGCCCATTGCCATTTCAGGGATTTAACTCTGATCATGATGTTTTCCACTCTTGTCATTTTTCGGATCCACGAGTTCCTCTTCATATCTCTCCTGGTTACACCAAGCATGCACCTCTCTATGCTTCTTTGAGTTGCCTGCAGCCTTTGTATGTCTCTTTTAGTTAAGGTCCACGTCTCTGCACCATACGTAAGCACTGGAAGGATGCATTGATCAAACACTTTTCTTTTAAGACATAATGGCATATTGCTCTTGAAAATTATGCTGTTTCTTCCAAAAGCTCTCCAGGCAAGTTTTGTACGCCGATTAATTTCTTCATCAATGTGACCCTTACTTGATATCTGCTGTCCAAGATAAACGTACGTGTCTGTTATCTCCAGCTTTTCTCCCTCAATCGATAAATCTTCATTTCTTGTAAAAGCATTGAACATCACTTTTGTCTTCTGAAAGTTCATTTTTAATCCCACTTCTTTACTCTTGTCAGCAAGTTCCTGAATCATACTCTGCAGCTCTGATGGGGTAGTTGCAAAAATGACTACGTCATCAGCGAAACGAAGGTGGGTTAGATAATCTCCATTAATCTTTATCCCTTTGTTTTCCCAGCTCAGCGACTGAAAGACGCCCTTCAATGTGGCATTAAAGAGCTTCGGAGATATGGTGTCACCTTGTCTCACTCCCTTTCCAATTTTTGTGTGTGTTGTATTTTCTAACAGCCGAATCTTTGCACTTGCATTTTCATAGATGTTATTAATAATATTAATGTATGCATCTTCAATGCCGCAGGATTTCAGCGCCATTGTAACTGCTGATGGTTTCACCGAATCAAAGGCTTTTTCATAATCGATAAAAGCCATGCACAATGGAAGTTCATATTCCCTCGCTCTTTAAATTAGTTCTCTCAGTACGTGGATATGATCTATTGTGCTGTAGCCACTACTGAATCCAGCTTGTTCTCTCGGTTGAGCCATGTCCAGTGTTACCTTCAAGCGGTGTGAAAGAACTTTAGTGAAGATTTTATAAACCACTGATAGGAGGCTGATAGGTCTGTAGTTCCTGAGATCCTCAATGTCACCTTTTTTATGTAGCAGGATCATTGTAGCGGTGTTCCAATCCTCAGGAATCTTCCCTTCATTAAGGCATCGAGTGAAAATTTGGGCGAGTACTGTTTCGATTTCTCCACTTGCTTCTTGTATGATGTCTACAGTAATTCCATCTTCTCCTGGAGCTTTCCCCCGCTTCATGTTCTTGATTGCATGTGCAACTTCTGCTGGAAGGACTGGAGGAACTCTGGTACTGGTACCTTTCATGATGTCTGGAGCACATGTATCATCCCTTTCATATAATTTGGAGTAGAAATCTTTCACTCTTGTCAAAATTTCGCCTCTATTTCTTGTTACAGAACCATCTTTTCTCAGTGCCATAATCTGTTTTCTTCCCTTACTGAGATGTCCCTTTGCTATCTTTAGGCTTTGGTTGTTTTCAATTGCTTTCCTCACTAGTTCACAGTTGAATTTTCTTACGTCTTCAGTGATACTTTTTTTACTGTCTTGCATAGCTCTATATATTCCACTTTGGAAGTCACATCTTCTTTAGTTGTCCTCGTCTCTCTTCTTTTTTACATCAACATTTTGGTTTTTCCTGATAATTTGTTCACATGCAACTTGTTCTTAGACCCAGCTAATTTTGTTGCAGTTTCCAATAAGAGCTTTGGTTACTTTTCTGTTAACTTCAGAAATATCCATTTCTTCCAATGTTAGGCCTTCTAAAGCAGAGAACCTGTTCTTCAGTTCCAACTTGAAGGTATTATGGTGTTTTTTAAGGTTGGTTATGTCAATACATTTTGTTTGTCTTATGAGCTTGCCACATTCAAGTTTAATGTTGAGGTGCATCTTACATCTCACCAATCTATGGTCACTACCTGTGTTGAACTTGTTTAGCACACTGCAGTCTTCTATGACGAATTTTTTGTTACACATAATAAAATCAATTTCACTTGTCGTCCCATTTGGATGTCTCCGTGTCCATTTCCTGTGTGGCTTTTTCTTGAAGAAGGAGTTCAAGATGAAAAACCTTTCTGCCTCTGCAAACTCAACGAGAGTATATCCACGCTGGTTTCTGTTGCCGTGACCGAATTTACCTACTGAAGTTTCATTCTGTTGCCGTTGCCCTATTTTTGCATTGAAATCTCCCATAATTATTTTCAAGTGCTGCTTACCTTTATTATTTAGATGACAAATTTCCTCATAAAATTCTTCAATTTCTTCTTCAGGATGACTTGTGGTGGGTGCATAAGTTTGAATAATCTGAGCCTGGTATCTTTTCGAGAGTTGGATAACGAGTCGTGCAGCTCCGTCAGAGGAACTTTCAACTTCTACAACTTTATCCTTCAGTTTCTTGTTTATTATAAATCCAACACCACTAGTTCTGCCAGTATCTGTCCCACGATAGTAGAAGAGATGTCCACTTTTCAGTTCAATGAGATCTTCTCCTTTTCTCCTTACCTCACTTAGCCCAACAATGTCCCACTTGATCCTTTGTAGTTCTTCTTCCAATTCAAGAAGCCTTGAATCAGAAGATAGGGAGCGTCCATTATACGTAGCCAAGGTCAGCATCAGATGGCAGCCTAATCCGGTCCTCCGGAGATTCTTAGCACCCTCTGCCTTCATGTCGCACTGACATAAATTCCTGTACATATCATCATCATCATCATTGTCAACCATTATCAATCCACTGCTGGACGAAGGTCTCCCCAAGTTTCCTCCACAACGGTCTGTCTTGTGCCAGTCTCCTCCATGTCACCCCTGCATACTTTCTAATTTCATCCACCCATCTCCCATGTGGTCTTCTTCTGGGTCTTTTCCTGTCCCTTGGAATCCAATCTAAAATTTCGGCTGTCCATCGATGATCTGTCCTTCTGGCAGTATGTCCAGCCCATTGCCATTTCAGGGATTTAACTCTGATCATGATGTCTTCCACTCTTGTCATTTTTCGGATCCACGAGTTCCTCTTCTTATCTCTCCTGGTTACACCAAGCATGCACCTCTCCATGCTTCTTTGAGTTGTCTGCAGCCTTTGTATGTCTCTTTTAGTTAAGGTCCACGTCTCTGCACCATACGTAAGCACTGGAAGGATGCACTGATCAAACACTTTTCGTTTAAGACATAATGGCATATTGCTCTTGAAAATTATGCTGTTTCTTCCAAAAGCTCTCCAGGCAAGTTTTGTACGCCGATATATATTTGTTTTGTACGCCGATATAAATTCCTGTACATATATTTGAGAATATATGTACAGGAATTTATGTCAATTACTTACCTGTTTATGATGTTTGAATTCGACTTGACTTTTGCTTGTAGGCCTGAGGGGCATCTCTGAAGAACGTCCAACAGTAGTCTGCCAGCACCGAGGTTGACCACTTTCCCTGGTATCGTTGCTCAAACACAGCTACATGCTTGTGGAAACGATCACCTACTCATCACTGACCTTCCTGCAGTTATTGGGTGGGAAAATCCAAATGGGAATCAAGAAAGTGGATCTTTAAGGACATTCTGCAGCCAAATTTATGAAACAGAGCCAGCATGTCCTCAAGCAGATATTTGTAATTTTTTGCCCTGACATTCCCCAGAAAGTTTGTGGACGTTTGACAAAATGCATCCCACACTTGTTTTTCGTCACACTGAAGGAGTTTTTCAAAGTTTGGGTCTCTGAAGAGCTGTCTGATCCGAAGACCCACAAAAACTCCCTTTTTAATTTTGGCTTCACTGAGTCGACGGAAATTTTTCATGCAGGTACTTGAACGCTGGTTTATTCTTGTCCAGGGCTGGACAAATCCCGGGCGCATTCCGGCCATGGCGCCTAATTTTCTTCTTAGTTGAAATTTCGTAATATATTGCAGTAAATGCCGTAATTTCTGTTGTGTAATCCATAGATTATCTATTAAAAGGTTATAAATTTGGGTGCTGCGGACACCGGTAAAAAAAAAAACGGTGCGTCGTTTTAAAAAGTCCGCGAGGTAATTGTCAGAAGAAGTGGTGTTATTGGGAAGGTACCGAAAATGCGGTAACAAAAAAAATATATAACGTAACAGCGAGATAGAAGACTGCAAAAAGATTGTAAGAATATATATTTTTCTTTTACTTAGAAGTATTTTGAAAGAAAATATGACGCAAGGAAGGCGTCACTACTTGCGCGTGCGGAAGCCTACGCGGTGTGAGAATCCGTGAGAAAAATCGCGCAGTGCTATTCCGTAGCGTGTAGCCATTCTGCGAAACGCATCGCCTAGTTTTGGTGCGCTGATTGTATTAAAACAGTTAAGGTTTCTTCGGTATTCAGTTGAAACGTATTCAAAAATAAGCCAATACTCATGATAGGTGCGGATCACGTGGTGCCGATTATACGACTGTTATGCATGCCAATTACCACGGAATGTTCGTATTTTCTACCGATTTAGTTGTCTAACTACGGATTCTACGAATTTTCATTTTGTTTAAAAAAAAGAATGTTTTGCAATGATTTTATGTATACATAAGATTCTTAAGCGGATTCACGGAATTCTCCGGGTTTTTTTGTTCTGATTTTTTTAGTCATCATTTAGATCGCTATCATAATTGATGCAAACTGAAGAGAATTTGGGGATTGGGTCATTTTCCGTCTGGGGACGGTTTTTCGTGTTTCAAAGCTTTCGAAAACAGTAGTTAAATGGAGTAAAAAGAAATTGCCCTAATCGTAATTTTTCTCTCCGGATGTTGCGTTTGTGTCTAGTATTCTTGTTAAATACCATTTCATGGCATATACGTTCATGTTATAGCTTGAAACTGTAGGCAAGAATTTGTGGAAACGGAAGTTAGACGCCGCGAAAATTGCCTCCTAATCTTTAGGCTTGAGGTTCTTCCGCGAATTCGAGAAATTTCGCCTTTTTCGTTATGTTGGCCACTCAGGAAATCGAAGTACAAGTAAACAGAATTGTGTGTGTGGGGGGGGGGAGATAGATGTTCGTCAGAAGACGGAATTCCATCTTTACGAAACTTTCGAAAACGGAAAGTCGACGGAGTTCAAATTTTTTCCGTAATCGTAATTTCTTTTTTCTCACGATATTGCCTGTGTCCAGTTTTTTTAAGAAAAATTTTACTGCATATTTTTTTGCATTTCACCTTGAAAATAGGATAAAAATTTCCAAAACCAGAAGTCGGACGGAATCCCCGTAATCGCTATCAACCCCTCTCCCGTGATGTTCCCACTCTCCAGAGTTGTTAAATATCCCCCGCTCCATAAGTTTTTGCATTTAATCTTGATAAGGGAAGAAGGAAATTCCCGAAAACGGAAGTGACGAAGTTGGAAAATTTGTAAAAATTGATGCATGGTGTTCAAAAGTATTAATATTCCCAAAGTTACACCATTTATCTGAAACAGTTGAAGCTTTGATATCATGCGCTCATGGTCCTCAGGCTGATGGTTGTTATCAGAGAGTACAAAAATCAAGAAAAGGAAGAAAAGCAACAATGAAGAAGTAGGGAGAAAATGATAGCAGCAGAAAGAAAAATTAAGCAATCGATGCTGTGCAGTTGCAGAGTCAACAAAAGACAGACTAACAGTAGTCTGCATTCTTGCTGTCTGTTTTGATTTTTCACCAGTTAAAAGTTAAAATGTTCAGCTCCCTCCCCCCCCCTCCTTCTTTGGTCTCATGTCTTAAAATGCAATTTTAGAGGCAGTATGATCATATGGTAAGTGGAGGTTCATGCACTGCGCATTCAACTTGCTTGGATTTCCTGTCTGTCAGGCATTGTGGAATTCTGAACACATCTTACTGATTTTTACTGGTGGAAGTTTCAAACTTAAATCTTGCAATCATGCCCTCGCTAGGGAATCAATTTTGTGTTTCTCACGTACTAAGTTTGTTTCATTAGAGTCCTTGTTTGTTGTAACGTTTTGTTGGGGCACATATTTGTTTTTTTACAAAGAGGTGGATTATTTCGTAAAATAGAGTATGTATGCCACGCAATACTAGTTATTAGTAACAAGGCTATTGCCAATGTTGGCAGGTATAGACTGTTGTTTTTTTTTTTTTTTTTTTAATGTCGTGGTCTGTGAGACATGCCGTGGATTATGCGAAGGAAGAAATTGTTTTTCTTAGAATTTCCCGATCTACGAATCATATGCTGCTGCGGATTATGTGTGGAATTTTTTTTTTTTCACAGCCTTTGGATTACATGCCCTTGCGGATCTCATGAAGGAAAAAAAATATGGTACTTTGAATTAATATGTACAAAATATGACATCCACAAGTAGTATTTTAATAAAATCAAAATCTGAAATTTTATTATTTTTGAGATCATCTACTGAAAGAGTAGAAAAAGAAAATTGTGAAGCAAATTTGAACTTTATTTTGCAATAAGTGGTTTGGGTAAAAAGAAAAACAAATTGACAACAAATATGGTTTACCACTTTTCGTTCCAGCGTCATAACCAAACACTTTTTTTTTTCATGCGTTATTGACTTCGTTTCACCTGGCGCCTAAATTTTGGAGCTGGCTCCTAGATCTAGAACATATTTGTCGAGCCCTGTTCTTGTCCATGGCTTTAACCAAGTTTTTAACAAGACCGAGTTTGATGCGTAGAGGAGGTAGAATGATTTTATGTGGGTCTATCAGTGGTGGGTTCTGCACATTCATTTCTCCAGGTTTCAAACACGCCCTCAGAGGCCAGTCTCTCTGCATGTAGTGCGGATCTGTAGCTCGGCTGTCCCACTGACAAAGAAAGCAGCAATGCTTGGTATATTCCTTTTGAAGGCCCATCAACAGAGACACTACCTTCAGGTCAACACAGATATGCCAGCCATATGATTTGTAATGAATCCTCTTCAACAGCTGCTTTATGTTGTTATAGGTCTCCTTCACATAGACCATATATCCAAGAGGAATGGATGGAAGCTGATTCCGTTATGCAGCAAAACCACCTTCAGGCTAAATTTTGATGAGTCTATAAATAGTCGCCATTCCTGTGGATCACATGCTATTCTGAGTTCTTGCAGCAGGCTATCAACATTCCAGCAAAACACAAGGCTTCCTTTCTTTTTTTGAGAAAAAGTTTGAATTGCTGATGAGAAATATGATATGAAGTCACTAGGAAATTTCATTCCAGGAGATTCCATTGTCGGAGTCTTGATGCTAGTATCTCCACTTTTGTTTTACATTACATTACATATCCCTAAGCTGTTCTCTGAGATTCAGAGGTTAGCTCCAAAAGAAATACAAACTACCAGAAATTTTTACTTATTGTTGTCGTATCAAACTTCTCCATTTATAGCGATCTTGACATATAACTCGTGCTTCACTAATATCCATTACGCGCCGTACACAAGATCTTTTATACTTCATACTTAGAATCTTTTCCTCATGCAGACACTCCTGAATCTTATCCACCCATGTCTTCCTTGGCCTTCCTCTGACTTTCCTTCCTGCCACTTGGGCTGAAAAGATTTTCTTAGCAAGCATTTCATCACTCATTCTTTCAACATGGCCAAACCACCAAAGCATATTGGTCTCCACCTTGCTAACAACATTTTGCTTCACATCACATAATTGCAATACATCTTCATTTCTCACGCAATCATATCGTGTCTTGCCACAAACCCCACGTAAGTAACACATTTCTCCAGCACACAAACGACTCCTATGTTTCTTCTGCAGTACCCAGGTTTCACTACCATACATCAGAGTAGGAACAATTACAATTTCAAACACAGCCATGCGGGACTCTCTAGAGAGCCCATCATTCATGTGAAAACCTCACAGAGCAGCTATGACTTTCAAAGAATTCACTCGCCTACTGATTTCACCATCCAACTTGTTCTCTCTGTCAAACATGCTTCCTAAATACACAACCTCACTCACCTGGTCAATCACAGTGTCATTTATACTTACATTACATTCAGTGCTACCCGTTCCTCTTTCAAACACCATAACTTTGGTTTTTCCCTTATTTATACTCAGTTTGAATTTCATGCAAACTTCGTACATCAAGGACAACATACTCTGCAACTCACTTTTGCTCTCTGCCAACAGGACAGTGTCATCAGCATACAGCAATCTGCACACACGGATATCACCAAGACATAAACCAGTATTATCTATTTTGGCATCACGCATGCATGCATCCATAAATATAATAAACAGCCATGGTGACATTACACAACCTTGTCTAACTCCGGCACCAATGGAGAACCATTTTGATAAAACACCATTCACTCGTACACAAGCTCTACTACCAGCATACATGGCTTTTACACTATTAAGTAGATTCCCAGTAACACCATATTCATTCAATACCTTCCACAAAAGTGTCCTATTCACTCGGTCGTAAGCTTTCTCTAAATCTATGAAGGCAGTAAAAACTTTCTTCCCAACAGCCAGATACTTTTCAATCATCGTGCGTAATGCAAAAATTTGGTTAGTGCAGCCTTTACCAGGCATAAAACCACTCTAAACATCCCACACTTTCAATGATGTAAGACCCCGTACTTTTTCAATAACAACCTTACCAAACACTTTCCCTGGCACACTCAGTAGGCTAATACCACGATAGTTCTTGCATTCAGTCTGATCACCTTTTTCCTTATACAAGGGAACAATGATAGCATCCTTCCAATCCCAAGGGACCATTCCTAACTCCCAGCACAACTGGCAAATTTCAGTTAACCAGTAAATTATAGTCACTACCATATTTCAACATCTCTGCAGTTATGCCATCAACTCCCGGAGCCTTACCATTCTGAAGAGATTTTAGAGCTTTACACACTTCTTCTCTTGAGATCCCTCCTGTGCTTTCATCCCTCATTGTGACATCATCTGCGTCTGTCTCAGAATCATCTTTGCTTTCCTGATCTAATAACTTACAGAAGTATTCACCCCATCTGTCACTTAACTCATTGGGCTCCCATATCATTTCCCCAATCTCATTCTTCACACAACTTACAACTTTGTTTCCCCTATTTTTCCTGAGTCTCAAGTACTTCCAGAAGGACTTCCTATCTTTCCAAAAAGCCAGTTCATGCCTTTCCACTTTCTCCTTCCTATATTTTGCCTTACTGTGGCGAACCAGCTTAGCAGCTTCACGCTTCTTACAGCGATATTCATCCACAGAGGCTACCTTGCAACATCCCCAAATAGGCTTCCTTCTTTCTCTTTACTGCCTCATGAATCTCACTATTCCACCAAGCATCACCTCTATTGTTACCCACTATTGTGGTGCCACAGACCTCTTTAGCAGCAGTGACAACGCAGTTCTTAAAACATTCCCACTTCTTTTCTACATCCCTCTCACCAGACTCCAGATCCTTCAGTCGTTTTCTGAGTAAGTCAGAATACAGCTGATGATCTTCAAGGAGCCTATCAACCTTTATTCTTTCTATCCTGGGTCTCTTCTTATTCCTTTTCCTCCAACCAACATTAAGTTTCACTCGTGACACTACCAAGTAATTATCAGAACCAACATCTGCACCTGTCATCGCACGGGTGTCATTAACTAAGTGTTTCAAACGCTGATCGTAAACAACAAAATCTATCGCACTCTTTTGACCAAGAGTACGATTTTCCCAAGTATATGTGTGTATATACTTGTGATTGAAAAATGTATTAGATACACACAGATCATTCTCAATGCAGAGTTCAAATAATCTTTCACCATTATCATTCACACAAGGATCATTAAACTTACCCAGAACATTGTCAGAAATTGCATTCTGCACACCTACTCTAGCATTGAAATCCCCTGCTTATTATAACTTTTTCTTTAGCACCAAACTGGCTCAAAACAGCTTTTAGCTCATTCCACAAATCTTCTTTCTTATCAGAAGGTTCCGAGTCACAAGGAGCATACACTACAACAATTACAATTCTCTGAAGTTTCACTTTCAAACGAATCCAGAGAATTCCCTCACTTATGCAACTATAGTGAATCAAGTTGTTCATCTTTTCACTTAAAATCACACCTACACCAGCCTGTCCTCTCATATTATCCAATACTCCAGACCACACACTCACTGCGCCATTCACTTCTTCTACCCCAATTTCCTTCTTTTTGGTTTCACTTACACACAGCACATCCAGTCTATACTTATTAATCTCCTCAATCACCTCACTCATCTTGCCATTTATACCTCTAGTATTCCATACACCAATCTTACATTCACTCAGCCGAGATCTCTTTCTCATACGCCGTTTAGAAAGTCCAGGTCGATTCCGTGGTGGACCATCCTTCTCAAGTGTGGTAGGTCCACCATATCCCACACTTGAGTCATTCTTAATATTTCTTTTTGTCTTTTTAATCAGGTAAGTACATCAGTGTGGGGGATTAGCCCACAGCTGAGGGTTCCAGTTGGTCATTCAACCTAAGGATTCTGGAACAAAACCCAGTGAGTTGGGGTCTTTTCGCCAATGTCACACAGAACTAGCTTGCACCTCTCCAAAATTTAGGTAGATTCAAATCACGAACAAGAATGTTAAGTTCCTCTGATGTGATTCTGTGTGGCGCAGATGTTTCACCTTCACATGTATATTTGTCATCCTTACTTTCATGAACTTCTGAAGTTGACAGCTCAGGATACACATCATGGTCCTCATTTGAAGTGATGACAAAATCTGTCGGAGGCTTGGGAATGGGAAGTCCTTCGCAATGCAGTGCAGGTTGCACAGCAGCTAAGCTATATTAGGGTAGTCTATAGCCCACTTCTTTTCCTTTGTTATTCCTCCACAAACAAATGGCACCATACAAAAATAACAGTCATTTACGTGATTGGTAGGCTCTCTCCAAATCATGGGAACAGCAAAGGACATTGCTTTTTTTGTCATTAAGCCACTGTGAAAGATTCGCTGCACACATGCGGCAACATAAAACCCAGTCTTTATCTTCGTCGTCTACCTTGCAGCTGCAATACAGATAAGCTTTTATAACTACCTTAGTGTTAAAAGAATTCTTGAAATTGTCATCACATGCGTAAGTTACGTTGAAAATTAGAAGCGGGACGTTTCGGTAGTGACTTCTACCTTCATCAGCCATGGAATGAGACACGCGGTAAAAGCGTCAGTTGCCAGATTTCAAAATCACTTTCCAAATAATAGAGACGTTAAAAGGTGCGTCAGTACTGCAGGTGTTAGGGGTAAGGAAGATTTCAATGCTTTCATGGTACCTGAGGGCATACCGATTGCTGAACAGGGCGATCCGCTTCACATTGGATACGTCCACGGTTCCAGATTGGCGCAATGTGAAGCAATCGGCATGCCCTCAGGTACCACGAAAGCATTTAAATCTACCTTACCCTTAACACCTGCAATACTGAGCACCTTTTAACATCCGTATTATTTGGAAAGCGATTTTGAAATCTGGCAACAACTGGATGCTTTTACCACGTGTCTCATTCCATGGCTGATGAAGGTGGAAGTCGCAACCGAAACGTCCCGCTTATAATTTTCAACATAACTTACGCGTGTGATGACAATTTCAAGAATTATTTTAATGTTTTGTGTTATGTGTATTCCTGCCAATTCTTTTCACTGTGACTACCTTAGTGATCGCCTTTTTCTGCACAGCAAATACAACTTTCCCACAAATATAACAAAAATTATTTGCAGTATTAACACACATATGTGGCATTGCTACTGCTGATTTTGCAGTGCAAAGATCACTTGTATAGGCTAGTTCTTCAAAGTAAACAGCAGAGCATGCTCCCCGACAAAGTAAAAGAAACTGACTTGAGGCACACCGTCTCGCCTATAAAAACTAACGATTGCCTCGCCTGGCATGATAAACAAGAAGTCACCGTCACTTTGGGCGTAGCACAGGATGATGCAATAGCTTCTCAGTATGAGGTGGACCAAGGGATGATGAAATATGAGGCAAAAATTCATAACCTTGTATAATAAATAACAAATTATATTAATAACTTATGTTAACAATAAAATATTAATTAATATTTTACTATAATTAATAAATAATTACAATAATTTATTTATTACTTAATATTATAAATTATAATAAGATCCTTAATCTCATTATTTAGTGCATTACATTACTGGAGAGCACTCCAAAATATCTCAGAAACGCGAGTCAATAAAAAAATTTCATGGCGATATTTGTGTTCAGCACGTTAAATTGAAAGAGGATTACACACTTTCACTTCAGAAGCAATTCCATTGTTGTGCAGTGTTATTTGGAAAAAATTTCTGGACACCTAAGGGTTCATGGCCCGGGCTTAGACGGAAATCAAGGCCTGATTCTAACTGACTACATACCCAGTATGCTCACATATAATCAATTTCTACAGTTTTGTGTTTTAACAGACTTCATAAAGATTCCTCATCATAAATTCTTTGGTGACCTACTCAGATGTCTTAGCCTACGGCCCCACTAAGGCCTTAATCCAGCCCTGGCAAAATATAGCAAAACTTATTCCCAGTGGGAGAAACCTATCTATAAGCATGCAAATGACTTTCAGTTCAGTGCAGTCTTCCCGTGTCATTAAAAGGAATTGCACAGCTGCGGCGGAGCAGACTGTACTGTTGGAATTTAACAAGGGCACATCCCCACAAGCTTATTGCACAGAGACTATTATATGATGGAACAAAGATGACATCGAATTTTCGATTGTAATGAGCAAGTCCTTTGAATTCTTTCTGGCATGAATAAAATTTATCAAAGTTATATTAAGTTAGTGGAACCACAGAACCAGTTAGAAAAAAAAATCAACTGGATTTCAACAAATAATGAAACATTCAGAAATAGAAACAGCAATTCACTTCTGCCACCAGCCAAGAAATATGCTACAAAAATTAACAGGTGGTGCACAAAAAGTTTCTCACAGCAAAAAGAAGATATCAGAGACAAAGTGTTTTTCAAATCAAACAGTTAAAAGAAGAAATATAGACGGAAGCACAATACATAACTTTATGCCTTCTAGCGGAAGAATTTTGCATAATGGAAAGTTGAAAATAGGTGAAAAGTATTCTTCATGGCAAAAGCTATGCTAATGAAAAATAGAAAAAGAACTTTTCCAATATGTCTCTCTGAAGCACAGATAGCAAATAAAAATAAAAAAGGTTTGACCTTTATGTCCCCTAGTAGGGAAGCTGCGAATTATTTAGAATAATGCAATAATGCTCCCCATTTTTATTGCATGTCTACAGTAAAAAAAGAAATTTCTCAATAGGGCTTTTACAAGCTCGGAGATACAACTGCAAACAGAAGTACACAAACACCACTTGGTAACAGAACTGTGAACTACAAAACTCTGCAAATACAGGCTGAAAATACCCCTAATCTTGTAAAGATGAGTCTGCATGAGCCAAACGGTACACTATATGCCAGTTATACCACAGTTGTACTCCCCCACTTTTGGTAGAGGGGCAAATCGGCTACGGTTAACTGTGGCATGTAAAGCTGCAAAATTCAACAGATGTAAAAATGAAAATAACTGGGTAGTGAGCATTCCTGCCTAGCATGGCATGGGGTCTTGATCATATACATAATGAATATGTATGGATCATATACATAATGAATATGTAGGTCAGGTGATGCGTAACATCACAGCCTCTCCTTGACAAATGTCAACCCCGCCTTCTCGTGGTGCATCCTGTTCCCACTAAAGGGGCTCTGACGACCGCCAATAGCGGTATAACTATACCATCGGGATTAGAGGAAATTCTATCCCACACTCACCAACCCGCTTGGCCAGCGTGGTGAGTTATGGCCAAACCCCTCCAAAATGATTCCACAACTTAAATCTTGGCCCTCAGTCTCCGGCAGCTGGAATGTACCTGGCCAAGGCAGCGGCCAGTGCGACATGAAGGCAGAGGGTGCTAAGAATCCCCGGAGGACCGGACTAGGCTGCCATCTGATGCTGACCTTGGCTACGTACAATGGACGCTCCCTATCTTCTGATTCAAGGCTTCTTGAATTGGAAGAGGAACTACAAAGGATCAAGTGGGACATCGTGGGGCTAAGTGAGGTAAGGAGAAAAGGAGAAGATCTCATCAAACTGAAAAGTGGACATCTCTTCTACTATCGTGGGACTGATACTGGCAGAACTAGTGGTGTTGGATTTATAATAAACAAGAAACTGAAGGATAAAGTTGTAGAAGTTGAAAGTTCCTCTGACAGAGCTGCACGACTTGTTATCCAACTCTCAAAAAGATACCAGGCTCAGATTATTCAAACTTATGCACCCACCACAAGTCATCCTGAAGAAGAAATTGAAGAATTTTATGAGGAAATTTGTCATCTAAATAATAAAGGTAAGCAGCACTTGAAAATAATTATGGGAGATTTCAATGCAAAAATAGGGCAACGGCAACAGAATGAAACTTCAGTAGGTAAATTCGGTCACGGCAACAGAAACCAGCGTGGAAATACTCTCGTTGAGTTTGCAGAGGCAGAAGGGTTTTTCATCTTGAACTCCTTCTTCAAGAAAAAGCCACACAGGAAATGGACATGGAGACATCCAAATGGGACGACAAGTGAAATTGATTTTATTATGTGTAACAAAAAATTCGTCATAGAAGACTGCAGTGTGCTAAACAAGTTCAACACAGGTAGTGACCATAGATTGGTGAGATGTAAGATGCACCTCAACACTAAACTTGAATGTGGCAAGCTCATAAGACAAACAAAATCTATTGACATAACCAACCTTAAAAAACACCATAATACCTTCAAGTTGGAACTGAAGAACAGGTTCTCTGCTTTAGAAGGCCTAACATCGGAAGAAGTGGACATCTCTGAAGTTAACAGAAAAGTAACCAAAGCTCTTATGGAAACAGCAACAAAATTAGCTGGGTCTAAGAACAAGTTGCATGTAAATAAATTATCAGGAAAAATGAAAATGTTGATGCAAAAAAGAAGAGAGATGAGGACAACTAAAGAAGATGTGACTTCCAAAGTGGAATATATAGAGCTATGCAGGACAGTAAGAAAAAGTATCACTGAAGACGTAAGAAAATTCAACTGTGAACTAGTGAGGAAAGCAATTGAAAACAACCAAAGCCTAAAGATAGCAAAGTGACATCTCAGTAAGGGAAGAAAACGGATTATGGCACTGAGAAAAGAAGATGGTTCTGTAACAAGAAATAGAGGCAAAATTTTGACAAGAGTGAAAGATTTCTACTCCAAATTATATGAAAGGGATTATACATGCACTCCAGACATCATGAAAGATACCAGTACCAGAGTTCCTCCAGTCCTTCCAGCAGAAGTTGCACATGCAATCAAGAACATGAAGCGGGGAAAAGCTCCAGGAGAAGATGGAATTACTGTAGACATCATACAAGAAGCAAGTGGAGAAATCGAAACAGTACTCACCCAAATTTTCACTCGATGCCTTAATGAAGGAAAGATTCCTGAGGATTGGAACACCGCTACAATGATCCTGCTAGATAAGAAAGGTGACATTGAGGATCTTGGAAACTACAGACCTATCAGCCTCCTATCAGTAGTTTATAAGATCTTCACTAAAGTTCTTTCACGCCGCTTGAAGGTAACACTGGACATGGCTCAACCGAGAGAACAAGCTGGATTCAGGAGTGGCTACAGCACAATAGATCATATCCACGTGCTGAGAGAACTAATTGAAAGAGCGAGGGAATATGAACTTCCATTGTGCATGGCTTTTATCGATTATGAAAAAGCCTTTGATTCGGTAAAACCATCAGCAGTTACAATGGCTCTGAAAACCTGCGGTATTGAAGATGCATACATTAATATTATTAATAACATCTATGAAAATGCAAGTGCAAAGATTAGGCTGTTTGAAAATACAACACACGTAAAAATTGGAAAGGGAGTGAGACAAGGTGACACCATATCTCCGAAGCTCTTTAATGCCACATTGGAGGGTGTTTTTCAGTCGCTGAGCTGGGAAAACAAGGGGATAAAGATTAATGGAGATTATCTAACCCCCTTCGTTTTGCTGATGACGTAGTCATTTTTGCAACTACCCCATCAGAGCTGCAGAGTATGATCCAGGAACTTTCTGACAAGAGTAAAGAAGTGGGATTAAAAATGAACTTTCAGAAGACAAAAGTGATGTTCAATGCTTTTACAAGAAATGAAGATTTATCGATTGATGGAGAAAAGCTGGAGATAACAGACACGTACGTTTATCTTGGACAGCAGATATCAAGTGAGGGTCACATTGGTGAAGAAATTAATCGGCGTACAAAACTTGCTTGGAGAGCTTTTGGAAGAAACAGCATAATTTTCAAGAGCAATATGCCATTATGTCTTAAAAGAAAAGTGTTTGATCAATGCATCCTTCCAGTGCTTACGTATGGTGCAGAGACGTGGACCTTAACTAAAAGAGACATACAAAGGCTGCAGACAACTCAAAGAGGCATGGAGAGGTGCATACTTGGTGTAACCAGGAGAGATAAGAAGAGGAACTCGTGGATCCGAAAAATGACAAGAGTGGAAGACATCATGGTCAGAGTTAAATCCCTGAAATGGCAATGGGCTGGACATACTGCCAGAAGGACAGATCATCGATGGACAGCCGAAATTTTAGATTGGATTCCAAGGGACAGGAAAAGACCCAGAAGAAGACCACATGGGAGATGGGTGGATGAAATTCGAAAGTATGCAGGGGTGACATGGAGGAGACTGGCACAAGACAGACCGTTGTGGAGGAGACTTGGGGAGACCTTCGTCCAGCAGTGGATTGATAATGGTAGACAATGATGATGATGATGATGATGGATAGAAACACTCTATATAACAACATATGCAACACTGTTTTCACCCTAACATTTTTTTAGAAAGCATCAACCGTGTGATGATAAACAAAGTTCTGGGACAAAAAAAAAAAAAGTTGCAAAAACAAAGGGCACCACTAACCAGAAGGATTACTGAAATTAACATAGGATTTACTAAAAATGTACACTTTTACTGAAATTAACATAGAATTTACGATAAAGTAATAATAACAATAAAAACATGCAGACAATAGTTAAAAGAATGGACACCATAGGGCAAGGTTCATACTCTTCCAAGCAAAATAAATTCAAGCACTTTTCAAGGACTTTCTAAATTCAAATTATCATGTGTGTATACTGTTGATCTGTCCGTCGGTAGGTATTTTAGTTATGTTCAGGCCCCTATGTGGGATGATATAAAGAAACTAGCTTCCTACTCCACACCTAAATCTATTGCCATTCATGAAATATTAGAGATCACTACCAACAGTAAGGCTTGCAATGATAGCATCTCTCTAGAGTTGCCACACATTTGGAATCAATTCTTCAAATAATACATTTTCTCCAATGGTAGCGCATGTCCAAACAATGTGACTCCTCGTTTCTTTGAATGAATAATAACTTTTGCATCTATTCATTTATTGTCTAGTCAAGTCATCGCATTTAAATTGTTGAAGTGTTCTATTATTCAGTTTCCAGTCTACCTTCCTTGAAAAAGCCATCTGGTTGATGTGTGAAAGCTTGTAAACTTTGCTTTCTATTCTATTCCAATAAATTTTGATAACTACTATAGTTATACTATTTTGCTCAGACTATTAATCTAGCTGGAGCAGACCGAAACCTCCTAAAGATTAAGAAAGCCTCCGAACTGGTCTGTGATGTCAAAGCTAGTGGGCTGACTGACTCGAGCCTTGAGTTCTCCGCTACTGAAAACACCGACGAAGTACTGCGGTGTTTACGCAGAGAAATAATTTCTCGAGTGCGATACTAGACAATTTGCGCACACAACAATAAATCGACCAGTTTTTTTTTCTCCTTATTTTTTGTCCTTAAATAACATCAAAAGATTACATCCTTAGCTTTCATTTTTTTCTTTTCTCAGTTTCCAGCAATGATATCCGTAAATCGGGGAATTCCAAAGTTTTGCTCTTGTGCTGGGAAATGATTTCTTGAAATTTTCTTTAGTTTTCAATTTGGCTAAAGGAGCAAATAAATAATTTTTTTCACGCATAACGGGAAAAGCCCAGCTTTTTACGTTAAGCATTTTTGCAACTACGATCTTTTTAATGGCAAATTGGTAGGACTGTATGAACATAATCATTTCTCTTAAAACTTTTAGAAATTCCCTTCGCGTTCGATTTATTAAAATGAAAGAAAAAAAGGTAAAGACTTTTCTGTAATTACGTAACGAACGTGAAAGCAAAATTTCCGATTTAGTGAATATATTTACTGAAAATACGGTAAGATGTGTGCTCAAATCTTGCAACTATTTCTAGAACGTAAAAAAAAATTATAAATTAAAATTATTTAGGAAAAAGGTCTTTGTCAAATGAACAGGGAATATATTAATTCCAAACTTTCGGATACATTTGTTGGACATTCTAATAAACTTTTCTTTGGGCTATCATTCAGATTATCAGCGCATCAAGTAGTTTTGTACATTTCGTGCAAATTCTTGTTTTAATTAGGACTCAGATACACAGCAATTTCATGAAGAAAAATTACATTTGTTTTACGGAAATGAAATGTTGATTAATAAATAACGTAATTATTTATTGCCAGTTTCTTTGCCTGGTTAACCTTAGTACTTGATGCGCTCATAATATATGTACACCTTTTTTTTTTTTCAATTTGAACACTACTAACTACGAATTTTGTAAAGAAAAATAACTATTACTTTATGGAAATCAAATGTTGAATGGTAATTAATACCATTATTTAAACGGCAATAAATAATGAGCTGATAATCCAAAGGCTAGCCCTTATATTTTACTCCGTCAATGAAAAAAAAATGACTAACAATTCACTAAATTATAATTGTATTTACAACGAAAGCAGAAAATGCTCTCATGAAAACTTAACTAACCTTTGAATTCACGGTGGGTTCAAAATTCTTCATTGGTACGGAAGAAATCCGCCTTGTTCGAAAGCTGAAAACAGTGGATTTTAGATGTTCTTTGTAATTAGATTTATATAAAGGCACTCAATATTTTCCAGGCATGTTGTATAAAAATGCTTACTCACGTGCACGACTACCGAAAGCTCAATACTGATCAATGCTGCACGAACGCAAAGCTAATATCGGTATTCCCTTTATGTTTGCCCTTTGACCTCTCTGGCGATGCGATGGCCCTTTGACCGTGACGTCACACCCCTTCGTAGTTCGCGCGCTGGATCTTTCTCGGGGGGGGGGGGGGGGCAGGCACACCTTCAATGACCTATCTATTACCCCTAGTTGGTTTATTTTATTAACTTTGAATAGCCCCCTCTGTTTTGCTGGTTTTCGAAATCATTTTATGTTATGGAACATTTTGAAAGGGTACATTATCTTCATATTTATTTCATACATGAATTTTAAAGAGACTGCCATCAGGGAAACAGTTGAAATCCTATTCAGCAAACTAGTGTGCAATGATATATTTCTACTGAACTACCAAGAGCTTGGCATGCGTTATTAAAAGATGGAAACACATCGCAACACACCGTATAATTGTGTAATGAAAATTCATGTAATATGCTTGTGATGTCACCCACGTTATTTCAAAAATCGTCTTTGTTCTTTACATGTTCCAATTCCCTGCATTTTTATGTTTACCATTGCCTTGAGAAAGCCTCCCAGTGGAGTGCGAAAGCTTGGCGAATCTTTGTACGTACTACGCTGCAAAAATAAACAGATTTAATACGCTATTTGCGTCTCTTGAATATGATATTTATTGTTTGGTTTAACTTTTTATTGCTGATGCATGACTTTGATGTTTTGATGCAGCCAGGTGACAAAGGGTTCGCACATGAAGAACAAGCAATTACTGAAAGTTCCACTCTCTGGCAAGAATGCGTCACTAACCCCAGTAAGCAGAAGCCCATCACAATTTGCGAATACATCATTCCACTTATTTTACTCCCATGGCTGATGTTTTACTGTGCAGTGGTGCCACAGCCAAGGTACCAGCTGTCCACAAGCTTCCCTAAGTTGAATGCAAGTTCTGTAATATTTGATCAGCTTGGTGTTTTTATCAGAACTACACAGAAATCTCCTATACATCTTTTTAAAAGCACAAACAATTATTTTACACATGCACTTCCACAAAATTACTAAAAACAAAATTCCAAGTACTATTTACAGGGTCTTACACTTTTTCAAGTACTTTCAAGGACTTGAAAATTAACTTTTTTTATTCAAGGACTTTTCAAGGTTTTCAAGGAGCGTACGAACCATGTAGGGTGGCACAGAAGAAAGGACAAATGGTTTAAATAAAATCAATCAGAAAGAACAAAATCCATTGAAAGGCTGTTGAGAAAAAATAATTACCACCAAATACACAACTGCATTATGAACAAGATATAATGAAGCCACAGTGAGCAAGGTACAAAGATCCAAATATACCTCCTCATCTACAAAGATGAAAAAACTACGACTGTTCCTGAAAATGCATAGGCTAACTTTTACCAACTGAGGACGTTCAGTGAAGTTTGAAGTTTTAACCATAAAACCAGACAAATATTTCACATCTTTATTTTTTAATGTAAAGGAATTCTGCTTATGTTATTTGAGTACAGCACTGATCAAATAAAACATAAAATTTAAGGTCTACGTCAGGAATCCCTGAAAAAAAACAGGCTAGTAAAAACTTCCAATTCAAAAGTAATTTTTTCAACCTTTTTAAAAAGATAATTGGTTTTTAATGACACTGCAAAATGGAGTGCTCTTATAGCTACACATATGGATGTGGAAATGTATGATAAGCATTCAGATAAAACATACAAAGAGCAAATAAGTTTGACTAATTTCAAAAATAAAAATTCACTAAACTACTCTACACCATAAAAGAAATAAAATGGCATCAATGAAAGCATATATAGTAGTTCATCGTAAAACAATCCCTCCCCCACGAAAGTTGAGGTGGAAAATTTTTTGTTAGTGTTCTAGATACAAAAAAAACAAAAATATTTAAAATGTAAAACTCCTAGACAATGAGTTTAGGTATTTTGTACATGTGATAATTTGCACAGGTTGTGTTTTTAGATTGGAGGTTTAATGACCACCGTGAACAACTCAATGGGCTATAAGCAGTTGCCAATCTCTAATTTAGGGTTACTGGTTCCAGGGAAGGGAGAGCGCCAGTGCCATAAGACAAACACAACATCCATGCCTCACCGGGATTCGAACCCGGACCCCTTACGGATGAATTATCAGAAGCCATCGCTTAGATCACTGTGTCACTAGAGCAGCTTGCATGGGTTGCGTATGGCTTTACACATACAAGTTAGTAAAATCATGCAAAGCATTGATTATGATAAGCTTTCCAACATACCAGAAATCATTACTCAAGTTATGAGGATAATGGCTGTGGAATAACTCTCGCTCCTATGCCCTGACCTTTGACCCCATTTTGATGATATTCAACAGAACAGGTTAAGCATACTTCCGGAACATGATAAAGTTTTGTCTCAATCAAAGCATTTTTACCTAAGTTGTAACGCATAAGGGCAATGAAATGCATCCCGCTTCTATGTCCTGACCTTTGACCCCATTTCGCCCATTTTCAATAGGGTTCGTCCCCAGGTTGTTCCCTACCACATACTAAAATTTCATTGAAATCGAACCATTTTTATGAAAATTATGATGCATAAGGGCAATGCAATGGATCCATCTCCAATGTCCTGAGCTTTGACCCCATTTTCAATAGGGTTCGTCCCCAGGTGGTCCCCTACCCCATACTAAAATTCCATCGAAATCTAATCATTTTTACGCAAGTTATCGTGCAGAAGGAGACACAGACAGACAAAGCTGGAGCATATATGCTTCTTCAACCTATGTTTGGAAAGCATAAATAACAACAGATTGTGGGGCACTCACAACTTTGGGTGCACTGCCCAAAATCCATTGTCAGTGTTATTTCAATATCTTATACTGTAACTCACTATGACTGTTCATGATTTTTTTTTTTTTTTTTTTCTAGTGGAATAAGGAATCATTCCAATGAACTGCTAGCCATCCTAGAATATACTGGTATAAAACGGATAAAAAAAAAACTAAAAAATAACATTTTTCAATAGGGTACCTCAATTGTTTCTATAAACAATTTTATAAATCAGTTTTTAACAGTATGTGGAAATTCAGTCCCATGAGTAAACACAGATTGTAACTTTTAAGTGAAATATTTTATTACCTGCAAGCAGAATTACTATTTTTGCAATCTGTCCACATTAGCAAAATGTTTTGTAACAGACAGACATTGAAATTCGAAAAAATTGTGCAAAGTTATATCCTACTGTACACAATCACAGTACACTAGTTTTTCATTTAAAACCTAACAGTTCATTTCCTTCCTAGATTAAAAGAACAAAAATAACCATTCGTGTAAAATGCTACATACGAGATATAACTTACTTCCTGTTTCTTCGCTAGTGTCCCTTCTTCGTCTGTACACAAACTTCGTGCTACAACTCTTTCCGCCATGTGGTAAGTTGAAGTTTTGTTTTGATTCTCGACTCCTGACTGCTTTGCACATGGAGGTAGGAATATGAATATCTCGTTGTTCGCAACCTTCACCCTAGTAGCCAATAACAATGCCGGTTACCATATTTCCTGATCTGCCAGTTGGCCAATCGGTGAATGCTCTCAATTTGTGTTTGTTTTGGGTAGGATTTGTGAAATGAAGAAATGTGATTAAAGGTTTTGTTGAAGTGAGGTTCTTTTTTTTTTTTTTTTTTTGATTGGAGGTTTAACCAAGGTTAATAGACAGTCTACTAACCTTGGGTTTAACGACCACGATGGGCAACTCAATGGACTATAAGCAGTCGCCCGTCCCTAATTTAGGGCCACTTGTTCCAGGGAAGAGAGAGAGCCAGTGCCGTAAGACAAACACAACATCCATGCCTCACCGGGATTCGAACCCGGGCTTCTTACGGACGAATGATCAGAGGCCATCGCTTAGACCACTGCGCCACCGGGGCGGCCGTCATGAGGTTCTCTTAGTATAGAAAAGTAATACATGTAAGAGAATTAGGGCTCTCAGCTTGGACAGAGAGAGATTGGGTCATGAACAATCATTACGTTAAGGAGTGTATATGATAACATAACATATTAATGAAGGAGCTTCAGAAACCAGTCGGAAGTTTAGCACATCAAAACATCGCAGGCACGGTGTATGACCAAAACCTATGACAGTCAGGTGATACGACTCTGGAAACAAAAATCGCCAGTTAATGTCACTTGTCACTAGATGGCGCGACAAACGTGTGGGCCGATGATTTGATACAACCTATGCTTTCTTATGGGAAGAAGGGGCAGAAACATTCGTATTTTGAGAATGCTATTTTGCTTGGAATTAAAAAAAACAATAACCTGGAACGCTTCACAAACATGCACTTTTGGGCGTATCACATGAAATTCGTCAAATACGCGTTATTTAAATTTTTTTTGGCCGCAGAGTGAGTACTGTAACGGGAAGATTTCTGAGCAGACGATGCTGGGTTTTTTACTAAGGCAATAGAGAATAGACCCTTTATCGTAAAAAAAATTGTAATTCTTGCAAAGTTAGATGGTGCTGTACATTCAGAGGAGCACTTTTAAAGTGAAATATCAGTTTTTGCGTAAGTCATTGGAGCATCGTTAACGGAAACTGCTGATTTTGAAAACTTACCGAAATTTTCGAAAAAAATAGTTTTGATTAATCTTCAGCTCAAGAAAACATTCACTATTGATGTTTTCATTTAGTAATAAACAATATATGCCACCTCGGTGGCGCAGTGTTCTAAGCGATAGCCTCTGATCATTCGTCCGTAAGGGGTCCGGGTTCGAATCCCGGTGAGGCATGGATGTTGTGTTTGTCTTACGGCACTGGCTCTCTCCCATTCTTGGAACCAATTGCCCTAAATTAGGGACGCGCAACTTCTTATAGCCCACTTGAGTAGCTCACGGTGGACGTTA
The DNA here is from genome assembly GCA_039090855.1 of Macrothele yani. Taxonomy (NCBI): domain Eukaryota; kingdom Metazoa; phylum Arthropoda; class Arachnida; order Araneae; family Macrothelidae; genus Macrothele; species Macrothele yani. The sequence continues at coordinate 45,398,839 of CM077024.1, forward strand.
AACCTCCAATAAATATATATATATATATATATATATATATATTACACATTTGTTTTATTTTTGTACCTAATCATACTAATGAATTAGACTGTGATAATGGCATCTGTGCTGGCGATAACGGCAGAAAAAGTGCGTGGCAAAATGGATGCTTTTTCTCGGCGGAGATTTCCCCGACCTGCGTGAATATAATACAAAAACACATTTGATATCAAGGACTAACATTTGTGATCTTACATTTAAACAACGGTTAATGTTCTTAACGTAAAAATCTTCCACATTGTAAGCTGTGGAAATATGCATCACATCCTAATGCTTGCCGCCATTTTTCCAACTCTGTTGGGTTAAAGATTAAGTCTTAACAAGAGACACGAACTTACTTTTAAGCAGTAACGAACTCCATTCGAGAAGATAAACTTTTATTTCATAACAACAATCATTCGTCCGCCTCATAACAATTCCGCCATTACCTTACATACTCCTTGCCACAACCCCCAACGTCCCTAGTAATTCTTTATTATGTTACAGTTGGGTCAATAAAGGTTGATACCAGTTCTTTATATGCTGCATAACCTGTCCGATAACCTATAGTTAGGTACAAAACACTTTCGCCGATACCTAAAACAGAACTGAACAGATTCTAGTCCAACACTTAGCTACATTTGACGTACTTTACCTTCTGTATAGAAACTTCAAATTTTCTGGAACTTCATGCAATATAATTACACAAAGTGATAAATAAAAAATACTCAAGATAAATACCGATTTTGCACTGATGAAATCATAAACACCATATAATCCTATGATGGTTAGCATGAACCATTGGTGTAAACGATCGGCCCACAACTCCTGAACGCCCCCTGGTGTGCTGTAACATTAACAGTCCGTTTTTAAACTGTTGACAGCATGGAGAGTCGTATCACCTCACTTATCATACACCGTGATCGCAGGCCAAAACATCGCGGTGACAAAACATCGCAAGTCATAACATCGCGGACACAAAACATCGCAGGTCAAAACATCACGGTGACAAAACATCGCAAGTTATAACATCGCGGACAAAAAACATCGCAGGTCAAAACATCGTGGTGACAAAACATCGCAAGTCATAACATCGCGGGTACAAAACATCTCAAGCCATAACATCGCGAGCCATAACATTTCAGTATGGGGCATTAATTAAACGGCTTTTTTCTTTTCATTTTTTTTTCTTTTGTGTTTTTCTAAACATTTGATCGCCGCCCCGGTGGCGCAGTGCTCTAAGGCGCTGGCCTCTGATCATTCGTCAGTAAGAGGTCCGGGTTCGAATCCCGGTGAGGCATGGATGTTGTGTTTGTCTTACGGCACTGGTTCTCTCCTTTCCTTGGAACCAGTTACCCTAAATTGGGGACGGGCGACTGCTTATAGCCCATTGAGTTGCTCACGGTGGTCGTTAAACCTCCAATCAAAAAAAAAAAAAAAAAAAAGAAAAAACATTTGATCTTTGGTAGGAAAAATTCGTTCAGACCCTGATTTAATTTTCAGAAGACTAGTATGTGGCACTTATCAAAATATTTCAGGAGGGGGCACTATTTATCTCATCTCATACAAAATTTTCGTAAAATCTTCAGCTTTCAATTTAGAACCACCTAATTGCCGCCCCGGTGGCACAGTGGTCTAAGGCAATGGCTTCTAATCATTCGTCCGAAAGGGGTCCGGGTTCGAATCCCGTGAAGCATGGATGTTGTGTTTGTCTTACGGCACTGGCTCTCTCCCTTCCCTGGAGCCAGTGACCCTAAATTAGGGACGGGCGACTGCTTATAGCCCATTGAGTTGCTCACGGTGGTCGTTAAACCTCCAATCAAAAAAACAAAAAAACCCACCAAATTAGGTGTACTGCCTCATGGTCCTTTAACTTAGAAGGTGACGGTTTTTGGCACGAGTGGAGGCCCTGTCCGAAGGGGGCCCCCTACAAAATTTTCGTAAAATCTACAGTTTTCAATTTAGAACCACCAAATTTGGTATACTAACTTACGGTGCTCTAACTTAGACCGTAGGCGGTTTTTGGAAGTGTTTGCAGTCCGGGGTCGAGGGGCCCCCTTACAATATTTTCGTAAAATCTAGTTTTCAATTTAGAACCACCAAATTTGGTATACCATCTCATGGTGCTCTAACTTAGACTGTAGAGGATTTTCAGAGCGGGTGGGGGTGCGTATTTCACAAGTGAATGTATGGAATTGCGATTAAGGCCATTTCCGCCACGCGATTGGTTCAGAGCCACTTTGGAGATTGCGAGTAGGCGGGGAGAGTCTACGAGGAGAGTTATGTGAGTGAGACATGTAAGCTTTGCTGCACACGCCATATGCCATTTTAATGTTCAGGTGTTTTCATTGTGAGAATGGTTACCTTCAAGGAGGTTAGAACCTCCTTGGTTACCTTCAGTTGTTTTACCCGTACAGTCGGAATGTGACAGAAGTTAAATAGAGAGTGTACTTTATCGGTAGGGGAACTTTTGTGTTTTTATATCAACATGACTTCATGGACTTGTGACTTATCTTTGATTAATCGCAGAAAGCCATGCTTCAATCTATATAGTTCTCACAGAGCCGATAGATGTCAACACGTCAGCGCGCCCTGCTGTAGAACAGGATTAGTACTGATGTGTTTTGTATGGAGAACCATGAGCTGTTTAACGGGGGGTTTTTATTTGCTTTTTTTTTTTTTTTTTTCGGGGAGAAGGCGGGTTGAAATGTGGAATTGAAGGCATTTTTGGTTAAGTTTGGAGGGACAAAAATATGAGGAATTTCCTGAATATTAGAAATACATATATATGACAGATCACTTACGATTTTATTGGACACAATATATGGCAAACAACATTCTGGAGTATTTATTCCAATAAGTGCCTTATTTCAGCAAAACACTGTCTTGAGGTCGTACTCAGCGTTACATTCAGAAAGTTTCTTCCGGGGGGTCAATCGCAAATTTTGAATGGGCTCAAACTTGTTATTTATTTATACATTAATACATATTATATTATTTATATATACATTAACACATATAACAGATTTTCTGAAATCTACACATGCAAGTGATTAAAAATGTAAAAAAGTTATACCTTTATTTTAATTCAGTAATGCACCACGGATTTCACCATGCTGCGGTGGTGTAAAATATTAAAAATGCTAGTAAGATAACGCTGCTGTGCTGGAGAAAATTCTCCCCCTCCCCCTAAACATTAAGAGTAGTAAAAATATTTTAATCGTACAACAAGCGTTTTTCTGATTGTTAAGGAATCATTACAGTGTTACCTGAAAACGCATGGTGCAAACCATTCCGCTGCCACTTGGTTTCAGCCCCTTTAGATTATTTAGGTTAGCACATAGTAGTAAAAACAACAACAACTAATTAATCGTTTGAAATTCCTGGATTTTTTTGTCACAGAGCGTAAACCACATACCGCCAAGAAAAAAATGCGAATAATTTTTAATAATTTGCTATCGTTAAAAATTAGGTAGCGCAAATGTTTTGTTGTATTGGAAGCCCTAACGTCACGTTAGCTACTTGTACATTGAGGCTTACTTAACCATATACATGGGAAGTCGGCATCCAGAAGACTGAAATAAAGCTGAATGCCAGCTTCCAAAATATGATTATGTATTGCAGTGCAAGCAGCATGCCGTTGGTGATTACAAATCCACAGTAAACTTAACTATAAAATACAAAGGCTCTAAAAAATTTACCGAATTGTGAAACAATGCTTGGTTTTCTTGTTTGCCCCTCTTGCATATGTTCAAGATGAACTGGTCTTCTTCTACCCTCCTGATTTTTTCCGGAGAAAGTACTGAGTAATTTTAGTAGGACTTCATAATAGATTTTTAACATGGACAATTGTTCCATATAAACAAATTTACAAAAGCATTCTCATCCATCAGCTCGCTATGGGATACAGAAGCCATCGTCCGAGGAGGGTACTGCTGCTGACCGCAAATCAGAGGGTGCAAAGATTAGAATGGGCGCGGGAACATCGCCACTGGACCCTAGATATGTGGGAAAATGTTGTCTGGATTGATAAGTCGAGATTCACGTTGGTACATGCGGATGGCAGGATACGAGTACGGCACAAACCAAATGACGCGATGGATCCTTCTTGCCAGCAGGGTACTCTTCAAGCTGGTGGGGGTGGCATTCTCGTCTGCGGACTGTTTACGTGGACTGAAATGGGACCCCTGGCATACGTGTGACATCGTCCCTCACAGGTCAACGTTACCGGGATATCCTGGAAGACCATTTGCTCCTGTTTGTGCGTCTTCAACATCCCACTGGGGACCTCATCGTGCAACAAGACAATGCACCATGCCATCGCTCCCGAATTGTATCCGAATGGTTGGATGAAAACTCCACCGACGTGACCTCGCTTCCTTGACCAGCTAGATTACCTGACCACAATCCCATCGAGCACATCTGGGATGCCATCGAGAGAGATGTTTGAGGCTCTGACCCCCTCCATCAAATCTTCCTGAATTGTGGGAGTTTGTTCAGGGGTCGTGGATCCGTATGACTTCCCAACGCTTCCGCTATCTTGTCGAGTCCATGCCGAGACGAATCGCCGTCGTCATCAGGACAAAAGGTGGTGCTCCACGTTACTAGATAGGTATCTCTAATTCATTTGCTCTTCAGTGTATATATGTATGGAAATATACACAGTTGCGTCTCATTATTGTGACCACCTCCTACTTTTGACGTCAACAACGCGTAGCCAATGAAAGAAGAGGCGCGTGTCGTGAGCTGGCTTTAAGGGTATATAAGTTGTGCTGTAGGCATTCTGAAAACATATCACTCGTTGCTGTCATGGATAAAAAGAGTGATTTATCATATTTGCAAAAAGGGATGATTGTCGGCTTTCCGGCCAAGCGTTGCAGTATTTCTGAAACACCGCAGTTTGTGAACTGCTCGCGTGCTGTTGTGGTTAAAGTGTATCGTGATTAGGGAAATGCGAATAAGATGTGAGAGGTAATCGTCGTCTTCGAAGGTGCGTGAGGGCCGATCGACACGCTACGGTAGAGCAACTCACTGGCCGAATGAACCAGGGGCTACCGGAAGTGTGTCTAAAACGACAGTTCAACGTACCTTACTGCGTATGGGGCTCCGATGCAGACGGAAAGTCGCTGCAGCTATGCTAACGAAGGTGCATCGGCAGAAAAGGCTAATACTTGCACGACGGTATGGGAATTGGACCTCCGCTGATTGGCAAAGGATTGCCTTCTCCGATGAGTCACGTTTTCTGCTTCATCGAACGAATGGACGTTGGCGTATAAGGCAAGAAACATCGGAGAACAAACACTCTTACACCATTGCTGGAAGAACACAACTGGTGGGGGCAGCATTACGGTCTAGGGAACGTTTTCGTAGCATTCCCTGGGTCCACTCATACCTCTGGAATGCACTATCGATCGAATTCGTTATGAATCTATCCTTGTAGACCACGTACATCCATACATGCTGATTGTGTTCCCTGGGGGATGAGATCTTCCAGCACGACAATGCGTCGTGTCACACAGTTAAAAATGTTCGAGAGTGGTCGGAAGAGCACGATGAAGACTTCAAAGTACTTCCCTGGCCCCCTAATTCCCCAGACTTAAACCCAATTGAGCATCTTTCGGACTACCTCGATCGTGTTGCTCGCTCTATGGATCTTCCACTACGCACCCTCCAGCAGCTGTAAGATGCACTGCAGTCAGCATGGCTCCACACACCTTCCAGCACCCTATTGAGTCACTCCCAACCCGTCTAGCTGCTGTCCGCGCTGCACACGTCGGTTGCTCGGGATATTAGCTGGTGGTCACAATAATGTGACTCGACCGTGTATATGTATGTGTTGATAGAATATACATATTGCAACCTACTGTAGCTCAGAGAAGAAAAAAAATATAAAATATATAATTTTTTCCAGCAAATTCGAATATTTAGAGAAAAGCAGTTTAAAATTTTGTTAGCACAAAATTGAGGGACAGACTAAAGGACTTCTAAAATTGAAATAAGTTGAGAACATTAAGTTGTGCCCTAAATTTACTGTTTTAATAGAATTTGATATGGGATGGTAGCACATCATATGTTGATTTCTTTTACACCGCTTAAACGATTTTTGTGTTTATTTAAGAAGAATTCGCCACGAGAAAGAAAATTCCTCAGTGATAAAAGATTTCATTACTCGCAATTTATAAGTACATAATTAGCAATTAATTTAAAGTGAAAATAGCAATGGAGCTTTTAAAAAAAATTTGATAGTAAAAATCTACATGGCACTGCTAGATAAGACAAAATAAAATCATATACTGCACTAGTTATTTACGTGTAACAGTAATATTAAATAAAAGGTTAAACATTTTATCTGCGGCGCTTGTGTTAGTATCGGTGTAGATAATACAATGCTGTTCATTACTTATAAATACAGAAGGTTGTGAAAATAAGCCCTTTTTTTGCCAGTGGTGGAATTCAAATCCACAAATGCCCTTGCTTCTGAGCCAGTTATTCTCCCAAATGGACTACATCGATCTTGGCTTATCCAAAACCCCCTGTAGAGAAAGCCCCAGCGCGAAAACTACGAAGGGGTGCGACGTCACGGTCAAGGGCCATCGCAATCACTCTCTCCGGAGAAGTCAAAGGGCAAACGTAAAGGGAATACCGATATTAGCTTCGCGTTCGTGCAGCATTGATCAGTATTGAGTTTTCGGTAGTCGTTCACGTGAGTAAGCATTTTTATACAACATGCCTGGAAAATATTGAGTGCCTTTATATAAATCTAATTACAAAGAACATCTGAAATCCACTGTTTTCAGCTTTCGAAGAAGGCGGATTTCTTCCGTACCAATGAAGAATTTTGAACCCACCGTGAATTCAAAGGTTAGTTAAGTTTTCATGAGAGCATTTTCTGCTTTCGTTGTAAATACAATTATAATTTAGTGAATTGTTAGTCGTTTTTTGTTATTGACGGAGTAAAATATAAGGGCTAGCCTTCCGATTATCAGCTCATTATTTATTGCCGTTTAAATAATGGTATTAATTACCATTCAACATTTGATTTCCATAAAGTAATAGTTATTTTTCTTTACAAAATTCGTAGTTAGTAGTGTTCAAATTGAAAAAAAAAAAAAAAAAAAAAAAAGATGTACATATATTATCAGCGCATCAAGTACTAAGGTTAACCAGGAAAAGAAACTGGCAATAAATAATTACGTTATTTATTAATCAACATTTCATTTCCGTAAAACAAATGTAATTTTTCTTCATAAAATTGCTGTGTATCAGAGTGCTAATAAAAACAAGAATTCGCACGAAATGTACAGAACTACTTGATGCGCTGATAATCTGAAGGATAGCCCAAAGAAAAGTTCATTGGAATGTCCAACAAATGTATCCGAAAGTTTGGAATTAATATATTCCATGTTCATTTGACAAAGATCTTTTTCCTAAATAATTTTAATTTATAATTTTTTTTACCTTCTAGAAATAGTTGCAAGATTTGAGCACACATCTTACCGTATTTTCAGTAAATATACTCACTAAATCGGAAATTTTGCTTTCGCGTTCGTTACGTAATTACGGAAATGTCTTTACCTTTTTTCTTTCATTTTAATAAATCGAACGCGAAGGGAATTTCTAAAAGTTTTAAGAGAAATGATTATGTTCATACAGTCCTACCAATTTGCCATTAAAAAGATCGTAGTTGCAAAAATGCTTAACGTAAAAAGCTGGGCTTTTCCCGTTATGCGTGAAAAAAATTATTTATTTGCTCCTTTAGCCAAATTGAAAACTAAAGAAAACATTTCAAGAAATCATTTCCCAGCACAAGAGTAAAACTTTGGAATTCCCCGATTTACGGATATTATTGCTAGAAACTGAGAAAAAAAAATTGAAAGTTAAGGATGTAATCTTTTGATGTTATTTAAGGACAAAAAATAAGGAGAAAAAAAAAGCCGGTCGATTTATTGTTGTATGCGCAAATTGTCTAGTATCGCACTCGAGAAATTATTTCTCTGCGTAAACACCGTGGTACTTCGTCGGCGTTTTCAGGAGCGGAGAACTCGAGGCTCGAGTCGGTCGGCCCACTAGCTTTGACATCACAGACCAGTTCGGAGGCTTTCTTAATCTTTAGGGGGTTTTGGCTTATCGCAATAACTGGCCATTCTGACTCTTGAGTCACCTCAGTGGTACGTCATGTTCTGTATAAATTCCCCTACGCCGTAAGAAAGTCGGGGGCACGGAATTGCAGGTTTAGAATCCGCCTCAAACTTGGAGTAGCCGCTGTAGAAAAGGAACTCTTCCTGGGGTGTTTTTACCTAATCCCTTCACCGCTCATGTACTTTTTATATTAGACCTACATCACTAATTACAGGCTTCAGTTATTTTTTCTGATATTTAACGAAATTACACAGAAAGGATTTGTCAAACAACGAATCTCAATATCACTTCATATTATTTATTTTATAAAACTTTCAGTACTTCTATTCGTTTATTTGTGTATTTATTTTTGTTGCACAGGCTTTAGATACAAGTAGTAACAATACATTTCTCGTAAGCGAAATGCACAAATATGAGAGTAGACTATGTAAATAGAGAATAAGTTAACATCGACAAACCTTACCTATTTTGCAGAGTCAGCGTCCGTTTCAGCGGTTCCAGGTTTATGGACCTTTCTCGGGAAAAATTTCAAAACACCAGCAGACCAAGGGACGCACTTAGTATGTGCCCCCCCCCCCATAAGGTGTCGCTTGGTCTTTCGTGCTTAGTTGTTTGACATTCGCTACTTATTTTTAAATACATTTGTGTGAACAGTATTTTTAAATACATATTTTACGAATAATTGGAAACTCATTTTAAAATAACGGATGATTTTTGTTTATCGCTCCCCAATGCTTTCGGGGACGTTTTCTTTAAGTTATTTTATTTGCACCTTCAATGTTTTGGGCCACCCCATAAAGAAATTGCTGTTGCGCCACTGAGCAGATCTTTCATTTAAAAAAAATGTGTACCCAACCTGAACAGCTAGAGTAAAAAACAAATATTAGAAAATGTTCGACGCAACTGAAAATACATTATTACCTGTCAGCTGATATCCAGAAGGGAGTGCATTCCAAACCCAGTTTGTTGCCTTGCCGCATCTGCCCGCTAAATTGCAGGTTGTGGACTCAATTGGAGGCTAAAGGCCAGTCGCGGCTTTTCAAGTGAAGTAGGGGAAGAGCCTCTTCACCTATTTCATTTAAAATAAAATTTTATTCAGTAATTTTGTGTATATATTCTTCTTTGCCTTTATCGAGTGCCAAAATGCTCAAAATTCTTATTAGATCAATTCACAATGGGCGTTCAATACGGAAAACAAGTCTCTCTACGCAAAACAGTTCAAGTGAAGAGCCAAAATGAGAATGCTTGGAAGTCTGCAGTTTTCGGCCGGGTTGCCATGGTAACCGTGACGTCACCCTCTCTTATCTGCCGGACAAGTGAAGACTTTTAGCTTGAGACACCCAAGCTCTGCACCTGGAGTCGTGACCTTCGGAAGAGATCGCGGAGGAACGGGACGGATTTTTTTTTTTGATTGGAGGTTTAACGACCACCGTGAGCAACTCAATGGGCTATAAGCAGTCGCCCGTCCCTAATTTAGGGTCACTGGTTCCAGGGAAGGGAGAGAGCCAGCACCGTTAGACAAACACAACATCCATGCCTGACCGGGATTCGAACCCGGACCCCTTACGGACGAATGATCAGAGGCCAGCGCCTTAGACCACTGCGCCACCGGGGCGGCCGGGACGGATTGCCCAGGGTACCTTGCAATCCACTAGGGCTTGCGGTACATGCTTTCCGGAAGAGATTTGTTTTTCCGTGCTTCGTGATTGTTTATCAAAAACTTCACCTGATACTTAAATTTCGTGTACAGTTTAACTGATAGTGATAGTTTTAGTTTTTAGCATGTATTCTGTGAACGACATTGTCTGTAATTTATTACAAACTCCATTTGATCGATGGAAAGATGAAGATAAAAGAGTCATTTTACTTCAAGGAAAAATGTCTCTTTTATCTTAATCGTTTCACTGACAATTGTCGTTAAGAAAGAAATGTCTCTTTTATCTTCACGGATTCACTGACAATTGTCGCCGAGAAAGAAATCAGGAAGAGCGGTAAATCTTACAATTTTAATTGTAAAAACTGTTGGTTTACTGAATATAAATGGCTTTGTAGCACTTCTGTGTTACAAAAATGATTTTCTTGGCCGTGTTACTTTATAGTAAAAAACATTCGGCGTGGAATAAAGACGGTTTCTCAGATTTATTAAGTATAACACGGTCACTTCATAAACATTCGGTCATTTCATAAACATGGTGATTCTAGCGAACACCTGAAATGCGAATAAAAGTTAAAGAACTTTGAAAAAAATCAGAACATAAAGGAGAGTGCTAGGCTTTTGAAAAGGCATTTCAACGGAAACGTTCGTTTAAATAGACTTTTCCTGCAGACAGTGTTTGATTCAGAACTGTATTTGAGCAAACAAGAACTAGCATTCCGTGACCATGACGAAAGCATCGACTCGATAAATCGTGGAAATTTCAAGGAATTGCTTTGATTGTTGATATCAAGAATTCCTTCAGAAATTCAAAATCAATACGAAAATATAAAAAATGTCTTCACAGGTGACTCAAAAACTATTGAAAATTAATTAATTGAATGTATTTCTGAATATATAAACGATCACGTTAAAAATGAAATAAAATGAAGTTCAATGCTTTTCTATTCAAGTAGATGATACCACAGACATAAATTAGACTTCTCAGTGCTCTTTAATAATAAGATTTGTTGATTCGGAAGGTGTTTTGGCTGAGCGTTTTTTGGGTTTCCACGAAATTTTGGAACAATTTGATTATCAACACAAATTAATAGGACAATGTAACGATGGGACAAATGTAATGTCTGGACACTTGAATGGACTCCAGAAAAAAATCAAGGATAAAGCTTCTCAAATTGTTTTTGTTCATTGCTTAGCGCATCGTTTGAACCTTGTGTTACAGCAGCGTTTTTCCAAAATTTCTAAGGGTCGAATATTTTATGCAAGTCTCAGTGGAATTCCTTCGTTTTTTCACCACTCAGCGAAGCGATCTTATACACTCGCATCAACAACCGCAAGATGCATACCAACCATAACAGAAACTCGATAGTCCTCCACTTCGAAGTTAGTAAGTGTAATTGTTGAAGACTGGCATAAATTGAAGGAAGCATTAGAATTTCTCACAAACAGTGAACAATCAGACAAAAAATCAATTCAACTTGCAGAGGGGTTTTTAAATGGTATGAACACTTTTGAATTTACATTTTTGGCAATAGTATTTAATGAAATTTTTGGTTCCACCGATCTATAATTCAAAATTTTGCAAAACGTCGGTAGACATAAAGTACTGATGCGTAACTCAAATTAAAAAAACTCGTGAAATTTTGAGCCATAAAATGAACGATGAGTAAGGCAACCCACTTTGTGCAAATACAATTTAAGATGATTTAGTACTTAATTTGAATAAGTAATATATATATACAGTATATATGTTTCCTCATCATTGATGAGGAAAAGCTAGCAAAATCACAGAAATAAGCAGATCTATACGGGAATATGCTGCTCTTATAGAAGAAACAATTTTTCTTTAATTATAAGCAATTGTATTTTGAAATTTCGGACCACATTCTTATGGAAATGGATATAAGATTTGAATACTGTGAGAAACTTCGATTTGTCTGTCTTGCTGACACAACAAGTTCAACCAATTTGATTCATGTTTTCCCTCCGACGCTTTCGAAAATATACAACATTTTTACGGAAAAATATTTACTAAAAACTCCAGCGCCTTAAAAATGAACTGAGTCTTGTATATGCCGATGAAAAACTAAGGTATATATCGACTAAAGAACTTCTTCGAGTGCTTCATGGAGATAAAGACATTTTTGCAGAAGCTTGTAAATTAGTTTCCCTCATTTTAACAATTTTATCTACAAATGTGTCAGTGGAAAGAAGTTTTTCTTGCCTTTAAAGAATAAAAACTTACTCAAGAAATACTATTTCTCAAGATAGACTTGCTTCTTTGTCAAATATTTTTATTCAGAAAGATATTTTACTGATGCTCACGAAGAAACAACCATTCTATGACGACATAATCGACAAATTTGCAACTTTAAAAGAAAGAAGAATTGACCTAATATACATAAAATACGTCAGTCCTCATATAGTGATTTTCATTGAAACAGTAGATATCTTTTCATATTGCTCTTGTAGCTCTTCACCTATTTTTCCAACCACGAGCTGCCACTGCTAAAGGCTTAAAGAGGTGCGCGGAGATTGGAAAATACCCCCCCCCGTTCTATCCTGTGAAATACAAAACGTGTGAAGCACGCAGAAATCCTTTCATCATCCGAGTGTCAGTAAATTTCATAAATTAATTAAAAAGTGTGACTGAATTTTACGGATGTTTACTGCAGCTAACAAATGTCAAGATTTGGTAAACTATAGTTATACACTATATGAACACCTAATTGTGCTTGGGATGCAACAACCATTTAGCATTGCAATTGCATATCTCTTGGAATAAACGGGTAAGTCTGATGTTGAAATGGCAGGAGCCAGTTCTTACTTTGGTGCTTTTAAATTCACATCAAGCCCAGTGCCTCAACAAATCTCTTGAGTTTTCTCTATCACACACGAGCATGATGCATGAAGAAGACGGGTGAAAACACAAACATCAAGGAAACGCCGATAGATTGTTTCTACTCTCTGCAAAAACATCGTGCAGAATGCCCCAGAGTGTGAGAAGCAAGCAATTTTGTTACTCTTTTAGTTTGACAATAGTGTTGTCGCAGCAGAAGCACGCACATTCGTCCAGGATCGTTTATCTTCTATGTGAGGGAACACCAAGAATGACCTGTGCTCTGTGCACAAGTAGTATACTCACCGCTTAATTTGAGTTCGAGTACTTTTGTTCAGTTATTTATTTTTCAGATGTATTTAATGGGTTTTCTGATTTCGATAAGACACATTCGGACTGGGATTTAAAAAAAAGAACGCATGGAAGGAAGGAGAGAGACCCATCCTCCGCCGTGGGTATTGTTTTAAAAGAATTTAAAGAATTCTTTATCGATCTTTTTAAGGAGAACAACAGAGCGTTGAATTAACTTTTCAGTATATTTGTGCGAAATCAATTTTTAAAATTGTATTTGAAGAGTTTTCCAGAAAACTGCGAAGCATGGTGTCGGTATCCAGGAAATCATAAAAAAAACCCAAAAAACCTATAAATTATATGTGAACCACATGGCTTTAGGACGTTTCCTGGGTTGACCCCCTCAGTGAGGGGACCATGAAATTCCAGAGGGGGTCCGGACCCCCGGCCCCCCCCTTCCGCCACCCATGGCTCTTACCGTTTATGCGTTGTAACAGTTTGTCCCATCAGGGCCGTGGAGAGCAAGCTCGGGCCCCCGTGAAGAAAAAAATCCCCCCCCCTCAACTCCTCCACTAACCACATATTCCACCATATTTTCGTTCCCTCACTTACCCTCGCACCCACCATTCCCCTACTTCACGACAAACCGAACAGTTGCAACTCTTCAATCTTTTTTTTGGGGTGGATAATTTTTCATATTCTCCCCTCCGTAAACAAACCCTCGAACTCTCCCTTCGAGAAAAGAGTTTTCTCAGAAAACTCTTGAACGCCATGTACCGATAGCCATTCTTTTTTTTCTTAGTACTTTTTCATAATCATCACATTTCTCACCTTTCATTTTTAGAGTGAAATATATTTCTAAAGATGCAGCCTCTGGGAAAGTATCCACGAAGAGTTCTCATAAGTAAATATTAAATTTTATGTTTTCTCTTTTAAATTGTCGCTGTGAACAGGACGACTTCATCGATCATCGGAATAATTGAAAATAAACGAAGTCGGAATTGCGCACAAAGTCTTTATAAAAATTGCCGCAATGCAAAAATAATGAGTTGAGCATAAAATAAAAAGACAAAGGACGCCGGCTTCTGGTGGAAAACACAAAGTGACAAAATCCACGTGATGAAAATTGTCTGCAGCCTTTGATGACTAGCAATAAGTTCTGTGTCGGTGAGTAGCAAAGCAACACAGAGAACCCAGTGTGAGGTGCCGGTGCGTCGTTGGATAGGAAAGAATAAATGGAAAACGTAATACGGAGAGCTCGTTTGCTTTGCCGCAGGTAATCCATGCACGTGTTGCAGTTAGCTTGGGAACTCGAGTAACATTGTAACACTTAGTTTTTTTTATTGTATTTAAAGCAAGTTTTGAATTTATTATATTTTTTACGTGAATGACATAAAGTACGCATTTTTACGCTTCACGTTGAAAATAGTTTTTACGCGTAACTTCCCAACCCTGGTGACGGTATAGCTTTAAAAATAATCGGACACCATAAAATAATAATTAGGAAAAAATTACTTTAGAAACGGGCTCTGGGCTACCTTAGTGGCCCGGGCCACGGTGATGCAGCGCCGCCTCCCCTCTCCTCTCGTCAGTCCTGTCTCCCATAAAACTGTTAATAAAGCTATTTCATATTCATTAAAATATTGTGATAATTTTTGTGCCTCTAATTTACCCATTCGTTTTTCATTGCCATTCATACTAATTTGAACTAATGCTTCCTTGATGTTCTTGTAATTTCATCTTAAAGCTGAAACTGCTGTCAGCTCTTGCTGCCCATCTGGTGTCGCCTATTCTCTTTGTGCCGCCCCGGTGGCGCAGTGGTCTAAGCGATGGCCTCTGATCATTCGTCCGAACGGGGTCCGGGTTCGAATCCCGGTGAGGCATGGATGTTGTGTTTGTCTTACGGCACTGGTTCTCTCCCTTCCCTGGAACCAGTGACCCTAAATTAGGGACGGGCGACTAGCCCATTGAGTTGCTCACGGTGGTCGTTAAACCTCCAATCAAAAAAAAATATATTCTCTTTGTAGAGTCCGGCAAACCATTTATGAGAATATTCCATCGTCAAGAAGACAAAGAGAAATGTACTTATAAATTCTGAATAAAGTTAAAATAATTTTTTTTACCCCATCAGAGCTTCAGAGTATGATCCAGGAACTTGCTGACAAGAGTAAAGAAGTGGGATTAAAAATGAACTTTCAGAAGACAAAAGTGATGTTCAATGCTTTTACAAGAAATGAAGATTTATCGATTGATGGAGAAAAGCTGGAGATAACAGACACGTACGTTTATCTTGGACAGCAGATATCAAGTGAGGGTCACATTGATGAAGAAATTAATCGGCGTACAAAACTTGCCTGGAGAGCTTTTGGAAGAATCGGCATATTTTTCAAGAGCAATATGCCATTATGTCTTAAAAGAAAAGTGTCTGATCAATGCATCCTTCCACTGCTTACATATGGTGCAGAGACGTGGACCTTAACTAAAAGAGACATACAAAGGCTGCAGACAACTCAAAGCAGCATGGAGATGTGCATGCTTGGTGTAACCAGGAGAGATAAGAAGAGGAACTCGTGGATCCGAAAAAGGACAAGAATGGAAGTCTTCATGATCAGAGTTAAATCCCTGAAATGGCAATGGGCTGGACATACTGCCAGAAGGACAGACCATCGATGGACAGACCATCGATGGACAGCCTAAATTTTAGATTGGATTCCAAGGAACATGAAAAGACCCAGAAGAAGACCACATGGAAGATGGGTGGGTGAAATTCGAAAGTATGCTGGAGTGACATGGAGGAGACTAGCCCTAGACAGACCATTGTGGAGGAAACTTGGGGAGACCTTCGTCCAGCAGTGGATTGATAATGGTTGACAATGATGATGATGATACCACAATATATATTGATAAGATTTGAATACAAATTGTGCATGCTGAAATGACAGTAAATTCCAAGGTTCTGCAGTATTTTCCTTCAATTTTGATGTAGTAATAATAGTATTCATTTTAACATTAGGAATCCTTAGGCTATTTTCCTTTTAACGTTTATTACTTAAATAATTATTTCATGAAGGCAGGCGAAATTTTAGATAGGTTTGAGAAGAACTATTTAGATAATGTCATTGTAACTTGGTTTTGTAACACTATTATACAATCCTGAAATGTCCATTATAAACCTCCCATAAATATTTTAATCCAACCTACTTTTTTTCTGTCTTGGGCTGAAATTTTGCTACCTGAATTCTATTCAAACTTTTTAAGTGCCTGGTCTTGCCCGGATTTTTCATATGAGAGACAACATAATTTTCATTATATATATTATTATTTTGGTGCCCCAAACTTTTTGAGTGGAACCTCTGTTTTGTTCTGTTAATATAAGATTTGATGATGACTCAGTCACACATCCCTTTGGCTCCGTAGGCTCCTTGTCAACTATTTATGTTTTGAATGGATTGGTCATATTTGCCTTAGGTAGCTATTAATGGCATGCTGAAATATTAACTGAAAGTTCTCTTGTCCACAAGAAACTCCAAAAGTTTTTGTCATGTTATGTATCGCTCACTTTTAAATGAGAGCTCTGCGCAGAGCACTCTGTCTCTCATTGTCATTATCTTACAGTTATGCGGACACCTAACATGTACGAGAATTATCCCTATTGCTACACCATTCTAGCTGCTGAACTCTTGATTCAACAACAGTCATGCCCAGCTCGGGCAAAGTTAAAACTCCCTACATGAACACTCCTATTGGGTCTCAATCACTGGCACATGCTCTGCCAACTGCTAGGAGGGTGGTCTTTTAGACCTGGCAATTCGTTTCACAGTGTTTTAAGGTTTTTAATCATAACAAACTCCAAAAGATCACCGTTATAGAAAAACCATATAATGTGGAAGGGTGATTAACAAAAGCGAAAAGGTATATTAATTTACCAAATATTTCTGGTAGATAAAAAATGTGTGTGTAATAAACTTTTTCTTATATGTATTCATATGTCATATCCTTCGTGTTGCTTCAAGAATTCATACCGTGGTTTGTGAACCAATTTTGTTAAGGAATTTATAACAAATTTTTTAACGAATGTTCTTAAACAAATTTATTGTTCAATAAATTCGTATTTGGGTACTTTTGATTTGCCGAGAACTGCTTTTCTATGATTTGAATTTTCACTGTAAATGTAGGAACAAATACTGAAAGAATACAGGGAAAGTGGGGGAAATAGTTACTTTCAGAAAGGTACATGGCACTTAGTTTACATCTGAATTGCCTAAGCTTATAAGTGCTTAAAATTGTGCGACAATCAAAAAAAATTATAGTTTATTATTAATATTAGTATTTATTCTGAGTATGGATTTATATATATATATATATATATATATATAGTTTTTTTTTATTCTAGGTGCTATTAGAGAGAACAGCAACTTTGAAAACATTCTTGGAGCTGTGATGAAAGATACTGCCGAAAATTAGCTGAAGCATTCTGTGTTCTACATGCAGCACAATTTAAAAAAAAAACCCGGAACCTTTATAATTGGCAGTGAAACACCAGATATATTGTAATATATACAATTTGTGCTATAAAAAAAATATTTGTTTCAACTTTATTTGTTGCATATTTCCAATACTACATGCTCTGTTGCTCATATTTAAAGGTTTTATCCTTGCATTGTCAATGAGTGAATGTCACTGAAAGTTCTGTAAATGGCAAATAAATTTCATGAAATCACCATAGAGCGGTAAAAATGTAGCTGCAGCACACAGTTTTGTCTCTACCTCGTATCACTGGAATGTATGGGTGCTAAAGGTGCAAGTGTAGTTAATGCTGATATGTTCTGCTGCATATATTTCCGTAGTAGCTTAATTATTACTTCATATATAAAGCAAAGGGATGTAAGGTCAGGTGATGCGTAACATCACAGCCTCTCCTTGACAAATGTCAACCCCGCCTTCTCGTGGTGAATCCTGTTCCCACTAAAGGGGCTCTGACGACCACCAATAGCGGTATGACTATACCATCGGGATTAGAGGAAATGCTATCCCACACTCACCAACCCGCTTGGCCAGCGTGGTGAGTTATGGCCAAACACCTCCAAAATATCTCCACAACTTAAATCTTGGCGCTCAGTCTCCGACAGCTGGAATGTACCTGGCCAACGCAGGGCCCAGTGCGACATGAAGGCAGAGGGTGCTAAGAATCCCCGCAGGACCGGGCTAGGCTGCCATCTGATGCTGACCTTGGCTACGTATAATGTACGCTCCCTATCTTCTGATTCAAGGCTTCTTGAATTGGAAGAGGAACTACAAAGGATCAAGTGGGACATCGTGGGGCTAAGTGAGGTAAGGAGAAAAGGAGAAGATCTCATCGAACTGAAAAGTGGACATCTCTTCTACTATCGTGGGACAGATACTGGCAGAACTAGTGGTGTTGGATTTATAATAAACAAGAAACTGAAGGATAAAGTGGTAGAAGTTAAAAGTTCCTCTGACAGAGCTGAACGACTCGTTATCCAACTCTCGAGAAGATACCAGGCTCAGATTATTCAAATTTACGCACCCACCACGAGTCATCCTGAAGAAGAAATTGAAGAATTTTATGAGGAAATTCGTGATCTAAATAATAAAGGTAAGCAGCACTTGAAGATAATTATGGGAGATTTCAATGCAAAAATAGGGCAACGACAACAGAATGAAACTTCAGTAGGTAAATTCGATCACGGCGACAGAAACCAGCGTGGAAATACTCTCGTTGAGTTTGCAGAGGCGGAAGGGTTTTTCATCTTGAACTCCTTTTTCAAGAAAAAGATGCACAAGAAATGGACATGGAGGCATCCAAATAAAACGAGAAGTGAAATTGATTTTATTATGTGTAACAAAAAATTCGTCATAGAATACTGCACTGTGTTAAACAAGTTCAACACAGGTAGTGACCATAGATTGGTGAGATGTAAGATGCACCTCAACACTAAATTCGAACGTGGCAAGCTCATAAGACAAACAAAATGTATTGACATAACCAAACTTAAAAAACACCATAATACCTTCAAGTTGGAACTGAAGAACAGATTCTCTGCTTTAGAAGGCCTAACATCGGAAGAAGTGGATATTTCTAAAGTTAAGAGAAAAGTAACCAAAGCTCTTATGGAAACAGCAACAAAATTAGCACGGTCAAAGAACAAGCTGCATGTGAACAAACTATCTGGAAAAACCGAAATGTTAATGCAAAAAAAAAAAAAAAAAAGAGAGATGAGGACAACTAAAGAAGATATGACTTCCAAAGCGGAATACATGGAGCTATGCAAGACAGTACGAAAAAGTATCACTGAAGACGTAAGGAAATTCAACTGTGAACTAGTGAGGAAAGCAATTGAAAACAACCACAGCCTAAAGATAGCAAAGGGATATCTCAGTAAGGGAAGAAAACACATTATGGCACTGAGAAGAGAAGATGGTTCTGTAACAAGAAATAGAGGCGAAATTTTGACAAGAGTGAAAGATTTCTATTGTTATATAATTTCCAAGTTATATGAAAGGGATGATGCATGTACTCCAGACATCTTGGAAGGTACCAGTACCAGAGTTCTGCCAGTCCTCCCAGCAGAAGATGCACATGCAATCAAGAACATGAAACAGGGAAAAGCTCCAGGAGAAGATGGAATTACTGTAGACATCATACAAGAAGCAAGTGGAGAAATCGAAACAGTACTCTCCCAAAATTTTCACTCGATGCCTTGACGAAGGGAAGATTCCTGAGGATTGGAACAACTCTATAATGATCCTGCTACATAAAAAAGGTGACATTGAGGATCTCAGGAACTACAGACCTATCAGCCTCCTATCAGTGGTTTATAAAATCTTCACTAAAGTTCTTTCACACCGTTTGAAGGTAACATTGGACTTGGCTCAGCCGAGAGAACAAGCTGGATTCAGGAGTGGCTACAGCACAATAGATCATATCCACGTACTGAGGGAACTAATTGAAAGAGCGAGGGAATATGAACTTCCATTGTGCATGGTTTTTATCGATTACGAAAAAGCCTTTGATTCGGTGAAACCATCAGCAGTTACAATGGCTCTGAAATCCTGCGGCATTGAAGGTGCATACATCAATATTATTAATAACATCTATAAAAATGCAAGTGCAAAGATTAGGCTGTTTGAAAATACAACACACATAAAAATTGGAAAGGGAGTGAGACAAGGTGACACCATATCTCCGAAGCTCTTTAACGCCACATTGGAAAATGTCTTTCAATCACTGAACTGGGAAAACAAAGGGATAAAGATTAATGCTGATTATCTAACCCACCTTCGTTTTCCTGATGACATAGTCATTTTTGCAACTACCCCATCAGAGCTGCAGAGTAGGATCCAAGAACTTGCTGACAAGAGTAAAGAAGTGGGATTAAAAATAAACTTTCAGAAGGCAAAAGTGATGTTCAATGCTTTTACACGAAATGAAGATTTATCGATTGATGGAGAAAAGCTGGAGATAACAGACACGTACGTTTATCTTGGACAGCAGATATCAAGTGAGGGTCACATTAATAAAGAAATTAATCGGCGTACAAAACTTGCCTGGAGAGCTTTTGGAAGAAACAGCATAATTTTCAAGAGCAACATGCCATTATGTCTTAAAAGAAAAGTGCTTGATCAACGCATCCTTCCAGTGCTTACGTATGGTGCAGAGACGTGGACCTTAACTAAAAGAGACATGCAAATGCTGCAGACAACTCAAAGCAGCTTGGAGAGGTGCATGCTTCGTGTAACCAGGAGAGATAAGAAGAGGAACTCGTGGATCCGAAAAATGACAAGAGTGGAAGACATCAGGATCAGAGTTAAATCCCTATAATGGCAATGGGCTGGGCATACTGTCAGAAGGACAGACCATCGATGGACAGAAGATATTTTATATTGGATTCCAAGGGACAGGAAAAGACCCAGAAGAAGACCTCATGGGAGATGGGTGAATGAAATTCGAAAGTATGCGGGAGTGACATGGAGGAGACTGGCCCAAGGCAGACCTTTGTGGAGGAAACTTGGGGAGACCTTCGTCCAGCAGTGGATTGATAATGGTTGACGATGATGATGATGATGATGATATAAAGCAATAATAAAGCTACTGCGATAATACATGCAGCAGAACATATTTGAAGTAACTTATTTATTATAGTCAGTTCCCCACTGCCTGTATTTTGGGACAGAGGCAGTCAGGAATTGATGCCCATAATTTAATTCGTTCATTCCGTTTGTGGGTCTAAAAATAAACTAGAATTATTCAACGTTTGTGAACGCTGCCCTGTTCGTTATGTTATAACGCCTGATTTACCGTTTTTGGACGTACTATATACTTACTTTCAAATACGGTGTATGATTGTAAGGTGATACGACTGCGGAAACAAAAATCGCCCGTTAATGTCACTTACCATTAGATGACGCGACGAACGTGTGGGCAGATGATTTGATACAACCCATGCTTTTTTATGGGAGGAAATGGTAGAAACATTCGCATTTTACAGATGCTATTTTGTTTGGAATTAAAAAAACAGTAACCTGGAACACTTCGTAAACGTGCACTTTTGTGCCTATCACATGAAATTCATCAAATAAGAGTTATATATATATATATATATATATATATATATATATATATGGGATGTAAGGTCAGGTGATGCGTAACATCACAGCCTCTCCTTGACAAATGTCAACCCCGCCTTCTCGTGGTGCATCCTGTTCCCACTAAAGGGGCTCTGACGACCGCCCATAGCGGTATAACTATACCATCGGGATCAGAGGAAATGCTATCCCACACTCACCAACCCGCTTGGCCAGCGTGGTGAGTTATGGCCAAACCCCTCCAAAATGATTCCACAACTTAAATCTTGGCCCTCAGTCTCCGGCAGCTGGAATGTACCTGGCCAAGGCAGCGGCCAGTGCGACATGAAGGCAGAGGGTGCTAGGAATCCCCGGAGGACCGGACTAGGCTGCCATCTGATGCTGACCTTGGCTACTTACAATGGACGCTCCCTATCCCCCGCACGGGGATAACTGGTTTTCCAGTTATTTGGGGAGCGGCGCCCCCACGGCCCGAGCTGACCTTGTGACTGGTCAACATCTGATGTCATGCCACCGCTTGTTTTTTATTTTGGTGCTGATGGTGTATGCAGGGACGGCTGTTCATCCAGCTGTTGGGGAGTCGCGGCCCCACGATCCCGAGCTGGTCTTGTGTCTCGCTTTTTCGTTTTTATTTATTTTCTCCACTGGCTAGTTGCCCGTGTTGTATTCTACCTAATCGCTACCACGTTGTGTACTAACACCCCGGTCTTGTGGTTTTGTTACCCTCCACCACTAACTGATTTATATTAACCGCTCAGTTCGTAGGTTGCTGAGATTCTGTTTAGGTTCCCTGCCAGGATTTGTCTTCTTTGGGTTTCTTTTTTCCTTTTAGCTGGTTTGGGTGCTAGGCCTACCTGCATGTTTGCCGCGTGCGGAGACCCGTGAGGCGGAAATGGGATGTCTGGCGGCTGAGGTCGCAGGAGACCGGATAAGTGCCTCCTGTGTACCAACACTCCTCTTCGACCCCGGCTTCGCTGTAAACGGGAGGCTAGAGACTAACCCACCTCTAGTCAGAAGTCATGTACCAAGTTGTGTACAGGGCTTTAGCGGCTTTTTTGTCGTATGGCACGGCAGGGTGAGCCCGGGGGCTGTGGGATCATGCCAAAGGCGTTGGCATGACGGTACCAGGAGGCCGAAGTGTCCGCCGAGTGCGTGTGATCACAGCCAACGGACTATATCTGCAACGTATAAGCTCCAGAACTGTGTCTAGCGTCATTTTCTTGGCTTGCGGACCTCCAGTTCTCCCTTGTAGGGCTCGGTGGTGGGTGGAGTAGTCTGCAGACGAATCTTCCTTCTTTTTTCCATGGGTAGAAACAAAAAACAAAACTCCAAATTTCGGACACCTGTGAATATGATAGTTGACAACAACTCTCCTTCGTCTTCTCAACCTACCAAGTCTCATACCCTTAAACGATCTTTAGACCATGACCTGGACCAAGAATGTGGAACCTCTTCTTCGGCAGCTGTACCAGTCGCTCCGAAGCGTCGTCTCCCATCGATTGCTGTGACTACGCATGCTACACACTTACTTGTAGAATCCATCGATCCGAATGAGAGACTGTCCACCAGATCTCCATTTTTTATTTCTAAAGCTTTGGACGCTGCGGTTGGCCCCTTGAAGTCTGTGAGGAAGCTTCGCTCTGGGGACCTGCTTGTTCAAACTTGCAGTGTTTCTCAGAGTAACACTCTTTTGCTCCTTACTAGTCTTCAAGGCATTCCTGTCAAAGTGGCACCTCACCCGTTTCTTAACACCTCTCGGGGTGTTATTTCGGAATTTGATCTCTTGCCATGCAGTGAAGAAGAATTGGTGACTGAACTTGCAGATCAAGGTGTTATTGCTGCGCGCCGTATGATGTTTCGGCGCGATGGTTCTTTAATTAAGTCTAAAAATGTTATCTTGACTTTTAACTCCCCGAAGGTTCCGACCGAAATCAAGGCTGGCTACTTGGTCTGTGGAGTTCGCCCGTACATTCCCAGTCCTCTGCGCTGTTTCAGGTGCCAGAGGTACGGGCATTCACAACGTTTTTGTAAGAGTTCCGCTCGTTGCGCAAATTGTGGCTCCAGTGAACATGACGGGGAAGGTTGCACTTCTGCGGCCTCCTGTGTTAACTGTGGTGAGGCCCATGCGGCTTACTCCCGCACCTGTATGAAATGGAAGGACGAGATGGCAATCCAGCGCCTCAAGACCCTGGACGGCCTCTCGTACCCTGCTGCCAAAGCCAAGTTGGGTATTCCCAACACCCGACAGCGTAGTTTTGCCGCAGTTGTTCAGTCTCAGCCACCACCCGTGCAGCCCTTTGTTCCGCGCCCTGTAGCTCTCGCCGCACTTGCCAAGCGATCTACAGTTGAACAAGCGACGCAGGTGGATTTCACCGAGCTCCAGCTTATTCGACCAGCTGAGTCTGCGCCTTCTCTTTTGAAGACGACCGACTCTTCCAGTTCCCAGCGGAAGGCCTGCACGTGCTGGAGAGCCGGCCCTCAATCCTCTAAGGTGTGCAGTGTCCATCCACATGTCGCGGCCATCATGGCCGACTTTGCAGCTGTCTCGGACTCAGCGCGGTCCCCACCCTCCACCAACATTATAGAGGAACATAGGGGGGAGGAGAGTGACAGTTCGTCCCCAGCCTCCACCAACATTGCTGAGGACCATGGGGGAGGAGAGTGACAGTTCGGACCCAGCCTCCGCCAACATTGCAGAGGAACATGGGGGGAGGAGAGTGACGGTTCGTCCCCGCCCTCGGCCTCGGCCAGCATTGCAGAGGAGTGTGGGGGAGGAGAGTGACGGTTCGTCCCCCTCCTGGTGACTCATCCTTTGTGTTGTTGTGTATAAAAAAAAAAAAAAAAAAAAAAAAAAAAAAAAGCAAATAATAATAATTATAATAGTGCATTGATCATTTTTTTATACACCTGGTTGCCTAACTTTTCTTCACAGCTTTCATCGTTCTCTTTTCCGGCTTTTGCCCAGCTTGTCTGCTCTTGGTCATTTTCAACGCTTTTAAAAATCTGTGGCTGATAGTTCTTTGTCTGGCGCTCTTTGGCCAAACCTGGCCCTTGCGCCAATAAAATCCACCAACCAACCAACCAACGCTCCCTATCTTCTGATTCAAGGCTTCTTGAATTGGAAGAGGAACTACAAAGGATCAAGTGGGACATCGTGGGGCTAAGTGAGGTAAGGAGAAAAGGAGAAGATCTCATCGAACTGAAAAGTGGACATCTCTTCTACTATCGTGGGACAGATACTGGCAGAACTAGTGGTGTTGGATTTATAATAAACAAGAAACTGAAGGACAAAGTTGTAGAAGTTGAAAGTTCCTCTGACAGAGCTGCACGACTTGTTATCCAACTCTCGAAAAGATACCAGGCTCAGATTATTCAAACTTATGCACCCACCACAAGTCATCCTGAAGAAGAAATTGAAGAATTTTATGAGGAAATTTGTCATTTAAATAATAAAGGTAAGCAGCATTTGAAGATAATTATGGGAGATTTCAATGCAAAAATAGGGCAACGGCAACAGAATGAAACTTCAGTAGGTAAATTCGGTCATGGCAACAGAAACCAGCGTGGAAATACTCTCGTTGAGTTTGCAGAGGCAGAAGGGTTTTTCATCTTAAACTCCTTTTTCAAGAAAAAGCCACACAGGAAATGGACATGGAGACATCCAAATGGGACGACAAGTGAAATTGATTTTATTATGTGTAACAAAAAATTCGTCATAGAAGACTGCAGTGTGCTAAACAAGTTCAACACAGGTAGTGACCATAGATTGGTGAGATGTAAGATGCACCTCAACACTAAACTTGAACGTGGCAAGCTCATAGGACAAACAAAATCTATTGACATAACCAACCTTAAAAAACACCATAATACCTTCAAGTTAGAACTGAAGAACAGGTTCTCTGCTTTAGAAGGCCTAACATCGGAAGAAGTGGACATCTCTGAAGTTAACAGAAAAGTAACCAAAGCTCTTATGGAAACAGCAACAAAATTAGCTGGGTCTAAGAACAAGTTGCATGTGAACAAATTATCAGGAAAAACCAAAATGTTGATACAAAAAAGAAGAGAGATGAGGACAACTAAAGAAGATGTGACTTCCAAAGTGGAATATATAGAGCTATGCAAGACAGTAAGAAAAAGTATCACTGAAGACGTAAGGAAATTCAACTGTGAACTAGTGAGGAAAGCAATTGAAAACAACCAAAGCCTAAAGATAGCAAAGGGACATCTCAGTAAGGGAAGAAAACAGATTATGGCACTGAGAAAAGAAGATGGTTCTGTAACAAGAAATAGAGGCGAAATTTTGACAAGAGTGAAAGATTTCTACTCCAAATTATATGAAAGGGATGATATATGCACTCCAGACATCATGAAAGATACCAGTACCAGAGTTCCTCCAGTCCTTCCAGCAGAAGTTGCACATGCAATCAAGAACATGAAGCGAGGAAAAGCTCCAGGAGAAGATGGAATTACTGTAGACATCATACAAGAAGCAAGTGGAGAAATCGAAACAGTACTCGCCCAAATTTTCACTCGATGCCTTAATGAAGGAAAGATTCCTGAGGATTGGAACACCGCTACAATGATCCTGCTACATAAGAAAGGTGACATTAAGGATCTCGGAAACTACAGACCTATCAGCCTCCTATCAGTAGTTTATAAAATCTTCACTAAAGTTCTTTCACACCGCTTGAAGGTAACACTGGACATGGCTCAACCGAGAGAACAAGCTGGATTCAGGAGTGGCTACAGCACAATAGATCATATCCACGTGTTGAGAGAACTAATTGAAAGAGCGAGGGAATATGAACTTCCATTGTGCATGGCTTTTATCGATTATGAAAAAGCCTTTGATTCGGTGAAACCATCAGCAGTTACAATGGCTCTGAAAACCTGCGGTATTGAAGATGCATACATTAATATTATTAATAACATCTATGAAAATGCAAGTGCAAAGATTAGGCTATTTGAAAATACAACACACGTAAAAATTGGGAAGGGAGTGAGACAAGGTGACACCATATCTCCGAAGCTCTTTAATGCCACATTGGAGGGTGTTTTTCAGTCACTGAGCTGGGAAAACAAGGGGATAAAGATTAATGGAGATTATCTAACCCACCTTCGTTTTGCTGATGACGTAGTCATTTTTGCAACTACCCCATCAGAGCTGCAGAGTATGATCCAGGAACTTGCTGACAAGAGTAAAGAAGTGGGATTAAAAATGAACTTTCAGAAGACAAAAGTGTTGTTCAATGCTTTTACAAGAAATGAAGATTTATCGATTGATGGAGAAAAGCTGGAGATAACAGACACGTACGTTTATCTTGGACAGCAGATATCAAGTGAGGGTCACATTGATGAAGAAATTAATCGGCGTACAAAACTTGCCTGGAGAGCTTTTGGAAGAAACAGCATAATTTTCAAGAGCAATATGCCATTATGTCTTAAAAGAAAAGTGTTTGATCAATGCATCCTTCCAGTGCTTACGTATGGTGCGGAGACGTGGACCTTAACTAAAAGAGACATACAAAGGCTGCAGACAACTCAAAGCAGCATGGAGAGGTGCATGCTTGGTGTAACCAGGAGGGATAAGAAGAGGAACTCGTGGATCCGAAAAATGACAAGAGTGGAAGACATCATGATCAGAGTTAAATCCCTGAAATGGCAATGGGCTGGACATACTGCCAGAAGGACAGATCATCGATGGAGAGCCGAAATTTTAGATTGGATTCCAAGGGACAGGAAAAGACCCAGAAGAAGACCACATGGGAGATGGGTGGATGAAATTCGAAAGTATGCAGGGGTGACATGGAGGAGACTGGCACAAGACAGACCGTTGTGGAGGAAACTTGGGGAGACCTTCGTCCAGCAGTGGATTGAAAATGGTTTACAATGATGATATATATAGATATATATATATATATATATATATATATATATATATATATATATATATATATATATATATATGCACCGACCCACCAACTTATGCACCCACCACAAGTCATCCTGAAGAAGAAATTGAAGAATTTTATGAGGAAATTCGTCATCTAAATAATAAAGGTAAGTAGCACTTGAAGATAAGTATGGGAGATTTCAATGCAAAAATTGGGCAACGGCAGCAGAATGAAACTTCAGTAATTAAATACGGTCACGGAAACAGAAACCAGCGTGGAAATACTCTCGTTGAGTTTGCAGAGGCAGAAGGGTTTTTCATCTTGAACTCCTTTTTCAAGGAAAAGCCACCCAGGAAATGGACATGGAAACATCTAAATGGGACAAAAACTGAAATTGATTTTATTATGTGTAACAAAAAATTCGTCATAGAATACTGCACTGTGTTAAACAAGTTCAACACAGCTAGTGACCATAGATTGGTGAGATGTAAGATGCATCTCAACACTAAACTCGAACGTGACAAGCTCATAAGACAAACAAAATGTATTGACATAACCAACCTTAAAAAACACCATAATACCTTCAAGTTGGAACTGAAGAACAGATTTTCTGCTTTAGAAGGCCTAACATCGGAAGAAGTGGATATTTCTGAAGTTAACAGAAAAGTAACCAAAGCCCTTATGGAAACAGCAACAAAATTAGCTGGGTCAAGAACAAGTTGCATGTGAACAAACTATCAGGAAAAACCAAAATGTTGATGCAAAAAAGAAGAGAGATGAGGACAACTAAAGAAGATGTGACTTCCAAAGTGGAATACATAGAGCTATGCAAGACAGTACGAAAAAGTATCACTGAAGACGTCTGAAAATTCAACTGTGAACTATTGAGTAGAGCAATCGAAAACAACCAAAGCCTAAAGATTGCAAAGGGACAACTTAGTAAGGGAAGAAAACAGATTATGGCACTGCGAAAAGAAGATGGTTCTGTAACAAGAAATAGAGGCGAAATTTTGACAAAAGTGAAAGATTTTTACTCCAAATTATATGAAAGGGATAATACATGCACTCCAGACATCTTGAAAGGAACCAGTACCACAGTTCTTCCAGTCCTCCCAGCAGAAGTTGCACATGCAATCAAGAACATGAAGCAGGGAAAAGCTCCAGTAGAAAATGGAATTACTGTAGACATCATACAAGAAGCAAGTGGAGAAATCGAAACAGTACTCGCCCAAATTTTCACTCGATGCCTTAATGAAGGGAAGATTCCTGAGGATTGGAACAACGCTACAATGATTCTGCTACATAAAAAAAGGTACACTGAGGATCACAGGAACTACAGACCTATCAGCCTCCTATCAGTGGTTTATAAAATCTTCACTAAAGTTATTTCACACCGCTTGAAGGTAGCACTGGACATGGCTCAACCGAGAGAACAAGCTGGATTCAGGAGTGGCTACAGCACAATAGATCATATCCACGTACCGAGAGAACTAATTGAAAGAGCGAGGGAATATGAACTTCCATTGTGCATGGCTTTTTTTTTTTTTTTTTTTTATTTTAGGTTTAACGACCACCGTGAGCAACTCAATGGGCTATAAGCAGTCGCCCATCCCTAATTTAGGGTCACTAGTTTCAGGGAAGGGAGGGAACCAGTGCCGTAAGACAAACACAACATCCATGCCTCACCGGGATTCGAATCCGGACCCCGTTCGAGACGAATGATCAGAGGTCATCGCTTAGACCACTGCGCCACCGGGGCGGCGCATGGCTTTTATCGATTATGAAAAAGCCTTTGATTCGGTGAAACCATCAGCAGTTACAATGGCTCTGAAATCCTGCGGTATTGAGGATGCCTACATTAATATTATTAATAACATCTATGAAAATGCAAGTGCAAAGATTCGGCTGTTTGAAAATACAACACACATAAAAATTGGAAAGGGAGTGAGACAAGGTAACACCATATCTCAGAAGCTCTTTAATGCCACATTGGAAACTGTCTTTCAATCTCTGAACAGGGAAAACAAAGGGATAAAGATTAATGGAGATTATCTAACTCACCTTCGTTTTGCTGATGACGTTAGTCATTTTTGCAATTACCCCATCAGAGCTGCAGAGTATGATCCAGGAACTTGTTGACAAGAGTAAAGATGTGGGATTAAAAATGAACTTTCAGAAGACAAAAGTGATGCTCAATGCTTTTACAAGAAATGAAGATTTATCGATTGATGGAGAAAAGCTGGAGATAACAGACACGTACGTTTATCTTGGACAGCAGATATGAAGTGAGGGTCACATTGATGAAGAAATTAATCGGCGTACAAAACTTGCCTTAGAGCTTTTGGAAGAATCGGAATAATTTTCAAGAGCAATATGGCATTACGTCTTAAAAGAAAAGTTTTTGATCAATGCATCCTTCCAGTGCTTACATATGGTGCAGAGACGTGGACATTAACTAAAGGAGACATACAAAGGCTGCAGACAACTCAACGGCAGCATGGAGTGGTGCATGCTTTGTGTAACCAGGAGAGATAAGAAGAGGAACTCGTGGATCCGAAAAATGACGAGAGTGGAAGTCATCACGATCAGAGTTAAATCCCTGAAATGGCAATGGGCTGGACACACTGCCAGAAGAACAGACCGTCGATGGACAGCCGAAATTTTAGATTGAATTGCAAGGGACAGGAAAAGACCCAGAAGAAGACCACATGGGAGATGGGTGGATGAAATTCGAAAGTGTGCAGGAGTGACATGGAGGAGACTGGCACAAGATAGACCGTTGTGGAGGAAACTTGGAGAGACCTTCGTCCAGCAGTGGATTGATAATGGTTGACAATGATGATGATGATGAGATATATATATATATATATATATATATATATATATATATATATATATATATATATATATATATATATATATATATATATATATCTATAAAGAAGATACCTAAGCAAAAAAAAATACATATATAATTTTGACTCACACCTAGTATAACATAGAAAAGGTTATGTATCTACCTGTGTGAGTAAAAGGAGAAAAGATAAAAAAATAAAATAAAACAACTGAATGTAGAAGGTGTCGAGAATACTGAGCCTTGGCTTTATCAAGGACCAGCAAAAACTCTGCATTTTCTCACTTCCACAAAGACTTAGTTGGAAATGGGTTTCTGCAAGGCCATAGATGCAAGTAACATTCCCACCTAAAATAGTTTAAAAAATATATATATAAGTCATGTCCTCCGTAGAGTAGCATGACCTAGCACTAGTTAACAATTTCGCTTGCATCCATTAACCTTCATGGCCCGACCCATGCTCTTCATCTGTTACAATTAAACAGAGAGAAGAAGATTAAAGAAAACTCAAGCTGTGAGAGTGACATAATAATTAGAAATGATTTTCAGCTATAACGAAATTCCAAGTTCGTTTGAGAGAGAATTTAAACCTGAAAAAACAATGCAAAAGAAATCCAAATTTTACATTGCAATTAAAAAAGGAAATGTTAATTTATAACGTACAGATTTTTGAAAGAAAACTTGAGTCTAAAACCCCCTACTCTACAACTTATGACAGCACGAAAACGAGAATAAGTTAAAGATAATAATTAACTAAAGAAAACTTTGTGAAAGTTATATACCTTAAACAGTTAGTTGCAATATGTACAAAGTATTTCAGCAGTGCTTTAAGTGCATAATTAATTAGTTATTAAGAACTTAACTACTTTGAAAAAACAGCGCATAGACAGCGCATAGAAAAGGAACAAGCTTAGCCGTCTTCTGTTCCTAGGTACCCCAAAAGACGCTCAAAGTTACAAAGAAAAGCAAGAGTTAAAACCCGCAAAAATGTTAACAGACAAACCAATGCTTAAAAGCTGAAAAGCTAAAAAACGACAGAGAAAAGGTACATGAAGTACAAACATTGAACTTATAAAACCTAGAACCCAAAAACAAGGAAGAGAGCTTACCTCTTGTGTGACAAAAACTTTTCTCCTCACAAGAGAAGAACATGGCTGACCTCTTCCGCCACTCCCTAGATGCTGGGGGGCAGTGAGGGTGGGGCTGATGGCCTCCTCATACAGCAAAAAACCAACGCGCGGAGATTTTAACCAGAGAAAAAAATATATAAACTTAAGACTGTGGATCTGAATGATCAGAAAGAGCAGAATTAACTCTCCAGAATACATGAGAAATATTATAAAATACACGAGCAGTTTATTTAATAATCTTTGCATGTATTAAATCACCTTTCTAATTATTATGTCACTCTCACAGCTTGAGTTTTCTTTAATCTTCTTCTCTCTGTTTAATTGTAACAGATGAAGAGCATGGGTCGGGCCATGAAGGTTAATGGATGCAAGCGAAATTGTTAACTAGTGCTAGGTCATGCTACTCTACGGAGGACATGACTTATATATATATTTTTTAAACTATTTTAGGTGGGAATGTTACTTGCATCTATGGCCTTGCAGAAACCCATTTCCAACTAGGTCTTTGTGGAAGTGAGAAAATGCAGAGTTATTGCTGGTCCTTGATAAAGCCAAGGCTCAGTATTCTCGACACCTTCTACATTCAGTTGTTTTATTTTATTTTTTTATCTTTTCTCCTTTTACTCACACAGGTAGATACATAACCTTTTCTATGTTATACTAGGTGTGAGTCAAAATTATATATGTATTTTTTTTGCTTAGGTATCTTCTTTATAGAATGTGAATTCTGAATTTTCAAAACTGCTGCGTTGCGCGTTTTGATTTTCAGGTTATTTTGCACCCTTCGTTTTAAATTCTAAATTTTTTCCTTAGGCTTCAGTTTTGCTCTTAAGTATATATATATATATATATATATATAAAGTGATTAGATATCCGGACACCGATTTGAGGACAAAAGGGTGTGGCGTCCCCAAATTGGTAGTTCATTTTTTTTTTTTTTTGATTGTAGGTTTAACGACCACCGTGAGCAACTCAATGGGCTATAAGCAGTCGCCCGTCCCTAATTTAGGTTCACTGGTTCCAGGGAAGGGAGAGAGCCAGTGCCATAAGACAAACACAACATCCATGCCTCACCGGGATTCGAACCCGGACCCCTTCGGACGAATAATCATAGGCCAACGCCTTAGACCACTGCGCCACCGGTTCGGCGTAGCTCATTTGGGGACACATACGTACTCAAAATAAAGATGCTAATCTCTTTGTCACAAAACTGCATTGTTTTTTTTTGTTTTTGTGATCGGAGGTTTAACGACCGCCGTGAGCAACTCGATGGGCTATAAGTAGTCACGCGTCCCTAATTTAGGGTCACTGGTTCCAGGGAAGGGAGAGAGCCAGTGACGTAATACAAACACAACACCCATGCCTCAGCGGGATTCGAACCCGGACCCCTTTCGGACGAATGATCAGAGGCCATCGCTTAGACCACTGCGCCACCGGGGCTGCAAAAACTGCATTGCTTTAATAAGTGGGATATTTCACATTAAAATCTGTGTCTTAAAAGGATATATCTTGTAGAATGTTGGTAATTTGCATTCACAAAGTAGAATTATGATGGCGAGAACTCCGCCCCGGTGGCACAGTGGTCTAAGGCGCTGGCCTCTGATCATTCGTCCGTAAGGGGTCCGGGTTGGAATCCCGGTCAGGCATGGATGTTGTGTTTGTCTTACGGCACTGGCTCTCTCCCTTCCCTGGAACCAGTGAACCTAAATTAGGGACGGGCGACTGCTTATAGCCCCTTGAGTTGCTCACGGTGGTCGTTAAACCTACAATCAAAAAAAAAAAATGAACTACCAATTTGGGGACGCCACGCCCTTTTGTCCTCAAATCGGTGTCCGGATATCTAATCACTTTATATATATATATATATATATATATATATATATATCATCATCATCATCATTGTCAACCATTATCAATCCACTGCTGGACGAAGGTCTCTCCAAGTTTCCTCCACAACGGTCTATCTTGTGCCAGTCTCCTCCATGTCACTCCTGCACACTTTCGAATTTCATCCACCCATCTCCCATGTGGTCTTCTTCTGGGTCTTCCCTGGAACCAGTGACCCTAAATTAGGGACGGGCGACTGCTTATAGCCCATTGAGTTGCTCACGGTGGTCGTTAAACTTCCATTTAAAAAAAATAAATAAATAGCGAGAACATATTAGCAATAGTGAAATGCTTTACCTTAGGTATATGCAGTGAATTAAAATTAGCCGCCCCGGTGGCGCAGTGGTCTAAGGCGTTGGCCTCTGATCATTCGTCCGAAGGGGTCCGGGTTCGAATCCCGGTGAGGCATGGATGTTGTGTTTGTCTTACGGCACTGGCTCTCTCCCTTCCCTGGAACCAGTGACCCTAAATTAGGGACGGGCGACTGCTTATAGCCCATTGAGTTGCTCACGGTGGTCGTTAAACCTCCAATCAAAAAAAAAAAAATTAAAATTAGGCTGCACATCATAATAATTGCATGCCGAATTTTTCATTTTGCCATAGTTTTTGGAAAAAACTCAGAACAAGTACAGTTGAAATTTGACCGTGCCAATGGTTCAGTGTCTTAGTGCTGGCTACTGACCATTCGCACAAGTTGGGACGGATACAAGTCCCGAATGAGGCACGGGTGGTGTGTTTGTCTTGCAGCACTTGGCATCTCCCTTCCCTAGAACGAATGCCTCCAAATTAGAGACAGGTGAGTACTTATAGTCCTTATAGTTGCCCTTAGTGGTCGTTAAACCCAGAAAAAAGAAAACAAAAGTCAATATTTGTTTTCACAAGATGCGTGTTTGAAAATTAATACAACGTAAGTTACTTTTAAAAACTGTTTTCATTGCAAATCTAAAGGGTTAATGAGGAAGTGTAAATTCGAGGACATTTGGGGACAAACATTAAAATTTGAGGACAATTTGCGTCCCCAAAGGCTTCAGATGTTTTTGGGGACAGTAAACTAAATTCGAGGACTGTCTTCAAGAATTGGGGACGTCTGGTCAGCTTATATATATATATATATATATATATATTAGCCACAGAGTGAGTACTCTAAAGTGAAGATTTCTTAGCAGACGATGCTGAGTTATTTACTAAGGCAATAAAGAATAGACCCTTTATCATAAAAAAAATTGTACTTCTTGTAAAATGAGATAGTGCTGTACATTCGGAGGAGAAATTTTATCATGGACTATCAGTTTTTGCGTAAGTCATTGCAGCATCGTTAACGGAAACTGCTGGTTTTGGAAACTTACCGAAGTTTTCGAAAAAATAATTTTGATTAATCTTCTTCTTGAGATATCATTCACCATTGATCTTTTGATTTAGTAATAAGCAATATATTTTACACATTTGTTTTATTTTTGTACCTAATCATATGAATTCCCATCATCTGTCTTGGCGATGACGAGAGAGAAAGTGCATCACGGAAAAATGGCTGCTTTTTCTCGGCGGAGCTTTCCCCTACCTGCGTGCATATATAATACGATGAATATATTTGATATTAAGTGATAAAATTAGTCATCCTACATTTAAACTACGGTTTATGTTCTTAACGTAAAATGTTTCCACATTGTGAGCTGTGGAAATATGTATCACATTCTAATGGTTGCCGCCATTTTTCCAACGCTGTTGGATCATTAAAGATTAATAAAAGTCCTTTATATGTTGCATAACCTGTCCGATAACCGATTGTTCGGTACAAAACACTTTCGCCTCATACCTAAAACAGAATTGAACGGATCCTAGTCCGACATGTATCTGCACTATAATTTATCTTCCGTTAAGTAAAAAGAGAGTTGACGTACTTTACCTTCTGTACAGAAACTTCATACAATATACAGTAATTATACAAAGTAATAAATAAAAAATACTCAAGAGAAATACCGATTTAGCACTGATGAAATCATAAACACCATGCAATGATGGGTAGCATGAACTATCACCCTCAACTACTAAGCGTCCCCTGGCAAGCTGTGCTCCGTACTGTCAACCGTTTTTCAAACTGTTGACAGTACGGAGAATCGTATCACCTGACTTATCCTACAACGTGCTTTCAACTTAGACCATGAAAGGCTTTCAATCGTTTTTGGACGTGTACATAACGTCTAAAAATTGTATAATAGACAACTTTTCGACGGCCAATTTATAGTCGATCGACCAGACACTTAGACTTCAATAGCACGTAATTTAGTACGTAGTTTTGACGTCCTGCGAGTACTTACTTTCGACGTCAAAATAACGTTTCTGTGCTACTTTTGATGTTTTGTTTAGAATTCTCACTAACGCTCGTGTATTTCAATTTAAAATAAAAATGGGGAAGAGCCTCAAAATAATCAAGAAGTTTATAAATTCAGCATCTTCTCACACATTGGCAGCAAGTTACGATGCGAAATTCGAAACATTTACAACGAAAGAAGGTGATTCGGCCAAAGCAAAATGCATTGCAGTAGCCTTGAAAACCATCAGCTTTCCCACATTTTGACGGCCGTCTATCGCGGTTATAGGCTTCACGCAAAGTGGTACTGCTTCATTAACAAGGGCACCTCCAGATATCTTATTCTTACATCCTTGAGTTTATTGTAGTTAGTCGTATGTGAATCTGGAGAATTAGAGGCAGCAGTGGTAGCATATCGTCTCGTTAACGATGTCGTACGAGATAGAACAACATGCATATCATGGTGTGAAAGATATGGTTTGCTACCTACCTTTGAAATAATAAGGAATCACGAATGGCAATAAAAGTCGATGCTTTTCTTCTTAAATTGTCTTTTGCTATATATTTCTCAGTGCGAATTGAAATACTTACTGTAAATACGAAAGTATAATTTTTTTTATCAGTCTGCCAACGTATATAGTAGTAAGATGTTTTTTTTTTCAGTTCTTTTTTAACATCTGTTATTGTTTTCTATTAGCACATGATATAGTTTTTGATGAACCCGACGTTAGTTGCATGATGAATAAAAAAGTAAGAACAGAATGTAAAGATAACCACTTTGTCAATGTTTGCTCCTTGAATGTTTGCATTCGATTGGACCTTACCCGCGTGTCGTCATGATCACGTGATTGCGGACCAGCATGACTGAGTGTGCAATGTTTTTTTTTTTTTTTTTGATTGGAGGTTTAACGACCACCGTGAGCAACACAATGGCCTATAAGCAGTCGCCCGTCCCTAATTTAGGGTCACTGGTTCCAGGGAAGGGAGAGAGCCAGGGCCGTAAGACAAACACAACATCCATGCCCGACCGGGATTCGAACCAGGACCCCTCACGGACGAATGATCAGAGGTGTGCAATGTTATCACTGTTAGATTATTCGTTGTTATTGATTAATTTTGGTAATCTGAATGTTTTAGAATGCGCACATAAGCTCATTGAGATTCAGGATGGAAACGGAGAAATTAGTTTCCTAAAGGAGCAGATGAAAGGGGAAAAAGCCGCCCCGGTGGCGCAGTGGTCTAAGGCGTTGGTCTCTGATCATTCGTCCGAAGGGGTCCGGGTTCGAATCCCGGTGAGGCATGGATGTTGTGTTTGTCTTACGGCACTGGCTTTCTCCCTTCCCTGGAACCAGTGACCCTAAATTAGGGACGGGCGACTGCTTATAGCCCATTGAGTTGCTCACGGTGGTCGTTAAACTTCCAACCAAAAAAAAAAAAAAAAAAAAAAAAAACGGAGAAATTAGTTTCCTAAAGGAGCAGATGAAAGGGGAAAAAGCCGCCCCGGTGGCGCGTGGTCTAAGGCGTTGGTCTTTGATCATTCGTCCGAAGGGGTCCGGGTTCAAATCCCGGTGAGGCATGGATGTTGTGTTTGTCTTACGGCACTGGCTCTCTCCCTTTCCCTGGAACCAGTGACCCTAAATTTTTTTTTTTTTTTTTTTTTTTTGATTGGAGGTTTAACGACCACCGTGAGCAACTCAATGGGCTATAAGCAGTCGCCCGTCCCTAATTTAGGGTCACTGGTTCCAGGGAAGGAGAGAGCCAGTGCCGTAAGACAAACACAACATCCATGCCTCACCGGGATTCGAACCCGGACCCCTTTCGGACGAATGATCAGAGGCCAACGCCTTAGACCACTGCGCCACCGGGGCGGCTGACCCTAAATTAGGGACGGGCGACTGCTTATAGCCCATTGAGTTGCTCACGGTGGTCGTTAAACCTCCAATCGAAAAAAAAAAAAAAAAAAGGGGAAAGCCGCCCCGGTATCACAGTGGTCTAAAGCGCTGGCCTCTGATCATTCGTCCGTAAGTGGTCCTGGTTCGAATCCCGGTGAGGCATGGATGTTGTGTTTGTCTTACGGCACTGGTTCTCTCCCTTCCCTGCAACCAGTGACCCTAAATTAGGGACGGGCGACTGCTTATAGCCCATTGAGTTGCTCACGGTGGTCGTTAAACCTCCAATCAAAAAAAAAAAAAAAAAAAAAAAAGAAAGGGGAAGAAATGTTCTATGATAAGTTTGTATTTGGATGTGTTCTTCATTGAGACGGCTACTAAGGCGAAAGACGATGAAACTGAAGATTCTGCTGAAGCTTTCCTGATTTCTGGAAAGATTAAAGCTGAAATGAAGACAAAAACAGTCTATACTGTTGAATGTATGCTCTCCAAAACAGGAAAGGTTAGATTCTAACGTTAGTTGAAGTACAAGGCAGACCAAAGATCATAATGTTCACTGAGGGATTTTTTTATTGGATGTTTAACGACCACCGTGAGCAACTCAGTGGGCTATAAGCAGTCGCCCGTCCTTAATTTAAGGTCACTGGTTCCAGGGAAGAGAGAGAGCCAGTGCCGTAAGACAAACACAGCATCCATGCCTCACCGGGATTCGAACCCGGACCTCTTACGGACGAATGATCAGAGGCCATCGCTTAGACCACTGTGCCACCGATGCGGCTCACTGAGGGATTGTTTTGTAAGGTTTGTTTATAACACGCTTGAGATGCTGGAGGCACCATAGTGTTTGAGAAAATTATCAGTAAAGCTTAATTAAGGGATGATGAAAGAAAACACCATTGCATTAAAAATTACCAAGGTAAAGATAATAATTTTATATTAATAATGGCAAAAAGCTTGAGCCATAAAATAAATAAATAAATAGGTGATCTTTTTTAAAGCCATAACTATAAATTTGGTGAGCAGAATTTGTAGAACTTCGATTTCAAAAACTTATCTATCCAAATATGCAATCCGTTTTCTCTTTTTTTTTTTTTTTTTGATTGGAGGTTTAACGACCACCGTGAGCAACTCAATGGGCTATAAGCAGTCACCCGTCCCTAATTTAGGGTCACTGTTTCCAGGGAAGGCAGAGAGCCAGTGCCGTAAGACAAACACAACGTCCATGCCTCACCGGGATTCGAACCCGGACCCCTTATGGACGAATGATCAGAGGCCATCGCTTAGACCACTGTGCCACCGATGCGGCTCACTGAGGGATTGTTTTGTAAGGTTTGTTTATAACATGCTTGAGATGCTGGAGGCACCATAGTGTTTGAGAAAATTATCAGTAAAGCTTAATTAAGGGATGATGAAAGAAAACACCATTGCATTAAAAATTACCAAGGTAAAGATAATAATTTTATATTAATAATGGCAAAAAGCTTGAGCCATAAAATAAATAAATAAATAGGTGAACTTATTTAAAGCTATAACTATAAATTTGGTGAGCAGAATTTGTAGATTTTCGATTTCAAAAACTTATCTATCGAAATATGCAATCCGTTCTCTCTTTTTTTTTTTTTTTTTGATTGGAGGTTTAACGACCACCGTGAGCAACTCAATGGGCTATAAGCAGTCGCCCGTCCCTAATTTAGGGTCACTGGTTCCAGGGAAGGGAGAGAGCCAGTGCCGTAAGACAAACACAACGTCCATGCCTCACCGGGATTCGAACCCGGACCCCTTATGGACGAATGATCAGAGGCCATCGCTTAGACCACTGCGCCACCGGGGCGGCCCGTTTTCTCTTCAAAGTTTCTTTATTGGAAACAACACCGTCGGGACGTTTTCAGGTTTCAATTGCCTACGGTTTGTAAAAGGCTGGTAAACAAAATCATCCTCTACAAAGTGGGGAGAACATATTGTTGAATTCATATCGGGGTGAAAATCCTTCCTTTTCATTTTGCACAACCTTTGCTTCAAAATATCAAATCTTTTCAGTGGAAAACTGTAAAAACTTATCCCTTTTTCGATGCATTTCCTGTGGCACAACTTATTTACACAACCAAACACAAAACAAAAATTAGGCATAATGCAGATTTGTTAGATAATACAAAATTTATCAATAACAACTATCAGAGCTCAACACTACGACAACCTATAACCAAAACATTTTTGGTCTGCTATCACGTGGTTAATTTCCCAGAGTGCAACGAGCGGCGGGTACGAACGGCTGTTCTAGCGCTCCGCTGTCATTAGCTGTGAGAAATGAGGAGTGCTCCCGTTTGTGGAACAATATCCGTAAAATCTCACACCATAATTATTTACACAGCTTTTCATCAGTGGAAGTAATTTCAAAAATACCCTCTTAGGATACCAGAAAGTTTTTAGATATTTAATTTTAACTGAAAAATTTGATTTGATGCAATTCAATACCATGTTCAATCAATACGCAGGAGTTTTGTGATATATATCGTACAAAGCCAATAATATAGCTTTGTATATCGTATATGCGTTCATCAAATCAAACTGAAGCGGAAAAACATGGCGGCTTTGGGTGTACTTGGACGGTTAGGTCGAAGTTCATATGTGGTGAAACATAAAATTTCTGTATTTCAAGTACTTCCAAGAGCTACAGTAACTGGTAAATTGAACCACTTACCATATGCTTCATTTTTCAGAATATTTTTCTCAGAGATTAAGGTTTCGAGGAAGAGTTCATTAAGTTCCCATGTATCTTTTAGGTGTTCAGAGTATCATGTTGATAAGTAAACTTTCGCCTTGGTAAATTTGCCTCTCTGTAGGTGCATTTTTGTCTTTTTTGATTGAAAATTTTGATTCTGGAAACTGTGTGTCCTGATTGATTTTAACCTGTTACCTTTATCTGTTTGATAATTTCGATTTTATTAGTTGGTTATTCAGTAATACTAGTTCTGGAAGGTCATTTGAGATTTTTTTTTCATGGTACTTGCTGAGTGTCCGCATTTCAGAGCAGATTTGTTGTCTACTCAAAGTTTTTGGTTCATGACTGCTTAGCATCTAGTAATCATATGATTATACCTCGTTGTTTAACTGCATTATAGCTTATGAAAGTGAATATATCCGATGTTGAAGTTTCCAAAAGTTAATTCTATGGGCATTACATGTCAAATCAACACGGCTTACAACCTGACCTCGGAATTTAATGAAATTTGGCACACATGTAAAGCTTATGGAGAAATGAATTAATGCCAATTAATAAGTCTCTTTTGGTTTCTGAAATACACAAAATTGACTGAAAGCTTCAATTTTCATGTATTACAAAATCGCCTATATTTTCTTTCCTATTTGGCACAGAACCTCGATATTGGTAACTTTTTTTTTTTTTTTTTGATTGGAGGTTTTTAACGACCACCGTGAGCAACTCAATGGGCTATAAGCAGTCGCCCGTCCCTAATTTAGGGTCACTGGTTCCAGGGAAGGGAGAGAGCCAGTGCCGTAAGACAAACACAACACCCATGCCTGACCAGGATTCGAACCCGGACCCTTTACGGACGAATGATCAGAGGCCAACGCCTTAGACCACTGCGCCACCGGGGCGGCTTGGTAACTTTGGAAAGCATTTGATGTGACCTTTCATATGATATATCACATGAATATATTTATTTAATTTTTGGTTTCAAGGTCAAACACTTTGACCTGCCGTATTTCAGAAAGGGATATATATATATTTTAATTTTATATGTTATTCGTATATTTATGCTCTACAATATCTGTGAATCTCAACTTGGGACCACAATGGGATAATCAGTTATAAATTTAAATAGGGACCCATACCCCTCATTTTCATACTAAAATCACTTGTACATACACCATTTTGTACTAAAAAAAATTCCCTTATCAAATGTATACAAAACAAGGTAAACCTTCCAAATGTGGCCCAGAATTAGTTTTCTGAAATGACAATAGATGGAGACACGTTATTGCTACATCGTAAAGCGTTGCACTACGTTGTGAAAGTGGCAAAGGACACAGTGAATGATATGGATTAAAGATGGCCCTTAAAAGGACCTTTATGAATGTACATTGTGGCATATGTGTGAAATATTTGTTATGACTGAAGAATAAGTTTTCCTCATGAATATGAAACTCTACCTAGCAGAATAAAAGCAAGAAAAGTTTTATCCGCCAAAGAAGAACTTCCTGATCACACGAAGCAGGACTTCAAAGCAATGTTCTTTGAAGTCCTGCTTTGTGCGATTCGTCATAATGGTTGTTCCTGGCTCGACGTGATTTCAAAGATGCCAAGAATCCAGGTGCCCTCAACGAGACGACCACAGTTGTACTCGCGTTTTCCCACTTTGGCTTCGTCCACTTCGACGATGATTCAATCACCACCAAGCCTTCCTACTTTATCCATAGGAATGTGAGCATAAAAAAAACCAAGTACCAAGAGAACAAAGTGACATAAGTAGCTATAACGCATTTAATGTGAAAGGAGGAGAGGGGAAGTACTACCGTGGCACCATCTATCGGAGCGGGCCACTTTTGGAAGGTTAACCCAAAACAAATGTATTTTGTGCAATCAAACAATTCCCAAAATACTTTTAGCTTATTGGAAATATTTCTTTTTTCATATCCAATGAGTTATAAAAAGAAACTACTTGTCTGCATATTTTTATCTAAAATGGCATATGAGCTATTACTTTTTGATACATTTTTTTATCCTACAATACATTATGTCTGATTAAAAAATATTCATGTCAGTAAGTTTATAGTTCTGTCACAGGCTATTGAACAGATAGATCATAAAATGGAAAAGGAAAATAGCTTTTTAATTAATCGGGGAAATAAAAAAAAAAAATGGAAATCAACTTACAGATTTTAATTTGTGTTTAACTGTCAAGTCCAGGAAACACTTTTGTTCATTCAACTTTTTAGCCGTGGCATAATGCTAAAGCTATTTTCAAAATTAATTTAGAAGATGCAGCTAGAGTTTGCCGAATTTTTATTTTAACGGAGTATTTTTACTCCTTTGAAATAAATTAGGGAGTAATTTTTAAAAGTCTGGAGTATTTTAGAAAAATTAACAGATGAAATAAAATACTTATAAAAATGCTAGGCAATTATAAAAAATCAATCCAAATTTTTTCATATTAAAAATATTTCACTACTGCGCAATGTATTTAGAATTTGGATCTGTGTTGTTTCTAGGTTTAGAAATAAATATCATATTTTAAAACAATAACATTAAATTTATCATGTTTTGTAATGACCACATGGAACAGCAATGTGTTCAAGAAATGAAAACATTACACTTTTGAAGTTCTTATAGCCGCCCCGGTGGCGCAGTGGTCTAAGCGATGGCCTCTGATCATTCGTCCGAACGGGGTCCGGGTTCGAATCCCGGTGAGGCATGAATGTTGTGTTTGTCTTACGGCACTGGCTCTCTCTCTTCCCTGGAACCAGTGACCCTAAATTAGGGACGGGCGACTGCTTATAGCCATTGAGTTGCTCACGGTAGTCATTAAAAATCCAATTAAAAAAAAAAGTTCTTATAAGCATCTAAAAATATCTAATAAATTTCTCAGCAAGTTCCATAGCCACATTTGTTTTT
Organism: Macrothele yani; assembly: GCA_039090855.1. NCBI lineage: Eukaryota > Metazoa > Arthropoda > Arachnida > Araneae > Macrothelidae > Macrothele > Macrothele yani. The sequence continues at coordinate 45,441,981 of CM077024.1, forward strand.
CTGCAGCTGCACAGCATCCACTGCTTCAATTTTCATTTTGCTGATATCTTTGTTTCCTTTCCCATTTTTTGGCGTTTTTTTTTTTTTTTTTAGATGCCCTTGGATGACAATTTTATCCAACATGAATGCACAATGGCTTTCACTGTTTTAGATAAAAGATGAATAGTGCAACTTTTAAAATATAAATACTTTTGAACACCATGCACCAATTTTTACAAATTTTTCAAATTGGTCACTTTCGTTTTCGGACTCCCTTTATCAAGCTGAAATGCAAAACTTTTTTGGAGGGGGGGGATATTTACGAATACAGGGTGCATGTTCTGATGTTCTGATCATCATTGGGGGGAAAAATTATAGTTACGGGGAAATCTTTGCTATGTCCGATTTCGTTTTTGGACATTTTCACTCCATTTTCAAGTTGAAATACAAATATTTATGAAATAAAATGGTTTAACAACATACTAGGCACAGAAAACATTACGTGAAAAATAAAATTATGATTACGAGAGAAATCTTCACTGCGTCTAACTTCCGTTTTCAAAAGTTTTGAAAGACGAAACTTCCGCTTTCAAAAGTTCAGAAAGTTTCAGGAGAAAACATCCTCCACCACTATTAATTACGCAAAAATTTCTGTTCAGTTATGCATCGATCTCGAGGATAACCCAAATTATGACGGAAAAGGAGAAATTGCTCGAAGCCGTTGGGTGCACTCTCATGCCTAAAGATCACAGCAAAATTTTTTCGCCGTCGAATTTCCGTTTTGGGAAATTTCTCCCCCATTTTCAAACTGAAATACAAATAGTTATGGAATAAAATGTTATGTAACAACAGTACTGGACACAGGCAACATCACAGGAAAAAGAAATTACGATTACGGAAAAATGTGTATTTCGTTTACTTCCGTTTCTGAAAGACAAAATACCATCCCGATTCGTATTTTCACGAACAGATAAAATTCTTCGATGCATAGTTTTACATGTCAAGAAAGCCGCCCCGGTGGCGCAGTGGTCTAAGGCGTTGGCCTCTGATCATTCGTCCGTAAGGGGTCCGGGTTCGAATCCCGGTCAGGCATGGATGTTGTGTTTGTCTTACGGCACTGGCTCTCTCCCTTCCCTGGATCCAGTGACCCTAAATTAGGGACGGGCGACTGCTTATAGCCCATTGAGTTGCTCACGGTGGTCGTTAAACCTCCAAACAAACAAACAAACAAACAAACAAACATGTCAAGAAAAATTCCCAATGAATACTTTTACGTGTAGAGGAAAATTCCCAATGCGTATTTTTATGCGTTGGTAAAATTTTAATGCGTAAACACACCCTTCGATGCGTACTAGATGCGCAATTATGCATTTTGGCGAACTCTGAATGCAGCATACATTTCACTAGGAGATGGTTTGTAGGTTCTGCCAGTAGCAGTTCGTAAATCAACTTTGGTCAGTATTGAAGCTACATGTGTTTGTAATATGTCAGGGTTTTCAAGATAATAATATGATGGAGATAGACCATAGGGATGGAGGAAGTTAACTTTGATTTCTTGTAGATTGTAATTCACACTGGGAATACATCCTGCCCACCACTGTGCTTCATAAACACAAGTTACAAATCCATTTAACTGTTCTATTTCAAGTTCTCCTTCTTTGGTGACTTTTACTTCCTTGCCTGTTGTGGAATTAAAAAAAAATTACATAGAAGTGTGCTACTGTTACATGGTATGAAGACATGCAACTTCTGGGTGCCAGGGGCAACATGAGATGACAAAAACGCTCCTGTAAAAGAAATGTTTCTTTCTCATATTGCTGGAAAGTAACATGAGCAAATTGTATCCCTGCAATATTAGATAATGCCCATTCATACAATTGCTGGGCAGTCATTATTTGGTCTGTATAGACGCTGCAAGCTGGCACGACCTGCTAGTCTCTTCACAGTTCCACCGATGCCATCTGACACTCCTTTTCCATGAGCTGTAGCAAAAAAATGACACTCTGCTTAAATTCTGAAATCTTTTAAATGACAGCACAGGTTTAAAAAAGTTTTACGATTTTTGTAGTGAGCTGCTACGCCATCAGAAAAGTACATCATTTTCTTAGGGGTCCCATTAAATATTTTGGCTAAAAACTAAATTAACTCTTTTTGAAACAAATGAACAGCTGTAGTACCATGATGAAGGCATTCAGAAATTATGACAAAACTAATATTTTCTACACTGAGATCACTGTCTCCATTGTTGTAATATACAACAAATGAGTGGGTTGTTCCAGTGGAGTCCCTGAACCTCATCTTGAAGAATAAAATAATAATTTTCAGAAAAATCACAAACTATTACATAATCACCACACTTAAGATTCTTTTTACAATCTCCAAAGAAAGATGATTGTTATTTAGCAATAAATGAATGCCATTGCAGTACTGTTAGTTTTTCAACAAATGAATCAATAAAGTCATCACAAGTGGTTGATAAAGTTTCAAGGACTGACTGATCAATACTCAACCACTTCTTATATGTTATTATTTGAATGCTGTTTTGATGAAAAAGCCTCTCCATATATTTTTTAAATTTCTCAGATTTTGGGCAGTTGCTGCACTCTCCCAGGTAGCAAATTGGCTGTAGAGGATTACAAACCAACGGAGCCACGCAGGTCTTATATGAATCAATTGGGGTTTCTTCTTCTTTACTCAGTTCCTTCAAATTACATCCAATTAACATTAACTTGACATTTTCATGGATATGCATAACACAGATAGTGTGTGTTCCACTGGCACCTGCCAAAATGCAGTTTCTTGGTCATAGTTCAGCAAATTTGGAAAATTCACTTTTAAGATCTTGGTACTTATCCTTGAACTGCTGAAATGCTTCATTTAGATTACTCAGTACCAGTCTTTTCTGTACATGTGTTTTTACTCCATCAACCTTTATTGATACACAAACCTTTTTACCTGGCATAATTCTACTTACGTCATCACTGTTATAAAATTTTTACGAGGCTAGCTGTTTCTTGACTTAGTCTTCCCAGGTCTTGGGTTTGGGAGGGGATGCTAGGATACCTTTCTCTCTGACAAGTTGTTTGGCTTTTCTTACCATGTAATTGGTTCCAAATTCTTTCTCTACCTTTCTGACAGACCAATTCTTAGGTAAAACAGTTAAAATTTGCACTTGTAAACTTTTATCGTCAGTGCTATTGAATTTTTCCTTTAACTGAGTTATTATATCTAATTCACCTAAATCAGAAGGTGAATCACTGCCAGAAATATTCATCACCTTAAGTTTTAAAGCTTTGTTTATTTTTTTGAATTTAGCTTTTGGATATTTCATCTCAACCAGCCTTTTTTTTTTTTTTTTTTATTGGTGTTTCTTCAATACTTTGCAAGCTTTCATTTAAAGCACATATTGCTGTTTCTCTTTCATAATTAGAAATATAGCTTTGCTCATCAAGATCAGTATGTATTTCATGTTGTTCAGCAGCAACTGTACGGTGCCTGCCATAATGACTGCAGATTCCTCTTCACTTTCAGAAATTAATGTTGATTGCAACTTTTTACTGCATTTACCACAAATTCTATTTCCCTCACTCAAAACAGGAACTTTTCTTTACCACCCATTGCAGAACATTCCTTAAATTTTTTCTTACATTTGAATGACCTGGTTCATTGAATGGATTGCAACAGCAGCTCTCTCTCTCTCTCTATATTTTTTTTCAGTTCAGAAGATTTCGTTTTTAAAACTACCATACTTGCCTCAAAATAATAAGCTAAAGAAAAAAACAAAAAAAAAACAATTTTACTCTACAATAACTTGTAGCAATCTGCGCTTATCTGAGCACCATCTATTTGTTCTCCCCAATGATCTGTGACAAGCCCATCCAGAGGGGCTGGTCAAGCTTTAAAGGCTTCATTGACCAGGGCGGCCAACAATCCACTTTTTATATCTCCAAAATCACAAGCAAATATCTCCAGAAAATCACCAGATTTAAGGAAGAAATCAGCAGTGCCGTATTACACAAGTCTGAAACGAAAAATAAGTTATATATATATCAATGAACGCTAAGACCAAACAACATGCGAACTTTTAAAAACCTTAATGAATGTTAAGCCCAAGGATTTAGAGTAAAATAATATGTACATGCAATAAAACTGAGAATAAAATCATGATAAAGTTAAAAAAACGAACAACATGCAGACTTTTAAAACTTTAATGAACGTTGAAACCAAGGACGTAGAGTTAAATTATATGCAAATGCAATAAAATTCAGAGAATAAAGCAATGACGTAGTTAAAGGAACGGATATATATATTTTATATGTTGTTAATATTGTGAATTCAGCTAGCTATATATAGCTGGCTATGATATACTAAACATTTGGCAAGAATATGAGTTCTCAATAGCACTAGAGTTAATTGAAGGACCCATAAAAAATGAAAATGTGATATAAGATGGAATATATACCCATCACATGAACATTTTGTATTAATATTTCAAACAATTTCTTAGTGTATTACTTACACAGCTGAAGACTTAAATATACTTCCTGTCATCCATGTATAATTTACAAGTTTGGACATTAATTTATCTCCGGATTAGCTTTGTAAGAAAACTGAAAATTTTTACAGTATATAAATAAAGACAATGTTTTATCAGTCAGTCTGCTCAAAAGTTTTCAAATTCATCATCTGAATATGGCATCTGAGAAGATGATGATTGACCCTCTGTAAATCTGTCATAACTTGCCATTGTGGCAATTTTTTCAACTACTTCTTTTGGAAGCTCATATTCATGACAACACTTGCCCTCACGTTTCATACCGAACTTTGTGTTCAGTATGCTGACTAAAGTGTCAGTTTTCATTGTATTTCTGGTTTTGTTTTTTACATGATTTACATAACTGAAAACTCGTTCAACATCTGCATTCGAATGTGGAAGTGTTAAAACATGTAACGCGAAATCAGAAAGTTCCTTAAAAGGATTTTCTCCTGTTGAGTCCTTGTATGATGCTATTTCACACCACAGTTTTACAGTGTCATGAACTTCAGTCCATTTGACATAATGCAAATTTCGCCATTGCCTATCAATCTGCGTTAATATAGATGCATCGGAATTAAAAAGTGCTGCTAAATTTACAACAGAAGCCTTCAGTGGTCTTAAACATTCTGATGCAGATAACAAAGACATATGCTGCAAAATCTCAATGTTCGATGGCAATCGTTTTCTGAGCTGGGCTACAAGTTCCTTCAAGAACAGAACACATTTTTTGCGCATATCCTTTTCAATATTTTCTGAAAGTGTGCTTTTGCGCATTTCAAGTTCAAATTGGTATCCTAAGTATGGGGAAGGATCCAAATGGTCTTCAATCACTACTGAGAAAACATCAAATTTCATTCCAGGCATTAAAAGTTTTCCACACAAAGACTTCAATAAGAAAATCAGATCATCAAGCAACTTAGTTGGGTCTTGCTTTTCAGACTGAAATTTTAAGTTAACCATATTTACTTCACGTAAAATGGTTTGAAGGAAAAGAAGAAACAAATAATTTTGCTTGTCAGCATACATCATGTGCAATTGGTCTGCTGTATAGCACCTCTCCGTAGAGTGAGCAATACTGAAATGCGTTTTAAGTTCTTCCCATTGCTGCAGTATTCGTGATACTGCTGCTTCTGTAGACAACCATCGTGTCTGACTTACCTGTGGAATCTTTAACGGTGATTTATTATCATTGATTAAGCAATATAATTGTTTGTATACAGACTGGCGAAGTGCCGAGTGTGAAAACCAGTTATAAGTCTCCTTGATGAGAAATTCTAAATGTCTTGGAAGAAATTCAGATGCAGCATGGGAAATACACAGTTGTAAAGAATGACAAACACACCTTACAAGTTGTAGATTAGGAACTGCTTCCTTCAGTTTGCTGTACACACCATTATTGACACCAACCATTACTGATGCGTTATCAGTTCCAATGGCTGCAAGCTTTTTATATCCAGTCCCTTTCGGTTAAGCATCTCTTTAACAGCATTGCAGATGCTATCAGCTGTGCCATCAGACAATTCAGCCAAATCAAGAAAAGTAACTACAATGTCATTTTTTAGCACTGAATAGTAACGAATTGTAGCAGCTAATAACTTGTTGACAGAGATGTCATTACTCTCATCTATTAATATGCTGTATGGCTGTTCACCAATATCTTTTCTCAAACTAGTTTCAAAATGTGGTGCAAGTACATTTTGAATGACTTGTCCACACTTGGTTCGGTGCAATTCCAAAGATTGTGTACATTTGCTGTCCTTAAAGCTTTCCTTGCACATTTCACTTAGGTGATATGATCCACACTTCTAAAGGTGCTGTGCTGAGCAATATACAGGCACATCCTTCCCTCAGCTACTTTGGCTTCATTATTTAGTGGAGTGAAGCTAGATGTTATTGGCTTCTGCTGCAATTTTCCACTCAGCCCTTCTGCTGCTTTCTTATGCTTTGCAGTACCCATATGTTTTTCTAAATCCGAGTATTTTGGAGATAAATGACACTTACAAAATTTGCAGAAACACTTAGCACTATCCCCTTGAATTTCCATCAACCATGTTTTAAATTTATCATCTTTTAACCATTCCTTCCTAAATCTTTGGGTATACTGTGTTTTACCCATGGTTCAACAATTCATGGAAGACACAAAAAAAAAAAAGCCTTTTGATTACACTTAGTATCAAATGAACATTGATGTCTGAGAAGAGAAAAAATAGCTTTCTTTTCCAACTGCTGCAGAAACAGAAATGAGACCTGACAATGTCAGTCACAAACCAACCCAAACCATATACATGGGAAGAAACAAAAAGACAATAAAATGTAAAAATAAGAAACTTACCCGCTTAGAGTTTAGCCTATGACCCAGCCATATGTTTGTCAAGATCTTCTCACTTCCGTTGACCCTTGGTTTTAATATTCCTTGGTCCAGATTTTGGCTGCGGGGAGAAATCTCACTTGAAGGGTAGGTATTCACCGGACACCGATACACAATCACCCAAATTGAACCAATGTCCCAAGAGGGGAGGGTGAAAGCTGTGGTCGGGGAACGCTGTCAGCCCACCATAATGTAAGGAAGTCTTTCTCATAAACCAGCAGATGGTCCTACTGTCTGCCCTGAAGATACGAGATACTACATGGAAACCACCTGGTCGCGGTCTTGTAGTTGGAAGTTGGAACCATCGAACTCGACGTTCACGGTTAGGGTTGCAATTTGACAAAAACAGAGAGTAAGACAAAAATCTCCAGATTTCTCGCTAGATGAGGAACAATATCTCTAGTATTGAGACATGTCGCTGGAATGATATTTTTGTCACCAGATGTAAATCAATATCTCCAGATCTGGCGACAAAATCGCTAAGTTGGTCACCCTGTCATTGACCAAAACCACATGGCTGCCCATCTGTTGTTAATTTACACATCATAGTGGAATCTGTTTCCTCTGTCTCTGGGACAGACGTGCCAGGACTTCTTACTACAAGAAAACGGATTGTCCCCCACGACAATCACTTGGAAGAACGCACAAATGAGTTTTGATGCAGGAGCAGCAAACATTTAGTTGCAGAATTATTCATAATATATAAAACTTAGCTTTTTGTCTGTTTGTACATGGTACTCTAGAATAAAAAATTTGTTTTAAAGAGATTTCGGTATGAGAAAAATATGCATTATGAAAATAATTGTAAAATTCTTATTAATAAATGTTCAGGGGCAATTGATTGCTATCAAAATTCTTTGGTAGATGATACGTGATATAAGACTTATTGAAAATGCTGCATGAAGTGTTATTTCTTTGTGTGTGTGTGTTTGTTTGTATTGGGTTATTCCATGTGAAATCGACCAGCAAAAATAGCATTTTCAACCTGACCATTTTTGATTTTTATGAAACTTGGTATATTTGTAGAATTCATCAATATAAATATATATAATTTTTTCAGAATTTTTAATGCATGCGTTTTTGAGTTATTGATTTTTGAAATTTCAAAAACCCCCTGAAATTTCATCATCTGAGCAAACTTCAACTGCCAATTACTCGGGTTCTAGTAGAGCTAGGGTCATGAAATATGGCTCATTTTAAAGATCTTGAATTGGGCTTTCATTTGATATGCAACATGACACTATTAAAAAAAAATTAATGTCGATTTTGAAATTTTGAAATTGAAATATTAAAAAACGTGTTTTTTAAAAAATCTGAAAAAAAATAAATGTTTAACAAACATTATTTTTCTACATATCCTGAAAGTTTCATAATGGGATTGCTATGGGATCACTTTAAAAAATAAATAACATAGAAGGACGTTACTAAACGCATCATCAGTGACTTAGGAATTGTTTATTTTGTCTGTCTAAAATGTTATCCCTGGTCTTACAAACACTGCAAATGTTAATGAATTAATTATAATTAGTTAAAAATTTAATATATATCCATAAGGGTAACAAATTGTGTTTCTTTCCTAGGTTTTAAAGTAAAAGCAAAGTTAAAGATGGATGCCAACAGACCATCCACATGAAAAGTTTCAAGTGTGGTTTATTGTTGCAACCCCTTGGGAAACCAAACCATAAATATAACAAAAAAATCTACGACCAGTTTCCAAGAATCTATTGCTACAGAACAAGTTGCTCAAAACTGGAGACAAGATCTGTGACAGTTGTCGTAAAGTAATCCAGAAATTTCACTCTGAAGCTACTGAACATTCCTCTTCACCTTCTGACAGCTATAATGAACAAGAAGCCGAAGGCCATGCTGTTCCATATGAAAACATTGAAGTATCAATTCCTGAAAAAGAGCTTGCTTATGGAAGCATTTAACAGAAGTTTACAATGTCTGGATGAAACACCAATCAAGAAAAAACGCCTGCAAGAAAGAAAAAAAAAATACCCTGAAGAGAAATATAAAAAAGCCCAAGAAGCATTTTGAGCAAAATTATTAAAGTTGAGTCCTGCGTCGGAAACAAAGAATATTTCATCTCCTGAACCAGAAATTATAAGATAGTTGAAAGAAAAATTTCATTCCACAGAAAATAAAAGCATAAGAATGCAGATATTGAGTACACTGCCTAAATCTTGGTCACTGAAACGAATTGAAACAGAATTTAGAGTTTCAAATTTTATGGCCAGAAAGGCTAAAAAGCTAGTAAAAGAAAAAGGTATCATGTCTTCTCCTGATCCAAAGCCAGGAAAGACTTTAGACAAAGACACAGCAAATTGTATACAAGAATTTTATGAGAGTGACGATGTAAGCCGCCAAATGCCAAAAAAAAAAAAAAAGACTTTGTTTCCATTAAAATAGATAATAAGCGCCAACAGGTACAAAAAAAATTGCTTCTGAGTAATTTGCGTGAATTGTATACTCTTTTTAAAGAGAGATTTCAAGAGAAAAAGGTGGGGTTCTCCAAGTTCTGTGAACTTCGCCCTAAGCACTGCGTTCTTGTAGGAGCAAGTGGCACACATTCTGTTTGTGTTTGTACAATACATCAGAATGTTACAGTGATGATGACACAATGCAAGTTACCTGAATTAACAGAAGACATTGTTCAGCCAATAAACTCTATAAAGATGTCCTTACAAACATAATTTGTGGAAACCCTACACTTGCATGTTACTTCAGTCAGTGCAACAACTGTCCAGGATTAGAACAGCTCAAGCAATGATTTGAAGATTGTTTTGATCTAAATAGTATAGAAAATGCGACATTCAAGCAATGGATGTAATTAGAGAAGAGGACAGTACTTGAAACATTATCAAAATCCACACAGGAGTTTTTGGACCTGTTGTTTGGAAAATTTCCAGCCCTGCTTCACCATTCTTTTATAGCAACTCAACAGTCAAGTTACTTAAGACATCTTAAAGACACAATAACAGAAAATCAATACATGGTAATTTGTGACTTTGCTGAAAATTATTCTTTTGTATTGCAAGATGCAGCTCAGGGTTTTTACTGGAACAATGCCCAAGCAACCCTGCATCCTATAGTTATATACTATCGAGATGAGAAAACTCAGAGCCTAGGACATGTAAGTTTTGTTATTATATCCGACTGCCTAATTCACGACAGTATATCTGTCCATCTGTTTCAGCGTTACCTAATTAATTTCATGCAGTCACATTTTTCTCAAAAACCTGAAAAGATATTTTATTTTTCGGATGGAGCAGCTTCACAATACAAAAACAAATCAAACTTCCTCAGCTTGTGCTACCACGAGACTGACTTTAATATAAAAGCAGAATGGAATTTTTTTGCAACAGCACATGGCAAAAATGCATGTGATGGGATAGGGGGTACTGTGAAGCGATTAGCTGCAAAGGCAAGTTTACAACTTGTTTATAATAATCAAATTATGACCCCATCGCCAACTCTTTGAATGGGCCACTGCTAATGTTGCCTCCATTCACTTTCGGTTTGCAACAACAGAAAATTACAAAGAGGAGGAAATTATCCTTAAAAGTAGAATGGGTTCTGCTAAGACAATAAGTGGTACTCAGAAACTCCATTGTTTCATTCCTGCAGGAAAACACAAATTACCAGTCAAAACTTACTCACTTTCTGAGCATTTTAAAGAAGAGATATGTGCAACAGATGAAGGGGAAGAGACCTACCATATTTTCAAAACATTAGTTTTGAAAATATGGTAGGTTTTGTGATTAGTAAGTACTCAGAGCACTGGTGGTTGGGATGCGTACTTGGTGTGAATGAGGACACAGAAGAGGTAAAAGTGAGCTTCCTGGAGCCGCATGGTCCATCTCCATCATACAAGTATCCTCAATCACCGGATATACTGTTGGTTCATAAATCTGATGTTTTGTTTAAAAGTTGACCCAACAACAGCTACTGGAAGAGTATATATTTTAACAATGACTGAGACAAAGAAGGCAAATCAAGCACTGGCATACAAGTGCGGCAAAATTTAAAAGAAAGAAAAAAGCAGGATACATATAGAAGATAAAATAATTTTGTAAGTGTAAATATGCACACACAACCTTATACTGAATTATGAAATGAATTACTTTGGAACACAGTTTCAAATTATTTAGATGTTTATTTTCATTCTTTAACATTCACAATGTTTAAAAGAACAAGTATGACATTTTACACAAACCACATAAAGAATACCCTTCCAGTCATGGGTGGAACCGGTAAGTACATCTGGCACATTTCAGTTGCATTGTTCTACGTTATGTTTTTTTTTTTTATAGTGATCCCATAGCGATCCCATTATGAAACTTTCAGGATATGTAGAAAAATACTGTTTGTTAAACATATATTTTTTAAAAAACATGTTTTTTAATATTTCAATTTAAAAATTGACATAATTTTTTTTAATAGTGTCATGTCGCATATCAAATGAAAGCCCAATTCAAGATCTTTAAAATGAGCCATAATTCATGACCCTAGCTAGCTCTACTAAAACCCGAGTAATTGACAGTTAGTTTGCTCAGATGATGAATTTTCAGGGTTTTTTTTAAATTGTGAGCCTTGTTGATTTGACATGAAATGACCCTATAAATTTATATAACCAACAGTCTGAGCAACATACTTTGCTAGAAAAACTACATTCCAGTTCATTTATATTTGTTTAACTATTGAAACCACTATTATGTGATAGTTATGATCTATAGTTGTGCTCCCTTCCCCAAGGGTGGAGGATGCAGCTGTGATGTAACTGGTAAAGGTCGTAAAACTATTACATAGTTATAAGGGTAACGTGGAGATTTGATTACTAGAAATTATTACTGCATAAATTTTGAGTTATACATGAGATTTCATAGAAATATATGATTTTATTCCTATCAGATTAAGATATATTCCTATGAAATCCCATATTATAGTTAAAATTTATAAACAGTTGCATAGTTTAGGCAAATTTCAGGAATTCGATGCCTTTCCTGCAAAACACATCATGGTGGTCTAAGTGTATAATGTGGCTAACTGTGTAGTAGTAGGTTGTGGAATGTGTCAGAAACAGTCAAAAAGCATAATGTATGGTAGTTTTGTGACCTTTGGCCAGTTACACCATTACTGCACTACCCCTCCCCAGTTTGCAGTTATGGATGATAGTTGTTGTGCATGTTAGTTTGCAGTTGTGATAATTGTATGAACCTGAACAAAGTTAATGTTTGCATTTCTCCCAAGAACATGTGTTATAGACTTCTTGGTCTGTTTATGAACAAAGTCATGTGAATGAAAAAAAAAAAAAAAAAAAAAAAGAGTACACATTATTTCCACTACTTGAAATGTTTATTTGCATAGAATAATTGCAGAACTGTGATAAAAACTCATACCTGAAAGTGTACCTTTTTTGTGTAAAATAGATATACAGAAACTCTTTCATGCCCGACTTTAAATAGAATCTTAGTTTTCAATTAGATATAATAAATTTGTATTTTGTATGGTGAGAATGCTTCTGTTGTATCACTCACTTCACATTATGTTCCAGCTGTAAATTTAGCATTAGGCAGTTAGGTCAATGTTCATCAAATGTATTAATAAAATAATTTTTAAATGCCTAATGTTGTTTCTTATTAACTGTGGGAATTTTGTTTTGCTGGTGTTAAAAATGTTTTTGTTTGTTCTCAATAGTAAATAATTGAAATGAGCTCTGTTGGTGGAAATTGCTGTGGGTATTCATTTGAAACATGCTTTAAAATAAGAAAAACCCATCAAAAGTTTATTTCTACAAATTGAAATATGATATAAATCTTACTTTCCCAGGTTTACAAACAGCAGTAGAAACCTCAGTACCTTGGCCAATGTCATGGATGGTAACAGAGTAGTTCCACCAATATGGCAAAAGAATCAAGTTTCAAGATAAAGTTTCTATATGTATAGGGTAAAAATGTCAGAATTCAAGAAAAATTGTTTTGCCTTTTGAAAAAATATGGCCTCATTAATTTTCAGAATGCCTGATTTTAGCCAAAAAAAAAAAAAAAAAAAAAAAGCTTAGGCTATTACTTTTCAAATACCAGAGTGGCACTTACATCATTAATATCAGTATCAAATAAAATAGTTGCAGTGCAGACCCATGAAAATTCAGTATTCAACTTCTGGAAAAAAGATGGCTATTAATAGATTGAGCTGTTTTTGCAAGTGGTTGCATATTGTGCTGCAAGTTAATAAACAGGGAGTAAACGACTATGTAGGTGATGAACACTTAGTTTTTTTTTTTTTTGCATCAGAATATTTTTATAACATTTTTTTTAGAGTTTTGAATATAATTTGACTTCTTTTTCTGTTCATATTGTAACCTTATGGACACCAGAAATCCTACAGCATAGTAAATCAGTGAGCATCACTCTCCTGCACAGAAGAGGTGATTGGTATATCATCATCATCATTGTCAACCATTATCAATCCACTGCTGGACGAAGGTCTCCCAAAGTTTCCTCCACAACGGTCTGTCTTATGCATATATCCCTAGCCAAATATTCATATTTTAAGTAGTCTGTTTAAGTCATGTAGAGGAATTTCATGAATTGTGAAGATCAAGGAATTCTCTGAGAAATGTGGATGTGCTTTCAGTGTCATGATAAAGTTTCTGACATGTTCTGAATTAGTTAATCCTAATGTGCATATGATGCTGACTCTTCTTTACAGTATCTTGGGTCAAAGAGCTGGGCTATCTTACCCGTCCCTAGTACTTTTTTTTTTTTTTTTTTTAAATTGCGAAGTTTATTTTTCAGTCGTTAACTAATAGAAGTAACTTATTTTCTTAATTTTAAATACACACTATTGCTATAATAATACCAAATTACTATGAGGATTAGGATTTTAACACTTATTTGTACATGAACTCCATTCTTCTGTACACTTTATTTGTACATGCACTCTATTTTTCTTTCCTTTTGGTGAAGTTGAGTGTTACTTTTCCATAAAAAGTTTCTTCCGAGTACTTTATCACATTAAAAAAGAATGTTTTTCTTTGTTGACAAAACAGCCAGTTTGCTCAAGTGTACATTCCCTTGTGTTTCCTTAAAGTATAGTATGTCTTGATTCTTTTTAATGTAGAAAAACTTCTTTTGGCAGTTGCAGTTGTTGATGGAAATTTTAATAGTTAAGTCTGCTAATCTTTACACCTCAATAAACACAATGTCCAGTTTATTCAATTTCATATAACTAGTAATATGTTACTGATTCCTTTTTGTATTCATCAAGAAAATAATAAACATACACACACACACACACACACACACACACACACTCAGTTCGTTTTTGAGTCAAACTGTGTCAAAATTTGAAGCATAGGGAAGTCCTGACAGTAGATGATCAGAAAAAAAAAAAAAAAATCACAAGTTTTTCAAAACAATTCGAATCCAACAAAAGCCACGAATTTAAGATATAATATCACTAATTTTAATTTATTGACACTTCACACAGCTGAAACAACTCTCACGAAACACAGGCATTTACGGGCGGGAGCATGCAATTGACAAATGTAGTCAAAGTCGTCTCTTTTCTGAGCGAACCATTGCCTAAAGCAACAGCCCATTCACACTTCATCTGCTCCTCCATGTTGTCATGGAAACCCCAGCCGGAGAACGTATCCAAGGTCTTCGAATCACACAGCGAAGACCTCAGGGAATGACTGATAAAATGACTGGTCACATCACGATGACACCATCCCTCCACTAGGAGGCCCATTGGTCTTTGATCGTCAGACTGATTCTCTTAGTCAAAAGAAGTGAATCAGCACATGTTTTATTTTTTCACAGCAAAACATTGACATAGCTTAATACCATTGATAACTGGCTTGTGTGTATTTAATTGACTTTTATTTGTGCATTCTCCGGGTTTCGCAGCTAGCCTAGCTAGCCTCGAATATAGACTACACCACTGCTTCTATAGGATTTAGAAGACTGAATCGCACCAATCAACTGTTATACAAGATTGTCTGTGTCTATTGTAACAAATCCATATGAATATCAAAACATAAAATATTTTGGTAATTTTGCAGATTATTGATATAGAATTACCCTGTATGGTGTTTTAGGTCAGAACCTTTTTTCTTGTTTATATAATGATTATGTATGTTTTCTTTCCATTTTAGAACATGTAAAATGTATTTAATCGATTGTTTCATAGTACTGTCACTTTACAGTTATAAACAATCCTACGGTGCAGTAATCAGAGTCCTTTCATCTATGTTAGGCTTAATTTAAGGTACTCTTCTGTAAATCACACATTTGTTGTCATGATAGAGTTACCAATGCATCATGATAACGAACTAAGCCTTATGTAGATACACAGAAGACTGATATAGGCTGCAGTGTTGCAGAGTGAAGTTCTGCAATCTACTGTAATACAGCAATGTTAGTTAGAATTGAAATAAATATTTTACTGGCCCGGCAGACTACTAGAATTTGCAAGCCACTGGTCCGTAAAAAAAAAACAAAAAAACTTAAGACATCTACAGTACATGTAGAAAATAAGGTATCATTTCAATGGAATTATCTCAAGTATTTGTTATTAAAACATCTAATTTGAAAGTGCAACTCACAGGACAAAGAATATTTTCAGGGTGAGATTCCGATGGATTGGTGATACGGCAGAACAGGGGTGCAGAATTTGTCCGAACTCGCAAACGAGGTTCGGGGGAAATTAAGGCAGCTCTGGGGAAATTTTTGCCTGCGCGTAGGTAATAATAATAGTAGTAATAATAATAAAATGAAAAATTGACTTATTAACAACGAGTATAATGCGAAAGATAAGAGTAATTTACTTCACAGTAATCAGGTAATCATTTTGAAAAATGTCATGTCGTTATAAATACAAGAGGTTATGAGCACAGTGACGTACTGCAGACTGCCGCTGGCATATGATTCACCGAGCCCAAACAACTTTACTAATGCCAAGGCGTAGACAGCGTGGCACGAGTAATAAGTACGGCGCAACCACTAGTCATGCTAATAAAAAAAATTCCGAAACTAATGGCAGCTTATGTGTCATAGTGCTGATCTGAAAAATTATTAGGGGTTCCACACATTTTAAAGCAAATGACCCATGCATTTTTCAAAGGATTTAAGTCTAATTTAAATTTCATTCAGTAAAATTATCTGGCACAATTGCCTGAAATGCTAGAATGAAATAAATTATAGTTAATTTAATTTTTTTAGCTGTTTATTTTTCAGTCTCTCTGCCCCACCACTGTTTTCACCTAGACCCAAAAATGTTTCTGACATTTTGAATCTAAAATAAATATTAGGTTTGGTTTTTTTTTTCAAATTTTTTAAGTAATAGGCTTTTTAAGGATTAGTTCTTAATCATCAACATATAGATCTAATACTCGCTTAAACTTGTATGAAAGTCCGCTACAGTTTTGGGAGAAATTTCGGACAGAAAAAAAAATTGCGTTCTGGGGAAATATTGGGCCCTGAAAATTTTCTGCACCCCTGCAGCAGAATAAGAGTGCATTCCCTATCTGTTTCTAAGTAAGATAGAAATGAGGAGGCTCCAAAGGTACAAAAAATTCACATACATTAGCAGCCTTTTTTATGTTTTATTGTTTAGAGTTTCGCTTCGTGTTCCTTATATTAGTGTTCTTGCTCATCCCTCCTACTTTCCCATGAAGCTAGTTTTAGTCCCCCATTGAACACTGTTTCACGTAAATTACTCTTTTGCAAAAATTACCTTCATGCATCCAAATGACCTCCCGTGCTACTGTTTTTCTTGGTGCAGAAACAAAAGCTGGCTTGTGTTTGGTGTCAGTTTGTGCTGCATTCACTAGGGCGGGCAAATCCAAGGAAGAGCAGAACATTTATTTTGCGGAGTAACAAAAAAAATGGCTGTTGCCATTACAAGACAAGGTCTGGAAAACTGCCTTTCTGTATCTGTTGTTTCTTCCACTCTTTGCAAATCATAAGGGATAAAAAAAAAAAAAAATAGCTGTAATCCAATAGCATTTCATGAACCTATCACTAGTTATCAGCCTAAAAAGAAAACCATACAGCAAGGTAAAAGAAATAGAAATTCAGTTTTTACCTTGTGAGAAATTTAAAAAAAAAAAAAGGAAAAGAAAATTTATTGGCCATCCAGGCCAGTAAAATCAATATTTAAGTGGTCCGACGGAAGTGTTAAAGGGCCAATAATGGCCAGCGGACCATTGGGTAATTCGAACACCATACAGGACTGCCTATATTTGTAACAAGATAAGAAAAACATGTTAAATATTATGTACACAATCTAAAATGAAAAAAAAAAAAAAAGCATCACACACACACACACACACACACACAGACACACACATCTATCATGAACTTGGATGCAGAACAAAAGCCAATCACCACTACCATGTAGCAGTTTAGCTTGTCAAGCTGCTGTTTCTTATACAGAATTTTCTGTACTGATAATGAGTCCGCATGAGTCAAAAAACAGGTTAAGTATTGATTTTGCATTCTGAAATGAAAATGAAATGTCAACAACAGCTTAAAAAAAGTTTCTGATAAAAAAAAAAAAAAAGCTAGGAAAAGCCCCTTAATGTAGAATTACCATTATTTGCACACTGTTATAAAAGCAAATCTAACTGTCACCATGAAAAAGTTTTGGGTGCAAATGATATTACATAAAGCAAGTGCATCTGTAATATTCAGAAAAAGAAAAATAATAACACAGTCCAGTCAGATACAGTTGATCAAAAGCTATACAGTAAAAGGATGATGGACTATGTAATAAAACTTAAGCAGTTCAGTTAAATAATATTTAAATTATTTAATAAAAGGAACATACACCTGAGAAAATAAGACAATAGTCTTTCTTAACTCTGATTTCTTTATTGATGATACATTATTATGTTTATTGGTAGTTTCAGACACCTTGGTAACAGCCGGAATCCACGATCAATGCTTTTGTATTTTGTTTCCACATTTGGTAAACAGTAAAATCATGGGTAATGGGTAGGTTTTTGTTTTTTTCCTTCTGTAATTTGAAAATGGAAACAAAACAAATTCTGCTTTCCTGTGTATATGTCTTAATTTCATTACTATTTCCCTTGTAGATAATTATTATTATTTACATGTTGGACACGCTTGTTCATCTTCTCTTTTGAATAAGAATTCTTTTTTTTTTTTTTTTTTTTTTTTCATGATAGCCGAGGCATTCTTTCCATTTCAGATGGAAAAAATATTTCAAATGATAATTTACTATTTTTTTATCATATGGATTTTTTATTAATGAGTCAGTGTACTCAGCCAAAATGCTAACATCAGTAGGTTGATGAACCTAGTGACTAACATAGGCGACAATTATTATCCATAGTTCCCCCCTTCTCCCAGGAGAAAGGAAAGCTCATCCGTGATGCAATTGGTGAATGGTCAAAATAACTCACAAAACTCTATATTTTGAAGTTACTCACCTTTATTCCCTAAATCTTGTAGGAGGTTATCGTCTCTACACATTTCCAACACGTATTTTTCTTATTTACATCGTGGTTTAAGACCACAAAAAAAAAAAAGATTATTTTTCAACTCACACAAACTTCATTCCCTTCCCTTCTTTTCCCTATGACCAAATTCAGATTCAAAATAATCCACAAATATACCCAATTAAACTCCCTAAAACACTTTAATCTAATTAAAACGTCAATCAATAAAAACTTATATTACACATTTCCTAAAACGTCAAAATTAAAAAGCTGTAACCCAAAATTATTTACAATTTCACATCAGTGCCCAATTAAAATAAACCCAAATACCTGACACAACCACTATACTCAACAATCACGTACCTCTCTCTTCTCAGAAACAAGCATAACATCCAAGCACTTTCAGCCTCTGCCCAGGCCATTCTCAAAGAGCGGGCGCAACAGATGACCACCCGTCACCATCCACGAAACGTAGCGAATGTTCCAATGCTCGCGCTGCATCATCTCATTTCCTGTTCTCCGTCGTTCAGGCGCAGTGGCGCCATCTATCAGATGACTCAATAGCCTTCTTTTCCTTTTGTACTTATAAATATCTGTTCGATTTATTTGATTCTTGAAACTAATCATCTTATATTCTAACATATTTATTTTACCTTTTTTTTTATATTACATCATTTTTTTCTCTTGCCTTTTCCCCTTTGTTTTCTGCGGCTTTCCTTTCTGATCAAATCCTTCCAATATGTGTTTTAAGCTATTAGGATCATTAACGTTACATAACCTGTGTCTATTTTTTCAATCAACACTGTCTCTGCCAATCTCAAAAAGTTGAAGAGCAGGATACTTTGGCTTACCTTGATGTACAGATTATAAAACAACCCAACACATTAGATTATACCGTTTACAGAAAATCGTCATACATACCTGTGATTATACCATATGATTCTTATCATCCATATGCTCATAAATGTAACAGTATTAAGACTTTAATAAAAAGAGCTTTTACGTACCCGTCAAATATGCAATACAGAAAGGATGAATTGAAATATATTACAGATGTTGCAAAAAATAATGGATATCCCAGTAAAAAAGAAAAAAATGGATTGAGGAAGTGCAGAACAATTGCATTAATTCTTCAAACATAAGAAGAAATAATAATAAGCAGATTAAATATATTGGATCGTTTCCGTACATAAAAGGAATTTCAGTTGAAATTAATAAATTGTGTAATAGGTATAATTTACAATTGGGCAATAAAGTACATACCATTAAAAATTTTGTAATCAATACGAAAGAAAACCAGAAGTGCTTGGACAGAGCTGGCGTTTACGAAATTCCTATGAGCAACAATCCTACAGTATCATATATAGGAAGCACTAAAAATAAACTAAAACATCGTTTACAACAGCACTTACGGAATTGGCAGAAAAAAGAAGCAAAAACTGCATTCGCCCAGTACTGTATTGAACAAAGGCAATACCCAAAGTTTGATGAAATATGACGATTATGGGCAAAACACGTAACAATATTAACAAAGAAAGGTAACTTGATCACGCTAGTTACGTTAACTAAAACTTTTACAAAAAGTTCGTAAGTTGGAAGCTTTCGACCTTATCTTAGGTCTTCATCACGCCAATGGAGGACTAAAATTGTTGCCAGATTCTACATTTGAATTTTTCCTATTTTTGTTGCCAAAACTTAGAATTGATCTCCAGATCAACGGAATGTAGAGAGGAGATTCGGAGTTGCAAGTCATTGAGTTGAAAATAATTTCTATGCTTTCACGGTAACGGAGGGCAAAACGATTGTCAAACGAAGCAATTCGTTTTGCTTCGTTCCAGTGGGGAACTGCAGATGTGTCTTCCATTGTCAAAATAGACAAGGCAGTGTTGGGATTGCCTTTCGAAACATCTTTTCTGTGTTCTAAAATTCTATGGCTAATGCTCCTGTATGTGCTTCCAATGTATAAGTTATCCCCAGTAGAAGAAGAGATAGGAATGCAGTAAACTCCTGGGAGGTTCCCTGCTGTTACAGTTAACTGTAACAGCAGGGAAACCATGATCATGGTTTCCCTGCTGTTACAGTTAACTCCCTCATAAAGAAATATGAAAACCATTCGAAAATCGAATGCCTCCTTCCTCACAAGAAAGAAGACCTGAAATTCTGTGGTTCTGTTCCTTACCATCCTTCCTATGCTTATAAGTTACAGATCCTTTTTAGAAGTTTTGGTTACCATCTTGCCATTAAATCTACCCCAAACATCTTGAAACTTCTACAAAGGGATAGGGACAAAGTTGAAAGCCTGAACCTCCCAGGAGTTTACTGCATTCCTATCTCTTCTTCTACTGGGGATAACTTATACATTGGAAGCACATACAGGAGCATTAGCCATAGAATTTTAGAACACAGAAAAGATGTTTCGAAAGGCAATCCCAACACTGCCTTGTCTATTTTGACAATGGAAGACACATCTGCAGTTCCCCACTGGAACGAAGCAAAACGAATTGCTTCGTTTGACAATCGTTTTGCCCTCCGTTACCGTGAAAGCATAGAAATTATTTTCAACTCAATGACTTGCAACTCCGAATCTCCTCTCTACATTCCGTTGATCTGGAGATCAATTCTAAGTTTTGGCAACAAAAATAGGAAAAATTCAAATGTAGAATCTGGCAACAATTTTAGTCCTCCATTGGCGTGATGAAGACCTAAGATAAGGTCGAAAGCTTCCAACTTACGAACTTTTTGTAAAAGTTTTAGTTAACGTAACTAGCGTGATCAAGTTACCTTTCTTTGTTTGATGAAATAAAAATTATTAAGAATTGTCGTACGGAAAGGCATTTGAGATTGGCGGAGACAGTGTTGATTGAAAAAAATAGACACAGGTTATGTAACGTTAATGATCCTAATAGCTTAAACACATATTGGAAGGATTTGATCAGAAATGAAAGCCGCACAGAAGAACAGAGGGAAAAAGGCAAGAGAAAAAAAAATGGTGTAATATAAAAAAAGAGGTAAAAAAAATGTTAGAATATAAGATGATGATTAGTTTCAAGAATCAAATAAATCGAACAGATATTTATAAGTACGAAAAGAAAAGAAGGCTATTGGGTCATCTGATAGATGGTGCCACTGCGCCTGAACTACGAAGAACGGGAAATGAGATGATGCCGTGCGAGCAGTGGAACTTTTGCTACATTTCGTGGATGGTCATCTGTTGCGTCCGCTCTTTGAGAATGGCCTGGGCAGAGGCTGAAAGTACTTGGATGTTATGCTTGTTTCTAAGGGGAGAGAGGTCCGTGATTGTTGAGTATAGTGGTTGTGTCAGGTATTTGAGTTAATTTTAATTGGGCACTGATGTGAAATTGTAAATAATTTTAGGTTACAGCTTTTTAACTTTGACGTTTTAGGAAATGTGTAATACAGGTTTTTATTGATTGAAGTTTTAATTAGATTAACGTGTTTTAGGGAGTTCAATTTTGTATATTTGTGGTGGATTATTTTGAATCTGAATTTGGTCATAGGGAAAAGAAGAGAAGGGAATGAAGTTTGCGTGAGATGAATTTTTTTTTTTTTTTATGGCCTTGAACCACGATGTAAATAAGAAAAATATGTGTTGGAAATGTGTAGAGGCGAAAACCTAGAAGATTTAGGAAATAAAGGTGAGTAACCTCAAAATATAGATTGTTTAAATAGCACGTGAATAATTAAGCAGCTAGATGACATTTGACATTTGCAATGCTCTATGAATATATGATATCAGAAAACTACACACCAAAATGCAGAAACTATCAGCTATTTCTACAAAATGCATAGATCATGACTATCTATATGTAACATGGCTACTAATGCAATATAAAATGCAATAAGATATGGAATAAATAAATCAAAAAGCAAACTATATGATAGTAATAAAGAAAGACACAACTCGAAAATACATACATATTCCTGAAAAGTTTTCTTATTTTACGTGCACATTGTATTTAACTTCATTAATAGAAACTCACCTAAAAGGTTGTTCGTTTTACAACATTTACCGCACATATATTTCTGGCTGACTTGTCATAATGCGTGATGGACGTCATAATGCGTGATGGACATTTCGTGGTTGTCATATCTCTTCCCTGTGTCTTCAAAGCCAACATATTACAATTACATTCACATTTTCATCACATACGCACAACTTTCATTATCTTCAACTTATATTTAAAAAGGCTAAAACACTATACATAACTTACATTCCATTCATCAAAGACTTTAACCCTAATTCTCTTGGTCGCAATTGCCACCCACGTCCTTATATTCACAACATTTATACATACATTCATATTAAAAATGCTATCTATGTACACTATTTACAGAAGCCTTATTCCATCAACTCATTTCATTTATACAATGGCTCAACCTTCCTCCTCCAACCCTACTTAGTTTTCCGACGGGGAACGCGATACTCCTAACCATCAATACTGTAAGCCTCACCACCATGACTTCGTCCGCCTGTAGCACTTTCTGCCCGACCCTGGCTGTCTTCAGGAGGCCTGTCGAAAAACAACCGTTCCTCTCTGCAGCTGCAGAGCAAGTAATGCAATCAATCGTCTCCAGTCCTCTGCTCTTTCGTATTGTATCTGACGATGTTTGCCTGTGGCGGCATCTGTTCTATTATTTTGGTCAAAATCTAGCATTGGAATTTCTTTTTTCTTTTTAATGCTAGAGGCGGACGAAGTCATGGTGGTAAGGCTTACAGTATTGATGGTTAAGTGTATCGGGTTTCCCAGTCGGAAAACTAAGTAGGGTTGGAGGAGGAAGGTTGAGCCATTGTATAAATGATTTTAGTTGATGGAATAAAGCTTCTGTAAATAGTGTACATAGATAGTGTTTTTAATATGAATGTATGTATAAATGTTGTGAATATAAGGACGTGGGCAGCAATTGCGACCAAGAGAATTAGGGTTAAAGTCTTTGATGAATGGAATGTAAGTTATGTATAGTGTTTTAGCTTTTATAAATATATGTTGAAGATAATGAAAGTTATGTGTATGTGATGAAAATGTGAATGTAATTGTAATGTGTTGGCTCAAAAACAACTTGCAAGAGTATTATATGCGAAGACACAGGGAAGAGATACGACTACCATGAAGTGCCCATAACGCATTATGACAAGTCAGCCGGAAATATGTGTGCGGTAAACGGTGCAAAAGGAACAACAACCTTTTAGGTAAGTTTCCGTTAATGAAGCTATATGATAGTGTTTTGATCCTTTGCCAGTTATATCAGAGCGGCCTCTATTAAGGCGGTGCAGCTATGAATAACTTGTCACACACATTAGTTTGTGGTTTCAAGAGTAATACAAACATAAACAAACTAGATATTTGTTTTCCTGCTAAGCACATTGTTACATGGTGCTGTATGCGTAATGAATCAACATGAGAAAAAAAGCAGCAATTAATCACTTGAAAACTTATTTCTTCCATCTGAGATGGAAAGAAAACATATCGACTACTACCATAGAAAAGTAATATCGTGGGGGAAATGTTACGTAAAACAAGTGTGCCACACTTGTAAGAAATTGCACATCTGTAATTTATTTTTTATATATCAGTGTCAGTTTAGACCATGTGAGACAACCATTCATTAATATTTATTGTATGCCTATTCGCAGGGCTTGAAAAATGTGGTCATCTGCTCATCTGTAACAAGTGAAAAGTTTTAGTTGACAAGTAAAAAAATTCAGTAAAGCAGTTTAAATTAAATTGACAATTATTTGTACATTATTATGCCTATTGTTGGGTACGTAAAATTATTATTTTCCTAAAAAAGTGTATTTTGATTCACAGAAGTGATGCATGATTGTGTGCCAGCATGGGAAACTGGTTTGTCCGCAAAAAAAAAAATGGACAGCAAATACCGTGAGTCAAAACATCTGAGCACGATGCTCTTAACAAGGAACACGAGGCAAGAAACCACAAGTCTCATAGAATGATTTCCCCAAACGCTGTGTGAAAAGATAGGCAGTGTAAGAGTCACATGTGCCTTGCGAGCAGCTGCTTAAAGTAGCCAATTGCTGTTATAGGCTAAAGGGCAGATGTCATGGGAATCTGTGTTTCTGCAGATCTGTTAGGTAAGTTCTAAAACAATGAAGGATTCTTGCGTCATCTACTCTAGAGGGAGAAAACTGAGTTTGACTATTATCATTTAAATTAGGTTAGTGATAAAATATTATTTGAGAGATGTGTAAAATTTTTTTAACAAATCAAACTTTAAAACACGAAACAAAATGACAGCCCTGCTTCATTACTGGTGAACTAGCATGGAAAATTTAATATTTCAAATATTTGCCTCACTGGTGAACTGGCATGAAAAATTTCAAGCCCTGCCTATTTGTGAAATTGTTACAAAAGCAAAATTTTTTAAATGCTAAAGTTTGCTTGAAAATGGTTGGAACACCATGGATAGCAAGAAGCCATAAATCCATAAATATGGCGCTAAATGCCCCAAGTGCAACAGCAGACTTTTTGAACATGTTTTGTTGTTAAGAAATTTTAGTGATTACCAGGGTTAGACAAATCCAAGGCTCTCAGTTGCCGTAGTGCCTGAAAATTTTCACCTAGCTCCTGAGTTTTCAAATTCTATTCTGAAAATTTTATTTTTTAAAGTTTGGATTTCTATTATTAAGCTTTCATCTCTTATTTTTTAAAGTTTGGATTTCTATTATGTAGCTTCCATCTCAAGCAATCAGTGCATTGCACTTTTTTTCTGTTTGCATACGTTTTGTATTCTACTTACTGTAAAAATCAGAATAGTGAAGATGCCAGTATCGATTTTTGGCACTATCCTAGCAGAGATATGAAATCTGCAGCAGTATCGGAGTAGTGATTCATGCTGAAATTTCGCAATGCGGCCTGTGACAGTGCACTTGTGCAGTGTAATAAGCATAAGAGATGTCTGCAGCCATAGCATTAATTTTGCATAGGGCACTTATTAGTGGTTTTATTAGATGGTATACCCCAGAAGATAAAGTTCTGAAATGAAAACCCATTTTGAGCAAATATCAATACAAGTGCATAATATGTTCTCTAGTTTTAGTTGTGGGTATTGCATTGAATTATTGGACAATATCTAAGTTAAGTAATACATTAATTTTGACTGTTGGTCACAATTCTGTACCTCTGCTTTTTTATAGATCGATTGTGTATGTGGTTTTCTTCTCATATCTCTTGAAAAAATGTGCTGGCACCTAAAAAAAGGAGCTGGTGCCTAAAAAATTTGAAAAAATAAAGAAATAAACACAAAAAAAGTAGAGCTGAACAC
Organism: Macrothele yani; assembly: GCA_039090855.1. NCBI lineage: Eukaryota > Metazoa > Arthropoda > Arachnida > Araneae > Macrothelidae > Macrothele > Macrothele yani. The sequence continues at coordinate 45,467,640 of CM077024.1, forward strand.
TGTCTATCAACTATGAGATAACAGTCCTGCAGTGTTCTGCCTGGGTGCAAAAGAAGTGCAATCAATACTTATTTATGCACAGTCAATCTTTCAGTCTTACCCATGTTCCCAAATTTGATGATTCACACAGTCCCTCGTGAAGATGTTTTCTGTCACAGGCTAAGAATAATTTTTGCAGAATAATTTTTTTGCTTGTTCACACTTGAGCCCGTTTTTGTTTTTTTTAATATCAAGTTCTTTAAATCTTAGATGCTTCATCACTAGATAAAAGCATCTTGTTTATTTAATCAAGGAAGCTGAAGAACTAATAAAGAATAGCTGGTGTAACAATCATAGCAATGATTTAAATTTTGTTAATTGCATATTTGTGCTTTTTATTTAATGTGGAAACAAAAGCACTTTCTCCACTTTTTGTTGTGGTGTTTGAAAACCTGCATGGCCATCTAAGGGAATCAGGAGACATATATTCCTAATTTAGAGCCACCTTCCTTACCACAGAAAGGAATATGGAGTCATCCATTCCTAATTCAAAACCATCTTCATTACCATATAAGGGAATAAGAAGTCACATATCCTTAATTTTGCGCCACTGGTTCTAGAGAAGGCATAGAACTGTTGGCAGCATGGCAAGCATAGCTACCTATGCCCAGGGGTGCAGAATATGTCTGAACGCACAAACGAGGGTCGGGAGAAATTAAGGCAGCTCTGGCGAAATGTTTGCCCTGGGGTAAAATAATAGTAATAATAAAACTAAAAATTGACTTATTAACAACAAATATAACGTGAAAGATAAGCGTAACTTACTGCACTGTAATCATTTTGAAAAATGTCATGTCATTATGAATACAAGGGGTTATGAGTTCAGTGACATACTGCCACTGGCAGACGATTCACCGAGCCCAAACGACTTTACTAATGCCAATGCGGAGATAGCGTGGCATAACAAGTACAACGTAACCACTAGTTACGCTAATAAACGTTTCCGAAAACTGTTTAAAAATCTGCAGTAAAGCTGTTTGTGAATCAGTTGGATCTGTAATTGGCAACTGCCTACACAATCGGAACATCCAGTTTGACAACCTTTCTAATGAAGTCTTCATTTCTTGGAATGGACCTCCTGTTCATAAAGCTTCACAACTTTTACAAGAATCCTAGAACAGGCATTTCCATTGTGGAAGATACCACTTCACACGGTTTTTCTTCAGCATCTTGTCTCAAGGTGTATAAGATGTCAAAGGTGATTGACAACTTTCACAAAGAGACGGGAAGGCTGCCATTTCTTGGTGACAACTGACGTCACCCATCAATGTAAGATTGTTTTTTATTTATTCATTGGAAAAAATATTAGTTTTTTTTTTCAAATTTTTAAGTGGTAGGCTTTAAGGATAGTTTTTAATCATCAACATGTACTATAATAATCGCTTAAACTTGTATGAAAATCCACTACAGTCTTGGGGGAAATTTCAGACAAAAAAAATTGTGTTCTGGGAAAATACTGGGCCCTGAAAATTTTCTGCACCCCTGCCTATGCCTTGCTCCAGGATTCCAGTAGACCCAGTAGTATGAGAAATCAGAAGCCTGTGCCATACACTACTTGATCACTCGTTAACTGAAAGCTCTCTTTCATTGCATTGATATAACAGTTTTTCCTAATAAGTTCCCTTATGTTTTTCCACTAATGGACAAACAGAAGGATATGATGACTGTGAGGTTGTTTTTACTGTTTGTGAAAACATATAAAACACTTATTTTTAATATAAATTGTGTTGTTAAAAAACCCACTGCTTTAGTGAATTAAAAGATTCAACCATATTTTCTGTATGATTTTAACTTGTGTGGAACATTAGTGAATGGTAATAAGCATAACTCTTGATTATAGAGCGCTTCTCCCCTCTTTTTTTGATTGCGTGACTTTAGCATGGAATAAAGACTGGAAACCAGGACCCTACCCTAGAACAGAAAAGGAACGTATTGCAGCAGCTAAGAAGTACAACCTCATCCCAGAGGATTATGAACCATATCCAGAGGAAGAAGGTTATGGTGACTATCCCAAACTCCCACCACTGTCAGCTGAAGCTAGAAATCCATTTCAAGTTTATGATTTTCCTTATCTAAAACGAAATTATGGGGAGCCTGTAAGTAGTAAATGCATGCTGTATTTTTTATGGAATTTGTACATGTATTTGTAGAATACTGTTATGAAAAAGAAGTATAAAAATTGACTTAATGGGGGATTCTCATTTTTTGTGTGAAAAAAATCAATTTTTTTAAAGTTATTTTATTATTTCAGGTCTTAAAAATATGCGTACCAAATTTCAAGTCGAAATTCACAAAATTGGCCAAGTTAAATCTATTATTGTCTAGTGGTGTCACAGAGAAAGCCAAAGCCGAGAAAACTCTGGACGAATTCAATCGCGAATCGCCACTTCATAAAAACGTCGAAAATGCTATAAAGCCGATTTACAACGATTTGTCATCAAGAGAGTTGCTAGAAAGGTGTTTGGGTGGTGACACTCAAAACAACAATGAAAATTTCAATTCTACTGTTCGGCGGTTCGCGCCCAAACATCTTCACCGTGGCTCAAAAACCGTCGAAACGACAGCTTATGTAGGAGCAGGAATTTTTAGTGAAGGGTTTTCTGCCATTTTGAAAATGATGACAACAATAGGAATCGTTATTGGTGAGCAAACAAAGACATTTGCCAATGCGTGGGACGAACAGCGTCTGCAGAGATCGTCGATACGTAGCCTCGAGGCTACAAAAGAGGCTCGTACAAGGCGTAGAAGCGAGCAAATGTCTCTAAACGAGTTCTACCAAGTAGAGCAAGGAGCACTGTATGGCCCTGGAATAGCAGATTAGCAGAAAAATACTGTAAGTACTTGATATGCCTCCGTAAACTGTTCTTGAAACTTTAAACACGTTTTTCTCGAAACAGCTTTTTCGCAAATGGTTGACATGATATTTCAAAAACTATTAGACCAATCGACTTCAAAGGTAAAACTACATGTTCAGCAAACATCCTTTTATCGTTTGATGAAACTTTTTTAATAGCATAAAACATTGTTAATTTTTTGAGCTTAATTGATAATTTTAGTTTGACAGTCACCATTTCTTCAAATATATATATATATATCATCATCATCATCGTCAACCATTATCAATCCACTGCTGGACGAAGGTCTCTCCAAGCCTCTTCCACAACGGCCTGTTTTGTACCAGTCTCCTCCATGTTACTCCCGCATACTTTCGAATTTCATCCACACACCTTCCAAGTGGTCTTCTTCTGGGTCTTTTCCTGTCCCTTGGAATCCAATCTAAAATTTCGACTGTTCACCGATGGTTTGTCCTTCTGGCAGTATGTCCAGCCCATTGCCATTTCAGGGATTTTACTCTGATCATGATGTCTTCCACTCTTGCCATTTTTCTGATCTAGGGGTTCCTCTTCTTATCTCTCCTGGTTACACCAAGCATGCACCTCTCCATGCTGCTTTGAGTCGTCTGCAGCCTTTGTCTCTTTTAGTTAAGGTCCACGTCTCTGCACCATACGTAAGCACTGGAAGGATGCATTGATCAAACACTTTTCTTTTAAAACATAATGGCATATTGCTCTTGAAAATTATGCTGTTTCTTCCAAAAGCTCTCCAGGCAAGTTTTGTACGCCGATTAATTTCTTCATCAATGTGACCCTCACTTGATATCTGCTGTCCAAGATAAACGTACGTGTCTGTTATCTCCAGCTTTTCTCCATCAATCGATAAATCTTCATTTCTTGTAAAAGCATTGGACACCACTTTTATCTTCTGAAAGCTCATTTTTAATCCCACTTCTTTACTCTTGTCAGCAAGTTCCTGGATCATACTCTGCAGCTCTGATGGGGTAGTTGCAAAAATGACTACTTCATCAGCAACACGAAGGTGAGTTAGATAATCTCCATTAATCTTTATCCCCTTGTTTTCCCAGCTCAGCGACTGAAAGACACCCTCCAATGTGGCATTAAAGAGCTTCGGAGATATGGTGTCACCTTGTCTCACTCCCTTTCCAATTTTTATGTGTGTTGCATTTTCAAACAGCCGAATCTTTGCACTTGCATTTTCATAGAAGTTATTAATAATATTAATGTACACATCTTCAATACCGCAGGATTTTAGGGCCATTGTAACTGCTGATGGTTTCACCGAATCAAAGGCTTTTTCATAATCGATAAAAGCTATGCACAGTGGAAGTTCGTATTCCCTCGCTCTTTCAATTAGTTCTTTTAGTACGTGGATATGATCTATTGTGCTGTAGCCACTCCTGAATCCAGCTTGTTCTCTCGGTTGAGCCATGTCCAGTGTCACCTTTAAGCGGTGTGAAAGAACTTTAGTGAAGATTTTATAAACCACTGATAGGAGGCTGATAGGTCTGTAGCTCCTGAGATCCTCAATGTCACCTTTTTTACGTAGCAAGATCATTGTAGCGTTGTTCCAATCCTCAGGAATCTTCCCTTCATTAAGGCATCGAGTGAAAATTTGGGCGAGTACTGTTTCGATTTCTGCACTTGCTTCTTGTATGATGTCTACAGTAATTCCATCTTCTCCTGGAGCTTTTCTCTGCTTCATGTTCTTGATTGCATGTGCAACTTCTGCTGGGAGGACTGGAAGAACTGTGGTACTGGTACCTTTCATGATGTCTGGAGTACATGTATCATCCCTTTTATATAATTTGGAGTAGAAATCTTTCACTCTTGTCAAAATTTCGCCTCTATTTCTTGTTACAGAACCATCTTCTTTTCTCAGTGCCATAATCTGTTTTCTTCCCTTACTGAGATGTCCCTTTGCTATCTTTAGGCTTTGGTTGTTTTCAATTGCTTTCCTCACTAGTTCACAGTTGAATTTTCTTACGTCTTCAGTGATGCTTTTTCGTACTGTCTTGCATAGCTCTATATATTCCACTTTGGAAGTCACATCTTCTTTAGTTGTCTTCATCTCTCTTCTTCTTTGCATCAACATTTTGGTTTTTCCTGATAATTTGTTCACGTGCAACCTGTTCTTAGACCCAGCTAATTTTGTCGTTTCCATAAGAGCTTTGGTTACTTTTCTGTTAACTTCAGAAATATCCACTTCTTCCGATGTTAGGCCTTCTAAAGCAGAGAATCTGTTCTTCAGTTCCAACTTGAAGGTATTATGGTGTTTTTTAAGGTTGGTTATGTCAATACATTTTGTTTGTCTTATGAGCTTGCCACGTTCGAGTTTAGTGTTGAGATGCATCTTACATCTCACCAATCTATGGTCACTACCTGTGTTGAAATTGCTTAGCACACTGCAGTCTTCTATGACGAATTTTTTGTTACACATAATAAAATCAATTTCACTTGTCGTCCCATTTGGATGTCTCCATGTCCATTTCCTGTGTGGCTTTTTCTTGAAGAAGGAGTTCAAGATGAAAAACCCTTCTGCCTCTGCAAACTCAACGAGAGTATTTCCACTCTGGTTTCTGTTGCTGTGACCGAATTTACCTACTGAAGTTTCATTCTGTTGCCGTTGCCCTATTTTTGCATTGAAATCACTCATAATTATTTTCAAGTGCTGCTTACCTTTATTATTTAGATGACAAATTTCCTCAAAAAATTCTTCAATTTCTTCTTCAGGATGACTTGTGGTGGGTGCATAAGTTTGAATAATCTGAGCCTGGTATCTTTTCAAGAGTTGGATAACGAGTCTTGCAGCTCTGTCAGAGGAACTTTCAACTTCTACAACTTTATCCTTCAGTTTCTTGTTTATTATAAATCCAACACCACTAGTTCTGCCCGTATCTGTCCCACGATAGTAGAAGAGATGTCCACTTTTCAGTTCAATGAGATCTTCTCCTTTTCTCCTTACCTCACTTAGCCCGACGATGTCCCACTTGATCCTTTGTAGTTCCTCTTCCAATTCAAGAAGCCTTGAATCAGAAGATAGGGAGCGTCCGTTATATGTAGCCAAGGTCAGCATCAGATGGCAGCCTAGCCGGTCCTCCGGGGATTCTTAGCACCCTCTGCCTTCATGTCGCACTGGCCGCTGCCTTGGCCAGGTACATTCCAGCTGCCGGAGACTGAGGGCCAAGATTTAAGTTGTGGAGTCATTTTGGAGGGGTTTGGCCATAACTCACCACGCTGGCCAAGCGGGTTGGTGAGTGTGGGATAGCATTTCCTCTAATCCCGATGGTATAGTTATACCGCTATTGGCGGTCGTCAGAGCCCCTTTAGTGGGAACAGAATGTACCACGAGAAGGCGGGGTTGACATTTGTCAAGGAGAGGCTGTGATGTGACGCATCACCTGACCTTATATATATATTTTTTTTTCTGGTTCATCAAACGATAACTACTCATGCATAGAGTAAAACGCCGTTCGAGTCTTTTGTTTCAGATCACCTGGAGTTAAGAAATCATGCCAACCAGCAACAGCGGATCTTTGCGCAGTGTCATGGTCGAAGGGGATTTGCGGGCATGATTCTTTATGAAACATATTAAAAATTGTTTTGTAAATACCTGAAAAGATAATAAGTAGATGTACCTACTGGAATCAAATGATTGCATAGTTTCGTCAATAATCACTCCAAAAAAAGCGGTAATTTTAGCGTAAAAAATGAGGATTCCCCCTTGATGATATTAAAAGAAAAAAAAGCTTTTTTTTTTTTTCAAAGTCATCAGTGAAGCACAGTTTAAGTTAATAGGTGCATTAAACAAAATATAAAAATCCATATTTAAAGTCCTCTCAGAGAAATATCTAAGTGTACACAATCTCAACAAGCAGTACTTGCAATCTTTATGAGTAAAGCAGTTTCTGTGGAGTTCCAGATCCTATCTGTGAATTTTTAAGTTGTTTTTAATTTTTACTGTTTTTATATTATAGTTTTTTGATAAGATGATATATAGTACCCCTATAAACAGGGTGCGAATTAGCCGAATAGCAACTAGCAAATTGCTAGTGTAAAAAATTTGCTAGTAAAAAAAAATGGCAGTAGCAAGTATTGCTAGTAAGGTATTTTTTGGTAAAGGCATAGTTTAGCATCCTAAATTATTTGGCTAAAAATTTCGAGAAAAAATTATATACATCTTTTAAAGTATGTAATTTGACAGAAAATGATAAGGATTCTTTGTGCGCTAAACATTATTTATTTTAATTAGAAAAGCCTCAGCATAAAGTATTTATTAATACTGTCTGTACTTAAAATAGACATTTTTAAAGTACAGCAACTTATGTAATAGTGATTCATAGTATTATTATTTGCCGCCCCGGTGGCGCAGTGGTCTAAGGCACTGGCCTCTGATCACTCGTCCGTAAGGGGTCCGGGTTCGAATCCTGGTCAGGCATGGATGTTGTGTTTGTCTTACGGCACTGGCTCTCTCCCTTCCCTGGAACAAGTGGCCCTAAATTAGGGACGGGCGACTGCTTATAGTCCATTGAGTTGCCCATGGTGGTCGTTAAACCTCCAATCAAAAAAAAAAAAAAAAAAAAAGTATTATTATTTGTTGAATCCTTTTAGCACATGATCAAGCTTCCACTATATTTATTGTAAAGCTCGTTATTGTTATCACATGCTCGCATAATTTGAAAATGCTTCTTGCTTTTATCCGTTGTTTTGTTTATGTTTATTGATATACCTGACGATGGAGCACTCGGTGCTTTGAAAGATCTTGTAAGTTACTGTACCTTTAAAATGTCTATTTTAAGCACAGACAGTATTAATAAATACTTTATCGTACTGAGAAGGCTTTTCTAATTAAAATAAAGAAAATGATAAAAAAAATCAGCTCTACAATTTATTTTAAAGAATTTTATTGTAAAATTTACCTGCCAGCAAGAGGATATTAACGAACCTTACAGCGAGGCTGCCCCTACATTGTCGTGATGTCATCCAAGGCTCCGCTGAAGTGAAGGTCACGGTCTGGTGTTTTTAGCATGTCTTTTGTGAAAAAAGATCGTGCTTATGTTTTTTATTTATTTCAATAATTATGCTGTTACATTATAACATCATGAAACAGAGATATTTATGTGCAATAAAAAATTAATAGGACCAAGGGAAAACAGGGAAAAGGCCTCACAGAGACGTGATGTGCCCTGAATCTCCAAAACAGAACAAATGAGTCAAGCATGTGTTGTGTTAATGCAGTAAGGAATTTATCAGTTTGTCCGTCTGTCTGTGGACACCATATCTCTGCAACTATTATTCTGATTCGATAAATTATTTTTGCATTTGGGAAGCTTGAAATATGAGAATGATGATCCTTTATTTATTTTATTTTTTTACGATTTGCAGTTTCGTTGCTGGAGGGCGTGAAGGCAAATGATATCGAATTCAGAATGCATTTTATTCCATATCTTTGCTTCTGAACAACCGATTGAAAAAATTCTTTTATTTTTCGATTTCATTTATGTTGAAGAGTGTTTTAGATATAATAACTTTTTCAAGTTATACATAGATTTTCTGCTAAGGGGGCGTAAAAGTAAATTACGTTCCCCCTGATATCTCTACTTCTAGAACTCCGATTTGAAAAATTCTTTCTGTACAGGAAACAAATCCTAATTGGAAATCTCTTGAATATAATTTCTAATTTTAGGTAAAAATTGATTTGGCCACCAGGAGGCTTATATAAGCCGTAACTTTCACTTCTGATGTATTTGCAGCAAAATCTGAGCTTCTAAAATCTCAATTGAAACACACTTTTTCTCTGGACTAATACTACTCAGGTCGATAAACCTTTTTGGAATATTTTCTACTTAAAATAATGCATAGTTTATCCGCCAGGGGGCGTAGATGTATATCTTAATTTTGTCAATATCTACTTTCTAAGAGTCTGATTTGAAAAATTCCTTCTTTGTTGGATAACGTTTCCAGTGCGAAATGTTTTTCACATAATTTCAAAATTTTTCAAGTAACTCTTAGACTTTTCGCTAGGGGCGTTAAGAGAAATTGCATTTCCCCCAATATTTATGCTTCTAAAACTTCGATTTGGAAAATTCTTCATGTATAGCGTACAGCTCCTGATGGGAAATGTTTTTCCTATAATTTATAGTAAGTATTTGGTAAAGAATAGTTTGACCACCATTGGGCATAAGTATTAACTTCTGCTTCTGACGTATTTGCAGCAAAATCTGAGCTCCTGAGAACTCGACTGAAAATATTCTTTCTTGGACCTATACTGCTCGAATCGAAAAACCTTTCAAGAATACTTCCTTCTTAAAATAATGTATGTTTTCCCCGCCTGGAGGCATAGATTCATATCTTATATTTATCTATATCTCTGCTTCTAAGAGTCCAATTTACATTTTTTTCTTTGTTGGATAGCGTTTCTGCTGCGAAAAACATTTCACAGCAAAAACGCTCTGATTCATAAGTTCATGATTCCATTTACAACAATATCTGTGGAATTAAAAGCCTGATTGGAAAACTTCTTTCTTTGGTCAGGTACTACTGTTTTCCATACCAGTTCCAATGACATTGAATAGCTTTGATAAATTTAATTTGCATCAGAATGAATTCAAAAGTCATGCTCATTACACCCAAAAATTTGGTGTCATCTTTCTTGTTTCCTTTTGGTTTTGTAATGATCTTAGATACTGAGTTTTAACACCCTTTCTAGAGACAATGATAAATTTAGAATTATTTTCCAGAGCAGTGTAGATTGTTGTAAGATGCAAAGGGTCCCTCTGTCTCTTAGCTTACCACTCATATAATTGTCGCCGCAGCATCTTACAAAGTTTGCTCTGGAAAAGAATTCTAAATTTATTATTATTTTCTCTAAAAAGGGTGTTAAAACTCAGTTGCTAAATGGATTCCAAAAGGAAAACAACAGCAAAGAAACAAAACAACCACGACTGTTACCTTCATTTCAGTAGGGCCTTGGACGATGTTGCAGCAGTTGTTGCAGGCAGGCTCGCTGCAGCATTCTTTCACATCCCCATGCAAGCAAGTAAATTTGATGGTAAAAATTTTTTAAAATGCATTGTAGAGCTGAAATGTGTTGTCAAATTACATACTTTAAAATATGTATTTCATTTTCTCACAAAATTTTTAGCCGAATAATTTAGGACCTTAACTACATCTTTATTATTTTTTTAGTTAAACCAACCAAAAATGATTGTCAATCCCCAAAGTTTATGCAGTATTTTCGATTTTCACCTCTTATTAAAACAGCAATGCACTGTCACCAAAATTTACTTTTGATATTTTATTCCAATCTTCTCCATATCTTCTGTTCCTTCAAGTCATTAGATAGCTAATAGAGAATCCCCCACCTTTATCTGATCTATTTTGAGAAACCAAAATGGGGTTAGAAATAAAGCATTCACTGAGCAATGTGGGAGGATTTCATTACTCTTGAAAGAATAAAAGCGAACGAGTGAGAGAGGGCAGAAAAACTCTTCCCACCTGCAAAAAGGGGAAAGAAAGTTGATTTGATTCAGCTGAAGTTGTATATAAATCTGAATCAGAATGTCAGTGAAATGCATTCATATAGTATGAGGATTTATAAGAAATTCGTTAGAAACAATCACTAAACTTGTCTAAGATTCTATTTATTTTAAGAAAAGGTAAGTCAAAATATTTGTACATTAAATTTTCTGTGTAACTTTGTTAGAAAATAGGTTACTAGGTGATTCAGTTTTACCTGCTAGTCATGCAAATGTTTTGCTAGCAAACTATTTGGTTTTTGTTAGTGAGCATAAAAGATGAAATCTTGCCCTGCTTAGAAAGGCATTCCTGAGTGAAATTCTTGTTTCCTATTGTTAATGTCCAGTGGTTCTGTCACACAGCAGTAGCCAGGTGTAGCTGGCAGCTGCTCAAAAAAAAAAAAAAAAAGTAGCTGACCAAGCGATTCATTTAAGTAAGTATTAGGGTGGGCCGAAAAAACTTTAATTTTAATTTGCATACGCTTAGGGTGGGCCGAAAAAAACTTTTATTTTAATTTGCATACACCTAGTGCAGAAAAGTTGTCATTTGGGCCAACAAGAATTACAAAAGAATGTTTTTTGAAATCGACCAATATCTTATGTCTCTGCACGGCACAGTAAGTTAGCGTTTTTCCGACCGCATTGGGCCGTTAGCAAAAACGGATGGAATTTTTTTGTAATTGAAATCGAGTAGCCCCTAGTGCGGAAAAGTGCCCTTTAGTGTTCCCAATAACAGTGAAAAAAAAAAAAGTTTTGAAGTTGATCAATATACTATGTCTTCGCACTGCACGCAAAGTTCACCATTTTTTTCCCGCATTTAGCCTGTAGGAGTAGATAGGTAAAGGCATTCTGGCATGTAGGGCATCAGAAAGATCCGTAGGAAATTGCACTGTTATGAGTACATTATGCATGTGCATGTGTAGTGCACTCAGTTTGCTTTGCAATTTGTAGTATATATAGTCGCTTGCTTCCAATGTCACATATGGAAACAACCCAGAACTCACCACGAGGAGATGGCTACACTTTGAGTTCCGCCCATCCTCCCTTCAGCTCAGAATTTGATTTCTACGTAGTATATCTTGTTCGGTAATCCGCTTTACTCGAAAAATGTGGCATTAATTGCTATGATGCAATTGTTGCTCTTATGAACGAATCTCTAGCTTCAAATCCACACACTGAGACAGCTGCTTCGGTCATCATTTTCATGCAAGTTCCACAGCTTGCGTGTGGCACGGAAACATGGTTATTTCCTTGCCAGCAGAGGCAGAAGTTGTGATTAGTCGATGCAGATCTTCATCTGAGATGTGTTTTGAGAGGTGTGGTTCGGTAAGACACGTTTTAGTCCAATCGTTCATATAATATTCATTAACATCCAAATTTAATTGCGGCACTTTGAATTCTCTTATGACATCATTCATTTGTTGTTGTCTAGCTTTCTTTATTCTTCTTCATCCAAGAGCTCTGACGTGGGTGCGTTCGTACACAATCATACTTAGCAATATATTCTCTGAGTGACTGAAGAACGTGTTTCTCTTGATCACTGCATCAATCATTACTTTGGACTTCAAATCCATAAAGCGCTATAAGTTAATCAGTTTCCAAAAGTGTTTGGTCCCTTCTGAGCACGAAAGATTCTTTATGGAAAACCAGACTGGAGCATATACCTTCATTATGTAGTTGGCAACACAGATCAAAGTTTGCGATGGGTTTTGAGTGGCGACATAGATGTGCATGACTGTTAGCTGTCGTCAGCCACCGCGAATGTGTCAGTAGTCCTGGATTTCTTCTAGAAAGGCTGACATCACAGTCTCCCTGTGACATGGCACAACAGATACTACCAGTAAATACTGCTGGTCGGTACTAAGTTCAGGTGTATCCTGCAATTCTTTCATGTGTTCTGTCCATTCTGCATGAATAGCTGCAAAGTCAACTACTGGGAGGTTTTTACAGTCGTCGAGAGCTGCCCCAATCTCTCTTGAGCGAGTTGTAGGACCTGTTGATTTATCATCAAGTTCAAGCAAATGGCGAAATGGAACTTATTGAAATGGAACAAATGCACCAGCTACTGCAAAGAACATTGCAACTGAAGTTTCAGTTGATGTAAAGCACCATTTTCCCCGCCGGTATTTATAACAGTTCCATGGCACCCTGAAACAATGAGAAAACTTGAGTCAATGCCATTAACTTCTAAAAAAATAGTGATGCTGTTTGTGATGCTTCTGTTATGACCAGAAGTGGGGGTCACATGGCCGAGATACTTCGATCCAGGCTCCTCCAAGAGAGCAATGTGCTCTTTCTTCTCGGAACGATAATATTTATCATTTTTCTGATCTAGGAATAGAGTTGAGTCATTCCTTCCATCAAAATAGAGTCTGCGAACGACTTTTCTATCTGTCTGGGCTTTTTTCATTACATCCTTAGATAGCTTAATTTTTTCGCGGATAATTTTGTTTTTATCAATGACCTTCTTGAGACTATCGACTGTAATGATGGCCATGTCTTCTAGAAAAGATGTTGCAATAAGAGCAGCTTTCCTCATTGGGACTGCAGTACGGTAGACTGCTGACGCTAAGCTAGGGAGAGCTACTTTCATTTGTGACTCAGAACGTGATGTCGATTGTCCTGCTGGATCAAAAGTAGAGTCTTCAACACATCTACGGCTACATTTTTCAGGAGATGAACAAGAGACTGTGTCAGAATCGTCCAAACATGCCTCCGTCTCATCAGAATCTAACGCATCACTTTCCTTTTCCCCGCTTATTTTCCCCTTTCTTCTCTTTTCCTCAGTTTTTCTGTCACTATCTTGTCTACTTTTCCAATCATCATTTTCCTTTCAGTTCTTTGATCTATCAAAAAGGAACTTCTCGAGTAGGTATTTTCCATGAACATTCACAAGAGCATGAATTATCCAGTATATCTGGACTTTCTCTCCAGGGTCATCTACTGGCACTGGTCCAACACAGTAAGAAAATGGTGAAATTCGTGTGCAGTGCAGAGACATAGCATATTGATCAACTTCAAAACCTTTTTTTCACTGTTATTGGGAACACTAAAGGACACTTTTCCGCACTAGAGGTTACTCGATTTCAATTACAAAAAAATTCCATCCATTTTTCCTTACAGCCCAATGCGGTCGGAAAAATGCGAACTTTCTGTGCCGTGCAGAGACGTAAGATATTGGTCGATTTCAAAAAACATCCTTTTGTTATTCTTGTTGGCCCAAATGGCAACTTTTCCGCACTAGGCGATATGCAAATTAAAAACAAGTTTTTTTCGGTCCACCCTTGTAAGTAATATACACTGGTGTTTCACATTAAACAAAACACCAGGGTCATTTCATGTCAAATCAACCAATGCATGGAACCTTAGTGCCATGGATTTGGTTCATTTTGGTACATTTGTACCTTACCATAAGATGTATGAATTTTTTTTTTTTTCGAATTCTTTTGTCCACCAGTTTTTGAGATATTGAATTTTCAAAATTGCCTAAAAATGCCAAAATTCACTGGCCACCATAACTTCAAATGTCGTTTACGAGATACCTATGATAGCTACAGACATGGGACAGGTGTAATTTTAAAGCTTATAAATAGCGCTTTCATTTGATTTACAGCATGACACAATTGTAGATTTTCAAAAAAATTCACAAATTTTCAAAAAAAAATATTTGGTTTTCGGAAAATCAGAATTTTTTAAAATTTTCAAAAAATTTACACAAGGTATACGTTTTATAGCCAGTCAGTCTAAATTTTAAGGTGGTATCTCAATGATGTCATACAAAAATTACATTTTCTTGTTGGCAGTGTCAAGGAATTAAACCCCTCAAGTCCATTTTTCTACAATTTACACTGATAAAATTATGTGGTAAACTGAAATGAATCCAAAGGATTTTTACAGAGAGAGAGAGAGAGAGAAAGATGTACATGTGTCTGTGGAGGGAGATAGGGCAGTCTATCTTGGCAAAGGAACTGTTCAAAACATGCAAGACAAGCCCTGACATGCTTGTGCCTGTTTATTCATGTGCTCTTCCCCCACCATGTTATCTACCAGACAGCTTAGTTGTGGTCTGGCTCTCTGTGTGTGCACTTCAGTTCGTTTCGACAGTGTGTTTTTAGTGAAGCTTTCTAGGACATTTTTGTTGTGAAGCTGCTTTATTAGTCTTTATTAAGTTTATTTCATTAACTTTTTGATAATTACATGATTTGAAATATGGAGGAGAATAAGTGATAAAAAAACCATTGTAACCCTTAAAAAAGGGGGCACTGGGTTAGTAAAGACTTGAGGAATGTAACTGATTGGATGGTTTCGCTAAATAGTGAAATCAAACCACACATGAAAGTATGCACTTCATGCAGATTGCTGTTAGGAAAAGAGAAGCCTTGTCAGATGGAAAACAATATACTTGAAAAGGAAATTCCTCCTGAGAATTATGAGATTCCTGGTCCTAGTCATATTAAGAAGTCTCAGTATTTGGACCCTGATGCAGCTTTAAGCCATTTAAATACCTCTTTGGCCTCCCTTGGCGAGTCTCTGGTGTGCAAGAAGAAAGCATTAAAAAATAGGTCTAAGTATTGCAAAGAAATGACGGGGAAGATTAAAAGGGCCTACGAAGAGTTACTTTTACTTCTGAAGATGATTTAGATGAGGAAAAATGTCACTGTGCTGATTCAGAAATTATTCAGAAACTAAAGGAAAATTTTAAAACTATGAACAGAAGTAAAAAGCTCATGATTTTGACAGTTTTGCCAAAAAGCCTGTCCTGTAAAAGAATCAAAATGAATTTGGAGTAAGTAACTACATTGCAAGGAAGGCAAAAAAACTTGTGATAGAAAAAGGAATTTTGTCCTCTTCCAATCCCAAACCTGGGAAAATTTTACCTGAAGACATGGTCAATAAACGTAGTAAAGGAATTTTACTGTAATGAAGAAGTCAACAGGCAACTGTGCGGCAAGAAAGATTATGTTTCAATCAAAGACAAAGATGGCTGTTAAACTCATGTCCAAAAGCGTCTTATACTTGGTAATCTTATAGAAATTTACCAACTTTTCAAGTCCAAATACCCATCTGAAAAGTTAGGATTTTCAAAATTTGCTGAGTCAAGACCAAGGGACTGCATTATAGCAAGAGCTAGTGGGACTCACACTGTGTGTGTGTGTGTGTGTGTGTGTGTGTGTGTTTGTGTTTGTGTGTGACATAACATCACCTCACCTACAAGCAGTGGGTTTCAGTGGACTGCTGTTCATTTGAAACTGTTTGCAAAACCACAGAGGATTTTGTTAAGGAGTTTTCAGCACAGCTAATCATCATGAAGAAGCATGATTTCATCACCAAACAACGATCTGCTTTTTTTTTTTTTGCAGAGAAGAAAATTACACTTTGCCCTAACGAAGCTGTGGTGACATGTGATTTTTCTGAGAACTATTCATTCATTCTGCAAGATGAAGCCCAGTCATTCCATTGGAACAGCTCAATGGCAACTGTTCATCCTTTTGTTGTGTACTACAAGGAAAATGATCAACTAAGACATAAGAGTTTTGTTTTCATCTCGGAATGACATAGTTCTTGTTCATGCTTTCCAAAGAAAACTTCTTAATGCTTTGAAAGCAGAATTATTTCCAAACTTGAAAAAGGTATTTTACTTTTCAGATGGCTGTGCTGCACAATTCAAAAATCGTAAGAGTATTGCAAATTTGTGTAACCACCACACTGATTTCCAAGGCATTGAAGCAGAGTGGCATTTTTATGCCTCTGTACTTGGCAAAGGAGTTTGTGATGGTGTTGGAGGCACTTGCAGCAAAGGCCAGCCTTCAAAACCACCTCTCAAATCAGATAATGACACCTGGACAGCTGTTTGAGTGCAGGAAGGCAAACATCCCTGCAACAATTTTTTTTATATATTTCAAATGGTGAATACCTGAAAGAGGAGAGATTTTTACAAGTACAATTTGATGAAGCAGTTGCTGTTACAGGAACTCAGAAGTTTCATGCCTACCTCCCAGTATCAACTGAAAAATTAGAAACCAAAGCATTTTCAGGTTCTCATGATACTGTTTTACATTGTGTTAAAATCACTCCCGAACTTCAAGATGTAGATTTTGATCGTATGATTGTTTTTTTTGCATGTGTCTAGGACAACTCATGGTAGATGGGATGTGTTCTCTCAATGGATGCGGTAGAATGTGAAGTCAGGCTATCATTCTTACATCCAGCTGGACCAGCAACATCATTCTCTTTTTATCCTAGGAAACCGGATATTCTCACAGTGCCAGAAAACTTCATCCTTTGCAAACTGGATCCAATTACAGTACAGGAAGAACATACCAGCTATAACCCCACAGGAGATGACAAAAGTATCCAACATTCTAGCCAAGAAAAAAAGAGGTTTTTTATCATTAGGTATAGAAATTTTTGTCTATTTTCGGGGCTAAGTCAATTTAATTCCTTGTCACTGCCAACAAGAAAATTAAATTTTTGTATGATACCATTGAGATACCACCTTGAAATTTGGACTGACTGGCTATAAGACATATATACCTTGAAGTGTGAATTTTTTGAAAATTTTAAAAAATTATGTTTTTCCGAAAACAATTTTTTTTCTGAAAATTTACAATTGTGACATGTATATCAAATGAAAGCCCTATTCATATGCTTCAAAATGACACCTGTTCCATGTCTGTAGCTATCTTGTAAATGGCATTTGAAGTTATGGTGGCTAGTGAATTTTGACATTTTTAGGCAATTTAAAAAATTCAATATCTCAAAAATGGGTGGACAAAAAAATTTGGAAAAAATAATTTTTAAACATCTCATGGTAAGGTACAATGTACCAAAAATTAACCAAATCCATGACATCAAGTTCCAAAATGTATTTTTCATTGGTTGATTTGACATGGAATGACCTACCAGTATTTACTGGTGTTTCATGTAATACCTGCCAACTACTACGGAATGCCCGTAGCTTTTACGGATTTTGTTGTCTGGCTACGGAACTCACTGTTGAAATTACGGATCCTACAAACTTTCTTTCTTTTTTTGCTTTTTTTTTTTTTTTTTTTTTTTTTTGCTATTATTTTATGATACGCATGAGATTCTGAAGCGAAATTCCGCTTTTTTTTTTTTTTTTTTTTGTCATTATTTAGATCATTCTCAAGATCGATGCAAAACTGAAGTGAATTTGGGGGAAGAGTGTCATTTTTCGTCTGGGGGTGGTATTTCGTGTTTCAAAACTTTCGAAAACTGTAGTTGGATGGAGTAAAAAGTTTTGCTGTAATCGTAACTTTTTTTTTCTCCCGATGTTGCCTTTGTGTCCAGTGTTTATATTTCAGCTTGAAACTGTAGGCAACAATTTGTGAAACAGAAGTTAGACGCTACAAAAATTTCCCTGTAATTTTCAGGCATAAAATTCCCTCGTGAATTCGAGGAATTCCACCATTTTCGTTATTATTTTGGTCATTGACGAGATCGATGCACAAGTGAACAGAAATAGGGGGAGGTGGTGGGAGGTGTTCGTCGGAGGATGGAATTCCATCTTTACAAAACTTTCTAAAACGGAAGGTCGACGGAGTTCAGATTTTTTTCTCTGATGGTAATTTCTTTTTCTTACGATGTAGCCTCTGTCCAGTATTATTGTTAAATAACATTTTACTGTATAAATATTTTTATTTCAGCTTGATGAACATAAGGGGAAATTTTCCAAAACTGGAAATTGGACGGAGCAAAGATTTCTGCCAAAATCCAAACCCCGATGTTCTCACTCTCCTGTGTTGTTAAATATCCCCTTTCTCATAAGTTTTTGCATATAAGCTTGACAAGGGAGGAGGATATTCCTGAAAATGAAAGTGACAAAGTTGGAATTTTTTTTTTTTAATTTATGCGTTTTTTTACAAGTTTTAGATTTCCTGTTTGTTAAGCTTTGTGGAATTCTGAACTCGTCTGACTAAGGAGTTTTGCTGTTTCGAACTTAAATCTCGCAATGTTACCTATCGTGCCCTCACCAGGACAATCAACTATGTGTTTCTCACATATTAAGTTTGTTTCATTAGTCTCCTTGTTTGTTGTAACGTTTTGTTGTGCATAATTCTTTTTCCCAAAGAGATGGATTGTTTCATAAAAAGCGTCTATGTATGCCATGCAATAATACTAGTTACTACTGACAAGGTTCTTGCTAATGTTGGCAGGTATGTATTTAAAGTTAAAATTGAGTGCAGAATCTAACAGATTGAACAACACATGTTAAAAATCTGCCAGAAAACTTGAAATTCAACAGTTAAGTTGATGGTAGTTGAGAACACGCTAAGTTACATGTAATAGTTTTAAAGCAAATATATTTCAGCCATTACTATGGCCTTCATCAGTGCAACTACGATTTGTTTCGTTGCCAGATTTGAAAGGTAAGTTTTGTAACGGTAACTCTGGGTGACGTGATTGCATCATGTCACCCGGAGTTACCGTTATTGGAAAGGTAAGCTTTCCTTTCCAATCCAATCAGAGTTATCAGATTGGAAAGGTTAGTTTTGTATCGGCAACTCTGGGCGAAGTGATTGCATCATGTCACTTGGAGTTGCCGATACAAAACTTACCTTTCCAATCTGGCAACGAAGCAAACCGTAGTCGCACTGATGGAGGCCATAGTAATGGCTGAAATATATTTGCCTTAAAACCCTGTATGTAACTTAGAGTGTTCTCAACTACCATCAACTTAACTTATTTACTTATTTGGATTTGTACTTTTGTGGCATCACCTATCAGTATCCACTGTTTTATTAGTAATCCCCATTCTGCTCTTACAAATATCTGTGACTCATGAGAGTTTGCTGATCTGTCAGTTATGCCCTTAGCTGTGTCCAGCCCCCTTCCCCTGGGGGGGGGGGGCACAGCAATTGATAATAACTGGCACCTAAGGATAGTATTGTAATCGTTTTTCTTATGGGAAATTGTTCTGTGGTTTGTGAAATTAGCAATGTGCAATACCACAAAGGAGAAGAACTTGGGCTGTACTGATGTTTTTGACATCTTAGAGAAACACCACTGATTCCATCAGCCAATAGCATACAAGTGCTGGAGAAGGATCCCATGAGGTAACACCATCTTATAGCCTCTGCCCTTCATTGTTGGTTTAGATGGTCATCCTTGCTGCATGGCTGATGTGGTGCTACTGTTGGCATTCTGGACATATGACCAGTTAAAGCGATCAAGGTATAACCTAAAGTTTTACCACTATTTTGATTTGGTTGTGATCTTGTGTTAACCTTGTCCAGTGTTGAGAGTTATTTTAGTTAAATTTTATTTCAGTATTTGTCACACAAGAAATGCTCATACAAAGAAATGCTCATACAAAAAGCCACAGCCTCTGATGATACCCCACTTTAAACTGGTCTATGTAGAAATGAAAAAGATGTTATTTATGACAGCCCTTGAAAAAGCCACAAGTGCCAGATATCAAAAAGTTTTTGCAATCCTTCGATCTTTTTCTGAAGCAATTTTGACTAGTTCTTTGATTTCCTAAAATGTTAAAATGGTTTTGATTCATGAGAGTTTTTGTGTTTGCAATTTTTTTAGCTATTCCTTTTGAAAATTCTATTCTGCAGCTTCATGCGCACTTAGATTTCAAAGTTTTTATATATATATATATATATACAGTATGTATACAGGGCCCTCCCTTCCTGACACAAAATTTCATCAAAAACCATCCAGAATGCAACGACTCATGAGTGAAAATTTCAACCTGGCAGAAATGATTTTTCTTTTGAAATTGGGGAATCTGTTGAAACAATGTTCAATAGATTTCCACTTTGTGAGAATATTCAGAAATTCAGCTGCAACTGCTGGAAATTTTAATGTTGAAATAAAATTGCTATGTAAAACTGCGATAGAATAACATAGTAAATATTTCTTTATCAAATGTTGATTCCAAGTCATATTATATTTCAGTGTACAATCCATTTGTAGATTTTCCTATCTCTGACTGAAGAAATGTTTCACCAAAAGGCACAAATCAGTTATTAGTTTGTGGGGCTTTATTCCAAAGTATTGGAATTCTTACAAAAATCTTGTATATTCAGTCAGCAACTGTGTATGCTTCTGATTTGCCAGGAAACTTAGGTGAACTGGAGGGAGAGAACTTGTGCAACTATTATTTGTTT
Organism: Macrothele yani; assembly: GCA_039090855.1. Classification (NCBI taxonomy): domain Eukaryota; kingdom Metazoa; phylum Arthropoda; class Arachnida; order Araneae; family Macrothelidae; genus Macrothele; species Macrothele yani. Next base: position 45,488,193 of record CM077024.1, read on the forward strand.
TCTTAAATAGTAGTGGCACATGCACCTCTATTTGGAAAAACTGTGAAACCTGCCCTCTACTGCTGAAGAGACACTACTGCTTTCCATGAAGTTTTATGGAATCCTTGAGTAAGACTGCATAGTACAAATACATTATGTGGACAGAAGTGATTGGACACTATAAGTCAACAGAGAAACAACATTATATTTACACAGAGTGCCTACGCATCCTTGAAAACCTGGAAAGTCCTTGAATTTCAAAAAGAAAATTCAAGGCCTGGAATGTCCTTGAATTTCTTTAATTAGCCTGGTAAGTCCTTGAGTTTTAAAATCCCACAGCCGAAAAATTTTGATCGAAATTTCTGACCTTTTTCCTTTCTGTCATAATAAGTTGTTTACCTTTTGTACACATTTCCTTGCACGTTTTATTCCATTGGTTGTCTTGCATGGTTCAAGCCTCTGGTGCAGTGGTCTTTTTTTGGTTCATTCAATGCCTGGTGAATGCATAAGTCCATGAAGTGTACTGCTTTAATGACACTGGGTCCCAACAGCGTCTTCTTCCCCTCCAACGGTTCTTACCAGCGTGGAAAACCCACGCTGGTAAGAACCGTTGGAGGGGAAGAAGACGCTGTTGGGACCCAGACCCACGCTGGTAAGAACCGTTGGAGGGGAAGAAGACGCTGTTGGGACCCAGTGTCATTAAAGCAGTACACTTCATGGACTTATGCATTCACCAGGCATTGAATGAACCAAAAAGGACCACTGCACCATGCAAGACAACCAAAGGAATAAAATGTGCAAGGAAATGTGTACAAAAGGTAAGCAACCTATTATGACTATAATTGTATGCACGTAAATTAAGAACAGTTGTGGCTTGTGCTATAGATGTTCTAACACTGAATTACTTTTTCCTTTTGTTATTTTTCACTTTTTTCTGCAATCCCCCACTGACATCGGAAGTCAAAAAGAGTAAACTTCAAAGCAGCTGCATCACTGAGAGAAAGGGTGCACTGCGGTCTAACGGGGAGTTAAGTAGGTCAAGATTGAACCCCCCCCCCTCCCCATCTACCACGAGAGGAGTTGAGTGTTTGCTACCCCAGGGCACTTGTTCTGCGACGGGAAAAACTATTGTATCGTTTCTTTCATTTTCCTTATGGCAAGGTGGGGATTTCCCCTTTTTGTTTCTTCTTTATCTGCTTAAAAGCGGGTTCATTCGATACTGTTGATAGGTGAATTTCACCAGGGCCCCCCCCCCCGTCTAGCAGTTTTAGAAACAGGTGACCTTGAACACCCACAGCACGTTCAAACCGCTCGGAGGGTTAATAAAAAAAAAAAGTGCATAATTTAAAAACTTTTCATTGGATCCAAGCGAAATGTGCAGGGCAACCTTATAAGACCAAGTTATGGTATCTGTCAAAAATTCAGCTCTGTTACATGAAAATTTGGAAAATTATTTTTGTTTGCATTTTTATCGTTAGTTACGGAAGGAGGCAGTTCAACAGGTGGTCCACGAGACTGCGAATGAAATGGTAGACGTGATTGACAAATTGTGCATGCCAACAGGTGATTGACTTGCTGTTGTTCCATGAGAACAAAAAGTTGAAATTATTTGTTTGTGTTGGTTCACTTTCCTTGTTTTGGTTGCACTTTTTTTCTGGCCACAGAGTATTATATTACTCTTATGTATCTGGCAATAGCATAGGATTACACACAATGCTCATGGCATTACCGAGTAGGAATTCCTTACATTGCTTTTCCGGAAAATTCTTTGCAATGTGCGTGTAGTGACTGAAAAAAAAAAAATCTTTGATTTTTGTTGGCTTAGTGTTTTGCTTTGAGATGTCTCTAGTTGTCGTCTAATTGTTAGATATCGGAATTTTCTTGTTTTTGTGTTCAATAAATATGAGTCGTAAGTGCAATTTCAGTGATCTTTGGTTGCACAATCCGAAGTATTCCACGTGGGTTGGTAAGGATTGCGGCAATAATCATGTTGCGAGACGTTTGTTATGCTTAAAGAACATTGATATTTCGTCCACGGGAGAGTCTGCATTGTGAAGACACATGAAAGGTAAAAAGCATGTGACCCGTTCTGAAAACAAATGTCGAAATTCCACCTTAGATGGACTGTTTGAAAAAGTACTGGCACCAGCATCATCTTCACCATCACCAGAGCCGTCTTCGTCATCATCAGCAGGTTGTTTACCCAGAAAAGATCCTACAAAAACCGAAATATTATGGGCTTTAAAAGTGGTAGAAAGCCATTATTCGTACAGATCATGTGCTGGAATTGATAAGTTGTTTCGATTGATGTTTCCAGACAGTGAAACGGCTCTCAACTTTTCTTGTGGGCAAACAAAATGTTCATATATTTTCTGCTTTGGCTTGGCACCCCATTTTAAATCACTTTTGTTGCAACAGATTAATGAAAGCAAACATTTTGTGGTTTTGTTTGATGAGAGTTTAAATAAATACTCTCGGCAAAAACAAATGGTCAACCATATAAGATTTTGGGACAAGAACAGAGTAACATCACAGTATCTGACTTCTGTGTTTTTAGGCCACGCAAGTGCAGAAATTTTGTTAGACAAACTTAAGCAAACTTTGAAGAAATTGCCTTAAAAAAATACAGTTCAGTTTTCTATGGATGGGCCAAATGTGAATTTAAAGCTTTTTTTCTTTATTTCAAGATGATTTATCGGCCAATTCAAATGCATCTCTCTTAAACACCGGTACCTGTGGATTGCACATAGTGCATAATGCATTGAGACATGCTACTACTGTGAGTGATTGGGAAATAGAAAAATTTCTCTCAAGCCTATACAGGTTATTTAAAGATTCACTGGCATGGCATGGTGAGGATTATTTAAATGTGGGTAATGCTATAAAAATGCCACTAAAATTCTGTTCACACAGGTGGGTTAAAAATTCTCCTGTGTGTGAATGTGCTATAGAAATTTGACCCTTTATTTTGAAGTATGAAACCTTGGTAGCCCAGAAAATTGTAAATAATCCTTGCACAGTTTCCTTTAATATTGTCCAAAAATGGGTGAAGGATCCATTGGCATTTGCCAAATTATATTTTTCATTCTATTGCAACACAACTGAGTCCCTTTTTTAAAAAGTATCAGGCAGATAAGCCAATGCTGCTATTCATGGCTAAAGACTTAGAGAAAATGTTAAGGAATCTGATGAGTCGCTTTGTTAAAATGGATGTATTAGAACAAACAAAGACCATTACTGCACTTCTAAAAATTGATCCAACTGGTAATAAAAATTGTTCCACTTATAGGATGATTGATATTGGATTCCAGGCCAAAAAGAAGGTGAAGACTTTGCCATCAAATGTAAGTGAAAAGCAGATAATGGAATTTTGTATGAAATGCAGATCAATTTTGCAAAACCTTGTCAAAAAATTGCTCACTAAATGCCCACTGCAGTATGCTCTTGCGCGGCACATAAAGTGTTTAGATCCTAAATTAATGAGTGCTGAGAAAGAATCTTGCTTAAAAAGTATCAAAATTATTCTAGAAATTCTCATGGATGCAAGTCATCTGAAACCTGGTGTTGTTGACACTATTATGCTGCAGCTAAAGGATTTTATAAGTAGTGTTGCAGCAGTAACTTCAGATTTTAAACTTTTTGATAACAATTATGAGGAATTGAGAATAGATGTGTTATTTTATGAACATTTATCCTCAAGTAAAAGCTAAGATCTGTTGTGGGAAGTAACTAAAAGACTGCTGTTGCTCTCGCATGGACAGGCATCAGTGGAGAGAGGATTATCCATTAATAAGGAACTAATAATTGATAATATGAAAGAAAACTATTGTTTCACAAAGAATAATATATGACCATCTAAGTAACATTGGTGACATGGAAAAGGTCGAGTTTTCAAAATTGCTTTTGAGTAATGTCAGATGTGCTATGCAAAGATATGTAATAAATTTAGAAGAAAAAGCTTGGGACAAGGCTAATTCTTCTGTAGCCCAAAAGAAGGAAACAAATACTGGATGAAATAGAAAGTATGAAAAAAGAAAAACGTGTAGAAAATGAAGTATTAGATTTATTAAAATCAGCTGATGACTTGGCAACAAAAGCAAAAGATTCTCATAATTTTAACTGCATTGTTAAATCAAATAGCTTTAGAAAGACAGCTCAAGACAAACAATCATTGATAAAAGAAATAGATTTTGAACTCAAGAAAAAAATGGATTTAGTGAATAATTGTAAATTAATTATTCACCCATTTGCTTAATATTTTTTAATATAGTTGTTAATTATATTTTAACTGATAAATTTAATGTTGTGTTAAAAGTACTAACATTTGAGTACAAAAAATTCTAATTATTTAAAAATTGATTACAGTATTTTCCTTTGTTAAATATTTTCACCTGAAGAAAGTTTGTCATTCAGTAAAGAACTTTTTGCAAAATTTGGAGATGCATTGTTGCTAAGATTTTTTTTATAATTGGCTACCAAGTGCAAATACTGTTAATGAGTATCATGATACAACACACATAATTCTTGATATGTAATATATTCATTGCGGTTTAGGACATTGAAAAATTCATCCTTGAATTTTTTCCTGAAGGTCCTTGAAAGTCCTTGAATGTCCTTGAATTTTTCCCTGAAAAAGAGTGGGCACCCTGTTACATCAGTAGCTGGTAGGTCTTCCATTTGCAGAGATTACGGCAGCCACCCGTCGTAGTAAACTGTCCACAAGTTCAAGGAGTATAGAGAGTGTGATGTTCCTCCATTCCGCCTTAAGTACATCAACCAACTCTGTTATACTCGGTTTCTTTTAAATCAGTGGTTCAAGGTCACCAGCTCCCTCCTTACCCTGGCTCGTAACCATGGGGGCATGTACTGCGGAGGGGGACTCAAGACGGCAAACTTTCTCCACTTTAGTTTAGGATAAGCTTGAGTAAGAACAACCCCCGTTTGGTCACATAAAACCAGTTTTCCTTCCGGAAATTGTCAGCTGTTTTTACAGGCAAAAAGCAATACAAGGCAATACACGGCAGGTGTTTGTTTGTGCTGCCAAAGTTAAACTTACAGCACATGTAAAATAAATTAAAGCAAGGTACGCAGACATGCACGAATCTGTTTAATGATCTTGAATTTTTGCATTTCAAGATTATACAACTGCTTGGAGTAGGGTGCTGTTTAGTGTTTCTTCTTACTTTCTCATTTTTATCCACGGTTTGAACATCAATATATTTGTGTGAAGTGCTTATTATTAATGTTTCTGTGTTTCTGATATTTTGAAATGCTTTTATTATGGGAACATTTTTATAAATTAAGAGAAACTTTACTTTCATTAAAGTTTATATCTTCCCCGTTTTTATTCAGAACTTCACTTTTGCATTTACTATATTTAACAAACCTGCAGAATGCAGTTTTTAACTAAACATGTGCACCTAAGAGAAATATTTTCTAACTTTAAGGAATGTGCAAATTATCAAAACTTACCAAAGCTTTTTTTTTTTTTTTTTTTTTTTTGGCCAATAATCAGTTTATTTTCCTAATGGAAAATGATAAATTTTATACATTAACTGAAGATTCCAACCTGGTAACCTGTTTTTTTTTTTAATTAAAAATCTATTTAAAATTTTCAACTATATGTAGCAGAATGGTATTGAAAATAGTGATACAAAATCATTTTCATATCTCATTATCATTAGGAAGTTATATATATCAAGTAATATATAACTTTGCATCATGTACACCTCAGCATCAACAGACACGACGAGAGAGCAATAAATAACATACTCCGATTGTGATGGATGTATCATCTCGTTGCTTTGTGTCGCGTCCCTTGACGCTGAGGTGGTAATCGAGCCTAACACTTCTGTGAAATTATTCCACAATGAGTATAATACACTACCTGCTGAAACTGAGATGCTGACACCTGCTTGCCAACATCATAGTTGCATATGCATGTAAAGATTGCACGTATCTTATTTTTATTGAGTGTTCTTAAAACTGTACTATTTCAATTTATATATGTACATACGTAGCATTGCTATATTATCCTCAATTTGGAAAACTATAGTGCGCAAAAAAGTGTTTTTCATATCTCATTATCATTAAGAAATTAAAATGTTTCTATGATTTTCTGACCAAACGACAAAATGAAGAACTGGCCACCCGAAAAACTTACACAACATAAAAGCGTTTAAGGTATACATACGAGTAAAAATTGCCCTTCTGATTTCTTTTACTCAGGCTCAAAATTAAAATTATGAAGCCCTAGACCTGGTCTTTTTAGTAAATTGTAATCCACAGCTCTTATATTGGTTATGCGTCAATCATCGCCGTCACCAATTCGTCGCGTTCCCAAAGTTTAGTTACATACAAATTGCATGCAGGAAAGTGTATGATTGATCTGCTGATTTTTTTCTCATTAGTGGAAATAACTGTATAGGATTTCAGACGTAACACTTTCCATTTCTCTCGTCAGTATTGATTTTTTTTTTCCTGAAAAAAAAAATACTGACGATAGATACATCAGTGAGTATCAGATTATCAGTCTCTATCCTTACGCCCATCCTTCTGTCCGTCCATCTGCAGAAAGCATATCTACCCTTATGACCAGATTGAAGAAATGCTTTCTCTGATTGATTAATAGCAACAGGTAAGATTACTAATTTCTGCTCTTCTGCTCATCTGTCTATCTGTATGTCTGCAAAAATGACAGTACCGCTTCGAAATGTTGATTGGAAAACTTCTCTCTCTTCCCTGAAGGAGAAAACAAAAGAATGATATTTAAGAAGTCTCTCTTTCCACCCAACCATTCTTCAGGTTGTCTGTCTGGCCTTCCCAAGAATATGTATCTTCCCTTTAAAAATGTAGGATTTATGAAATTCTCTCTCTGTGTGATAGAGGATAATGTGAGCGCAAGATTTCAGCAATCTCTCCGCCATTCTGTCCATCCATTTGTCACTTTGGCTGTCTGCCTGCCTGCCAGTCTAACGTCTGCAAAAATTCTGTCCTTTAGTCTGACGGCCAGATCGAAAGAATTCGTTTCGAGTGACTTATAGAGACGAACTCGACCACAGTATTATAAATATTTCGATCCCTCCATTTCTCAGACTGTCCATCTGTCAGCAGAAACTATATATCTCTGCTTCAAATAATCAATTCAAGAAATTTTATTTTTGCACGATAGTGAAAAACGTGAGCGTAAGATTTCAGAAATATGTATGTCCCTCCATTCGTCAGTTTGGCTGTCCATCGGTCTGTCCGTCCTCAGAAATTCTGTCTCTGTTTCTGATGGCCACATCAAATATATTCGTTTTGTGTATGCTCATGTTAATCAAGAACAGAAAGCATTTTTAAATTATGATCTTTGGAAGAACAGATGTGATTTTTTTGGTGGGCAGAAAGAAAGATAGACTGATCAACTTAAGGATAGATTTTTTAAATCTTATGCTCACTCATGCTTTCTTTTAAAGGGCAGAGAAGGAATTTTTATTATCTTTTATTATCTGATGTTTCAAACCAGAAGCGTCGTTCTGCTGACGTACAGAGAGTCAGACTGACGGACGTAGGTCAGAGATGTCTGACATCGTATACTCATGATAATCTTAAGCTTACGTTTCCATCTGTTGCTTTCAGGAAGAATTTCTTCAATTCGATTATTAGAAGTGGTGATATCATTCTTACAGGCTGGAGGACAGACTGAGCAAAGAAGTGAGAGACAGTGATAAATACTGTGGTCAGATTTGTCTCTAAAAGTCACTCAACAAACTCTTTCGATCTGGCTGTCAGGCGCATGAATAGAAAAAAAAAAAATAATAATAATTTCTTCAATCTAATCATAAGAAGGGAAGATATGGTTTCTGCAGATGGACGGGCACCAATAATCTTGTATGCATTCTCATATCGATCAGTTACAGAATGTTTTCTTCGCTGTCTGTTAGAAGTAGAAATATAATTTCTGTAAAAGGAAGAACAGAAAAACTGATGAGAGAAAAGATGGAAAGAGTGATGTCTGAAATCTTATACAGTTTTTTCTGTTAATGATAAAAAAATCAAGAGATCAACATTTCGAAGCTTAAATGCCTTTCTTGCAGGGGAGAGAGATGAAAGGAAACTCATACATTTTATGTAAAAAAAAAAAAAAAAAAAAAAAACTCCTAGCTTTCCCTGTTTTTATATAAAGTGTAGTTTCCAAAATGTCCAAAAAGTTGTTTCTCAGATACTGCAGTTTTACGTTTTGGGATTGGGTGCAAGTCGTTTTCACAGTTGCAGTTCTTACCTTATAAAAAATTTTAAAATTCCAGCTTTGTAATTAACTAGAACTTCCCCACCAATTTTTTCAATGTTTTCCTTTTCAAGGTACTTGCTTATGCATCACAACTTTTTTATTGCTCATCCCTATTTCAGGCCTCTGGTTCCAAAGAAGTGAGAGAAACCCAGTGCCATAAGACAAACACACCATCCATACCTCACCAGGGATTCAAACCTGAGCATATCTTGAATGAATGATTAGAAGCCAGCACTTCGTACCACTCAGACACTGGGGAAATAACATTTTCTTTCTTTAATAATACATTACATTTTTCTAATGTTTTTTGTTATTAATAAAAATGACTGGTGTTACAGAAAAAATATTGTTATATGTCCCAGTGAATTAGGTTATTTATGTGCAACATTATAAAGTGTTAAAATTTGTAATAGTGCTCCAATTTAAACTTTACATTTAATTTAATTAGTTTATGCGTTATTAAGATTTTGAGGGCAGTCCTTTTTTATACTATTGGGTTGTCGGAAAAGTCATGACGTATTTTGTCACCCGATGGCTGTTGGGCGGTTTTGGAAGTACTTGAGGCATGCACAGCTCGGTTATTGCTATGGCATTCGACAGGTGCCAGTTCTAGCTGCAGTCTAAAAGGAATAGTGAGTGATTTGGTTGATTTGCGGAGATTTGACATCAAGGTGAAGATGGAAGACCAAACTGTGCATTTTCGCCATATTTTACTGTTTTACCTCCGTAAAGGGAGGAACGCATGTCAAGCTTGTCAAAAGTTGCGTAAAGTGTACAGTGATAATGCTCTACAAGAACGTCAGTGCTAGCGATGGTTCGCAAACTTCCGTGCTGGTGATTTTGGCCTCAACAATGCTCCTTGGTCGAGGAGGCCCACCGAGGTTGATGACGACCAAATCAAGGCATTGATCGAGTCAAACCCAAGTTACACGACACAAGAGATTGCAGACGCATTGCACATCCATCATTCAAGCTTTCACGGCCACCTGAAGAAGCTGGGATACGTAAGCAAGATCGATGTGTGGGTTCCTCCTAAACTCAAATAAGCTCAATTGATAGCACGTATAAACATGCTCATTAAACGTGAGGAACATGATCCTTTTTTGAAGCGACTGATAACTGGTGACGAAAAGTGGATTGTGTACAACAATGTGCTGCGTCAACGGTCTCGGTATTCTGCTTCGCCTCAAACGACATCCAAAGCAGACATTCGTCAGCGGAAGGTTCTGGTCTCAGTGTGGTGGAATTTTAAAGGTGTCATGTTTTTCGAGCTCCTACCACGAAGCCAAACAATCAATTCGAATGTGTACTGTTGGCAATTGGGCAGTTTGAACGAATCCATCATCCAGAAACGTCCAGAGCTCATTCGTCGTAAAGGTGTTGTGTTCCATCGCGACAACTGAGACCACACACAAGTTTGATCACCCGCCAAAAATTATTGGAGCTTAGGTGGGATGTGTTGCCACACCCAGCATACTCGCCTGACCTTGCGCCGTGATACTTCCACTTGTTTCGCTCTCTTCAATAGTCCTTGCATGGTATAACGTTCAATTTAGATGAGGCTGTAAATCAGCACCTTGTACAGTTTTTCGCCATGAAAGACAGGCCCTTCTATGAACGAGGCATTCTGCAGCTCACTGAAAGATGGCAAAAGGTTATCGAACAAAACGGGCATTATATCATTGATTGATCTTTGTTCTTTTTATCAATAAATGACCTTTGCAAAACATGGCTAAAATATGTCATGACTTTTCCGACAAACCAATACATATAACATATCCATATTTTATTAGTGTGTGTTTTTGCATAAATTTTTAAAATTCAATTCTTAAAAAACGTGTTGCGTGGACTACTCATGTCTTAGAATAAATTGAATATGAAATTTTAAGCTTGCCGACACACTGATTTTTTTCTAATCCGTAAATGAAAAGTTGGATTATCATTTCACAGGTGACTCATAACAGTTAAAATCAGTTTTCTGATCATTCAAAAAAACATTATTTGGTGTAGTTAAAGATATTTTGATGATCAGAAAACATTGTTGTAAGATTGAATTTTCCCTTTCCCTTGCAAATTTTCTGGATATGCCCTTGTTAGTTAGTGTCTGTTTCTGAGTCTGTAATATTTCCTAATAAGAATTACACAGGAAGCATAATTTACCATAACATTTTTTATGTGAAATATTGAGATAATTAATTAGTTTGAAAGAAGCAGGGTGTAAATTAATTAGACATTCATTAAATTTTTATGTATGATTCATATTATGTAGTATACTTTACTATTATTTTTTCCTATTTTAAACAGCTGCATCCAGACTTCGACTTGTATAAAGAGGACATGATTAATGTTGAAAAGAAATACAAGACACCTCTGTAAGTACATTATATTTTTATTCAGTGGCATAGGGAGCATATTTCAATTTTGTGCATGTGTGTGTGTGTGAAAAGATGCTTTGAAGTGATTGAATGTAGCTGTTTGTTTTATAGATATGCTGTTCAGTGTGATGGGTCAGTCCTTGGAAAATTACCCAGCAGTGGTTGCCGACACATTTTTAAAAATTAAAATTTTTGTCTGTTTGTGAAGTCATATTTTGAGAGTTCAAATATGGGGCTTATTTTTTATTAGCATCTGCCATTTTGGACTTACAGGCCAAAATGGCCATGCAGTGTGGAAAAATCACACCGTGACAACTTTTTCAACTGCACAAAAGCTATAAATGAGAGCTCAAATTGGTTGCATTTTAAAGAAAATATGACCATTTAAAAAAGGAATATATAAATATTTACTGAAATTTTAGGTAAGGAGAGAAAATCATAACACAAATTCAAGATCAAAATAATTTTTTTTTTGTTAGTTTTTGATCCATTAGTTCTTAAAGGATCAGGAAAACAAAATGTTGGTTTATTTTTAGTCTATAAGGAGAACTTTAAGCTGAAATAAATAACTTTTGGCTTATACAATCATTTCATGCTGAAAAAAAGAAAAAGTCTGAAAAGTTGCCGATTTTTCAAAAATTGCAAAATTTGAAGCTCTTTATCTGAAAAAGGGAAGGTATAAAAAATCTGAAACTTTCACAAAATACTCTTCTGTATGTCTTTAGAAAAATGTAAAAATTGCTACTTGCTTTTTTTTAAGTACTTCTTTTTAGCTAGAGAGAGTCAAATTTTCAAATCGTAATTCACTTTTATAAGAGGGTTAAGATTACAATAGATTCTGGTTAATTGGGACACATTTGGGCAGGAACACCTTGGTCCAATTAAGCAGTTACCCGAATTATACAAAGCTTTATCCCAAAAAGTTAATTTGGAAGGTTATTCAAGAATTGTCCCAGATAAATGGCTGCCCCGATTAGCCGATAACCCAATTAACCAGAATCTACTCTGTGGTATTTTTTCATTTTTTTCATTTTTGGAAATTTATTTATTTATTTGCCATGTTACGCACAGTTAATTCCATAGCAACATAGCAGGGAACCAGGAGAAAACACTAGTATTAGCCTGACTAGCCCCTGGCCTCTAAAAATAAGAAATGTCAAGTAATTAAATAATTTTCAACTTATATACACACATTTGCAATATGATATAACTTAAAACTTATCAAATTTAACTATTGACATAATATTCCTTTAATGCTTTTTTAAATGATACAAAACTGGCAAATGATTTTATAGGAATCGGCAACTCGTTCCAGAGTTGGGGGGGGGGGGGCAATGAGCATTAATATTGAAATAAAGCACATCAGTACGAGCTTTTCAAATTAAAAAGTTATCATACCCACAAATTTGATAACTATGTGCAGAATAACATAAATTTATTAAATTAAGATGTTTGTTGGCATAAACTTGCTCATGCATTACCAACATTAGTTGATAACTATATGATCTCTTAAAGATCAATAATTTATAATGACTGAACAGGATTTTCACATTTTCCAGTGGATTCAACAAACAAACAAACATTTTTTTTTTTTTTTTTTTTTTTTTTGTAAAGTAGGAATTCTATTAATGTTACTACATTTAGTTGTCCTACCCCAAGCAAGCAGACAATAAGACAGGTAGGTATAAATAAAATAATAATAGAGTATTAATTTAATATTTAATGGTAATAGACTAGAGACTCCATCCAAAACTCCTATCCGAGACCTCAAGTTTTGCAAAATAGCTTCAACATGGGCATCCCACTTAAAATTTCCCTGAGATAAAACACCTAAAAACTTAACCTTTTCTTGAAGAATCAAAGGAGCATCATTCAAAATCACTTCTGGTAGAGTCTGAATTCAGCTTTTTAGTCAGAGAAAAACATACATTTAGTTTTTGTGGTATTAAGAGTTAACAAATTGCAATGAAACGAAGTCTGAAATTCCTGTAAAGTGTTGTTAATACAGGGTATTAAGTCAGACACCACATGACCAGAAAAATGACTGGTAACTTAATTAAAAACCAAGAATTACGGTACATGAAAGTAGTAAAATAATTTAAAAATAAGAATATATAAGATGGGAAGAAAATCAAAATTGATGTGCCAAAAAATTGTGAGTAAAAGTTAATGATTTTTATGAAAGTGATGAATATAGCTATTTTAGCGCAGAGAAAAAAGAATTAAAAATGTCGCTCACATTGAAAAGGCACCATTTTATATACAAAAAACAAACACAGTTTCTAACATTGACAAAGCAAAATTTTAAAGCTGATAAATGCAATACATCAGATTTTTCTTAAAATTATACAAAATAAAGTACAAAGTTTTCACTGGGTAAATAAACAAGCCATAGTTCACCCTTTCGTGATTTAGTATCATAATGTAAAAGGAATTTTATCTCTCAAACATTGCAGATTTTGTGTCGTACGTGACTGTTTGGATCATACCACTGCCGCAGTACATCACTCCTGAATGGTCTAATAGAAGAGTTTAAAAAAATAAAACCCACACTGAAAAAAATATGTTGCTTTCCAGATGGCTGTGTGGGGCAATGTAGACACAGCAAGGATTTTATAAAGTTAGTGGACCATAAGACAGACTATGATGTAAAAGTCCAAATGGCATTTCTTTGCTACTTCCTATGGCATAGGTCCTTGTGAGGGCATAAGGGAACAGTGAAGAGAACAGTAACCAAAGTTGGTTGATGGTGATACAATATTGACTCTACCTGAAATGTTTCACTTTTGTTAAAATTCAATAGCTGGGATTAATTTCCTTTGTTATACATAGAGAAGGAAGTGTGAGTTGTAAGTTGTGTAAAGAATAGGATCGGGGAAATGATATGGAAGCCCAATGAGTTAAGTGAAAGATGGGATGAATATTCTGTGAGTTATTAGATCGAGAAAGCAAAGGTGATTCTGAGACAGAATCAGATGATGTCACAGTGAAAGATAGAAGCACAGGAGGTATCTCAAGAGAAGAGGTGGGTAAAGCTCTAAAATCTCTTCAAAATGGTAAGCCTCTGCGAGTTGGCATAACTGCTGAGATGTTGAAATATGGTGGTGACTAATTGACTGGTTAACTGAAATTTGCCAGTTGTGCTGGCAGAGATGCCAACTACTATGGAATCTCTGTAGTTCCTACAGAAATAGCTCTTGCACTACGGAATACGGAAAACTGTGATTTTTCTACGGAAAATTTACAGAAGCTATAAATTTTTATTTTGCTTGTTCTTCTTCCCAACACAACGGCGGCCACTTGAGGATCTGTCACTCATTCTTCTTGTGATGCTGCCTGCACCTCCAGTTCTGCCTCTCAAGGTCACTCGGACCTTAGTGCGAGTGACCGGCACTCTGATGAGTGTGGCCTTGCGCTGAGTTATTCTAAGTGAAAACCTTCCCTCCCCAAAACGCAACATTCTGGGGATGATGAGCGTAGCTTGCATCGGTGGACATGGGCTGAGTTTGGCCTGAATGCTCTTGCGCAGCGGATCGATAAGCTCTTGAAAAACGTTTGGTGCAGAACATGAGTGTCATTGCCTGGCATCGGAGGGTTTTTTTATGCGTGCGTTGGCCATTCATGTCAGTAACTAATATTTTGAAGTGTTGTTTCTTGCATTGCAGAAAAGTATGCTTGGATTTCGTTCTCATGTGCAGAGTTCGCCAAAATGCATTATTACGCGTCTAGTATGCATCGAAATTTTACCAACGCGTAAAAATATGCGTCGGGAACTTTTTGTGATGCATAGAAATACACGCCGGAAAACGCATAAAGTGCACATCAACACGTAAAATACACATCAACAGTAAAAACACCCTTCAAGAAACGCCTAAAATACACATCAGCGTGTAAAAATACGCATTGGGACAGCATTTCGCCTTTCAAAAACGGAAGTGAACAAAATAAAGATTTTTTCTGTAATTGTAATTTCGTTTTCCTGCGATGTTGCCTCTGTCCAGTATTGTTATTATACATCATTTTATTCCATAAATATTTGTATTTCACATTGAAAATGGAGGGAACATTTCCGAAAACTGAAATTCAATGGCTCAAAAATTCCTGTGTAATCTTCAGGCTAGAGAGTGCCACAACTTTGAGGAATTTCTCCTTTTTCGTCATAATTTGGGTTATCCTCGAGATTGATGCTTAGCTGAACAGAAATTTTGGTGCAATTGGTAGTGGTGAAGGATGCTTTCCGCCTGAAACTTTCAAAAACGGAAATTTCATTTTTCAAAACATTTGGAAACAGTGAAGATTTCTCCTGTAATCGTAATTTTATTTTTCATGCGATGTTTCCTCTGCCTAGTGTTGTTGTTAAATTTCATTTTATTTCATAAATATTTGTATTTCACTTTGAAAATGGAAGGGAAATGTCCGAAAATGGAAATCAGATGTAGCAAAGATTTCTCCCGTAATTGTAGGGGCGAGGGGGGGGGGTCCGAAAACGAAAGTGACAAAGCTGAAAAATTTGTAAGAATTGATGCATGATATTCAACAGCATTCATATTCTCCAAGTTACACTATCTTTTATCTAAAATACTGAAAGCTATCATGCATTCATGGTCCTCAGACTGAAAGTTCTTTCAGCATGATGGATAAAATTGTCATCCAAGGAATTTGTGATGCCTACTGTCGTAGCTGATGGTGATGTTGTTGAGCTTAATTTTCCAAATAACAGTTTTTCAAAAATG
Organism: Macrothele yani; assembly: GCA_039090855.1. NCBI lineage: Eukaryota > Metazoa > Arthropoda > Arachnida > Araneae > Macrothelidae > Macrothele > Macrothele yani. The sequence goes on from CM077024.1 coordinate 45,503,552, forward strand.
AGAAAGAGGACACAGAACTGGTAATTAGAGTAAAAACAAGAATGTATTTAAGCAAAATCATTTTAAACAAAAATGAACTTTCTAAGTTCTATACATCTGTCAGAATATTTTACGTTGAAGGATGTTCTTATATTAAAGAAAAAATACTGATCTATGATGAATTTTTAAAACATGCAGAAGTATGAGATCCTTCACTTAGAGCCAGAACATCATTTACTTCTGTATTATACATAGTCAAGCACTTTCCATTTATAATAACTGAAAATGAACTTAGTATACTGGAAGTGGAATTGCTTGTTATCAAGCTGACAAATTAAGAGACCATTACAGAAATATATAGAATAAATGTCATTTGGTCAGAAATCTCAAAATTAAGAGGCTGTAATGGAGCTGTTAAGTATATATACTATTCTCCCGAAAATAATGTTTGCAATACTTGTAGTTCCACATTCGAATGCTGCAAGTGAGAGAGTTTTTAGTTTAGTGCGAAAAAGCAAACCTGTTTCCAACCTAATTTAAGTTTAGAAACTGTAGAAGCACTTCTTATTGCAAAAATTAATATGTTCTCCTCTGGGCAAGTGTGTCATGAAAAAATATTTTCTGCTCAAATCACTAAAGAAAGCTGTTTAATCATTTTTTATTTTGTTGTTGCATAAAAAAAAAGTTTCAGTCCTGGTGTATATTATTTTCCATGTAAAATATTTGAAATATTTTAATACAGATTTTCATGTATATAAATGAATATGCGAGTAAAAAATTCTAATTAAATTACATGACTAATACAGAGGTGCCAACCATTACAGTCGCGGCTGCCTGATTATGGAATTACGGACAGGTTGGAAGAATTACGGATTTCAGTTTATTTTGAAAAAGTTCTGAATTTTGTGTCCTTTTTTGTTAAAATTATGGTTTAAACTGCGATTGCATTTTGCAAATACATTTATAGTTCTTTTCGCACAAATGCGAAAATGTTTAATTGGTGTTGTTTCTAAGTAAGCGCCATTGAAATTCAGATATTGGATACATCGGTAAAGCCAATATGGGATGGATATCGATGTGAAGAACGGCAAGGTAATATTGCGTAATATGTCGGAAAAGCCGTTATTGGCGAAATGACGTCCGCATACTTACCAAGTATTCCGGATTTCCCAGAACGGATTTTGGGGTGGTTTCATGGTCAGAAGATAGATTCTTCCGGATTTTCGACAAAACGGCTCGTGAATTTTTTTTTTTTTATTGATGAAAATCGATATTGTTGTTATTGTCGCTTAATGTAAACTCCTGCTTTTTTTTTTTTTTTTTTATGATCTCATAACGATTGAACCTTATGTTACTAGTTTATTTATAGATCGCACCACCACCCCTACTTCCAAACTCCCTCTGTTAGTGTTGGAATTGCTGCGCTATTTGCGCCGTTCAGAGTTCGCCAAAATGCTTAATTATTCGTCTAGTACACATCAAAAAGTGTTTACGCATCAAAATTTTACCAAACTTAAAAATATGCATCGGGAAATGCGCAGAATACACATCAGCGAGTAAAAATATGCATCGAAGAATTTTACCAAGGCATAAAAATATGCATCGGGACGGTATTTTGTCTTTCAAAAACGGAAGTAAATGAAATAGAGATTTTTTCCGTAATCATAATTTCGTTTTCCTGCGATGTTGCCTCTGTCCAGTAGTGTTGTTATACATCACTTTATTCCAAAAATATTTGTATTTCAGTGTGAAAGTGGAGGAAATTTCCGAAAACGGAAATTAGACAGCACAAGGGTTACCCTGTTATCTTCAGGCATGAGTGTGCAACGGCTTCGAGGAATTTCTCCTTTTCCGTCATAATTTGAGTTATCCTCGAGATCGATGCATAACTGAACAGAAATTTTGGGGCAATTGGTAGTGGGGGAGAATGTTTTTCACCTGAAACTCGAAAACGGAAGTTTCCAAAACTTTCGAAAATCGAAGTTCGACACAGTGAAATTTTTTCCCGTAATCGTATTTTTATTTTTCACGCGATGTTTCCTCTGCCTAGCATTGTTGTTAGATATCATTTTATTTCATCAATATTTGTATTTCAACTTGTAAATGGAGGGATAATGTCCGGAATCGAAAATTGGACTTAGAAAAGATTTCACCCGTAACTGTATTTATTTTTCCCACAACAATGTTCTGAACATGTATCCTGTATTCTAAGATACCCCCCCCCCCCCAAAAAAAAAAAAAAAGGTTTGCATTTCAGCTTGATAAAGAGAGGAGGGGTTTGAAAATGAAAGTAATGAAGCTGAAACTTTGTTCAAAAGTATTCATATTCTCAAAGTTACATTATTCATTTTTTATCTAAAACAATGCTGTCGTGCATCCATGATGTATAAAATTGTCATCCAAGGGCATAAAAAAAAAAGAAAAAAGAAAGATCACTGTCTTGTCATTGCTTAAATGAAATCAAGTTATTTCTGAAATTGCATCATTCAATTAAAAAAATCAAAACCTTGAAAATCATCCCAATTTCTGAACTCCATCTATGAGTGACTGATACAGAAAAATAATTGAAAACAAGCATCATCAAACATACTGCTCTGGTACTGTTGCAAATCTCCTTAATTTTAGGGAAAATCTTCTTGATTTTATGGTAAATCTTAATTTTTGCAAGCAAACTTTTTGATTTAGGAAAATTTTGGTTGGCAGGTATGTGTCCGATATTAACCGACATTCAGCCATCATAACCAATATCGGCTCGATATCTAGCCGATATTCATTCTCACTTGGGTTATTAAAAAATATTAACCATTAAAATTGAAGGGTCATGTTATAAGGTATTTGATTTTATGAGGTTGTTACACATTTCACACGTTAATTTCTCATGAAATATCCTTCCCACGCGTAAACGATGAGACTTCGTATGGTGATTACTGAGTGGCACAGCAGAAGGTTGGCACCTCTGTGACATGAGGTAAGTACAATATTGATAATTTCATTTCATAATTGTTTGTCATGATAGTGTAAATATATAAGGTTATCGCACATTTCACGCATTAATTTTTCATGAAATGAGCTTTCCGTGTGTTAACGATGAGCCTTCGTATTGTGATTACTGATAGACACCTCATACAAGTATTACAGGTTACACAATAGTACTATAATATTGTCCTTAACTTTGAAAAAAAATGGTGTGTTACATTACTGAAAGTTTGTGTTCCATTACTGAAAAATACCCTATTGATTACTGATAGGTTCTGCTAGAGGTTGGTACCTCTGCTATTTTTTGGTTAAAATTATTCTTTTTGGTATGACTACAGAAAAAGGGCCAAAACTACTGAACATTTGTACGAGTACTACTGCAAATATCTGAAACGGGTTGGCATCTCTGTGCTGGGATTTAGAAATGGTCCCTTGGGATTGGAAGGATGCTTTTATTGTTCCCTTGTGTAAGGGAAAAGGTGATCAGACTTACTGCAAGAGCTATCGTGTTGTTAGCCTACTGAGTGTGCCAGGGAAAGTATTTGGTAAGGTCATTATTGAAAAAGTACAGGGTCTTGCATCAGAGAAAGTGTGGGATGTTCAGAGTGGTTTTATGCTTGGTAAAAGTGGCACTAACCAAATATTTGCATTACACATCATGATTTTGAAAAGTATCTGGCTGTTGATAAGAGGTTTTGCTGCCTTCATAGATTTAGAGAAAAGCTTATGACCGAGTAAATAAGATACATTTGTGGAAAGTATTGAATAAATATGGTGTTACTGGGAATCTACTTAATAGTGTAAAAGCCATGTATGCTGGCAGTAGAGCTGGTGTACGAGTGAATGGTGTTTTATCAAAATGGTTTTTTATTAGTGCAAGAGTCACAAGTTTGTGTAATGGTGGCTATTTAATATACAGTATCTATGAACGTGTGCATGTGTAATGCCAAGATGGACAATACTGGTTTATGTCTTGGTAATATCTGTGTGTGCAGATTGCTGTATGCTGATGACATAGTCTTGTTGGCAGAGAGCAAAAGTAAGTTGCAGAGTATGTTGTCCCAGATGTACGAAGTTTGCATGAAATTAAAATTGAGTATAAATAAGGGAAAAACCAAAGTTGTGATTTTTGAGCGAGGAACTGTTAGCACTGAATGTAATATAAGCGTGAATGGCACAATGATTGACCAGGTGAGTGAGTTTGTGTATTTAGGAAGCATGTTTAACAGAGAGAACAAATTGAATAGTAAAATTAGTAGGCGAGTGAATTCTTCATTGAAAGTCATAGCTGCTTTGGGAGGTTTTCGCACGAATGATGGTTTCTCAAGAGAGTCCCGCATCTCTGTGAATGAAAGCGTAATTGTTCCTACTCTGATGTATGGCAGTGAATCTTGGGCACTACAGAAGAAAAAACATAGGAGTCGTTTGTGTGCTGGGGAAACACGTTACTTATCAGGGGGAGGGGGTTGGCAAGACATGTTCTGATCATGTGAGGAATGAAGATGTGTTGCAGTTGTGTAATGTGATGTAAAATGTTGTTAGCATGGTGGAGACTAATATTCTTCAGTGGTTTGGCCATGTCAAAAGAATGAGTGATGCAATGCTTACTAAGACAATTTTTTTAGCCCAAGTGGCAGGAAGTAATAGGAGGATCAGATTCAGGAGTGTCTGTATAAGAAAAGGATTATGTGTATGAAGTATAGAAGGTCTTGTATACTTTTGACAAAAAACACAAGTCCTTCACAAGAAAGTTCTCTCTATTTGTGATAACTTTCTGCTTGTTGTTTACTGGTCTCTGTGTGCGGCATAAAGACGAAACTCATCAATAACTCCAAAATCTCAATAGATAAAAACTTTACTCTAGAACTCTTAAAAATACTGTAGTTCCTACAAAAATAAAACATAATACATCAAAACAATTTGGGAGAACATAGCTTTCACTGTAGTGTCATTTGCTGTGTGGGTACGTTGTTACTTGTACATTGTTCTAACCAAGTCTCCAATATTACGGGATTCCGTCAAAGCATACACCACACTGATATTTTATTCTCAAACCAGTATGTCACCAAACATCACAAAAAGAATATGAAATAACCCACAAAAATACCAACTTAAAACACCAAAAAACTTAAGTATGACAATGGTCAAACCCATGTTATACACAATGTGAAAACACAGCTGAAACATTACAACACTGTATTAAAAACGAAGGGAAAAATTACACTGAATAACATAAAAACCTCCCGAAATGCCAAAACAAAATGACCAAAGCATAAGGAACGTTGTCCTCTCGATACTTTCTGCCTATGCATTTCGGTAACGTGTGCATTACCATCTTCAGGAACAATGTCTGCTGTGTCCTTTGTGATCACGCTCGCTGTGCCTCATACATTTGTATGGCAGTCTCGTCTTCATCAAAATCTGTGTTATCATTATTTTGGGCTTGTTGCCACTTCACGGTTTTGAAAAATCGAAGGTCCATATACCGATTGCTTTAGCTGACTCTCCACTCTTGGTACCTTTGTCTGGAACCTTCCCATTCTACCTGTCATACACTCCTGTTCCTCTTTTATCAACATTTTCCAGGGAGTGGTAGGTTGATACCGGAATGTATATTACATTTGTTCTTTTTGGTTTTTCTATTACTATTGCTTTTGCATAACAGATCATATTTTCTGTTGGTTGTCAACACACAATATTTATTCCATCAAATAATAGTTTAGCTGCAGTTTTTAAACAATATTGTGTTAGTGCTGTGCTTTTTTTTTTTTTTTTGTTCCAGTCACTGATATGTTGATTGAGCCATTTTTGCAATTTATTTTTTGTACTTCCTACGTAAGTTAATTTTTTATCTGTTTCCGGGGTGTCTGTAGGGATGCTGTATACGGCAGCTTTATCCAATAGTTTAGTTTTATCTCGGTTCTTTATTATCATGCTTTTATAATCAGCTATTGTTATTCCAATATCTTGTTTTTGTTTATTACATTCTTTTTTTACTACTTTTGTTATTTGTCTTATATATGGTAACTTTCCATAGTATTTCTTCTTTATATTTTCTCTTTGTAAAGGATGTTTATACTGATATATTAATGTCTTATATATCTGGACGGACTATACCCGAAGTTCTTGATTGTTTCCACTATCCATCTGATTTCTGCTTTTCTATATGCATTTGTACTAGAATGCGTGAATGCTCTCTGCACCAATACTTTTATTGCAGACACTTTATGAGCCTATGGATGATTTGAGTTGGCAGGTATAAACATTGGCACATAGGAGGGTTTTCTATAAACATAAGATTTATATCGTTGATTATTCTTTTCAATTGTAATGTCTAAAAACAAAGTTTATTTTCAGATTCTAGTTCCATTGTAAACTTTATGGTGGGATATGTATTGCTTAATTTTTCTTTAAGATCTTCAAGTTTCTGTATGCTGGACTTCCACAAGGTTATTGTATCATCAACATATCTTCCATAGAATAAAAAATGATCTTTCTATTTATCTGTTATATTTTCTTCTAGTTGTCGTAAAATTACTTCAGCGAACAATGAAGACAACGATGAGCCTATTGGTGCACCAAACTTTTGTCTGTACATGATGTTGTACTGAAAAAGTTATTGTTGTACATGTATTTCAGTAATTCTATTATTTTATATATCTTGCATACCTATCAACCTCTTGAGGTGATAACCTGTACACTGGACCAATAAAAACCTTACAAAGATTAAATAACCCTTACACACAAAATGTATTACACACATTTTACAAGCTCAACAGCTTTATAACAGCAACTGATGTACGTGTATTAATTTTTTGCATATTTAAGCAATTTAATCTTAGTGTGTTGTATTATATTCAGCACATGTATGTTTTGCTTTTTTCCAAAATGTAATCAGTGGGTTTAAAGCCAATGAAACAAGTGTCAATGTTTATTTTACAATGTAAAAAGATGTCAGTGTACTGCATTCAGGGACTTCCTACAGCCTGTATGGATTTTCTTCATCATGGAGAAAGATCTTTTACAGCCAGCATTGATGTTTTCCGTCGTCCGCAGAGGACCGACTATTTCCATAGTAACTATGTAAAATCCGCAGTAGTTGGAGTCTGAATCTTTCTTCCACTGCATAATCTTTATTCAGCATCTAGCATAACAGTGTGCACGGAGAATTTACTGTGCCTAAGTCCCGACGATGACGACAGGGCACGGGTGTTCTGGCGCACAAAGGCACAAAATTCCCATCTCTGTTATATATTTTATTTATAGGGATATTTTTAACAAAAAATACAGAAAATTTTTAAATCCAGAAGAAAAGTTCTTCCAGTTGGAAAACCAGAAGACCGTATAAAAAAACGGAAAACTTCCGCAAATTCCGGAAGAGTTGGCAGGTATGATTTAACTGAAACATTAACAAATATTTCTCTAGGAAGATTAAAAAAAAATGTTTTTTTTTTAAATATACGGAAATGCATAAGAAATAGCGATCTATGCATAAAATTGTAAAGAACAGTTAAAATGCATAAATTTTAAGCATAATGCGCAAAAGTTGGCAGGTATGCTTACTGCTACATAAAAGTTTCTCACATCTGTGAAAAACAACTTTTTATCCATTAATATCCTGTTGGAGAGGTCTACTGCTAATGTGATGTCATGTGCTGCATCTCGCGATTATTGAATTTGATATGCCTTAAATCAGCCGCTTGTTTTGATTATGGAATAAAATTATGTTAAGAGATTTATGGAATAAAATTTTATTTAAAAAGACAGGACAAAGGAACATCGCTAGAAAAAAAAACTATGATTAAGGGGAAAAAAACTTTCACTCCGTCCTACTTCCATTTTCGGGACTTTTTTCATTTTCGATCTTATATATTAAATGATGTTTAAACAATAATACAATGCAGGGAAAACACTGAAAAAAAATACGAATTCGGAAGAACTCTTCGCTGCTTTTAGCTTCCTTTGTCGAAATTTTTTTGTGCTTCCAATTTACGATTATGAGATAAATTTCTATTCCGTACAACTTTCGTTTTCGGAAAATTTTCCTTCGTTTTCAGTCTTAAATATAAACATTTATGTAACAAAATTATACTTAACCATATGGGACAGAGGGAATATCGCAGAAAAGAAATGTAAGATTACGAGGTTGTGTCTAACTTCCGTTTTCGGAAGTTGTTACCTCCGTTTTCAGACCAAAACACAATGGAATAAAATGATATTTAGCAATATTGGAAAAGAAAACATCGCGAGAAAAAAAAAAAAAAAAGAAAAAAAAAACATTACAGGAGAAATCTTCACTTCGTTTCCGGAAAGTTTTGAAGACTGAATTTCGTCCGAAGACGAAAAACTTGCATCCATGATCGGAAGTCCACAAGAGGAGCTTCAATTGGGTTCTGGAGATATCATTATTGTCTGCAGAACCAAAATAAAATATGCGACATACATCGCCCGTCGCCGTGATTCTGCTACGGTTGCGAGAGCCATGGAATGAACGTAAAACGTTTGGTATTATATCCTCAAAAAAGTTTTAGAATAGGGCCAGTTAATGTAAATAATTAACAAAAAAGCTTTTCAAAGATTTAAAAAAAATGTACAAAACATTTGTATGGCCGTACACGAACGAAAATGTAAAAATAAAGTACAAAGTACGGGCAAACCGTACAGGTTGACAGGTATGATCTTGATTTTTTTTATGTTTGATTTTCGTACAACTTCTGTGCTAATAAGGTCTGTTGCCTCAATGACAGGAGTACTGGGAAATAAAGACTCAAGATCAAGATTGGCCATAAGAACTGTGCTATTTGTTGAAGTTCATGATTTAATTTTCTGAATTAAATCAACTGAGCTTCTCATTGTATACTTATTCTGCATGAAAAATGGTGCTAACAATTTATATAGTTGTTTTTTACAATTTATTAACGGAGAGTTCCTTTTTGAAACTATAATTCCTAATAGTAACTTGTACAAAATTCCAGCGGATAATGCTTACCTTGGCATTCCTTTCTAGCGATGGGAACATTTCACGCACGTGTTTTCCGGTTTTTGCTGATGTTATTGTCCTAAAGTCCGTTGTATGCGACGACTGGCTTTACTTCTCACACTTTTCTCTGGGTATACTCATTGGATCTTTGCCTTAGGATTCAAACACATCAATTTTTACTGTTCTTTATACTCGAAATTTTCGCCCATACTCTGGGGATCCTCAGGAGCGTGGCGACTTTACCACCGATGTTCGTGGTTAACTTCGCGCTAATGGAGTCCGATACTCCATGTTGCCATTCGTCGGATATACTTTCCTGGATATATTTCGCTATCAAGCCCGGCTGGCGCCATCTATATTTCATTAAAACAATTTTTTATTATTTTTTATTTTTTTATTTTCTTCTTTTATCCTGGTTTTCTTGTCTTTTTTGCCGGTTTTTCTTTTGTTGTTGTTTTTCTTGTCTCATTAGTTCTTTCCACAAGCCCGATAATGTGCTAGGGTCATTCTGGTTACATACCCTTGCTTTATTTTTATAGATTAATATTGCTTCTTCCCTCCTCATTTGCCTTTCCGATTTTTTATTCTTTTTTAGCATGACGATGATGGGCAAAACACGTAACAATATTAACAAATAAAGGTAACTTGATCACGCTAGTTACGTTAAATGAAAACTTTTACAAAAAGTTCGTTAGAAGCTTTCGACCTTATCTTAGGTCTTCATCACGCCAATGGAGGACTAAGATTGTTGCCAGATTCTACATTAGAATTTTTCCTATTTTTGTTGCCAAAACTTAGAATTGATCTTCAGATCATCGGAATGTAGAGAGGAGATTCGGAATTGCAAGTCATTGAGTTGAAAATAATTTCCAGGCTTTCACGGTAACGGAGGGCAAAACGATTGTCAAAAGAAGCAATTCGTTTTGCTTCGTTCCAGTGGGGAACTGCAGATGTGTCTTCCATTGTCAAAATAGACAAGGCAGTATTAGGATTGGCTTTCAAAACATCTTTTTTATGTTCTAAAATTCTATGGTTAATGTTCCTGTATGTGCTTCCAATGTATAAGTTATCCCCAGTAGAAGAAGAGATAGGAATGCAGTAAACTCCTGGGAGGTTCAGGCTTTCAACTTTGTCCCTATCCCTTTGTAGAAGTTTCAAGATGTTTGGGGTAGATTTAATGGCAAGATGGTAACTCAAATGCAAATCCCTGGCAGCCAACCATCCTCATACTGTTGTATCTACTTCAAACTTCATCCACAAACTTCCTAATTCCTTTTCTCCTAGTATTAATCTGTATACTCTTGATGTAGAATCTTTGTTTCCCTCTGTACCATATTTTGATTCCTACATGCTCCTCATGAAGAAATTGATTCTTCATTTTGAACCCTCCGGTACTCTTATCAAAGATCTTTATGATTGTTTCCACACTATTCATCAACACAGTTGTTTTGTTTTCAACAAAATTGTGTATAGGCAACAATCTTGTCTCCCCATGGGCTCACCTCTTTCCCCTCTGCTTGCAGAAAGCTACATGCAACATATTGAAGTTTCCATCATTCCTCAACACCCTTTTCAACCTTCCCTATGGTTAAGATATGTAGACAACATTTTCATTAGCTGGCCACATTCCGAATCTGAACTATAGACACTGATCAACTCCATTACGGAAAAATTTCCTTCCATTAATCTCACTATATCTAAGGAAGTAAACCACAAAATTGATTTCCTGGATGTATCTATCTGCAGAAACGCTGATCTCTCCATTACTCGTTTCGTCTATCGTAAACCTTCTGCGGCCACTAACATCATTCCCTACAAATCTTTCACCCGGCATCTCTACAAGCTTGCAGCATTAAAGTCCTACATCCACAGGGCTCATATCATTTGCAATAACCAACTCTTTAAGAAGAACTCTCCAAAATTTCTGCAATAGCCCTCTCTCATGGTTTCCCTGCACTTACAGTCAACTCCCTCATAAAGAAATTTGAAAACCATTCGAAAATTAAATGCCTCTTTCCTCAAAAGAAAGAAGACCTGAAATTCTGTGGTTCTGTTCCTTACCATCCATCCTATGCTTATAAGTTACAGATTCTTTTCAGAAGTTTTGGTTACCATCTTGCCATTAAATCTACCCCAAACATCTTGAAACTTCTACAAAGGGATAGGGACAAAGTTGAAAGCCTGAACCTCCCAGGAGTTTACTGCATTCCTATCTCTTCTTCTACTGGGGATAACTTATACATTGGAAGCACATACAGGAACATTAACCATAGAATTTTAGAACATAAAAAAGATGTTTTGAAAGCCAATCCTAATACTGCCTTGTCTATTTTGACAATGGAAGACACATCTGCAGTTCCCCACTGGAACGAAGCAAAACGAATTGCTTCTTTTGACAATCGTTTTGCCCTCCGTTACCGTGAAAGCCTGGAAATTATTTTCAACTCAATGACTTGCAATTCCGAATCTCCTCTCTACATTCCGATGATCTGAAGATCAATTCTAAGTTTTGGCAACAAAAATAGGAAAAATTCTAATGTAGAATCTGGCAACAATCTTAGTCCTCCATTGGCGTGATGAAGACCTAAGATAAGGTCGAAAGCTTCTAACGAACTTTTTGTAAAAGTTTTCATTTAACGTAACTAGCGTGATCAAGTTACCTTTATTTGTTAATATTGTTACGTGTTTTGCCCATCATCGTCATGCTAAAAAAGAATAAAAAATCGGAAAGGCAAATGAGGAGGGAAGAAGCAATATTAATCTATAAAAATAAAGCAAGGGTATGTAACCAGAATGACCCTAGCACATTATCGGGCTTGTGGAAAGAACTAATGAGACAAGAAAAACAACAACAAAAGAAAAACCGGCAAAAAAGACAAGAAAACCAGGATAAAAGAAGAAAATAAAAAAATAAAAAATAATAAAAAATTGTTTTAATGAAATATAGATGGCGCCAGCCGGGCTTAATAGCGAAATATATCCAGGAAAGTATATCCGACGAATGGCAACATGGAGTATCGGACTCCATTAGCGCGAAGTTAACCACGAACATCGGTGGTAAAGTCGCCACGCTCCTGAGGATCCCCAGAGTATGGGCGAAAATTTCGAGTATAAAGAACAGTAAAAATTGATGTGTTTGAATCCTAAGGCAAAGATCCAATGAGTATACCCAGAGAAAAGTGTGAGAAGTAAAGCCAGTCGTCGCATACAACGGACTTTAGGACAATAACAACAGCAAAAACCGGAAAACACGTGCGTGAAATGTTCCCATCGCTAGAAAGGAATGCCAAGATGCTGACCTTGGCTACGTACAATGGACGCTCCCTATCTTCTGATTCAAGGCTTCTTGAATTGGAAGAGGAACTACAAAGGATCAAGTGGGACATCGTGGGGCTAAGTGAGGTAAGGAGAAAAGGAGAAGATCTCATCGAACTGAAAAGTGGACATCTCTTCTACTATCGTGGGACAGATACTGGCAGAACTAGTGGTGTTGGATTTATAATAAACAAGAAACTGAAGGATAAAGTTGTAGAAGTTGAAAGTTCCTCTGACAGAGCTGCACGACTTGTTATCCAACTCTCGAAAAGATACCAGGCTCAGATTATTCAAACTTATGCACCCACCACAAGTCATCCTGAAGAAGAAATTGAAGAATTTTATGAGGAAATTTGTCATCTAAATAATAAAGGTAAGCAGCACTTGAAAAATAATTATGGGAGATTTCAATGCAAAAATAGGGCAACGGCAACAGAATGAAACTTCAGTAGGTAAATTCGGTCCACGGCAACAGAAACCAGCGTGGAAATACTGTTGAGTTTGCAGAGGCAGAAGGGTTTTTCATCTTGAACTCCTTCTTCAAGAAAAAAGCCACACAGGAAATGGACATGGAGACATCCAAATGGGAAGAAAAGTGAAATTGATTTTATTATGTGTAACAAAAAAATTCGTCATAGAAGACTGCAGTGTGCTAAACAAGTTCAACACAGGTAGTGACCATAGATTGGTGAGATGTAAGATACACCTCAACACTAAACTTGAACGTGGCAAGCTCATAAGACAAACAAAATCTATCGACATAACCAACCTTAAAAAACACCATAATACCTTCAAGTTGGAACTGAAGAACAGGTTCTCTGCTTTAGAAGGCCTAACATCAGAAGAAGTGGACATCTCTGAAGTTAACAGAAAAGTAACCAAAGCTCTTATGGAAACAGCAACAAAATTAGCTGGGTCTAAGAACAAGTTGCATGTAAATAAATTATCAGGAAAACGAAAATGTTGATGCAAAAAAGAAGAGAGATGAGGACAACTAAAGAAGATGTGACTTCCAAAGTGGAATATATAGAGCTATGCAAGACAGTAAGAAAAAGTATCACTGAAGACGTAAGAAAATTCAACTGTGAACTAGTGAGGAAAGCAATTGAAAACAACCAAAGCCTAAAGATAGCAAAGGGACATCTCAGTAAGGGAAGAAAACAGATTATGGCACTGAGAAAAGAAGATGGTTCTGTAACAAGAAATAGAGGCGAAATTTTGACAAGAGTGAAAGATTTCTACTCCAAATTATATGAAAGGGATGATACATGCACTCCAGACATCTTGAAAAATACCAGTACCAGAGTTCCTCCAGTCCTTCCAGCAGAAGTTGCACATGCGATCAAGAACATGAAGCGGGGAAAAGCTCCAGGAGAAGATGGAATTACTGTAGACATCATACAAGAAGCAAGTGGAGAAATCGAAACAGTACTCGCCTCAAATTTTCACTCGATGCCTTAATGAAGGAAAGATTCCTGAGGATTGGAACACCGCTACAATGATCCTGCTACATAAGAAAGGTGACATTGAGGATCTCGGAAACTACAGACCTATCAGCCTCCTATCAGTAGTTTATAAAATCTTCACTAAAGTTCTTTCACACCGCTTGAAGGTAACACTGGACATGGCTCAACCGAGAGAACAAGCTGGATTCAGGAGTGGCTACAGCACAATAGATCATATCCACGTGCTGAGAGAACTAATTGAAAGAGCGAGGGAATATGAACTTCCATTGTGCATGGCTTTTATCGATTATGAAAAAGCCTTTGATTCGGTGAAACCATCGGCAGTTACAATGGCTCTGAAAACCTGCGGTATTGAAGATGCATACATTAATATTATTAATAACATCTATGAAAATGCAAGTGCAAAGATTAGGCTGGTTGAAAATACAACACACGTAAAAATTGGAAAGGGAATGAGACAAGGTGACACCATATCTCCGAAGCTCTTTAATGCCACATTGGCGAGTGTTTTTCAGTCGCTGAGCTGGGAAAACAAGGGGATAAAGATTAATTTGGAGATTATCTAACCCACCTTCATTTTGCTGATGACATAGTCATTTTTGCAACTACCCCATCAGAGCTACAGAGTATGATCCAGGAACTTGCTGACAAGAGTAAAGAAGTGGGATTAAAAATGAACTTTCAGAAGACAAAAGTGATGTTCAATGCTTTTACAAGAAATGAAGATTTATCGATTGATGGAGAAAAGCTGGAGATAACAGACACATACATTTATCTTGGACAGCAGATATCAAGTGAGGGTCACATTGGTGAAGAAATTAATCGGCGTACAAAACTTGCCTGGAGCGCTTTTGGAAGAAACAGCATAATTTTCAAGAGCAATATGCCATTATGTCTTAAAAGAAAAGTGTTTGATCAATGCATCCTTCCAGTGCTTACGTATGGTGCAGAGACGTGGACCTTAGCTAAAAGAGACATACAAAGGCTGCAGACAACTCAAAGAAGCATGGAGAGGTGCATGCTTGGTGTAACCAGGAGAGATAAGAAGAGGAACACGTGGATCCGAAAATGACAAGAGTGGAAGACATCATGATCAGAGTTAAATCCCTGGAAATGGCAATGGGCTGGACATACTGCCAGAAGAACAGACCATAGATGGACAGCCGAAATTTTAGATTGGATTCCAAGGGACAGGAAAAGACCCAGAAGAAGACCACATGGGAGATGGGTGGATGAAATTCGAAAGTATGCAGGGGGACATGGAGGAGACTGGCACAAGACAGACCGCTGTGGAGGAAACTTGGAGAGACCTTCGTCCAGCAGTGGATTGATAATGGTTGACAATGATGATGATGATGATGATGACTCCTGTCATCAACCAACAGACCTTATAGTTGTACAAAAATCAAACATTTAAAAAAAATCGAGATATGTGAAATAATAGAACTACTGAAATACATTTACAACAGTAACTTTTTTCAGTACAACGACATCATCTACAGACAAAAGTTTGGTGCACCAATAGGCTCATCGTTGTCTTCATTGTTCGCTGAAATAATTGTACGACAACTAGAAGAAAATATAATAGATAAATAGAACGATCATTTTTTATTCTATTGAAGATATGTTGATGATACAATAACCTTGTGGAAGTTCAGCATACAGAAACTTGAAGATCTTAAAGAAAAATTAAGCAATACATATCTCACCATAAAGTTTACAATGGAACTAGAATCTGAAAATAAACTTTGTTTTTAGACATTACAATTGTAAAGAATAATCAACAATATAAATTTTATGTGTATAGAAAACCCTCCTATGTGCCAATGTTTATATCAGCCAACTCAAATCATCCATGGGCTTATAAAGTGTTTACAATAAGAACACTGGTGCAGAGAGCATTCACACATTCTAGAACTATGGGATATAGAGAAGCAGGAATCAGATGGATAGTGTAAACAATCAAGAACTTCGGGTATAGTCCATCCAGATATAAGAAAGAAATTAATATATCAGTATAAACATCCTTTACAAAGAGAAAATATGAAGAAGAAATGCTATGGAAAGTTACCATATATAAGACAAATTACAAAAGTAGTAAAAAAAGAATGTAATAAACAAAAACAAGATATTAGAATAACAATAGCTGATTATAAAAGCATGATAATAAAGAACTGAGATAAAACTAAACTATTGGATAGGCAGCTTCCCTTCAGACACCCCGGGAACAGATAAAAAATTAACTTACGTAGGAAGTGCAAAAATAAATTGCAAAAACGACTCAATCAACATATCAGTGATTAGAACAAAAAGAAGAAAGAACAGCACTAACACAATATTGTTTAAAAACTGCAGCTAAACTATTATTTGATGAAATAAATATTGTGTGTCGACAACCAACTGAAAATATGATCCGTTATGCAGAAGCAATAGTAATAAAAAAAAAAAAAAAGGACAACTGTAATATACATTTCGGTATCGACCTACCACTCCCCTGGAAAATATTGATAAAAGAGGAACAGGAGTGTGTGACAGGTAGAAATAGAAGATTCCGGACAAGGGTACCAAGAGTGGAGAGTCAGCTAAAGCAATCGGTATATGGAACTTCGATTTTTTGAAACCGTGAAGTGGCAACAGCCCAAAATAATGATGTCACAGATTTTGATGAAGATGAGACTGCGGTATAGACGTATGTGGCTTAGTGAGCATGATCACAAAGGACACAGCAGACATTGTCTCTGAAGATGGTAATGCTCACGGTACTGAAATGCGTAGGAAGAAAGTATCGAGAGGACAGCATTCCTTATGCTTTGGTCACCTTGTTTTGGCATTTTGGGAGGTTTTTTTAGGTTATTCAGTGCAATTTTTCACATTGTATATGACATGGGTTTGACCATGTCCATACTCAAGTTTTTTGGTGTTTCAAGTTGGTATTTTTGTGGGTTATTTCATATTCTTTTTGTGATGTTTGGTGACATACTGGTTTGAGAATAGAATTTGAGTGTGGTGCATGTTTTGACGGAATCCCGTCATATCAGAGACTTGGTTAGAACAATGAACCCACTCAGCAAATGACACTACAGTGAGAAGTATGTTCTCCCAATTCGTTTTGATTTATTATATTTTATTTTTGTAGGAACTACAGTGTTTTAAAGAGTTCTAGAGTAAAGTTTTTATCTATTGAGATTTTAGAGTTATTGATGAGTATCCTCTTTATGCCGCACACAGAGACCAGGAGACAACATGCAGAAAGTTATATCACAAACAGAGAGAACTTTCTTGTGAAGGACTCATGTTTTTTTTTTTTTTTTTGTCAAAAATGACATTTCAGCATGTTATTTGAAACTTAAATTGTCACATTGGTGAAGCTCACGTACTTGGGTTATCGCTAAAGTTATTTAAGTTAAGAAGTTTTTCTGTGGTCTTGTGTACGTCGTGTGATGGATGTCAATGAAGCCTGAGTTGTGTATCAAGATTTGCTGTAAATGGAGAAGTTTGATACAGCAACTTACCAGTAAGTAAATAATCAGTTAAAAATTTATCTGGTAGTTTGTATTTCTTTGTGGAACTAACCTCTGAATCTCGGTGAACAGTTTAGTGATGTGTATGTATGATAGAGAAAGAAATCTAAAAAGAAATAGAGGTGAAATCTGGATTTGATAAAGCGATACAGATTAAAAAAAAATAGTAGGTATTGGGTCATTCCATAAAACACCCACATGGTGGTGATTGCTGACATATTTTAGAATTTTTTTATATTTTTACCATGGAATAGCTGTTATATGTAGATTACAGAAATGCATTTATAAATTTTTTATAGGCTGCCATGTCGAAGAAAAAAATCAAATGGCCACTTCCGACAAGCAAGCAAAATTGAGTCCTGCAGTCGTGTTTGTTTTTTAAAATATCCCCCAAACTATTAAAGATAACAGTTTCAAATAAAATCCAGTAACTTAAGCATAGTCTGAGCTGTAAAATGAAGTATTAACATTACATTTAATATTTTATTCAGTACCAGAAAATTTGACATGCATTTTCAGCAAAAAATTGAATATTTCACTAACTTTCAGATTTTTTAACTTATGAAGGAATTGCATACACAAAATGAAACTCTACAATTAAATAAAGTACATGTAGTTAGACAATTTAAAAATGTTAAACTCCATATTAACACTCTCCTTCTTATTAAAAAATTGTTTAAAAACTACATTTTGCAAATTTTGGCCATATTCAGCAAGCTGTTTCTAAAAAGGGAGTGGATGAAAAAATCTGAACATTTTATAATATATACTTCTAGCAGAGGTGTTAGCATTGTGTAAATTTCATATTGTGTTTTTGATCTGTATAGCTGCTGTAAAATATTGAAGATCATAAAAAAATGGCTAATTACAGAATATCAATTTTGCACATCGTAATAACTTAATTTGGATATTTATAATATTATTTGTATCCTATTAAATTTTAGGGTATTGTCATGTGAAATATTATTTATAGGCATATAGGAAGTAGTAAATATAATGATTTCTATAAAATTATCTGAAAAAAGTTGGGCTTTCAAAACAAAACTTGCTGCTTTATTTATTTATAGTTGATGTGATTGATTAAGTTTGTTTTGTTTAGAAAATTTTTCCTTGACAATCTTGAAGTTAATCTTGAGTATTAAATGTTCAGTTTGTAAACCACAAACACTGTTTAGGTCACTTTTTCTGTAGCAACAATGACAACTTTGTGTTCAGATCACAACTAATGTAATGAATCCATCCTGTTGCTGTACTAAGTTCCAATGGTGAGCTTTTCCTTAATACATTTTCAGCTTTCACCCAAACCTTGTCATCTCTTGATAGTTTAAACAAGTGCTTGGACCGCCAGGATGAAAAAAATGAATGAAAAAGTCATTTGTGCTGACAGATACATTTTCAACTACACCTAGTCACCATTTATTGTCATAAACTTACATACAAGGTCATTAATTTTTATATCACATTCTAAAAAGTCATTTTTTAAATATTTATTTCTGTACATATTGCTGATCCAGAAATAATGCCCACTTTTAATGTAAATTTAATTTTTGGCATGAAACAGTGATATTCTCTTGTGTGCTTAATTGTAAGAGCTTTATTATATCTATCTTCCAAAGGATTCTGTATTTGAAGTATTTCTGTAGTAGATGAAAATTTGAATGTTATTCCAGTAATATTTTCATTACTGAATTTATACATATCTTCAGCAGTTAAAATTTGATTTTCAAATGGGTTTTGGAGATTTGCTTTTCCGACCAATCGTTTAACAGTTCCTCCAATGCCGTCACATGGCCCTTTTCCATGCACAGTAGCAAAAAAAGGGCCACTCAGCAGGTATTCCAAAATAGTCTTCATGGTAGCATAAATTCAGAAAGTTTTTGCGAATTTTATATTATCCGGCACACCCATCCGAAAAGTAATATATTTTTGTAATATGATCAATTTTTTTTTTGTAATTCTAAAACAAGTTCTTTTTGGAAACAGTAAAATGATGTAGTTTTATGATCTAAATAATCACTGATTACACAAAAACTGTAAGATTTTATTTCATTCTTCTCATTCGCGCATCATTACTATGAAATGGAATCAACGAAGACAGTGGTATCTGTCAAAACAGATGTGGAAGTATCAAGCTTTCTTTTTTTGGTTGTAGGTTTAATGACCACCGTGAGCAACTTGGTGAGCTATAAGCAGTCGTCCATCCTTAATTTAAGGCCACTGGTTCCTGGGAAGGGAGAGGGCCAGTGCCATAAGACAAATACAACATCCATGCCTCACCGGGATTCGAACCCAGACCCATCTCGGAAGATTTGTCGGAAGCCAGCACTTAGACCACTGCGGCATCGGGGGCAGCTTTCTTTTTGCAGATATGAGGAGAGGAAAAGTACAAAACCGATGACTGTAATGCCATCTTGTATTGACGAAGAAAGAAAAAGATTTCACAGACAGTTCAGAATTTTTATCTTCTTCGTTGATCTAAGGCGGTGGTTGATGGAATTTCAACCATCGTAACGGCTACTTATCGGCGAAAATCGGGGGAATTTGACATTCGTCCGGAGGGCTGGAGGAAGGGCTGAAAATCCACAGTCTCCCGCCTAAATCCGAAGATTTGGCGCATCTGCATAGGTGGAAGAAGCATTTATGCTCTATCTGTCCGTCTTCTTGATAACTCGCGTAAAAATGCTTCAATTTCGATGAAATTTTAGTATGTTGTTAAGCCATGCCTGGGGATCTTCCCTACTGAAAATCGTTGAAATTGGACTGCAATTTAATTAGAAATCGAACCCAAATGAAATTTTCATTGAACAGGATAACTCACGTAAAATTACTTCGATTTCGATGAAAGTGTAGCATGTTTCTAAGCTGCACCTGGGGATCAATCTCATTGAAAATGGTTAAAATTGGCAGAATATTTCTTCCAAAATCAGCCCACAATTATTTACTCATGGAATAACATAATTCCACGCTCCATTTTCTGTGGAAGTAGGGAACAGATGCAAGTAACTGAAATATTCCCATAAATATTATTATTTCACATGAAAATGCCCTAAAATTTAATAGGATACAAATAAGAGTATAAATACCCAAAATAAGTTATTATGACATGCAAAATTGATATTCCATTTTATGATCTTCAATAATTTACAGCAGCTATACAGATCAAAAACACGATATGAGACTTACACAATGCTAACACCTCTGCTAGAAGAACATTCTATAAAAAATTTCAGATTTTTTGGTGGACTCCGTTTTTAGTTACAGCTTGCCAAAATTTGCAAAATGTAGTTTTTGAAATTTTTTTTTAATAAGGAGAGTGTTAATATTGAGTTTAACATTTTAAAATTGTCTAACTACATGCACTTTATTTAGTTGTAGAGTTTCATTTTGTGCATGTAATTCCTTCATAAGTTAAAAAATCTGAAAGTTAGTGAAATATTCAATTTTTCGCTGAAAACGCATGTCAAATTTTCTGGTACTGAATAAAATATTAAATGCAATCTTAATACTTCATTTTATAGCTCAGACTATGCTTAAGTTACTGGATTTTATTTGAAACTGTTATCTTTAATAGTTTGAGAGATATTATAAAAAGCAAACACGACTGCAGGACTCAATTTTGCTTGTCAGAGAAAACCATTTTGATTTTTCTCTTCAACATGGCAGCCTGTAAAAAATTTATATATGCATTTCTGAAATCTACATACACTGATGTTTAAAATTAAGAGAATTTTCACATTTTGTCAAATTTCTGAAAAACTAATGGGCACATTTTAATGAAATTTGGTATGGTTACACAGTTATATAAGAGAAAAAATTATACTATACAACAGTCATGGTATGCACTCATGAACGTCAGTAAGGCTCATCAGCGCAGGAATGTCCAAAATCCACATTGCAAGATCGAACATAAAATGACTCTAATATGGGGTATGGTCCATTCTCACAGTCATACAGCTCTCATAGTGCACCGTCATACTAGAAACAAGGCAGTTGATGGGTCCCTGTGGCAGTCGGTCCCACTCCTGCAGCAACGTAGTTTTCAGCTCCTGGATGGTTCTCGGAGGGGGATGGCGAGCTGCAGTTGCCCTCCCAAGAACGTCCCAGACATGTTCGATAGGGTTTAGGTCTGGTGATGTGGCTGGCCAATCCATCCGGCGAATATCCTCACTCTCAAGATATTCGTCGACCAGGTGAGCCCTATGTGGACGAGCGTTGTCATCCATAAAAAGGAACCGAGGGCCAACTGCGCCCTGAAAAGTAGAACAAAGGGCTGTAAGATCTCACCCCTATACCTCTCAACAGTCAGGGAGCCCATGTCAAACACATGGAGAGGTGTGCAGCCATCCAACATGATGCCTGCCCAGACCATGACGCCTCCGCTACCATAACAGTTCCTTTCTCGGATGTTGGAGGAAAGGTATCAGGTCCCAGGTTCTCTCCAGATGAAGGTACGTCAGGAATCAGTGTCCAGGCTGAATCGCGACTGGTCTGCAAAGAGAGCTTTACCCCACTGAAGTCTGGTCCAAGGCTGATGTTGTCTGCCCCATGCTAAAAACGCTCTTCTGTGGGCTGAAGTGAGCGGGACGCAAACAGCGGGTCTTCTGGCAAAAAGCCCTCTCTCGTGAAACCTTCGGGAAACAGTAACCCTTGAAACTCGGGTTCCAGTGGCGGCAGGCAGCTCACAAGATAGCTGTGCAGCTGTAGCAGTCCTGTGGCGCCTCGCTGAAAGTGCCAAATAACGATCTTCATTGGCCTTCGTGGCTCTTGGACGACCTTGCCCAGGCCTTCTTGATATGGATCCAGTACTCTTAAACTGTTTCCACAAATTGCAGACGACACTGGGCGTCACATTGAGCTCTGTAGCAACCTGCACTTGTGATTGCCCTGCCTCCAATCTACTGACGATTCTCCACCTCGTTCCGTCATCAATATGTTCATGGCAACTCATTTTACCTGACTGCTTATGAAATTGAACCAACTCCTGCAAAAAACACAATGAATGTCGCCGAGGAGTACGAGCGAACTAATCGCGGGAAAAGCCACGTGTGCTTTTCATGCCCTCCGCTGTCACAGCTACGCCCACATGCACGTGTACGCTTACATATTCGACACTGCAAATTTGCATTCTTATTCGGCGGCATAATTTGTACCTTTGATTCCGTACTTTTTGTGAAAATTGACAAAATGTGCAGATTCTCTTAATTTTGAACAGCAGTGTAAAACAGCTATTCCATGGTAAAAATGTAAAAAAAAAAAATTAAAATG
The DNA here is from genome assembly GCA_039090855.1 of Macrothele yani. Classification (NCBI taxonomy): domain Eukaryota; kingdom Metazoa; phylum Arthropoda; class Arachnida; order Araneae; family Macrothelidae; genus Macrothele; species Macrothele yani. The sequence continues at coordinate 45,526,054 of CM077024.1, forward strand.
TGTCAGCAACCAATTTAATTGAAATCATGTGATATTTTATGGAATGACCCAATTATCATTCTTTTGTTCCACCAAATGAATATAATGCAGTAATTTTGTTGACTTCATCAAAATAAATAAATAAATAAAATGAGGAACTAGTCATTCAGGAAAAGGAAGCCAAAGTGACGCTGAAACTTGGAGATTATGCTGCTTGTGTTTATGACAACAACTGGTGGTTAGGCAAAGTTCAAGAGACAGCAACTGTAAGTGGTGTGAAGAAATACAATATTCTTTATTCCAAACTGCAGGATCACATACTTCCTTTAAATTAACTGGAAAAGACACTGTGGGGTTGAAGAAAAAAGTAAGGATTCCCCCAATGGAACTAACAATTTATGAGTAGTTGATGTTACAACATCAGTTCAATGTTAAGTGGAAGAAATGTGTTGTTGGTTTTTACTTCAGAAACAGTGAAAAGGATAAGCAAAGTTAGTTGTGTTAAATTTACAATAGATTGTCATTGAAATTAATGATATTTTCATTGAAAATCACTATGATCATCTGTTAGATGAACAGGAGGAAATTGAATGTAATGTTGGTAACAGTGATATCTATGCTCTGATTTCAAACCACTGTATTAAATTTATTTACCAATCTTAAATTGTTGTAGACCCAAGTGTATTTGCACACAGTAAATGTATACAAATAAATTTTGGTTGTCTTTTATTTTTATTGCTACTAGTTCTGTAACCTCAATTTGTTATGAAATTTCTATACAAATTCAAGTCTTTTAGTCATTTTAAAATGAAGAATTTTTAAATTATCCATTTTATTATTTTACTATTGTTTTACTTATTTTAATACCATAAGTCTTGTTTGTTTAAAAATTGAAAATCAATCATTATGTGTCTTTTAAGTGAATTACAATTCACAAATTTTTGATATTTTGACTCTCTGAAACTAAAACAGTACTTAAAAAAGCAAATAGGAAATCTGCCTGCAGACACATACAAGAGTGTTTTGTGAAAGTTTCAGAATTTTTATACCTTCCCCTTTTTAAAGATAGAGAGCTTAAAAATTTGCAGTTTCTGAAAAATCAGGAAATTCAGACTCTTCTTTTAGCATGAAGTGATTATATAGCATAATCTTTACAACAAGAAAGAAAATATGATATTTGAAGGTGGTAGCTAATCTCAAGTAGAGTGTGTGGTCCCCTCACTTCATGCTGAAGACCCCTCTTTTAGCATGAAGTGATTGTGTAAGCCAAAAGTTATTTGTTTCAACTTTAAATGCTTCTTGTAGACTAAAAATAAGCCTAAGACCTTTTTATTTAACTTTTTGATCCCTTATAAAAACTGTAATGGATAAAAAAAAAATCAATTTTGATCTTGAATTTGAGTTAAGAATTTCTCCTTATATTATTGTTTAGTAAATATTTATATATTCCCTTTATAGATAGTTCTGTGCTCTTTAGAATGAGACTAGATAGAGCTCTCTGCCATCTATGGGTTTTGCATAGTTACAAAAAAAAAAAAAAGCAAAAAAGCTGTCTGGGTGTGATATTTCTAGTGGCTGTTTTGGCTTTACATGGTGGATGTCAATAAAATATAAACCCCATATTTGTACTCTCAAAATGCTGCTTTAAAGATAGACAAAAATGCATACCTGCCAGGTTTTACGGTTTACCCGTAAAATTTACGGAAATGTGACTTGTTTTATGGGCAAAATGTTAATTTTATGGATTTGACATATCTTTGAGATTTTTTTCTTTTTCTGATGATTTTGCACCCACTATTAAAACTTTTTTTAACTTAATCCATTCAAAGTAAAGTGCTGATGTAAGTTATGAATAAGTATTCAGTTTGTTTATTTGGGAACATTTTGCTGTAGTTTTCCCTCGTTTTAAGGTATTCAGTTACACGTGTTTATTTGGGAACATTTTGCTGTAGTTTTCCCTCGTTTTAAGGTTATTGTTTTGCCTTTTTTTCAAACACTAGAACACCAACCAGCTGGGCTTGTTTAACCTTGGGCTTGGTTCTCTCCCCCTCTCTCGCGCGCGCGCTGTTTCCCACCTTCTTTTCAGATAATGCATTGTTTGTCTCCCGAGTCGCAACTTCTCAGCAGGCCAGCATGGAGTGTGTCTTGCATTGGAGCAGGTGTCTTTATTCCTCCTAGTTCGAAATGCTATCTCAGAATACAGTTATCGTAAAAAAAATAAATTCAAACGAATTTTAAATCTGTAATTTTTAAGCCCAGATCGACACCCAACATGATGAAATTAAGCAAAAACTGCCAGTTTTGTGAAATAAAAATGCATTGGGGCATGGTTTCGTGACTTCTTCTTTGGCAATAAATTTGACCTAACGAAAAATGCTACTATAAGAGGAAGTTAAAAAAAAAAAAAAGTAAGTCCAATGTGTCATTTGGAAGTATTAAACATGTAATTCATATGAAAAAAAACCCAATGAAACAGCAGAATTGCAAGACTTATTTATGGGACTTCGTAAGAATTTGTCGTGGTTCTGTAACATCGAGATTTTGCTGATGGAAATGTTAATGTTACAATAAAATATCTCAGTAGAACCACAAAAGTTTTGTTTCGGGTCCTTGTTGATAACTTACACTGAAAGTTCATAGTAACAATTATATATCCACTAATAGATTAAAGACTATTACGTACCTCCAATCCTTAGTTTATATGATTCACATTGTTGGTGTGTCATTTTCATACATGAGATTCTTCCACGAATTCGCAGAATTCCGCTTTTTCGGCATCATTTTGGTCACTCTCAAGGTCATTGCAAAAATGAAGAGAAATTTTTCAGGATTTTTAGGGGGGGTCGTCGTTCTATAGAGAAAAAAAAGCGGAATTCCGCGATTCCGGTTTTTTGTGGAGTAAAAGAACTAAGCGCTTTCTAGCTGAAAGCGTTGTTTTTGGAGCAGACGTGGGGGCAAGAAGAAATGTTGGAGGGTGGAGTCAGGAGCTCAATTCGTTTACTGCTGTCAACAATGGATGGGTATCAGTCACTTGAGCATCGCAGCGCAAAGGGTGGAAGCTCCGCCTACTTCGTGCTTTAGGGAAACCCCGCAGCCCTTTCCATGTCTTGCGGGAAATCGCCACTCTGCATTCTATCCGCTTGATTCTATCCGTGACGTCATCGTCAGAAACTCTCTCTTGTAATTTGCAAATGTACCCGAATGCGTTCCCGCTTTTCTGAGATCGTTCGAGAATCGAAGCTCTTGTGAAATCTCTTCCTACGGAAGATGCGAAAAATTACGGAATCTCCGTAATTGTTACGGATTTCCCCGGGATTATGGGTGACTAACAAAAAAATTATGGATATTCAGAAGATTTCCCCTGTTATTAAGAAAGTTTTACTAATTTTGTAAATAATCAATGTAAAAGCCTCTGAACAAAGTTCGTAACACAGCATTTGTGGTTTTTTTTTTTTTGTTTTTTTTTTCTCAGTTGGTTGAATTTGTTTTGCTTGTTTCAAAATGCAAACAAAAAAATGCCCGTCGTGCTTCTTTCGCTGTGGTCCGTTCGTTCTTACCCCCCCCCCCCCACCCCCGAAGAGAAGGAATTTGTTTTGCTTGTTTGAAAGCTAAGTGGAAAGGAAGCACGTCGCCGCGCCAGTATTATGCAGGCCTGGCGTGCTTCTTTTGCAGTGATCCGGAATTACGTTGGTTCGGACGTGCTTCTTTTGCCGTGATCCAGGATTACGTTGGTTCAGACGTGCTTCTTTTGCCATGATCCGGAATTATGTTGGTTCGGACATGCTTCTTTTGCCGTCGTCTGGAATTACGTTGGTTCGGGCGTGCTTCTTTTGCCGTGATCCGGAATTACGTTGGTTCGGACGTGCTTTTTTGCCGTGATCCGGAATTACGTTGGTTCGGACGTGCTTCTTTTGCCGTCGTCCAGATTTACGTTGGTTCGGACGTGCTTCTTTGCCGTCGTCCGGAATTACGTTGGTTTGGACGTGCTTCTTTTGCCGTGATCCGGAATTACGTTGGTTCGGACGTGCTTCTTTTGCCGTTGTCCGGAATTACGTTGGTTCGTACGTGCTTCTTTCGCTGTTGCCCGGAATTGCGTCTGCCCGATGCTTCTGAACCATGTTCGTGACGAACCTCTTTGTTTTGTTTTTCTAAGGAGGAAGGATGTGTTCTGCTTGTTTGAAAACTTAGTGGAAAGAAAGCACGGCGCCCGGCTAGGATAACGTCGGCCCGAAGCCGCTGAACAAAGTTTGTGGCGCAACTCTGTTTCTTTCCTTCCTTTTTTTTCTAAGGAAGAATGTGTTTTACATGTTTGAAAGCTAAGTGTGTGTGTGTGTGGGGGGGGGGCACTTCCGAAGCCTCTAAAAAGTTCGTGACGCAGCTTTCCGTTTTTGTTTTTTTTTGTTTTTTTCGTTCTTTCTTTCTAAGAAGGAATTTGTTTTGCTTGTTTGAAAGCTAAGTGGAAAGAATGTGTCATGAGAGGCTCAAAAACAGGGTTAAAAACAAGAATTCGACAGAGAAAATCTCCCCACTTGCTTGACATTGATGGAGATTCATGTCACCATATTCACAATGCAAGCAAAAAATTTTGCAAGCCATTTTATAAGGTTACATTGAGAAATACTTTATTGACTTCTTCAATGACTAAAATCTAATCTGTGGATATGTTTCTAATTCTTGCAAGTTTCTAATTGCTTGACTAAATTCACAAACTTTCCTAGACAAATACTTTTCACCTTAGGATTTAGTTAGTAAAGATTCACATGTAAGTTTTAAATCTGATTTTTTAAAATATTTCATTTTATTTTGTTCTTTAATCCCTACTTTTCTATTGTGAATATAATAATGTGCTTCACTTTAATATTTACTTACATAATTTACAGAAAATAATTCCATATGGCTAGTGTAATCTTAAATATTGTATATATGCTGTATTTGAATTTGCTCACAGCGCGTTCACGTGTCCCAATTTTCCACCCAGTTAAAAAGTTCAGCTTTTTTTGTCATCGGCCGGTCTCATGTATGCATTTTTCTTTGTTTTTGGATTCATCGACGATTCTCAACACATGTCGCAACATTCCAATAATAATTCCTTGGGAGATGAAACTTTTTAATTTTAATCTATTCTTTTATGTACACTATTGCACACACATTGTTGCACTCTGGTTCCAGCTCTTTTAATGTTAAAATCACTATATACATGTTGATAAAATATTCTATTCCATCGATGTTCACTGTACTTATTGCACAAACCAGTAGTTTAATTTGAAGTTTAAAAATTCATCATTAAAAAATCACATTCCATCGATGTTCACTGTACCTGTTGCACCACCAGTTAAATTTTTTAAAAAAAGAAGGTAGAATTAGTGAAACGTAGATGGCACCTGCTAGGTTTGATTGAGAAAAGTATCTAATACAGCGTATCCGACAAATGGCAACGTGGGGTATCTGACTCCATTGACGAGAAATAAACCACGAACATTGGTGGAAAAGTCGTCATGCTCCTGAGGATGCCCAAAGACTAGGCGAAAAAAAAAAAAAAAATTTGAGCATTAATAACGGTAAAGAATTGATGTTATTGAATCCTAAGGTGAAGATCTACTGAATCTACCCAAAGTAAGCAGTGTGTTGGGTGTGAATAGTTGCTGCACATAGAACGGACAATAGGACAGTAGCTTCAACCAAGACCCGAAACGTGCGAGAAAAGTGAATCATAGCTAGAAACGGAATGCCTAGGTAAGCATTATCCAACTAGAATATTTCCAAGTAATAGGTGACTATTGCTACTATTTTTGATGACACTACTATGGCTACTATTTCTTACAAAAAAACAGCCAAAAGCAACTATTTTCAGAAAAACCTTGAACTATTTTAATTGTAAGGCTACTATTTAAAAAAAATGTAAGTTGTGTTGCATATATCGACGTGTTTGTATAACATCAGTTTTAATATCGATACATGTGAATATCAACTTCGATATTGATAATATGTACATGTCGAATCGTTATCAAAATGTCTTGTTCAGTTTATTGCTTTCTGCTTTGTTGAAAATATCATGGGGAAAGTCAATGGCAAGTATAGACTAGATCCACATGTGATTAAAGGAATGGCCTACTCAAATCAAGATATTCCGCCGAAAAAGTGTCCCATTTTTCTGTTTGGAATACGGCAGTGCCAGGAGCAAGCACATATCTTGCATTCGCCATATTAAAGACTGTTGATTTCTATGTTTACTGAAGTTTGCTTTAGTTAAATGTATCAATTTCAAGTCAAAATTGTGTACCTAGAATTTCTTGAATGATTTGTTAATTGAAATAAATTTAAGTGATTGTTTTTTACGGCTTTATTTTCCGAATTACACGGAAAATGCATGTTTTCGCCAACAGACATCTAAACTTGCTTTACATTATCTACAAGCTGTCTAATATAAATTAGGAATTGTTCATAACGAAAAAATTAAGTGGTAATCGAAGAAACACCTGGTGAGACATTTGTGCCTATCTGTAAAAAATAATGAGGCAGTACTTTTTGTCATTTGAGTAGGTCGTCCCTCTAATCACATGTGTAGTCAGTCATAGATGCATTAGTTGTATAGATGTACTTGTATGTATAAGAATTTATTCCATACATACATACGTATCACTAAGCTGTTCTCTGAGATTCAGAGGTTAGCTCCAAAAAGAAATACAAACTTCCAGATATTTTTACTTATTGTTGTCGTATCAAACTTCGCCATTTACAGCGATCTTGACATATAACTCGTGCTTCACTGATATCCATTACACGCCATACACAAGATCTTTTATACTTCATACTCATAATCTTTTTCTCATGCAGACACTCCTGAATCTGAACGACCCATGTCTTCCTTGGCCTTCCTCTGCCTTTCCTTCCTGCCACTTGGGCTGAAAATATTTTCTTAGTAAGCATTTCATCACTCATTCTCTCAACATGGCCAAACCACCAAAGCATATTGGTCTCCACCTTGCTAACAACATTTTGCTTTACATCACACAACTGCAATACATCTTCATTCCTCACACAATCAGATCGTGTCTTGCCACAAACCCCACGTAAGTAACGCATTTCTCCAGCACACAAACGACTCCTATGTTTCTTCTGCAGTACCCAGGTTTCACTGCCATACATCAGAGTAGGAACAATTACTGTTTCATACACAGCCATGCGGGATTCTCTAGAGAACCCATCATTCCTGTGAAAACCTCCCAGAGCAGCTATGACTTTCAAAGAAGAATTCACTCGCCTACTGATTTCACCATCCAACTTGTTCTCTCTGTCAAACATGCTTCCTAAATACACAAACTCACTCACCTGGTCAATCACAGTGCCATTTATACTTACATTACATTCAGTGCTACCCATTCCTCTCTCAAACACCACAACTTTGGGTTTTCCCTTATTTATACTCAGTTTGAATTTCAAGCAAACTTCGTGCATCCGAGTCAACATACTCTGCAACTCACTTTTGCTCTCTGCCAACAGGACAGTGTCATCAGCATACAGCAATCTGCACACACGGATATCACCAAGACATAAACCACTATTATCTATTTTGGCCTCACGCATGCATGCGTCCATAAATATATTAAACAGCCATGGTGACATTACACAACCTTGTCTAACTCCTGCACCAATGGAAAACCATTTTGATAAAACACCACTCACTCATACACAAGCTCTACTACCAGCATACATGGCTTTTACACTATTAAGTAGATTCCCAGTAACACCATATTCATTCAATACCTTCCACAAAAGTGTCCTATTGACTCGGTCATAAGCTTTCTCTAAATCTATGAAGGCAGTAAAAACTTTCTTCCCAACAGCCAGATACTTTTCAATCGTCATGCGTAATGCAAAAATCTGGTTAGTGCAGCCTTTACCAGGCATAAAACCACTCTGAACATCCCACACTTTTTCTGATGTAAGACCCCGTACTTTTTCAATAACAACCTTACCAAACACTTTCCCTGGCACACTCAGTAGACTAATACCACGATAGTTCTTGCATTCAGTCTGATCACCTTTTCCCTTATACAAAGGAACAATGATAGCATCCTTCCAATCCCGAGGGACCATTCCTAACTCCCAGAACAGCTGGCAAATTTCAGTTAACCAGTCAATTATAGAGTCACCAACATACTTCAACATCTCTGCAGTTATGCCATCAACTCCTGGAGCCTTACCATTCTGAAGAGATTTTAGAGCTTTACACACTTCTTCTCTTGATATCCCTCCTGTGCTTTCATCCCTCATTGTGACATCATCTGCATCTGTCTCAGAATCATTTTTGGTCTCCTGATCTAATAACTCACAGAAGTATTTGCCCCATCTGTCACTTAACTCATTCGGCTCCCATATCATTTCCCCAATCTCATTCTTCACACAACTTGCAACTTTGTTTCCCCTATTTTTCCTGAGTCTCTTGTACTTCCAGAAGGACTTTCTATCTTTCCAAAAAGCCAGTTCATGCCTGTCCACTTTCTCTTTCCTATCTTTTGCCTTACTGTGGCGAACCAGCTTAGCAGCTTCACGCTTCTTACAGCGATATTCATCCACAGAGACTCTACCTTGCAACATCCCCAAATAAGCTTCCTTCTTTTTCTTTACTGCCTCATCAATCTCACTATTCCACCAAGCATCACCTCTATTGTTACCCACTATTGTGGTGCCACAGACCTCTAGCAGCAGTAACAACACAGTTCTTAAAACATTCCCACTTCTTTTCTACATCCCTCTCACAAGATTTCAGATCCTTCAGTCATTCTCTGAGTAAGTCAGAATACCGCTGATGATCTTCAAGGAGCCTATCAACCTTTATTCTTTCTATCCTGGGTCTCTTCTTATTCCTTTTCCTCCAACCAACATTAAGTTTCACTCGTGACACTACCAAGTAATTATCAGAACCAACATCTGCACCTGTCATCGCACGGGTGTCAACAACTAAGTGTTTCAAACGCTGATCGTAAACAACAAAATCTATCGCACTCTTTTGACCAAGAGTACGATTTTCCCAAGTATATGTGTGTATATACTTGTGATTGAAAAATGTATTAGATACACACAGATCATTCTCAATGCAGAGTTCAAATAATCTTTCACCATTATCATTCACACAAGGATCATTAAACTTACCCAGAACATTGTCAGAAATTGCATTCTGCACACCTACTCTAGCATTGAAATCCCCTGCTTATTATAACTTTTTCTTTAGCACCAAACTGGCTCAAAACAGCTTTTAGCTCATTCCAGAAATCTTCTTTCTTATCAGAAAGTTCCGAGTTACAAGGAGCATACACTACAACAATTACTATTCTCTGAAGTTTCACTTTCAAACGAATCCAGAGAATTCTCTCACTTATGCAACTATAGTAAATCAAGTTGTTCTTCATCTTTTCACTTAAAATCACACCTACACCAGCCTGCCCTCTCATATTATCCAATACTCCAGACCACACACTCACCGTGCCATTCACTTCTTCTACCCCAATTTCCTTCTTTTGGGTTTCACTTACACACAGCACATCCAGTCTGTACTTATTCATCTCCTCAATCACCTCACTCTTCTTGCCATTTATACCTCTAGTATTCCATACACCAATCTTACATTCACTCAGTCGAGATCGCTTTCTCATACGCCGTTTAGAAAGCCCAGGTCGATTCAGTGGTGGACCGTCCTTCTCAAGTGTGGTAGGTCCACCATATCCCACACTTGAGTCATTCTTAATATTTCTTTTTGTCTTTTTAATCGGGTAAGTACATCAGTGTGGGGGGATTAGCCCACAGCTGAGGGTTCCAGTTGGTCATTCAACCTAAGGATTCTGGAGACAAAACCCAGTGAGTTGGGGTCTTTTCGCCAATGTCACACAGAACTAGCTGGCACCTCTCCAAGATTCACAGAGGCCCTAGTTGCTGTTGTGTGTGCCATTGTTACCACGGAGCGCCCCGAGGAGGCAAACCCATCGCTCACTACGACCGCTCGCTAAGAATTTATTCCAAACAGCGAAATTAGGATTGATCATTTTTGGAGAGACATATCAAAAGACATTTGGAGACTGGAAATATCCATCTTTGGCTAAAGTTGTGAAAGCATGCCTTGCTTTATCACATGGCAACAGCGATGTAGAGAGAGGTTTTTTTTATATCACAAAGAGTTCTTTCAGATGAGATGGCATCTATGTCTGAGAAGATGTTGAATGAGAGACTAACAGTTTGAGATGCATTAAAAATATATAACAACCAACTTGCAAAGGTACCAATAACCAAAGAACTAATAAAATTAACACTTAATGCATATAGGTCATATAACAACCATTTGGAAGAGGAGCAGAGATTAAAGGAACAGAGCAACTGAAGGCAGAGAAAGAAAGTGCTGAGAGATTGAAACAAGAATTGCTAAATAAAGGATTTGAAAAGCAGAAAGCAAACTATAGAAAACTTGGAAAATAAGATAAAAATTCTTGTTCAACAAAAAAGAGAAGTACAAGAATCATCAGACTCTGTGCTTAAAGAAGCCAATGAGAGACTAAAGCAAGCATTAAAAAAAAAAAAAAAAAAAAAAAAAAAGACATACCTGCGATACGAGTTGTACATGGTATTCTAGGAGCAGAGAAACTCTGACAAAAGAAAATACAACATGACCTTGAAGTATTAAAAATGAATGGGGTAGTTCTTAAAAGAAAATCCTCCCTAATTGATGCATTTATGCAGAAAACCTCAAAAAAGGAATAAATCTAAAGTTAATGAGGAAGCTTTTTAGTTAAGCCTACCCTTATATGCACTGATGACAGTGGTATAAATTCACACTCAATTTTTTTAAATAATTTACTGCATGTAACTCCTCCAAATTGCTACCGTGGTATAAGAACAATGTAAACTTTAAAGTGGACCCTCCCCCCAATTTCTAAATGATAAAAAAGTTTGTTTATATGTATTTGAGTGTGTGTGTATGGGGGGGGGGCATTTAAAAGTTTTTAATGTCCCATGACAGTAATTTTGAAGAGTTATAAAACAATCACATAGCTGCCAAGTTGTACGAATCATCCGTACAATGTACGAATTTTGACCGTATTGTACGATTGTACGGAATACTTGATAAATGTACGAATTTTCCTGAAAATGTTAAAAAGTAAAAATAACATGTAATTTCTGTGAGTGTGTGAAAGTTTTATGCATGAAAAATGTTACTCATCCAGAGGTGCCAACTGTTACGGATTGTCCGTAATTATTACGGTTTCGACTGTCAGATTACGGAATTACGGACAGGTTGGAAGAATTACGGATTTCAGTGCGTTTTGGAGAATCTCAATTTTGTATCCCTTTTTGTGCGACGCGGCCGATTCGTCGGCGTTCGATTTTGATCCGAGTATTTTCCGTATGAGACGGCAGATATCAGTGTCGATGATTATATGATTTATCAATCATATCGTTTTGAAATGGAATCTCCATTAATCATATCGTGAAACAGCGATATTATCGAAAGAATCGTAATATGCCGTAAGAGTCGTATCGTGAAATAGTTTGCGCTTGCTATCGGGCTTCCACGCGCTTTTTCCGTGTGACGGGAGAAAGGCTACTTTAGCCAAAACTTTTCCTACTTTAGTTGAGGCAGGGCTGTTCACTTGGCCTTGTTGGTGAATTACGTATAAAAACGTCGTACTTCGGAAATCACTTTTTCGAGCCCCGTTCGAAGGAGCAATAACGCGCAACTCGTCGTAACGCATGGTGATGGCGGGTGAGGTTTTTTGGCGGACTTTGGCCGCGCGGGAGAACGAAATGCGGTGTTTTATTACTAGAAGCTCTTCACATTATTCATTTCTTTTTTTCCCAAACAGACACAATCGCAAAACTCCGTGAATTACGAATCCTCTTTTTCCAAACTAGTGTTAGCGGAGGATGACTTTTTTGACAGCTTGTTCCTCAGACTAGCAGACGTGCATTTTCCTACTGCGTGAAATGTTTTTGTAAGGTTATTTGAAATGGCTTGTTGTAGTGAGAGTGAAAGTTTGCCAAGTGATAGTAATGATTTTGAATCATCTGAGAGGGATATTGGCCAAGCAACATCAAGCCAGAAAACTAGCCACCGTGCCACGCACACAATATCTTCCGAAAGTGAAGATCTTGATAGTGAATCTTCACAGGTCATGAAAGCGAATGGGAGGATGTAATACAGCATACCTGCCAACTCTTCCGATTTTGGCAGAAGTTACATGTATATAAAATTGTGCCTTAGGTTCCAAAACACTATGCCCTAGATTCCCAGGCTATTTAAATTATTGGCCTGTGCGAAAAGGAAAAAAGGTGCCCAGTCAGGCATCTAAATGAATTATTAAAAAAAGCATTGTGAATTTTTTTTTAATTTTTTTATTTTGTAAATATGTTCTTAAGCAGATGAAATGTGTAAAGAGAAATATGAAGTGTTTGAATAGTAATCAAAATAGTTAAAAAACTTCAATACCTTGGAATCTCCACATAAGACGTTTTCATCATATGTTCCAAATGAATAGTAGGAATATTCTGTGTGATGCAAATTCCATTTGAACAAGAGAAAAAAAAAAAAAGCTAAAGAATATTCTCATTTATGCTTTTCTACTTCAACTACTGTATGTTTGTGATTATTTCATTTGCCTAGAAAACAGGAAATATTTTGATTTTATGAATGTGCTAATATCAATGGCATTTATTTCAAATACCATTTCAGCACCATTTATTAAAAAGCTTCTAGATAAGCTACTGTGCATAGAAATAAATTTTTGATGTAGGTACTTAAAATATTATAGCAGAAAATTCAGAATGCCCTTTTACAGCTTTTAGTTTTAAACATAATTTACCTATTCAGTAGGTAAATACTGTACTAATTTTAAGGTTAAGAATTATACTAATTTGTACTAATTTTAATGAAGAATTGTACTAATTTCAACATTCGTAAGTTGGCAGATATGCAATCATTTAAAAAAATATGAGCTTTGGTTTTATTGTTGTCATCAGTGGGTGTAAGGATAATTTTAATATTATTCTTGTTAGAGCTTTGAAAATCGATCATGATTAACAATGGTACATACATGATTCTGAATCGTAGATGGTTAACATCTAGGGATTTGAACTGTCTGCTGTTATAAAAGTAACCCAAATTAGAAGAAAGTCAAGTTTTTTGTTTTCTTGTTTCTGTAATTATGAGTTGGAATAATTTTACAGGATAAAGTAATTTCTTTATATTTGTCTCAAAAGCATTAAGGACACTGTGAAGAATGACTGTGACATTATCAAGGCAGGTGTATATCAATATAAAGCTTCATATCAATTATACCTGACCTACACAGACTTGAGCTTAAATCGTAAGGCAGTTGTCCATGCCCTAAGGAAATAAAGTAATTTCAGTCAGGTTTTTCATGTCTACCTTTCAAAATATGGGAATCAAAATAAAATGTACTCTTTTACAACATAATTCCGAATCATGTTAACCACCATTTTTATTATTACTTATGAGTTAAAGAATTTCCGTTATTGAAGAGGGAGATTACACTATTCCCATTCCATTCCTAATGATAATAAACTGCAAGTTTTCATTTTTTAGTTCTTGGCTTCGTGTTTTTGTTCCATATTAAACACATTTAGTGTTTGATATTTATTGTCATAGCTGTACAGAATACAAGTTTGAAATATTTCCAAATGTTCATCTATTGGAATGAGATTCTTGATATACCTCATATCAGATAACTATGATTATGTGTACAGAACAAAACAAGTGATCATCATAGAACTGAATGGCCAGAACTACAGCCTTTGAAAGAATAAATACATAACAATTTTTTCAACACAGTGTATGAAGCTCACTTGGGAAATCTTATATTTTTTCACCAACCACAAATGCAGAAGAAGGCTCTCCGTACTGGCTTGATACAGATGAGAACATCTGACCTCCGAAGCAATGACAAAGAAGGAAGTGTTTTGTAATTCCAAAGTTTGTATTAGGTTAGTTTATGTAAGTAGTTTTTGATATATAATTGAATAATTTTTTTATTTTTATTTTATTTGGGGGGGGGGGGGTGTATTTTCCATAACCATGAATAATTTTTTGGGGGGATGGGGGTGGGGGTGTAAGTTCTGAGAGTCTTGAGTAGCATTATATTGAAACTTAAGATGCCCTTTTTGTTGTGTATGGATATATATATATATATATATAATTTTTTCCCCACCAAAACGTGAACATGTTTGTTATACACTGACGGAAAAAAAATCCCAACACCATGAAAAAATAGTTGTAGAGGAATGAAATGGCGGCAATACATTTGTATAGGTAACATATTTAATCGATTAAGGTTTCAAGATCACAGCTTAATGTAAGCGCGAGCAGAGCCATTTTAAATGTGAAATGCTGGTACATTAATAACCGGTGTAACCGCCAGAATGTTGAATGCAAGCACGCAAATGTTCATGCGTTGTGTCGTACAGGTGCTGGATGTCAGTTTGTGGGATGGAGTTCCATGCCTGTTGCACTTGGTCGGTCAATACAGGGACGGTTAATGCTGGTTGGGGGTGACGCTGAAGTTGTCCAATGATGTCCCATACATGCTCTATTGGTGAAAGATCTGGTGATCTAGCAGGCCATGGCAACATGTCGACACTCTGTAGAGCATGTTGGGTTACAACAGCGGTATGCGGGCGAGCGTTATCCTGTTCAAAAACACCCCCTGGAATGCTGTTCATGAATGGCAGCACAACAGGTTGAATCACCAGACCGACGTACAACTGTGCCATCAGGGTGCGTGGGATAACCACGAGAGTGCTCCTGCTGTCATAGGAAATTGCTCCCCAGACCATAACTTCAGGTGTAGGTCCAGTGTGTCTCGGCCGCAGACAGGTTGGTTGCAGGCGCTAACCTGGCCTCCTTCTAACCAACACACGGCCATCTCTGGCACCCAGGCAAAACCGGCTTTCATCAGAAAACACAACAGATCTCCACTCCGTCCTCCAATGAGCTCTAGCTTGACACCACTGACGTCGCAAACGGCAGTGGTTTGGAGTAAGTGGAATGCACGCTACAGGGCGTCTGGCTCGGAGCTGTCCTTCAAGTAACCAATTTGTAACAGTTTGTTGTGTCACTGTGGTGGCAACTGCGGCTCAAATTGCTGCCGCAGACGCGGTACGATGCGCCACGGCCATACGCCGTACACGGCGGTCTTCCCTCTCAGTAGTGTCACATGGCCGGCCGGAACCCGGTCTTCTTGAGGCAGTACCTTCCCTTGACCACCGCTGCCAACAATCATGCACAGTGGCTACATTCCTGTCAAGTCGTTCTGCAATATTGCGGAAAGAAAATCCACCTTCTCGTAGCCCTATTACACGACTTCGTTCAAACTCTGTGAGCTGTTGATAATGGCTTCTTTGTCTTCTTAAAGGCATTCTTGACTAACATCAACACAGTACGTAGAATCTCAATGATAACTAACGCTCACGAACGTTACAGCGCGTATTTACAGCAAACCTGCTTTGCATGTTCCGAGGGGCGCTACTAGCGCCACACGTATGCACCGAGCGCAAAATTTGCATAGACGTCATCTTACAGATGTACTCTCACCGCCTACCAACTGTCGTTTATCTAACACAACCCTTTCTTGGTGTCGGGATTTTTTTTTTTTTTCCATCAGTGTATATAATTTTTTTTTACCACTAAAATGTGAACCTTTGTCACTTTTTTTAAATAAATAAAAAAACATAATTTTTTTTTTTAATTTTTTTTTAATTTTTTTTTTTTTTTTTTTTTTGGTGTGTAGCACTTACATTCTGAACTGAAACTCGTACACTTTTTTGAGCAACTATTTTTGTCTTTAACATAAGTTGCTAAGGCTACTATTTTTACCATTAGTGGCTACTAAAGCAACTATTTTCTTGGGTGTGATAGGCTGGCAGCCCTGAATTTTTTGAAAAATCACCATGAAAGCACTTGTTAGGGGTTTACCAAACAACGCTTATTAAACTGCGCACTACCAACGATGCATTATGGTTTCTACAATGACTTCCGTTTTTTCGAGACTTGTGCTAAGGTTGAATGCTGTATTGCATATTTTTTTTTTATAAAAGCAGGCTCATTTGTTTTGGGAATAATGTATGTAATTGAATGGAGCTTCTTTTTCTGCTTAGCCCTCTGCATTGCAAAAATAATTTTTCTGACTTCTGGAAGTGGAGATTTTGTGTCTACTGATCCAACTGATTAAGCAATGAAATAGATACATCATATATGATGTGCATATGTATTGTGCTGAAATCATTATGATGTGTTGCAACTTTAAAGTAGAATATATATTTACTAGCTTGATATATTTTTCATGTTGACTAAGAAGCTCTTACTGACCTAAAACATTCCAAGTGAAAAATGTGTTGCCTTTTTTTTTTTTAACAACACTTCTATTTGTTGTTACAATTTCCATTTTTTATGTGCACCTACCTTATTATTTTCTTTTTGCTTATTAGGCATAAAAACAAAGGTGACTCCTTATATTTTTTGTTTCCCTTACCTGTAGGAACAGACAAATTTTATATGTAATACTTGGATTTACGATCTGGACTTCATTAATACTATTGGGTGAAAAATACAAGATAGAGTATCCAATTGTAAGTATTTCAGTCAGAGCTGGGTTTTTTCTCTCTGTCTTGTATGCAATAAATCACGAGCTTTGCATTTGTTTATTTCTATTTGTGTTAGCCTGCTTCTTTACACAGAAGAAATGTTTAAATAGGATCTAAATGGTATAACTATACTAATCTGAATTTCTTGGCGTAGAATAGAAATAAAATTTTCCAAGCTTTCGCACATCAACCAGATGGCTTTTTTCAAGGAAGGTAGACATTTTGGAATGTTTTATTTCAATTCTACACCAAGAAATTTGGATCATTAGTATAGTTGTACTATTTTGAGTATAATTGGAGTACAGTTCCTACTTATTAATTAGCTGTATCTAAATGTTTATATATATTTATTAGATACATAATTTTGCTATAATTAATGTCTTGATTGCAGTATTTTATTCAATGAATGCAGTATTCCATTTTTTAGTTGTCTTGCCTCTGTCGGATGAAACTAGTTCTCATTACCACAGTGGTTGGCTGGTTGGCTACAGTTATTCTTTGAATCCCTGACCGAGCATGGGCTTCTAACTTCTCGTGCTGCTGGGTGTTGGTTCAAATTCCAGTACAGGACATGTATATTGTGTTTATGCTTTTTGGCACTGGTTTTCCTTTCTCTTTGAAATCAGTGGCTCTAAATTAGGAATGGGCTATTATAGCCTGAGATGCCTGCTGGAGTAATTAAATCTCAAAACAACTCTGTGCCTGAGATGTAGTGGATCTTAGGAGCAAATAACTGGAGCTGAATTTTTAAACTGGTTGCTTGGTGTTACTTAATATTCAGAAAGCTTCCATTTCCAAAAGTATTTTAATACTCTTTAGATATTAGAACCTTAGGTTTTTATACTGAGTAAAACACTGTAAGGGAAGTATGCCTTTACAACTGCTGTAGTCATTCTGCAATAAAACTTTGCAAATATTTTATTGAAACTCAGGGTTCGTACGGTCCTTAAAAGTCCTTAAGAACTCGTTAATTTCCGTTTGCCTTTTTAAGGGCCCTTAAAAAGTCCTTAAGAACTCCTTAATTTCCATTTACCTTTTTAAGGACCCTTAAGAACTCCTTAATTTCTGTTCTGTTTTTAAGGGCTCTTAAAAAATCCTTGAAAACACCGTAATTAGGTCGTTAAAAAGGTAGTAATTTTTTTTTTTTTTTAACCAAAGAAATGCGCACGTTTATGCTGGCCAGCTGGTTTAATTAGTGTACTGATGATGGTTTTATGTCACTAGATCGCATGTCGCAAAAGTTTACCTATGTTCTGTATTGCTTTTGGCAGCTTGCCAACCAGCTACCTTCAAATCCCTTTGGTTTAGATTAGATTTATTGCTGGCTTCTTGTTTTCTTTGCGCGGGGCCAGTGCATTTCAGATCGTTATCTTCTGTTATTTATTAGAGAATGTGGTACTAAGTAAAGAACTTAGAGCTTCTGTCTTTTCAGCTAGACAGATATATGTTCAATATTTAGATGCCGAAAAAAAAAAAAATGTGCCAAGCAACATCTGGGAGGAAAGGTAAATTGATTGAGGAGGAATTGCAAATGCTTAGTACGAAAAAAACTAAAAGTAGAAAAAAATATTGCCGAATTAGAAAGAAAGAGAAACGTGATCAAGGGGAATTGATGAGAGATATGAACTGCTTCCTTCAATCAAATATTTTTTGAAAATTAATAAAGGAAAAAATGAAGAATTTGCAGAAATTACCATGTCAGTAGTTGCAAAAAAGGAGGAGCTGAAAAATTAATTTCATTGTAGGCCTACGTCCTTTGTTTGACCTCAAAAAAGTGAATATGTACATAATATAATTTCCTTGCAGTCATTGTTAAATTACATTACTGTTTTTTAAGTTTAAGAGCAAAAAGATGTACAATAGAAGTAAAAATTCTGAAGGAAATTTCATAGGTGTCTTGTTGTTACTGCAGTTTGTTTTAGCCTTTACACCTATACACTATTGCCAGATGTTGAAAATCAACCTGCATTAAGTGTATGGAAGAAGTTACTACAAGTGCTACAGCTGTAGAATTAAAAAATAAAATAAAAATAAAAATGCAACAGTTACAGAAGGAAAAATGTGTTATTCATCCAAATCTACAAAAACCAAATTTTTCTCCGGATTTGGGAATTCGGAAGCTGTGTAGTAAATAAAAAAATAAATAAATAAATACTTAAAAGAAAGGGATGCTTCACTGTTCAGTTTTGATTCTTTGAATTCTGCCAATGTAGTTTTGAAATTTATGCAAGCATTTTTATTGAACTTAGGGCTTTCAATTCCGATGATATGATTTAAGTTACAATGAACTTGTGTGTTTCGATTTGATTTAGATAGTGTGTTTACTTGCTTCATTAACCTAAAACAGGTCTAACAAGCTGTGCTGCATTTTTATAAAAGTATTATTTTTCCAGCTGCAGCACTTGTAGTGATGCCACCCACAGAATTAATGCATTTAGTTTCTTAGCCTGTGTCTGTACATATTTGTAAAAGTAATTCTAATGGAAGGAATTAAGTTATTGAATGGAAAGGTAAAGATACCAAAAATTTTAAAAACTGACAATCCCATATGAAATTCTAAGCTGTATTTGTAATACTGTTTTTGTTAAAACGAATTTGTAAATTAATAAAAAAATATAAATTCGGATAAACTTTGAAGGAAAAACAAATGCAAATTTAAAAAGTTTCCGAAACCACAAAGATGGGCCTATAATCACAATTAATGGGTGAAATTTTTTGAAAATTAAAATTCCTAAGTAAATAAATTTTATGCTTCACACCACAATACGAAGAAGCAGAGTGTTAGTTCCGTAGATCCAAAGATATGCTTCAGGACAAATAATGGATGCAGTATTACTAGTAAGTAATGTATATAGTAAGTAATGTATATAGTAAGTAATGTATATAACTGATGCTGACCTTGGCTACGTATAATGGACGCTCCCTATCTTCTGATTCAAGGCTTCTTGAATTGGAAGAGGAACTACAAAGGATCAAGTGGGACATCGTCGGGCTAAGTGAGGTAAGGAGAAAAAGAGAAGATCTCATTGAACTGAAAAGTGGACATCTCTTCTACTATCGTGGGACAGATACTGGCAGAACTAGTGGAGTTGGATTTATAATAAACAAGAAACTGAAGGATGAAGTTGTAAAAGTTGAAAGTGACTCTGACAGAGCTGCACGACTAGTTATCCAACTCTCGAGAAGATACCAGACTCAGATTATTCAAACTTATGCACCCACCACAAGTCATCCTGAAGAAAAATTGAAGAATTTTATGAGGAAATTCGTCATCTAAATAATAAAGGTAAGCAGCACTTGAAGATAATTATGGGAGATTTCAATGCAAAAATAGGGCAACAGCAACAGAATGAAACTTCAGTAGGTAAATTTGGTCACTGCAACAGAAACCAGCGTGGAAATACTCTCGTTGAGTTTGCAGAGGCAGAAGGGTTTTTCATCTTGAACTCCTTCAAGAAAAAGCCACACAGGAAATGGACATGGAGATATCCAAATGGGACGACAAGTGAAATTGATTTTATTATGTGTAACAAAAAATTTGTCATAGAAGACTGCAGTGTGATAAACAAGTTCAACACAGGTAGTGACCATAGATTGGTGAGATGTAAGATGCGCCTCAACACTAAACTTGAATGTGGCAAGCTCATAAGACAAACAAAATGTATTGACATAACCAACCTTAAAAAACACCATAATACCTTCAAGTTGGAACTGAAGAACAGATTTTCTGCTTTAGAAGGCCTAACATCAGAAGAAGTTTATATTTCTGAAGTTAACAGAAAAGTAACCAAAGCTCTTATGGAAACAGCAACAAAATTAGCTGGGTCTTAGAACAAGTTGCATGTGAACAAATTATCAGGAAAAACCAAAATGTTGATGCAAAAAAGAAGAGAGATGAGTACAACTAAAGAAGATGTGACTTCCAAATTGGAATATATAGAGCTATGCAAGACAGTAAGAAAAAGTATCACTGAAGACGTAAGAAAATTCAACTGTGAACTAGTGAGGAAAGCAATTGAAAACAACCAAAGCCTAAAGATAGCAAAGGGACATCTCAGTAAGGGAAGAAAACAGATTATGGCACTGAGAAAAGAAGATGGTTCTGTAACAAGAAATAGAGGCGAAATTTTGACAAGAGTGAAAGATTTCTACTCCAAATTATATGAAAGAGATGATACATACACTCTAGACATCATGAAAGGTACCAGTACCAGAGTTCATCCAGTCCTTCCAGCAGAAGTTGCACATGCAATCAAGAACATGAAGCAGGGGAAAGCTCCAGGAGAAGATGGAATTACTGTAGACATCATACAAGAAGCAAGTGGAGAAATCGAAACAGTACTCGCCCAAATTTTCACTCGATGCCTTAATGAAGGGAAGATTCCTGAGGATTGGAACACCGCTACAATGATCCTGCTACATAAAAAGGTGACATTGAGGATCTCGGGGAACTACAGACCTATCAGCCTCCTATCAGTGGTTTATAAAATCTTCACTAAAGTTCTTTCACACCGCTTGAAGGTAACACTGGACATGGCTCAACCGATAGAACAAGCTGGATTCAGGAGTGGCTACAGCACAATAGATCATATCCACGTACTGAGAGAACTAATTGAAAGAGCAAGGGAATATGAACTTCCATTGTGCATGGCTTTTATCGATTATGAAAAAGCCTTTGATTCGGTGAAACCATCAGCAGTTACAATGGCTCTAAAATCCTGCGGTATTAAAGATGCATACATTAATATTATTAATAACATCTATGAAAATGCAAGTGCAAAGATTCAACTGTTTAAAAATACAACACACATAAAAATTGGAAAGGGAGTGAGACAAGGTGACACCATATCTCTGAAGCTCTTTAATGCCACATTGGAGGGTGTCTTTCAGTCGCTGAGCTGGGAAAACAAGGGGATAAAGATTAATGGAGATTATCTAACTCACCTTCATTTTGCTGATGACGTAGTCATTTTTGCAACTACCCCATCAGAGCTGCAGAGTATGATCCAGGAACTTGCTGACAAGAGTAAAGAAGTGGGATTAAAAAGGAACTTTCAGAAGACAAAAGTGATGTTCAATGCTTTTACAAGAAATGAAGATTTATCGATTGATGGAGAAAAGCTGGAGATAACAGGCACGTACGTTTATCTTGGACAGCAGATATCAAGTGAGGGTCACATTGATGAAGAAATTAATCGGCGTACAAAACTTGCCTGGAGAGCTTTTGGAAGAAACAACATAATTTTCAAGAGCAATATGCCATTATGTCTTAAAAGAAAAGTGTTTGATCAATGCATCCTTCCAGTGATTACGTATGGTGCAGAGACGTGGACTTTAACTGAAAGAGACATACACAGGCTGCAGACAACTCAAAGCAGCATGGAGAGGTGCATGCTTGGTGTAACCAGGAGAGATAAGAAGAGGAACTCGTGGATCCGAAAAATGACAAGAGTGGAAGACATCATGATCAGAGTTAAATCCCTGAAATGGCAATGGGCTGGACATACTGCCAGAAGGACAGACCATCGATGGACAGCCGAAATTTTAGATTGGATTCCAAGGGACAGGAAAAGACCCAGAAGAAGACCACATGGGAGATGGGTGGATGAAATTCAAAAGTATGCAGGGGTGGCATGGAGAAGACTGGCAAAAGACAGACCGTTGTGGAGGAAACTTGGGGAGACCTTCGTCCAGCAGTGGATTGATAATGGTTGACAATGATGATGATGATGATAAGGAACTTTCAAGTTAGTTGGTTTTTCTGTTGGAGTATTTAGGTTTATTTTAGTAGAACTAATTTTAATTCATATATTTGTGCAATGGAATATTCATTAGTTTCAACAAAATTGATTTATTGTGTTAAAATGACTTATGTTGTAATAGTTAACTCACATTTTGTACATTGTGTACATTTGCATGCAGCGATTATGAAGTCCTTAAAAAATATTTAAAGGTCCTTAAAAATAGACTGAAGGTTCTTAAGAACTCTTTAATTTCCATTTTCAAAAAGAGTATGGACCCTGAAACTGTCAATCCAAAAATACCTAGTCTTTCCATAAATACTGTTGTAGAGTATTCAATGAAATAACGAAAAAAAAAATTAATATACCTGTGATATGACATAAGTAGAACACTTGTGAATACATGGCACCAATCACTTTTCAAAATGGCATCCTTTTGCCTTCGCACAGTCCTTCAGTCTCTGGCCACTCATCAATAGCTTTACGCAGGATCTCCACAGGGAAAGCTGCTACTGCCCACACCGAAGAGCATTTGAGACTGTCAGTACTGGGATGTCTCTTTCTGCAGGCCATATCCTCTAGTGTGGCCCACAACTTGTAGTCCAGTGGGTTGAGGTCTGGGCTACTTGAAGGCCAATCAGCTGTAGAAATTAAGTCTGGCAAATTCGCCTGAAGCCACTCCTGGGTTGACTTGGCCTTGTGGACAGGTGCAGAATCCTGCTGAAAGCTCCACTGTCAGCTTTAGAAGAGGGTGTAACTCACATTTTTTACCACTGGCTCCAAAACCCTGTGCTGGTAGACTTTGGCAGATGTTTTCACCCCTTTCTCACAGAAATGGAGCTCCATGGTACCCTCATAGGAGACTCCCCACCAAACCATGACAGAAGCAGGACGATGTCCCCTTATTACCCTTGGAGCTTTCTCCTGAGCGTCTCGTGAAGTTGACACATACACCCTGTCATTTTGGCAGTTGAAAGCCTCTTCAATAGTGAAAATGTTTTCATCAGAGGAAAGCATCTGTCTGTGGTGATTGTCTGTGTAACACTGCAGCAAACGTTTCACTTCACCCTCTGCTGCTTCAGTTTTGGGGTGAGGAAGTGCTCTGTACGCCGCCAGTAAGCTCTCATTCTTAGGTCACTTCGCAGCATGCGTGACATTGATATTCTTGAAATGTTCAGCTCACAAGCCATCACGAATTGTTTTCTGACAGGATTTTGTCAAATACAGGCTGCCACTGCTTTCACCAGGCAAGCAGTCCTCAGGATACTCGGCGCCAACCCTTTCTGGAGCGGTCAGCGATGGTCTCGGTCTCAAGGAATCTTTTTATGGTCCGGTAGACAAAAATTTGGCTGATTTTCAGCATGCTGAAAATCTCAGAAGCTGATTTTCCAACTTTGTGCAAGGCTATTATAGTAATACGATTCTCATAATCGTCCCACTCCATGGCAAGTACTTCACGAAGCACGTTATCTCCTCTGTGACTAAACGCACAATGATTCACTAGCTGCTTCATGCCTCGTGGCTGGTCGGTGACTTTGCACACTGGTTGTGCGCCATCTGTCGAATGTTTGTAACAGTATTTATGCTAAAACTGGGTATGTGTATTCTTTGTTTCATGAATTCACCATGGAAGTTTTAAGTAAAACTGGCAGTTAAAATAATGTGACTTCTCTCTATTCTTCACTCCAATAATTTACTGTCATTAACTCTCTACTGGCAGCCATAAAGAATGACTGCATTTAACTCTCTACTGATAGCCATGGGTGCCAGCAGAATTTTTCCAGGGTGGGCCAATGCAAGGTTCCAGTGCATAAGACCTCATGAAACATCATGTTTGCCATTCCAATTATAAAATCAAGTATTTTCTTTTTAAAAATGCTTCTGAAGTGTAACTAACCTCCGCACAAAACATTGTTTGCCATTCTGATTATGAAATCATTGTATTTGCTTTTAGAAACACTTCTAAAGTGTAACTAGGCTTTACTCTTTAATATTAAGACTAAAATTTCTTATTGTCTTCATACGAAGCAGGATTGAACTTTCCCATGGGATCTGATAGCTTGTGACCTCCAAGAAGTCCAGATGTAACCTATTTCAATTTCTTTGTATGTGACTTCATCAAACAACTTGGATATTGTAAGAAAATGTGAACACTAGAAGAGTTAAAAACCGACATCCTTTGCACCTTTGATTACATCATGGCTGACACGATTGAACAGCATTCCAGATGTTGATGTGGTATATTTGACCTCATCAACATGTCTAATGCTTCCAGCCAGGGAGACTAAATGATGAAATGTCAACATATGATGAATAATTGGCAAAATGCAACATATGTAGTGCACATACATATTGCAGTTTTATCTCAACTGCCCTAATATTCATCCTGTGTCTGCTCACAGTAATGCATATTCTCTTTCAGCCCACTCATTTAGCATTCGGTACCGTAGGAAATGTGTTCACGTTTTAAATGTATATTTACAAAACTTTACATTGACAATTGGCTAGAAAATATGATTCCCTGTGCAATATTTTGAAATGTCAAAGAACTCAGTGGGTATATAGAATGTGGGACGCTAACACCAGAAAACTAATTATAAATAATGATCCGATTTATTGGTGTCAAAGTAAGAAATCAAACGAATTTCAGTCCGCAGGCTTTCTCCGACAACGGACGGCTTCATCAGCCGGTTACATTGAGAATCATCATCATCATCGTCAACCATTATCGATCCACTGCTGGACGAAGGTCTCCCCAAGTTTCCTCCATAACGGTCTGTCTTGTGCCAGTCTCCTCCATGTCACTCCCGCATACTTTTGAATTTCATCCACCCATCTCCCATGTGGTCTTCTTCTGGGTCTTTTCCTGTCCCTTGGAATCCAATCTAAAATTTCGGCTGTCCATCGATGGTCTGTCCTTCTGGCAGTATGTTCAGCCCATTGCCATTTCAGGGAATTAACTCTGACCATGATGTCTTCCACTCTTGTCATTTTTCTGATCCACGTGTTCCTCTTCTTATCTCTCTTGGTTACACCAAGCATGCACCTCTCCATGCTGCTTTGAGTTGTCTGCAGCCTTTGTATGTCTCTTTTAGTTAAGGTCCACGTCTCTGCACCATATGTAAGCACTGGAAGGATGCATTGATCAGACACTTTTCTTTTAAGACATAATGGCATATTGCTCTTGAAAATTATGCTGTTTCTTCCAAAAGCTCTCCAGGCAAGTTTTGTACGCTGATTAATTTCTTCATCAATGTGACCCTCACTTGATATCTGCTGTGCAAGATAAACGTACGTGTCTGTTACCTCCAGCTTTTCTCCATCAATCGATAAATCTTCATTTCTTGTAAAAGCATTGAACATCACTTTTGTCTTCTGAAAGTTCCTTTTCAATCCCACTTCTTTACTCTTGTCAGCAAGTTCCTGGATCATACTGTGCAGCTCTGTTAGGGTAGTTGCAAAAATGACTATGTCATCAGCAAAACAAAGGTGGGTTAGATAATCTCCATTAATCTTTATCCCTTTGTTTTCCCAGTTCAGTGATTGAAAGACATTTTCCAATGTGGCATTAAAAAGCTTCAGAGATATGGTGTCACCTTGTCTCACTCCCTTTCCAATTTTTATGTGTGTTGTATTTTCAAACAGCCGAATCTTTGCAATTGCATTTTCATAGATGTTATTAATAATATTAATGTATGCATCTTCAATACCGCAGGATTTCAGAGCCATTGTAACTGCTGATGATTTCACCGAATCAAAGGCTTTATCATAATCGATAAAAGCCATGCCCAATGGAAGTTCATATTCCCTCACTCTTTCAATTAGTTCTCTCAGTACGTGGATATGATCTATTGTGCTGTAGCGACTTCTGAATCAAGCTTGTTCTCTCGGTTGAGCCATGTCCAGTGTTACCTTCAAGCGGTGTGAAAGAACTTTAGTGAAGATTTTATAAACCACTGATAAGGAGGCTGATAGGTCTATAGTTCCTGAGATCCTCAATGTCACCTTTTTTATGTAGCAGGATCATTGTAGCGTTGTTCCAATCTTCAGGAATCTTCCCTTCATTAAGGCATCGAGTGAAAATTTGGGCAAGTACTGTTTTGATTTCTCCACTGGCTTCTTGTATGATGTCTACAGTAATTCCCTCTTCTCCTGGAGCTTTTCCCCATTTCATGTTCTTGATTGCATGTGCAACTTCTGCTGGGAGGACTGGATGAACTCTGGTACTGGTACCTTTCATGATGTCTGGAGTGCATGTATCATCCCTTTCATATAATTTGGAGTAGAAATCTTTCACTCTTGTCAAAATTTCGCCTCTATTTCTTGTTACAGAACCATCTTCTTTTCTCAGTGCCATAATTTGTTTTCTTCCCTTACTGAGATGTCCCTTTGCTATCTTTAGGCTTTGGTTGTTTTCAATTGCTTTCCTCACTAGTTCACAGTTGAATTTTCTTACGTCTTCAGTGATACTTTTTCGTACTGTCTTGCATAGCTCCATTTATTCCACTTTGGAAGTCACATCTTCTTTAGTTGTCCTCATCTCTCTTCTTTTTGCATCAACATTTTGGTTTTTCCTGATAATTTGTTCACATGCAACTTGTTCTAAGACCCAGCTAATTTTGTTGCTGTTTCCATAAGAGCTTTGGTTACTTTTCTGTTAACTTCAAAAATATCCACTGAAACATAGAGAATACCGAATCAAAATTGTAGACAGAACGTTAAATCTAATATGACAAATGAAAACATGCGTGAGGACCGCACACGGAAATACCACGGAACATGGTGAATATAATATCTGAAAAGTTAATGCAAAAGCAAAAAATGTAAACTTTAGGAAGAAACTAGAATCATGAAGTCCATCTTGGGATGCCTAACAGATGGCTCCAAGCTACCGGTAGTTCGAAAGAGACATCTGTGTTGCATACATCCTGCCGCATTAAAATCTCAACAGTTTCCCTTATGGCAGCTGTTCTTGCGTCTCCATATGGTGCGATCTTCAAGATATTCTGCCATTGGGGTTGAGCCTGATGGTTAGCTACTTCTTTGGCAAGGGATATAGAAAGCTTCTTTTGTGCCACGTCTTTCTTGTGCTCATTCATTCTCTTCTGAAATGATCTTTTTGTGAGACCTTCGTAAAATTTAGTACAGGAGTCTGGGTATAACAATGGGAGGCAAAATAGATGCCCGCATCTGTGAGCTTCAAGGTACCATTACCTCTTGCTGTGCTGAGGATGGTTGCCATGGGTTTAGAAGCTTTTAGGCTGACATCCAATCCTTTCTTCTGAAAGTGATTTTTCATAAAATAAGATATTTTGGGGATGTACGGGATCAAACCAACAAATTTTAAAGGTGCTCTTCTGTTCGGTGTAGCAAGTGCGTTGGCTTCAACTTTCGCAATTGTGTCTACTACGCTGGTACGTCAAACCCTCCTGCAAAGGCAAGATCTTTTAAAGACTTAATTTCGGCATCATAGTCAGACTTCAAGGTGCAAAGATCTTTGGCTCTTTTAGCCCGGTATTTGAATAGAGCATACTTGTGTGCTGTTGGGTTGGCTGATCCTGGTGGAATAGGGTTAGGTACGTGCATGGGTTTATAGTAGACTTTGGTAGAGTGTACCTGAAGTCGATTTCGTCACAAGTACATCTAAATAAGGTAACTCTCCTTGATTTTCCATTTCTATCGCAAATTTAATGTCATCGTGTATGTTGTTTATGTCTACTATAAAGTCTTGCAAGTAGGCTGCTCCGTGCTCCCAGACAAAAAAGATATCATCTGCATAGCGTAGCCATACTCTTGGTGTCCTGGGAAGAGTGGTGAGTACGATCTCTTCAATAGGTCTCATGATGGCTTCAGCGAGTATTGGAGACAAGGCTGAACCCATCGGGACTCCTTTTGATTGCTTCTAGACGTGGGAGCCATAGGCAAAAAAGTTGGATTCTACAGCTAAGTCAGTAACAGCAAAGATATCTTTCAGAGCTTCTTTATCATAAAGGTTAGCTCCAGTCAGGGTTCGTTTGATGTTTTGCGTAGCCTCCGGTATTGGAACAGAGGGGTAGAGGGAGATAACATCAAAGCTGCCAATAAGTTCATGTTGTGCAAGGGTGATACCTTTTAGCTTGGAGATGAACTCATTCGAGGAGCGAAGGACTCTGTCTGTGTTCGGAAGGAATGGCGTAAGAAAAGTTGCTAGGGCTTTCTCAAGGTGTGCTGATGGTGCTCTCTTCCTTGAAACAATCGGCCTGATTGGGTTGCCCTCTTTATGGTGCTTTAATCTCCCGAATAATTTGGGTATGGATGCCCCAGGAGGGAGCTTCGCTCCTCGCTTGATGGCGTCTGGAAGGGCTTTAAAATTAGCAGTTTTCCTGACTCTTGCTTTCCATCTATTGAGAGGGTCTTTTGTCTGCATGACGGCGTTCGAATCAATGAAAGAACGAATTTTTAAGTCGTAGTCTTGCTCGTCCATTATGGCGATCTGCCCCGACTTATAAGTTAGCAGGAAAACAATGTCTCTATAATTTTTGAGTCTCTTTAATTCATTAGGGAGCTTATGAATGTAGTTTCTACTCCGTGCCTTCGCGATCCTTGTAAGCATGGCTGCGCATTTGTATCTGATAGGGTCACGCTCAGTAACTGGCAAATGCTGTAGGACACTTTCGATTTGTGGCACCACTTCTTTGTATCTAAGAGGTCTCTCAAATGTAAATTTTGGGCCTTTCTGCAGGATCACAAGCTCTGAATGGGTAAGTGTCTTAGAAGAAACATTAATGACTGGAATTATAAAATCTTGATGCTGAGGAACGTTCGGGTGCTGTTCTGCCCAGAGTTTATCTAATTTCTTTTTGTGGCGAGCTCTGTGGGTTTTACGCTCTCTGCTGATGAGCATATCTATTTTTCTCAGCATTATATCTAGCTCCAAAGGTGAGACCAGATGTGTTAGAGCAGCGTGCAGGTTAAAAGACTTGGATTCCAGCTCCATGATTCTAACTCTTTTGGAGCGAATGAGGTGCTTCAGCGTTTGCTGCTGGAATATTAACTTTTTACGTCGGAACCAAGGATTGTCAAGTGTGGATTTAAACTTGAGGAAAGGAGGAATCAGGTCCCGCGCTCTGCAGTCTTGCAAGAAGTCAAAGTGTGATCGTTTCATCTCAAGCATGATTCTAAATCTTCTAAGTTTATGATATGCGTCCATTATATGCCCGGAAACAGCAAGTAAATATATAGAATGTGGGACGCTAACACCAGAAAACTAATTATAAATAATGATCCGATTTATTGGTGTCAAAGTAAGAAATCAAACTAATTTCAGTCCGCAAGCTTTATCCGACAACGGACAGCTTCATCAGGCGGTTACATAGATAATACAGAATCAAAATTGTAGACAGAACGTTAATTCTAATATGACAAATGAAATCATGCTTGTGGACCGCATGCAGAAATAACCACGGAACGTGGTGAATATATTATCTGAAAAGTTAATGCAAAAGCAAAAAATGTAAACTTTAGGAAGAAACTAGAATCATGAAGTCCATCTTGTGATGCCTAACAGATGGTTCCAAGCTACCGGTAGTTCGAAAGAGACATCTGTGTTGCATACATCCTGCCGCATTAAAATCTCAACAGTTTCCCTTATGGCAGCTGTTCTTGCGTCTCCATATGGTGCGATCTTCAAGATATTCTGCCATTGGGGTTGAGCCTGATGGTTAGCTACTCCTTTGGCAAGGGATGTAGAAAGCTTCTTTTGTGCCACGTCCCTCTTGTGCTCATTCATTCTCTCCTCAAATGATCTTTTTGTGAGACCTATGTAAAATTTAGTAGAGGAGTCTGGGTATAACAATGGGAGGCAATAGATGCCCGCATCTGTGAGCTTCAAGGTACCATTACCTCTTGCTGTGCTGAGGACGGTTGCCATGGGTTTAGAAGCTTTTACGCCAACATCCAATCCTTTCTTCTGAAAGTGATTTTTATAAAAATAAGATATTTTGGGGATGTACGGGATCGAACCAACAAATTTTAAAGGTGCTCTGCTGTTCGGTGTAGCAAGTGCGTTGGCTTCAACTTTCGCTATTGTGTCTACTACGCGGGAGACGTCAAACCCTCCTGCAAAGGCAAGATCTTTCAAAGACTTAATTTCGGCATCATAGTCAGACTTCAAGGAGCAAAGATCTTTGGCTCTTTTAGCCCGGTATTTGAATAGAGCATACTTGTGTGCTATTGGGTTGGCTGATCCTGGTGGAATAGGGTTAGGTATGTGCATGGGTTTATAGTAGACTTTGGTAGAGAGTGTACCTGAAGTCGATTTCGTCACAAGTACATCTAAGTAAGGTAACTCTCCTTGATTTTCCATTTCTATCGCAAATTTAATATCCTCGTGTATGTTGTTTATGTCTACTATAAAGTCTTGCAAGTAGGCTTCTCCGTGCTCCCAGACAAAAAAGATATCATCTGCATAGCATAGCCATACTCTTGGAGTCCTGGGAAGAGTGGTGAGTACGATCTCTTCAATAGGTCTCATGATGGCTTCAGCGAGTATTGGAGACAAGGCTGAACCCATCGGGACTCCTTTTGATTGCTTCTAGACGTGGGAGCCATAGGCAAAGAAGTTGGATTCTACAGCTAAGTCAATAACAGCAAAGATATCTTTCAGAGCTTCTTTATCATAAAGGTTTTTGTCTGGGAGCACGGAGAAGCCTACTTGCAAGACTTTATAGTAGACATAAACAACATACACGAGGACATTAAATTTGTGATAGAAATGGAAAATCAAGGAGAGTTACCTTATTTAGATGTACTTGTGACGAAATCGACTTCAGGTACACTCTACCAAAGTCTACTATAAACCGATGCAAGTACCTAACCCTATTCCACCAGGATCAGCCAACCCAACAGCACACAAGTATGCTCTATTCAAATACCGGGCTAAAAGAGCCAAAGATCTTTGCACCTTGAAGTCTGACTATGATGCCGAAATTAAGTCTTTGAAAGATCTTGCCTTTGCAGGAGGGTTTGACGTCTCCCGCGTAGTAGACACAATAGCGGAAGTTGAAGCCAACGCACTTGCTACACCGAACAGCAGAGCACCTTTAAAATTTGTTGGTTCGATCCCGTACATCCCCAAAATATCTTATTTTATTAAAAATCACTTTCGGAAGAAAGGATTGGATGTCAGCCTAAAAGCTTCTAAACCCATGGCAACCATCCTCAGCACAGCAAGAGGTAATGGTACCTTGAAGCTCACAGATGCGGGCATCTATTTTGCCTCCCATTGTTATACCCAGACTCCTGTACTAAATTTTATGAAGGTCTCACAAAAAGATCATTTCAGAAGAGAATGAATGAGCACAAGAGGGACGTGGCACAAAAGAAGCTTTCTATATCCCTTGCCAAAGAAGTAGCTAACCATCAGGCTCAACCCCAATGGCAGAATATCTTGAAGATCGCACCATATGGAGACGCAAGAACAGCTGCCATAAGGGAAACTGTTGAGATTTTAATGCGGCAGGATGTATGCAACACAGATGTCTCTTTCGAACTACCGGTAGCTTGGAGCCATCTGTTAGGCATCCCAAGATGGACTTCATGATTCTAGTTTCTTCCTAAAGTTTACATTTTTTGCTTTTGCATTAACTTTTCAGATATTATATTCACCACGTTCCGTGGTTATTTCTGCGCGCGGTCCTCACGCATGATTTCATTTGTCATATTAGAGTTAACGTTCTGTCTACAATTTTGATTCTGTATTATCTATGTAACCGCCTGATGAAGCCGTCCATTGTCGGAGAAAGCTTGCGGACTGAAATTAGTTTGATTTCTTACTTTGACACCAATAAATTGGATCATTATTTATAATTAACTCAGTGGGTATTGGTTTACTGAGGAATATCTTTCATTTTGCACGTTGTTCGTCTTGCTCCAATCATGTTTTTTTTTTTCTTCTTCTTTAGTAATAGTAACTGTTGGGGTGGAAAACCTGTTTAATGACACATCACTGATTTTAGTTTGAGGTTGATACCCTCTGCTTTGGTACATCATACACAGTAAGATTGAACCTTCCATATGACCAACTTTGATAAGACAAACACACAGTTTTTCTCCAACCCACATTCAAAATTTTGTACACCTATAGCAGTAGAAGGCCATTTGTACTACTACATCTGTACAAATTGTTAAATAAAAATTACCTTTTTTCCTCACGAGCACCACAAAATTTGTGACACAAGTTTTGCAACAGTCCATGTATGTGATTCTTTCGGTATTTGTAAATTAGAGAACTGCTTTTTAGGAACATTTCATGCTTAATGTCATTGTGTTTGTTAAAATATTGCAAGAAAGTCAATACAATCATACATACATACATACATACATGAAGAGAAAATGCGTGAAAAAAATCTGAAATTATTTTTCAAGGTTTTGTAACTTTCTCGGTTAAGTAAGATAGTGCACCAAATGTCAGTCTTCAACTGGAAGATCATATAAAGTAAAATCTGCCAGTGTACATAAAATAGTGTCACTTTAAAAATATCTTTTCTACTTTTACAGTTGATGTCAGGGGATAGTGTAAGTTATCAGACATGTTGATTCCGCCCCGGTGGCGCAGTGGTCTAAGTGATTGCCTCTGATCATTCGTCCGAAAGGGCTCCGGGTTCAAATCCCGGTGAGGCATGGATGTTATGTTTGTCTTACAGCACTGGCTCTCTCCTTTCTAGGAACCAGCGACTCTAAATTAGGGACGGGCGGCTGCTTATAGTCCATTCATTGAGTTGCTCATGGTGGTCGTTAAACCCCCAATCAAAAAAAAAAAAAAAAAAAAGCCATTTTGACTCATATGAGAGATTTCTGTAGCCAAATTAACAAATATAGTATAGCATTTGTAGGTGTTCAGCCAACATGATTAATGTTTTAAACAAAATAAATATTATGGGTATTAAGAGGTTCAGTATATTTTTTTACTTCAAATTTTCAAACGAATTCCTCGTTTGTTTTGAGGAGGAGTCATTTCTAAGTGTTGGATGAATTTGCTAGCCTTTGTGATCTCGTTTTGTTCTAAAAATTTGTAATGATTTTTCCAATTTACCAATACACATGCTCTTTTGATACTTAATCACTGCTAGAGATCCATAGAAGAAACTTACCAATACTAATCAGTTATTGCATTAAAACTTTAAGCTTCATATTTATATTAAAAAGAGAGTGGCCTTACAATTCTAAGACAAAATATAAAAACTGAATTTATCTCAAAGTGCAAGGAAAATCCATAAAAAAATGTTCTTGTTAACTAACAATTACCCCTCTGCAAGTAATTAATAAATCAATGAAAATAAATACTTCAATTCACAACTCAAGCTCCTCAATCATATTAAAAATCAATAGCAACTCATTGCTTAACAGAAAAGTTATCAGAGAAGCCTGCTTCAAAAATTAAAGAAAATAAGAAGAAAATACATTAGAATTGCTCCTAGTTTAAAGAAGAAAATAAAAAATTAGCATAATTGAAACAGGCAGAAAAGAATATTTTACTCCAAGAAGGAGTCATTTATAGTTTCAAATGCACTGTGCATAGGAGAAACAGGGCAAAGATTATAGACTAGGTTAAATGAATGCAAAAGTGTTATTAAAAATATTTCCAATAAAACAGGACAAGATCAACACATACAACAAACAGGACACAAAATGGACTTGTACTCCCTAATGGTGTTTAAGCTTCAAGCAAACATGTGTTTCTGTAAACTGGAAGAATCGTTAGAATGAAAAGTTGCAACATCAATGACCACACAAGCTGGCAAATCTTTCCAGTGTCATCACCAACACTTTGGAAATGGCTCCTCCTGAAGGCCAAAGAGGATTTTGTTCGAAAATTTGAAGTAAAATACTTAACTACAATTCTTAATTCCAATAAAAATTCGTTTTGTTTAAAATAGTTTAATTAGATGAAATCATGATGTCATTTATTACAATTCGTGTGTTTTTATATGTTTGAGAATGGGGAATATAGTTTGACCATTTATCTTGTTTTATTTTTACTGTTACTACCATGCTCTGTTCTAAAAGCAGGCAGAATTCACTCCGTTCATCAGATGAAATTTGTATGTATGTCCATTTTGTTTTCTATTATTAGTTACATTACATATCACTAAGCTGTTCTCTGAGATTCAGAGGTTAGCTCCAAAAAGAAATACAAACTTCCAGATATTTTTACTTATTGTTGTTGTATCAAACTTCTCCATTTACATCGATCTTGACATACAACTCGTGCTTCACTGATATCCATTACACGCCGTAAACAAGATCTTTTATACTTCATACTCATAATCTTTTTCTCATGCAGACACTCCTGAATCTGATCCTCCCATGTCTTCCTTGGCCTTCCTCTGCCTTTCCTTACTGCCACTTGGGCTGAAAAGATTTTCTTAGTAAGCATTTCATCACTCATTGTTTCAACATGGCCAAACCACCGCAGCATATTGGTCTCCACCTTGCTAACAACATTTTGCTTCACATCACACAACTGCAATACATCTTCATTTCTCACACAATCATATCGTGTCTTGCCACAAACCCCACGTAAGTAACGCATTTCTCCAGCACACAAACGACTCCTATGTTTCTTCTGTAGTACCCAGGTTTCACTACCATACATCAGAGTAGGAACAATTACACTTTCAAACACAGCCATGCGGGACTCTCTAGAGAACCCATCATTCCTGTGAAAACCTCCCAGAGCAGCTATGACTTTCAAAGAAGAGTTCACTCGCCTACTGATTTCACCATCCAACTTGTTCTCTCTGTCAAACATGCTTCCTAAATACACAAACTCACTCACCTGGTCAATCAAAGTGCCATTTATACTTACATTACGTTCAGTGCTACCCGTTCCTCTCTCAAACACCATAACTTTGGTTTTTCCCTTATTTATATTATACTCAGTTTGAATTTCATGCAAACTTCGTGCATCCGAGTCAACATACTCTGCAACTCACTTTTGCTCTCTGCCAACAGGACAGTGTCATCAGCATACAGCAATCTGCACACACGGATATCACCAAAATATAAACCACTATTATCTATTTTGGCATCACGCATGCATGCATCCATAAATATATTAAACAGCCATGGTGACATTACACAACCTTGTCTGACTCCTGCACCAATGAAAAACCATTTTGATAAAACACCATTCACTCGTACACAAGCTCTACTACCAGCATACATGGCTTTTACACTATTAAGTAGATTCCCAGTAACACCATATTCATTCAATACCTTCCACAAAAGTGTCCTATTCACTCGGTCGTAAGCTTTCTCTAAATCTATGAAGGCAGTAAAAACTTTCTTCCCAACAGCCAGATACTCAGAATACCGCTGATCTTCAAGGAGCCTATCAACCTTTATTCTTTCTATCCTGGGTCTCTTCCTATTCCTTTTCCTCCAACCAACATTAAGTTTCACTCGTGACACTACCAAGTAATGATCAGAACCAACATCCGCACCTCTCGTCACACGGGTGTCAACAACTAAGTGTTTCAAACGCTGATCGTAGCCAACAAAATCTATCGCACTCTTTTGACCAAGAGTACGATTTTCTCAAGTATATGTGTGGATATACTCTGGAAAATAAATGCTGATCTGTTAATCAAGCATGAACATCTTATTCCAAAGTATTAATATTATACACTTTTAATGAGGTGGATTCAGTGGCAGATGAGATTAAGGATGTAAACAATAGGACCTAAGTAGGTAGTCACTTCTTCTGTAGAGCTTAATGAGAATCGTTGAGGTGGTTTTATCGTGGGTGCCTTGTGAAAGATGAAAAACTGCTTGAACAGATGTCACTTCTTTGGTACCAGACTGTAAACCAAACTGTGGACTTAAAATAAGATGGGTTGAAGGTAGAAAATTGGATTTGAATGATCAAGAGGCAATATTTTAGAGGTAGAAAATTGTGCAATGGACAGAGAAAGTCAGAGTGGAGATATTTTGTTATAAACCACGATTTTAATTTTTAAATTTAGTTGTGTGTTTCAACACCATTTATAACATTGCCACAAAAATTAATGAAGAAATAATCTTCCCAAGTACTAGGCAGGTTTATAGGCAGGCCTCCACAAATTGAAAAAAACCTGGTGGCCAGCCCCATTTTTTCAAGTACAGAACATATTTATCACCCCCCCCCCCCCCAAGAGAATCGCTGTTCATGTGATTCTTCCAGCATAAATAGTGTGGGACTAGGCTTAACTTTCATTGACTGGACTGTTTTTCGTTTTGTTTTTACTGTTACAAACATATCCGAAAAGTTTTACAAAAAACAGTCTACAGAATTTATTTTTCAGTCCCTTTTGTAAAATACAAAAGGAACAGGTTTTGGGTGCAGATATGAAACACCTGCATAATTTTCCTTAGATTCCCAAAAGCATTATTGAAAAAAATCTGATGGAAGGAAAAATCGCATAAACATGAAGTTATTTTTTCACATACTGAGGTTTTGTTGTAGATCAATAGCACAGATTTTTTTAGCTGTAGCTCATTGCATGGCAGAAAAGATATACTAATAAAACTGCTGAAACCATAGTTTTTAGTGGCAAACATATTTGTGGACCCCTAGTTACAAGTATAAATTACTGTATATGCTTTTACATAAATTACATACGTTTATTTATGTGGAAATCAGAAATTATATAAAGTAGACTGTACTATTTCAGTAAGTGATCATAGAATGTTTCCAACATGCTGAATAAATGTTAATAAGAAATTGTACAACAATATACATAAGTTGAAATGTTTGTGTCCAAAGTTACACTTTTCATGTTCTCACATTAACTAAAAAAAGTACTGCATACTGATCAGGGCTGAATACAATTCTGCAAGAAAAACGGGTGGTGGGGGGTGGGGGTCTGGTCTCATCTCTTTAATTTTGTGGGGCGCATTTTGTTAACTGCGCATTTTCGAAAAAGCATAAGTTTTTATTGTATTGATTGAGAAAGAGTAATTGCTAATATAGTAATACAGACGGTGAATTCAGATGTTGCATTTGGTTACTTCAAATGTTCACAGTTAATAAGGATTTTGAAAAAATGTCAATAAGAATTTGTCTCATACACAAGGTTCAAGAAATTGTAAATGAAAATTGCATTAACACATTCTCAAATGTTTGTGCAGTAGTAGTACGCCTTATAAAGGACATCCCACTAGGAAAAAAAATATATTTTTTTTAACATTCTATTTCTGATGTAGTTCTTCAAATTCTTTGTTTCCTAATTTTTGCTTCTTAACTACTGGCATATGTCCTTGTGTGTGTGTCTAGATTTTTTGGATTCAAAGAACCACCTATCAATAGCTTTCTGTGGTTTATAGTCTTTAAGTGGAGGGCCATTCAAGTGAATCATCATGAGATCATTCAAAGTTGATGCTTCCATGGATGTTCTGTTGTTTGTTTTTATCAAATTCATGTGACTGAAACCACGTTCACATGATGCAGTACATGTTGGTAGAACTGCAACAATTTCTAGTAGGTGGCCAAGAACTGGAAATCTCTCTTGGTTAGAAGTTTTTTTTTTTTTTTGGGGGGGGGGGGGAGTAAATCTGCATTCTGCAAACCTTACCCTAAAACTTTAATTTACTACCACTCACTCATTAGAGACTTCATTTAAGTTTCCCATGAGGTTTCATTATGGAAGGAAAGATGGCTTTGAAAGTGCTTGGCAAGAACTTTAATTTCACTGTTCCCAAAATCTTCCAGGCTTCCTTCTGGCCAGACAAAGGTGTCACACACTGAAGAAGCTTTTTGTAAAGTAGTCTGAGACTCTAATAATCATTCCTGAAGGTACCTTATCCCATAGCTGATCATTTTGTTCTTGTCTGACTCAAAGTTTTTACTGTCAATTTTTGTAAGTTTAATGCCTAAGTAGTTTCCACTGATAGTTGTCACACTTGTGAACTGGCTTTCATATGAGGCAGACCTAGATTCCAAGATGTGTAGTTCAGCTTGGCTTAAAAGTAACTGCTGTTTTTGAAAAATCAATGAAACTTCTTTAAATTTTAGCAAAAATCCAGTAAAAGTGCAGCATTGAAACAAATCTGAAACTTTTTTTTTTTTTTTTTTTTTTTACAATTCCTCTGGCTACAGCAGCATCATCGCCCTTCTCATTTGATCTTCTGAATGAGCTATAACTGCATTATAATTCTTTACTAATTTAGTAAGAGCACCTACTTTGCTGAAACCCACCGAACCTTATGTAGATACTGAAATTTCAGAATCTTTGACTTCAGAATTTTAGCAATACTGTTTAACTGTCCCATTTGTTTAGGCAAGTTCCAGTAAAATTTGTACAGCTTTTTGAGAACAGTATCTAATTCATCTAGATATTTAACATTTTTTATTGAGCTCAGAACACTGAAATTTGATTTGTGAGCAACACAGTGTTGGGAAACAACATCTGGGATGCTTGTCTTTATTTTTGTAGTTAGCCCATTTTCTTTCCCAATCATGTTTGCCGCACCATCTGTACCAAGCCTGACAAACCACTGTCCTTCTAACCAACTAATTCCCAAATTTCTCATTTCTTCATCCAAGACCTTGTAGTACCCTTCAGCAGTTGATGACTGAAGAGGTACTACTGACAAGAACACTTCTTTCACTTTCTTGTCTTTGACATAGCAAATATAAATAAGTAACTCTTCTACTGTGGACTTATCAGTTGATGCATCAAGAAGAATAGTTGCATGGTTACACTGTTTAACTTCTGCAATTAGTGCTTGCCTAACCTCATCTGCAATATGTGATATGAACTCTTTACACCTCATATCATTCTGATATTGTTCAAGACTCACGTTTACATCAAATTTATTTAATAACACAATCAGATTTGAAAAATTTGTAAATGGCTTATTATTATTTTGCCACATAATATGCAGTGTTGAAGAGCTTTTCAAGATGGTTAAACGCCGCCCGGTGGCGCAGTGGTCTAAGCGATAGCCTCTGATCATTCATCCGAACGGGGTCCGGGTTCCAATCCCGGTGAGGCAAGAGATGTTGTGTTTGTCTTACGGCACTGGTTCTCTCCCTTCCTGGAACCAGTGACCCTAAATTAGGGACGGGCGACTGCTTATAGCCCATTGAGTTGCTCACGGTGGTCGTTCAACCCTCAATCAAAAAAAAAAAAAAAAAAAAAAGATGGTTAAACATTTTTTCATCCATCTTTTTGTGACACACTGCTAATGGTGTACACTCTGGTTTTTCTACAGCAAGATCATGTTCAATGCAGTTTCTGTGCATTTTCGATAGCTGGTGTATCTTGAAAGTCTCAATTTTGAAAGGCCACTGGAAACCACAAACAAATTTTGAGTTTTTATCTGAAATATTGGGATATTTTGCATGAAGCTTTATCGTTTTCAAACACTAACCATGGAAATTCTTCACACCATTTTTTCTGAAATTTTCTCTTGCCATCTGTCTTATTTTCACTTGTAGTCTTTTGAGACAATCCAAGTTTGTTTTTCTGAGGCACTTGTTCAATTTGGCCTTTGTCATCATTTTGCGGAGTTCCAAATGGCGGTCACTTCTGAAAAAAATTAAAATA
This sequence comes from Macrothele yani, assembly GCA_039090855.1. Classification (NCBI taxonomy): domain Eukaryota; kingdom Metazoa; phylum Arthropoda; class Arachnida; order Araneae; family Macrothelidae; genus Macrothele; species Macrothele yani. The sequence continues at coordinate 45,565,988 of CM077024.1, forward strand.
GACTCTTTTGTTCCATCATAAAAACAACTTGAGCATGAAAAAAACTGTGCCTCGAAGTGAGCTGAGGAAGTCAAGCACTTTTAATTTGAAGCAAATAGCACCAAATATTTTTTTAAGTGGCATGAAGCTGGTTATAAATTTTTATTGTCACAGTCGGAATCCTTCCAAAGTATCAGAACAGCCAACACCCATGCCTGTGACCGTCACAGGCATGGGTGTTGGCACCTGAAGTCCAGTGGGACAAAAGATGGCACACCTGTGACGGGGAGGAGATGACACCAAAGAATGATTACACTCTCAATTTCTTGTTCCTTCTGCTGTGTTACGACAGCGTTTTATGCAAAAAAAAACCCAACAACATCCAACTTCAAAAATCTGCATAAGTCTGGGTGCTTAAAAATAATACAGTTGATGAAGGAAGTGAATTTCCTAATTGCATACCTGCCAACTAATTTTAGCAAAAAATCTAGAAAACTGCTTAAAAATCATCCTGAAGATATTTCAAAAATCAAGAACAGCATATGGTGCAAAAGTCAATTTATGAGTGCATTATAAATACTTAAAAATTACGGAGAAAAGCATTTTTAGCTTTTTCAAATAAATAATTAACACACACACAGATATATATACAGAGCTGTATAAATATATACCGAGATGCGAATGTTTGAAAAGGAGTTCCAGAAATCAACGCACGTTGTTTACGTAATCTTACCATCATAAATTTACTTTAAAAAAAAAAACTTGTACCTCGTCCTCCCTTTGAAGCGCTAAGGGTAATGCAAGAAATGCATTACCAAGGTAAAAAAACCCAATGTGTTTCGAGATGGCTACCTGCGCTATGCGTAGTGGACTGAGGCTATGTCGTTACAGCCAAAACTCTTAACTCAAAACAAAGCAATGACACAAGTTCCGATGATATCCCACTTCGGAAGATGGAGAGCTTTGGTTTACTTTAACAGTGCACAAAAAAAAAAAAAAAAGTACGGAGTTGTTTACGAAAATATCTTGCACTCAGAAATTAAAGTGATAAAGCAAAGCTATTACATTTTTATGCAGAATTATATAATCACTAAAACACTTTTTTCTTTACAGTAAACGAAGAAAAGAGAATCTATACGGTTTATTTCCATATCGAACTCTCTTAACGTAATTATGTTTTTGACCTATTAAGTAGGCCAAGAAAGTTGCGACTGGGACAAAAGTTCCTTTATCACAAACATTTTGTTTTATGCAGCATAGCAGCCAGCAAGCGTGCATTCCCAGTTTAAGATTCGTTCAGCGCAAAGGATTCTAGGGCTCCTACTCTTCCTAGATTGCGACAGAGAACAACGAGGAGCAAGCCTTTCCCACCAGTCACGTGATGTGTGGTGGGGGATAGGCATATAGGAGAGAGACTGCAATTCGTGCGGCTGCACGCACACCTCTCTGTTTACTGATTTCCGTAAAAGATAAAAACACAACCATTCCAAAATTTGCTTCATTACATTAAAAAAAATAATAATTACTTATTAAAACTTCTGAAAACATAGTCGCCAGCCAAAATATTTTGGTCGCCACTGGTGACCTGGCGACCGCATTTGTGGGGCCCTGTATATAGGTATATTATTTTTGGCAGCCCAATTTTGACATTGGTTTGCTGTTATGCAGAAAGATAGCCATCTCCTCAAAAAACTTGAAAACTTCATTGCCCTGAAATGTGAAACAAATCTGCATGTCCTGCTGGAACAGCAGGACATGCATCATCAGCTGCAGGATGCACGAAGGCCATGAAAGCAATTAGGTAATCAGCCAGCACATGCTGGCAGCATGCAAAGTTCAAGGACCTATCCAGACACACTAAGGGACCTAATGTGTCCCATGAGAAGGCTTCCCAAACCATCAAAAAGCCACCACTGCCTTGAACAGAGCCAGCCTGGCATGATAGGGCCATGGCCTCACCTTGTCAATGCCACACCCGCACTTTCTTGTCAGCTCGGTACAGCTGAAAATGGGATTTGTCTGACCACATAACATGGCACCACTCTGCAGAGGTCCAGTTTTGATGTTCCCAGAACCAGGCAATGCATAATGTCTGACGACAAGCATTCGACAGCGGCACACATGTAAGGCATCGGCTCCTGCTGCCCAGGGTATATAACATGCACCCTACCATTCCCTCACTGATGCTGCTTGGGCCTCCGACATTTAACCTGGATGTGATTTGCACCGCCATTGCAAAGCAGTCTGTGTGAGCCTGGATAGTCTACGTCGACCCCGATCATCAATGAAGTGTGGTCAGCCACCACTTGTTGTCAGCCACCACTTGTTGTCTGGGTGCAGTTACATCTGTCGATGGTATACCCATGGTACACCATTGATGTGATTGCCCTCAGGAACCCAAGGATTCTTACCACGTGGGTGATAGAATGACCTATCTGTTTTGCACCAACATTGTGTCCACAATCAAAGTCGCTCAGATCACCTCATTTACCCATCTTTGTCGATTGCGATACACTGTTGGGAAGCCCTGCTGTCTGCCTATTTCTTACCTGCGGTTGGTTTGGGTCTGTTCCACTCTATACGGGGGATGCCTGTATTAACTGCTCATCACCCCTATCTCTAATGTTTTGTCTGCTGAGTGTACATTGTCTTCGTATAAGATGAGAAACAAAACATAGCTTGCAGCAAAACATAGCTTGCCATTATTTCCAATGAATGCCAGCACACTATATTGGGAATGTGCCAGAATTCTTGCTTCAGAACAGGAAAATCATCAATGAAATTTTGCGTGTCACTCGCTGAGAATATTTTTTCCGAATCATTGCGCATGTGTTAAGTCAAGCTCACCTGCCTCAGTTTAGTTTACAAAATCAGACAAGCAAAATCTTGGCACTACCTGATTTTTGTGTTCACCGATTCTTCTTTTTCTTCCTAAAGTTGTTTGATTGTTCTTTCAAAATTGACTTTTGATGAAAATTAATCACTGCTTTACAAATAAATCCCATTTTTTATGACTTTGGTCATAAATGCTATTACAATAGAAGAAAACGTGGGGGATGAAAAATATCAGAAAATCTCACTAAATCTAAATCAAGTGACTATTTTCATGCTTTTTGCATTTAAGAAAAATATGTTTAGTTTAAAAAATATACAAGAAAAAACAACTAGTGTATCCACAGACCATTACATATCACCTCATAGGATCATCTTATTATATTCCACACATATTTTTTTTTTTTTTTTTTTTTGTAGGATATAATTATCATTGCCATTTTATTGTAAAATATTCACAAACTTCCAACAAAGAGAACAGGTTACTTCATCATGGTTCACAGATTTTTACTTTATTCTATGTTTTGCCTTTCTCTGTTCAACATCTTATCTCACCAAGCTTCCATCCCACTGACATTCTAACCATTTGTCTTCGATACATCTGAGTATGAATCCCGAGTGAGGCATGGATGGTGAGTGGGTTCCTCTTGCAGCACTGGCTCTCTCCCTTGCCAGGAAACTGTGGCCCCAAATTTAGGATGGGCAAATACTCATATAGCCCACGGAAATGCTCATAGAGGTCATTATCCTCTTCCAAGTAATAAAGAACTATGAATCCACTAAAATTGATATATATTCAGAGGCATCTCGCTTTATTGACACTCTTAATTGGTATCCAAGATGCATATGAAGTTATTGAAGTTTTACTATTCAAGAAGGGGAAAATGTGGTGAGAAAACATAAAACATTATACAAGAAACACTTATCAAAATTATAACTGCTTATGTAAATAAGCTCATTTAGAATTTTTTATTTTATGGTAAATCAGAAATTGGCAAATACTGTGATGTTTCATTTTTCAGTACTTTATCACCAACTCTACTTTAAACCACTTTACAGTTTGGTTTGGTTTATGCCAATTAAGAAGCTGATGTTCTTATCCAAGTTTCATCACTTACGTGCATTGCTATGATAGTAAATTATGATATAAAAATTAGGAGTGCATTAATTTATTTATTTTTTCAGTTTTACTTGCAAAGGTTCTACTACATGATTTTCTAATGTTTCAAAATATTATTTCTTAGGTACCTAAACAGTATCCCAAGGCTGGAACCACACATTATACCTTTGAACCAGCTGAGTGATGCTGTATACAAGTTTTATCAGGTGGAAGAGAAAATACCCTGTTATATGTTTGACACAACTTACAGTGCTTAATAATTTGTATAGAATATCATCAATAAAAAGTGTGGTAGATAATTTATTAATAAGCTTGTGTCAACTTATTATTTCATAGAAATTGTTGTTCATTCAATCAGTTTTCTGATCTAGAGAATAAATTATAAAAAACTAATTGGTAGATGCTTTTTTTTTTAACTATATATATGTGGAAATTACTGAAATGAATCATGAATTGATTATATCTCCAGCACAAGACAGGTACATATAAAACTCTAATAGTGCTTGTCCTGTCCTGGAGATGTAAAGAATAAATTATTTGCAATGATTTGTTTGTTCACTAATTTTGGCAAATATATATGAATCATTGCTAATACAGGACATGGATCCATTTCTTGGATTAGAATGGTCAATGCTATGAGGAGATGTTTGGATGCTTTGACTATTGCAAATCTGAAGTTTGCTGAAGATATGCTTTCATGATGTAACAGTGAATGACAGTGTTTCTGTGCTGAAAAGGATAATGTGATGTTAAAAATGCATTTATTTGTCAACTAATATGTGAGGGCCATCCATAAAGTCAAGTACTGTTTGAAGTCAAAAACAAAAAAAAGTTTTAATAATCAAGCAACTTATGGGAATTTACTAGGAAATTTTTTCTTTAATAGCAAATTTTCGGAGAAAACTCTTCTCCTTCTTCAGGCTGTCTTCTTGTTGTCACTTTTTGCTTGTCACTATCATGGTTACGGTTAACCTTGACGGTTAAGGTTATCTTTCAACAAATCCTGCCAGATGTTAGGCAGGGAAAATCCTTTGCAGTCATTGATGATGGAATTTTGATTTTTCTCAATCTCTATTCCTTCTTTCAGTTTTCTTTTTTGGAAATTGCTTTGGAAACTGATTACTTTAAGGGAATTCCAATCCATGCTGTGCCCAGTTTCTCTAACATGCCTATCTAATCCAGTCTTGTTGGAGCAATTTTTTATAGCTGCTTTATGCTCAGCTATACGAGTTTCTAGTCTGCGACCTGTTTCACCTATGTAAGATAGTCCACAACTACAATTTACTTCATAAACTACTCCTTGCATTTTTAAAATATCTTCTTCTCTTTGAACTATTTTAGGGAAAAAATTTTAACTTTGTTCTCTAAACTTGGAGCTAGCCTAATATTGTATTTTTTACTAATTCTCTTTAAAGCCTCAAATAAACCTTCACTAGTTGGTATAAAAAACCAATGAATACTAAAAGACTACTGGATTTCAATTCTTATCATCCAGTTTCTATTAAGAAAAATGTAGCAAGTCAGTTTTTAGAAAAAATTAATAAAATAGTTTCTACTGCAGATAAAAAAGAAGAGCTTAAAGTCATACTTGCAGAGAATAACTATCCTAAAGAAAAAATTGAGAAGCTTCTGAATTTTAATGGTACGAAGAACCCACAAAAGCAACAAGTAAAATTCACTAGAAAAATTTCTTATCACAAAGGTTTATTTGAGGCTTTAAAGAGTTAGTAAAAAATACAATATTAGGCTAGCTCCAAGTTTAGAGAACAAAGTTAAAAAAAATTTCCCTAAAATAGTTCAAAGAGAAGAAGATATTTTTAAAATGCAAGGAGTAGTTTATGAAGTAAATTGTAGTTGTGGACTATCTTACATAGGTGAAACAGGTCGTAGACTAGAAACTCGTATAGCTGAGCATAAAGCAGCTATAAAAAATTGCTCCAACAAGACTGGATTAGATAGGCATGTTAGAGAAACTGGGCACAGCATGGATTGGAATTCCCTTAAAGTAATCAGTTTCCAAAGCAATTTCCAAAAAAGAAAACTGAAAGAAGGAATAGAGATTGAGAAAAATCAAAATTCCATCATCAATGACTGCAAAGGATTTTCCCTGCCTAACATCTGGCAGGATTTGTTGAAAAATAACCTTAACCGTCAAGGTTAACCGTAACCATGATAGTGACAAGCAAAAAGTGACAACAACAAGACAGCCTGAAGAAGGAGAAGAGTTTTCTCCGAAAATTTGCTATTAAAGAAAAAATTTCCTAGTAAATTCCCATAAGTTGCTTGATTATTAATTCAATTAAACTAGGAAGCCATTTCTCAATATGAGCTTTATTCAAAAAAAAAAGTTGATAACTGATTTCTAACCTGTGATGAATTCTACATACCTTAATCTATTTTTCAAGATATTCCCCCTGGATGTTAGGCATTTGTCATATCGTGGCACAAGTTTCTGGATACCCTCCTTGTAGAAGTCTGCCATCATGTCTTCAGGTCATCATAGTCATTGAACTGCTGGCCCGCAAGAAATTGTTTCAAGTGGAGAAACAAATTATAGTTACTGTGCTCCAAGTCTGGGCTGTAAGGAGGGTGAACCAGCAGTTCCATCCAAATTTGGTGACCAGGTTTTGCGTCACATTTATTTGCGGCATGAGGCCTTGCATTGTCATGAAGAACAACTCCCTTGCTCAGCATGGCATGCCGTTTGTTTTGAATTGCATGGTGCAACTTTCTCAGTGCCATGCAATAAACAGTCACATTTTCTGTTTTGCCTTTAGGCAGGAATTCCACTAACGAAATTCCTTTCCTAAAAGACAGTGCACGTGACTTTCCTTGTTGACATCGTCTATTTGAAATGTTTGGTCTTAGGATAACCCTTGTGTTTCCATTGCAGGGACTGCTGTTGCAATTCAGGTGTGATGTGAGAGACGCAAGTCTCATCTCCTGTCACTGTACGGCTCAAAAAATTGCCTTCCTCCATGTACCTCCCCAAAAATTCCAAAAGCAGATCCCATGCACTTCATTTTGTGCTCTTCCGTCAACATCTTTAGCACCCGTCGTGCACACACTTTGCGGTACTGAAGCTTTTCTGTAATGATTTCGAAACTTCAGGGAAATGTTCTGAAAGATCAGAAATTGTGGTGCGTCGGTTCTCCCTAATGTTTTCATTCACTCTCTCCACCAAATCTTCCATGACCAGAGAAGGCCTACCACTGTGCAAATTTGTCATAAATGCTCTGTCGTCCTTCATTAAACATTTGAATCCACTTCTGCACCATTTCTGCACTCAGTGTATTTTTCTCTGTAAATTTCGCAAATTTTCAGAGGAATCTCAGTCTGACATGTCTTACGTTCAGAAACCTCATCCCAAACCGGACTTTGCAGTTGGCGGGCAATTCTGTTAACTTAAACATTACTAAGGCACAGCACAAAATGGCGTCAGTGTGTTGCTAATGGATGAGGCAATGAAACTGCACATGCTCAACTCTGAAGAGAATACTTGTGCGGGACTGATGCATAAACAGTATTTACTTTCTGGGTGGTCTTTCTAGTATTCTTGCTTTCCCAGAATGGAAAACAAAAAAGTATCAGTTAAAAATGTTAACATTACCAATATTTCTTATGTATATTTACTTAGGGCACAAATTTTTGCACTAGTGAAGCAGAAAAAATTGTTCCCCTAGGTAAAATAAAAAATGCTCAAGTGAAGTGTCTGCACTTACAACAGGATATTTTTCTAGATATGCTAGCAAACTGAGATTGAACAGAGATGTGTATGCATTAGATTTTCATTATACACTGCCATCTAAAACTTAAGGACGAACGTGAAAGCTGATGACTGAAGGGCATAATGAGGCTAAAAGAGCTTATTAACATATGTGCATTAATGCGGTGTGGTTTATGAAGATATGTCATGATGCAAACACAGCCTGTGTGCAAATTTCATGTGAGCATGTGAACCACTGCCATGCCATGATTTGCCGCCCCGGTGGCGCAGTGGTCTAAGGCGTTGGCCTCTGATCATTCGTCCGTAAGGGGTCCGGGTTCGAATCCCGGTCAGGCATGGATGTTGTGTTTGTCTTACGGCACTGGCTCTCTCCCTTCCCTGGAACCAGTGACCCTAAATTAGGGACGGGCGACTGCTTATAGCCCATTGAGTTGCTCACGGTGGTCGTTAAACCTCCAATCAAAAAAATAAAATAAAAAAAAAATGCCATGATTTTTTTTTTTTTTGTTTTTCAGTGATTGAGTGAGAAACTGCACATACATGTCTTGCAGACTGATTTTTAACCTAAGGGCAAATTATTGGCAAGCTTGAAGGACTGTGGCTGATATCACCAGAAAGTTCGGAGTAGCACAGGAATGGGGAACCTGCAGCCTTCTAGGCCATTAAGTGCTGCTTTTGAGTGAATCCAAATTTTGCAGAACAAATCCTTTTATTGTTATTAATATGTTTTTATTCATCTTTTATTATTTTAATCTTAAAATGACCATATTTAAAATATGAAAGAGTAAAAGAAGATTCAGCGAAATAATGCTCCCCAACTGAGGGCCACAATTAAAATATTAATAAATCATAAGGGCTATTTTGACACCTGCTATGCTCATGATTTCATTCTATGGCTCCTAAAGAACTACAGATGGAATTGATTGAGCTCTCAGAAGATGACATTTTAAAGTCTTTATTTGACACTAAGAAAGATCCTATTGAAGTATGAAAACATTCAATAAAATACCCACGCCTTCGGTAAAATGCACGAAAAATGTTTTCTTGCTTTTCAACCACTTATTCTGTGAATCTACATTCTTCTACCTAACCCAAATTAAGACGCTCCACAAATGATGGATACCCATCTAGAGGATCAGAAACTGAGGACCTCCATGTTGCAACCTAATATTCAAATGCTTTCCAACAAAAAGCAGTCACAACAAAGTCATTAAAAGGTTAGTTAACTTTAAAGTTAACAATTTGTTTTTTCATTTTTTTGAAGTTAGTACATAGTAAGATTTTTACAAAATTATGTTTGTTTTGAAGGATATCAAATTGAAGTGTCTTGAATGCAGCCTTGTTTACGCTTTCCAACCGTAGGTTGAAGAAGCGTATATGCTCCAGCTTTTTCCGTCCGTCGGCACGATAATTCACGTAAAAATGGTTCGATTTCGATGAAATTTTAGTATGGGGTAGGGGACCACCAGGGGACGAACCCTATTGAAAATGGGTGAAGTGGGGTCCATTCGATTGCCCTTATGCGTCATAACTTGTGTAAATATGGTTTGATTTCAATGAAATTTTAGTATGTGGTAGAGGACCACCTGGGGACGAACCCTATTGAAAATGGGTGAAGTGGAGTCAAAGGTCAGGACATAGGAGCGGGATGCATTCCATTGTCTTATGCACCATAAGGTGCATAAAAATGGTTCGATTTCGATGAAATTTTAGTATGTGGTAGGGGACCATCTGGAGAGTAACCCTATTGAAAATGGGACAAATGGAGGCAAAGGTCAGGACATAGGATCGGGATCCATTTCATCGCCCTTATCCCACACTATTAAGGTGGACGTAAAGTAATTTTGCTTCCTATATTTCCAATGGAAAACCTTTTGTACACATTTCCTTCACAATTAGTGTGTTCCCAAGGGTGGAAATTTAAACATCGATTAAAATAACTTCATACTATAACTTGGAATACTTAACATTTTCTAAAACATAAGCATAATTATATTAAAAAAACAATAACGTTTCCTTTGGTGGTGTTGAAACCAGAAAAAAGATGGCACGACCTGTACTTTGATGACGTCAGTGGACAAATAAATGTTGGATTGCATAATTACGGTTATGGTATAGAAAATATTATTATGGTTTAGAAAATATTAGGTAATCCAAGTTATGAAATGAAGCTATTTTAATCGACGTTCAAATTTTCATTCTTGGGAACGCATTAATTGTGAAAAAATGTGTTCCGGAGGTTTTTCATTGGAAGTATAGGAAGCAAAATTACTTGACGTCCACTTTAAAATAGCAATTCTTGTATGTATGTATGTACATTTTATTTTGAAAATGGCTCTAAGAATTTTGATGAAAGTCGTCAACCTACCGTTTCCTGGTACTAGAAATCGATTTAGCTTGATCTCAACTGTAGGACAATTCATTTAGTGGGGTAAATAAACACCCCGAATTATAACGTTTTTAGTGTCATGGTGTCGTTCCATTAATGTTTCCAATGCTTAGAAATCTTATGACGTCACAATCTCGTGTTTGAGAATGTTGGCGCACAGTCACGCCATCTGTCTCATTATGTCACGCGTTGTGTGTGGATCCTATTAAAGTTTTATGACGTCATACTCTTGCAAGCAGATGGTCGCGATTCCCATCTGCTTCATTATGTCACGCATTGTGTATGTATGTCCATCCGCATGATAACTCGCGTAACAATCGTTCGATTTCGATGAAACTTTAGTATCTAGTAGGGTATCATCTGGGAAGGAACCTTATTTAAAGTGAACGAAATGGAGTGAAAGGTCAGTACACAGGAGCGGGATCCATTCCACTGCTGTTATGCGTCATAACTAACGTAAAAAAGGTTCGATTTCGATGAAATTTTAGTATGTGGTAGGGGACCACTTGGCCACAAACCCTATTGAAAATGGGTGAAATGGGGTCAAAGGTTAGGACACAGGAGCGGTATCTATCCATAGCCCTTAGGTATCATAACTTACGTAAAAAAATGCTTTGATTGTGACAAAACTTTATCATGTTATTTCAGAGGTATATCAAACCGGCTCTGTTGAATATCATCGATATGGGGTCAGGGCACAGGACCGAGATTTATTCCACAGCCATTATTCTCATAACTTGAGTAATGATTTCTGTTATGTTGGAAAGCGTATTAAAATCAATGCATTGCATGATTTTACAAACTTGTTAGATTACAGCTAACTTAATGCGGCCTTCCAACATGAAAAGGTTCCCCACCTCTGGAGAAGCACATGCCATAGTGCTGTGGCTTTGGTCACCATTCAGGAGTCAGAACCTCTGCCAGATGTTTTGCTGGAGGTTGTCTCGACTGCATGAGCCAGCAGGATGGCCATTATGGCAAAAAAGTCAGAAAAATACTGTAGGCCAGTTGACCAACTGTTTTCAAGCAAGCACAACAGTGTAAATTTCATGCCAAACCATGTCAAGATGTCTAAAAGCAGCAGAATTATGTGCCCAGAGTGCTATCATTACCCAAGACTCATCCCTCCATCAGTGGTTGGTTGTATCACATTGACTGGTCTTCAGATCAAAGAGCTAAAGAGATCCCTGATGAAAGCCACTTGAGTCTTTTATTGAATTTCTAATGGAAATTGATCTGTAGGAAGTTTGGGACATCATTGAATGAGACATATGGTGGTCAAATGTCATTGTATAGGCCAATATCATGGTTAATGGGCATAACAAACTGTAGATGATGGATCAAGGGTTAATCTACAATCATTGAGCAGCAGTACTACAATAATGTAATTCTTTGTCACATTTATCTGTTCTATGGTGCTGAGGGCACAGTTTTTATTCTTATAGACAATAATGCCTGTCCTCACTGCAGAGCAGCTGTGGATAAAGTATTGGCTAGGGAGTATCTTCGTCAGATGGTGTGACCACCATGCTCCCCTGATCTCAATCTAATCAAACATGCATGTACACTTAGGGGAGACATGTGCAAAGAAATTCCCAACCAAAAATCATTCAGCATGTATCAGCGATCTCAAGCAGGAGTAAGACAATTTATCCTAAGAGCTCCTAAACCACTTTGCCCATTACATGCATTGCAATGCCAGGTGGACATATCCTCTACTGAGGACTTTGCCTTGTAATCTGTCTATGCTGTGCTCATAGAAGAGTGAGGATGGGTATTACTCATGGAAAAATCATATAAACAGAACAAATGTTACAGAGGACAACAGGTGAGCCAGTACCTCTGTAACATTTTGTTCTGTTTATATGATTTTTGATGTCATACGTGTTATATTACTGTTGCTATTACCATCAGTAATACTTGCAGCTGTGAAACTGCATTTTCCAATTTTGACTGGTCAAAATAAATGTACCTTTTATTTATGTTTTGTGGACAGCAGTATAATATTCCCACCAAGAAGCTTAACTGTACATTTATTTTGTCAAAGCATTTACAGTTTGTTTTTAGAAGACAACTATAAATCTCTTTTAGATGGAATAAATGTATATTTGTCATAGTATCTGTTTTAGAAGACTAGAGAAACTGCAGGGCTGGTAGTTTCATGCAAGCTCAACTTTTCCCACCTGTTCACAACATATTATTTTCCTGTGAGGTGCCATTAACTGTATAATACCAAGTGATTTCTTAAAATAAAAACTCAACATGCTTATGAGAAATCAATTTTCTGCTGCAACCTAGTGATGTAATGGCATCATCGACAGGTACAAAGATGAAGCTAAGTGCATATGGTACTTGAAACGGATTCATTGTTGAGACGAGTATGTTGCTGGCAGGGTATATCTTCAAAACAGTCATTTTAAAACAACACAGAATTTTAGTAAGCTATTCTGATGTCTCATGCTAATAAAGTTGGTTACATCAAAGTTTGTGAGATAGCTTTGACAGGCAGATATTGTGAGTATCCAGAAATGTTGGCTTATTGTTTTGAAGCCCCATAGGCATGAAAGAGGTTTAACAAGACATTTCTGGAAGTGTCCCAACTAAGTGTGAGGCTATGATTATGCTTACACTTGTTGGGCCACTTCCAGAAATTTCCACATCTGTGTAATTCAGTATAAATCATTAAAACCAAATGAGAAATTATAATGCTGAGCAAAGTATTCATTACATACTGCTTCACATATACCTAAAAGTACTGTACTTTTTCTTTAAAAGAATATCTTTTATTAGAGAAGGAGAGAAGGGTAGCTGTACTTTGGTAGAGTAGCAAGCATCCAAGTTATAGGCTTGAAAGAAATGATTTAAATGCCACATAGCAATTAAATAAATATTGCTCTCACTAAAGAACAAAAGATAATAGTCACACTAAAACACAGATAAACTCATTATTTTGAAGAAATGAAACATCTGAAGCTGAGCTACTGCTCAGCAAAACTACAGTGGATCAAAATCATGTTCGAAACACTGAAAGTACACACACCGTCTACTGAATTAGAAACCTTTATGCAGATGTATGTAAATGTCACATACGCAGCATATGTGCAAAATACAAGGTCACATGCGTTACCACGTGATCTAGGCAACTATTTAACATTGCTGATCTTCGTAGTGTTGATCACAATGGGAAAACAAAGAATTTTTTGGAGTTTGATAAAGGGCTTATTGTGGGTAATAATACAGGGTTCGTACGCCTCCTGGAATTAAATTTTTATTTTCCAGGGCCCTGGAAGAAATGCAATTTTTAATGACTCCTGGAATTATTGCATTTCTTTTTATACTGAACTAGTTTGGTTAAAAGATTTGCAGGCAGTGTTGCATCACAAATGTTAACTGTTCTCCAGCGGTGAACTGGATGGAGAGAGTGGGGGAAGGAAGGGGTTGCAGAAACTTCCTTTCCTAAACAGGTGCACAGACCTGTTGACTGATAAGCATCTCATGCACGCTACTGGGATTAAAAATATGATTCTCTATCTTTGCGGAATTTCGACAAAACTGGCTGAAAATTTAATGCGCTCAATAAATTGCTAAAAGGAACAAACCCATCAAATTTCGTGTCAAGTGGAAAAAAATTGTAAAAACTAGCCACTAAAACTTCGCATTTGCCTGCAGTACATCATAATAAAAAAATGTATGCACAGTTCAAAAAGTTTTCATTTGACTATAGTGAAATTTGCAGGGTAACCTTATGACCCAGTTATGACATCTGTGAAAAATTCAGATCTTTTAATTGAAAATTTGGAAAATTAATTTTTCTGCTCATCTTTTGTAAAAAAGATCATGCTTATGTTATCCGTCCACGAGACTGTTCGTCTGTGGACACCATATCTCTGCAACTAATAGTCCAATCTGAAGATTTCTTTTTGCATTGGGAAGTTTGAAAAGTGCAAATCCTTTATTTATTTTTTTCACAATGAACAATTTTGCCACTAAGAGGGCTTAAACGCAGATGATGTCAAATTCAAAATACATTTTATTCCATTATTTGCTTCTAAATGTCCGATTGAAATTTTTTTTTACCTTTCAATTCCATTAATATCGTTGACTATTTTAGGTATAGTCACTTTTTCAAGTTATGCGTAGATTTTCCACTAGAGGGATGTAAAAGTAAACTACGTTTTTCCCGATATCTCTGCTTCTAAAACTCCGATTTGAATTTTTTTTTCCTCCAGCGGATACAGCTCCTGAAGGGAAATCTTTTGCATATGATTTCTAATTTTTGGTAAAACACGGTTTGGCCACCAGGGAGCGTAAGTGTTAATTTCTGCATTTGCAGCAAAATCTGAGCTCTTGAAAACTCGATTGAAAAATTATTCCTTGGACCGATGTCGCTAACATCGAAAAACCTTTTGAGACTACTTTCTTCTTTAAATAATGCATGGCTTTTCTGCCAGGGGCATGGATGCATATATTATTTTTGTCAATATCTGCTTCTAAGAGTCAGATTTGAAAAATGATTTCTTTGTTGGAAAGCGTTTCCACTGCGAAATGTTTCTCGTATAATTTTTAAAAAAAATTAATGCACAAGTTTGCCACCAGAGTGTATAAGTTCACGTTTCTATTTACAGCAATATCTGCGGGACTAAAAACTGGATTGAAAAACTTCTTTCTTCGGTCAGGTACTACTAACTGAGCAAACTGTGTGTGCATATTTTCTTCCCAAAATAATTCACAATTTTGCCGCTAGGGGGTGCAAATTCTTAATCTGTTTTTCTCAATGTCTCTGCTGCTACATGTGTGATTAAAAAATTCTTTCAACACTGGATGCCATTTATCTTGTAGAAGACTTTAGGCTAGTATATGAGGAATTTTGTAGTTCACAGTTCTGTCGGTATGTGGTGTTTTTGTACTTCAGTTTTCAGCTGTATCGCCGCTTCTAAAAACACTATTGAGCAATTTCTTCTTCACTGTATGCCATTTGCTATGCTAGAGATGTGGAGCAATATCGTCTGTAAGTAATGCACAGATTTACTGATAGGGGAGTAAAGGTTGAAACCTTTTTCTAGCTATTTCTGCTTCCGGGAGATGTATTTGCAAAGTTCTTTTTATTTAGCATAGCTTTTTCCATGCAGAATATTTTTTGCCTATTTTCAGCTTTTCTATTATGCAAAATTCTGCTAGAAGTCATAGTTATATATAATGTTTCCTTCTCTGGTATATTTCTTCTTTTAACTGTTCAATTTGAAAATCTTTGTTTTTGATACCTTCCTTGTGCTATGAGAAACCTTTATGTACCATTTGTTAATTTTTGTGACATGCTTTTTAGCCACTAGTGGAACTAAGCAGATATTTTTATTTCTGGACGTTTTATCGATTGTTGAAACCTGTTTATTGTTTTCGTAGCCGGTTCCATCAACTTTGAATAGCTTTGATAAATTTCATTTGTGTCAGAACGGATTAAAAGACGTGCTCATTACACCCAAAAATTTGGTGTCATCTTTCTTGTTTTTGTTTGTTTATTTCTGGTTCCCCAAAGGGTTGGCATTCAAGCTTTTTGGGTTCTTGTTTCTAGTTTCTTGAATTCCAGAGTATGGAATATCCTGCCTTTTAGGTTTGTATTAAAGTGGATAAAAAAAGAAAAACTAAATCCTGTGAAGCTTGGTAATGCACAGTGTCATTATTGAGGCTTATGTGATTCATGCTGTGCGAATGCTTTGGGGTCTTTCACTTTAGCTCAGTGCCTGCACTCTGATATGTAGGCACTATAAAAGAATATTGGTTACAGGAAAGAAAATTATCAGTATCATGCATGTATTTTATTTTGTTTATTTCAGAAATGCAAGGAAACATGTTTAAGGTTTTAATGAATCAGAATGTGCCATCTTTACTAATGTGTATATATATCTTTTCTGCTTTCAGTTGATGTATTCTAAATGTGTAGTGTTGCCCCAGTGGCCAAATGGTCTGATGCAATTCCTCCCATTTGCCCGAGATGGTCCTGGTTTCGATTCCCACGTGAGGTATGGGCAGTATATTTGTCTGATTGCACTGGCTCTGTATCTTCTCTGCAGCAAGTGGCCCTAAATTAGAGATGTGAGACTGTTTATAGCACCCAGAATTGCACATGGTGATCAATAAACCCTGAAACATAAAAAAAAAAAAAAATAATAATAATAAGTAGTAAACTTCACCACAATTTACAATATAGACAACAAAGCGTTGTGAAAGAAATATGAGATTACGCCATATAATACAAATTTTGAAGATGGCAATTCGATTTTTGGCGTAAATGTGACAAGGATGGTAAGTCAGATAATATCTGAAAACTTGAAAATTTTCATCGTCCTGGAGCGGGACTCGTACCCGCGTCTCCCAGAAAGCTCCCGGGTATGCTAACCACTACACCACCCAGAATGACCAAGTTTCCGATCAATTTGAATATAGCCATCACAGGATTCGCTAGTCGAAGCAACCGGCATTCATGTTTAGCGAATCTGGAGGTTAAGAATCTTATCCCGTGTTTGCCCGGAGAAGCAGATAAATCATGAAAGAAATACGAGATTACGCCATATAATACAAATTTTGAAGATGACAATCTGATTTTTGGCGTAAATGTGACAAGGATGGTGAGTCAGATAATATCCGAAAACTTGAAAATTTTCGTCATCCTGGAGCGGGACTCGAACCCGCGTCTCCCAGAAAGCGCCCGGGTATGCTTACCACTACACCACCCAGAACGACCAAGTTTCAAGTTGGTTGTCCCAAGTTGGTCATTCATGTTTAGCAACCGGCTAAACATGAATGCCGGTTGCTTCGACTAGCGAATCCTGTGATGGTTATATTCAAATTGATCGGAAACTTGAAACTTGGTCGTTCTGGGTGGTGTAGTGGTTAGCATACCTGGGCGCTTTCTGGTAGACACGGGTTCGAGTCCCTACGCAAAAAATCGGATTGTCATCTTCAAAAGCATTGTCATTCTAGCAAAAGTTTGGGCTCCTGGAATTTAGTTTTTGTAAAAGTGTGCGAACCGTGATAATAGCAACAATTTTGAAAACAACAGAGCTGACTGGTTTCTAAAAGGGTCTTTAATCAGTGGAAAAAATAACCATATTGCTTCTCTAAGAGGTGTGGCGTGACAACAATCTGTTAAGAACGAGATAGCTATCATCTGAGAACACTTGTACTGAGGACTTCCTATGTGCAGCAATTGACCAAGGCATTCAACGAAGGCTGTTCCTGACCCATATCTTAGAGAACAGTGTTCAGGGAATTGGTATTAGCAGTGACATGCAGATATGAAAACCACTGATTTCTGCAAAGAACCGGAAAGTTCATCTACAGCCATGTCCGGAACACTGTGACTGGGCACTAGAAAAAGTTGTGGTCCAACAAATTGTGGCACACCTTGTTCTGTACCAACAGTAGGCAGAAAGTGGTTATAGCCCTGTGAAGCAATTGACCCAACTTGCCTTGTACACACAACTCAAGGTTCTGGAGGTGGTGTCATGAGGGGCATGTTCTCTTGGTACAGAACAGGTCCCATGATATTGTTGGAAGGTCAGGTATCCTCCATGGATTATCTGAACATTGTTGCCAATCAAGTCCATCCTGCAATGCTGTCTTTTTATCCAGCAGGTGACGGCTGTTTCATGAACAGCTACTCTACTGTCCATCATGCAAGATGTGTTCAGCAAGCAGGACAGCCACTTCCACTATCTTCCCGAAGGTCACCACAAAGCCCAGATCTGAACGCCATTGAGAATTTATGGAACATGCTAGAAAAACAAATTTGGGAGTTAAGTCCTCTTCCATTACGTCTGTACCAGTTAAAAACACAGTTTGGTGGATGCCTGGTATGCTGTAGGTATAGATACATTTGAACACCTTGTGGAATCTATGCCAAACTGCACACATTCTGTAATTCAGGTTAAAAGAAGTCCAATTCTGCATTGAATAAAAGTTTCTAATTTAGTGGACAGTATGCGTATATGTTCTTTCTTAAAGCTGTGCACTGCTATAGTCAACCAACCTTTAAACTTCACTGCAGTATCTATAACTTGCCCATGAGTTTCATCCTCAATGTAGTTCAGGGTTTCCCAAGGTACAGTATATAGGAGTTGCAGGAGATAGGTGGCGAAAAAAAGAATGGAAATTTCATTGTCGTGCTTATATTCTGTAGATGGAAAGGAAAAACTAAAATGTAGCAACCACTGTTTAGAAAGTCTATCTGCCCAGGATGTCCTGTATACAGACCAATAGCTGCTAACCTTGAAGGGTTGAAAATAGGGAAATTATCTGAGAATCTTCTATGTATAAAAAAGTTTGAAATTATTGAGATGGTTTTACACAAATTTAGAGTAACTGAACAAATATTAAATATCATCCTATATATTGTATAAAAGAATCACAGTTACAATAAAATTGGTCTTACCGTTTGTGAAGGAACTCAGGGCTATTTTGGCAAAACAGAAGTGCACGATTTCACTTTTGGAAGGAATTTTTGGTTGTGAGTAATTTCAAAGCATTTGTGGCCCTGATGATGCAATTTTACAATCCAAAATTTTTCTAGCATGTCATTAGTAATTGATGACTAGACTGGATTTTGATTTTTTAAACTTGGCTAAACACACTCTGCATTTGAGTGCTTCAGTTGCCTGGAACTTGGTTGTCCTGGGTGGCATAATGGCAGCATGCTTGAACATAGATCAGGAAATGCAGGTTTGATTTCCACTTCAGGGTGATGCAATTCTCAAGTTTTCTGAAGGATGACTACATGGAAAACAGTAAAAAATGTGTGGCATCTATATGCCGACAATTATATGTGTATGCCTTTCATGTACTTGCCAAGAACATGCATGAGATTCTTCCGCGGAATTCCTTTTTTTGGTCATTGTTTGGGTTGTTCTCGAGGTCAATGCAAAACTGAAGAGAAATTTTGGAGGATTAGTTGGGGGGGGGTCGTATTTTTTAATGTGGGGATAGTATTTCGTTTTTCAAAACTTTCGAAAATGAAAGTTAGAGTGAAAAATTTTCCTGTAATTGTGGTCTTTTTCTCGCTATGTTTCTTCTGCGCAGTATTATTCTTAAATATAATTTTTTTCCATAAATATTTGCATTTCATTCTTTGTTCAAAAACCTTGAACCTTACTACGTGGCTCTAAAAGTCGTTAATGTTTATACAACAGTTTTGTTGTAGTGCCATTTACTGTTTCACACGTTAATTATTAGCATTAGCTACCTGGGAGCATTATTCATTACATTTTGAGAACTATATGTAATTATTGAACATTTTTACTAATTGAACATAGTTTTTTTGTTGCTGTTCTTACCTTTCGTCGGCATATGTCGATATTCCCACTCTAGTGTTCAGTCTATGGTTGTGGCCATCCAAGTGTGCACAAAGTATCACATTGAAAATATGCCATCGTTGTCACTTCAAGTAATTAAAATATAATAAAACTATTTGAATTCAGAATATGAACAATGAAAAGAAACATTAAAAGAATTTGGATGATATAGTAAAAGAAATATTAGAGACTTTTAATGAGTCAATGACCATATTGGAATATACAGACATTAAGTATATCAATTAATGAAAAGGGTTTAAAAGAGGGAATATCCTTGTTAAAAAACATAAAATGAAGACCTAAAATGAACAATCACTCCCATGCAGCCGTACCCATACTAGTTTCAGAGAATTCCCTTCCCGGGAATCTCTGTTTGATGGTTCAACATTGGATGTTGCAATCGACGGATGTAGTGAATCCCACAGAAGATGACTGTAAGAAAACAGTTGAAACTAGTATGGGTACGGCTGCATGGGAGGGATTGTTCATTTTAGGTCTTCATTTTATGTTTTTTAACAAGGATATTCCCTCTTTTAAACCCTTTTCATTAATTGATATACTTAATGTCTGTATATTCCAATATGGTCATTGACTCATTAAAAGTCTCTAATATTTCTTTTACTATATCATCCAAATTCTTTTAATGTTTCTTTTCATTGTTCATATTCTGAATTCAAATAGTTTTATTATATTTTAATTACTTGAAGTGACAACGATGGCAAATTTTCAATGTGATGCTTCGTGCGCAGTTGGATGGCCACAACCATAGACTGAACACTAGAGAGTGGGAATATCGACATATGCCGACGAAAGGTAAAACTGTTCAATTTGTAAAAATGTTCAATAATTACATATAGTTCTCAAAACATAATGAATAATGCTCCCAGGTAGCTAATGCTAATAATTCACGTGTGAAACAGTAAATGGCACTACAACAAAACTGTTGTATAAACATTAACGATTTGCATTTCAGTTTGGAAATGGAAGAAAAATTCCGAAAACAGAAGTTGGCGCGAAACTTTCCCTGTGATCTTCAGGCATGAGATATTTCAGTGGATTCGAAGAATTCCGATGGTTCTCAAGATCGATGCAGAACTGAACAGAAATTTAGGAGGGATTGGTGGTAGTAGTGATGGTGGTGGGGTCATTTTCTGTTGGTGGGTGGAATTCTGTCTTTCAAAACTTTCGGACTTGGAAGTTAGACGGAGTGAAGTTTTCTCCTGTAATCGTAATCCTTTTTTCTTGCGATGTTTCTTCTACCCAGTAGTATTCTTGAATATAATTTTATTCCATGAATATTTGATTTAAGTCAGACAGAGCGTAGACTTCGCCGGTAGTCATAATTTTTTTTTTTTTTCCACAATGTTACATTTATTCTGTGTTGCTGTTAAATGTAAAAATAAAATAAAATTATATTTCGAATACAGTGATGTACTCTAGCTTAATATTTACGTAATGAATTTCAGTGAACACTTTTGTTTTGCTCACGCAGCGTTATATTCACGCTGTTTTGCAGCACGATCTTATTTTTCACCCATGCGGTTAAAAAGTTTAGCTTTTTTTCCTTCGTCAGTCTCATGTATGCAAGAACTATTTCTTCTGGGAACTCTCTTCCCTAGGAAGAGTAAAAATTGATAGCATTAGTATTGGCAGCTTAACAAACTTAGCAAGCATTTTTGCGTTTAGTTTAAAGTGAAATGAAATTTCAAAATCAACACCTATTTCTGTGATTTGCTAAATTATTTTCATGGTAGTAAACAAGAATGCCAGTTTTTGAAATTTAGTTTCACACTTTTCATTCCTCAGTCACTTCTTGCTGTATCAAAAACAGAAAGAGCACGCATTTTCCCACTTTTTTGGAAAGAAGTTAAGTTCAAAATCAGAACTCTTAATCGTTTGTTACTTGTCAAGTCATTTTCTTGCAAATGGACTGGCCACTACCATTTTTTGAACTTTAATTTTGCTTTAAACAAAAGGAAAAAGCTTGTTTTGTTTGTTGATATAACAAGAAGGGACTTTAAAGGATAGTAAAAAAATCAGTACTACCACTGCTCACTTTGCAACGGAAACAATGTTGGTCATGGAAATGGACAGATTCCATCATCGGTAGATTAAGTACCAATTTTGAAAATTAATTTCACTTAAAAAAAAAGGGGAGGTGCAAAAATGTTTGCTCTATTGATCAAATTTTAAGACTTGGGAATAAGAAAACAAGCTCTTCGTTAGAACTAAAAAAAAAAAAAGTCACTCTTTTTGTACTATTATTGAAAAAATTAAAAATTAAGAGCATGATTAGAAAAATATTAGAAATAAGGATCCCAATGGGGGGTGGGGAAGCGGAATTTTGTCATGAAAATGCAAATGCAGAAAACTAAGTAACATTTTCATCCTCGCCATAATCATGATCTTTCCTTGACTTTCGTTACTTCCTGGACCTGGTAGGCAGACACTGTGTTGTATCAGAGGAAAAGAATAATTAAAAGGAACAAAAGAAACCAGTTTTTAATAAAGAATAAAAAATGCTTTTACTAGCATCTTGAGGGTATTGCAAATAACATTAGACCTCAGGAGAAAATGGTAGGAAATAAAAAAGAAACACTGCAAAAATCAGGAGAATTGCAGACCTAGCAGTATTTGAAAATAGAGGAGGCCTACTGTCTCAATATGATTGGCACATAAATGCAAGTATCCTGAATTCCATCTAGTCCTTCTTTCCTGTTCTCTGCATCCACTCTCTGCCACATACCCCCTCACCAAGGCAGTGGCATTTTGCTAACTGCAAATCTTTCTCCCACACACAGTTAGCTCCACGTGCTTGTGAGAGTTCAAAGACATTCGGAAGCTCTCATATTTTCTCGATAATAAAAGGAGCAAGTGGCGTACAGTGAAAATGTTAAACAGCTAAAGTTGGCAATGAAAGTAAAGCAAAAAGCGAAGAAGGCAATTTGGAATTTGGTGGATTTTGTGTAAAATTAGCCTGTGACACAGATTTGAGGCACAAAATTGGAAGTTTGGGGAAAAGAAAACTTCCAGAATCAAATGAAATCAATGGAAACAGTTGTACATCGGTACATGTATTATGAAGCTGTTCAGCCAACTACTCATGATGAGGATGCAAAAGCAGAAATCTGATCACCTTCAGAACCTAAATTCAAGCATCAAAAAGGCCTAAAATTTAAAAGTTTACCTCGAAAGTACAACAGCGTGTATTTAAACTTGGTTTCACCTTTTTCTATGTGTATAATTCACAACAAAATTCTGGCCAATTGTATGAAACCATCAAAACTAAAAACACATTTAATGACCAATCACAGTGAATTTATCAATTAACCTGTTGAACTTTTTGAAACTATACTGTGCAAATTATAACAAAAGCACTGGAAATGTCTGCCCTTTGGGACTTCTAACAGGAATGCTGTCCTTGCTTTGTGTGATGCATCAGTAGTAATCACTCGAAAACAAGCTCCTCACTTGAGCAGTGAATATTTAATTTTCTGTGCAGCAAAGTTAGTTCAGAGAGTGGGAAGTAACAAATATCTAAAGGAAATATCTCAAATTCCACTGTAAATAAAAGTCACATATCATCATCAACCATTATCAATCCACTGCTGGAAAGTCTCCCCAAGTTTTTCCACAACTGTCTGTCTTGAGCCTGTCTGCTCCATGTTACTCCGGCATGCTTTCGAATTTCATCCATCTCCCATATGGTCTTCTATTTCTATCCCTTGGAATCTAGTCTAAAGTTTTGAAACGTCACATATAGAATTAATTATATATGTGACGTTTCAAAAAATTTTTATTCATAGAATAAGAAAGTGAAATCTTTTTTGTTTTTGCATTGAAGCTCAATGAAAACAATGATTTAACTAATTCTGCAAATTCTCTTGCATTTGTTAAGTATCAATGGAGTCTTAAAAAGATTTACTTTTTTGTGCATTTCTTACAACAAAACCACTGCTGAATAAATTTTTAAGGCTCTTAACAAATTTGTTATAACACATAATACTGACAGGGCAAAATGTGTTGATCTCACAGCTAATGAGACTTTGGCTATGTTAGGGTCACAATCAAGAGTAAAAGCAATTGCTTCATTAGCTGACTGGACACATTGTAACATTTACAGAGAGTCATTAGCAACAAAGAGAATGAGTGGCAGCAGTCCACACACACACGACGAAGTACAATGGCTGTCAACATAAGTGAAATTCTATTTGAGTTCCAAGATGAAGTCAGACACTTCTTAATGAGATCCATACTGATATACAGGGGTGCAGTGCCAGACCAACTTTTTCTCAAGGCCTGGTGGTGTCAGGCTACTTGTTTACTAAATGAAAGAATCAGACTTTTTAAATTTATTTATTCAATCGTTGCCCATAGAAATCAACATTTTTTTTTAACACATGTAATCTTAACAGTTTTTTTCTCTTTCTTCTTTTTCACTCTCTATCTATATATTTTATTTATTTTTCATGGTGGCTATGAACAAATCTCTAGACCTTTTGTTTACTGAAACCACCTCAGAAATAGCCAGAGAAGTGGGTACCAAACTATATGCACTCATTGTCATAAAAATCTGCACACCAAGAAGGAGGCGTTGGATTGAAATGAGATTTTAGAAGTGAGATGGTACACTAAGGACAGAAGTGATTACAATATCACAGCAGAAGGACGATTTCCCACGGACATATGGTACACATTTCGGCCAGCTTTAGTACCGCGTCAGACCGCCTCGTGCTCGGATACATGCGGCGATACGGTCCGGCATGGAGTCAAAGAGACGCCATATGTTATCCTGGGACAGATTGTCCCACACTTCTTGCAACTGATGCTCTAAATCACGAATGCTGGCACCCCATCTGGTCCCACACATGCTCGATGGGCGAGAGATCAGGTGATCATGCAGGCCACAGAAGCGTCAAAGCATGACATAGACAGCCCTGGAAAACCTGAGCCTTGTGCGCACGGGTGTTATCTTGTTGGAAAATGGCTCTGGTTCGCTCCGCCAGGAAAGGCAGCACATGGGGCCGCAGGATCTCTTGTACGTAGCACTGGGCTGTAAACATCCCTTGGATTACTGTGAGGAAAGTCTGACTGTTGTACGTGAAGATTTCCCAGACCATCACGCCTGCAGTTCAGGACGTGTGCCACTGTACAGTGAGGTTGGGATTGTTGTTCTCACCTGCGGTCCTCCGCACTGACACGGTGGTCGTCCATTCCCATACAGGAGCGGGATTCATCGCTGAACACTTATACATCACCAGTCCGTAATATTCCACGTTGCTCACTGCCAACACCACTGCAATCGATGCCGATGATGGACAGGTGTTAATGGCAGAAAACGTAAGGGTCGTTGAGAGTGCAGATTCGCCACTGCCAGGCATATGGAAATGGTTCTGGTGGGTACAGGAGTCCCTTGTACAGCCGCCATGTCTCTGGATATTGGACAAGGACGTTGTTGCATCTGTGTGTGACGCTCTCACAATCCCATGGTCCTCTCTGCTGATGGTACGTCTGGGTGCTTTCCCATGTCCATTGCTCCCAACACGATCGCACTGTACTGTCCGACGGCCGATTCAGCGCGCAGGTCACCCTGCCTCTCTTATCTTGACGATATGGCCTCATTCAAACTCCGTCAGTTGCCCATACGCACATCTACGGTGGCTCCTCGGCATGTCTATTGCACAGGGATCTCATCGAACTCGTACCGTGCACTTCAGCTTGCATGTGGAGTCCCCTGCATGGTGCCTTATAAGCCCCAGAGATTGAGATTGCAGAGCCAGTTTTGGATGTGCAGGCATGCAGAATTGCACAAAACTTTAATCATTTGCATGTCTGTCCTCCTCATAGCTATTTGCCAAGTTTCACGTTAATCATGTTTTTTTCTTGGTGCACAGATTTTTATGACAAGTGTGTGTATATACTGTATATATATGATTTCAAAGGTTTCTTGGCACCTCGATACTGGCTAGAGTAGATAACACCTGGGCCAGTCTTCAGAGCGCCAAACCACGTCTTTTTCTCAGGACTGCACTGCTGCTGATATAGCATGTGGCTGATATTCTTGGTTTACTCTATAGGACAGATGTTGCCTAGATGTGGCTAATATTCTTGGTCCACGTACAGAACAGATTTTATGCAGTAATTAAGAAACTATAAAAGTGGTCAGAATGAGCAAATAAAGGTAACTTTGAATCACTGTAACTGTTAAACAACTTTCTTGAATCTACAGAGGAAGCAATTGATCCAAAAGTGCGATCAGCCATTCAAAAACAGTCTCGTTATTGGCTTTAAAGCTGAGAGAGTACTTTTTTCAGGAAAGTGAAAAATTGTAGTGGATAAGAAACCTATTTGAAGAAGAAAACCATCAAAAGGCAGATCTACCTTCAAGAAAAGATCTGTTGATTGAACTATGTTACTCTGCTCTGAAATACATTTTATAGCACTGTCAGTTGGACAGGTTTTTAATTAAACAATAGATCAGATAGCTAGAACTGACAGGAAAGTGAAATATTTGGTGCCATTTACTACTAGCTACCTATATGAATACACATTGTTATTTTTAGTGTTTTTAAAAAACGAGTACAGGAATAAAGTTGGTGTTGAGAATGAAATAAGCCTGAAACTGACTTCAATCAATTGAAATATTAAAAGTTCGGCTAGTGCTAGACAAACAAGCAGCATCACTCCAGCCATCGGAACTTTCGTAAAACTGAAAACTGCTTTTAACCAGCGGTGACTTGTCTATAGGAGCACATGCTCTACCCACCAATCAAGTAATTTTATTAGATGAATGAAAAGATTTATATTTTAAAAAATTCTGTGAATGTCAAGATTATATTGAAAACATACTGAATTAATATATTATGTGTTCTGAAAAGCACCATTATAGCACAAAAAACATCTTGTGCTTCCTTGCAGATAAACTCAAGATTTTCTATCCACAGCTCATATCATCATCATCATCATTGTCAACCATTATCAATCCACTGCTGGACGAAGGTCTCCCCAAGTTTCCTCCACAACGGTCTGTCTTGTGCCAGTCTCCTCCATGTCACCCCTGCATACTTTCGAATTTCATCCACCCATCTCCCATGTGGTCTTCTTCTGGGTCTTTTCCTGTCCCGTGGAATCCAACCTAAAATTTCGGCTGTCCATCGATGATCTGTCCTTCTGGCAGTATGTCCAGCCCATTGCCATTTCAGGGATTTAACTCTGATCATGATGTCTTCCACTCTTGTCATTTTTCGGATCCACGAGTTCCTCTTCTTATCTCTCCTGGTTACACCAAGCATTCACCTCTCCATGCTGCTTTGAGTTGTCTGCAGCCTTTGTATGTCTCTTTTAGTTAAGGTCCACGTCTCTGCACCATACGTAAGCACTGGAAGGATGCATTGATCAAACACTTTTCTTTTAAGACATAATGGCATATTGCTCTTGAAAATTATGCTGTTTCTTCCAAAAGCTCTCCAGGCAAGTTTTGTACGCCGATTAATTTCTTCATCAATGTGACCCTCACTTGATATCTGCTGTCCAAGATAAACACACGTGTCTGTTATCTCCAGCTTTTCTCCATCAATAGATAAATCTTCATTTCTTGTAAAAGCATTGAACATCACTTTTGTCTTCTGAAAGTTCATTTTTAATTCCACTTCTTTACTCTTGTCAGCAAGTTCCTGGATCATACTCTGCAGCTCTGATGGGCTAGTTGCAAAAATGACTACGTCATCAGCAAAACGAAGGTGGGTTAGATAATCTCCATTAATCTTTATCCCCGTGTTTTCCCAGCTCAGCGACTGAAAAACACCCTCCAATGTGGCATTAAAGAGCTTCGGAGATATGGTGTCACCTTGTCTCACTCCCTTTCCAATTTTTACGTGTGTTGTATTTTCAAACAGCCTAATCTTTGCACTTGCATTTTCATAGATGTTATTAATAATATTAATGTATGCATCTTCAATACCGCAGGTTTTCAGAGCCATTGTAACTGCTGATGGTTTCACCGAATCAAAGGCTTTTTCATAATCGATAAAAGCCATGCACAATGGAAGTTCATATTCCCTCGCTCTTTCAATTAGTTCTCTCAGCACGTGGATATGATCTATTGTGCTGTAGCCACTCCTGAATCCAGCTTGTTCTCTCGGTTGAGCCATGTCCAGTGTTACCTTCAAGCGGTGTGAAAGAACTTTAGTGAAGATTTTATAAACTACTGATAGGAGGCTGATAGGTCTGTAGTTTCCGAGATCCTCAATGTCACCTTTCTTATGTAGCAGGATCATTGTAGCGGTGTTCCAATCCTCAGGAATCTTTCCTTCATTAAGGCATTGAGTGAAAATTTGGGCGAGTACTGTTTCGATTTCTCCACTTGCTTCTTGTATGATGTCTACAGTAATTCCATCTTCTCCTGGAGCTTTTCCCCACTTCATGTTCTTGATTGCATGTGCAACTTCTGCTGGGAGGACTGGAGGAACTCTGGTACTGGTATCTTTCATGATGTCTGGAGTGCATATATCATCCCTTTCATATAATTTGGAGTAGAAATCTTTCACTCTTGTCAAAATTTCGCCTCTATTTCTTGTTACAGAACCATCTTCTTTTCTCAGTGCCATAATCTGTTTTCTTCCCTTACTGAGATGTCCCTTTGCTATCTTTAGGCTTTGGTTGTTTTCAATTGCTTTCCTCACTAGTTCACAGTTGAATATCCTTACGTCTGCAGTGATACTTTTTCTTACTGTCTTGCATAGCTCTATATATTCCACTTTGGAAGTCACATCTTCTTTAGTTGTCCTCATCTCTCTTCTTTTTTGCATCAACATTTTGGTTTTTCCTGATAATTTGTTCACATGCAACTTGTTCTTAGACCCAGCTAATTTTGTTGCTGTTTCCATAAGAGCTTTGGTTACTTTTCTGTTAACTTCAGAGATGTCCACTTCTTCCGATGTTAGGCCTTCTAAAGCAGAGAACCTGTTCTTCAGTTCTAACTTGAAGGTATTATGGTGTTTTTTAAGGTTGGTTATGTCAATAGATTTTGTTTGTCTTATGAGCTTGCCACGTTCAAGTTTAGTGTTGAGGTGCATCTTACATCTCACCAATCTATGGTCACTACCTGTGTTGAACTTGTTTAGCACACTGCAGTCTTCTATGACGAATTTTTTGTTACACATAAGATCAATTTCACTTGTCATCCCATTTGGATGTCTCCATGTCCATTTCCTGTGTGGCTTTTTCTTGAAGAAGGAGTTCAAGATGAAAAACCCTTCTGCCTCTGCAAACTCAACGAGAGTATTTCCACGCTGGTTTCTGTTGCCATGACCGAATTTACCTACTGAAGTTTCATTCTGTTGCCGTTGCCCTATTTTTGCATTGAAATCTCCCATAATT
Organism: Macrothele yani; assembly: GCA_039090855.1. Lineage (NCBI taxonomy): Eukaryota > Metazoa > Arthropoda > Arachnida > Araneae > Macrothelidae > Macrothele > Macrothele yani. Next base: position 45,594,757 of record CM077024.1, read on the forward strand.
ATTTTCAAGTGCTGCTTACCTTTATTATTTAGATGACAAATTTCCTCATAAAATTCTTCAATTTCTTCTTCAGGATGACTTGTCGTGGGTGCATAAGTTTGAATAATCTGAGCCTGGTATCTTTTCGAGAGTTGGATAACAAGTCGTGCAGCTCTGTCAGAGGAACTTTCAACTTCTACAACTTTATCCTTCAGTTTCTTGTTTATTATAAATCCAACACCACTAGTTCTGCCAGTATCTGTCCCACGATAGTAGAAGAGATGTCCACTTTTCAGTTCGATGAGATCTTCTCCTTTTCTCCTTACCTCACTTAGCCCCACGATGTCCCACTTGATCCTTTGTAGTTCCTCTTCCAATTCAAGAAGCCTTGAATCAGAAGATAGGGAGCGTCCATTGTAAGTAGCCAAGGTCAGCATCAGATGGCAGCCTAGTCCGGTCCTCCGGGGATTCTTAGCACCCTCTGCCTTCATGTCGCACTGGCCGCTGCCTTGGCCAGGTACATTCCAGCTGCCGGAGACTGAGGGCCAAGATTTAAGTTGTGGAATCATTTTGGAGGGGTTTGGCCATAACTCACCACACTGGCCAAGCGGGTTGGTGAGTGTGGGATAGAATTTCCTCTAATCCCGATGGTATAGTTATACCGCTATGGGCGGTCGTCAGAGCCCCTTTAGTGGGAACAGGATGCACCACGAGAAGGCGGGGTTGACATTTGTCAAGGAGAGGCTGTGATGTTACGCATCACCTGACCTTACATCCCTATATACAACCTTAAATTCTTCATATACAACCTTACAGCTCATATACAACCTTAAATTCTTCTTCCCATGAGCACAATCTCCTGCTGCCATAGGTCAGAGATATTTGAACATGTACAGTTAAGCATTCTGCCAAAAGCTAGCTGGCATTTGGTTAAAAAGTATCAGAGCACACTTCCACAGAACCCATTCTCAATTTGTTACCGGGGGAAAACGCAATTGCTCTCTCCCTCTCTGCTCTATTTTGTGTTTATCACTAGATTATTTTAGTGCCATTCTTCTATTTCATCAGTGGAAAATTGTCAGTGATAATTTAATATCCTTATATAAATAATGTAATGTGAGAAGATAAATGTTTGTCTTAATCATGAATACTTTTGATTATTTGCTGAAACACATTCTCACATTCGGTGGAACAGAAATTGGAAATTAAACGCATGGGTAGGAGGTATACACCAGATCTTTAATTACAGCAAAAATTTAAAGATAAAAATACTGAGCAAATCAGGAAGTTCAGTTCTGAAACATATAAGTAATAAAAATGAATGGATATGTCACTGTGACATAGAAATACTGTACTTTACTTCCATGTTTAAGACACTTTGATGACAAAATCCAGAAGTGTGACATGTCCCTTGCACACAAGAATAATGTACTGATTTTGGCTGTACTTGGCACAGCAAACAAAAGATAGTAACTGGATTTTAATTATAGGTGGCAAATTCGACAGTAAAACTTAAAAGTAAACAACAGTTGAGTTACATTGTCACATCTTATAAAATGTATTCGTTTTTGTGGAATATATGAACTTGCTCTGCAAGAACATGTATTCTGCATCCAATCCCAGATTTTTTTTTTATTTTTGTATCTTGTTTCTTGAGGTACTTTTAATACCATTGTGAAGCATATAAAATATTAATAAATAAAAAATGAAAAACTATTAGAAAGTACCAATCACTCACCTAAAGATCATGGTAACCTCCATCGACAACACACTTCCAACACGTCAATCATGAAAGTGTGTTGTCGATGGAGGTTACCATGATCTTTAGGGTGAGTGATTGGTACTTTCTAATAGTTTTTCATTTATGAATTGCACGTAAACTATGCGCACTTTGCAGGAGGTTAATACCTTAAAAGTGCAAATATAATAATTAATATATCAGTTCTCATTACGTGTGCTTTTCTTGATTTCTAAATCACAAGCCCCTACTGCTCATAATGACAGATGTGATATTTGCAATTATGATTTTTTATAAATAGACGAGATTGAAAAATTTTAGAATTTCACTGTTATCTTTCTTTTTTTTAACCCTTTTTATAGCCACTTCTGTATGAAATAAAAAGTTTTCTGAAACTAGGGTACAGGGGTAAGTGGGTTGTTGATTGGTGGGTCACAAATCACCAAAGTTTGGGAAACCCAGGTCTAGATATTACAAAAAAAAAAAAAAAAAAAAATTGAAAAGAGGCCATGCAAGAAAAAAATGTTTTGCTGAAAACTGACAGAACTGTACAAATTGTTTCATTGTTGTGATAAATGCCCCGGAACTTCTAGATAACATATTAATTGTCTTGACTAATGGAGAAGAAATGGTGGAAAAATTGTTTTTACATTTGAGAGGTTTTGTGCTGTTTTTTTTTTTTTTTTTTTTTTGTCTTATTAGAGAAATGAAATAACGACATATCTATTGTCGCAAATGTTGATTTGTTTCAGTGTTATCAACATATACAAATGAGGTACAGTATGTGTTGCTGACATGCTATAAAATAAATACACATTCACCATCTTTATTGCCACTTCTCATACAATAAAAGCTGCTGACATTTTATTTGATCTTAAAAAGGAATTTTGTGATGTAAATTATTGTATTTTGAAAATAGAGAGCAGAATATTTTCCTTCATATAATCCACAGACTGAAATTTAAGAAACAAAAAAATATCCCTTCATGTCATCGGCAATGGTGCATAATCTGCAGACCATGAAATTCAGAGAAAAAAAAAAAATGCTGATAATCTGCACCTATGATGATGATCTAAAACTGTAATTTTCTGAAGAAAAGTTGTGATAATTCAAAGAAATAGGGGAAATGGTCTTATTAAAGAATTTTTGTTTTGTAAGTGCTTTAAAGTGAATAAAGAGCAAAAAATAGTGTTTTCAGCATTACTGCATTTAGACCTGCTGCACCCACGTACGTGTGTGATGCCAAGTTTCTCACAGAACGTGATTGTCATATGTGCCTTCATTGCTCCATACTTTCTGTTCAAATGCTCAGAAGTAAAAAAAAAAAATATTTCCAATTGATTGTGGACCTCTAACTCCATATTTGGTTGTTTTTCTGTAAACACATTTTTGGTAATTTTCCAAATATATGACCTCTCCTGACAATTACGATGCATATTTTTCAAAAATCAAAGTGGAATACCTAAATTTATAACTTTTTTTTAACAGATAATCCACTGATTATACAACAGAAATTACTGTACCTAAAATGTTATCAGTAGTAAAACAATGAAGAATTTTACAAGGAATTTTTGTTATTAACCATTTTTCACAGAAAAGAAAAAAGATAACAGTGATCCACTTATTTGAAGATGGTGTATTTTTATAATATACCACACTATTGTATAAGATCATAGGCATTTAGTCAGAACTTAGCACAAAATTATAAGAATATAAACTGCCTTTCTAATACATAAGCACTTAACTTTGCAAAAAAAAAAAAAAAAATATCAGGTCATCTACTCACTTTGAAAGAGTCTTGCCTATCAATCAATACGAAATTAATTATATCCCAAAATGAAGTGTAGCAATTTGATATTCAGAAGCAGTTCAGCTTCTACCTGTCACATAAAAGTGTGGGTACCGCTGTGACATGCAAGAGACAGTGAATTTTTTTTTTTTTTTTGGTAGGTTTAACGACCACCGTGAGCAACTCAATGGACTATAAGCAGTCGCCCATCCCTAATTTAGGGCCACTGGTTCCAGGGAAGGGAGACAGCCAATGCCGTAAGATAAACACAACATCCATGCCTCACCAGGATTCGAACCCGGACCCCTTTAGGACGAATGATCAGAGGCCATCGCTTAGACCACTGCACCACCGGGGCGGCCTAGTGAATTTGCAGCAAGTTTTCTGTTTTAATGATTGTGTATGCAAATATCAAACAAAGGTCTTCGCTCTTCCCACGTTTATAGGTGAGTCACAGAAAAATTCTCATTGGCCGCCACCCGGTATCGAACCCAGGGTCTTCCAGTTACGCACCGGATATGCTTCCACTACACCACATCGGCCTCGAATTCCTCCAGACTCACACATGCTAACTGCCAAGCCAATTTGGCAGGTTGCTTCTTGGAGCCCCGCACAATGCTGGGAATTCACCAAGATGGTAAGCAGCAACTGAAGAAATAATTAGAAGGCGAATGAATAATTAATACATACATTTGACATGGACTAGGAACATCAAACAAAGGTCTTTGCTCTTTCCACGTTTATAAGTGAGTCACGGAAAAATTCTCATTGGCCGCCACCGGGAATTGAACCCAGGGTCTTCCAGTTACGCGCCGGATATGCTTCCACTACACCACAGCGGCCTCGAATTCCTCCAGACTCACACACGCTAACTGCCAAGCCAATTTGGCAGGTTGCTTCTTGGAGCCCCGCACCCTGGGTTCGATTCCTGGTGGCGGCCAATGAGAACTTTTCCGTGACTCACTTATAAACGTGAAAAGAGCGAAGACCTTTGTTTGATGTATAGGTGAGTCACAGAAAAATTCTCATTGGCCGTCACCCGGAATCGAACCAAAGGTCTTCCAGTTACGCACCGGATATGCTTCCACTACACCACAGCGGCCTCGAATTCCTCCAGACTTGCACATGCTAACTGCCAAGCCAATTTGGCAGGTTGCTTCTTGGAGCCCCGCACAATGCTGGGAATTCACCAAGATGGTAAGCAGCAACTGAAGAAATAATTAGAAGGCGAATGAATAATTAATACATACATTTGACATGGACCAGGAACATGAAACAAAGGTCTTTGCTCTTTCCACGTTTATAAGTGAGTCACGGAAAAATTCTCATTGGCAGCCACCGGGAATTGAACCCAGGGTCTTCCAGTTATGCGCCGGATATGCTTCCGCTACACCACAGTGGCCTCGAATTCCTCCAGACTCACACACGCTAACTGCCAAGCCAATTTGGCAGGTTGCTTCTTGGAGCCCCGCACCCTGGGTTCGATTCCTGGTGGCGGCCAATGAGAATTTTTCCGTGACTCACTTATAAACGTGGAAAGAGCGAATACCTTTGTTTGATGTTCCTGGTCCACGCCAAATGTCTGTATTAATTGTGTATGCAAATATTTATACACTGACGGAAAAAAAAATCCCAACACCACGAAAAAATAGTTGTAGAGGAATGAAATGGCGGCAATACATTTGTATAGGTAACATATTTAATCGATTAAGGTTTCAAGATCACAGCTTAATGTAAGCGCGAAAAGAGCCATTTTAAATGTGAAATGCTGGTACATTAATAACCGGTGTAACCGCCAGAATGTTGAATGCAAGCACGCAAACGTTCATGCATTGTGTCGTACAGGTGCTGGATGTCAGTTTGTGGGATGGAGTTCCATGCCTGTTGCACTGGGTCGGTCAATACAGGGACGGTTAATGCTGGTTGGGGGTGACGCTGGAGTTGTCGTCCAATGATGTCCCATACGTGCTCGATTGGTGAAAGATCTGGTGATCTAGCAGGCCAGCAGGAGCACTCTCGTGGTTATCCATGGGATAACCACGAGAGTGCTCCTGCTGTCATAGGAAATTGCTCCCCAGACCATAACTCCAGGTGTAGGTCCAGTGTGTCTCGGCCGCAGAAAGGTTGGTTGCAGGCGCTCACCTGGCCTCCTTCTAACCGACACACGGCCATCACTGGCACCCAGGCAGAACCGGCTTTCATCAGAAAACACAACAGATCTCCACTCCGTCCTCCAATGAGCTCTAGCTTGACACCACTGACGTCGCAAACGGCAGTGGTTTGGAGTAAGCGCTACAGGGCGTCTGGCTTGCAGCTGTCCTTTAAGTAACCGATTTGTAACAGTTCGTTGTGTCACTGTGGTGGCAACTGCAGCTCGAATTGCTGCCGCAGAACGATGTGTTACGGCCATACGCCGTACACGGCGGTTTTCCCTCTCAGTAGTGCCACGTGGCCGGTCTTCTTGAGGCAGTACCTTCCCTTAACCACCACTGCCAACAATCGTGCACAGTGGCTACATTCCTGCCAAGTCGTTCTGCAATATTGCGGAAAGAAAGACCACCTTCTCGTAGCCCTATTACACGACCTCGTTCAAACTCCGTGAGCTGTTGATAATGGCTTCTTCGTCTTCTTAAAGGCATTCTTGACTAACATCAACACATACGTCGAAACTCAAACGATAACTAACGCTCACAAATGTTACAGCGTGTATTAACAGCAAACCTGCTTTGCATGTTCCGAGGCGCTACTAGCGCTAGCCACACGTATGCGCCGAGCGCGAAATTTGCATAGACGCCATCTTACAGATGTACTCTCACCGCCTACCAACTGTCGTTTATCTAACACAACCCCTTCTTGGTGTTGGGATTTTTTTCCGTCAGTGTATATATATATATATATACTGAAGAGCAAAACTGAAAACTAAGGAAAAACTTTAGAATTTAAAACGAAAGTTGCAAAATAACCTGAAGATCAAAACGCGCAACGCAGCAGTTTTGAAAATTCAGAATTCACATTCTATTAAGAAGAGACCTAAGCAAAAAAATACATATATATTTTTGACTCATACCAAGTACAACATAGAAAAGGTTATGTATCTACCGGTGTGAGTAAAAGGAGAAAAGATAAAAAATAAAATAAAACAACTGAATGTAGAAGGTGTCGAGAATACTGAGCCTTGGCTTTATCAAGGACCAGCAAAAACTCTGCATTTTCTCACTTCCACAAAGACCTAGTTGGAAATGGGTTTCTGCAAGGCCATAGATGCAAGTAACATGCCCACCTAAAATTGTTTTAAAATATATATATATGTTATGTCCTCTGCAGAGTTGTATGACCTAGCACTAGTTAACAATTTCGCTTGCATCCATAACCCTCCTGGCCCGACCCATGCTCTTCATCTGTTACTATTAAACAGAGAGAAGAAGATTAAAGAGAACTCAAGCTGTGAGAGTGACATAATAATTAGAAATAATTTTCAGCAATAACGAAATACCAAGTTCGTCTGAGAGAGAATTTAAACCTGAAAAACAATGCAAAAGAAATCCAAATTTTTACATTGCAATTAAAAAAGGAAATATTAATTTTTTAAAAAACAGATTTTTGAAAGAAAACTTGATTCTATAACCTCCTACTCTACAACTTCTGACAACACGAAAACGAGAACAAGTTAAAGACAATAATTAACTAAAGAAAACTTTGTGAAAGTTATATGACTTAAACAATTAGTTGCAAAATGTACAAAGTATTTCAGCAGTGCTTTAAGTGCATACTTAAGTAGTTATTAAGAACTTAACTACTTTGAAAATACAGCGCAAAGAAAAGGAACTATGCTTATCCATCTGCTGTGCCTAAGTTCCCCAAAAAGGCGCGCAAAGTTACCAAGAAAAGAAAGAGTTAAAACCCGCAAAAATGTTAACAGACAAGCCAGTGCCTAAAAGCTGAAAAGCAAAAAATCAACAGAGAAAAAAAGTACATGAAGTACAGACATTGAACTTATAAAACCTAAAACCCAAATACAAGGAAGAGAGCTTACCTCTTGTGCAACTAAACTTTCTCCTCACAAGAGTAAAACATGGCTGACCTCTTCCCTATGCGACCTAACACTATATACAACTGCAATTGTGCTACAGCTGAGATCCTTGAAAATAATAGTAATAATAATAACCTTCCAGGTTGTATTAAACCAGGAAAGTCATCAAAAGCCAATATTTTTTAGTGCTGGAGGAAAAGAAATAACTAAAATAACATTTTAAAAAATGCCGGTCATACATCACAACTCAATCCCCCCATAAAGCCAATTGTCAGCACTTCCACCACCATACTCCTTTTCCTCATATGTACATAACTACGTTTCCCAAAATCCTGGCTGGTATAGCAAAGATTAATCGAGTACGGATGAGGGAATATATCACTGTTTTTGAGAATCGACGTTTTTCCAAGTGATAATCGACGTTAGAAACCGAAAAAGAATATTTTCTATGTGAAGTAAATGAATTTCTCTTTGCTGCATTCTTTTAAATATAATCTTAGGTCATGAATTAGGGACTTTTTCGCCGTTTTGCTCAATGTTTCATCACTGAAAATAGAGTTATTTTCCTTGATGTTACAGGAACCGATAAGTACTCCCCAAAAAATCGAAGTTTCATGACCAATGTTTGAAACTGCAATAGCACAATCAACTCAAAAATGTTCTGTGATAAATAAATGAATTTGTCTTTTTCGTATTCTTATACAGAGAAAGGAAATGTCACCTTTTTTTTTCGTATTCTTATACTGAAAAAGGGAATATCTCCTTTTTGTCACGAATTAGCAATTTTTTGCTGTTTTTCTGCGATGTATCGTCGCCCAAAATAGAGTTCTTATCCTCGATTTTACTGGAGCCAATGCATCGAGGCTTATGATACATCAAGCACTTTAGCAAATATTATGGTTACTCGATGTTGAATTAGTGAGCTATCAACGATATATTGAATGGCAATTTATTCATCGATGTGCCAGTAACTGCTGCAGAAGGGAAAGATGCGAATTCCTTGGTTCTTTAGCAAAACATTGTGGTTTTCGCTGATGCATCGAAAATTTCTACCCATATTACGGATGCGTGAATGTTTTGGGAATTAATATCCACCAGTATGCCCATCCCCAATCAGTTAGACCTAGAAACACACACGAGAAAGAAACGCTTTCTCCCACAATGCTTTGGGGTTCCTTTCAACGAGCTTTGCATCAGCTGTCGCTCGCTACGCAGCCCACGGGAGGCTCGCTGGGCTGCTGGTGATGACGCAGTGATTGATACGCCTCTGTCGGAGATCGTTTTACTGAAAACATTTCATGACGATGAAAAAAAAAAAAAAAGGCACAGTTAAATACAATACTCAAGATGCCTCTCACACTGAAATATTTTTAAGATAGCATTTTACTGAAAGTGAAGACACCACAGTTCAAATTATTTTTGTGAAGATACTGTTTGAGCTAAAAATATTTTTGTAAAGCTACCACCCAATAGCATCAAATGCCGAACAGGAAAACAATTTATTATTATTTACTGCTCGGCAACAATAAATTTCTGGTTGCCATTGGCGAATGGGTGACCGCAAATTTTGTGCCCTGGTAAATGTGTAGTTGCTGCCCCTGTGGCGTAGTGGTCTAAGCGATGGCCATTCGTCCAAATGGGTCTGGGTTCAAATCCCAGTGAAGCATGGATGTTGTGTTTGTCTTACGACCCTGGCTCTCTCACTTCCCTGGAACCAGTGGCCCTAAATTAGGGACGGGAGACTGCTTACAGCCCATTGAGTTGCTCACAACGGTCGTTAAACCTCCAACCAAAAAAAAAAAAAAAGAAAAAAGTGTGCTTTAGCATCCTAAATTATTTGGCTGGAAATTCAGAAAATTTTCAAAAAACAAAAAGGATATACATGTTTTAAAGGATGTAGTTTGATGTGAAATGGAGAGAAAATCTCAGCTTTAAAACACATTTTAAAGATTTTTACCCTAAAATTGACCTGCAAGTATAGGAACATAAACATATGCTGCAGCAAGCTTACCCCCCAGCATTGCCACATCATCAAAACGATCTTCACCTAGTGCTGAAGTATCCATTTCATAGGCGGAAAACAACATAATAGAGCAAGCCTTTGTATCTTACAACAATATGCTTTGCTCTGGAAGAGTTCTAAATTTACTATTATTGACTATAAAAAGGGTGTTTTCAAGTAGATTGCAAAAAAGAAAAAAAGAAAAAAAGTGTAGTTTAGCATCCTAAATTATTTGGCTGGAAATTCAGAAAATTTTCAAAAAACAAAAAGGATATACATGTTTTAAAGGATGTAGTTTGATGTGAAATGGAGAGAAAATCTCAGCTTTAAAACACATTTTAAAGATTTTTACCCTAAAATTGACCTGCAAGTATAGGAACATAAACATATGCTGCAGCAAGCTTACCCCCAGCATTGCCACATCATCAAAACGATCTTCACCTAGTGCTGAAGTATCCATTTCATAGGCGGAAAACAACATAATAGAGCAAGCCTTTGTATCTTACAACAATATGCTTTGCTCTGGAAGAGTTCTAAATTTACTATTATTGACTATAAAAAGGGTGTTTTCAAGTAGATTACAAAAAAGAAAAAAAGAAAAAAGTGTAGTTTAGCATCCTAAATTATTTGGCTGGAAATTCAGAAAATTTTCAAAAAACAAAAAGGATATACATGTTTTAAAGGATGTAGTTTGATGTGAAATGGAGAGAAAATCTCAGCTTTAAAACACATTTTAAAGATTTTTACCCTAAAATTGACCTGCAAGTATAGGAACATAAACATATGCTGCAGCAAGCTTACCCCCAGCATTGCCACATCATCAAAACGATCTTCACCTAGTGCTGAAGTATCCATTTCATAGGCGGAAAACAACATAATAGAGCAAGCCTTTGTATCTTACAACAATATGCTTTGCTCTGGAAGAGTTCTAAATTTACTATTATTGACTATAAAAAGGGTGTTTTCAAGTAGATTACAAAAAAAGAAAAAAAGAAAAAAAGTGTAGTTTAGCATCCTAAATTATTTGGCTGGAAATTCAGAAAATTTTCAAAAAACAAAAAGGATATACATGTTTTAAAGGATGTAGTTTGATGTGAAATGGAGAGAAAATCTTAGCTTTAAAACACATTTTAAAGATTTTTACCCTAAAATTGACCTGCAAGTATAGGAACATAAACATGTGCTGCAGCAAGCTTACCCCCCAGCATTGCCACATCATCAAAACGATCTTCACCTAGTGCTGAAGTATCCATTTCATAGGCGGAAAACAACATAATAGAGCAAGCCTTTGTATCTTACAACAATATGCTTTGCTCTGGAAGAGTTCTAAATTTACTATTATTGACTATAAAAAGGGTGTTTTCAAGTAGATTACAAAAAAAAAAATGCTATAGATTTTCATTTTGGCAGATTCACAAAATGGCTGCTGCAGCCCGACTCAAAGTTTATCGCTTCACCAGAGCCTCGGACACCATTGTGGCGATGCCTGGGGATAAGCTTGTCGCAGCGTGTTTACATTGCCATACTTGCTGATAAATTATATATTATAAATCTTTAAAATGTGCTGTAAAGCTGAAAATTTTTCATCATTTCATGTCAAATTACATACTTTATTAAATATGTATAAAACTTTTTCACCCAAATATTTTAAGACGCTAAACTACAACACATTTACCAAAGTGCGTATGAACTACTACTAAATAAAGACAATAAAAACAATAGCCTAAAAAAAGATTGACTTTTTCAAACAGAATGTATCCAAAACATTAAATGCATAAGATGGAAAAAAAAATTTAAAAAAAAACAAGACCGCCTGTCAACCAAATATTCTGACCTACAAGTGCAGCTGCATAGTTTTTACTTTATATTAGGTTGCTCTCCGATTCAACTTGATGTTTTCGATGTATGCTATTATTTTACATTTCTTTCATATAAAAGAAGTCTTTCTTTTGCATAAAGAATGTGATATTACAGCATCTTAATTATTATTATTGGAACAGCCATTTTTACGGCAAGTGATTTTCAGTGGATATTTCACTAGTATGCAAGACTTGATTAAAGAACTGATAAAATTTTATGTAATTTATAAAATGCATATTTAAACACCTTAGGTGAATTGTTTTTATATTCTAAACATTTTATAATTTATTACAATAGTACCCAGAAAATATGAGGCTCCTGCTGTTTGCAATTCTATCATGTGTTGTTCCAGTTCTACATTCTACACTAAACAATATTTCTATTTTAAAATGCCAATAAATTGGATCACTAATAATTTTTACTAAACAAAACTACCAGTAAATTATTGCTACATCTCATGCTATGGAAAGTGGTTAATCAATTATAATCAACTTTCTTTACTTTTGAATAAATTATTACGATGGTCTTACACTTGATAAACCTGATGCTTCGTGGTTACAGTACATGCACGAATATTGTGGATCAGCCAGCACATTACTTGCCAGACAATAATAACAGAATACATGATTGCAACCTATATCATGTGGATGTGTGGGGATTTGGCCACATACTGGGCAGTAATGATTTGAAATAACTTGTGAGCCTTCCTTTTTCTGATGCATTATTTTACAGGATCTTTTAATAGCCCCTTTAATGCGATGGATGTTTATCATTGGCAAAACAAACCCTAGAAGTTCAGCAAATCCATGCCACAATAATTCTCTATTAAGGCTTTCATATGAAACTTCTCTTATCTTTTGTTCAGAAATGTATGTTGGTCTTATACAGAGCAACCTATCCAAAACGGTAGGATACCTTGACTTCTGTAAAAAGATGCAGAAATTTACAAGTGTCAAGCATTTGTACACAATCTCAAAGCCATTTTCGAACATTTCAAAAAAATTTCGTGAACCAACACCGGTGGGATACGTCAGTCGAGGCACAACTGCTTTCCATAGTGAAGGTAAACATACTTGTAACAATGTCAGCAAACGAAGTTTATGTTTGGACGCAGCTTTATCAGCACTACAGTCCCAATACTGCATTTCCAACAACCGATGACCGAACGTTGCTCCAAATATTTCTAGCGGAAGCTGCCAGAATAAAAGCTTAAACAGCATTTGAAGTTTTGGCTCAATTTTAAAAAGAAACCCAGGAGGTAAATGCTGCATAGATTTCCTCAAATGAGTGCGAAGAAGATCGTAAAGTTCGTCATTCCACACACCAGCATCAAGCTGATGTATTCTTGAAACGTGAGAAAATGCTGTAGACATTTTAAGACAGTCTGCTTCGTACCATTCGTATTAATAAGTCGTAATCATAACTTAATAACGTTTCACCCAACCTTCCTTGTTGATCACCGACCGAACTCGCCAAACATAAGCAAAATAGTAGGAAACAGTTACGGCCTTACGGGTACCGCGCATATCCACTTAAGCTAACCCCTTTTGGCTTAAAATATTTTCTATTATAGGACCGTCTTCTTTTTTTTTTTTTTTTTTTTTTGATTGGAGGTTTAACGACCACCGTGAGCAACTCAATGGGCTATAAGCAGTCGCCCGTCCCTAATTTAGGGTCACTGGTCCCAGGGAAGGGAGAGAGCCAGTGCCGTAAGACAAACACAACATCTATGCCTGACCGGGATTCGAACCCGGACCCCTTACGGACGAATGATCAGAGGCCAGCGCCTTAGACCACTGCGCCACCGGGGCGGCTAGGACCGTCTTCCTCCACACCAAACTCGAAGTTACTGCTACGAACAGGTTTATGTATATTAACGTCATTTTCTGAACTATGTGTTAGTTTCAAGACATTAAAACATTTTTTCGCTGATCCTCTAAGCCAGCCTACGTTCTTCTGTATCTCTTATAGTTTCTTTTCAATTACTTTTTCACAGTTCAAAGAAATCCTTGCAACTTGCTTCTAGGTTTCCGCTTTATCATGTAAATCTTCTGGTTAGCAGTAGTTCCTTTCTTTTTTTTTCTTTTTTTTTTTCTTTTTTTTTTCTTTTGGTGGTTTCACTATCATCGTGAGCAACTCAGCTGGCTGAAAGCAGTTTCCAGTGAGGATGAAATACGTGACGTCATCGAGAAGTTTCAGCAGTGAGTGGCAACAGCCCTGCAAGTTCCTGAAGGACAAGCATAGCTTGTTTGTTTGTTTGATTGGAGGTTTAACGACCACCGTGAGCAACTCAATGGGCTATAAGCAGTTGTCCGTCCCTAATTTAGGGTCACTGGTTCCAGGGAAGGGAGAGAACCAGTGCAGTAAGACAAACACAACATCCATGCCTCACCGGGATTCGAAACTGGACCCCGTTCGGACGAATGATCAGAGGCCATCGCTTAGACCACTGCGCCACCGGGGTGGCGCAAGCATAGCTTAGTGTGTAAAGTGCAATCATTAGCGGTCGGTGTTAATAAAAATTTGGAGCCGAAATGCCTATATTTTTTGACATTATAAATTGCGGTAATAGAGGAAATCGAGACCGTAAGTCTTTTTCAGGCTACTAACTGCTGTCTCTAAAGGCAGTACTGCCGCCCCGGTGGCGCAGTGGTCTAAGGCGCTGGCCTATGATCATTCGTCCGTAAGGGGTCCGGGTTCGAATACCGGTCAGGCATGGATGTTGTGTTTGTCTTACGGCACTGGCTCTCTCCCTTCCCTGGAACCAGTGACCCTAAATTAGGGACGGGCGACTGCTTATAGCCCATTGAGTTGCTCACGGTGGTCGTTAAACCTCCAATCAAAAAAAAAAAAAAGACATCGTTAACTTGACTCACTTTTTTTTTCAAGTTTTCGGTTTTTCGCTTTTAAGGTTATTTGGCGGTCAGTGTCGGGGTTATTTAGTTTACTACTTTGCTCTATATGATATCCCCCCCTCCCCCTCCAAAAAAACTGACGTTGATTTTTTTAGTACACCTGGATTTTTACCTGGAGCTGAAGCACACTTTTGCAGAAAAATGAAAATAATGGTTAAAATTATTGTCCGAATAAAATTCTTTTTGGTGTTTGGGTCTGTTTACAGGCCGGTGTTATGGTGCTAAATTTATTTACGGATAAATAGATTATAGGGCACAAATCCCAGTAAAATTATTTTGTTTTTTCACCACAATTTTACGAAAAAAAAAATTCACTCATATTTGGAAATCGTTTCCGAGAGCTTAAAAAGGCACTTTTCGTTGAAGAGTTAAACTCTCAAAAAGGCATAGAACCTTTCAAGGGGGAGTTTTATCCAAAATCAGCGCTTCCTGGAAAGAAAGAAAACCTATCTTTTTTTGCTCAGGTCTTCGCACCTGGGAGGGAAGAGAACCTTACTTATTAAGGCATAGTCGTAGCACGTCAAAACATCGCAGGTCAAAACATCGCGCGACATAACATCGCGGACATAACATCGCAGGTCAAAACATCGCGGTGACAAAACATCGCAAGTCATAACCTCGCGGACACAAAACATCGCAGGTCAAAACATCGCGGTGACAAAACATCGCAAGTCATAACATCGCGGGCCCAAAACATCGCGGTGACAAAACATCGCAAGCCATAACATCGCAGGTCAAAACATCGCGGTGACAAAACATCGCAAGCCATAACATCGCGAGCCATAACATTTCAGGATGGGGCATTAATTACACGGCTTTTTTTCTTTTCATTTTTTTCTTTTGTATGTTTCTAAACATTTGATCTTTGGTAGGAAAAATTTGTTCAGACACTGATTTAATTTGCAGAAGACTAGTATGCGGCACTTATCAAAATATTTCAGGAGGGGGCACTAATTAATCTCTCATCTCATACAAAAATTTCGTAAAATCTACAGTTTTCAATTTAGAACCACCAAATTTAGTATACTGCCTCATGGTGTTTTTGGAAGTGGTCTGAGCCCGGGGTCGATGGGCCCACATAGAAATTTTTCGTGAAATCTACCGTTTTCAATTTAGAACCACAAAATTTGGTATACTTCCTCATGGTGCTCTAATTTAGACTGTAAACGGTTTTTGGAAAGGTAAGGGGCCCCAAACGCAATATTCGTAAAATCTACAGTTTTCAATTTAAAGCAACCAAATTTGGTATACTTCCTCATGGTGCTCTAACTTAGACCGTAGACAGTTTTTGGAAGTGGTCTGAGCGCGGGGTCGATGGGCCCCCATAGAAAATTTTCGTAAAAACTACAGTTTTCAATTTGGAACAAGATTGGGATACTTCCTCATGGTGCTCTAACTTAGACCGTAAACGGTTTTTGGAAAGGTAAGGGGCCCGGGGTCAAGGGGCCCCAATACGCAATATTTGTAAAATCTACAGTTTTCAATTTAGAAACATCAAATTTGGGATAATATCTCATGGTGCTCTAATTTAGACGGTAGAGGGTTTTCTGAACGGGTGGGGGTTCAAGGGGGCCCCATACGCAATATTCGTCAAATCTACAGTTTTCAATTTAAAACCACGGAATTTGGTACACTACTTAATGGTGCTCTAACTTAGATCGTAGACAGTGTTTGAAAGTGGTCTGAGCCCGGGGTCGATGGGCCCCCATGGAAAATTTTCGTAAAATCTACAGTTTTCAATTTAGAACCACAAAATTTGGTATACTTCCTCATGGTGCTCTAACTTAGACCGTAAACGGTTTTTGGAAAGGTAAGGGGCCCGGGGTCAAGGGGCCCCTACAAAATTTTCGTAAAATCTACAGTTTTCAATTTAGAACCACCAAATTTGGTTGGTGTATTACCTCATGGTATTCTAACTTAGACCGTAGAGGGTTTGGGAAAAGGGGGGGGGGTCAAGGGGGCCCCATATAAAATTTTCGGCAGTTTACAGTGTTCCTTCAAATTAAAGTGCAGTTCTCGCTTGCCTTACGTAGAACGTTTTCTCGAAATTGTTTGGAGTTCCCAATTCTACTTTAAAAAATGTATATATATATATATATGCCAAGAAACGGCGATCTTTATTCATACCCCTCCCCTCCCCTCGTTGAACTTTTGTGGCCAGTTGCCTAAACTCGTATGAACCGGCATGAAAATTCCGATAAACAAAAGAACTCCTTCCCGTCATTAGGCACTTTGAAAAACTGCCACACATAATTCGCGCAAACTGGGAAAACTGACAACATTCAAAGTGTTCCTCGGAGGAACAGCAATTTGTGTTCGGTCCCTTAATGAAAACATATGGCAGTTTTCCAAGTTGCTGAAAGATGTGTGGCAGTTTTCGTGTGTGACGGTTTATCGGAGACCAAGAATTTTAGAAAGTTCTTTGGATCGAATTAAAACTTTAAATAAAAAAAAATCCCGTATCAGCGGCGGGTTAGATTCGATTTAGGACGAAACAAGATAGTAATTCCGCAACTTCATGTATGTTTGAAATGTGAAAAGTTGAAGGAGAGTAAAAGACTGCAGGAAAAAATATCTGATCTTGAAAGTGTATTAGGTGCTTTAAAGAAAGAGAAACGCACAGATTATTAAATATCTCTGCACAAATCAGAAATTCATACATCATTACAAGGTTCTGGTCAAAACAAATTATCCAACTCAAGAAGCAATTAAAAGAAATTAAGAGAAACTATAGTACGTTGGAAAGATTAGGTAAAGGTATCCATGATATATTTACGACGCCCAAGTGATCTTACGAAAGGAAACAATGGATAAAATGGGCACCTGAAGATGTATCGAAATGCATCGTAATAAGAGCTCTCTTTAGAAAAATCATATATGACTTCTGGAGGGGGAAAAGCATTATTCCATTACTTTGAAAAGATGGTACGCAAAATTTACCTGTAATCCAGGCATTCAACACGATGTCTTTTTGTTGATGGGGGGAAGCTATGAAAGTTTAAGGTGGACGTCAAGTAATTTTGCTTCCTATACTTCCAATGGAAAAAACTTCTGTACACATTTTCTTCACAATTAATGCGTTCCCAGGGATGAAAATTTGAACATCGATTAAAATAACTTCATATTATAACTTGGAATACTTAATATTTTCTAAAACATAACGATAATTATATTAAAAATTAATAACTTTTCCTTTGGTGGTGTTGAAACCAGAAAAAAGATGGCGCGACCTGTTCTTTGATGACGTCAGTAGGCAAACAAATGTTGGATTGCATAATTATGGTTATGTTTGAAAAAATATTAAGTATTCCAAGTTATAAAATGAAGCTATTTTAATCGATGTTCAAATTTTTATCCTTGGGAACGCATTAATTGTGAAGAAAATGTGTACAGAAGTTTTCCCATTGGAAGTATAGGAAGAAAAATCCTTGAGGTCCACCTTAAATCGCTCTGTAAAGCTTTATGTTTTAAGCTTTGACGGAATTCATATTGACTCTAGGCTATACTACGACACCAGAATGGACAAAATTCTTTGCCTTTTCAAGAAAGCCCAATTTTTCTTAATCTGAGGATTATTATCGCAATGGAAGCATCCAATATTCTTTAACTTACAAATGAAAATTATATTGCTTTTTTTTTAATAAATCAAGGTTTGGAATCTACTGGGGTTGAACTAAAAGTTATTTCTGACTTTGGATGATGCAATACGTTGTGGAGAGAACTTGAAGTTTCTATGGACAGGGCATTTTTCGATAATCCTTTTTTTCAGGGGTCAAAAATATGGGTATTTGCTGATAATTTTAGCTTTTAGATCTTCGATATGAAACATTCTGCTTAATGATTTCAAAACAAATATTCCTTCTGTTTTAATGTGTTTCAGTGATGTTCGTTGGATTTACTGGGGTATAAACATAGATTTAATTCCTTCCCACGTACGCTTGCTTCGTGCGCTTAGATATCGGAGGGGATTAGATTACTCTTGCGAAGAGAGATGGCACCACAACTATGTCACAGCCTCCCTCTTCGGGAAGCACAGTGTGCTTCGCTAAAAGAACCAG
The DNA here is from genome assembly GCA_039090855.1 of Macrothele yani. Taxonomy (NCBI): domain Eukaryota; kingdom Metazoa; phylum Arthropoda; class Arachnida; order Araneae; family Macrothelidae; genus Macrothele; species Macrothele yani. The sequence goes on from CM077024.1 coordinate 45,613,128, forward strand.
CCTTTGTACTAATAGCCGTGAGTTTTTACGCTCTTTTACCTCCTCCACATTGCGCCGTTCTGTGGAACAATGGCAAAACAACCACTCCATCTCCAGATGTTTACTTGCTGCGGTTTACTTTTAAAGACCAAACCCATTGTCCTCATTTAAGGAAGTAGTCTCGTGGGAAAGGAATCACAATGCGACGGACACATACTAAGATTGCTTCCCTCATGAACGAGGGGGTGAGGGTGAAAAACTTAACTATACCAATGCTTCTTCATTAGTTCCACGGCCCAAATCCAGACGGCTTTGGGAATTGTGAGCTATTCTTACAGATCACATGTCACCCAGTGACGAGGCACATTTTTCCGTTTTGTGGAAAAACAAATTTTAAGTCAAAAGTCGGAAGAACAATTTACCACAAAATAAATGTTTTGTTGCAATTATCTTACCATTTATTAATCAATACATGAAGCAAACTATCGATCAGTCAATCAAATGAAATTACTAAATGAAAAATAAAGGTCCTTATCATTCGCCGAAAATAACTTAAATACAGTATGTCCGGACTTAAAGGAACTGCAACCACATAAACTTGATACTTTAATTGAATCCTTCCTGGATGAAAAATTATTCCGACTTGAAAAATTATTGGGGGTTCCGGAAATTTTTAATCGAATTACCAATTCATTTTTCAGAGTATTTAAAACATTTTAATTTCATTCAGTGAGATTATCTGGCACAATAAGACGCCTGAAATGCTAAAATGAAGCAAATTATAGTTAATTACAGATTATTTTTTTCTCTAGATAATTATTTATTTCATTTATTTTGCTTTTGTAGGCGCGGCATTATCATATCCCAGCAAAAACAGTATTGCTGGGCCAGCAGTGGGCCATTACTGGCAGCCAGCACTGCCAGCAATGGCCCAGCACTATGTTGCCGCTGCCGAACCGTCAATAAAATGTCCGGGCGGCCAACAGAAGGGCCAGCAGTTCAGGCCAACAGCTGGCCAACAGTTGGCACCCCATCAGTTGTCATATGCCACAACAGGGCCATCAGTGGTCCATCACAGGCAGTATCTGCCACAAGTGGCCCTTCAGTGGCCCTGCAAGTACTTGCCAGAAATGATGGCTAGCCTAATGTGGTCCGCTAGTGGGCCGTTCGTGGCAGCCAGCAACCACGTGACGTAACTGGTGGCTTGCCGAATCTTGTCCGCCAATTTCCCAGTAGTATCAATAATAAATAAAAAGCAAGGATAACCGCAGTTCCCTAAATCTACAATTTTTTTTATTCTACCCTTACGAAGTTATTAACGCACCGCGCTGAGGGAAATTTCTCGACAGGCCGGAAAAACGCCGTTTGCATCTGACTAGATTCGATCCTGGGCCGTTTACATGGAAGCCGCGCTCGCTACCGACCGGACTAATTCACGACGCTCGGGTACCTGCTGGAAGCTATTTGTTTGGTATGCAATTTGTAATCGGAATGCTTCCCTCTTTCATTTTATAATATTGCGAGGTATTTTTCATAAAAGTCAGTTTCATATAACTGATAAATTAATTTTTTCAACGTAACGATAGTTTTTTTTTTACCTTAAGGGAACTTCACTCATTTTCAAGGCGTGTACATACTTAGAGTCGCTTTCCAAAGTTTTGTACTGTCCTTGCCGTCTTGAAAAGAGATTGTTGAATAAATATATATTTACCCGGGTTCATGTCACATTCTGTTACATTTTTAACGTTATGTTTTTCCTTTCCGTTGTCCGAAGCTACATTTGTTTTAAAGAGTAAAAGATATTTTATTTTACTTGTTATTTTTAGAAGCGAATTCCTCCTAGTCTTGTGTATTCAACCCATGGATGAGTACACCACATAGCGTTGCTTTTTTTTTCTTTCAAATAATTAATAAATTTTGTACGCGTATAATTCTTTTTTTTTTTTCAACAAACGCTATTTGAATGGTTTTCCAGGATAGGTGTTTCAAGCGGTTTCAAATTTTTTCATGTTATTCATCCACTCCATTCCATGAATTGTTATTCATGGGAATGGAGTGGGTGTATTTCATGGCTGTAATCTAGTATTTCACGGCTTAATCTGATATCTTCGTCGACGTAAAATTTCATTAGGAAATTAATTCTCCTCTCCACGGATTTTTTCTTAACATCCACTAAAATAACACGATGGCGATAGCGTCGTCTTCAACTAACTGGTACCATGAGAGACACAGCAAGTGTTGCTTCTGCGCATGCGCAGTCCCGATGCTTCCACCTGCTGTTGGGGGTTGCATTGGTTGCCAGCAACGGGCCACTAGTAGCACTTGCTTGGAGGCCCACAATTCACGGCGATGCTGCAGGGCCATCAATGGCTCGCCAACTGATAGTGCTGCCACCAACGGACCACTACCGGGCCGTGAGCGGCAGATTTCAGCCAGCAGTGACCCATCACTGCCAGCTGGTGGCCAGCAGTTTCCCAGCTCTTGTGTTTTTGCTGTGATACAATGCACAGATACTCTGTGAATGTACAACTCAATTCTCTTATAAAAGTAACTAAAACATGTAAAATATACTTTAAGGTTTTTTTTACCAATTTTAAAAATTCCAATTTTTTTCTTCAAATGATTTCTGAGTTTAAATAGGAGGTTAGAAGGGAGAGGACATGACATCAGCCCCATGCCCTACGTTTTCCGTGGGCTCTACTTCGTATCAGCTGTGTATGCCCAGGATGCTCAACTTGGGCTGCTTCTGTACTTATACTATGGGGAAATCGTTGACTTTGAAGAGGTTTCAGAGGCACTTGTGCATCATGTACAGTCAGGAAAAAATGAGAACGAAATATACATGCACATAACTAAAAATTTGCAAAAAGTTACAGAAATACTGTTTATTATTTTCTAAAAAAATTAAACAAAATTATGCTTTGTCGAGCGGAAGTGCATATTGCGTATTAACCAATCACGGCCTTGCTAAAGCTGTGGGAGTTTTGTTGACCTTCAGGGAATGCTGCTGAGCGTAAGAGACAGTCGCTATCAACCTGTGCTCTAGCACAGGTCTTCAGCAAGTGGTCTTCAGTAAGTGACGTCACGCCACTGTACCTCCCCAACCGGAGGGCCCAAGAAACCAGATGATCACACTTGGCTTCACCAGCGGTTGCTGATGCCATCTTCTCTCTCTTTTAACCTTCTTGTTTCCTGACTGCCCGAAGATAGGGCGGGTCAACTGACTGTGTAACATATTTCCACCTTTATCACTATGACCTCGAATAAGCTCTCGTCTCCGATTGTAGAGCTAGACTTTTCTTTTTGTGGGAACCCAGACAAACCGAAGAATTTTCTAAAATTTAAAGTTTTAAATGCTCATAAACAACGGTACTTGATGTATTGTATGTCGCGTCAAATTTTATGAGCACGAACAAACACTAATTCTTTTTTGAGGACAATAAAACAATCCGAGGGGTAAATTTCTGTACACACTTTTTATATACTATAATAAACGGGGAATGAATAATAAAAACCTTGAAGAATTGATAACGAAAACCAAAATGTATGCACATAGGCGTACGTGTATTTTTTCCACGAAATACGCGCAAAAATTTTAGGGGTTCGAGGAACCCTCAACAAAATCATTGGGGGGTTCAAAAACTGTCTCGAACCCACGAATTCGGCGCCTATGCTAGACAATATAAATATATTTACACACAATGTTGAATAATCCAATAATGGAACACGGGAGTTTGGTACCCGGCAAACTCGTACCCATGCAGTTCCGTTCCCTCTTGTTCAGTTTTAATGCCTGATTTTCAGGATTTGGCATCATCTTCACCTCTTCTAACTATTCCGATACATTTTCCCCTCTTCAAATTCCTAAATTATTTCACAAATTGAAGCAATCACGGCATTTTCCTAGAATTGAATTTTAGAAAACTCGTACCCGGGAGATTGGTACCCTTCTGTTAGTGAGACGTTACGGGGACATATACAAATTGCATTAACGGAAGGTCTTTCCTCTTTGGTGATTGTCGTTGTTGAACAGCTGTTCTCTTGGCGGGAAACTCCTATTCTTTCTTCCACCGTTAGCAAAACACACCGCATAAAACTCGTACACCTTAGACACTGAGTCTTCACTTCATTATGACCACTTGACAGTTTTAAGCAAATGAGCTATGGCTGCATTCTGTTGCCGCCTTAGGGCGAAACTAGTATAAAAAGGGAAAGCTTAGGGCTTGCGAGAGTAGTAAAAGGGATTTTTGGGTGACGAGATGGGTAAAAAATGCGATTTGACGGACTTTCAACGTGGGATGATTGTAGGAGCTCGGAGACATGGAGCGAGTATCACCGAAACCGCCGCATTCGTGAAATGTTCCAGAGCAGCTGTTGTTAAAGTGTTTAAAGACTGGACTGTCAGCCAAAAAACTGGGTCTCTACGTGCAACGTGTGGACGTCATCGACTAGTGGCTGCTCGGGCGGAACGGAGAGTGTCCAGACTGGTAACAGACAACAGAAGAGCAACAGTGCAGCAAATTACAGACCATATTAATCAAGGATCCCCTCAAATGATCTCTGCACGCACTCTTGGCCGTACACTGCATCAGATGGAATATGGCAGCCGAAGCCCTGTTCGAACACCTTTGCTGTCTGCTGTTAACAAGAGAAAACGTCTCCAGTTCGCACAGGAGCACAAGGATTGGACAGTCGATAATTGGAAACAAATCATGTGGTCCGATGAATCACGTTTTCAGTTGCACCATGCCGATGGCCGAGTGATAATTTGGCGGAAACAGCACGAAAGCATGGACCCCAAATGCATTACTACAACCCTTCAAAGTGGTGGGGGCAACGTTATGGTTTGAGGAATGTTTTCCTGGCATGCTTTGGGCCCTTTAATTCGTGTTGATCAACGTCTGACTGCCACATCATATCTAAACATCGTTGCGGACCAAGTGCATCCTGCCATGTGGATGGTTTATCCCAATGGCGATGGCTACTTTCAACAAGATAATGCGTCCTGCCATAGTGCTCGTATTGTACAGGATTGGTTTCAGGAACATGCCTGTGAGTTTACTTTGCTTAGGTGGCCCCCACAATCTCCAGATCTCAACCCCAATTAGAATTTGTGGGATGAAGTTGAACGAGACATCAGACAGCTGGATCCACAACCCTGTAATTTCACACTCCTGGAAAGTGCTATTCATCAAGCATGGTCTCAGATTCCACATACCACCTATCAACATCTCGTGGAGTCCATGCCACGAAGAATCGACGCAGTATTAAAGGCAAAAGGTGGCCCACCGAAGTACTGAGGGGTGGTCATAATAAAGTGGCCCGCACTCAGTGTATAAGGGAATGTATACGCAAATTGCATTTCGTACTAGATTTGTTAAAGTGTAGGAGTTATTATAGTGGCATAAAATTATAATAGGAGATTCCTACTTACAGCTCCGGTTCACTATAAACCGCCAAACAGTAAAACTTCCACATGTTTTTCATTAAGGGGCCGGGCACGAGTTTCTGTTCCTCCGAGGGGCACTTCGAATTTGTGGCAGTTTTCAAAGTTTCCGAATTATGTGTAGCAGTTTTCCAAAGATACATTGACATACACGCTGAACTTGGTGGACAGATACATACAGTATAGACATTCTGAGTTTCAACGACAGGAATATACATAGGTGAACTAGGAACTCAGCGAATAAACCTCCGAAAGACAAACGCAAACAACCATTGCCCGGGATTCTAACACAGACCCCCTCCGTTGGGCGAATGACCAGAAGCCATCGCTAAAATCACTGAGCCACCGGGATGGCCGTAGGACTAAACACGACATCCATGCCTTACCGGGATTCGAACCCAGACCCCTCCGTTGGGCGAATGATCAGAAACCATCGCTTAGACCACGGCGGCACCGGGGCTACTCCCCAAAGAGATCAAGAGCGACGTATGTAACAAATTAAACATGCAAAAATATTATTTTATATGTTCAAATAATTACATATAGTGTCCTCTTCCCAAAGAGATTACGAGCGACATACGTCAGAACAAAACATACGGTTGTGACGTGTATATATATATATATACACACTATCTACCAACAAGTAATTGGACACCCCTGCAATCGACGATATCTGCGGTCCTTATACACGTCACGGCCGCCGCCGTTAAATATCGTGTGGGAAACAACATCGCAACCAGTCGCATGCAAGATGCAACGCAGTTCGGAGCTCTCTGATTTCGAGAAAGGTGTAATCGTCGGGTATCACAGAAATGGCCGATCCATACGTGACATATCCAGCGAGTTGAAATACCCAAAATCGACAGTGGCATACGTGATTGGCAAGTAGAAGATGAGACGTGACTGTCGGAATGTGCCCCGACCCGGCAGACCCACAAACCTGGGAGTTAGAGACCGACGGCTGCTGGCCAGAGAAATTCGGAAGAACCGCACCAAATCGATGGGCCACATCCGCGAGGAGTTTCAACAGGCATCCGGGAGTGTTCTTTCTATGAATACTATCCGTAAAGAAGCCCATTTGCTCGGTTATCATGGACGTGATGCCGCCCACAAGCCTTTGATCACCAAGTCCAATAGCGCTGCTTGGCTAACGTGGTGCAAAGAACGTCGACAGTGGACCGTTGAACAGTGGAAACAGGTTCTCTAGAGTGACGAATCAAGGTTCACCCTCTACCGTTCGGATGGCAGGGTCTGGGTTTGGCGTTTGTCTGATGAACAACTCCTGCCGGAATGTATTGTGCCAACTGTGAAGTTCGTCGGCGGTGGAATTATGCTATGGGGGTGTTTCTCCTGGTATGGCACGGGACCCTTGGTTGCAATTCCTGGTAGACTCAACGCCGAGACCTACTGCACCATTTTGGATGACCATGCGCTTCCTACGTTGTGGCAGTTTTACGGGGTGGACCCATGTTACTTTCAGGATGACAATGTCACGTGTCATGTTGCGAGGTCCACCATGGCTTGATATGGTGACAATGGGGTTAATCGAATGGACTGGCCTGCGCAGAGCCTGGACCTTAACCCTATCGAGCACCTCTGGGACGAGTTGGAGTGTCAACTTAAGGGGTGCCCCCACCGTCCGAAATCGGTGAAGGAACTGACTTGTCTTCTCCAAGCCGAATGGAAGAAAATGTCGCTAGCGGTCGTACAACGCCTGGTTGAGAGTATGCCCCGGAGGGTCGCAGCTGTAATCGCTGCTCGTGGAGCCTCCACCAACTATTGAAGGTGAATAAACTTCGTTTCCCATTGCTATCACAGGTGTGCAATTACTTGTTGGTAGATAGTGTATATAGTCTTTCAAAGTTCTCGTATATAAACTATAGGCGTACAATATATATATATATATATATATATATATATATATATATATATATACACACACATTGTGTACATATGCTATATATGCAGCCCCCTCCAACAAGAATTCCTGAGGGCGCCACTGCCTAGGCCTAGACCTTTTAAACAGTTTATATTCTTCTTATGTCACATTCATAAAGTTTACGTATCAACTCACGTTAATAATATTGCGCTTTTACTTAGGCACTAAATATTAATTCATAGGCCCTAAGCCAAGGCCTTTTAAACGGTTTTTATTTTACTGATGTCACATTCACAACGTTTACATATCAACTCATGCTAATAATATTGCGCTTTTACTTATGCACTAAATATTAATTCATAGCCCCTAGGCCTTTTAAACAGTTTTTATTCTACCAAATTTTATTGAAAATTCCTGGAAAGGCCCAGGCATAGGGCCTTGCAATTAAAGTTTTGTGATCGAGTAAAAGAGAAACATTGTTTACTTGATTTGTAATGTAAATCTTTTTACTATGAGCTCCGTGGATTATAAATTGCAAAAAAGGCCTAGGCTTAGGGTCTGTTAATAAATGTTTTGTGCCTAAGTAAAAGTGTAATACTGTAACCTTGACTTGTTATGTAAACGTTCAGAATCAGAGCTCGGCGGATACAAAATGGCTAGAAATGCCTAGGCCTAGTGCCTTGCAGGCAGGGCTGGCTGACCATAGGGGCAACCGGGGCAGTAGCCCTGGGCCCCGCGCCTTCAAAGGGCCCCGTAGTTTAGGAAAAAACATTTACGGTAGAATTTTCTACGAACAATATTTTTTGTGTGTAAGTTTTCGGGTGCGAGGCCCTTAAGAAGATGTTGTTTTTTTAATTTTTATTGTTTCCAATTTCCCCATTTTTTGAATAGAATATTGCCCTTCGCCGTACAAATACTGAGATTTGCAAATTTCAAGTGATTATTGTAACTACTTTAATATTTTCCGCATTCTCAAAATAGCAAATTAAATTTCCTCATTTTGTGGCCCTTATTTTTATGGTAATCGGTAAAAAAGTCCGAGGAAAAAAAGTCCAGGTAAAAATGTCCGAGGAAAAAAAGTCAGAGACTGTTGATAAACGCGGAAAAAAAGTCCAGGAAAAAAGTCTAGGAAAAAAAGTCCGAGGAAAAAAAGGCCAGGAAAAAAGTCCGAGATGGGCGTTTTGATTGTCATCCTGGGCTAACTAATAAGTCGATTTGACATACTGTTTGAATGTTGGGGGTCGGGCTGGGGGGGGACATACTTTCATTATTTACCTAGTGTGGTGTGGTTGCCGGAAAACCGCCACACACGAAAACTGCCACACCTTTTTCATTAAGGGGCCGGGCACAAAGTGCTATTCCTCCGAGGAACACTTTGAATGTGCGGCAGTTTTCCAAGTTTCCTAATTATGTTTTAGTTTTCCAAGGCGCCTAACGACGGGAAGGAACTCCTTTGTTTGTCTGAATTTTCACGCCGGTTCATACCAGTTTAGGGTGACTGGCCACAAAAGTTTAACAGGAGGGAGGGAGTATAAAGATCGCCGTACATTTCTTAAAACTACAGTGTTCGACGAAACAACAGAATTGCACATGACTCATGCTGTGTTCAAAAAAGGACGATAAAGGGGGGATTTTTTAATAACGCTGCACTTGTGCTTAGGCACTAAATATTTACATAACATGTCAAGTTTGTAATACTTTTCTTTTACTTAATTAATTCATAGGGCCCATACCTTGGCCTTTTTAAGAGCTTTTAATCCGCCGACTTTATATTCATAACGTATTACGTATCAAATAAAATCAATAGCATTGCGCTTTTGCTTAGGCACTAAATATTAATTTATAGGCCCTAGGCCTAGGCCTTTTAAAAAGTTTTTATTCTACCAATGTAATATTGACAACGTTTACACGTCAACTCAAGTTAATAATAATGCGCCTTTACTTGGCACGAAATATTAATTCAAGAGCCTAGGCCCTTTTGCTAATTTTTTATTTAACCAATGTCATATTCACAACGTTTACACAGCAAATAAAGTTAATATTATTGAGCGTTTACTTAGGCCCGAAATATTAATTTATAGGCCCTAGGCCTTTTCAGTGGTTTTTATTCTACGGATTCCATATTCATAACGTTTACATATCAACTCAAGTTAATAATATTCCGCTTTTACTTAAGCACTAAATATTGTTTCATTAATTAAGTAAAAGAAAAGTATTACAAACTTGACATGTTATGTAAATATTTAGTGCCTAAGCACAAGTGCAGCGTTATTAAAAAAAATCCCACCTTATCGTCCTTTTTTGAACACAGCATGAGTCATGTGTAATTCTGTTGTTTCGTCGAACACTGTAGTTTTAAGAAATGTACGGCGATCTTTATACCCCCTCCCTCCTGTTAAACTTTTGTGGCCAGTCACCCTAAACTGGTATGAACCGGCGTAAAAATTCAGACAAACAAAGGAGCTCCTTCCCGTTGTTAGGCGCCTTGAAAAACTAAAACATAATTAGGAAACTTGAAAAACTGCCACACATTCAAAGGGTTCCTCGGAGGAATAGCACTTTGTGTCTGGCCCTTTAATGAAAAACGTGTGGCAGTTTTCCTGTGTGGCGATTTTCCGGCAACCCCATCACACTAGGCAAATAATAAAAGTATGTCCCCCTACCCCCAACATTCAAACAGTATGTCAAATCGACTTATTAGTATGCCCATGATGACAATCAAAACGCCCACCTCGCACTTTTTTACCTGGCCTTTTTTTCCTCAGACTTTATTTCCTCGGACTTTTTTCCTAGGCTTTTTTCCTGGACTTTTTTCCGCGTTTATCAACAGTCTCGGACTTGTTTTCCTCGGACTTTTTTACCTGGACTTTTTTTCCTCGGACTTTTTTACCCAGATTCTACTTTTATATATTTCACAATTTGCGTGCAAACTAGATACTTGAATTTAGACAAATAAAAAGAACAATATCAGAGTTGATTTCGGGCAACACATGGAGGCCATTTATTTAGTGACTTTAAAAATATTGCTAGAAATTAAAAAGAAAAATTCATATATGAGCGCGTCTAAAAGTTTCAAAAAGTTTTAAAAATCAATCAAGATCCCTGATTGATTTTTATGCTATTTTGCATTAAAAATCAATCACTGAAACATGTATCAGGGGAAAAAACTATTTATATGAATTTATTTTAGAGGGATTCGGATTATTTCTTACACTGAAGTATTCACAATGGATGTAAGGTCAGGTGGATGTAAGGGATGTAAGGTCAGGTGATGCGTAACATCACAGCCTCTCCTTGACAAATGTCAACCCCGCCTTCTCGTGGTGCATCCTGTTCCCACTAAAGGGGCTCTGACGACCGCAAATAGCGGTATAACTATACCATCGGGATCAGAGGAAATGCTATCCCACACTCACCAACCCGCTTGGCCAGCGTGGTGAGTTATGGCCAAACACCTCCAAAATGACTCTACAACTTAAATCTTGGCCCTCAGTCTCCGGCAGCTGGAATGTACCTGGCCAGGGCAGCGGCCAGTGCGACATGAAGGCAGAGGGTGCTAAGAATCCCCGGAGGACCGGACTAGGCTGCCATTTGATGCTGACCTTGGCTACCTACAACGGACGCTCCCTATCTTCTGATTCAAGGCTTCTTGAATTGGAAGAGGAACTACAAAGGATCAAGTGGGACATCGTCGGGCTAAGTGAGGTAAGGAGAAAAGGAGAAGATCTCATTGAACTGAAAAGTGGACATCTCTTCTATTATCATGGGACAGATACTGGCAGAACTAGTGGTGTTGGATTTATAATAAACAAGAAACTGAAGGATAAAGTGGTAGAAGTTGAAAGTTCCTCTGACAGAGCTGCACGACTCGTTATCCAACTATCGAAAAGATACCAGGCTCAGATTATTCAAACTTATGCACCCACCACAAGTCATCCTGAAGAAGAAATTGAAGAATTTTATGAGGAAATTCGTCATCTAAATAATAAAGGTAAGCAGTACTTGAAGATAATTATGGGAGATTTCAATGCAAAAATAGGGCACCGGCAGCAGAATGAAACTTCAGTAGGTAAATTCGGTCACGGCAACAGAAACCAGCGTGGAAATACTCTTGTTGAGTTTGCAGAGGCAGAAGGATTTTTCATCTTGAATTCCTTTTTCAAGAAAAAGCCACACAGGAAATGGACATGGAGACATCCAATTGGGACGACAAGTGAAATTGATTTTATTATGTGTAACAAAAAATTCGTCATCGAAGACTGCAGTGTGCTGAACAAGTTCAACACAGGTAGTGACCATAGATTGGTGAGATGTAAGATGCACCTCAACACTAAACTGGAACGTGGCAAGCTCATAAGACAAACAAAATGTATTGACATAACCAACCTTAAAAAACACCATAATACTTTCAAGTTGGAACTGAAGAACAGATTCTCTGCTTTAGAAGGCCTAACATCGGAAGAAGTGGATATTTCGGAAGTTAACAGAAAAGTAACCAAAGCTCTTATGGAAACAGCAACAAAATTAGCTGGGTCTAAGAACAAGTTGCATGTAAACAAATTATCAGGAAAAACCAAAATGTTGATGCAAAAAAGAAGAGAGATGAGGACAACTAAAGAAGATGTGACTTCCAAAGTGGAATATATAGAGCTATGCAAGACAGCACGAAAAAGTATCACTGAAGACGTAAGGAAATTCAACTGTGAGCTAGTGAGGAAAGCAATTGAAAACAACCAAAGCCTAAAGATAGCAAAGGGACATCTCAGTAAGGGAAGAAAACAGATTATGGCTCTGAGAAAAGAAGATGGTTCTATAACAAGAAATAGAGGCGAAATTTTGACAAGAGTGAAAGATTTCTACTCCAAATTATATGAAAGGGATGATACATGTACTCCAGACATCATGAAAGGTACCAGAGTTCTTCCAGTCCTCCCAGCAGAAGTTGCTCATGCAATCAAGAACATGAAGCGGGGGAAAGCTCCAGGAGAAGATGGAATTACTATAGACATCATACAAGAAGCAAGTGGAGAAATTGAAACAGTACTCGCCCAAATTTTCACTCGATGCCTTAATGAAGGGAAGATTCCTGAGGATTGGAACAATGCTACAATGATCCTGCTACATAAAAAAGGTGACATTGAGGATCTCAGGAACTACAGACCTATCAGCCTCCTATCAGTGGTTTATAAAATCTTCACTAAAGTTCTTTCACACCGCTTGAAGGTAACACTGGACATGGCTCAACCGAGAGAACAAGCTGGATTCAGGAGTGGCTACAGCACAATAGATCATATCCACGTACTGAGAGAACTAATTGAAAGAGCGAGGGAATATGAACTTCCATTGTGCATGGCTTTTATCGATTATGAAAAAGCCTTTGATTCGGTGAAACCATCAGCAGTTACCACGGCTCTGAAATCCTGCGGTATTGAAGATGCATACATTAATATTATTAATAACATCTATGAAAATGCAAGTGCAAAGATTCGGCTGTTTGAAAATACAACACACATAAAAATTGGAAAGGGAGTGAGACAAGGTGACACCATATCTCCGAAGCTCTTTAATGCCACATTGGAAAATGTCTTTCAATCACTGAACTGGGAAAACAAAGGGATAAAGATTAATGGAGATTATCTAACCCACCTTCGTTTTGCTGATGACGTAGTCATTTTTGCAACTACCCCATCAGAGCTGCAGAGTATGATCCAGGAACTTGCTGACAAGAGTAAAGAAGTGGGATTAAAAATGAACTTTCAGAAGACAAAAGTGATGTTCAATGCTTTTACAAGAAATGAAGATTTATCGATTGATGGAGAAAAACTGGAGATAACAGATACGTATGTTTATCTTGGACAGCAGATATCAAGTGAGGGTCACATTGATGAAGAAATTAATCGGCGTACAAAACTTGCCTGGAGAGCTTTTGGAAGAAACAGCATAATTTTCAAGAGCAATATGCCATTATGTCTTAAAAGAAAAGTGTTTGATCAATGCATCCTTCCAGTGCTTACGTATGGTGCAGAGACGTGGACCTTAACTAAAAGAGACATACAAAGGCTGCAGACAACTCAAAGATGCATGGAGAGGTGCATGCTTGGTATAACCAGGAGAGATAAGAAGAGGAACTCATGGATCCGAAAAATGACGAGAGTGGAAGACATCATGATCAGAGTTAAATCCCTGAAATGGCAATGGGCTGGACATACTGCCAGAAGGTCAGACCATAGATGGACAGCTGAAATTTTAGAGTGGATTCCAAGGGACAGGAAAAGACCCAGAAAAAGACCACATGGGAGATGGGTGGATGAAATTCGTAAATATGCGGGAGTGACATGGAGGAGACTGGCACAAGACAGACCGTTGTGGAGGAAACTTGGGGAGACCTTCGTCCAGCAGTGGATTGATAATGGTTGACAATGATGATGATGATGATTCACAATACAAAACTTTTCGCTACGCAGGGATCTTTTTATTATTTTGTGAAGAAGTTTTTATAAGAGTCATAATACAACCTCAACATCATCTTCCCGGAAAAAAAATCGTAGAGTTTAACAGTTTTTTTTTCTCTCTCTCTCGGAACTTTCAATCCATATTATGGTCTTTTTCTTAAGCTTAAAGCAAATATTTTTTTGAGATAAACATTTTGTCTTTATGAGAGTTTTCGTTATGACGTTACTACAGAAGTGAAGCACATGGCAAGACGGAAAAGTTGCAGCGATAAATTCCGTCGGTTAGCTTAATTGGTAAAGCATTCGGCTCCACAGTAGAGGGATGAAGGTTCGTTGTTGTCACTGTGAAATTTGTGAATTTCACATCGTGTGTGCTCTTTACGGTCATTTTTCACGCAACAACTTTATTAAAATATGAGATTTATTTCCTGGTGCCAGAAATGAAATTTCGCCCCGGGCCCCGCAAAAGCTCCATCCGGCTCTGCTTGCAGGTAATGTTTCGTGGCCGAGTTAAAGGAGCAACATTATTAACTGGAATTGTTATGTAAACGTTAAGAATATGAACGCAATTATACAAGCTTTAACTTGTCATGCAAACCTTATGAATATCAGCACGGCCGATTCAAATTTACTGACAATCCTCTTCAATTTCGCCTGCCCTCAAAAGAGTTTCCAAGCCGCACAGCTTCCGAGGGGTTCGCTACAAACCGGATGGCGAAAATACCGTCAAGATTAAGAGAGACGTAGCTGAAAGGAAAGATGTTCACACAAGCGACCAGCCGATCGTCCGCTAGTGCAATAAAACAATCCCTCCTGTGTGAGGGGGTGGGAATAAAGTACTGTTGAACAAAGAACCACCGATAGGGAAGCTCATCCTTCAGGCATTTTTTCCGGTGTTCTAGCAATGAAATAGCTTGCCAAAAATTGTACTGTGGGACGGTTTTATTGCTTCGGCAGAAAAATTCCGCATGTGTGAAACGAAACAAAAAGAAATCCCATACTACCCCCTTTTCGGAAATAGAATCAGTCATATTATGATTCTATTGTTTCACCGAACACCATATCTTTAAAAGATCTACAAGTTGACGGCAATTTGTTAGCCATGCAATTTATATATGCCCCCGTAACGTCGTAGCAACAGAAGGGTACCAATCTTCCGGGTACGAATTTGCCGGGTACCAATCTTCCGGGTATGAATTTGTCGGGTACCAATTTGCTGTTCCCCTGAAATAATTACTTTTCTGTAGGAACTCTTTTATTTTATTTCATTAGTTTATTTATTTATTTATTTTTGAAAATTCCGTGCAAATAATGATGTACAATAACTGAAAGAGACTATTTCAAACTGCAATTCCGTGTTTTTCCAGGAATTGCAATCGCAAAAAAACACGGAAAAACACCTGGAAAAACACGGAATTGCAATCGCAACAAATTGTAAGTTTTGGGTAGAATAGATTTTGGAGCTCCTAAATTTAAGAGTTATGTACAAGATGTAACTACCTTAGCAACGACAAATGACATGTAATTATTTTTATTCATTTTTTTCGAGGTTTAACAACAATCATCATCAACTCATTGGATTGTAAGCAGCTGCTCGTCCCTAACATAGAGCCACTGGTACCAGGGAAGGGAGAGAGCCTGTGCTCTAAGAGACAAACACAACGTCCATGTCTCACTCGAACCCAGACCCATCTCGGACAAACGGTCAGAAGCCATCGCTTAGATTATTGCGCCACCGGGATTGAAGGCATGCAATTACTTCCGTATTTTTAAATTGTGAATTTTGAAATTGAAAGTCTTTAATTACAAGAATAAAACTAGAAGAGAAAAACTTGTCTGTTTAAGTTGTAAGTATGAAAAATTAAATCATTAAAATTTAAAATAATTTACCTGAGAATGTAGTTCAAACCTGTCAATCGAAACCAAACAAAATGATTTTAAAATACTTTTCTTTTTCATTTACCGTATGAATTTAATTTTACTAGAAATTTTTGCAGAAAAAACCACATGACACAAACCCTGGACACGGCGAACTTTTAAATTTCCTTTCTTTTGGACGAATTTGTCGTTCAAACATCTATAGAATGTGTGGTCACGGAATATTTCTTCATGGGAAATCCCTCCCAGATCTTTTTACTACTTGTTTGATGACACCACATTGAAATATTCTTGCATCTTCCTATAAGGCCTGCGACCTGAGTTCAGGACCAGTTTCCGGCATAGGTCTTTTTAGAATTTTTTAATAAGCGCAATATTATTTACTTGATTTGTTCGCTCCCTATCTTCTGATTCAAGGCTTCTTGAATTGGAAGAAGAACTACAAAGGATCAAGTGCGACATCGTCGGGCTAAGTGAGGTAAGGAGAAAAGGAGAAGATCCCATTGAACTGAAAAGTGGACATCTCTTCTACTATCGTGGGACAGATACTGGCAGAACTAGTGGTGTTGAATTTATAATAAACAAGAAACTGAAGGATAAAGTTGTAGAAGTTGAAAGTTCCTCTGACAGAGGTGCACGACTCGTTATCCAATTCTCGAGAAGATACCAGGCTCAGATTATTCAAACTTATGCACCCACCACAAGTCATCCTGAAGAAGAAATTGAAGAAATTTATGAGGAAATTCGTCATCTAAATAATAAAGGTAAGCAGCACTTGAAGATAATTATGGGAGATTTCAATGCAAAAATAGGGCAACGGCAACAGAACGAAACTTCAGTAGGTAAATTCGGTCACGGCAACAGAAACCAGCGCGGAAATACTCTCGTTGAGTTTGCAGAGGCAGAAGGGTTTTTCATCTTGAACTCCTTCTTCAAGAAAAAGCCACACAGGAAATGGACATGGAGACATCCAAATGGGACGACAAGTGAAATTGATTTTATTATGTGTAACAAAAGATTCGTCATAGAAGACTGCAGTGTGCTAAACAAGTTCAACACAGGTAGTGACCATAGATTGGTGAGATGTAAGATGCACCTCAACACTAAACTCGAACGTGGCAAGCTCATAAGACAAACAAAATGTACTGACATAACCAACCTTAAAAAACACCATAATACCTTCAAATTGGAACTGAAGAACAGATTCTCTGCTTTAGAAGGCCTAACATGGGAAGAAGTGGATTTTCTGAAGTTAACAGAAAAGTAACCAAAGCTCTTATGGAAATAGCAACAAAATTAGCTGGGTCTAAGAACAAGTTGCATGTGAACAAATTATCAGGAAAAACCAAAATGTTGACGCAAAAAAGAAGAGAGATGAGGACAACTAAAGGAGATGTGACTTCCAAAGTGGAATATATAGAGCTATGCAAGAGAGTAAGAAAAAGTATCACTGAAGACGTAAGGAAATTCAACTGTGAACTAGTGAGGAAAGCAATTGAAAACAACCAAAGCCTAAAGATAGCAAAGGGACATCTCAATAAGGGAAGAAAACAGATTATGGCTCTGAGAAAAAAAGATGGTTCTGTAACAAGAAATAGAGGCGAAATTTTGACAAGAGTGAAAGATTTCTACTCTAAATTATATATATATGATGATACATGTACTCCAGACATCAGGAAAGGTACGAGTACCAGAGTTCTTCCAGTCCTTCCAGCAGAAGTTGCACATGCAATCAAGAACGTGAAGCGGGGAAAAGCTCCAGGAGAAGATGAAATTACTGTAGACATCATACAAGAAGCAAGTGGAGAAATTGTAACATTACTCGCCCAAATTTTCACTCGATGCCTTAATGAAGGGAAGATTCATGAGGATTGGAACAACGTTACAATGATCCTGCTACATAAAAAAGGTGACATTGAGGATCTCAGGAGCGACAGACCTATCAGCCTCCTATCAGTGGTTTATAAAATCTTCACTAAAGTCCTTTCACACCGCTTGAAGGTGACACTGGACATGGCTCAACCGAGAGAACAAGTTGGATTCAGGAGTGGCTACAGCACAATAGATCATATCCACGTACTGAGAGAACTAATTGAAAGAGTGAGGGAAATTGAACTTCCATTGTGCATGGCTTTTATCGATTATGAAAAGGCCTTTGATTCGGTGAAACCATCAGCAGTTACAATGCTTTTGAAATCCTGCGGTATTGAAGATGCATACATTAATGTTATTAATAACATCTATGAAAATGGAAGTGCAAAGATTCGGCTGTTTGAAAATACAACACACATAAAAATTGGAAAGGGAGTGAGATAAGGTGACACCATATCTCCCAAGCTCTTTAATGCCACATTGGAAAAATGTCTTTCAATCACTGAACTGGGAAAAGAAAGTGATAAAATTAATGGAGATTATCTAACTCACCTTCGTTTTGCTGATGACGTAGTCATTTTTGCAACTACCCCATCAGAGCTGCAGAGTATGATACAGGAACTTGCTGACAAGAGTAAAGAAGCGGGATTAAAAATGAACTGTCAGAAGACAAAAGGGATGGTCAATGCTTCTACGAGAAATGAAAATTTATCGATTGATGGAGAAAAGCTGGAGATCGCAGATACGTACGTTTATCTTGGACAGCAGATATCAAGTGAGGGTCACATTGATGAAGAAATTAATAGGCGTACAAAACTTGCTTGGAGAGCTTTTGGAAGAAACAGCATAATTTTCAAGAGCAATATGCCATTATGTCTTAAAAGAAAAGTGCTTGATCAACGCATCCTTCCAGTGCTTACGTATGGTGCAGAGACGTGGACCTTAACTAAAAGAGACATACTGAGACTGCAGACAACTCAAAGCAGCTTGGAGAGGTGCATGCTTGGTGTAACCAGGTGAGATAAGAAGAGGAACTCGTGGATCCCAAAAATGACAAGAGTGGAAGACATCATGATCAGAGTTAAATCCCTGAAATAGCAATGGGCTGGACATACTGCCAGAAGGACAGATCATCGATGGACAGCCGGAATTTTAGATTGGATTCCAAGGGACAGGAAAAGACCCAGAAGAAAACCACATGGGAGATGGGTGGAGGAAATTGGAAAGTATGCGGGAGTAACATGGAGGAGACTGGCACAAGACAGACCGTTGTGGAGGAAACTTGGGGAGACCTTCGTCCAGCAGTGGATTGATAATGGTTGACATTGATGATGAGGATGATGTCGAATATAATTTCATTTGTTCGTATTAGTTTGGGAGACATTTTCTTCTGGGTATTTTGATTTGCATCTTCAATATTTTGGGATACCCCATAAAGAAATCCAAAATGCGCCTTTGAGCTCTTGGTAACATGTGATTGACACAGGTAAAGTACTTTTACATGTCGGAACAAAGTGTTTACAAGGCCCGTTGTGATTGGGGTGTAGGAGAACTGGCCACCCGGAGAAGTGCCCACCGGAGAACTGGCCACCCTGAAAAGTGCCCACCGAACTGGCCACAAATATTTAAGGGGCAGTATAAAAATTGCGTTTTTTGACCGCTTCGTGGCCGCGACCACCAGAGGTTGGTTATCTGAGTCATATAAAGTTTCCGTAATTTCGTCTTTTCTTAATTGCGATAATTAATGTAATTCTTTATAAAAATGTTTATGATCTACAACTCAACAAAATATTCCAAGGTTTATAAAGTACGCACAAGTCTGCAAATTATCCGAGGGCATGTGCTGAGTGCTGACTCAGGAAACCTGTTGGTGGGGGGGGGGGGAACCAAAAGTATAAAATATAAATTTGTTTAGGTCCGATCTGGAAATTGAAATTTTCAGTAATTACAAGCTACAACTCGACACATTGTCTGAGGGCATGTGCCTACTCAGCAAACCAGTCGGGGGGGGGGGTATATTCCAAAAGTGTAAAACATCATAAAGAATTTCTGGTCCGATCAGGAGATTTTCAGCATTTAGAGCCTACAAATCAACAAATTATCTGAAGGCATGAAGGCATCTGCTGCCTCAGGGGGCCTGTCGGGGAAGGAGGGAGCAACACCAAAGGTATAAAATATAAAAAACTTCTGATCCGATCTGAAGATTTTCAGCATTTACAACCTACATCTCAACAAACTCTCTGAGGGCATGTTGTGCTGACTCAGGAAACCTGTCGGGGGAGGGGGGGGATTAAAACCCAAAATATAAAACAAAGTATTTCTGGTTGTAAATGGTAAAAATCTCCCGAACGGACGAGAAATTCTTTATATTTTACACTTTACACTTTTGGTATTACACCTCCCCTCTCCCTGACAGGTTTCCTGGGTAGCCCATGCACTCAGAAAATTTGTTGAGTTACAGCTTGTAAATGCTGAAATTCTCCCGATCGAACTGGAAATTCTTGATATTTCATATTTTAGGTTTTCGGCAAATTCCCCCCCCCCCCTTCGACGAGTTTCCTGGGTTTGCACATACCAGCAGAGAATTTGTTTAGCTGTAGTCTATAGACCTAGAAAAATATCGTAAATAAGAAAATACGAAATTATGGACATTTTATGTGTGTCAGATATCTCGGGAGACGTAGCCACGGAGCAGTCTAGAACGCAATTTTTATACGGCCCTTTAAATTTTTTATGGCCAGTTCTTCGTGCCGCCACTTCTCCGGTGGTCAGTTTTCTGGTGGCCAGTTCTCCGCTTTGTCTTTTGCCCGAAAATCATGGAAATGTCTAAATTTCTTAATGAAAATGAAATATTAAAAAAAAAAATTATTATGAACAATCGTTGCTCAAGTAGTGGGGAATATAGCCACACGAAATTTGTTTATGAGGAACAATTTTGTGGCACTGAAATTCCAATGTGTCCAGTTCTCCTTGTAGCCAGTTCTAAGGTGGCCACTTCTCCGTGCCCGTTGTGGGGTTGTGATTGATAGGGAAATTTTATATCAAGTTTGTTAAAACATATAACATTCTACTCAAAAATAACAGACTTACTTTGTCGGTAATAGGTGTAATCAATATTTGATTCTAGCTGCAATACATCGAATATTTGATCCGATATTAAAAGAAAATATTCTGCACACGACCTCTTCCCTCTGAACTACAGCCGGATGGCGGGAGCTTTTACAGGGCTTGGGGCGAAATTTTTTTGCGGGGCCCGGACCAAAAGTTCATTGTTGGCACTAGGAAATAAATATCATATTTTAATAAAGTCGTTACGTGAAAAATGTCCTCAAAGAACACACACGATGTGAAATTCACAAATTTTGACGGTTACAATGAATCCTGATCCCTCTACTCCAGAGCCGAATGCTTTACCAATTAAGCTACACCGAAAGAATTTATTGTTGCAACTTCTACGTCTTGACATGTGCTTTCACCTCTACAGTATGTCATAAGGAAAACTACCATAAAGAAAGTTCAGCCGCCTCGGTGGCGCAGTGGTCTAAGGCGTTGGCCTCTGATCATTCGTCCGTAAGGGGTCCGGGTTCGAATCCAGGTCAGGCATGGATGTTGTGTTTGTCTTACGGCACTGGCTCTCTCCCTTCCCTGGAACCAGTGACCCTAAATTAGGGACGGGCGACTGCTTATAGCCCATTGAGTTGCTCACGGTGGTCGTTAAACCTCAAAAAAAAAAAAAAAAAAAAAAAAAAGAAAGTTCAGAGATAGAGAGAGAAAAGGGAGGGAGGGAGGGAGGGAGCGAGAAGAGGGAGGGAGACAGAGAGAGAGAGAGAGAGAGAGAGGGGGGGAGAGAGAGCGAAGAGGGAGGGAGGGAGAGAAGAGGGAGGGAGGGAGGGAGGGAGGGAAGGAGTGAGAAGAGGGAGGGAGACAGAGAAAAAGAGAGAGAGAGAGAAGAGGGAGGGAGAGAGAGAGAAGAGGGAGGGAGGGAGAGTGAGAGAGAGTAAAAAGTGTTGAAATATAGGATTTTCTTTCCGGGGAGATGGGGTTGAAATTGTGTTATGACTTATAAAAACTTGCTTACAAAATGATAAAAAAAATACCTGCATAGCGAAATTTTTTAAATTACGAATATTTTAGTGTAGGAATTAATAAGGATTCCTCTAAAATAAATTCGTGCAAATAGTTGTTTTTCCCCTGATACAAAGTTTTAGTGATTGATTTTTAATGCAAAGTGGAGCAAGTGACAAATTACCGACTTTTTAAACTTTTATACGCGCTCATATATGATTTTTTTAAAATTTACAGTAATGTTTTTAAAGTCACTGAATAAATGGCTTCTATATGTAACCCGAAATTAACTTTGATGTTCTTTTTATTTCTTTAAATTTAAGTATCTGGTTTGCACGCAAATTGTTAAATACATAAAAGTAAGGGCCACAAAATGATGAAATTTAATTTGCTATTTATCAATGCGGAAAATAGAAAAGTAGTTTCAATAATCACTTAAAATCCCCAAATTTAAGTATTTGTACGGCTATTCGAAAATGGAGGGATTGTAAACGGAAAAAAAAAAAAAACTTTTGAAAAAGAACTTTTTAAGGGCTTCGCACCCCAAAACTTACACACAAAGGAAATAATTGTTAAAAATTCTACCAAAAGTGATTTTTTTTTCCTAAACTGCGGAGCCCCTTGAAGGCACGGGGCCCGGGGCGAAAGCTCCAGTTGCCCTTATGGTCCAGCCGGCTTTGCTCTGTACTGTGGATCAAATTTAGGGCTTTGCTGAATGACTGATTAGAACAGACGTGTCGTTGATGATAAGCCCCATTCCTTTTCCTTAGAGCTAAAACTAACGGAGGGACGCAATTGTTTAGACACTGGAACATCCTGTGTGACCTTGTAACATTGCTCCTGGGAATAGTGAACATTCGAGTTTTGGCCTTCCCGATGTTTTGAATGTTCTTAGATTCTACTAACGGAAATTTCACTTACAAAACACGGGACCTAGAAACGACAGCCGCGGCCAGGAATAACAAGACGCTGAACGCGGTTCCTTTCGCAGCATGAAACTGGTACCCTCTATGAAAATAGCGCCACAGAATACGTGATAATGTTCCTATATTATCGTTATTTTTTTTCTATATTTTTACCAATTAACAAAACAACGGGAATAAAAAAATAAAATTTAAGTTTTATTTTTGGTATTTTTGAGGCCCCTTCGATTTCGAAGTCCCAAGGGCGCGTTTCCTGCGCCTGTGCGGTGATCCGACCCTATAAGGGGCTATTTACAGCTTTGTACTCGAGTAAAAGCGCAACACAATAAACTTGACTTTCTGTGAAAATTTTATGCATATGAGCACGGTTGGGGTTCATTGAAAATTGATAAAAAGGCTTAAGGCCTGTTTATTGATTTTTGTGCCTGTGTAAAAACGCAATACCGTAACCTTGGCATGTTATCGAAACCTTATGAATACGTCGAACTAAAATTCCTAAAAAAAGGCAAGGTCTAAGGTCTTGCAATTAAGGTTTTGTGACAGAGTAAAGGTGCAACATTAATAGCTTGACATGTTATGTTAACTTTGTGAATATGAGCACAACGGATTAAAAATTTCAAGAAATCGCCTTTGGGATTAATGTGTTGTAGCAGAGTAAAAGTGTAACATTATCTTTGTTTTCTATATAAACCATACTACGTGCTGAAATGGCTCAACTATATACACGTATACTTCAACCATATACCGAAGCGCGGACACGGTGAAATAAAAGTGCGATTTTGTACGGTCCCTTAAAATTTTGTGGCCAGCCCACATGTAATAGGACACGTTGATGTCAAAAACGTACTTTTCACACGGCTCCATGACAGATAGCAATGGACACGTCGCAATCTTTTTTTTTTTTAGTTGGGAGGTTTAACGACCACCGTGATCAATTCAGTGGGCTGTAAGCAGTCAGCAATTCCTAATTTTGGGTCACTGGTTCCATGCAGGGAAGGGGGAAAGCCAGTGCCAGAAGTCAAACGCAACGTCCATGACTCACCGGGATTCAAACCCGAACCCTTCTCGGACTCGTGATCAGAAGCCAGCGCATAGACCACTGCGCCACCGTAGCGGCTCACGTTGAAATCAACTATGTATTTTTCATACGGCCCCAAACGCTCTTATGGACATACTAATGGAACTTTTTTTTTTTTTTTGATTGAAGGTTTAACGACCACCGTGAGCAACTCAATGGGCTATAAGCAGTCGCCCGTCCCTAATTTAAGGTCACTGGTTCCAGGGAAGGGAGAGAACCAGTGCCGTAAGACAAACACAACATCCATGCCTTACCGGGATTCGAACCCGGACCCCTTACGGACGAATGATCAGAGGCCATCGCTTAGACCACTGCGCCACCGGGGCGGCCTAATGGAACTGGATGCAAAGAAATCATTAATGTAATTTGTACTAGCAGGGTGGTATTTCCCGGGTAAATATTACTATCTGTGGAATCACCAAGTTCAGCGGGTGAAAATTAATGAATGAAAAAGATATTCCTGTAATTTTCCAGTAAACTTATCTTTAATTTTTTTTATTTAGTCAATTTAATTTTATGAAACAAAAAAGAAAGGAAGAGGAATGGAATACTTATCTCCGAGGAGACATCTATATAGAACAGCCGTACATCTGGCGTGTGCTTCTGAGAAACCGCGGCACTGAAATGCGATGCACCTGCAAAGAATATCTAATTGATAAGAAGGTAAGGCTCAGCGAGACGTAACTAGCGCCACTATATTATGCGGCAAAGAATTACTACACAGAAGCCAACATTACAGGCTGATGCCGCAGGATGCCGAGCAGACTGAGTTAGACTGAGCATGCGTGTTTGTGTTCAAAGAATATAAACGCTTGTTTGTGTTGGCGTTTTGTTCAAAGGTTTTGTTCAAAGGTTTTGTTGTTCTCATCTAGATCTGCGTTTATATTACAGCCATGAAATACACCCACTCCATTCCGATGAATAACAATTCATGGAATGGAGTGGATGAATAACAAGAACAAATTTGAAACCGTTTGAAACAAATATCCTGGAAAACCATTAAAACAACGTTTGCTGAAAAAAGCTATCGTTACGTTGAAAAAATTAATTTATCAATTATATGAAACTGACTTTTATGAAAAATACCTCGTAATATTGTAAAATGAAAGAGGGAAGCATTCGATTACACAATGCATACCAAACAGACAGCTTTAAGCATACACTCAATCGTGGCGAGTTAGTCCGGTCGGTAGAGAGCTCAGCTATCACGCTAGCGCCCCAGGTTCGAACCTACTCAGATACGAAAGGATGTTTTTCCGATCTGTTGAGAAAATTTCTCCAGCGCAGTGCGTTTAATTTACAAACTTCGGAAGGGTAGAAAAAAATTGTAGCTTTGGGAAACTGCGGTTGTCTTTGCTTTTTTTTTTATTATTATTATGGCTGCTACTGGGAAACCAGCCTCAGCATTTTTGACATTTAAGGTATATTGTAAATATGAAATTCATGCCAAGCAACCTGGTATTACTACGGTGCTTAAAGTGAGAATAAAACTGCTAAAATTTCCTTAAAATAATATTAATTGCTAATGTATATATTTGTTTCACCAAAAGAAGGGACAGGAGGGATACTCAGAAAAGAACAACAAAAAAAAATGCTTTAGTAGACCCAATGAGACCGAAGGAAACAGTGCAAGATCAAAGCTTAGCTTCCTTTCCGTGAAATAGGCTTCCCGTCCCGTGTCTCCTACGCTTTTTGCGCCTGAATGTTAACTTTCCCGCAGAGCATCTGCTGCCGCATTACATGGTGGCGCTGCTGTCGCCTGTTTTACATTATCTCTACGAGAGTTGAGCTTCTTCACGCGAAGCGTTTATATTCTTTGACACCTGTGTGATGTCGCGTGCATGAGACTTTTTTTTTTTTTGATTGGAGGTTTAACGACCACCGTGAGCAACTCAATGGGCTATAAGCAGTCGCCCGTCCCTAATTTAGGGTCACTGGTTCCAGGGAAGGGAGAGAGCCAGTGCCGTAAGACAAACACAACATCCATGTCTCACCGGGATTCGAACCCGGGCCCCTTACGGACGAATGATCAGAGGCCAACGCCGTAGACCACTGCGCCACCGGAGCGGCACATGAGACTTGGCATTGATAATCTTTTTCTTACCGTTTTAAATTTTGAATATCTGGAACTCTCTATTTACATTACATTGTATTTCTGCCTGATAAGCCGCCCGTTGGTTGTCAAAGCTAACGTTTATTAATTTTTGATTTTAATACACCATTAACCGGATATTTTTGCACTTTATTGTTATCTACGGTCTTACACTTAGACCATAGGTTGGGTATTGGAGTGCTGAATTGTGTTGCAGATCTTAAGAGTAAAAAATTGAACTTTTAATAAAAATTTTGTATGGGGGCCCTTGATCGCGG
Source organism: Macrothele yani (assembly GCA_039090855.1). Lineage (NCBI taxonomy): Eukaryota > Metazoa > Arthropoda > Arachnida > Araneae > Macrothelidae > Macrothele > Macrothele yani. Next base: position 45,639,070 of record CM077024.1, read on the forward strand.
GCCCCGACCCGTTCCCAAAACCATCTGCGGTCTAAGAGTACCGTGAAATAGTATCCCAAATTTGGTGGTTCTAAATTAAAAACTGTAGATTTTACGAAAATTTTGAAAAGGCCCCCTTGACCCCGACCCGTTCTAAACACCGTCTACGGTGTAAGTTAGAGCACCATGAGGTAGTATACCAAATTTGGTGGTTCTAAATTGAAAACTGTAGAATTTACGAAAAATTTCTATGGGGACCCGTAAAGCCCAGGATCCGACCCGTTCCAAAAACCGTCTACCGTCTAAGTTAAAGCACCATGAGATAGGATACTAAATATGGTGGTTGTATATTGAAAACTGTGTATTTTACGATAATTTTGTAGGGGCCCCATTCGGACCGGGCCTCCACCCGTGCCAAACATCGTCACCGTCTAAGTCAGAGCACCATGAGGTAGTACACCAAATTTGGTGGTTCTAAATTGAAAACTGTAGATTTTACGAAAACTTTGTAGGGGGGCCCTGAACCCCGGGCCCCGACTCGTTCCAAAAACCGTCTACGGTCTAAGTTAGAGCACCATGAGGTAGTATGCAAAATTTGGTGGTTCTAAATGAAAACTGTAGATTTTACGAAAATTTTCTATGGTGGCCCCTTGACTCCGGGCCCCCCACCCGTTCCAAAACCACTCTACGGTCGAAGTTAAAGCACCATGAGATAGTATACCAAATTTGGTGGTTCTAAATTGAAAACTAGATTTTACGAAAATTTTCTATGGGGGCCCCTCATCCCCGGGCTGCGACCCCTTCCAAAAACCGTCTACGGTGTAAGTTAGAGCACCATGAGATAGTATATCAAATTTGGTGGTTTTAAATTGAAAACTGTAGATTTTACGAATATTGAGTATGGGGGCCCTTGACCCCGGGCCCCCTACCTTTCCAAAACCGTCTATGATCTAAGTTAGAGCACCATGAGATATTATACCAAATTTGGTAATTCTAAATTGAAAACTGTAGATTTTACGAATATTACGTATTGGGGCCCCTTGACCCAGGGCCCCCCTACCTTTCAAAGCAAAACACGTCTACGGTCTAAGTTAGAGCACCATGAGGAAGTATACCAGATTTGGTGGTTCTAAATTGAAAACTGTAGATTTTACGAATATTGCGTATTGGGGCCCATGACCCCGGGCCCCTTACCTTTCCAAAAACCGTTTACTGTCTAAGTTAGAGCACCATGAGGAAGTATACCAAATTTGGTGGTTCTAAATTGAAAACTGTAGATTTGTCGAAAATATTCTATGGGGGCCCATCGACCCCGGGCTCCGACCACTTCCAAAAACCATCTACCGTCTAAGTTAAAGCACCATGAGCCGCCCCGGGGGCGCAGTGGTCTAAGGCGCTGGCCTCTGATCATTCGTCCGTAAGGGGTCCGGGTTCGAATCCCGGTCAGGCATGGATGTTGTGTTTGTCTTACGGCACTGGCTCTCTCCCTTCCCTGGAACCAGTGACCCTAAATTAGGGACGGGCGACTGCTTATAGCCCATTGAGTTGCTCACGGTGGTCGTTAAACCTCCAATCAAAAAAAAAAAAAAAAAGCACCATGAGATAGAATACCAAATCTGGTGGTTTTAAATTGAAAACTAGATTTTACGATAATTTTGATTGAGTGGGTCTGGACCCCGGGCATGGGCACTGTTGGAAAAGCAGTACGGGTAACCTCAATTTCTACCAAAATTTAATCAGGACATCAATTTCTATGAAGTCCCCTCCCCTTTAAATATACTTTTTTTGCAATTCATCAAAAGCTATCGAAAGCAATTTATTTAGGGATTACTGCGATGTTATGGCTTGCGATGTTATGACTTGCGATGTTATGGTACCACGATGTTTTGCCCTGCGATGTTATGGTGCCGCGATGTTTTGCCCTGCGATGTTATGGTGCCGCGATGTTTTGACTTGCGATGTTATGGTGCCACAATGTTTTGACCTGCGATGTTTTAGTTCTGCGATGTTATGGTACCGCGATGTTTTGACCTGCGATGTTATGTCGGCGATCATATGTCGTGCGATGTTTTGACCTGCGATGTTATGTCGTAGACCCAGGCATAGTACCTATTTTCTGCATAAATTGCTGATTACTCACGAATTTGTGATCGTACTAAATTACCCTTTAAAAGAATACCGACGACGAGAAATTGTTATATGCTTCGAAATTTTTTTATGCCTCGAACTGTTTCTGCGGTAAAGACACTTCGACCAAAGATGAAGTAATCGAAAATATTTACTATTTGCATTTTCGGAAAACTTTTCGCATCACCTTCGAAGTTGCTTGCATTCAGCACAAAAGGATCTTTGCCTTCAATCTCTTTAATTATTTTCCAAATACTGCATTTTGCACTCGGAAGTTAAAGTTTCAAAGTCAGACGCCATCGTTTCAACGGGGCTGGTTGTCCTTCAGTTACGTTACTAAGGCCTGTTGCCATGCTGAGAGTCACGTGTCTGGTACATCCTCGTACCTAATTTGGTGCTACTGGTTCCAGGGAAGGGGAGAGACGGTGCCGAGCGACAAACACAACTCTGAAACCAGAGGCTGCACTGTTCTTTCATTCCGGATTCAGTGGCCCTTCATTAAGAACAGACAATTCCTTCTGGCACGAGACAGTCTTGTTCATTAGGTAGAAAAAAGAGAGAATAATAATAAAAAAAGAAGTCCTGACGTCATCATGACACAATCAAAAGTGCGCACGCAGGACATGCTGTAAATGATAACCACGTTTGGCAGCACCGGAATTTTCACCAATTTAGTTAAGTAACATGGCTGGTCTGAGGCAGACTTCGTTGACGTGTAGTGGGCATACAAGGCCGGTGGTTGACTTAGCTTTCAGTAAAATTACCCCCAGTGGGTATTTTTTGATATCAGCATGCAAAGGTGAGAAGTTTGGTTACATTCCGAATTCATGGTGTAACGGAATTCGTAAAAGTTCTCTCCATTCCGCCTTTTCCAATGTGTTAGAATTATATGCAGTGCATTCCTTCTAAACATTATTTTGTCTGTTGGTTTAAATTGGTTTAATTCATAAAGTGTACTTATTCAAAGAAAAAAATAATAGTGTAGTTGGAAGATTTAAATCCATAGATCAGTGGTATTCTAGTTATAGCATCAGTTTTTAAATGCTCCTATAGGAAGTTTGAATTGGTAAATAAACATCAAGAATGAAATTAAGGTTTTTATTAGCAGCGTTTTGTAGTAACATGGTAAATTAAATTCTTAGGGAAGGGCGCTTGCTCATAGCCATTGAGTTGCCCACGGTGGTCGTTAAACCTCCAGTCAAAAGATATAATAATAAATAAATAAATTCTTGAAATCGCCTTAAAATTTAGAATCTAAATTAAAAAAGAAACTACACTTTATGCATTCATAAACGTTGGTGTAGTTATCTATCTTGTGTAATGCCTTAATGAGTAATCCAACCTGGTCACAAAATAGGAGTAAAAAAATCAAAAGATCCCTTTGCCTTAAAGTACTGTCATCTGGGATAAAATCAAGAAACCATTTGTCTTAAAAGGGACTTTCGCCGCCCCAGGTGGTGCAGTGGTCTAAGGCGTTGGCCTCTGATCATTCGTCCGAAAGGGGTCCGGGTTCGAATCCCGGTCAGGCATGGATGTTGTGCTTGTCTTACGGCACTGGCTCTCTCCCTTCCCTGGAACCAGTGACCCTAAATTAGGGACGGGCGACTGCTTATAGCCCATTGAGTTGCTCACAGTGGTCGTTAAACCTCCAATCAAAAAAAAAAAAAAAAAGTGGACTTTCCTTAAAAATGAAATCAAAAGATCTACCTTAAAAAAACCTTCGTCTAAAATAAATTAAAAGGTCTCTTTACTTTAAAAGGAACCTCCATCTGAAATAAAATCAAATCATATCTTTGCCTTAAAAGAACCTTCCTTTGAAATAAATGTTGAAGTAATTGATAAAGCTTTCACAGGTGGCCCATGACAAATTACTGCAAAGTAATTATTATTATTTTGCTTATTCTGGCATTTTATTAATTTCTTGTGTAAAGCATACTTTTAAATGATTTATCAAGATTGTACCAGAGAAGCACATTTCAATGTGCCCTTGAGGCTAGCTCAATACCTGCTTTGTAGGATTCCTGTCTTACGCGTGAATAGTTTTTCTCAATCAGCATTGTGTTCTTGGACCATTTTCAAACTGTTAAGTCAGATTCATTTGACTCAAAATATCATAATGATGGTGCAACAAATTATGTAATATACATATCATATATTATAGTAAACATAAATACTATTTTACTTGCTGTTAAGTCTCAGAAATCTATCGCATCAAAATTGTTCTTTACTCAAGAGATATACAGAAAATTAAAAACAAAATTGAAATGAATATTTGTTTTGAATTTATATTTGCTTGTACAATACTCTGTGCTTTGTGCAAATTTTACCTTTTTAACTCCAACAAATAAGTGTCATCGAAGAAGATTGCTAGTGTCAACATTTATTACACCTTCATGCACAAATCATGTAATACGTTAACACTCCAAAATAAACTTTAGTACAATAAATCACTTAATACTCATTATCGCACATAATTTTTTTTTTTTTTTTTCAAACTTAGTCTCCTCCCCCATTGAGGCAAACCAAAAACAAAACCACCAGTATTCCATGTAGTTATGGTTCTTACATCACCCACTATCAATAAACAATCACAAGTGTGCTGGGCTGCATGTAAGTACAAGTTCCTATAGCATCTATTATATCTCAGATACAATTCTATGTACATGTGGTCCACAACTGACGCTAAAAAATTGCACCAATCAAATACAACAAATACATATCACTAAACTGTTCTCTGAGATTCAGAGGTTAGCTCCACAAAGAAATACAAACTACCAGCTAAATATTTAATTTATTATTTACTTGCTATTGCCATATGAAACTTCTCCCTTTACATCGATCTTGACACACAACTCGGGCTTCACTGACATCCATCACCTGATGTACATTATCTTCTATATCTCATACCCAAAATCCTTTTCTCATGCATACACTCCTGAATCTGATCCTCCCATGACTTCCTTGGCCTTCCTCTGCCTTTCCTGCACGTGGGCAAAAGAAAAAATTTCTTAGTAAGCATCTCATTACTTATTCTTTCGGCATGGCCAAACCACCGAATAATATTAGTCTCCACTTTGCTAACATTTTACTTCACATTACACAACTGCAACATATCTTCATTCATCCCATGATCCGAACATGTCTTACCACAAACTCCCCCTTAAGTAACACATTTCTCCAGCACATAAATGACTCCTGTCTCTCTTGCAGTACCTAGGTTTCACTGTAGTACATCAGAGTAGGAACAATTACACTTTCATACACAGCCATGTGGGATTCTTAAGAACCTACCATTCCTGTGAAAACCTCGAACGCAGCTGACTTTCAATGTAGAATTCACTCGTCTACGAATTTCACCATCTAATTTGTTTTTTCTGTCAAACATGCTTCCTAAATACACAAACATTCACCTAGTCAATCACTGTGCCATTTAGACTTGTATTACATTCAGTGCTAACAGTTCTTCGCTCAAGAATGATAACTTTGGTTTTTCCCTTATTTATACTTAGTTTGAATTTCATGTAAACTTCGTACATCTGGAACATACTCTGCAACTCACTTTTGCTGTCTGCCAGCAGGACTGTGTCATCAGCATACAGCAATCTGCATGCACAGATATTACCAAGATATAAACCAGTATTGTCCATCTTGGCATCATGCATGCACACATCCATAAATATATTAAACAGCCATGTTGACATTACACAACCTTGCCTGACTCCTGCACCAATAGAAAACCATTTTGATAAAACACCATTCACTCCGACACAAGCTCTACTGCCAGCATACATGGCTTTTACACTATTAAGTAGATTCCCAGTAACACCATATCCATTCAATACCTTCCACAAAAGTGTCCTATTTACTCGGTCATAAGCTTTCTCTAAATCTACGAAGGCAGCAAAAACTTTCTTACCAACTGCCAGATACTTTTCAATCAAGCGTAAAGCAAAAATCTGGTTAGTGCTGCCTTTACCAGGCATAAAACCACTCTGAACATCCCATACTTTCTCTGATATAAGACCTCGTACTTTTTCAATAACTACCTTACCAAACACTCTCTGGCACACTCAGTAGGCTAATATCATGATAATTCTTGCAGTGAGTGTGATCACCTTTTCCCTTATACAAGGGCACAAAATCCCGAGGGACCATTCAAGGAACCATTCTAAATTCCATCCCTTTCAAGGAACCATCCTTCGAATCCCGAGGAACCATTTCTAACTCCTAGCACAACTGACGAATTTCAGTTAACCGGTCAATTACAGAGTCACCGCCATATTTCAACATCTCAGCAGTTATGCCATCAACTCCCGGAGCCTTACATTCTGAAGAGATTTTAGAGCTTTGCACACCTCTTGAGATCCCTCCTGTACTTCCATCTCTCACTGTGACATCTGCTGCTTCTGCCTCAGAATCACCATTGCTTTCTTGATCTAATAACTCTCAGAAGTATTCACCCCATCTTTCACTTAACTTATTGGGCTCCCATATCATTTCCCCAATCCTATTTTTCACACAACTTACAACTTTGTTTCCCCTATTTTTTCTAAGTCTCGTGTCTATCTTTCCAAAAAGCCAATTTGTGCCTTTTTACCTTCTCCTTTCTATCTTTTGTCTTATTCTGATGAACCAGCTTAGCTGCCTCACTCTTCTTGCAGCGATATTCATTCTCAAAAACACTACTTTGCAACACCCTCAAATACGCTTCCTTCTTTCTCTTTACTGCCTGTTCAATCTCACTATTCCACCAAGCATCACCTCTAATGTTACCCACTATTTTGGTGCGACAGACCTTTTCAGCAGCAGTGACAACACAGTTCTTAAAACATTCCCACTTCTTTTCTACATCCATCTCACACGACTTCAGCTCCTTCAGTCACTCTCTGAGTAAGTTAGAGAAACACCGATGTTTTTTCAGGGAGCTTGTTAACCTTTATTCTTTCCATCCTAGGTCTCTTCCTGTTCCTTTTCCTTCAACCAACATTCAGTTTCTCTCATGACACTACCAAGTAATGATCAAAATCAACATCCACACCTCTCATCACACGAGTGTAAACAACTAAGTAAAGATTAAAATTAGCAGTCGCCACTCGCCACATGGTGACTGGATAAAATAAAATGTCCAGTAGAAAATGTTACTTTAGTCGCCATGCTCAAATTTCCCCTTTTTTATTGCTAAAGAATTTATTTTCATTTTTTAAAACGCTCCTGTTATAGGAAATGCATTTTCAAATCATCCAACTCACACGCTGTGGAAAACAGCCCTTTCCTCCGCAAACAAGCGGGCATGATCTATTTATAGATTCACACTTCAAGAACGGGGGATGGTGTTTGTTTTTCCACTTAAGTTGGTGCACAAAGTAACCATATCGGAAATTGACACCTGTGGCTTTAGATGGAAATGTGGCATCACAACTCATCTTCAGCAGCTCTTTTTTAAAGTTTGGTTTCTCTGAAAATGCACGATTTTCCATTGTTTATCATCAAACAAAATAGGCAAGCATTTTTTCTTTTGTTTACAAAAAGAAATCAAAGGTAGAAAACCGGGACTTCACTTTTTGTCGCCGCACGCCGTCTTTCATTCCATGCAGAGTCGCGTTTCCTTTGAATGTGTGAAATTCGCTTTAAACAAAATAAAAAACAACTCTTGTATGCCCCTTAATACAGTAGAATGTTACTAAGGAATGGGTAAACACAAGTTTTTCAGCGAAATTAAATATAAAAAATCAGTACTGTATTGTTCACTCTGTTGTGATAGTCATTTTACAGGTCACGGAAAAGGCCGATTCCATCACGGGCGGAATAAGTACCGATTTTTAAATTTAATTTAGCTTTAAAAGGTGGAAAAGAACCAAATACTTTCCGTATTGATTGGTTTTGAAGAACAGGCTGTTAGAAATAACAAAAAACTGCGCTTCACTAGAAAAAACTTTTAAAATACGAAGTTGTTCTTTATCACTATTACTAATATAACAAATAAGAATATAAACCAGAAAGTGGAAAAAAGCGCATCTTGGGGTAAGAAAATTCGAAATTTAGAAACTATGGAATATTTTCATCCGTGCTAAAACAATCGCTTTCAGGCGACGAATGGCACGGAAATGCCCAAATTATATCGAACAAATGGTGCGACATTAAAAACATCCAATAAACAGTCCCAAAACTGTTTGAATGTTAGAATTTTGAAACATGAAAATAAACTTTGAACAAATGTTGAACAACATTATTTCATAGATTATTTTATTTTCGTAGTGTATTTGATGTTTCCCATATTCCACAGCGATCGACGATTTCTGTAGTGACTATGAGAATCCGTAGCATTTGGAAGATCTGTGGTGGGCAAACAGGAAAAAATGACAATTTATGAAAATTCTATCAAAACAATGCTGAAGGGGAAAAAACCCCGACAACCAGATTTTTTATTTCCGTAGTATATTCGACGTTTCCCGTACTCCGCAGCGATCGACGATTTCCGTAGTGACTATGGAGAATTCGTAGCATTTGGAAGGTCTGTGGTGGGAAAACAGGAAAAAATGACAAATCATTAAAATTCTACCAAAATGTTTTCTGAAGTAAAAAAAACCCGACGACCAGATTTTTTATTTCTGTAGTATATTCGACGTTTCCCCGTACTCCACAGCGATCAATGATTTTCGTAGTGACTATGGAGAATTCGTAGTATTTGGAAGTTCTGTGGTGGGCAAACAGAAAAAAATGACAAATCATTAAAGTTCTACCGAAACTGAACGTTTTCTTAAAAAGAAACCTGACACTGGGTTCAAAAACAGGGAAGAATCTGATGGAATCAGGATACTCTACAAGTGTTCTTATTTCGTCATGATTATTTTTTCAACACCTGTGAAGGTTTATCAATGTTTTTAATGTAATATTTATTAGAACAACCCAGGAAATCACTGACTATTTTCTGTTAGTGGTCAGGAATCATTGCGAGTTTGTGAAATAAAATGACCAGGTTGGCATCACATTTTTCCCAATCTCAGCTGTACCACAAAATGATTCTGCTATAAGATATGAAATTCATTTTGGAAAGCTATACAGCCAGTTTTCATTTTGACACCAAGAAGAACCTAACCAAAAATAAATGGAATGAAAAGAAAAATTTAGCAGAATGGAAGCAGCTTCGAAACATAATGTCTAAACATTTTTGACCATCAATAACTCACCAAAAATTACTAGAGAAACTAAAACCAAGCAATTTTTAGTACATGAAGGTCATAGCACAAATTGTTGAAATACTGCTGACTGTTATGTCAAGCAATGCAGAAGTTAAGAGAATGCAAGCATTGTAGGCAATGTTCTTGATGACAAGACAATGCTCATGCAAAGAATGATTTTAGAAAATATAGCAAATTAAATAAAATAAGCCAAAGTAAGTACTGCTTGAAAATTTTGATCCATCCACTGCTATCAATTTATGGTGGAGAGATTTTATTTGTGAACATAGCGAGAGACCAAATAAAAATGAATAAATTATCTTTCCAGTAAAAACTGTCTAGAAAATTTGGTTGATGTGGTTGAAGAAAAATATAACTTATAAGATTATGTTTATTCATTTAATTGCACTGGACAATAGACAGTGGGCCCTTGTAACTACTGAGCTTAAATTTAACTATGTCTAAACAAATGAATGGTATATAGTGCAGTAATAAAATGTGTATACAACATGGAATAGCCGTAAGGAAAGTGGCCACTAGATTTTGTCTACCCATTGGCCAATAGCCACTTGAAAAAATCACCAATTTTAATCTTTACAACTAAGTGTTTCAGGCGCTGATCATAACCAACAAAATATATTAAAACTCTTTTGACCAAGAGTACAATTTTCCCTAAATATATGTGTGGATATACTAGTGGTTGAAAATCGTATTAGATACACACAAACCATTCTCAATGAAGAGTTCAATAATCTTTCACCATTATCATTCACACAAGGATCATTAATCTTACCTAGAACATTATTAGAAATTGCATTCTGCACACTTACTATAGCATTGAAATTCCCTGCTATTATAACTTTCTCTTTAGTGCCAAACTGGCTCAAAACAACTCGTAGCTCATTCCAGTAATCTTCCTATCAGAAGGTTCCGAGTTACAAGGTGCATACACTACAACAATTACGATTCTCTGAAGTTTCACTTTCAAACGGATCCAAAGAATTCTCTCACTTACGCAGCTATGGTGATTCAAGTTGTTCTTCATCTTTTCACTTAAAATCACACCTACACCAGCCTGTCCTCTCACATTATCCAATACTCCAGACCACACACTCACTGTTCCATTCACTTTTTCTATCCCAATTTCCTTCTTTTTAGTTTCACTTACACACAGCACATCTAATCTGTATTTATTCATTTCTTCAATATCCTCATTCATCTTTCCATTTATTCCACTAGTATTTCCTACACCAATCTTACACATAAGTGTGGTTTTCATTTAACAATCCAAAAAGAAAGGGAACTTGTGTTTTCTCCTCAAAGAAAACTGTTAAAGCTAGAAACATGGCAGCAGTAAAAATATATGTATAAAATGTTTACAGAATTTTGAGATCAATTTAGTTGCTTATGAAATCATGACATTTTTCAGATATAAACTTAAAAAAATAAAAAGGGTGTGTAATGAAATCGTCAAATAAATGTGTATTTCAAGTTAATTTAGATGCAGTCAAAGTATGATGAGTCAGATTTCTGTTACTAACAGAAGAAAGAGCAGGGGTGCTTTTTCCATAGGAAAAAAAAAAGAGGGGGAAAATGTCTCTCGCTTGAATATATATGCCCCTATATCGTGATTGTCCACTATTATCAATCCACTGCTGGATGTAGGTCTTTCCAAGTTTTTTCCACAACAATCTGTTGTATGTGCCAGTTTCCTCCATGTGTCGATATACTGTATATGATAAATGTTTCATGCTTTCGAATTTCATTAACTCATCTCCCATGCATGGTCTTTTCCTATTTATTGGTATTCAGTTTAAAGTTTTGATTGTCTGTTGGTGGTCCATTCTTCTGGCAATTTGTCCAGCCCATTGCCATTTCAGAGATTTTACTCAGAACGTGATGTCTTCCACTCGTCATTTTTCTGATCCATGAATTTCTCTTACCTTTCTTGGTTACACCAAGCATGTATCTCTCCATACATCTTTCAGTTATTTGCAGTCTTTGTATGTCTTTTTTAGTTAAGGTCCATGTCTTCGTATTGATTAAACACTTTCCTTTAAATACATAATGGCATATTGATCTTGAGAAAATTGTGCTAATTTTGTCATGTGCCAGTTTCCTCCATGTGAGCTCTCCAATCAAGTTTTATACACCAATTAATTTCTTCATGAATGTGACCCTCTAATATATACAGTATATCATCATCATCATCATCATTAACCATTATCAATCCACTGCTGGACGAAGGTCTCCCCAAGTTTCCTCCACAGCGGTCTGTCTTGTGCCAGTCTCCTCCATGTCACCCCTGCATACTTTCGAATTTCATCCACCCATCTCCCATGTGGTCTTCTTCTGGGTCTTTTCCTGTCCCTTGGAATCCAATCTAAAATTTCGGCTGTCCATCGATGATCTGTCCTTCTGGCAGTATGTCCAGCCCATTGCTATTTCAGGGATTTAACTCTGATCATGATGTCTTCCACTCTTGTCATTTTTCGGATCCACGAGTTCCTCTTCTTATCTCTCCTGGTTACACCAAGCATGCACCTCTTCATGCATCTTTGAGTTGTCTGCAGCCTTTGTATGTCTTTTTTAGTTAAGGTCCAGCACTCTGCACCATACGTAAGCACTGGAAGGATGCATTGATCAAACACTTTTCTTTTAAGACATAATAATGGCATATTGCTCTTGAAAATTATGCTGTTTTTTCCAAAAGCTCTCCAGGCAAGTTTTGTATGCCGATTAATTTCTTCATCAATGTGACCCTCACTTGATATCTGCTGTCCAAGATAAACGTACGTATCTGTGATCTCCAGCTTTTCTCCATCAATCAATAAATCTTCATTTCTTGTAAAAGCATTGAACATCACTTTTGTCTTCTAAAAGTTCATTTTTAATCCCACTTCTTTACTCTTGTCAGCAAGTTCCTGGATCATACTCTGCAGCTCTGATGGGGTAGTTGCAAAAATGACTCTGTCATCAGCAAAACGAAGGTGAGTTAGATAATCTCCATTAATCTTTATCCCCTTGTTTTCCCAGCTCAGCGACTGAAAGACACCCTCCAATGTGGCATTAAAAAGCTTTGGAGATATGGTGTCACCTTTCATAGATGTTATTAATAATATTAGTGAATGCATCTTCAATACCGCAGGATTTCAGACCATTGCAACTGCTGATGGTTTCACCGAATCAAAGGCTTTTTCATGATCGATAAAAGCCATGCACAATGGAAGTTCATATTCCCTCGCTCTTTCAATTAGATCTCTCAGTACATGGATATGATCTATTGTGCTGTAGCCACTCCTGAATCCAGCTTGTTCTCTCGGTTGAGCCATGTCCAGTGTTACCTTCAAGCGGTGTGAAAGAACTTTAGTGAAGATTTTATAAACCACTGATAGGAGGCTAATAGGTCTGTAGTTCCTGAGATCCTCAATGTCACCTTTTTTATGTAGCAGGATCATTGTAGCGTTGTTCCAATCCTCAGGAATCTTCCCTTCATTAAGGCATCGAGTGAAAACTTGGGCGAGTACTGTTTCAATTTCTCCACTTGCTTCTTGTATGATGTCTACAGTAATTCCATCTTCTCCTGGAGCTTTCCCCCGCTTCATGTTCTTGATTGCATGTGCAACTTCTGCTGGAAGGACTGGAGGAACTGTGGTACTGGTACCTTCCATGATGTCTGGAGTGCATGTATCATCCCTTTCATATAATTTGGAGTAGAAATCTTTCACTCTTGTCAAAATTTTGCCTCTATTTCTTATTACAGAACCATCTTCTTTTCTCAGTGCCATAATCTGTTTTCTTCCCTTACTGAGATGTCCCTTTGCTATCTTTAGGCTTTGGTTGTTTTCAATTGCTTTCCTCACTAGTTCACAATTGAATTTTCTTACGTCTTCAGTGATACTTTTTCTTACTCCCTTGCATAGCTCTATATATTCCACTTTGGAAGTCACATCTTCTTTAGTTGTACTCATCTCTCTTCTTTTTGCATCAACATTTTGGTTTTTCCTGATAATTTGTTCACATGCAACTTGTTCTTAGACCCAGCTAATTTTGTTGCTGTTTCCATAAGAGCTTTGGTTACTTTTCTGTTAACTTCAGAAATATCCACTTCTTCCGATGTTAGGCCTTCTAAAACAGAAAACCTGTTCTTCAGTTCCAACTTGAAGGTATTATGGTGTTTTTTAAGATTGGTTATGTCAATAGATTTTGTTTGTCTTATGAGCTTGCCACGTTCAAATTTAGTGTTGAGGTGCATCTTACATCTCACCAATCTATGGTCACTACCTGTGTTGAACTTGTTTAGCACACTGCAGTCTTCTATGACAAATTTTTTGTTACACATAATAAAATCAATTTCACTTGTCGTCCCATTTGGATGTCTCCATGTCCAATTCATCCTGTGTGGCTTTTTCTTGAAGAAGGAGTTCAAGATAAAAAACCCTTCTGCCTCTGCAAACTCAGCGAGAGAGTTTCCACGCTGGTTTCTGTTGCTGTGACTGAATTTACCTACTGAAGTTTCATTCTGTTGCCGTTGCCCTATTTTTGCATTGAAATCTCCCATAATTATTTTCAAGTGCTACTTACCTTTATTATTTAGATGACGAATTTCCTCATAAAATTCTTCAATTTCTTCTTCAGGATGACTTGTGGTGGGTGCATAAGTTTGAATAATTTGAGCCTGGTATCTTTTTGAGAGTTGGATAACGAGTCGTGCAGCTCTGTCAGAGGAACTTTTAACTTTTACAACTTTATCCTTCAGTTTCTTGTTTATTATAAATCCAACACCACTAGTTCTGCCAGTATCTGTCCCACGATAGTAGAAGAGATGTCCACTTTTCAGTTCAATGAGATCTTCTCCTTTTCTCCTTACCTCACTTAGCCCGACGATGTCCCACTTGATCCTTTGTAGTTCCTCTTCCAATTCAAGAAGCCTTTAATCAGAAGATAGGGAGCGTCCATTATACGTAGCCAAGGTCAGCATCAGATGGCAGCCTAGTCCGGTCCTCCGGGGATTCTTAGCACCCTGTGCCTTCATGTCGCACTGGCCTCTGCCTTGGCCAGAAACATTCTAGCTGCAGGAGACTGAGGGCCAAGATTTAAGTTGTGGAATAATTTTGGAGGGGTTTGGCCATAACTCTCCACGCTGGCCAAGCGGGTTGGTGAGTGTATGATAGCATTTCCTCTAATCCCGATGGCATACTTATAACGCTATTGGCGGTCGTCAGAGCCTCTTTAGTGGGAACAGGATGTACCACGAGAAGGCGGGGTTGACATTTGTCAAGGAGAGGCTGTGATGTTACAGTAGATATACAGTAATATATAAGAAATTTTTTTTGGGGGGGGGATTACGAAATTTATTTTTTTATACAACTAAATGTTATAGGTGCAAATTCGCACTCTCCACTAGCCAGACGGCGATTTTTTTTTTTTTTTTTTTTTGGTTGGAGGTTTAACAACCATAGTGAGCAACTCAATGGGCTATAAGCAGTCGCCCGTCCCTAATTTAGGGTCACTGGTTCCAGGGAAAGGAGAGAGCCAGTGCCGTAAGACAAACACAACATCCATGCCTCACCGGGATTCGAACCCGGACCCCTTATGGACGAATGATCAGAGGCCATCGCTTAGACCACTGCGCCACCGGGGCAGCCCAGATGGCGATTAATTGACAACTTCGGCAATTAAATTTATTTCAGTGGTCTCCAGTTTGGCCATTTGTCATTTTTAGTGCCAATTTACAAATTAATATTATTCAGAAGTAAAAGGACGTGAAACTAGTCCTAACTATGGATGGGCAAAAATCCTCTGTTTGTGAATATCGAAGTTTTGCTACCAATAATCGGTGTTTAAACCTCGATGTTGTCGAAGCTGATGTTTGAAATTGGTAAAGAATATTTTCTATGTAAAGTAAATGAATTTCCTTTTGTCGCATTCTTGTGTAGAGGAAGGGAATACAATCTTTTTATGTCGTGAATTGAATGTTTGGTCGCATGAATGAATGCCGGTTGCTCATGCGACCGGCATTCATTAATCGGAAACTTGAGACTTGGTCGTTGTGGGTTATGTAGTTGTTAGCATACCTGAGCACTATCTGGGATGTTGGTTTAATTCCCGCTCCAGAACGAGGAAATTTTCAAGTTCTTGGATATTATCTGACTTACCATCCTTGTCATATTTGCACAAAAAAACCCGGATTGCCATCTTCAAAATAGTTTTTTTCCTTGGTACTACAGGAACCAATCGAAAGAACATCGAGGTTTCCATCGATCCATTTAGCGTTTTAACAGATATTATTGGTTAGTCGATTTAGATTGGTGAGTAATTACCGTTATATTGAGCTGAGATTTTACACCGATGTGCCCATTTACTGCTGCAGATGGAAAAGTATGAATTCTTCGGATTATCAAAAATATTGAAACATCGAGGTTTTCACTGTTACATCGAAAAAATTTCCCCGATTCTATGAATGTTTTGGGAATGAGTAATCCCAGGGGAAAAAAAGATTTACAAAATGGTTTTTATTTTGGACAGTGGGTGACTTCTTTTATGTTCAGATAATACAATCCATGTTAATAATAGCAGTTTCATTAAAGTTCCTGTTAATCCTCCTTCACCTCTTTTTTTTTTTTATGCTGGAGACTTCTTTTTGGCCACTAAGATTTGCTGACTTACCAGCCGGTTTTTTGTTTTGTTTTGGCCACTAACTTTTTTGGACTTACTGGCCGCTTAGGCTAAAATTCCAGTCTGCACTTATACTAAATGTGTTATGAGTGCATATTTAAAATGAATGCAATATCTGTGCAAAAATATTCAAATAAATATTGCTGGAAATTATTTTTAATTTTCTTATTTTATTACCTGTATTGTTATCACCACATAATGGTTGACCACTTATATTTTGCTATTTATATGTGCAGAAAACAAGGATACTACACCATTTACAAATGGCTAAAAGATACAAGTAATTCTAGAATGAAATAAAGATTTACCTTCTAGTGAATCATTCATCATTTGTACATAAGTTCTTCCCCCCCCCCCCATTGTACAATAAAGCAATCCAGGATGCTGATATACTCATTTCAACAAATATTTTTTGATTTGATTCAACTCTTGCGTTACTTTTACTTACTATTACCTGAGGTGCATTTCAAGCCTTCTGGGATTTTTTGCGTGTTCATCTGAAACTTCTTTAGCTTTCGGTGTGTATTCTTAATGAATGTGAAGTAATGCTAACCCATCGAGTCTCAGTTCTGATATGGCATTGTGTAGATACAATTTTAAGGGATGCAGTGTTGTAACTGAACGCTCACTTTCTGAAGTTGTCTTTGGTAGAGTATCTAATATGTGAAACAACGTTTTTATATTGAGTGACACCTCACTTTAGCACAGTTTCACAGCACTTAATGCATCTTTTGGCCAGTGCTCCTTTTCTTTGCGGGCAATCCTACAGTACCACAGTTTCAATTCTGCCAATAGTTGTTCTTGCGAACCATTCAAGTCACCTGTATAAAATTCAGTTAATATTTAAAAACCATCAGTATCTTGAGAAGATGGTGGCAAATTGGGATTTGTTGGGAAAAGTGACTGGAATCCTGATAAGACTGACTTGTGTGCAAGAAGTCTATTTTTCAAAGCACTAATAAACATGTCTAAAAATGGTACATAAATTGATATTCTGTCATGTCTTTTGGGTTTTCTGTGCTTATGTTACAGCATTGGTTGTGATTCTTGATATTTTAATCAGAACTCCCTGCATTTCAGTGTGCTTTAGAGTAATCCAAATAAGTCGTGGAACTCAGATTTGGCATTACCTTGTTGCCACTGAAATTTTTAGGATACCCATGTATTGGCTTTTCATTATGTTTGCTGGCTAATTTGTTCCTATTCCAAAAAAATTCTGCCTAGAAATGAAGGAAGAAAGTGAGTCAGGTCAGATCTCATGTAGTGACTAGCGATCATACACTAAAATTGAAACTTTGTGAGGAAAATCCCGTACCAAAATTCATGAAACTTTGTGTAAAGTTTGTGGGGTTAGTGTAGTGGATCATAGCACAGTGTCATGGTGGGCTTCTTGTTTCTGCCAAGGTCAGGAAAGCATTGTAAATGACCCAAGAAGTGGCCGACCATCAGATGCAACGGACGACACTTTTGTGGTTATCGTCAACAACATTTTGAAAGAAGATCGACGGAAAACATGTCCAGAGATTGCATATGAAGCAAACATGTCTACCGCTTGTTTTCAGAATCCTAACTCAAAAATTACAGAAGAAAAAAGTGGCTGCCGAGTGGGTTCCGCATAATCTGAGTGAAGAGCAGCAAGCAGTTAGCAAAGGGATCGCTGAAGTATTGCTTCAGCAGTACGAGACAGAAGGTGAGCAGTTTTTAGACAAAATTGTTGCTATAGACAAAATCTGGATACGAGATTTTGAACCAGAACTGAAACCTGTCCGCTCAGTGGAAACATTCAGAATCACCTCGCCAAAAAAAATTCTGCCATCAACAATCAAAGGTTAAGCTGATAATAATTATGGCCTATGACATGGTTGGAGTGATAGCAACAGACAGAGTGCCCTAGGGCTAGGGGACCCCTGTAACAGCGGAATACTACAGAAGGTTTCTGCAAAATGTTTTGCGCCCAAAGATTCGCCAGAAGACCCAACATGCTCAAAGCTGGTATCATTTTGCACAAAAACTCGAGGCTGCATGTTGCTCGTACAGTAAGAGATTTTCTGGAAAAGTATGGGTGGGAATTACTTCCCCACGTGCCATACAGTCCTGACATGAGCCCACCAGAATATGACTTGTTCCCAAAACTGAAGAAGTCACTCTGCGGGAAACGATTCAGGATGTTTCGAATTAGGTGAACTGAGTAATCCGACGCTTCAACAATCGAGGTGTCCTTACTGGAATACAAGACTTGCCCAAACGTTGGGCCGCTGTCATAAAGAAACGTGGAGATTACTTCGAAGGCCTGTAAGGGTATGTTGTGAAATAAATTTGTTTTTCAAGAGATAATCCACAGTGTGCGAAACTTTTGAAATGACCTTTGTATATACACTATCTACTAACAAGTAATTGGACACCTGTGATAGCAAAAGAAAACAAAGTTTATTCACCTTCAATAGTTGGTGGAGCCTCCACGAGCGGCGATTACAGCTGCAACGCTCCGGGGTATACTCTCAACCAGGCGTTGTACGACGGCTAGCGGTATTTTCTTCCACTAGGCTTGGAGAAGACAGGTCAGTTCCTTCACCGATTTCGGACGGTGGGGGCACCCCTTACGTCGAAGCTCCAGCTCATCCCAGATGTGCTCGATAGGGTTAAGGTCCGGGCTCTGCTCAGGCCGGTTCATTCTATTAACCCCATTGTCACCATATCAAGCCATGGTGGACCTTGCAACATGACAGGTGGCATTGTCATCCTGTAAGTAACATGGGTACACCCCGTAAAACTGCCACAAAGTAGGAAGCTCATGGTCATCTAAAATGATGCAGTAGGTCTTGGCGTTGAGTCTACCATTAATTGCGACCAAGGGTCTCGTGCCATACCAGAAGAAACACCCCCATAGCATAATTCCACCGCCGCCGAACTTCACAGTTGGCACAATACATTCCGGCAGGAGGTGTTCTCTAGGCAGACGCCAAACCCAGACCCTGCCATCCGAACGGTAGAGGGTGAACCTTGATTCGCCGCCCTGGTGGCGCAGTGGTCTAAGCGATGGCCTCTGATCATTCGTCCGTAAGGGGTCCGGGTTCGAATCCCGGTGAGGCATGGATGTTATGTTTGTCTTACGGCACTGGCTCTCTCCCTTCCCTGGAACCAGTGACCCTAAATTAGGGACGGGCGACTACTCATAGCCCATTGAGTTGCTCACGGTGGTCGTTAAACCTCCAATCAAAAAAAAAAAAAAAAAAAAAAAAAAAAAGAACCTTGATTCGTCGCTCCAGAGAATCTGTTTCCACTGTTCAACGGTCTACTGTCGATGTTCTTTGCACCACGTTAGCCGAGCAGCGCTATTGGACTTGGTGATCAAAGGCTTGTGGGCGGCAGCACGTCCATGATAACCGAGCAAATGGGCTTCCTTATGGATGGTATTCATCAAAAGAACACTCCCGGATGCCTGTTGAAACTCATGGCGGATGTGGCCCATCGATTTGGTGCGGTTCTCCCAAATTTCTTTGGCCAGCACCCGTCGTTCTCTAACTCCCAGTTTTGTGGGTCTGCCGGGTCGGGGCACATTCCGACAGTCACCTCTCATCTTCCACTTGCCAATCACGTAGGCCACTGTCGATTTTGGGTACTTCAACTCGCTGGATATGTCACGTATGGATCGGCCATTTCTGTGATACCCAACGATTACACCTTTCTCGAAATCAGAGAGCTCCAAACTGTCTGGCATCTTGCATGTGACTGGTTGCGTTGTTGTTTCCCACACGATATTTAACGGCGGCGGCCGTGACTTGTATCAGGACTGTAGATATCGTCGATTGCAGGGGTGTCCAATTACTTGTTGGTAGATAGTGTATATACATACATATACAGAATTTGAATTATTTTTTTAAATTGTCAGAAAAATTAATTGGTCATGAAATTATGTTTCTCAAATTTGTAGACACTGTGTGTGTACACATTGTTCATGGTTCTATCAGTTTTCGTTGACTCAGTTAGGCAATTGGGTCATCTGCCTCATCTACAGAGATTGCAGATTGATGAGGTGCTGGAACTAAGACCAACTGTTTGCTAAGCCTCAATTTAAAAGACTGCATGAACTTGGACATTTTACAAAAAGTACTTAGCATATACTGATATGCTTAAACATACTAAATTAACAAAATGAATAATCTTGACAATCTTAAAATTCTGAAGAGGCACTGCTTCCTCCCAAAAGCTGCCACCACAAACTAACTTCCAAGTAAATAAGGCTAAACAGTTGTGACTTTGCAATCTGAATAACTTCAGATTTGCATTAGTTGAAGCAGTCTGCTATTTCCTCATAGCATCAGTGAGCCTTTCTAGCCCCAGGAAATAAAGGATATATTTCACAAATTATCAGAGATCATCACAGATATTAAATTATTTTCTCCATTAATATCTTGTGGTACCACAATTTGGGATCATCATTTTTGTGCACTTTGTTGATTAAGGCACTTATTCAGCAGCATTTTACTGGACTTGTGACAGTACTTTTACAAATGTATTTCTTTACTTAATTCAGATGGAAAGCCAATGCTTCGACAGGGCGATACAGGCGATTGGATTGGAACTTTTATTGGCCATAAGGGAGCTGTGTGGGGTGTAGCTTTGAATAAAGATGCCACTAAAGCAGCCACAGGGGCAGCTGATTTTGCAGCTAAAGTGAGTTTATCTTTCCTTTCTGTTTTACTTTATGTAGTTATGGTATACTAAATAACAGAACTTCTTGTTTAATCTGGTTATTGTCATAGGTGTGCTGTTATGCTAATTTTCAGCCTTTCGTTGATTTAATTTTTGGCAACATTGTTAAATTCGTATATATACTGATATTTTCAGCAGGAAATGACAGTGTTCAGCCAAACAGTATGTTTTATCAAATTCACTCTCAAAATTGAATTTAAAACTTGGAAACATTTTTATAGGATGATCCAACACACCACAGATATTCCTTTTGTAAATTACTTTACATACATACACACAATAAAAAAAAATGCTCTATGCAACAGAAATAAAATTGGAAAAGTTATTTTTGTAAAGAAATTAAACTGTTGTAATTATATTGGGTCGTTTCATAATTATTGGCCGATTTGGACACAAAGAAACAAACAGCAGTAACAGATGACGAAATACATTTTATTTTTATTCCAAAAAATATTTGCCTGCGGCACCATACACTGTGCCCAACGTGTTTTCATTGCGAAAATGCCACGGTGGCAAAAACTGGCATCACAGTCTACAGTGGTCCAAGAAATTGCTAACGGCATGAATCGCAGCATCGTTGTTAGTGAACTGTTTGCCCCTCAAGAAGTGGTCCAAATGGCGAAACATGTGAAAGTCTGAGGGGCCTATGTCAGGTGAATTAGCAGGGTAAGAGAGGACCACGTACCCCAAGGCGTTGATTTTTTGCATGCTTCCAATAGACACATGCGATCGTGTGCGATCCTGAAGCAGTATGGGACCCAAACGATTGACAAGCAATAATTGCTTGTTGCATAATTTCTGGTGACATTCATCCAGTTGATGGCAGTACACATCCGTTGTGATTGTTTGACCTCGTGGCAAAAACTGATAATGAACCACAGTCTTGGCAGTCCACCACACAAAGATCAGAACCTTCTATGGGTTCAACTCGGGTTTGGACATGTGTTTGGGCGGTTCCTCTTTATCAAGCCACTGTGCTGTTTGCTTCCTTTTGTCAAAAAGCACCCGTTTATCATCAACTGTAAGGATCCGATGCAGAAAGGGAGCGCTAGCCTCACGTTTTTGGAGGACAATGAATGTTTCCAGATGCCGTATCCGCTGCTGTTCGGTGGGTTCGTGTGGAACCCAGGTATCCAGTTTTTTTAATCTTGCCCATAGTTGCCAGGTGTCTGGAAACTGGTGCTGATGATACAAGTTCGGCACTGAGCTCATGTACTGTGGACATTGGTTTTTCTTCCACACTCTGCCTTAACTGTATCATGTCACACACAACCTGACGACCGGCTCCTGGCTTATGGTCGATGGCAACATCACCGGCACGGAACTTGGAAAACAGTCTACGGACAGTTCTGTTACTTGTCGTGCTGACACCCCACGCTCTATTGACATTTGTGACCATTTCAGACACATTCCGGCCAAGTTTGAATTCATGCAAAATCACTAATCTCATGTCGCGTTGCTCCATTACTTCCCCAACTGCTGAGATCTGTCTGAAATACCGTTTTATACACGTCGACTAAACTGATTCACTTTGCATTTGGTAGTTCCTCCTACAAGGCGTCCCTTGTAATGGGCTGTGCAAATTTGCCTTCTAGGCATTGGTGAGTAATTATGCTACGACCCAATATGTACATTCCTTTATATATTTACTGAGACTACTCCATTGGAAATTTCTGCAAATTATCTAGTACATGTGCAGTGACTAACTACCAGCTGTCTGGTATCAGGACTGCTTTCATGCATAGGCCAAAAAGTGCTGGCTGAGAATAACTTTTTTTTGCCATCCCTCCACAAGAAATAAATAAATAAAATAAATTAAACCCAATCCCCTGTCCCTCCAGTTATCTAGATTTTGATCAGAAGTGTTTCCTGAAAAAAAAAAAAAAAAAAAAAAAAAAAGAATTCAATGGCAAACAACTTCATATATTTTTTTCCTCCCAAGAAGAATTCACGTATGATTTCATTGCTGCAACAAATTGCTAAAGTGGATTAAAAACTTGTGTATTTTTTATGTTAGCACTAGATACTCTGAATGCTAGTGCAAACACACACACACACACAACTTCTTGGTGCTCTTTTTAATGTTATTTGTATCTATGCTATTTCTGGAAACATATGTTGTTTCTTGGAAATTTGCCATTCAATGAAACTAAAAACCAAGATCATCATGTCAACAGCCCAACCAGAGATAGACAAATCAAAGGCATCCAGTCACCATTGTGCCTGAAAATTTTCACCTAGCACCTGAGTTTTTAAAGTCAATTCTGAAAATATTATTTTTTCAAAATTTGGATTTCTGTTATAAAGTTCCACAAAATCAAAATAATAAAGATTCCAATGTCAATATTTGGTATTATTGCCAACAGTGATACTGGTAGAAGTAACTTAAGCTGAAGATGCATGTTACAACCAAAGATATGAGGTCTGACAATTAAGTAATGAGACTGATTTTGTCGCACGCGCTATGGCAACTCTGCAGCCTCATACGTCACGTATGTGTGACATTGGTTCTTCCCCCACCAGTAGTCCAAGTGGCAGCACCGTGAAAGGCCTCAGTGTGTAGTAGCTGCTTGGCTCATGAAGTTGTGTGTGTGCTCCTCATCAGGAAAATGGACTCACGGAATATTGTGCAGCGGTATGCCATCTTTGTGTGAAACTCGGTGAAAATGTTGCGGTAACGTAACGAGAATTGCAGCAGGCTTTCGTCAATGAGGTAGCACAAGTCTTCTGCTGGCACAAAATGTTTGTGAGGGCCGAACCAATGTGGAAGACGAACACCGGAGTGGGCGACCAACAACAACGCGGACAGAGGACAACACAGCCAGGGTGAGTGAAGTTGTGCGACGTGATACGAGATTAACAGTGAGAATGATAGCGGAAGAACTGAAGAGGAATTGCGAAAGTGTTCGCCGAATGCTGATTGAAGATCTGTGAATGAGAAAAATTTGTGCGAAATCGGTTCCAAAATATCTACGTCAATTTTTGTCCTCCAAATGCATTGCAACACTACTGCATCCTCCTTATTCACCCGACATGGCTCCCTGAGACTTTTTTGTATTCCCAAAACTGAAATCACAGCAGTGTCTCAGCTGATGAGTTCCACAGCTGCTACCTGCAATGGCAGCACCGCTGGAATAAGTGTGTGCAAGCTCAAGGGAACTTCTTCGAAGGTGATCACATTGTAGTTGATTAAAAGTGTAAGTAAATGGGTTTTTTTGACCCAGTCTCATTACTTAATTGTCAGACCTCGTATATAAGTGCGCCCATCAGTGATGTTCGTAGCCATGACATTGATTTCGCATATGGTGCTTATGAGTGTATTTTTATTCATTAGTGTTTTTATTGAATGGGTACACCAAAAGACAAAACTGAACTTTCTGAAATGAAAATCTATTTTGAAATGTAACTATCAATAGGAGCATGCAATATGTTCCCTAGTTTTAGTGGTGGATTATTCCCTGAATATTATTGAGCAATAAACTAATGATGAGGAACTGTACATAAACTATGAATAAATTAATACAACTATACTAAAAATATGATTGATTGGCATAAGAATATAAATCAATGTTTCCAATCTTTTTCACATCAACCAAATGGCTTTTTCATGGACGTAGACAAAACTGCAATCTGAATAATAAAACACTCCAACAATTTGAACATTGTGACTTGACGAACAAATAGATACAAATGTAAATCTGTTCAAAGACATGAGGTGTCATGTTGGTTGGGCACACAGTATTTTGGAAGAAAAAGCCATTATTTGAAGAACTGGTTTCAAATTCTGCAGCCATTTGGGAAACCTTGGAGATCATTGCCAATACTGAGGCCTACAATGATAGCATCTCCCTAGAGTTGCCACAAATGTGGAACCAGTTCTTCAAATAACACCTTTTCCTTCCAATATATTGTGTGCCCAACCAACATGATGCCTAGTGTCTTTGAATGAAAATTACATTCATATCTATTTGTTTATTGTCCAGTCAAGTCACTTTGTTCGTATTGTTGAAGCCCCTATTATTCAGATTGCAATTTTCTGTCTACCTTCCTTGAAATAGCCATCTGGTTGATGTGCAAAATCTTGGAAATGTTGATTCGTATTCTTCCACCAATAAGTTGGATTACTAGTTTATAGTTTTACAATTTTATTAAGCAATATCTAAGAAATAATACATTAATTTGACTGTTGAAGGTAGTATGTGTAGGTTTGTTTAGAAAGATCGTGGTTTTCTTTGCATATCTCTTGGAAACATGCTTGTGCTAGAAAATTTCAGAGTTTTGTCTACCCTTGAGCACAATATCCCATAAATAAAACATAATCAAATTTGGACAAACATTTGACCATAGTGGCTGAAGATGCATGCATGGATGTGCGAAAGTACGTACATGCAGGGGCAGAAATTTCAAGATCAAATGCACCGCCAAAAAAAAAAAAAAAAAAAACCCCACTCGCCACTCCTTAGTGCATACCTGCGGACTTTCAGAAACTGAAATCCATAAAAAAATTAATCGATATGTTCGATAAAATTACTTGTCGGGCGTATTGATTAAATATATCGAACATATCAATTAAAAAACGATATGTTAATGATATAATATGACTACAGATGTTTGAATTTATTGGCACATTTATTTCGATTAAAATGGAATCTATACATAATTTCTCATTACTATGCTATCATTTTGATCTATAAAGAGATAAAAACTTGATTTTTTGGAAGTCCCACCCTTTGACCGTCAAATCCAATTAGGATTGTATCCCACGCCGTCACAGAACAAACTAAAATATTTTCAAAAACGAACCATTTTCATACTAGGTTTATCTTATGAAGTTATGGACAATGAGACAGTAAAATGAAATAAATGAGTGACTGAGGGACACTAATTGGTAAATGCTCAACTAAAAACGAAGTGAACATTTTGCGTGAATCGCATCCAGTTCATAATAACTTTTAACAAAGGAAGTTAATTTCGTATTTTTTCCCCACGCAGTCGACATTAGATTTATGCTTGGCACTAGAAATATTATTAGTAATATCATTCCATTACGCGAAACGCTGAAATTACATCGACATTTAGTGCAAAATGTGTATTTTTCATTTTTTGAAGATTTTGCAATACACGGGAATTTCGCAGAATTCACATCACGGAATGTTTGATAGCTTATAGTACTCCTCCTCCTTCTTATATTGCTGCTCATAGCGAAAAAAAAAAAAAAGCAACTAAAAAAATACCAACTACCGAGTTATCCGATTTAGCTGGTCAGCTAGGGAAAGCCAAGATCAACTGAAAGTTATCAAGAAATAAAGGTTTAGATTTTAGTTATGAACATCATACAATGAATTAGTATGGACCCCAACACACTAATTTCATTGAATCCAGCGAAGACATCATGCAAATTATCGCACGGACAGACAAATCTAGAACATATTACAATCTACGGTTGGAAAGCGTAGAAAACTTACTGACTAAAGACCAGCAAAATAAATCATTGCTGGAGAAGCACTGGGTCAAATGAGCATTGGATTTATTTATTTTTTAATTTCCTATAATACTGCATTCTTTCGTTAGTTATTGGCAGGAAGTTGCGAAACCATGCTCCAAATGGATTTTTAATTACACAAAACTGGCAGCTTTTGTTTAATTTCGTCATGTTGGGTATCGATCTGGGCTCAAAAATTCCACAGATTTAAAATCCGCTTGAATTATTTTTCTACGATAACTACGTTCAGAGATAGCATTTCGAACTAGGAGTAATAAAGACGTGTTCCAATGGAGGATGCCCACCCATCTGTCAACACGTCGAGAGATAAACAAGCTCAGCTGCAGCTGTTTACATACCGTTTACGTGCGGTGTAAGTTCTTTAACGTTTGAAACAACCCGAAACAACATGTGGGAAAACTGCAGACAAATGTTCCCAAGTAACTGAGAAGTTTATTTGTAACTTACATTGGTGCTTCAATTTAAATGGATTATGTTAAATAAAAAGTTTTAATGCTGGGTGCAAAATCACCAGAAAAAAAAAAAAAAATCTGGAAGAATCAAATCTGTAAAATTTACCCTCTGCCGGTGTAAAGCAAGTTGCATTTCTGTAAATTTTTCCGGTAAATCAAAACCTGGCAGGTATTTTAGCATTTCGAACCCTTGTCCACCAAACGACAAACAGCATTGGTTTACGCAATTATAAATAATCCAATAATATACATCACTTTCAATTTTTTTAAGGATTCCACCAATTCAGAAAGAACTTTGATAGCTCACAATGCGTGAAGGCTTTGCAAAGGTTGTGATCTCCAATCAAAGATCATGACGTCACATGAAAGGAGAATGCTGCTAGGGAGAAAAACCTAGCATTTTACATACCGTATATACTCGCGTATAAACCAAGCCCCCTAGTTCTTTTTTTTTTTTTTTTTTAATTGATTGGAGGTTTGACGACCATTGTAAGCAACTCAATGGGCTATAAGCAGTCGCCCGTCCCTAATTTAGGGTCACTGGTTCCAGGGAAGGAAGAGAGCCAGTACCGTAAGACAAACACAACATCCATGCCCCACCGGGACTCGAATCCGGACCCCTTTTGGATGAATGATCAGAGGCCATCGCTTATACAACTGTGCCACCGGGGCGGCCACCCCCTAATTCAACAACTAGAAATTGGCAAAAAACCGGGACGTGCATTAAGCCGACACTTACACTTAAAAAAAAAAAAAAGAATTTCTTCCAAAAACTTCCGGTTTTTACGCATGTATATGTGGTATTTATAATAAAATTTTAAGGTTTTGCCGAAGTGTTAAGCGGGATATAAAGGCATGTCTAACGTAAAGCTTCTGCTCATAGGTGGCGCTGAAATCGCACGGTTATTTCCTACCCCTTTCTTGTGGGGGTCTTAGTGTCATGACCGCTTTCCCTTATCAGATGCAGGATCAGTTTACAGCTGTCTACCCTCCTTTCTCACCCCCATGTTTCCCAAGGGGGAAAAGCTCAGTACATTTCCTTTACAACGTCGTTTTAGGCAAGTAAAACGCAAGCTTTTTTTTTTTTTTCTGCTAACACAAATGATCCAAAAATTTGTGATATATGACAGCAAGGGGGGAACTGATAAATAATTCAAATTTTAACAGATAACGGTGAAGGAGGAAATTTACTTTACTATTTTATCTTTTTTCACTATTTTTAAAGTTATATATTCATTTTTACTCTATCCTTTTGCAGTTTCGCTGTTTTATACGTGCACTTTCTTACCAGTAATGCCTGATAGCATATGAATGTCGTCCAAAAGACATCAGCAGGTGCCTTGCCAATAAACCATTTTCTTCAACCTAGATTGAATTTCTTGTCCTTTTATGGCTATTATGCCTTTTGTGTGGAGAGTAAATTCTCTTTAGAATATAGGATGTTGTGCTTCGATTGCGCTTGCAATCAAGAAATTACACGTGACTTAAAATATAAAGCATCTGTGATATGGGCATAGTACTGGCCCACATCAATCCGTATTTCTCCAGTACTACTTAACATTTTTAGTTTCATGCAGAGAGCCTAATGGTTGAATATATCGGTGCATATTTCTTCCATTACATTAGTTGGGACTGATTTCGTCCGCTAGCGGCATTTTTTTCTAATTTGTATCAGCATCTAGGTTGTTTCGAAAATTAGAGAAGAAAAAATTAGGGAATCGCTAATATTTTCCTGCAAAGAATAAATGGGTTTATAAAAAGATTATATATACGTTAGTGGCATAAAAAACCTGTCCGTGATGTAACATAGTTTTCAATAAATAATACTTCTAAAAAACACTTGCTCACAAAATAAGTGAAGAGTCGTTTGCTAGGTTATATTCCAAAACGCAATGGTTTCTCAAATAACATTTTTGAACCAAGGATAGAAAGTGAGTTTCGAATATATTTCCTGTGTTGGGAAGCGAATGTTTTTCGACTGATAATCCACGAGTACGAATGAATTTATACACGCAGCTTGTAAATAGTATTATGTTATTATGCATTGGTGAAAATTTCATTTAGCGCATAATAGCTTTTCAACATTTTTATATACACAAATTTTCCTTTGAATACAAATTTTAGAGTATGATAAATATGTCTAATGCACCCAAAGTTAATATTTACGATATTACAATAGTACGGTTGCAGCCTAAAGGAGTGATGCTTTTTTCCCAAGCGGAAGATTAAGTTTATTTGTTACTCCAAACAACCATTATATACACATATTTGTACGAGTACAAAATTTATTTCTTTTCTGGTGGCTTGTAAATGAAAAGCATTCACGTAGAATGAGCTATTTCGGTTCATCATAGCGGACAGAATATAGAAAGTAAGAGAATAGAGGTCGAGCACAATGTCCGAACTTCTCTATATGCCCGGGGAAGGAAATGGCAATCCATATGGGAAATTACTGAAGTCTGAGAAAATATGAATAATCGATATCTGTAAAGCTGGAATGCAGTACCCTGAGGTTGCGCCAACCCAGCAGAGTGCAACGCTATGCACCCCATGGTGTCATGATGGACACAGCAGTGCAGATACAGTTCCAGACGTCCGCACATGTTGATCGGAAATAAGTGCAGACATCTAGCGTGCATGCTGCAGCAAATCGTACACTCTACCAGACTACAGTTTACAAAACAGAGGCATCAGTTGGAAACCCGACACTCTTTTCTTAGCAACAGCTTGCTAGCAGATTCTTTGCAAACCTATTGCCCCGCAGTCAGGTCCGGCCCGACTGCGGGGCAATAGGTTCATTGTAAACCGCCACACAGGAAAACTGCCACACCGGAAGATTGCTGCACAGGAAAACTGTCACACCGAAAGATTGCCACACAGGAAAACTGCCACACGCTTTTCATTAAGGGGCCGGGCACAAATTGCTATTCCTCCGAGGAACACTTTGAATGTGTGGCAGTTTTCCATAACGATGGGAAGGAGCTCTTTTGTTTGTCTGAATTTTCATGTCGGTTCATACTTGGGGCAACTGGCCACAGAAGTTCGAGGGGGAGGGGGGTATAAAGATTGCCGTTTCCTGGCCTATATTGATAATTGAATTGGGAACTCCAAACAAATTTCGAGAAAACTTTCTATGTAAGCCAAGCGAACATTGCTGTGTCAATGCCATATTCACAACGTTTGCACAACAAATAAATGCAATAATATTGCACTTTTCCTTAGGCACGAAATATTAATTCATAGGCCCTAGGTCTGGGCCTATGAATTAACATTTCGTGCCCAAGTAAAAACGTAATATTATAAACTTGATTTGCTGTTTAAATGTTGTCAATATGGCATTGAAAGAGTCAAAACTTTTAAAGAAGCCTAGGGCCTATGAATTAATATTTCGTGCCTAAGTAAGCGCCCAACAGTATTAATATGATTCGCTATGAATATGACATTGGTAGAATAATTGTTTGGAGTTCCCAATTCAATTCTCAAAATAGGCCAGGAAACGGCAATCTTTATACCCCCCCCCGGACTTCTGTGACCAGTTGTGCCCTAAGTATGAACCGACATGAAAAGTCAGACAAACAAAAGAGCTCTTCCCATCGTTAAGCACCTTGGGAAAGTGCCACACATTCAAAGTGTTCCTCGGAGGAATAGCAATCTGTGCCCGGCCACTTAATGAAAAGCGTGTGGCAGTTTTCCTGTGTGGCGGTTTTCCGATGTGTGGCAGTTTTCTAAGTTGCTGAAAGACGTGTGGCCCATTCCATCTCAATTCAGGCAGAGCATGTCAGTTGACC
Source organism: Macrothele yani (assembly GCA_039090855.1). Classification (NCBI taxonomy): domain Eukaryota; kingdom Metazoa; phylum Arthropoda; class Arachnida; order Araneae; family Macrothelidae; genus Macrothele; species Macrothele yani. Next base: position 45,669,488 of record CM077024.1, read on the forward strand.
CCCTTAGATTTGTTCCAAAAAATTACAGTAGCTACTCCTACTACAGATATAAGATATTCCAAATGGATTTGCTCCAAAAAATTTATATCACTTGCTGCGCCATTTTGAAATTTGGTGAAAAACGCGTTTTTTGAAAGGAATGTCAAAAACGGCATATTTTAAAAATGTTATTGCGTTTAAACTATTTGGGCGATTCAGTTCATTTTTGTTTTGTTTTGTAGCTAATGAATTGATTTTTAACTTGACATACTTTAAATATGCATGTTATAATTATTAGTAATTAAAAAAAATTCACTTTTTAGGTACAAAAATTTGGTTTTTCTGACATTTAACGATTTTTTTCTTACACTAAGAAAAGTTTTTTTAAATAAATAAAGATGGCAATGTGTAGTCCACCAATGGTAGTTTTACAGCAAATTTTATTTATTGCCTAACATATATACAGTCTATACAATTCAACTTCAAAATATGCAAAAGTACGAAAATGCACTATTTTCAAGTAGCAATAACTCAAAAACCCCATTTTTTTTAAATCTTAAAACTTGACCTTATGTTGTCCTATTAGTATATTATCAATTGGTGGGGGCAGAATTGTGTGTTTTTGCCTCGTAAATTTTGACGTTTTTTTGAAAACGACAGTTCTCCAGCATTTGCAGGTCGCAGAAAAACATTACAAAGTTTTGTTTTAAATTAGCTCTGAAAGTTAAAATATAGGCTAGTAGACTAATTATAATACTTAAAGTAAAAATATTTAAAATATTAATCTAGTAAATAAAAAATATAAAATAATTTTAATTATTATATAATAAATTCTGTAATAAAGTTACAGTTGTTAAATGAACTGACCTAGTCTTAATGCTTAAACAACAAATAAGCTTGTTCTACACCTGTGCAATGCTGAATCAACAGGATCATACATGCACATGCATGACCAGTGTTTGCTCACTGCACAGCTAATCAACTGTCTCACTAGTCCCTCCCCTCCATGGCCACACCCACCTGTGCTATAACTACTGTGCAGTCTGTTCTTTTGTTTGGAAGAGTAACACTTGATATGTGTTTGTGATTTCTCAGATATGTTTTTTGCATTTCTGCTGAATAGGCCTATTTAATAATGTCAGATTATCATAGTTCTGAACGAATTAAGTGTGTGGACTATATTAGAAGACACAAAAAAACTGTATACAAAAGTAAGAGTGTGAGGTTATGTGGTGTTGGTGATTTAGCTGATTCAATTCAAATGATTGTAGGTAGGTCTGTTATTGTAAAAAGTAATGACAGTTTGTGTAGTAATTATGTTTTTTATAAAAAAAAATTTGGGGAACTTACAAATGAACCTGAACAAGAAATTTCATCTGATGAACCTTTTATTGCAAGTGAGGAGATTTTAAATGCTGTCAACAAAAGTATTAACATTCTTGATGTAAATATGTCGCCATTGAAATCCCCTTCACAAGTTAGGCCTGAGAGGAGGCAAAGTTATGTAAAAAGAAAAAAGTTGAAATTAGAGGAAGTACTAGTAACTGCATCTGTGAAGAAATTAGAAGAAGTGTATAGTGTCAATGATGACATTTCAAGTGAACCTTCTGCTGAAAACCTGACTGTTATACTTTTGCAATCAGTGGTTTTTTAACATTTACACAGCTCTTCAAAATTCTAAATACAATGAAAAAGTGCAATTGTTGACACTGTTACCACATATTTTTAATAAAACGCAACTGGAAGCAAAGTTACCTTCAGTATCAAAGTACATCATAGATAAGTGACGTAGTGTTAAAAAAGAAAAAGGAATTTATGCTAAACCTGATCCCTACAGTGGACATCCATTGTCTGCAGATACTAAGGCAATTGCTTTGTCATACTACCTAGATGACAGCAAAGACTGCACAAGAGAGAGTTCAAACAAAAAAGATGTTATATGTGTTAAAGATGGTAATGGTGAGAAAGTTAAAAAGGCAAAAAGATTTATGACAAGATCAATCAAAGAGACATACAGTATATTGAAAAAGGAAAACGAAGGAATAAAAATTGGACTTTCAAAATTTTATTCACTATGTCCAAAGTGGGTGAAAATTCAACCTATACAAGCAGTTTGTACTTGCATTTACTGTAGTAATCTTACACTAATAAGCATAGCTCTCCAAAATGTAACTAATGAAAAGTATACTGAAGAGGCTCTTTTACTTAAGTGTTTGTGTAACAAAACAGACAATGAAGATTGTTGGCTCCAAATGTGTGGTGACTGTCTCGGTACAGATGCACTGACAGCTGATACTCTTGGCTTGTTGAATGAAGAAGAAGTTACATATGCTATTTGGGAACGTAATGACCTTATAAAGAAAACTATACCTACTGAAAGGTTCCTCGAAGATGCTAGACATTGGATTAATAAAGCAATTCCTCATAATTATATCCGAAAAATCCAGAGAGAAGGAATAGCCAAAGCTAAAATCTCTGTGAAAGGGAGTTCTGTGCGTGTTTTACATTTTGATTTTGCAGAGAACTGGTCAGTTATATTGCCTGATGAGATACAAAGCTATCACTGGCAAAATGTACAAATCTCATTGTTTACATTGGTCAAGTGAAAGAAAGTTTTGCAGTAGTGTCTGATGATATAACCCATGACACAGCTCATGCTCTCTGTGCCATAGGTCTTATAAAAAATGACATTTCAAAATCGTATCCATTGGAAACTAAGACCTCAGTAGTTTACATTTCAGATGGAGCTGCCGCACATTTCAAAAATCGATATCAACTTCATGAGTTGTCTAAGGGTAATCCAACTATAGAAAGAAAGTGGATATTTTCAGCTACTGGGCATGGTAAGAGTGCATGCGATGGTATAGGTGGCATATGCAAGCACTATGCTACAAGATTTAATCTACAAAAAGAATCTGTGGAAGCCATAAGAGACGCAGCTTCATTTGTTTGTACAATTTCAAATCTTATACGTAATACGAAAATACTACACCTCAAAAGTGAAGTTGTTCAAAAATTCAGGTCTTGTAAAGAAAAAGAATGGATCACTGTAAAACCTGTTGTAGGATTACAATCTCAGCATTATTGGTTGGTGCAAAATAATGAAGCTTATATGGCAAGAACAATTAAACATAATGTGCAGAAAGTAGAAATAACAAGCCAAGTAAAAAACAGGTACTCTTTGAGTGATTTCATAGTAGGTCAATTTGTTGGGTGTGTATATAATGATTATTGGTGTATGGGACAGATAAAGAGCATATCTCTAGAGCTCGAAGACATTACTGTATCGTTTATGCATCCCCATGGCCCAGCTAAAGGGTTCCAATGGCCAGAGGAATGTGGAAAGAGAGAGGATGTATGTGCAGTGCCATTAAACAATGTAGTGCTAAAGGTGAAGGAACCCACTCCCAGCGGACAATCCGCTCAACTCCACATTTTCGATACCAAGGAGCTGAACCAGATCCAACAGATCTGCAGTGTCTGAACTTTATGTAAACTTACTCTGTAATTATTTTAGTATAATGTTTATAGATCTCAGCTAACATGGAGTTGTTTACGATTATTTGTTTTAGTGTTACAGAAATCAGAAAATTGTAAAAAGACACAGTTCAACGAGTTCTCGGTTTTCCACATTTTCTATGTTTTTCTTTTTGTTCTTTTTTCATTATTTTTTTCTAAATGAGTAACTTAAGTTTACTTATTAAAAGTGTTCAGTGGAGCTTAAAAATCAGGGTGGCTTTAAAATTTCATTGTAAAGAACAATTGTGTACGTTTTTGTATCGTTTCTATTTGCGACCGCAAATGCTGGAGAAGTGTCATTTTCAAAAAAACGTTCAAAATTTACGAGGCAAAAACACACAATTCTGCCCCCACCAATTGATAATATACTAATAGGACAACATAAGGTCAAGTTTTAAGATTAAAAAAAAATGGGGTTTTTGAGTTATTGCTACTTGAAAATAGTGCATTTTCGTACTTTTGCATATTTTGAAGTTGAATTGTATAGACTGTATATATGTTAGGCAATAAATAAAATTTGCTGTAAAACTACCATTGGTGGACTACACATTGCCATCTTTATTTATTTAAAAAAACTTTTCTTAGTGTAAGAAAAAAAATCGTTAAATGTCAGAAAAACCAAATTTTTGTACCTAAAAAGTGAATTTTTTTTAATTACTAATAATTATAACATGCATATTTAAAGTATGTCAAGTTAAAAATCAATTCATTAGCTACAAAACAAAACAAAAATGAACTGAATCGCCCAAATAGTTTAAACGCAATAACATTTTTAAAATATGCCGTTTTTGACATTCCTTTAAAAAAACGCGTTTTTCACCAAATTTCAAAATGGCGCAGCAAGTGATATGAATTTTTTTGGAGCAAATCCCTTTGGAATATCTTATATCTGTAGTAGGAGTAGCTACTGTAATTTTTTGGAACAAATCTAAGGGGGTCAACTGACACATGTTGGTATTCTCTGCCTGAATTGAGATGGAATGAGCCGTGTGGCAGTTTTCCTGTGTGGCAGTCTTCCGCCAACCATTGTTAATGCGTGGGCAAGGTGGAGGTCTGGCCGCCTTTAGATGAAATTAAGATGTTTTGTTACACACATGCCACCACCACCCGCCCCACCCCCTCCACACACACGCTTTTCTTGAGGCATGCAGCCCACATAGTCATAGCATTATCTTCCAAAAATTCAATGAAAACCCTTACAAATTGCCAGTTTGTATTTCGAGGAGAATCCTGTAAGAATACACATCAGGAAAAAATGCATCCTATGGGAATACTTCCAGGAACTTTCAGAACAGGCAACAGAAAAATGAAATATTGAAAATCGACTGAGGAATGTATATCAGAAATGACGACGGGGTATGTTTACTTCACACCGCAGGTGTGTGTGTGTGTGTGTGGGGGGGGGGTCAAACTAACTTACATGGAAAATTCCCTTTCGATTAAAACATTAAGTTGTAGTCCCTTGATTAATGCGAGGCTCGAAACCAACCCATTAAGATAGCACTGTATGTACGAAAGTATCTAAAAAAAAACAGGGTACGAGGAGTTACCTGAATTTTGTAGTGTACACATTTTTATTTAGTTTCTTTTTTTATTATATTAGCAATCTGGATTTCATTAGCAATTACATTAAAACAAATAATTCAAAATCCTTCAAAACTGAAATTAAAAAAAAAAAAAGTATTTCCTTCCCCACTGAAATCCTAATTTTCTTTTTTTCCTCTAAATATATACAGTATTTTTCCTGTATTCAGTCTCTTCACCTCATACGGGCAAAATGAGAATTGCTTAATAACATGCTGTACCAACCAAACATGCCGATTTCCTACTCTGTCCTAGGAAGACAAATATTCACTCGGAAAACAAATATTTCCATCGTAGCGGTCATACCGTCCTTCCTTTTATGGTGTAATTAGTTTACATTGCGGATGCGGTCATTTTGAAAATGGTATCGTGCTATAGTGGTAGGGTAACGGGTAGAACACCTAGGGTTGTTTCCGTCATGCTCCTGGCGCCTCCTGCTTTGCAAAGCAAGGGGTTAGTCAAGAAGTGAGTGACAATCGTAGTTTGGAGACATTTTCAAGACTGTAGCCTCAAGGCGAGTAATGTTGTCTCAGGTCCAGGAAGAGACACAAAGATACAGACTTCAAAAATAGAAAGGCTAAATATACTGGCTTAGAAGAACGGCCGAGAATGAGAACTGCTATAAAATATTGCAATTAGGAATACGCTTTTATGTAATAATACGGATGAAACAAACCAGATTAATTCACAAAGAAAAAATGGCAAATAATATGTATTTTATGAAACACTATTTTTCAGATCATTATCATATAAACATAATATATATATTTATATGAAAAAGCTAAAGCAAAATAAGTGCAGTCTACCGGCCAGCCACCCTCCATATGACCGCCGACATGGGCACAAGCCCACGCCTAGGGCCGGCCCTGAATGCAACGTACGATTACAATATTGTCACAGAGAGTCCTGGAAACGTACATAGTGACAACTAATGAAGTTCAGCGAGCAGCTCAAGTTCAATATTTATTACCGTGATAGAAGTGCTGTGAGTACCATATGGGCAACTGGGAGCGTCAGCCCAATCTCCTCAGGTTAAAAAACAAAATCATTTTCGCTGGTAAAAATGAAAACATTTTTGCTGAAAATGTTTGCTCTCTTTATTGTTATTGTTTAAAGTTTTGGGGTGCGAGGTCCTTAAAAAGATATGTTAAATATATTTTTTCGTTCATGATCCCCCTTTTTCAAATAGGTCACCGCCCTTCATTGTACAGCCACTTGTACAGATTTGCAGATTTCAAATTACCATTATTATTATTACGGCAACCTTCCTCATTCATGAAATAGCAAACATAATTTTGTAACTCTGCTATATGTTCTACAATCTGTATGAAAACCAGATACTTACATTTAAAATAACAAGTTAGTAAAATCATGCAATGCATTGATTATGATACGCTTTCCAACATACCAGAAATTATTACTCAAGTTATGTGGATAATGGCTGTGGAATAAATCTCGCTCCTGTGTCCTGACCTTTGACCCCATTTCGATGATATTCTAAAGTTTTGTTGCAGTAGAAGCAGTTTTACGCAAGTTATGAAAATAATGGCTGTGGAATAAATCTTGCCTTTGTGCAATGACCTTTGACCCCATTTCGTTGATATTCAACAGAACCGGTTCACTATACCTCCGGAACAACATGATAACGTTTTGTCGCAATCGAAGAATTTCTTAGTAAGTTATGATGTACAAGGGCAATGGAATGGATCCCACTCCAGTGGCCTGACCTTTGACCCCATTCCACCCATTTTCAATACGGTTCGTCCACAGTTGGTTCCTTACCACATACTAAAATTTCATCGAAGTCGAACCATTTTTACGCAAGTTATGATGCATAAAGGCAATAGAATGGATCCCGCTCCTATGTCCTGACCTTTGACCCTATTTCACCCATTTTCAATAGAGTTCATCCCCAGGTAGTTCCCTACCACATACTAGAATTTCATCGAAATCGAACCATTTTTACGCAAGTTATGACGCATAAGGCAATGGAATGCATCCCGCTCCTATATCCTGTCCTTTGACCCCACTTCACCCATTTTCAATAGGGTTCGTCCCCAGGTGGTCTCCTACCACATACTAAAATTTCATCGAAATCGAACCATTTTTACGCAAGTTATGTCGCTTAAGGGCAATGGAATAAATCCCGCTCTTATGTCCTGCCTGACCTTTGACCCCATTTCGCCCATTTTCAATAGAGCTTGTGCTCAGGTAGTTCCCTACCACATACTAGAATTTCATTGAAATCGAACAATTTTTGCGCAAGTTATGACGCACAAGAGCAATGGAATGGATCCCGCTCCTATGTCCTGACCTTCGACCCTGTTTCGCCCATTTTCAATAGGGTTCGTCCCCAGGTGGTCCCCTACCTACCACATACTAAAATTTCGTCGAAACGAACCATTTTCACGTGAGTTATCGTGCGGACGGACAAAGCTCAAAGCTGAAGCGTATACGCTTCTTCAACCTACGGTTGGAAAGCGTAAAAAAAGAACAATATCAGTTGTTTTCGGGCTATATATGGAGAACAGTTGTTCAGTGACTTTAAAAAAGGCACATGAAATTAAAAAGAAAGCATTCACATGTGTAGACGTATAAACATAAAAAGTTTCACTAATTTGTCAGTTATTCCACCTTGCATCAAGAAACAATCACTAAAACATGTACCAGGAAAATATATATATATATATATATATATATATATATATAAACGAATTTATTTAAAAAGGATCCTTATTATACGCCACTCAAAAATGTTTGCTGTGAAAAAATATCCGCTACGCAGATTTACTTGTTTATCGTTTTGTGAAAATGTATTCATGTATTTTCATTTACACGTAAAGACTTCATGTATTTTCATTTTACACGTAAAGACTTTATTAAATTATGAGATTTATTTTCTAGGGCCTGAATAAAATTTTGCTTTGCACCCCGCTACGAAATTTCCCCTGGCCCCGCAAGAGTCCCATTCGGCCCTGAAGACAGTTACAGTACCACATTTGATTTTTCAGTTAGCCCGAGTTTCACATCCGACCTTCAGCCAGTGGGGCACTTGATCACATTGACAAAATTGCCTTCCTATGGTGTGTGCAAATTTATTTGGGTGCAATATCCGGATAACACATGTGATTAATTGTTCTCCAGTGGATCCATCAGGATTCAGGGTTTTTGTGATGTTCTTTCGTTGTTAGACGATCAACTTATGGAACAACCCTAGTTAGGAAAATTAAATCGACCTGGTAAGGAATATTAAATCGACCATCAATTTAGTTAGTAGTTCATTCATTTCGTTATACAAAAGGAATGTGATTTTCTTTTAATTCTTTCACATTTCTCAGTACATCTCAAGTTGGCCTGTCAAAAGTTTACGAATTACTGGAATTTATGCATCATGATACCTCAAACTTTGAGGGCAAAAAAGGTGCAGTGTGGGGTGGACAAGGTTTCCGGGCCCCCCTTCATTAGGTATCACTTGGTTCTTCGTTCTCTGGCTGCTTTTTAAAAAATATATTAGTACATATTTTTAAATATATATTTTACGAATAATAAGTGCCCTTTAGGGGTATATATTTATAAGCGATATTTTATCGCTTTGCAATATTTTGGCAGATGTTTTCTTCGGGATATCTTTTTATTTGCATCTTCAATATTTTGGGCCACCCCATAAAGAAATCCTCCGTGAGCCACTGTGTCTTACTTTTACTATTCATCATTTTTGATAATTATTTTTCTTTTCATTTTTCACAATTACATTTTTTTCATGGAAAAAAATAATAAACGAAAAATTAATGTGGATTCGTTCTTTCTGTCGCATCCAAACATTCATTCCTTTTCCTAATAGCCCTGCTCCGTCCCGATTAACGTTGGTTCTGTTTTGAAACATTATTCGTGAAGAAGGGTCAGCACAATAGGTTTCACACGTAATTACTCTTTTCCCAAATACTACAGAAACCTGATACCGTCAGTCGATCCCCTTCGCTGATTGGGAAATCCCATCCCCTGCTTAGCTGGGGATGATTCGTAAAACCTTCGGTCAGCATCTTAGAGTTCCAGCGTGTGATTTCTTTTTTACATAAGTTTGAGGGTAGAAAAGCCAATAAACTGTAATGTGAGTGATTTAAATAATTACTGACATCCTAAACTAAAGGCTATGACAGCTCAGTTATTATTATTCAAGGAAAAAGTCGAGGATATGCCACATTTTCAGTACTTGCCATAACTAGAGCGCCACCTAGTAACGATAGGCTACACTACTCCATCTCAAAGAAATTTAATTTTAAAATATTTCCTATAATTTTTTCTCAAATTTGATTGCCACTCCCTATAGTTCAGTGCCTTCTTCGTATGTGTGCGAATTTTCACAAGTCAGGAAGCATTTCTTGTATGAGAACTTATGTAACAAAATTTTCCCATTGAAAATACATTGGCGGATTTTCACTTGACGTCCACCTTAATTTAGTCATCTTGGGAGCAAACGCTGCCGTATGTGCCGCACACGCATTAGCAGCTGTAGCCCTATTAAACTGGTGATGCGTAGAAAACAGTCATTTTATGAGCCGATCCCTAAAGTTAAACCATTTGGTTACATAGGATAGAAATACTGTGTTTAAATTCACATTTTTATCCTACTATAATTTTTTATTATTCATTCACTTCTTCTAAATATTTTTTCTATTAGGTAAACATTTCATGAATTTAACGATTACTGTGAAAATCCTCCAATCAACCGTTGACAGTGAGCAGGTTTTCTTAGAAAATTAGTATCTACAGTGATTCACACTTTTTTTTAACAGTAAAATACTTACAAAAATTGTTTTCGCAAAGAAAAAATACTGCTCTTCCCAGTTTCTAAAAATACGATTAAAATAGTGCATATTTTTATCTTTTCCCCGTAAACGAAGTTTCTCTGTTGTCTTTGCTATCAAAAGTAAAGAAGAAAAAAAATGCAGTGCCCAAGACCCGGTGTTTTGTGTTTTCGCGCACTGCTTAAAAGTTCGTTCTGGTAGCTTAATTGCTGCGGGTGTCATAAATCTGAGGGAAGCTTGTTTATTTCTTGCTTTTCTTACTTTCTGTGAGGGATTGTCTCTGCTGTGGCCTGCCTGCATCTCTTGATGGGATTCACCCCCCTCCGCTGGTCGAAGTTCATTCGAGTGAGTCAGTTCTCAGTAGTGGCACATAAACAAGCCTGCAGAGTGATCTTTACAGACTTCAAACGAGCAATACGAGCACCGAGAATCCGGCAGTTTATGGAAGAGAAAAAAAAAATGTTTTGAAAATGTTTACTCATCAGTGTGGAAATTTCAGAGGGGGAAAAAAAGTAATTACAGAAAATAAATTCAGCATATCAGCAGCACCACATATATGCTGCATATTTAAAAAAACAAAAACATCATAATAGCCGCAGCTGTTAACAAACTTGCGGTAATTCAATGAGAAAAGTTTTACTCGCCAATGACAATTCTTCACTCGCCAATGGCAAGCTGGCGACCGGAAATTTCGTGCCCTGATACATGTCATGCCATTAAGCTGTTCTCTGATATTCAGAGGTTAGCTCCTCAAAGAAAGACCATCTGACGAATAAATATTTAACTGATAATACATATCCCTAAGGTGTTCTCTGAGATCAGCTCCACAAAGAAATACAAACCACCAGATACATTTTTGACTGATTGCACTGAACAAAAATGGTTTTGTTTCAAAGAAAACTTGAACAATTTTATGTGTGTTTATGGGTGCTGAAACCAGATATGCAGATGTGCCAACTCTCCGGATTTAGGCGGGATACTCCTGATTTTTAGGCCCTCCCGCTTTCCGGATGAATGTCAAATTCTCCCAATTTTCACTCAGAATTAGCCGTTAGGACGGTCGAAATTCCATCAACCACCGTGATTTTGAATCGCCTGTGAAGTATTTTCTTTCTGCGTCAATGCAAGGCGGCATTACAGTAATCAGTTTTGTACTTTCCCTCTCCTATCTTCAAAAAGGAAAACCACCCCAATGGTGCAGTGGTCTAAGCGTTCAATGGTGCAGTGGTCTAAGCGTTGGCTTCTGACTAATCATTCGAGATGGGTCAGAAAAAATTTGCTTTAAAAAAATTTGTCCCAGTTCAATTATCATACGAAGCCTTCAGCAAAAAGAGCTCAGCCACTCTGGCACTAGAATGCAGGGAAAGGTAGTCATTGATTGACAGATGGGAGCTGCTCTGCCTTCTTGCAGTTCAAGTCTTTCAACCCCTCGCCTCAACAGAGCCGCACATATTCCAAGTGATGATTTGAGTTGCAAGGAATCCACTTAACAACAAATGGGAGTAAGTTACAGTTCGCCTAGCCATGTAACAAAAAGTGATGTTGGTACGATGTTTTTTGTCGCCTTCGCGCACAACCTAAAGAAGAAACTAAAAACAATTGGCTGCTATTTTATTCGTAAAAAACGACAACGTGCGGGCCATTTTAGGTTTTCATTCTCTTGTAAAATCGACGTACCTAAAAACGAATTTCGGTGAGGGGGATTTTCCCGCATTTTTTTCCTTCTGAACTTTTAGTGGGCCAATAATGCCACATCTGGAAAAACTTTCCTACCTCTGTAAAATGTCGATATAAAAAACGCTCGTGTGATTTTATGAACTGTAAAAATCTCCCGATTTTCAGATTTTTGAAGGTTGGCATGTCTGAATATGGAGTCACAATTGCTCCACTGGGCTCTAATTTTGGAACTGGAATTGGGGGAAAAAAACATCATCTCGCCCTACGTCTGGTGGGTTGTTGCTCGTCGCTGTCACTAGGGCGATGTGTTGACTTCTCGTGCTTTTAATTTCTCGTAACGGAACTCTCTATTGGAGTGCATGTTGTGTAACTCATAGGAATTTTCCTGTGTTTCCCAACAGAGACATCTGTCTGCAGTCAGAATAGCTGTGTCTCTGAGAGTAGACATATTGGCGTCATTACTTCCTGTTGTGCAATTCCTTCTGGGAAGGGGGGAACAAAGCAGAATTTTTGTCATTCAAATGCATTTAATCGGTATTGAAGGACGTGCATTTTCTCATAGTTTTAAAACATAGTGTGGATTGTGCAAAGTGTATGTTAAATAATGCCGCATATTTGTGTGAACCATCCAAACAGTTTCTGCTATATTTGTGGACAATTAACTTTAAAGTCTCAAAGGCGACATTTCACACTGTCCCAGTCGCAGAAACAGTGCGACGCAGCGACAGGCGTCGCAGATCGCTCAACAAATCTTGCAGATCAATTTACTCTTTTCTTTTCCATATAATTCGCACCAAAAAAAAAAAAAAAAAATGGTCCTCTTTTTTTTTTTTTTTTCTGCAGCTTTGCTTAACAAATCTGCAGACAAATAAATGTATCCAAGTACCGTTTTCATTTCCCCCACCTCCACCGCTGCCTTCCTCCTGTAGACGAAATGTTAGTGCCGTGTGGGTGGGTGGTCAAGGCACATCTCGGCACAGCAATAACCACAGCAGGAGAGGAGGTGGGGATCACGAGGGGACTCCGTTCTCGTGGGTGGAATGTTGGCTCCCGAGTGGACGCGACACACAGCTATCAGATTTCCCGGAAAGAGCGAAGTCACAATTTCTGAGGGAGCAGGTTCCTGCGCCGTCAGAATTGTTCGCTCGCAAAAAGAAAAATATTTCTCCAGTCCGTATACACCCCTCAATTATTATTTCATGATAAATCAACCAGATCAACGGGCTAGTTTTATGAAGTTTTAAGCAAATGAGTGAATCTGTTTTCTAATTTTATTTTGTTCTGCTGCTTAAACAAACATTTCTGATGGCAGAAATTGTAATTCGCATGTTTTTTCAGTCATGTAATTTCGTCAAAAATGTGGCCGCTGTTCGGCGGGAAAGTACCTTCCCGTTTATTTACGCTTTCACGGCTCTCGTGTGTGACTGTTAGTATCCATAGCTTCCTCGTCCCGCTGCTTAACATTTCTAATAGTGTATTTTTAGCAGAAATTATATTTTTCAAATTTTTGTTTCTTTATTCATACAACTTTATCAAAAATATGTGGCCGATGTTCGGTGGGAAAGCCAATTCCAGTTTATTTACATTTTTGCAGCTATCTTGTATGGCTGTTATTTATTCATAGCTTTCCCTTTCCAACATATAACAGGGGAAAAGTAACAAAACTTTCATATTTTGCATAGCAAAGCCCAGGTACCGTATTTTTTTTACAAAATGCGTCACGACTATCTAAGTCAAACATCTTTTATCGTTACCGATGTGACAGTAAGTGATGGATTGAGTTCGCACTTCAGTCAAAATGCAAATAAACTTTATGATACTTTGCTTACATTTTCCAGTTGTGTCCTCAACTGCGCTCTCTCCCGTATGGGGGCGGGGCATAGATATGGGTAATAACTCTCACCTATGACAGCCGGCGGATTCGATAGTCATACAAGCGAAACAAATGGGACCCGCCGAACATCGGCAACATATTTTTGACGAAGTTGAATAGAAAACACCTGAAATGTATTTTTTCCTCTCCAAAAATTAATTTTCGATCGGCAGTGGCAAGTGGGCGAAGAAAATTTTGTACCCTGAAACTTCCTGATTATAGCATAGTATTAATACAATACTGTAATCAGGAAGTTTTTTCTGAAATATTTTATTTCTAAAAAGGATTTTTTTCTTTAGAAGAAACTTCCTGATTATTGTATCGGGGGTTAAAATTCAGGGCGCGATTCCCGCAGAAAAATTTAAACTCCCGCCGAAATAAAGTTGTTACCCGCCTCCCGCCTGAAGAAATTTTAAGAAAATATATATATATATAAAATCTTGGGTTCGTTTTTGGACCACTCGCAAAATTCGCGCATTAAAAACGTATCCTTCGTGAAAATACGTGCGTTAGAAAACAACCGTTCAGAGTTCCAAATATGCAATCGAATACATCGTTCATGTCGGGAACATAATCAGTTTATGGACACATGAATCGGCTTCCATATGTAGCCGCGGAATCAAGCATGAGATACTTCTTCAGATTCGTGGAATTCTGCTTTCTTCGCCACATTTCGATTATACTCGCTACTGACGCAAAAAAAAAAAAAAAAAAAAACAATGTTTTTTTTTGGAGGATTAGTTTGTGTGTGTGTGGGGGGGGGGGTCGTTTTCCGTCTGGGAAACGGTATTCCGTTTTTCAGAACTTCCAAAAACGAAAGTTAAATGGAGTGAAAATTTTTCTCGCAATCGTAATTTATTTTTTTTCGCGAAGTTTCCTTTGTCTAGTATTGTTACTAAATATCAATTTATTGCATAAATGTTTGTATTTCATCTTGAAAGTGTAGACAACAATTTACGATATCTGAAGTTCGATGGAGCAAAAGTTTCCATGTAAACTTCAGGCACACGTTTCTTCCGCAGATTTGAGAAACTCGGACTTTGTTGTAAACATTTGCATCGTTCTCAAAACTAAAGATAATTACTTTCGAAAAGGGAAGTTATATGAACTGCTGATTTAATCTGTAATTGTAATTCTTTTCTCTCACAATGTTCCCTCTGCTGAGTGTTGTAAAATAATTTTGTTTAATAACTGCTTGTGTTTCAGCTTGAAAATGGAGGGAAATTTTCTGAAGGCGGATGGAGGAAAGATTTTTCGTAATCATATTTTTTTTTTTTTTTTTTGCAATGTTCCCAGTGTCCTGGATCAAATGTCATTTTCCCTCCATAAATAGTTGCAAACGGAAAAACTGCACATTCATCGTATCAGAAGAATGGTTGAATCAACCAAGTCTCAATTATGTGAACTGCAAACATCTCATGTATAGAATTCAAGATTTTTTTTTTTTTCAGAGCTGAAGGGAAACGTGTTCAAAAATAATAAATTAGTTGACCCTTGTAGTACTAAACTTGCAAATCACAATGTCCAGTGAAGGTTTATTTTATCTTTTGTGATTGAGGCAGACTGTAGATTTCCTTCCTCCACAATGGAACTCTTTTTAAAGTTTGAGTGTGTAGAGCTTGAATCTCTGAAGCAACACACGCACGCACGCACGCACGCACACACACACACACACACACACACACACAAAAGTTTTGGTAGACGAAAAGCTTGGCAGACCTTTTTTTTTCAAAAATGAATGAAGATGCACTTATGGAATATTCACTATTAAAATATAGCTGAAAAAAATGAAGAGAGTTTTCTAAGAGTTTTATAAGCGCACATTTCCATTAGTGTCAAAAGGTTCTGCTTTAAATGTCTTATGTTGCGTTTAAGAAATGTACCATGTGAACGTGGCTTTAGCACAGAAAACAGAATTCAGTCAAAATTTAGAGATTCACTGAGCAGCAAAAATCTTAATGCATATTAATTCTAAAATTGGGCGAGATAAGCCCTCAAAAGTAAAACAACAGCTGATCAAAGCTTGCCGACTGTGGAAAGGAATGAAAGACAGACATATATACTTCAGGGCCTGCGGGGTGGGTAGGGTCGAGTGTCCGCAGATTAATTTTGGGTTTCCAATATCTGTGTTGCAGACAGCTTAGCAAAATTCTGCAACTGGGCACACTGTTGATTAAAAAATCTCATGAACTTTATTTCCAGTGCAAAATGGGTGATGAAGATAAACTTGGGTGCCTCACATTTGTTGCAATTCAGGTGTAACTTTGTTGACTGGCTGGTCGAAGGGATCACGTCAGATGCCATTTGTGGTACCAATGGTTTGGAGAGCATTGAAAGACCACTCAACTGACTGTTGCTTCTGCATCACTAAGATATCTGGAATTACAGCTAAGACCAAAGACACGATTCAGTATCCCAGTATTCCTTCGGCCATAAGATCTGCTGTGCATGGTCCAGATCTTCCTGTTCCGGTACCTCCACAGTCATGGAGTTTAGATTATAGTGATACTAATGAAACAAATCCTCACAGCGAATAATATATTTAAATACAACAAGACCCTGATTTCTCGGAAGATTCTGTGCCTCACCTTATAAGTCAGGAAGAATTAAATGATCTGATTCGTGACCTTCATTTAGCAAAAAGTCGGGCCAAATATTGGCTTCAAGATTGAAAGGATGGAATCTTTTACAACCAAGTACAAAAGTACCCAGGAGCAGAATTATGTTCAGTGTTCTGCAACACGATTTCCAAAAATTGTAAATGTTCTTCGGGCAAAGCACAAAACACTTTGACCAAATTTCATGAAAAAAAAAATTAAGTGAATAAATCACGGTAAAACAAACATTAAAAAAATTACTTACTATCAGTTAAAACCCCTTGTTAAATATAACAATACATAAAAACATGTTATTTAAATCAAATAAACTTATTTAGAACCAGGGTATTTAGAATTTGATATTTTGTCAATAACTTTTAAAGTTAAATAGTGTGCCACTGATGCAGATGAATTATTTACAAAGTGTCTGTGGTAATTTAGTCCATACATTGAAACTAGGGCAGCTTTCAGTATTTTTTGGGCTGATTTATGTCCAAACTGTGCTGTGTTTGACATTATAAACATTCATTTATCATTTGTTTCAACTATAACATCATCTCTGTCATTAAATTAGTATTGGGTCTTTTACTTATACAATATCTCAATTGTTGAACCCCAGGATTCACAAATTGCCTCTGAGACAGGCAGAGAAAGAATAAAAACAGCAAGCATAATAAATTTTGGAATCTCTGCTTTCATTTCATGTAGAGCTTGTTTTAAGAGAGCTTTAATCTGGAAAAAATGTTCCACTTGTCCTACTTTGTTGCATATTTCTATTGGTCCAAGTGACAAAAACAGTATACTCAAAAATAAATCTTTTTTTTTTTCTTCAGAGTGTGGAACACATGGAAAAAAACTTTAAAAATTCAATGAAATTGGAAAGATCTTTCAATTCTTTCTTCTGCTTAGAACTGACACAAGTTCTTGGAAATATTCAAATACAATTTGTATTAATTATTCAGAATTCAATAAAATACCTGCTCTTCTTATAATTGTGTCAACAATTTTCTCATTTTCCAAATATATACTGTATTATTCTAATAGATCAGCTATGTAGCCTGTTATCTTCTGAATATCACAACATAAGGGAGCTATGTCAGAGTTATTCTGAGTGGAGCGCAGTTTATTCAAACTCTTCGCTCAATCCGATTTCCCTTTTCGGAAATTTTTCCTCCATTTTGAAGATGAAACACAATCATTTATTGAACAAAATCATGTTTTACATTAATACTGAACAGAGAGAATCGTGAGGGGAAAAAAAAAAAAACGATTACAGAAAAAATCGTAACTCTGTCTAGCTTCCATTTTCGAATGTTTTGAAAAACGGAATTCCGTTTACAGCCGGAAAACGTCATCTCTTACCCCACCTTACAATTCTCAATTCTCTTCACTCTCAAGAATGGCGCAAATGATGACAACAAAGGCAAAATTTCCCGAATCCGCGAGAGAAACTCGTGCCTAAAGATTACAGGGAAATTTTCGCTTCGTCGAATTTACGTTTTCAGAAAATTGTTGGCTACAGTTTCAAGCTGAAATACAAAACATTTATGCAATAGACTGATATTTAGCAACAATACAGGACAGAGGCAACTTTGCAAGAACAAGAAAAAACGATTACGGGAAAATTTTTAAGTTTTGAAGAATTGAATACTGTTTTCCAACGGGGAAACGACCCAACGCGCACGCGCACACACACACACACTCACTCACTCACTCACTCATCCCCTCCCCCAAATTCTTTTCAGTTTTGTATCAATCCCAAATAAATGCGAAATTCTGTGAAAGAATCTTGTGCCTGATTTGTAACAGTTGGCGACATGCAAAATGAATTTTCCAGGCCGCTACATATGGAAGCCAAAAAACGTGTTCATAAAATTAATTATTCCTGATGTATCTGACCGGAATACAAATTATTCACAATGTATCTGACTGCAATATTCGTAACTCAGAGAAGGATTTGTTTTTAACGCACATAATTTTATGAAGGTTAAGTTTTTAAAGCTCAAATTTTCTGAGTAGTCAAAATACAGACCCAGATTATATATATATATATATTGTTTCCTTAAAATTTTCTAAGGAGGGAGACTTCTTCCTAGCAACTTTACTTACTTCGGCGGGAGTTTAAAACTTTGGGCGGGAATCCCACGTGTTCTGCTGTTGTTGACTTGAGGTGATTTTTTCCAAGATGGACACCTAACACTCTTCTCCCCAGCAATATGTGGTTTAACATGGATTGGTGTCTCCCACTTTCACAACATACTAGCAGGGAGGGGGAAAAGAGTCCTTCAAAAAGTGCAGGGAAAAACAATCAGCTACCATCCCAAATGGTGGGTGGGTGGATGGATGTGTGTGTGGGGGGGGGGAGGGATTGTTTGGTGCTCCTAGGAGAAGGGCGGGGAGTGAAGACAAGAGGAGTTACTGGCAGATCGAACACGCAAGCGAGCGCTGCGTGTCCGATCAGAACAAAGTCTTAGATTTAAAGGTAAAAAATGTTCTGCAAGGGATTGAAATTTAAGATTTAACAAAATATGTTCTACAAATAAAAACATCCTACAAGAAAACTGAAATTTAAGATTTAAAAAAAATATATTCCGCAAGACATTTAAATCTAAGACTTTGTTCTGCGACGTACGTCACAGTTTTAAGTACTTTCTGCTCCTTGGCAAAAGTATGTAGTTTTCGTCGACGTCAGCAAGAGTTTTAACACTTATTTTCAAAGAGTGGTGATCTTGTGTACTGAGATGATATAAACTTATTGTTTGAATCCTTAGGACAGTAGCACAAACCTGAAGAATAGTCTTTTTATTGATTCCCCAAAAATAATCTTAAAAGCTGTGCTTCATAACAGAAACATGTATCCATCAGTACCTGTTGCATATGCTGCATACATGAAAGAAACATGCAAATATGAAACTGTTGCTTCAAAGTATAGTATACAAAAAACACTCATGGAATATTTGTGGCAATCTTAAAATGGTAGCTTTAAAACTCCTTGGTCTACAACTTGGATACACAAAATACTGCTGTTTCCTCTGGGAATGGAACAGTAGGGTCATAAATGCTCATTACATTAAAAAGACCTGGCCTCAAAGAGAGTTCTTAATTCCAGGTAAGAAAAATGTTCTTCCTGTGCCTCTTTAGTAAGTCCTCAGAACATCTGCTTTCCAACACTTCAAATCAAACTAAGTTTGATAAAAAAATTTGTAACGGCATTGAATAAAGATGGAGAAGCCTTTCGTTTTCTAAAGGACAAGTTCCCCAAAATATCTGAAGCCAAAATTAAACAAGGCATTTTTATTGATCCACAAATAAGGGAACTTATGTGTGATCTTGCATTTGAAGGGCAAGGCACTTTGAATGAGACTGAAGCTGCTGCATGGAAGTCCTTTAAAGATGTGGTACTGAACTGTTTAGGTAACTGGAAGGCAGAAAATTATAAAGAACTAGTTACTGAGCTTCTAGAAAACTATAAGGCCATGGGATACAATATGTCCCTTAAAATATTATAGATATCCTTCACTCGCATCTGGACTCTTTTCCACAGAACTTAGGAGCTGTAGGCGATGAGCACAGATAATGTTTTTATCACATGTACCATAGAAAACCGCTAAAAAGGAAAATGGAGCTCTAAAATGCTAGCTGATTACTGTTGGACTCTAAAAAGGGATGCAGTACAACCAAAGTACGGAAGAAAATTTAAAATAACTACTTAAAGAAAGTGTAGTTAATTGCTTGTAGCGAAATATACTTGCCACAATGAAGGCTTATGCAGTCTTTGTAACAAACAAAAAGTTTATTTTTGTTGTTCAGTGTTGTTTACTTACTGTTGCCATATCAAACTTCTCCATTTACAGCAATCTTGACACACAACACGGGCTTCTATGACATCCATCACACAACGTACACAGGACCTTTTATATTTCATACTCATAATCTTTTTCTCATTCAGACACTCTTAAACCGGATCCTCCCATGACTTCCTTGACCTTCCTCTGCCTTTCTTTCCTACCACTTGGGCTGAAATTTTTTTCTTAGTAAGCATTTCATCACTCATTCTTTCAACATGGCCAGACCACCAAAGAATATTAGTCTCCACTTTGCTAGCAACATGTTCCTTCACATTACACAACTGCAACACATCTTCATTTCTCACGTGATCAGAACGTGACTTCCCACAACCCCCGTAAGTAACGCATTTCTTCGGCACACGAACAACTCCTATGTTTCTTCTGTAGTACCCAGGTTTCACTGCCATATATCAGAGTAGGAACAATTACACTTTCATACACAGTCATTCGGGACTCTTTTGAGATTCCATCATTCCTGTGAAAGCCTCCTAAAGCACCTGTGACTTTCAACGAAGAATTCACTTGCCTACTAATTACACCATCCAATTGTTCTCTCTGTCAAACATGCTTCCCAAATATTCAAACTCATTTACCTGGTCAATCAATGTGCCCTTTAGACTTACCCTGCATTCAGTACTAACAGTTCCTCATTCAAAAACCATAACTTCGGGTTTTCCCTTATTTATAGTTTGAATTTCACATCTTTTAATTTGAATTTGAATTTCATATCATTATAATTTCACATCTATACTCATAATTTGTTTCTCATGCAGACATTCTTGAATCTGATCCTACCATGACTCCCTGTGGCATCACAATAGCGGGTATCAATAGAGGTGATGCTTGGTGAAATAGTGAGATTGAAGAGGCAGTAAAGAGAAAGAAGGAAGCCTATTTGGTGATGTTGCAAGGTAGAGTTTCTGTGGATTAATATCACTGTAAGAAGCGTGAAGCCGCTAAGCTGGTTCGCCAGAGGCAGAGTAAGGCAAAAGAGGAAAGGCATGAATTGGCTTTTTGGAAAGATAGGAAGTCTTTCTGGAAGTACATGAGACTCAGGAAAAATAGGGGAAACAAAGTGTTAAGTTGTGCGAAGAATAGGGTTGGGGAAATGATATTGGAGTCCAATGAGTTAAGTGAAAGATGGGGTGAAAATTTCTGTGAATTATTAAATCAGGAAAGCAAAGATGATTCTGATGCAGATGATGGCATAGTGAAGGATGAAAGCACAGGAGGGATCTCAAGAGAATAAGTGTGTAAAGCTCTAAAATCTCTTCGGAATGGTAAGGCGCTGGGAGTTGATGGCATAACTGCAGAGATGTTGAAATATGGTGGTGACTGTAATTCATAGGTTAACTGAAATTCGCCAGTTGTGCTGGGAGTTAGGAATGGTCCCTTGGGATAGGAATCTTCCCTTGTATAAAGGAAAAGGTGATCAAACTGACTGCAAGAACTATCGTGGTATTATCGTGTTAAGTGTGAAAGGGAAAGTGTTTGGTAAGGTTGTTATAAAAAAAAGTACAGCGTCTTACATCAGAGAAAGTGTGGGATGTTCAGAGTGGTTTTATGCATGGTAAAGACTGCACTAACCAAATTTTTGCATTACGCATGATGATTGAAAAGTATCTGACTGTTGGTAAGAAAGTTTTTGCTGCCTTCATAGATTTAGAGAAAGCTTACGACAGAGTAAATAGGACACTTTTATGGAAGGTATTGAATGCATATGGTGTTACTGGGAATCTACTTAATAGTGTAACAGCCATGTATGCTGGCAGTAGAGCCTGTGTACGAGTGAATGGTGTTTTATCAAAATGGTTTTCTATTGGTGCAGCAGTCAGGCAGGGTTGTGTAATGTCAACATGGCTGTTTAATATATTTATGGATGTGTGCATGCATGCATACTACATACATACATATGTATCACTAAGCTGTTCTGAAAGATTCAGAGGTTAGCTCCAAAAAGAAATACAAACTACCAGATAGTTTTTACTTACTGTTGCCGTATCAAACTTCTCCATTTACAGCGATCTTGACATACAACTCGGGCTTCACTGACATTCATTACACGCCGTACCCAAGATCTTTTATACTTCATACTCATAATCTTTTTCTCATGCAGACACTCCTGAATCTGATCCTCCCATGACTTTTTTGGCCTTCCTCTGCCTTTTCTTCCTGCCACTTGGGCTAAAAAGATTTTCTTAGTAAGCTTCTCATCACTCATTCTTTCATCATGGCCAAACCACCGAAGCATATTTGTCTCCACCTTGCTAACAACATTTTGCTTCACATCACACAACTGTGACACATCTTCATTCCTCACACAATCAGACCGTGTCTTGCCACAAACCACCCGTAAGTAACACATTTCTCCAGCACAACTCCTATGTTTCTTCTGCAGTACCCAAGTTTCACTGCCATACATCAGAGTAGGAACAATTACACTCTCATACACAGCCATGCGCAACTCTCTTGAAAACTCATAATTCCTGTGAAAACCTCCCAGAGCAGCCATGATGTTCAATGAAGAATTCACACACATACTAATTTCACCATCCAATTTGTTCTCTCTGTCAAACATGCTTCCCAAATATTCAAACTCATTTACCTGGTCAATCAATGTGCCCTTTAGACTTACCCTGCATTCAGTACTAACAGTTCCTCACTCAAAAACCATAACTTTGGTTTTTCCCTTATTTATACTCAGTTTGAATTTCATGCAAACTTTGTACATCTGGGACAACATACTCTGCAACTCACTTTTGCTCTCTGCCAACAGGACAGTGTCATCAGCATACAGCAATCTGCACACACGGGTATCACCAAGACAAAAACCACTATTATCTATTTTCGCATCACGCATGCACACCGATAAATATATTAAGCAGCCATGGAGACATTACACAACCTTGCCTGACTCTTGCACCAATATAAAACCATTTTAATAAAACACCATTCACTCGTACACAGGCTCTACCGTCAGCATACATGGCTTTTACACTATAAAGTAGATTCCCAGTAACACCATATTCATTCAATACCTTCCACACAAGTGTCCTATTTACTCGGTTGTAAGCTTTTTCTAAATCTATGAAGACAGCAAAAACTTTCTTACCAACAGCCAGATATTTTTCAATCATCGTGCGTAATGCAAAAATCTGGTTAGTGCAGCCTTTACCAGGCATAAAACCACTCTGAACATCCCACACTTTCTCTGATGTAAGACCCCATACAGTTTCAATAACAACCTTACCAAACACTTTCCGTGGTACACTTAGTAGGCTAATAACACGATAGTTCTTGCATTCAGTCTGATCACCTTTTCCCTTATACAAGAGAACAATAATAGCATCCTTACAATCTCGAGGGACCATTCCTAACTCCCAGCACAACTGGCAAATTTCAGTTAACCAGTCAATTACAGAGTCACCGCCATATTTCAGCATCTCGGCAGTTATGCCATCTACTCCCGCAGCCTTACCATCCCCTGAAGAGATTTTAGAGCTTTACACACTTCTTCTCTTAAGATCCCTCCTGTGCTTTCATCTTTCCCTATGCCATAATTTGCATCTGTCTCAGAATCATCTTTGCTTTCCTGATCTAATTGCTCACAGAAATATTCACCCCATCTTTCATTTAACTCATTGGGTTCCCATATCATTTCTCCAATCCTATTCTTCACACAACTTAACACTTTGTTTCCTCTATTTTTCCTGAGTCTCATATACTTCCAGAAAGACTTCCTATCTTTCCAAAATGCCAATTCATGCCTTTCCACCTTCTCCTTCCTATCTTTTGTCTTACTCTGGCAAACCAGTGTAGCGGCTTCACGCTTCTTACAGCGATATTCTTCCACAGAAACTCTACCTTGCAACATCCTGAAATAGGCTTCTTTCTTTCTGTTTACTGCCTCTTCAATCTCACTATTCCACCAAGCATCACCTCTACTGTTACCCACTATTGTGGTGCCACAGACCTCTTCAGCAGCAGTGACTACACATTTCTTAAAACATTCCCACTTCTTTTCTACATCCCTGTCACAAGACTTCAGCTCCTTCAGTCGTTCTCAGAGTACATCAGAATAACGCTGATGATTTTGAGGAAGCCTTTCAAACTTTATTCTTTGCCTCCTGGGCCTTTTCCAATTCCTTTTCCCCCTAACCAACATTGAGTTTCACTCGTGACACTACCAAGTAATGATCAGAGCCAACATCCGCACCTCTCATCACATGAGTGTCAACAATTAAGTGTTTCAGATGCTGATCATAGACAACAAAATCTATCACACTCTTTTGACGAAGAGTACGATTTTCCCAAGTATATGTGTGGATATACTTGTGGTTGAAAAATGTATTAGATACACACAAACCATTCTCAATGCACAGTTCAATTAATCTTTCACCATTATCATTCACACAAGGATCATTAAACTTACCCAGAACATTGTTAGAAATTGCATTCTGCATACCTACTGTAGCATTGAAATCCCCTGCTCTTATAACTTTCTCTTTAGCACCAAACTGGCTCAAAACAGCTTTCAGCTCATTCCAGAAATCTTCCTTCCTATTCGAGGGTTCAGAGTCGCAAGGAGCATACACTACAACAATTACGATTCTCTGAAGTTTCACTTTCAAACGAATCCAAAGAATTCTCTCACTTACGCAACTATAGTGAATCGAGTTGTTCTTCATCTTTTCACTTAAAATCACACCTATATCAGCCTGTCCTCTCACATTATCTAATACTTCAGACCACACACTCACCGTTCCATTCACTTCTTCAATACCAATTTCCTTCTTTTTGGTTTCAATTACACACAGCCATCCAGTCTATACTTATTCATCTCTTCAATCACCTCATTCATCTTGCCATTTATACCTCTAGTATTCCATACACCAATCTTACACTCACTCAGCCGAGATCTCTTTCTCATACTCTGTTTAGGATGTCCAGGTCGATTCCGTGATGGACCGTCCTTCTCAAGTGTGGTAGGTGGATGTGGGCATGTGTGACGCCAAAATAAATAATACTGGTTTATGTCTTGGTGATATCAGTGTGTGAAGATTGCTGTATGCTGATGACACTATCCTGTTTGCAGAGAGCAAAAGTGAGTTTCAGAGTATGTTGCCCCGGATGTATGAAGTTTGCATGGAATTCAAACTGAGTATAAATAAGGGAAAAACCAAAGTTATGGTTTTCGAGAGAGGAACTGGTAGTACTGAATGTAATATGTCTAAATGGTACAGTAATTGACCAGGTGAGTGTGTTTAGGAAGCATGTTTGACAGAGAGAACAAATTGGATGGTGAAATTAGTAGGAGAGTGAATTCTTCATTGAAAGTCATGGCTGCTCTGGGAGGTTTTCACAGGAATTATGGGTTCTCTAGAGAGTCCCGCATGGCTGTGTATGAGAGTAATTGTTCCTACTCTGATGTATGGCAGTGAAACCTGGGTACTACAGAAGAAACATAGGAGTCGTTTGTGTGCTGGAGAAATATGTTACTTACGGAGGGTTTGTGGCAAGACACTTTCTGATTGTATGAGGAATGAAGATATGTTGCAGTTGTGTGATGTGAAGCAAAATGTTGTTAGCCAATTGGAGACTAATATGCTTCGGTGGTTTGGCCATGATGAAAGAATGAGTGATGAGATGCTTACTAAGAAAATCTTTTTAGCTCAAGTGGCAGGAAGGAAAGGCAGATGAAGGCCAAGGAAGTCATGGGAGTATCAGATTCAGGAATGTCTGCATGAGAAACAAGTTATGAGTATGAAGTATAGAAAATCTTGTGTTTGACATGTAATCGATGTCAGTGAAGTCAGTGTTGTATGTCGTTATCACTAAATGGAAAAGTTTGATATGGCAACAGTAAGTAAAAACTATCTGGTAGTTTGTATTTACTTTTGGAGCTAACCTCTGAAGTTCAGAGAACAGCTTAGTGGTGTGTGTGTGTTGAATTTCATACAAACTTCATATATTCGGGGCAACATGCCCTGCAACTCCCTTTTGCTCTCTGCCAACAGGTCTGTGTCATCAGCATAGAGCAATCTGCACACACGTGTATTGCCAAGATATAAACCAGTGTTGTCCATCTTGGCATCACGCATGCATCCATAAATGTATTGAGCAGCCATAGTGATTTTACACAACCTTGCCTGACTTCTGCACCTATGGCGGCAAACCATTTTGATATGACACCATTCACTTGTACACAAGCTCTACTGCCAGCATACATGGCTTTCACACTATTAAGTAGATTTCCAGTAACACCATATTCATTCAGCACCTTCTACAGAAGTATCCTCTTTACTCAGCCATATGTTTTCTCTAAATCTATAAAGGCAGTAAAAACTTTCTTACCAACCTTCAGATACTTTTCAATCATCATGTGTAATGCAAAAATTTTGTTAGTGCTGCCTTTACCAGGTATAAAACCACTTTGAACATTCCACACTTTCTCTGATGTAAGATCTCATACCTTTTCAATAATGACCTTACCGAACACTTTCCCTGGCACACTCAGTAAGTTAATACCACTATAATTCTTGCAGTCAGTGGAACATAGAACAATGACACCTTATCCCTTATACAAGGAAACAATGATAGCATCCCTCTAATCCCGAGGTACCATTCCTAACTTCCAGCACAACTGGCAAATTTCAGTTAACCAGTCAATTACAGAGTCGCCACCATATTTCAACATCTCAGCAGTTATACCATCAACTCCATGGAGCGTTACCGTTCTAAAGAGATTTTAGAGCTTTACACACCTCTTCTCTCGAGATCCCTCCTGTGCAACCATCTCTCACTATGACATCATCTGCTTCTGCCTCAGAATCACCTTTGCTTTCTTGACCTAATAACTCACAGAAGAATTCACTCCATCTTTCATTTAACTCATAGGGCTTCCATATCATTTCCCCGATCGTATTCTTCACACAACTTGCAACTGTGTTTCCCCTTTTTTTCCCGTGTCTCGTATACTTTCAGAAAGTTTTTTTGTCTTTCCAAAAAGCCATTTCATGCTTTTCCACCTTTTCTTTCCTATCTTTTGCTTTACACTGGCGAACCAACTTCGCTGCCTCACACCTCTTTCAGCGATATTCATCCTCAGAAATTCTACCTTGCAACATCCCCAAATATGCTTCCTCTTTACTGCCTCTTCAATCTCACTATTCCACCAAGCATCACCTCTAGTGCTACGTACTATTTTGGTGCCACAGACTTCTTCAGCAGCAGCAGTGACAACACAGTTCTTAAAACTAGTCCACTCCTTTTCCACATTCCTCTCACACGACTTCAGCTTCTTCTGTCATTCACTGAGTAAATTAGAGTAACTCTGGTGAACTTCAAGGAGCCTTTTAACCTTTATTCTTTCCATCCTAGGCTTCTTCCTATTTCTTTTCTTCCAACCAACATTCAATTTCACTCATGATACTACCAAGTAATGATCAGAGCCAGCATCTGCACCTCTCGTCACACGGTTGTCAACAACTATGTTTTTTCAGAGTTTAGACGCTGATCATAAACATCAAAATCTATAAAACTCTTTTGACCAAGAGTAAGATTTTCCCTTGAAGTATATGTGTGGATGTACTAGTGGTTGAAAATCATATTAAATACACACAAACCATTCTAAATGCAGAGTTCAAATAATCTTTCACCATTATCATTCGCACAGAGATCATTAAACTTACCCAGAACATTGTCAGAAATTGCATTCTGCACACCTACTCTAGCATTGAAATTCCCTGCTGTTATAACTTTCTCTTTAGCACTAAACTGGCACAAAACAGCTTTTAGCTCATTCCAGAAATCTTCCTCCCTATCAGAAGGTTCCGAGTCACACCAAAGAATTCTCTCTCTTATGCAGCTTTAGTAAATCAAGTTGTTCTTCATCTCACATTATCCAACACTCCAGACCACACACTCACTGTATCATACACTTCTTCTATCCCAATTTCCTTCTTTTTAGTTTCACTCACACACAGCACATACAATGTATATTTATTAATTTCTTCAATCACCTCATTAATCTTTCCATTTATTCCTCTAGTATTCCATACACTAATCTTACACTCACTCAACTGGGATCTCTTTCTCATTCTCCGTTTTCCAGTTCTGTATCATTTCCGTGGTGGACGACCGTCTTTCTCAAGTGTTTTAGGTCCTCCATATCCCACACGAGAGTCCAGAATAGTAATTCTTTCAGTCTTTTTAATCAGGGAAGTACATCATTACGGGGGATTAGCCCGTAGCTGACGGTTCCAGTTTGTTATTCACGTAAGGATTCTGAAACAAAGCCCAGTGAGTTGTGGTCTTTTCGCCAATGTCAAACAGGACTAGCTGACACCTCTTCAAGATGCACAGAGGTCCTTGTTGCTATTCTGTGTGTCATTGCTACCACGGAGTGCCCCTAGGAGGCAAACCCATCAGTACGACCACTAATTAAACAGATAACAATATAATTTTTATGTAATTTTTGTGTAATGGTAACAATATAAATTTTATGATATTTATTTCATCACACAATTCATTATCTCTTTGCTAATACTGATAAGTTCTTCTATTTTTATTTTTCAAAACTAAGATAACTTTTTAATTTGGATGCACATTGTATAAGTAATACGGCATATTTTTAAACATTTATGCGTCTGGAATGTATTCTGATCTAAGTCAGCCAGAGTTAAATTGACAGTGAGATATGATGCCGTTTCACTGTTCCTGGTATGGCATAACAGGGTTCTACTGTATTTATTTTTTATTGACACGTCTTTGAAGTAAGTTGTGATGTAACTTATTGTATTACTGTATTTATTTTTTATTGTGTGCTTGTGAAGTAAGATGTGATGTAACTTATTGTATAATACGTTACCAGTTAGCATTGATTTAAACAGTGTTTTACTTTGTAGTTATGGAATGCAGTATCTGGAGAGGAACTTCACAGTTTTCCTCATCCGCATATTGTGAAGAGTGTAAACTTTAGTTTGGATGATGTGAAACTTCTTACTGCTTCACATGACAAAAATCTTCGAGTTTTTGATTTAAACAGCTTAGGCTCAGGTAAGCGCATAGTATGTCATGTTTATACATTCTAAAGTTATGTAATTTGAATGTATATTAGTATTACTGATTGGCTACATGATCATTTTACCTGTAAGCCTGAAAATGAGGCACACTGTTTCTTTTCTGCATCTCTGTTGTGGATACATCTAGCTCATGCTAAGTTTTTTTTTTTTTTTTTTTTTTTTAATGAAGGACATTGGAAATGTTGTTTGATTTAGCTAACATTCATTTCTATTTTCCAATGCAGGAAACATGAGCACGTCATTGTACTTGAAACTTTTTGTAGCAGAGATGCATTTCCTAATGTGATTTATCACCATGAGGAAAAAAAAATAGGAGTAAAACATTTTCACATGCATGTGCTGTATTCCATTTTCTTCAGTTCAATATGAATAAATCATACTTTTCACAGTGTAAAAGTGAGGCAGTAATATTTTTGGCATGGAAGTGTCTGTTGAAATACAAAAACTGATAAAAAGGATAATACAGTGAATTCTTCAGCTTATTATGACTTGTATTCTGAGTAGAGCCAAAAGTAAATGTTTCTCTAATAGAATGCTGTCATTAACAATCATTCTTGTGAAAAATCTTGAAAACTTTCTTCGGAAGTAGTGATGTCGTTAAATGACAGTCAAACCCACATGTCCTAAATTTACCATTACATCACCTTACACAATGTATTTCAAAACTAATAAAGCTAGGGAAAGTTCATGAACTTCCAGAGTGCACTCAAAAGATTTTTTTTTTTTCTGTGCCTCTTCAAAGTTAAGAATTAACCTGAACTTGGGCCCCTCCCATACAGAACTTTGTCCCCCTCCCCCATACAGAACAATGCTCAATGTGGTTATTCAACTGTCTTTAATACCTGCCATAGAAACAAGTTTTTGCTGCTTTTTATTGGTATCAGTAAGACACAGGGAAGAGAAGAGTGGTGAATATTCAAATTAAAGTTTGAATGTTTCTAGATGAATGTTTTTTTTTTTTTTTTTTTTTTTTCTCTCATTGATGTCCTAATACAAGCAACTTTGAAGTCCATCAGGAGATGCAGCGAAGATAGCAGGCATTGCTATTGCTGGCAGCTTCGTTCTCTGACAACCGTTGACTCCGATTCCTAAGGGGCCCATCTACAAATTGTGTTTGTAACAGTAACTTGGCAAAAACCGATAGGATTGCAAAGGGGTGGCATACAAAATCAAATCTGACTTACTGCATCGATAGAAAAACATCTGCACTGTATTATAGTGCGATGTCTTTCATCCATACCCTTGTACATATTTTTTTCTCATATTATCATGTTGCCTTGCGTACAACACATGATGTTCTCAGAATCGGTTGGGTCACCTTTTGACATTTCTCCCTGGTGTTGTTTGGGATGATGGGCTGGTGCGCAACTACTGTTCCCCGAAGTATATACAAAAGCTGTTGATTTACATACATTCCTTTGTCACTCCTTTCACTGGAGACTTAAGTGGCATGCTCTCATAATTCTTAGCCTAAAGTGCACATATTCATTTATTTATGCAATTCAGAAAAATAGATAATATGCATACATCATCATCATTGTCAACCATTATCAATCCACTGCTGGACGAAGGTCTCTACATATCACTAAGCTGTTCTCTGAGATTCAGAGGGTTAGCTCCAAAAAGAAATACAAACTACCAGATATTTTTACTTAGTATTGTCGTATCAAACTTCTCCATTTACAGTGATCTTGACATACAACTCGGGCTTCACTGATATCCATTACACGTCGTACACAAGATCTTTTATACTTCATACTCGTCAGGGTTCTCGCCAGGTTTCAAGAATCAGGGGTGAATTTTAAACAATCGTAAACTTAGAGAAAAATACTACATTTATAGGGAAAAAAACGAACAAGCACAAAAATAATATAAATATTTTATACATATCTTCTAATTTTGTTATTAAATATTTCAGCAGCTTTGTGAAATGGAAAGCTTTTTAGTGTTACATTTGCTGCTGATATTCGAATCAATTTTTTTAAAGTTTATTTTTTCAGTCCGTTGCGAAATTTATCTTTTATTCGATTTTGTGTGCTAAAAGAACGCTCTACTGATGCAGAACTTATTGGCACAACCAAAGCAATTTCATATAACAACACTGTGCTTGGATACACATCTTTATACCTGCAGATGAAAAGTTCTGCAACATCTGCAAATTTAAAACTAGCATAGCTATTTTTAGCAGAATAAATATATATGGATATTCACTCAACAGGCATTTCAAATCTTCAAAATCTTTGAAGTGGTCTAACAACTTCAAAACAAATTTGCATCCCATCCCAAAAGCGTTTGAGTGAATTGGCTCCTTTCACAACAATGAATAATAAAATAAACATAGGGACCTTTACAACGTCGAAAACAAAAAAATCACTTTAACACTGTATGAGCCGTTGCTTTTAGCCCAAAAATTAAGACAGGATAAAAAAAAAATTCTCAGTGTCAATACAAGCATGAGCCAAATTTTAGAAAAAGTTTTTCAGATGAGAAAAAACAGACCATTTATATATTGATAAAATAATGAATGGCATTAACTTACCTTTTGCAAATAACGCTGGTTTTGATGATGCCTTGCAAAATGAACAAAACATCAAAATTGTTTTATTTTCGTCTGTTTAGACTTCAAGCCAGTTGTACATTTTGCGCCATTTCTCTCGAAAGTTAAGATTTTTTTTTATTTAGTTGGAGGTACAGCAGGAACAGCCTCACTACATTTCTCAGGCAATATTTCACTGTTTAAAATCGTAGCATTCGATGCCGAACTTGCAGAGTTGTCAGTAGAACCCCTCCTCTTTCTAATGAGGAACTTTTCCATTGTGTTATAGTAAGAACAAATATCAGAGCTGCCAACTTTTCAAAATCAAAATATTTCACTGTTTAAAATCGTAGCATTCAATGCCGAACTTGCAGAATCGTCAGTAGAACGCTTCCTCTTTCTAATGAGGAACTTTTCCATTGTGTTATAGTAAGAACAAATATCAGAGCTGCCAACTTTTCAAAATCAAAATATTTCACTGTTTAAAATCGTAGCATTCAATGCCGAACTTGCAGAATCGTCAGTAGAACGCTTCCTCTTTCTAATGAGGAACTTTTCCATTGTGTTATAGTAAGAACAAATATCAGAGCTGCCAACTTTTCAAAATCAAAATATTTCACTGTTTAAAATCGTAGCATTCAATGCCGAACTTGCAGAATCGTCAGTAGAACGCTTCCTCTTTCTAATGAGGAACTTTTCCATTGTGTTATAGTAAGAACAAATATCAGAGCTGCCAACTTTTCAAAATCAAAATATTTCACTGTTTAAAATCGTAGCATTCAATGCCGAACTTGCAGAATCGTCAGTAGAACGCTTCCTCTTTCTAATGAGGAACTTTTCCATTGTGTTATAGTAAGAACAAATATCAGAGCTGCCAACTTTTCAAAATCAAAATATTTCACTGTTTAAAATCGTAGCATTCAATGCCGAACTTGCAGAATCGTCAGTAGAACGCTTCCTCTTTCTAATGAGGAACTTTTCCATTGTGTTATAGTAAGAACAAATATCAGAGCTGCCAACTTTTCAAAATCAAAATATTTCACTGTTTAAAATCGTAGCACTCGATGCTGAACTTGCAGAATCGTCAGTAGAACGCTTCCTCTTTCTAATGAGGAACTTTTCCATTGTGTTATAGTAAGAACAAATATCAGAGCTGCCAACTTTTCAAAATCAAAATATTTCACTGTTTAAAATCGTAGCATTCAATGCCGAACTTGCAGAATCGTCAGTAGAACGCTTCCTCTTTCTAATGAGGAACTTT
This sequence comes from Macrothele yani, assembly GCA_039090855.1. Taxonomy (NCBI): domain Eukaryota; kingdom Metazoa; phylum Arthropoda; class Arachnida; order Araneae; family Macrothelidae; genus Macrothele; species Macrothele yani. Next base: position 45,702,250 of record CM077024.1, read on the forward strand.
TCCATTGTGTTATAGTAAGAACAAATATCAGAGCTGCCAACTTTTCAAAATCAAAATATTTCACTGTTTAAAATCGTAGCATTCAATGCCGAACTTGCAGAATCGTCAGTAGAACGCTTCCTCTTTCTAATGAGGAACTTTTCCATTGTGTTATAGTAAGAACAAATATCAGAGCTGCCAACTTTTCAAAATCAAAATATTTCACTGTTTAAAATCGTAGCACTCGATGCTGAACTTGCAGAATCGTCAGTAGAACGCTTCCTCTTTCTAATGAGGAACTTTTCCATTGTGTTATAGTAAGAACAAATATCAGAGCTGCCAACTTTTCAAAATCAAAATATTTCACTGTTTAAAATCGTAGCACTCGATGCTGAACTTGCAGAATCGTCAGTAGAACGCTTCCTCTTTCTAATGAGGAACTTTTCCATTGTGTTATAGTAAGAACAAATATCAGAGCTGCCAACTTTTCAAAATCAAAATATTTCACTGTTTAAAATCGTAGCATTCAATGCCGAACTTGCAGAATCGTCAGTAGAACGCTTCCTCTTTCTAATGAGGAACTTTTCCATTGTGTTATAGTAAGAACAAATATCAGAGCTGCCAACTTTTCAAAATCAAAATATTTCACTGTTTAAAATCGTAGCATTCAATGCCGAACTTGCAGAATCGTCAGTAGAACGCTTCCTCTTTCTAATGAGGAACTTTTCCATTGTGTTATAGTAAGAACAAATATCAGAGCTGCCAACTTTTCAAAATCAAAATATTTCACTGTTTAAAATCGTAGCATTCAATGCCGAACTTGCAGAATCGTCAGTAGAACGCTTCCTCTTTCTAATGAGGAACTTTTCCATTGTGTTATAGTAAGAACAAATATCAGAGCTGCCAACTTTTCAAAATCAAAATATTTCACTGTTTAAAATCGTAGCACTCGATGCTGAACTTGCAGAATCGTCAGTAGAACGCTTCCTCTTTCTAATGAGGAACTTTTCCATTGTGTTATAGTAAGAACAAATATCAGAGCTGCCAACTTTTCAAAATCAAAATATTTCACTGTTTAAAATCGTAGCATTCAATGCCGAACTTGCAGAATCGTCAGTAGAACGCTTCCTCTTTCTAATGAGGAACTTTTCCATTGTGTTATAGTAAGAACAAATATCAGAGCTGCCAACTTTTCAAAATCAAAATATTTCACTGTTTAAAATCGTAGCATTCAATGCCGAACTTGCAGAATCGTCAGTAGAACGCTTCCTCTTTCTAATGAGGAACTTTTCCATTGTGTTATAGTAAGAACAAATATCAGAGCTGCCAACTTTTCAAAATCAAAATATTTCACTGTTTAAAATCGTAGCATTCAATGCCGAACTTGCAGAATCGTCAGTAGAACGCTTCCTCTTTCTAATGAGGAACTTTTCCATTGTGTTATAGTAAGAACAAATATCAGAGCTGCCAACTTTTCAAAATCAAAATATTTCACTGTTTAAAATCGTAGCATTCAATGCCGAACTTGCAGAATCGTCAGTAGAACGCTTCCTCTTTCTAATGAGGAACTTTTCCATTGTGTTATAGTAAGAACAAATATCAGAGCTGCCAACTTTTCAAAATCAAAATATTTCACTGTTTAAAATCGTAGCATTCAATGCCGAACTTGCAGAATCGTCAGTAGAACGCTTCCTCTTTCTAATGAGGAACTTTTCCATTGTGTTATAGTAAGAACAAATATCAGAGCTGCCAACTTTTCAAAATCAAAATATTTCACTGTTTAAAATCGTAGCATTCAATGCCGAACTTGCAGAATCGTCAGTAGAACGCTTCCTCTTTCTAATGAGGAACTTTTCCATTGTGTTATAGTAAGAACAAATATCAGAGCTGCCAACTTTTCAAAATCAAAATATTTCACTGTTTAAAATCGTAGCATTCAATGCCGAACTTGCAGAATCGTCAGTAGAACGCTTCCTCTTTCTAATGAGGAACTTTTCCATTGTGTTATAGTAAGAACAAATATCAGAGCTGCCAACTTTTCAAAATCAAAATATTTCACTGTTTAAAATCGTAGCATTCAATGCCGAACTTGCAGAATCGTCAGTAGAACGCTTCCTCTTTCTAATGAGGAACTTTTCCATTGTGTTATAGTAAGAACAAATATCAGAGCTGCCAACTTTTCAAAATCAAAATATTTCACTGTTTAAAATCGTAGCATTCAATGCCGAACTTGCAGAATCGTCAGTAGAACGCTTCCTCTTTCTAATGAGGAACTTTTCCATTGTGTTATAGTAAGAACAAATATCAGAGCTGCCAACTTTTCAAAATCAAAATATTTCACTGTTTAAAATCGTAGCATTCAATGCCGAACTTGCAGAATCGTCAGTAGAACGCTTCCTCTTTCTAATGAGGAACTTTTCCATTGTGTTATAGTAAGAACAAATATCAGAGCTGCCAACTTTTCAAAATCAAAATATTTCACTGTTTAAAATCGTAGCACTCGATGCTGAACTTGCAGAATCGTCAGTAGAACGCTTCCTCTTTCTAATGAGGAACTTTTCCATTGTGTTATAGTAAGAACAAATATCAGAGCTGCCAACTTTTCAAAATCAAAATATTTCACTGTTTAAAATCGTAGCATTCAATGCCGAACTTGCAGAATCGTCAGTAGAACGCTTCCTCTTTCTAATGAGGAACTTTTCCATTGTGTTATAGTAAGAACAAATATCAGAGCTGCCAACTTTTCAAAATCAAAATATTTCACTGTTTAAAATCGTAGCATTCAATGCCGAACTTGCAGAATCGTCAGTAGAACGCTTCCTCTTTCTAATGAGGAACTTTTCCATTGTGTTATAGTAAGAACAAATATCAGAGCTGCCAACTTTTCAAAATCAAAATATTTCACTGTTTAAAATCGTAGCATTCAATGCCGAACTTGCAGAATCGTCAGTAGAACGCTTCCTCTTTCTAATGAGGAACTTTTCCATTGTGTTATAGTAAGAACAAATATCAGAGCTGCCAACTTTTCAAAATCAAAATATTTCACTGTTTAAAATCGTAGCATTCAATGCCGAACTTGCAGAATCGTCAGTAGAACGCTTCCTCTTTCTAATGAGGAACTTTTCCATTGTGTTATAGTAAGAACAAATATCAGAGCTGCCAACTTTTCAAAATCAAAATATTTCACTGTTTAAAATCGTAGCATTCAATGCCGAACTTGCAGAATCGTCAGTAGAACGCTTCCTCTTTCTAATGAGGAACTTTTCCATTGTGTTATAGTAAGAACAAATATCAGAGCTGCCAACTTTTCAAAATCAAAATATTTCACTGTTTAAAATCGTAGCATTCAATGCCGAACTTGCAGAATCGTCAGTAGAACGCTTCCTCTTTCTAATGAGGAACTTTTCCATTGTGTTATAGTAAGAACAAATATCAGAGCTGCCAACTTTTCAAAATCAAAATATTTCACTGTTTAAAATCGTAGCATTCAATGCCGAACTTGCAGAATCGTCAGTAGAACGCTTCCTCTTTCTAATGAGGAACTTTTCCATTGTGTTATAGTAAGAACAAATATCAGAGCTGCCAACTTTTCAAAATCAAAATATTTCACTGTTTAAAATCGTAGCATTCAATGCCGAACTTGCAGAATCGTCAGTAGAACGCTTCCTCTTTCTAATGAGGAACTTTTCCATTGTGTTATAGTAAGAACAAATATCAGAGCTGCCAACTTTTCAAAATCAAAATATTTCACTGTTTAAAATCGTAGCATTCAATGCCGAACTTGCAGAATCGTCAGTAGAACGCTTCCTCTTTCTAATGAGGAACTTTTCCATTGTGTTATAGTAAGAACAAATATCAGAGCTGCCAACTTTTCAAAATCAAAATATTTCACTGTTTAAAATCGTAGCATTCAATGCCGAACTTGCAGAATCGTCAGTAGAACGCTTCCTCTTTCTAATGAGGAACTTTTCCATTGTGTTATAGTAAGAACAAATATCAGAGCTGCCAACTTTTCAAAATCAAAATATTTCACTGTTTAAAATCGTAGCATTCAATGCCGAACTTGCAGAATCGTCAGTAGAACGCTTCCTCTTTCTAATGAGGAACTTTTCCATTGTGTTATAGTAAGAACAAATATCAGAGCTGCCAACTTTTCAAAATCAAAATATTTCACTGTTTAAAATCGTAGCATTCAATGCCGAACTTGCAGAATCGTCAGTAGAACGCTTCCTCTTTCTAATGAGGAACTTTTCCATTGTGTTATAGTAAGAACAAATATCAGAGCTGCCAACTTTTCAAAATCAAAATATTTCACTGTTTAAAATCGTAGCACTCGATGCTGAACTTGCAGAATCGTCAGTAGAACGCTTCCTCTTTCTAATGAGGAACTTTTCCATTGTGTTATAGTAAGAACAAATATCAGAGCTGCCAACTTTTCAAAATCAAAATATTTCACTGTTTAAAATCGTAGCATTCAATGCCGAACTTGCAGAATCGTCAGTAGAACGCTTCCTCTTTCTAATGAGGAACTTTTCCATTGTGTTATAGTAAGAACAAATATCAGAGCTGCCAACTTTTCAAAATCAAAATATTTCACTGTTTAAAATCGTAGCATTCAATGCCGAACTTGCAGAATCGTCAGTAGAACGCTTCCTCTTTCTAATGAGGAACTTTTCCATTGTGTTATAGTAAGAACAAATATCAGAGCTGCCAACTTTTCAAAATCAAAATATTTCACTGTTTAAAATCGTAGCATTCAATGCCGAACTTGCAGAATCGTCAGTAGAACGCTTCCTCTTTCTAATGAGGAACTTTTCCATTGTGTTATAGTAAGAACAAATATCAGAGCTGCCAACTTTTCAAAATCAAAATATTTCACTGTTTAAAATCGTAGCATTCAATGCCGAACTTGCAGAATCGTCAGTAGAACGCTTCCTCTTTCTAATGAGGAACTTTTCCATTGTGTTATAGTAAGAACAAATATCAGAGCTGCCAACTTTTCAAAATCAAAATATTTCACTGTTTAAAATCGTAGCATTCAATGCCGAACTTGCAGAATCGTCAGTAGAACGCTTCCTCTTTCTAATGAGGAACTTTTCCATTGTGTTATAGTAAGAACAAATATCAGAGCTGCCAACTTTTCAAAATCAAAATATTTCACTGTTTAAAATCGTAGCATTCAATGCCGAACTTGCAGAATCGTCAGTAGAACGCTTCCTCTTTCTAATGAGGAACTTTTCCATTGTGTTATAGTAAGAACAAATATCAGAGCTGCCAACTTTTCAAAATCAAAATATTTCACTGTTTAAAATCGTAGCATTCAATGCCGAACTTGCAGAATCGTCAGTAGAACGCTTCCTCTTTCTAATGAGGAACTTTTCCATTGTGTTATAGTAAGAACAAATATCAGAGCTGCCAACTTTTCAAAATCAAAATATTTCACTGTTTAAAATCGTAGCATTCAATGCCGAACTTGCAGAATCGTCAGTAGAACGCTTCCTCTTTCTAATGAGGAACTTTTCCATTGTGTTATAGTAAGAACAAATATCAGAGCTGCCAACTTTTCAAAATCAAAATATTTCACTGTTTAAAATCGTAGCATTCAATGCCGAACTTGCAGAATCGTCAGTAGAACGCTTCCTCTTTCTAATGAGGAACTTTTCCATTGTGTTATAGTAAGAACAAATATCAGAGCTGCCAACTTTTCAAAATCAAAATATTTCACTGTTTAAAATCGTAGCATTCAATGCCGAACTTGCAGAATCGTCAGTAGAACGCTTCCTCTTTCTAATGAGGAACTTTTCCATTGTGTTATAGTAAGAACAAATATCAGAGCTGCCAACTTTTCAAAATCAAAATATTTCACTGTTTAAAATCGTAGCATTCAATGCCGAACTTGCAGAATCGTCAGTAGAACGCTTCCTCTTTCTAATGAGGAACTTTTCCATTGTGTTATAGTAAGAACAAATATCAGAGCTGCCAACTTTTCAAAATCAAAATATTTCACTGTTTAAAATCGTAGCACTCGATGCTGAACTTGCAGAATCGTCAGTAGAACGCTTCCTCTTTCTAATGAGGAACTTTTCCATTGTGTTATAGTAAGAACAAATATCAGAGCTGCCAACTTTTCAAAATCAAAATATTTCACTGTTTAAAATCGTAGCATTCAATGCCGAACTTGCAGAATCGTCAGTAGAACGCTTCCTCTTTCTAATGAGGAACTTTTCCATTGTGCTATAGTAAGAACAAATATCAGAGCTGCCAACTTTTCAAAATCAAAATATTTCACTGTTTAAAATCGTAGCATTCAATGCCGAACTTGCAGAATCGTCAGTAGAACGCTTCCTCTTTCTAATGAGGAACTTTTCCATTGTGTTATAGTAAGAACAAATATCAGAGCTGCCAACTTTTCAAAATCAAAATATTTCACTGTTTAAAATCGTAGCATTCAATGCCGAACTTGCAGAATCGTCAGTAGAACGCTTCCTCTTTCTAATGAGGAACTTTTCCATTGTGTTATAGTAAGAACAAATATCAGAGCTGCCAACTTTTCAAAATCAAAATATTTCACTGTTTAAAATCGTAGCATTCAATGCCGAACTTGCAGAATCGTCAGTAGAACGCTTCCTCTTTCTAATGAGGAACTTTTCCATTGTGTTATAGTAAGAACAAATATCAGAGCTGCCAACTTTTCAAAATCAAAATATTTCACTGTTTAAAATCGTAGCATTCAATGCCGAACTTGCAGAATCGTCAGTAGAACGCTTCCTCTTTCTAATGAGGAACTTTTCCATTGTGTTATAGTAAGAACAAATATCAGAGCTGCCAACTTTTCAAAATCAAAATATTTCACTGTTTAAAATCGTAGCATTCAATGCCGAACTTGCAGAATCGTCAGTAGAACGCTTCCTCTTTCTAATGAGGAACTTTTCCATTGTGTTATAGTAAGAACAAATATCAGAGCTGCCAACTTTTCAAAATCAAAATATTTCACTGTTTAAAATCGTAGCATTCAATGCCGAACTTGCAGAATCGTCAGTAGAACGCTTCCTCTTTCTAATGAGGAACTTTTCCATTGTGTTATAGTAAGAACAAATATCAGAGCTGCCAACTTTTCAAAATCAAAATATTTCACTGTTTAAAATCGTAGCATTCAATGCCGAACTTGCAGAATCGTCAGTAGAACGCTTCCTCTTTCTAATGAGGAACTTTTCCATTGTGTTATAGTAAGAACAAATATCAGAGCTGCCAACTTTTCAAAATCAAAATATTTCACTGTTTAAAATCGTAGCATTCAATGCCGAACTTGCAGAATCGTCAGTAGAACGCTTCCTCTTTCTAATGAGGAACTTTTCCATTGTGTTATAGTAAGAACAAATATCAGAGCTGCCAACTTTTCAAAATCAAAATATTTCACTGTTTAAAATCGTAGCATTCAATGCCGAACTTGCAGAATCGTCAGTAGAACGCTTCCTCTTTCTAATGAGGAACTTTTCCATTGTGTTATAGTAAGAACAAATATCAGAGCTGCCAACTTTTCAAAATCAAAATATTTCACTGTTTAAAATCGTAGCATTCAATGCCGAACTTGCAGAATCGTCAGTAGAACGCTTCCTCTTTCTAATGAGGAACTTTTCCATTGTGTTATAGTAAGAACAAATATCAGAGCTGCCAACTTTTCAAAATCAAAATATTTCACTGTTTAAAATCGTAGCATTCAATGCCGAACTTGCAGAATCGTCAGTAGAACGCTTCCTCTTTCTAATGAGGAACTTTTCCATTGTGTTATAGTAAGAACAAATATCAGAGCTGCCAACTTTTCAAAATCAAAATATTTCACTGTTTAAAATCGTAGCATTCAATGCCGAACTTGCAGAATCGTCAGTAGAACGCTTCCTCTTTCTAATGAGGAACTTTTCCATTGTGTTATAGTAAGAACAAATATCAGAGCTGCCAACTTTTCAAAATCAAAATATTTCACTGTTTAAAATCGTAGCATTCAATGCCGAACTTGCAGAATCGTCAGTAGAACGCTTCCTCTTTCTAATGAGGAACTTTTCCATTGTGTTATAGTAAGAACAAATATCAGAGCTGCCAACTTTTCAAAATCAAAATATTTCACTGTTTAAAATCGTAGCATTCAATGCCGAACTTGCAGAATCGTCAGTAGAACGCTTCCTCTTTCTAATGAGGAACTTTTCCATTGTGTTATAGTAAGAACAAATATCAGAGCTGCCAACTTTTCAAAATCAAAATATTTCACTGTTTAAAATCGTAGCATTCAATGCCGAACTTGCAGAATCGTCAGTAGAACGCTTCCTCTTTCTAATGAGGAACTTTTCCATTGTGTTATAGTAAGAACAAATATCAGAGCTGCCAACTTTTCAAAATCAAAATATTTCACTGTTTAAAATCGTAGCATTCAATGCCGAACTTGCAGAATCGTCAGTAGAACGCTTCCTCTTTCTAATGAGGAACTTTTCCATTGTGTTATAGTAAGAACAAATATCAGAGCTGCCAACTTTTCAAAATCAAAATATTTCACTGTTTAAAATCGTAGCATTCAATGCCGAACTTGCAGAATCGTCAGTAGAACGCTTCCTCTTTCTAATGAGGAACTTTTCCATTGTGTTATAGTAAGAACAAATATCAGAGCTGCCAACTTTTCAAAATCAAAATATTTCACTGTTTAAAATCGTAGCATTCAATGCCGAACTTGCAGAATCGTCAGTAGAACGCTTCCTCTTTCTAATGAGGAACTTTTCCATTGTGTTATAGTAAGAACAAATATCAGAGCTGCCAACTTTTCAAAATCAAAATATTTCACTGTTTAAAATCGTAGCATTCAATGCCGAACTTGCAGAATCGTCAGTAGAACGCTTCCTCTTTCTAATGAGGAACTTTTCCATTGTGTTATAGTAAGAACAAATATCAGAGCTGCCAACTTTTCAAAATCAAAATATTTCACTGTTTAAAATCGTAGCACTCGATGCTGAACTTGCAGAATCGTCAGTAGAACGCTTCCTCTTTCTAATGAGGAACTTTTCCATTGTGTTATAGTAAGAACAAATATCAGAGCTGCCAACTTTTCAAAATCAAAATATTTCACTGTTTAAAATCGTAGCATTCAATGCCGAACTTGCAGAATCGTCAGTAGAACGCTTCCTCTTTCTAATGAGGAACTTTTCCATTGTGTTATAGTAAGAACAAATATCAGAGCTGCCAACTTTTCAAAATCAAAATATTTCACTGTTTAAAATCGTAGCATTCAATGCCGAACTTGCAGAATCGTCAGTAGAACGCTTCCTCTTTCTAATGAGGAACTTTTCCATTGTGTTATAGTAAGAACAAATATCAGAGCTGCCAACTTTTCAAAATCAAAATATTTCACTGTTTAAAATCATAGCATTCAATGCCGAACTTGCAGAATCGTCAGTAGAACGCTTCCTCTTTCTAATGAGGAACTTTTCCATTGTGTTATAGTAAGAACAAATATCAGAGCTGCCAACTTTTCAAAATCAAAATATTTCACTGTTTAAAATCGTAGCACTCGATGCTGAACTTGCAGAATCGTCAGTAGAACGCTTCCTCTTTCTAATGAGGAACTTTTCCATTGTGTTATAGTAAGAACAAATATCAGAGCTGCCAACTTTTCAAAATCAAAATATTTCACTGTTTAAAATCGTAGCATTCAATGCCGAACTTGCAGAATCGTCAGTAGAACGCTTCCTCTTTCTAATGAGGAACTTTTCCATTGTGTTATAGTAAGAACAAATATCAGAGCTGCCAACTTTTCAAAATCAAAATATTTCACTGTTTAAAATCGTAGCATTCAATGCCGAACTTGCAGAATCGTCAGTAGAACGCTTCCTCTTTCTAATGAGGAACTTTTCCATTGTGTTATAGTAAGAACAAATATCAGAGCTGCCAACTTTTCAAAATCAAAATATTTCACTGTTTAAAATCGTAGCATTCAATGCCGAACTTGCAGAATCGTCAGTAGAACGCTTCCTCTTTCTAATGAGGAACTTTTCCATTGTGTTATAGTAAGAACAAATATCAGAGCTGCCAACTTTTCAAAATCAAAATATTTCACTGTTTAAAATCGTAGCATTCAATGCCGAACTTGCAGAATCGTCAGTAGAACGCTTCCTCTTTCTAATGAGGAACTTTTCCATTGTGTTATAGTAAGAACAAATATCAGAGCTGCCAACTTTTCAAAATCAAAATATTTCACTGTTTAAAATCGTAGCATTCAATGCCGAACTTGCAGAATCGTCAGTAGAACGCTTCCTCTTTCTAATGAGGAACTTTTCCATTGTGTTATAGTAAGAACAAATATCAGAGCTGCCAACTTTTCAAAATCAAAATATTTCACTGTTTAAAATCGTAGCATTCAATGCCGAACTTGCAGAATCGTCAGTAGAACGCTTCCTCTTTCTAATGAGGAACTTTTCCATTGTGTTATAGTAAGAACAAATATCAGAGCTGCCAACTTTTCAAAATCAAAATATTTCACTGTTTAAAATCGTAGCATTCAATGCCGAACTTGCAGAATCGTCAGTAGAACGCTTCCTCTTTCTAATGAGGAACTTTTCCATTGTGTTATAGTAAGAACAAATATCAGAGCTGCCAACTTTTCAAAATCAAAATATTTCACTGTTTAAAATCGTAGCATTCAATGCCGAACTTGCAGAATCGTCAGTAGAACGCTTCCTCTTTCTAATGAGGAACTTTTCCATTGTGTTATAGTAAGAACAAATATCAGAGCTGCCAACTTTTCAAAATCAAAATATTTCACTGTTTAAAATCGTAGCATTCAATGCCGAACTTGCAGAATCGTCAGTAGAACGCTTCCTCTTTCTAATGAGGAACTTTTCCATTGTGTTATAGTAAGAACAAATATCAGAGCTGCCAACTTTTCAAAATCAAAATATTTCACTGTTTAAAATCGTAGCATTCAATGCCGAACTTGCAGAATCGTCAGTAGAACGCTTCCTCTTTCTAATGAGGAACTTTTCCATTGTGTTATAGTAAGAACAAATATCAGAGCTGCCAACTTTTCAAAATCAAAATATTTCACTGTTTAAAATCGTAGCACTCGATGCTGAACTTGCAGAATCGTCAGTAGAACGCTTCCTCTTTCTAATGAGGAACTTTTCCATTGTGTTATAGTAAGAACAAATATCAGAGCTGCCAACTTTTCAAAATCAAAATATTTCACTGTTTAAAATCGTAGCATTCAATGCCGAACTTGCAGAATCGTCAGTAGAACGCTTCCTCTTTCTAATGAGGAACTTTTCCATTGTGTTATAGTAAGAACAAATATCAGAGCTGCCAACTTTTCAAAATCAAAATATTTCACTGTTTAAAATCGTAGCATTCAATGCCGAACTTGCAGAATCGTCAGTAGAACGCTTCCTCTTTCTAATGAGGAACTTTTCCATTGTGTTATAGTAAGAACAAATATCAGAGCTGCCAACTTTTCAAAATCAAAATATTTCACTGTTTAAAATCGTAGCATTCAATGCCGAACTTGCAGAATCGTCAGTAGAACGCTTCCTCTTTCTAATGAGGAACTTTTCCATTGTGTTATAGTAAGAACAAATATCAGAGCTGCCAACTTTTCAAAATCAAAATATTTCACTGTTTAAAATCGTAGCATTCAATGCCGAACTTGCAGAATCGTCAGTAGAACGCTTCCTCTTTCTAATGAGGAACTTTTCCATTGTGTTATAGTAAGAACAAATATCAGAGCTGCCAACTTTTCAAAATCAAAATATTTCACTGTTTAAAATCGTAGCATTCAATGCCGAACTTGCAGAATCGTCAGTAGAACGCTTCCTCTTTCTAATGAGGAACTTTTCCATTGTGTTATAGTAAGAACAAATATCAGAGCTGCCAACTTTTCAAAATCAAAATATTTCACTGTTTAAAATCGTAGCATTCAATGCCGAACTTGCAGAATCGTCAGTAGAACGCTTCCTCTTTCTAATGAGGAACTTTTCCATTGTGTTATAGTAAGAACAAATATCAGAGCTGCCAACTTTTCAAAATCAAAATATTTCACTGTTTAAAATCGTAGCATTCAATGCCGAACTTGCAGAATCGTCAGTAGAACGCTTCCTCTTTCTAATGAGGAACTTTTCCATTGTGTTATAGTAAGAACAAATATCAGAGCTGCCAACTTTTCAAAATCAAAATATTTCACTGTTTAAAATCGTAGCATTCAATGCCGAACTTGCAGAATCGTCAGTAGAACGCTTCCTCTTTCTAATGAGGAACTTTTCCATTGTGTTATAGTAAGAACAAATATCAGAGCTGCCAACTTTTCAAAATCAAAATATTTCACTGTTTAAAATCGTAGCATTCAATGCCGAACTTGCAGAATCGTCAGTAGAACGCTTCCTCTTTCTAATGAGGAACTTTTCCATTGTGTTATAGTAAGAACAAATATCAGAGCTGCCAACTTTTCAAAATCAAAATATTTCACTGTTTAAAATCGTAGCATTCAATGCCGAACTTGCAGAATCGTCAGTAGAACGCTTCCTCTTTCTAATGAGGAACTTTTCCATTGTGTTATAGTAAGAACAAATATCAGAGCTGCCAACTTTTCAAAATCAAAATATTTCACTGTTTAAAATCGTAGCATTCAATGCCGAACTTGCAGAATCGTCAGTAGAACGCTTCCTCTTTCTAATGAGGAACTTTTCCATTGTGTTATAGTAAGAACAAATATCAGAGCTGCCAACTTTTCAAAATCAAAATATTTCACTGTTTAAAATCGTAGCATTCAATGCCGAACTTGCAGAATCGTCAGTAGAACGCTTCCTCTTTCTAATGAGGAACTTTTCCATTGTGTTATAGTAAGAACAAATATCAGAGCTGCCAACTTTTCAAAATCAAAATATTTCACTGTTTAAAATCGTAGCATTCAATGCCGAACTTGCAGAATCGTCAGTAGAACGCTTCCTCTTTCTAATGAGGAACTTTTCCATTGTGTTATAGTAAGAACAAATATCAGAGCTGCCAACTTTTCAAAATCAAAATATTTCACTGTTTAAAATCGTAGCATTCAATGCCGAACTTGCAGAATCGTCAGTAGAACGCTTCCTCTTTCTAATGAGGAACTTTTCCATTGTGTTATAGTAAGAACAAATATCAGAGCTGCCAACTTTTCAAAATCAAAATATTTCACTGTTTAAAATCGTAGCATTCAATGCCGAACTTGCAGAATCGTCAGTAGAACGCTTCCTCTTTCTAATGAGGAACTTTTCCATTGTGTTATAGTAAGAACAAATATCAGAGCTGCCAACTTTTCAAAATCAAAATATTTCACTGTTTAAAATCGTAGCATTCAATGCCGAACTTGCAGAATCGTCAGTAGAACGCTTCCTCTTTCTAATGAGGAACTTTTCCATTGTGTTATAGTAAGAACAAATATCAGAGCTGCCAACTTTTCAAAATCAAAATATTTCACTGTTTAAAATCGTAGCATTCAATGCCGAACTTGCAGAATCGTCAGTAGAACGCTTCCTCTTTCTAATGAGGAACTTTTCCATTGTGTTATAGTAAGAACAAATATCAGAGCTGCCAACTTTTCAAAATCAAAATATTTCACTGTTTAAAATCGTAGCATTCAATGCCGAACTTGCAGAATCGTCAGTAGAACGCTTCCTCTTTCTAATGAGGAACTTTTCCATTGTGTTATAGTAAGAACAAATATCAGAGCTGCCAACTTTTCAAAATCAAAATATTTCACTGTTTAAAATCGTAGCACTCGATGCCGAACTTGCAGAATCGTCAGTAGAACGCTTCCTCTTTCTAATGAGGAACTTTTCCATTGTGTTATAGTAAGAACAAATATCAGAGCTGCCAACTTTTCAAAATCAAAATATTTCACTGTTTAAAATCGTAGCATTCAATGCCGAACTTGCAGAATCGTCAGTAGAACGCTTCCTCTTTCTAATGAGGAACTTTTCCATTGTGTTATAGTAAGAACAAATATCAGAGCTGCCAACTTTTCAAAATCAAAATATTTCACTGTTTAAAATCGTAGCATTCAATGCCGAACTTGCAGAATCGTCAGTAGAACGCTTCCTCTTTCTAATGAGGAACTTTTCCATTGTGTTATAGTAAGAACAAATATCAGAGCTGCCAACTTTTCAAAATCAAAATATTTCACTGTTTAAAATCGTAGCATTCAATGCCGAACTTGCAGAATCGTCAGTAGAACGCTTCCTCTTTCTAATGAGGAACTTTTCCATTGTGTTATAGTAAGAACAAATATCAGAGCTGCCAACTTTTCAAAATCAAAATATTTCACTGTTTAAAATCGTAGCACTCGATGCTGAACTTGCAGAATCGTCAGTAGAACGCTTCCTCTTTCTAATGAGGAACTTTTCCATTGTGTTATAGTAAGAACAAATATCAGAGCTGCCAACTTTTCAAAATCAAAATATTTCACTGTTTAAAATCGTAGCATTCAATGCCGAACTTGCAGAATCGTCAGTAGAACGCTTCCTCTTTCTAATGAGGAACTTTTCCATTGTGTTATAGTAAGAACAAATATCAGAGCTGCCAACTTTTCAAAATCAAAATATTTCACTGTTTAAAATCGTAGCATTCAATGCCGAACTTGCAGAATCGTCAGTAGAACGCTTCCTCTTTCTAATGAGGAACTTTTCCATTGTGTTATAGTAAGAACAAATATCAGAGCTGCCAACTTTTCAAAATCAAAATATTTCACTGTTTAAAATCGTAGCATTCAATGCCGAACTTGCAGAATCGTCAGTAGAACGCTTCCTCTTTCTAATGAGGAACTTTTCCATTGTGTTATAGTAAGAACAAATATCAGAGCTGCCAACTTTTCAAAATCAAAATATTTCACTGTTTAAAATCGTAGCATTCAATGCCGAACTTGCAGAATCGTCAGTAGAACGCTTCCTCTTTCTAATGAGGAACTTTTCCATTGTGTTATAGTAAGAACAAATATCAGAGCTGCCAACTTTTCAAAATCAAAATATTTCACTGTTTAAAATCGTAGCATTCAATGCCGAACTTGCAGAATCGTCAGTAGAACGCTTCCTCTTTCTAATGAGGAACTTTTCCATTGTGTTATAGTAAGAACAAATATCAGAGCTGCCAACTTTTCAAAATCAAAATATTTCACTGTTTAAAATCGTAGCATTCAATGCCGAACTTGCAGAATCGTCAGTAGAACGCTTCCTCTTTCTAATGAGGAACTTTTCCATTGTGTTATAGTAAGAACAAATATCAGAGCTGCCAACTTTTCAAAATCAAAATATTTCACTGTTTAAAATCGTAGCATTCAATGCCGAACTTGCAGAATCGTCAGTAGAACGCTTCCTCTTTCTAATGAGGAACTTTTCCATTGTGTTATAGTAAAAACAAATATCAGAGCTGCCAACTTTTCAAAATTAAAAAGCGGGACATCAATGCGCATTCAGCGGCACATATTTACACTTTATAAATAATAAAATTATATATTATAGGTTTCTCTATTTTTTTTATTACAGTTAATTATTTAATATTGATAAAGAAATATTTACAAAAAAAAAAATTAGTATTTAAGTATAAAAGATTAACAAACCTTGTTAATGAGTTTCATTTTTAGAGAGAGAGAGAGACACTATTTTTTTCAGAGAGTCACCAATTTTTCTCCCCACCACAACAGGAGTCTTATCACATAAGGCAAGACAGTTCATCCACGGAATACCAAGATACTGAAATTCTTCAGACACAAGTTTGGCAATATTTTCACCTGTTGAACTGGTTTCTAGGCATGGCAAAGAGAGCAGCAGCATGCATCTCACTCGCTTGCAATGATTATCAAAGTATGTTACCACAATGCCCCCCCCCCCCCCCCCATTTTTTTTTTTTCCTAAATCAAGAAGATTGTTTGCAAAATTCAAGATTTACTATAAAATCAAGAAGATTTGAGACAGTACCAGAACTGTTAATTTATAATGATCTATTATTAGGGGAGAGCGGTAATGTATGGGATGTGCTAGCAGTATGTTTGATGATACTTGTATTCAATTATTTTTCATTTTTCTGTATCAGTCACTCATAGATGGAGTTCAGAAATTGTGATGATTTTCAAGGTTTTGAATTTTTTTTTTTTTAAATTGAATGATGTAATTTTAGAAATAATTTGATTTCATTTAAGCAATCACAAGACAGTGAATTTTTTTCAATGCCCTTGGATGACAATTTTATCCATCACGAATGTAGGACAGCGCTATTTTAGATAAAGGATGAATAGTGTAACTTTGAGAATATGAATACTTTTGAACACCATACATCAATTCTTACAAATTTTCAGCTTCTTCACTTTCGTTTTCAGGAAAAAAGAATTACGATTACGGGAAAAATCTTTATTCCCCCCCCAATCTTTGTCAAGCTGAAATGCAAACTTTATTTTGGGGGTGGGGGAATATTTAAGAATACAGGATATACATGTTCAGAACATCGTTGGAGGGAAAAAAATACAATTACGGGAGAAATCTTTGCTACATCCTATTTTCGTTTTCGGACAGTTTCCCTCCATTTTCAAGTTGAAATACAAATATTTATAAAATAAAATGATATTTAACAAGAATACTAGGCAGAAGAAACATCGCGTGAAAAATAAAATTACGATTATGAGAGAAATCTTTACTGTGTCTAACTTCCGTTTTCGAAAGTTTTGAAAGACGAATCTTCCGTTTTCGAAAGTTTCCAGTGAAAAACATTCTCTTTCGCTACCAATTGCCCCGAAATTTCTGTTCAGTTATGCATCGATCTCGAGGAAAACTCCAATTATGACAGAAAAGGAGAAATTTCTCGAAGCTGTTACACGCTCATGCCTGAAGATTACAGGGAAATTTTTGCGCCGTCGAATTTCCCTTTTCGGAAATTTTCTCTCTATTTTCCAATTGAAATACACATATTTTTGGAATAAAGTGATGTACACAGTATAACAACAATACTGGACAGAGGCAACATTGCAGGAAAAAGGAATTACGATTATGGAAATCTTTATTTCGTTTACTTCCGTTTTTGAAAGACCAAATACCGTCTCGATGCGTATTTTTACACGTTGGTAAAATTTCGATGTGTAAACACACTTTTTGATGCGTACTAGACGCGTAATTACGCATTTTGGCAAACTCTGCATGGCGCAGAATTAAAAACATTTCGCACTTTGGCGCAATTAGCGCAGCTATCGCAACACTGAGGGAGAGCAAGTTTGGAGGGATCGGCGGGAGGGGGTGTGTGCGATCGCTCTCAGCTAGAAACATGAGATAACATAAGGTTCAATCGCTATGAGATCATAATAAAACAAAAGCAGGAGTTTACACTAAGCGACAATAACAACAATATCAATTTCCATCAGTAAAGAAAAAATTCACGATCCATTTTAGCAAAAATCCGGAAGAAATTATCTTCCGATCGTAAAACTACCCAAACTCCGTAAAACTTTCAGGAAATCCGGAATACTTGGCAGGTATGCGGACATCATTGAACCGATATCGGCTTTTCTGACATATTATGTAATATCACTTTGCCGTTCTTCACCCGATATCGGGTTTGCCAATGCATCCAATATCCTCTGGCCGTTCTTCACCCCATATCTGTCCGATATTGGCTTTGCCGATGTATCCAATATCTGAATTTCAAAGGCGCTTACTTAGAAACGGGACCAATCAATAGTTTTCGCATTTGTGCGAAAAAAACTTTAAATATATTCGCAAATTGCGATCACAGTTTAAACCGTGATTTTAACAAAAAAGGACACAAAATTCAGAACTTTTGCGAAATACATCGAAATTCGCAATTCTTCCAACCTGTCCGTAATTCGGTAATCATGTGGCCGAAACCGTAATGGTTGGCACCCTTAGAGCGCGTGGGCTTTCGTCTCGTTGCACTCTACGCATAATCCATTTATATACACGACCGGAAGGGAAATACTGGGATTGTACCGTGACGTCATGAAATCGGCACATGTAATTGTACCGTGACGTCGTGAAATCGGCACACGTGATCTGAAACGGCATCGCCTTCGTACATTTTCCATGCTAATAGCTCACGATCGAAATCTTCCTGCGCGCGCCCATTTCATGCGTCACTCTATTTTTTTTGCGCGAATTCAAATTTCTTTGTGCGAAACGTGCGTCTGTCCCATTTCATGCGTCACTCTATTTTTTTTGCGCGAATTCAAATTTCTTTGTGCGAAACGTGCGTCTGCGCACGCTATCGGGAACCCTGCTCGTAATCTTTTTCTCATGCAGACACTCCTGAGTTTGATCCACCCATGTCTTCCTTGGCTTTCCTCTGCCTTTCCTTCCTGCCACTTGGGCTGAAAAGATTTTCTTAGAAAGCATCTCATCACTCATTCTTTCAACATGGCCAAACCACCAAAGCATATTTGTCTCCACCTTGCTTACATCATTTTGCTTCACATCACACAACTGCAACACGTCTTCATTCCTCACACAATCAGACCGTGTCCTGCCATACCCCCTTCCGTAAGTAACGGATTTCTCCAGCACACAAACAACTCCTATGTTTCTTCTGCAGTACCCAGGTTTCACTGCCATACATCAGAGTAGGAACAATTACACTTTCATACACGGCCATGCAGGACTCTCTAGAGAACCCATAATTCCTGTGAAAACCTTCCAGAGCAGCCATGACTTTCAATGAAGAATTCACTCGCCTACTAATTTCACAATCCAACTTGTTCTCTCTGTCAACCATGCTTCCTAAATACACAAACTCACTCACCTGGTCAATCACAGTACCGTTTATACTTACATTACATTCAGTGCTACCAGTTCCTCTCTCAAACACCATAACTTTGGTTTTTCCCTTATTTACACTCAGTTTGAATTCCATGCAAACTTTGTACATCTGGGACAACATACTCTGCAAATCACTTTTGCTATCTGCCAACAGGACAGTGTCATCAGCATACAGCAATCGGCACACACGGATATCACCAAGACATAAACCACTATTATCTATTTTGGCATCACACATGCACGCGTCCATAAATATATTAAACAGCCATGGAGACATTACACAACCTTGCCTAACTCATGCGCCAAGAGAAAACCATTTTCATAAAACACCGTTCACTCGTACACAAGCTCTACTGCCAGCATACATGGTTTTTACACTATTAAGTAGATTCCCAGTAACACCATATTCATTCAATACCTTCCACAAAAGTGTCCTATTTACTCGGTTGTAAGCTTTTTCTAAATCTATGAAGACAGCAAAAACTTTCTTACCAACAGCCAGATATTTTTCAATCATCGTGCGTAATGCAAAAATCTGGTTAGTGCAGCCTTTACCAGGCATAAAACCACTCTGAACATCCCACACTTTCTCTGATGTAAGACCCCATACGTTTTCAATAACAATCTTACCAAACACTTTCCCTGGCACACTTAGTAGGCTAATACCACGATAGTTCTTGCATTCAATCTGATCACCTTTTCCGTTATACAAGGGAACAATAATAGCATCCTTCCAATCTCGGGGGACCATTCCTAACTCCCAGCACAACTGGCAAATTTCAGTTAACCAGTCAATTACAGATTCACCGACATATTTCAACGCCTCGGCAGTTATGCCATCTACTCCTGCAGCCTTACCATCCCCTGAAGAGATTTTAGAGCTTTACACACTTCTTCTCTTGAGATCCCTCCTGTGCTTTCATTTTTCCCTATGCCATAATTTGCATCGGTCTCAGAATCATCTTTGCTTTCCTGCTCACAAAAATTTTCACCCCATCTTTCACTTAACTCATTGGACTCCCATATCATTTCTCCAATCCTATTCTTCACACAACTTAACACTTTGTTTCCTCTATTTTTCCTGAGTCTCATGTACTTCCAGAAAGAATTCTTATCTTTCCAAAATGCCAATTCATGCCTTTCCACCTTCTCCTTCCTATCTTTTGTCTTACTCTGGCGAACCAGTGTAGCGGCTTCACGCTTCTTACAGCGATATTCTTCCACAGAAACTTTACCTTGCAACATCCCGAAATAGGCTTCTTTCTTTCTGTTTACTGCCTCTTCAATCTCACTATTCCATATTCCACCAAGCATCACCTCTATTGTTACCCACTATTGTGGTGCCACAGACCTCTTCAGCAGCAGTGACTACACATTTCTTAAAACATTCCCACTTCTTTTCTACATCCCTCTCACCAGACTTCAGCTCCTTCAGTCGTTCTCTGAGTAAGTCAGAATAACGCTGATGGTCCTCAAGGAGCCTATCAATCTTTATTCTTTCTATCCTGGGTCTCTTCCTATTCCTTTTCCTCCAACCAACAATTAAGTGTCACTCGTGACACTACCAAGTAATGATCAGAACCAACATCCTCACCTCTCATAACACGGGTGTCAACAACTGTTTCAGATGCTGATTGTAGACAACAAAATCTTATCACTCTTTTGACGAAGAGTGCGATTTTCCCAAGTGTATGTGTGGATATACTTGTGGTTGAAAAATGTATTAGATACACACAAACCATTCTCAATGCACAGTTCAATTAATCTTTCACCATTATCATTCACACAAGGATCATTAAACTTACCCAGAACATTGTTAGAAATTGCATTCTGCATACCTACTGTAGCATTGAAATCCCCTGCTCTTATAAAACTTTCTCTTTAGCACCAAACTGGCTCAAAACAGCTTTCAGCTCATTCCAGAAATCTTCCTTCCTATTCGAGGGTTCAGAGTCACAAGGAGCATCCACTACAACAATTACGATTCTCTGAAGTTTCACTTTCAAACGCATCCAGATAATTCTCTCACTTACGCAACTATAGTGAATCAAGTTGTTCTTCATCTTTTCACTTAAAATCACACCTACACCAGCCTGTCCTCTCACATTCTGCAATACTCTAGACTACACACTCACTGTGCCATTCACTACTTCTACTCCAATTTCCTACTTTTTGGTTTCACTTTTACACAGCTAATCCAGTCTATACTTATTCATCTCCTCAATCACCTCATGCATCTTGTCATTTATACCTCTAGTATTTCATACGCCAATCTTACATTCACTCAGCCGAGATCTCTTTCTCACACACTGTTTAGAAAGTCCAGGTCAGTTCCGTGGAGGACTGTCCTTCTCAAGTGTGGTAGGTCCACCATATCCCACACTTGAGTCTGGATGTTGATTTCTTTTTGTCTTTTTAATCAGATAAGTACATCAGTGTGGGAGATTAGCCCACAGCTTAGGGTTCCAGTTGGTCATTCAACCTAAGGATTCTGGAACAAAACCCAGTGAGTTGGGGTCTTTTTGCCAATGTCTCACAGAACTAGCTTGCACCTCTCCAAGATTCACAGAGGCCCTAGTTGCTGTTGTGTGTGTCATTGTTGCCATGGAGCGCCCCGAGGAGGCAAACCCATTGTTCACTACGGATATTATGCAGATTACTAAAATGGTCCTTAGTGTTTGAACTACTTGTTTATATGTTATGTGATCTGAGCTTTCAAGTGCTGATATTACATTATAGAAACTTTTAATTTCAGCAGTATCTTTATTTTCACTAGTTGCCTCATTGTTTTACCTGCTGTCAGGGTAATAACATATAAAAATGTTTTTGGTAGTAGCCCGAGGTCCATTTCCACAATGTATTCCAGACAGCACTTGTCCTAAGGTTTAACACAAGTGGTATTGTATTTCTGTATCTCACTTAATTCTGGAGATAGCCCTTCGTATCAGTTCATTTGTATAAACTGACTGCTTGGTTTTCTCCTTTGAGCTCTTATTCATTTTCCTGCTAACCTGCTTGCAACAAGTTGTGCTGTGAAAGCATATTGCAGATTGAGGCAACTTAGTCCAGGCTCTTTTGCAGTAGGAAAACAAGTGAGAGTCCAATCAGAAAACCAAGGGATCATTTTATGCAAATGAGCTGACACCATAGGCTATCTCCAGAACTAAGGGAGAAACAGAAATGTAATACCACTTGTTTTAAAGCTTAGGACAAGTGCTATCTAGAATACAGGGTTGGAATGGACCCTGGGCTAATACCATTAAAGTTATTAAATGTTATTACCTTGACAGCAGGTAAAACAGTGAGGCAAAGTTCTTGAGAAAATAAATTTTCTTTTGAACTTAAGGTTTTCATAATGTAATAAAGGGAAACTCAGAACACATAACACATGGGCAAATACTAGTTCAAGCACTAAGGATAATTTTAGTAATTATATAATATGCATTTTTCTGAATTTCACAAATAAATTGATCTATACACTTTAGGTTAAGAACATATCACTTAGGGTTCAAGTGGAAGTTGTGACAGACAAAGAAATATTGGGTTGGCCAAAAAGTTTGTTCGGTTTTTCTGTAGGATAGCTCTAGCATCTAGCAGCACTTAGTTGTCTCTAACTTCATTCGAAATAATTTTGTTAGATTGTATTGTAACAGCTGTTGTATCATAGCATGCATTTTACAAAAAAATTATCAAAATTGGTGAATTTTTTTGTAGCCATTTTAATACGGAAGGTGGAAGAAAATGAGCAACATTTTCGGCATATCATGCTTTATTATTTCAAGAAAGGTCAAAATGCAACTAAAATGCAAAGAAATATATGTGCAGTGTATGGAGAGGTGCTGTGACTGAACCAACATGTCAAAAGTGGTATGCCAAGTTTTGTTCTGGAGATTTCTCTCTGAACGATGCTGCACGGCTGGGTAGACCAGTTGAAGTTGATAGCGATCAAATCGAGATATTAATTGAGAACAATCAACATTATACCACATGGGAGATAGCTGACATACTCAAAATATCCAAATCAAGTGTTGAAATTCATTTGCACCAGCTTGGTTATGTTATTCACTTTGATGTTTGGGTTCCATGTAAGTTCAGCGAAAAAAACCTGCTTGACCATATTTCTGCATGCCATTCTCTACTTTAATGCAATGAAACTGTTCCATTTTTAAAACAAATTGTGATGGGTGATGAAAAGTGGATACTTTACAATAATGTGGAACAGAAAAGATCGTGGGACAAGCGAAATGAACCACCACCAACCACACCAAATGCCGGTCTTCACCCAAAGAAGGTGGTGGTGTGTATATGGTGGGATTGGAAGGGAGTCCTCTATTATGAAATCCTTCTGGACAACAAAACGATTAATTCCAACAAATACTGCTCCCAGTTAGACCAACTGAAAGCAGCACTTGACGAAAAGCGTCCAGAATTAGTCAACAGAAAACTCATAATCTTCCATCAGGATAACGCTAGACCGCATGTTTCTTTGGTGACCAGGCAAAAACTGTTACAGCTTAGCTAGGAAGTTCTGATTCATCCACCATATTCACCAGACAGTGCACCTTCGGATTTCCATTTATTATGATCTTTACAAAATTCTCTTAGTGGAAAAAATTTCAATTCCCTGGAAGACTGCAAAAGGCACCTGAAACAGTTCTTTGCTCAAAAAGATAAAAAGTTTTGGTAGGATGACATTTTAAAGTTGCGAGAAAGATGGCACAAGGTAGTGGAACAAAACAGTGAATACATTGTTCAATAACCCATCTTACGGATTTATGATGTCAGATGCTGACTGCAAAATAAAAACACACTTAGCGAATTGTTGGCCGCTGTGGTGTAAGGCTAACGCGCTTGGCTAGATATCGAGAGATTCAGAGTTCAATTCCCTGATGGCGGCCGAATAACAATTTTTCGGTTGCTGTGCGTTGCTTAACGTGGAAAGAGCGATGGATTTATTATTTATTCAACTGACGCCACGTATTTAGAGGATTTTCAAAACTGGTCGTCATGGGATTTTGCAGCAATTCTCGACACAGTGACTCTTCTCAGCTTGCTTTAGGCTCAACTCATGAGGAACCATTTGCGGACATCTGGAGTGAAAACCGAGCTGGTGTAGGTGACAAACGATGGCGAGATTTGGGATGCATGGACCTCCTCTGCTAAGCGTCGGGTGCTGGTTCCTGGGTGCTGTTCAACAGCTAGACGCAGAGCTTCAGTGTTGGCGGTGACTGGTCTCCCACAACTCAATTTCTTAATGCTCTCTGTGTCTCTGGACTGGAAGCATTGGAACCATTTTCTTGCTGGTCCCAACCTTCTACACTACAAATTTCCTTTGCGGCAGCTGTCACGGTCAACTGTTTTTTTCCAATAATGGTGTAGAAGCACATGAACAACAAGTTTCTCCTCCGACATTCTCGTCTTGTATGAGCAGCACACACGTGTTGGGTCCGGTGCATGCCTACCTGTCTGAGCAATGGAGCATGTAACCCAATCAGGAATGGAGCACATTCACCCATACAAGAGATTGTTCCACGAATTCGTGGAATTCTGCTTTTTTTTGTCATCGTTTGGGTTATTCTTGAGATCGATGCAAAACTGAAGAGAAGTTTTGGAGGATTATTTGGAGGGGGGGGGGAGGTCGTTTTTGGGTCTGGGGATGGTATTTTGTTTTTCAAAACTTTCAAAAACGGAAGTTGAATAGAGTGAAAACTTTTCCCGTAATCGGGATTGTTTCTTCTGCGCAGTATTATTGTTAAATATAATTTTTTCCATAAATATTTACATTTCAGCTTGAAAATGGAAGAACAATTTCCGAAAACGGAAGTTAGATGGCGTGGAAATTTACCTGTAATCTTCAGGAACGAGATTCTTTCGTGGATTCAAAGAATTCCGCCTTTTTCATCATCATTTCAATGGTTTTCGAGATCGATGCAGAAATGAACAGAAATTTGGGAGGGATTGGTGATAATGGGGGTGGGGGGTCATTTTCCAACAGAGGACGAAATTCGACTTTCAAAACTTTCGAAAACAGAAGTGAGTCGAAGTGACTTCTGTTTCCAAAAGTTTTGAAAGTCGGAATTCTCCCATAATTGTGATTCTTTTTTTCTCATGATGTTTCTTCTACCCAGTAGTGTTGTGAAATATCATTTTATTCCGTAAATATTTCTATTGCAGCTTAAAAATGGAGTGAAGCTTTCTTAAAACGGAAGTCGGACAGAGCGAAGATTTTGCCTGTAATCGTTTTTTTCCTCCGCGATGTTTCATTTATCCTGTGTTTTTGTTAAATGTAATATTATACATATATATAAGCAAAAATCAACATCAGAACTAACAAATAATTAAAAAAAATGAAAAGTGTGTGTGTGTGTGTGTGTGTGTGTGTGTGTGTGTGTGTGTGTGTGTGTGTGTGTGTGTGTGTGTGTGTGTGTGTGTGTGTTGCTCATGCTGCATTATATTCATGCTGTTTTGCAGTACGTTCTTTTTTTTTTTTTCTTTCACCTGGTTAAAAAGTTTAGTTTAGTTTTTTTTTTTTTTTTTTTTCTTCATCAGTGTCATGTATGGTTCCACCTCACTGTGCATGTCCGACTGTATGGCAGAGCTTCTCCATCTGTACCGCGAAAAGCTATGAACTTCTGACTCACTGTGGTATTTGAATGTTTTTGCGACTAGCATACAATTCAAAGAAAGAATTCTCTTATCAATCTGTGTGAGAACGGTACAGTAATTCTAGAGCTCTTTAAAGTTCTGGGTGACTCTTTGCATTCTCACCTCATTACCCCCTTTGTGACTGATTGCAGGTTACGTGATGAGCATGAAGTGTAATCATTTTCAAAAGGAGAAGATATCATCAAAGTATCGACAAGTAGCATGCATAATCACCTGTTAAACTCTGTAGGCCAACGTAATTGTTCAAAAAAGTTAATCAGTATTTTAATATTTCTCCTTCAGTTCCTTGGCAGAAAGTTGCTCTCCTAAAGTGAAGGGCTTTCAAACCCATTTGCTTGTGCTGTGCCTGCATTGAAGGCCAGTTCTGTAAGACTTTGTACAAAAAACTAAGAAGCATGCTTGATTTAAGATCTTTATTAAATTTAAGCAAAATGAATTTTCTTCTTGAAAACAGCATGGGTTGTGTGCGTATGTGCCAAAATTATAAGGATAGGAGTATATAAGTAATTGAAGGAATTAGCTTTGATTGTGCGTGTATCAGTAGAATTTAACATTTGTAGTACTGTATGTAATGCATGCATTTATGGAAGAACTGCTAGGTCTTTTGCTGAAATTGCACGCTTCAGCAAAAAAAAAAAAAAAAAAAGTTTAGCTCATCATTAATTAGAAGATATTGGGCTGAAAATGTTCCATGAATTTTCTGAAATCCTTTATAGCATTTCTATGCTACTTTTCCTCTGTATTTGTGAGAACTAAATTTGCAAAAACCTTTGCTGTGAACTTTTTTTTTTTATTTCTGAAATGGAAATAGCAATTTTGAAAAAAAAGAAAAGAAAAACTTGTTTTTTAGTGAAACAATGAAGTTTATTATAAGTCCTTTAATTCAGAGTAATTATATGGCAGAGTTTTGCTCTTCTGCTAATATTAGTGTAATTCTGCACAGGACAAGTCTGGAATGTAGGTCAGATAGGCACTGGGAAACACTCCAAATGCTGATCCTTTTCCACCTGTGTAGACACTATATACCTCTGCCTCTTTCCCTCTCATAGTTTTGTTGCTTGCACAGCAGTTCTTTTTATTAGGCATTTTTGAGAGATATTTTCCAGTATGACTAGTCCTTTGGCAGGATATAATTTTTTTAGGGCAGCTTTCGGGTGACTCAGAATCATCACTGTTGGGTATCAGACTGTTGCTCCTACTGGAAGTAGCTTTTTAAATATTTTTATGGAAGCTAAAATTACTGCACCATGAGAAAAAATTGTTTATCACAAATACATTACAGTGCAAAAGTAATTTTTTCACACACAGCAGAATTTGGTTTAAATAATAATAATTAGAGGACCTATTTGCAGTTTTCATGAGTTTTGTAAGTGTTCAAGTTTGTTAAGGTAGAAATGCATTCTGTGCAGAAGTTTAAACAATAACATGCTGCATTTCATTCTGCTGTGTAGAGTGATAAGAAAAATACACACATGTGCCATTTTAGGATTCAGATGATGATAACATGGCTGAGAGAAATTCAGGAGTTTTCTTTGTTTTGTAATTTTGATGCTATATAGCATTGTCAGCATATAGACGCCCATATGCATTAGTGATTTTCCATGTAGCCAAACGTGAAAATTACATCACCCCGGAACAGGAATTGAACTTACATCTCCCGACTTACATTTGAGCACACTACCAATACATCACCGAGGACAGCAAAGATCCAAGCCACTGAAGCTAAGCAAATGTAGGCCACCCCGGTGGTGCAGTGGTCTAAGCGATAGCTTCTGATTATTTGTCTAAGATGGGTCCGGGTTCGGATCCTGTTTAATGGGGCATAGATGTTGTGTTTGCCTTACGATGCTCTGGCTCTCTCCCTTCCCTGGATCCAGGTGCTTTAAATTAGGGATGGGCGACTGCTTGTATGTTTGTAGCCCACTGAGTAGCTCATGGTGGTCATTAAACCTCCAATCAGAAAAAAAGAAAAAAAAAAGGCAAATGTGCTTAGGGATCTGAACAACTTTCAGGATGTGCACCAGTTGAAGCAGTCCCACTTCATCGTAGTGTTGCATCTATCCCTTTCTTGTATTTATGAAGAATGATTTTCAGAGATTTACTTTACATTTATTTCTATGATCTGCATGTAATTCTGGAGTTATGAGTTTCATCCATACATGGATAAGAAATGATCATGGAATGGGATTGCTTCGACTAGTGTATGTCTGGAAATTTGTTCGGACTCCTAAGCTACATCAGCTTAGCTTCAGTTGCTTGGAGCTTCATTGCCCTGGGTAATGAGTGTAACGCTAGCATATTCGAAAATAAGTCAGGATATGTTGGTTTGATTCCCGTTTCTAGGCGATGTAATTTTGAAGTTTTCGGAAGGATGACTGCATGGGAAACGGTAAAAATGTACTGCATCTATATGCCAGCAATGATATGTATATGTCTTTCATGTATTTGTGAAAAATTATTTCTTCCAGGGATTTTCTTCCCATTTAATTTTTTTGGTGAATAATTTTGGATAACAGAATGCTGTATTTTGTTCCACTATGCAGCACAATCGGTCAGAAAAGTATGAACATGTATCATCTGGAGATCTTGAGTTAGAATAACACAATGGGGAATTAATCAGGAATTCACAGTATTTTTTAATTGTGCTGCTGTGTTTGGGAAAATTGAAACACAATATTTAAAAAAAGGCCAAATCATAAAACACCGCATTTTCTTCTACACTGTCGATTGAGTCGTTAAGAAAATATTTATCAGGATACAAGCCTGGTTTGATATGATTTTTCATGCTAATATGATTATTATCTGTCTCATTTAGGAACTAAATCCATTCAAGAGTGAAAAATCAGCCCACTACATTTCCCAAGTAAGTCATACCGGTCAATGAATGGACCGTGCACACTAAATCGTGCACTAAATCATTGGTGGCAATATTGCTCCAAAATGAAATCCACTCTCTGTGGATGGATTTGATTTTTGGAAACAGCCAAAAGTCACAGAAAATTCAGTACCAGAAATAAGATGGATGATCAAGTTTGGGAACATTGATTTCAGTCAAGAAGTTTAACAGAGAACACTAGGATCATTATGGTGATATATAATAACACGCACACTTCTGCTCACCTGAGCTGGAAGCACGTGTGTGTTACCTGTGAATGAAGGTGTAATCATGGAAAATTTGAATAAATTATGACATGTTATGGACTCTTATTTTCACAAGCCTAGATAAAATCAGGGTCATTATTGTATGTGAGGTTAGATTATTGAATATGTGCTTTACATCTTCTGTATTCTATAAATTTATTTCCTTTGATTTTCTCTCCAGAAGGTGATTGTCTTAGTGGCCATTCTTCCCCAGCTAAAAGGGCTTTATTCCTCCAGGACAACAAAAGGATAGTCAGTGCCTCTGATGACAAAACTGTTAGGTAGGAATTTTTGGAGTGTATGTGTTCATAATATATGTTTTCCTAAATTGTGTTAAGTGTCATGTGTATGTACATGCTTGTATAGAGCTTTTTTTCATTTGCGATGAATTTGTGTTTTCTTTGCACTAGTACTGTTATTTTGTATTCTCCAAAGAATGAATGTTGTAATAGTAAAGCTGCACAGTAATGGAATCTGGATGAGCAGATAGGAGAAATTGCAGGTGAGCAATGTATGTCAAGATATTGAAATATAAGTACTGTGAATGTGTTTCTTGTGCAGTTTACAGCAATTCTCTTTTCTTGCACTCCTTTTTCATTTGGGAATCAGCTACAAGGTTTAGTAGTGTGTGTGTGTGTGTGTGTGTGTGTGTGTGTGTGTGTGTGTGTGTGTGTGTGTGTGCGCGTGCGTGCGTGCGTGAGAGAGAGAGAGAGATATCTAACAGCTGATGTAATCTGCATCAATTCTTATGAAGGAAATATGTCGTTAAGCACAATGGAAGTATTTTGCAGTATTTCTGTGGCAAATTGGGCATCAGATGTAGATTCATGCTTCCAGTGTTTTTAGTAAGGTGTACAGTATTAGTGGCTAATGCTGAAGTAAAATGATTTCAGCATTTGGCATTAAGCTTTTATTTGTGTTAGATTTGCATTTATATGATATTATAACAGTACAGTTCAAGCACCCTTATTCTACTTCTGATGTTCTTATGGTTTTGAGCAGCACAGTCGTGACGGAAAATGTACTCAGCATTATGGATGTATACATATATTGCACTTATTATAAGTGCACATACTGTGTATAAAATCCTGTTGTGAAGGTGACCCAGAAATAGTTATAATTCATTTATTTTTATTAAGAAAACTGAATGTGTCAAACCCCCTCTCTTTTTGTATTCATTCTCCTTCCTCCCAGCATGTTTTGTCAATGGATTCAGTGGTACTGAAAGCAACCAGAATTATAGAGCAAGATGTCAGATTTGCTGAAAAAATAAAAAATTAATTCTGTGAACCATATTTGTTTGAACTGTTTATATAATTCTCCCTACTTTCATATTTAATAAAATTTCAGCTCTGGTTGATATGGATCTATTGTTTAGTATATTAGCCCATAGTTTTTAATTAGAGTGAACATATTCCATATTCAGTTTGAAATGCTGAAAGAAGAATTTAGCGAAGTTTACACTTGGTGGGGTGAGAGAACTGAAGAATAATTATTTCCATTTTCACTAAACTTGCTGTATTGGTGTTAAAAGGTTGAATTCATGTATGTGCAGCGCGCGTGCACACACACACACACACACACACACACACACACACACACACACACACACACACACACAGAGCTGGGCACCTTCTCCCCCCCCTCCACTGTTTATTTTATAGTTCTGTTTTTTCAAGAAAGTAAATGACTAGGCCCATACATAGAATAATCTAATTGGGGGGGATACATACTTACATAGTCTAGGATTTACACACACACACACACACACACACACACACACACACACACACACATATTTAGTTAACAGTGTTAAATTCCTGAAAAATAATGTATATTCTCTAGATTTTAAGATTTTACAATAGTAGCAGTATGCATTCAAAGACATCCCAACATTTTAATAAGAATTATTTGTTATCAGTTATTCCATTTTTATGTGGAACTAAAATTTATTTTACACACAGGAAAAAAATATTCTATCTGCTTATTATGTTGTAGCAAGTAAACAGTCTATGGATATTTCAAATCTATAGCACAAAATTGTCTGTTCTTAGGTTTTTAAAAACGTTTTCAGCAGGGCTTTGATTTCCCCTCTTAAGTACAGCCCTGTATGTGACTTACATGGGAGTGGCATAAATATTAATCAGCTAGTCTCTACAGTGCATGCATGACAGACAGTATGTTTTGGGCACGTGAATACCATAATTAACTTATGCGACTATCCTCAGAAAGCTTCAATGCTATATCATCATGTAGTAGAATTCTTCTGATTTCTGCACAGGTATATTTTTATTAAACCATCCAGGGGTGTGTCTAATATATGTTTGTACATAGAGGTTAGCTCCACAAAAAAGAGATACAAACTATTAGATTATTTTTACTTACTGTTGCTGTATGAAACTTCTCTATTTACAGCGATCTTGACATACAACTCCTGCTTCACTGACATCAATCACACGCCGTACCCAAGATCTTCTATACTTCATACTCATAACATTTTTCTCATGCAGACACTCCTTAATCTGATCCTCCCATGACTTTCTTGGCCTTCCTCTGCCTTTCCTTCCTGCCACTTGGGCTAAAAAGATTTTCTTAGTAAGCATCTCATCACTCATTCTCTTTCAACATGGCCAAACCACCGAAGCATATTAGTCTCCACCTTGCTAACAACATTTTGCTTCACATTACACAACTGCAACACATCTTCATTCCTCACACAATTGGAATGCGCCTTGCCACAAACCCCCCATAAGTAACGCATTTCTCCAGCACACAAACGACTGCTATGTTTCTTCTGTATTACCCAGGTTTCACTGACATTAAGAACAATTACACTTTCGTACACAGCCATTCGGGACTGTCTTGAGAACTCATCATTCCTGTGAAAACCTTCCAAAGCAGCCATGACTTTCAATGAAGAATTCACTCTCCTAATAATTTCATCATCCAATTTGTTCTCTCTGTCAAACATGCTTCTTAAATACACAAACTCATTCACCTGGTCAATCACTGTGCCTTTTAGACTTATATTACATTCAGTACTTATCCACAGCTTAGACAGAAATTGGGAGGTGCAGGCTCAATTGCCTCTCCAGTATGATGCAGTTTTCATGGTTTCTGAGGATTTGGCCTCAGTGTAGCATTTCTGTGCTGAAAAATTGTGAGCATATGATGTATGTAATGAAATCAGAGTGGAATTAAGTAGTGCTTCAGCTATGCAATAGAAGGTGTAAGATTCAGAAATTTTTTCTTGTCATGATATCCACAGTGTTTTGGGTTTCTTGTAGTTGCGAACATGAATACAATGGCAGAAGTTCTCATGAGAATTTGGGGATTGTGCCTCAAACCAGTAACCAAGACAAGATCTTAGAGTTTCTCATTGTTTGAGTGGTGTAAGGATGTAGGCTTTTAAAATCTTGTATTGCAGGTTCTGAGTTTAAATACTGTCATAAAATTTGGAAGTTGTATGCCTGGTGTTCTTCTTTTCCAGGAGCTAGTGGCTTTAACATGATGGGTAAACATCTTAGTCTTTTAAAGTTGTTAAACACTGAAACAAAAAATGCTTGTGGTTACTAATGAGAATTAGTAGCTACTTATTAGTGCATGTCATTTATTTGTTTTATTTCTTTTTAAAGAAACCTTAACTCTTATTTATGTTGCTTTTTTTTTCTTATAGGTTATGGGACTATGGCAATCTACAAGAAATAAAGAAGTTAGAGTTTTCAAACACACCTAACAGTTTGGAGCTCTCTCAGGATGGTAACATGCTAGTCATCGCTCATGGGCATTCTGTCAGCATATGGGATTGCAACACGTATGTATGATCTACCAATGGGTTATTGAAATTATATTTTTTGCGGGGGGGGGGGGGGGGTCATTTACAGAAAAGAGCCCATTAGTTCAGTCCATTGAAGACTACACCAAATATCACTACATCTGCTCGCTGGTATCATATGATCAGAGCTTAAAATTCAAATTTGAAATGGGAATCTCCCTGCCAGTGTTCGTAAGCAGAGGAAACTGAAAATTTCTGATGGGGAGTTTTGAATATGTGACTATGAATAGTATTAAAAAAACTGGGGAAACATACAGTGGTAATTTTTCAAACAATATAAGCTATACTCTGTTTTTAAAAGAAACAAGTAAATTAGATACAAGAAATATCATACAGTCTCATACAAATTAACATAATTCATTTTACAATTACAGAATTGTTTGTATTCAGTGCATTTACAGCATAAAATTGCACCTGAATCATTTGTGTCTGTCTTTCATTCCTTGCCACAGTTGGCAAGCTTTGCTCAATGAATTTCTAAATTTTGACTTAATTCGGTTTTGTGTACTATAGCCACGTTCACATGGTACACTTGTTAATGGCAACTCAAGACCTACTTGCAGAACCTTTGACACACATGGAAATGTGAGCATATGGTTACTTATAAAACTCTTACAATACTTTGGAAATTGGCACCTATACTCTTTATTCTTTACAGCTAAGTGTCTGAATAGTGAACATTCCATAACTGCATCTTCATTAATTTTTTGAACAAAAGTGGTTTACAAGGCTACTGTTATCCGTATTTTGTTTTATAGATTCAGGTTCCACACACTCAAACTTGGAAACGAGTTCCATTGTGGAAAATGGAAATATGTGGTCCATTTCATTCACAATAGATGAAACAGACCTTAACAGTCATTGTCATGTGCAAGTTCTTGTGCATTGCAAAGGTCAGCTAATTTGTTATTTTTGAGCTTGTTTCCCCTTCAGCTTTGAAAAAAAAAAAAAAAAAAAGGTGTCTCTTTGTGAGCACCACGACATGTTTGCAGTTCATTTAATTAAGACTTGGTTGATTCAACCATTCTTCTGATATGAGAAATGTCCAGATTTTCACTTTCCAAATATTTATGGGGGAAATAACACTTAATGGCAATACAGGACAGTGGAAACATTATGAAAAAGAGTTACGATTACGGAAGAAATCTTTGCTCTGTCTGACTTCCGTTTTTGGAAATTTTTTGTACATTTTTATGCTGAAACATAATCATAACAAAACATCATAAGAATAAAATATGAATATGGGAGAAATCTTCACTCTGTCTAACTTCCATTTTCAAAAGTTTTAAAAGAAGGAATTTTATCCATAGACAGAAGCCCCTCCCCATCTCCACCACATGCCCCAGTCCCATAAAAAATTCTCTTCAGTTTTACATTGCTCTCAAGAATGGCACAAAGGATGACAACAAAGGCAGAATTCCTCAAATCTGTAGAAGAGAACTCATGCTTTAAAGATGGCAGGGAAATTTTTGCTCCATCTGACTTACATTTTCGTATACTGTTGCCTACAGTTATGCAAACATTTATGCAATAAAATGATATTTGACAACAATACTAGACAGAAGTAACTTTGTGCAAAAAGACATAATGATTACGGGAAAAAACTTTACTCTGTTTAACTTCATTTTCAAAAGTTCTAAAAAATGGAATACTCTCACCAGATGAAAAACGACCCCCCCTTTAAAACTTGAAAAAAGCCAGATTAACCGCTAGGGCTGGGTGATGTATTGATTCATCGCGAAAACCCGATGTGAATTTTACATCAATGTTATGGTTTTTCGATTGACAAAATTACGATACATTGCGAAGTCGATTACAGCGATGCATCGTGAAGGCCAATGTAGATGTCATTGCATGATGGAATTCACATACTGCCACCACCACGCACAGATCATCGTCACGCGTTCAGCACTCATTTCAAACGTACATGCTGATCGTCGCCTCATTGGTCCACGTCACTTCAGCGCGGCCCAACGACACAACGAATTTGAGGAACCTCCCGATGTTACACGTAAGCGGCTAGAGGCAATGCGCATGCTGAGATCACATGATCTCGCGATGTGTTGTTGAGACGACGATACATCGGGAGATTTCCATGGTTACTGGTGAAGCATCGGATGTTCTCACAAAAACAAAATCAGAAAAGTGCCGGATTTCTGAAGTTGCCGGTTTTCTGGATGCCGGATTTTCAAGGTTTTACTGTGTGTATATATATCATCATCATCATTGTCAACCATTATCAATCCACTGCAGGACAAAGGTCTCCCCAAGTTTCCTCCACAACGGTCTGTCTTGTGTCAGTCTCCTCCATGTCACTCCCGCATACTTTCGAATTTCATCCACCCATTTTCCATGTGATCTTCTTCTGGGTCTTTTCCTGTCCCTTGGAATCCAATCTAAAATTTCGACTGTCCATCGATGGTCTGTCCTTCTGGCAGTATGTCCAGCCCATTGCCATTTCAGGGATTTAACTCTGATTATGATGTCTTCCACTCTTGTCATTTTTCTGATCCACGAGTTCCTCTTCTTATCTCTCCTGATTACACCAAGCATGCACCTGTCCATGCTTCTTTGAGTTGTCTGCAGCCTTTGTATGTCTCTTTTGGTTAAAATCCACGTCTCTGCACCATACGTAAGCACTGGAAGGATGCATTGATCAAACACTTTTCTTTTAAGACATAATGGCATATTGCTCTTGAAAATTATGCTGTTTCTTCCAAAAGCTCTCCAGGCAAGTTTTGTACTCCAATTAATTTCTTCATCAATGTGACCCTCACTTGATATCTGCTGTCCAAGATAAATGTACGTATCTGCTATCTCTCCAGCTTTTCTCCATCAATCGATAAATCTTCATTTCTTGTAAAAGCATTGAACATCACTTTTGTCTTCTGAAAGTTCATTTTTAATCCCACTTCTTTACTCTTGTCAGCAAGTTCCTGGATCATACTCTGCAGCTCTGATGGGGTAGTTGCAAAAATGACTACGTCATCAGCAAAACGAAGGTAAGTTAGATAATCAGCATTAATCTTTATCCCTTTATTTTTCCAGTTCAGTGATTGAAAGACATTTTCCAATGTGGCATTAAAGAGCTTGGGAGATGTAATATCACCTTGTCTCACTCCCTTTCCAATTTTTATGTGTGCTGTATTCTCAAACAGCCGAATCTTTGCACTTGCATTTTCATAGCTGCTATTAATAATATTAATGTATGCATCTTCAACACCGCAGGATTTCAAAGCCATTGTAACTGCTGATGGTTTCACTGAGTCAAAGGCCTTTTCATAATCGATGAAAGCCATGTACAATGGAAGTTCATATTCCCTCGCTCTTTCAATTAGTTCTCTCAGTACATGGATATGATCTATAACACTGTAGCCACTCCTGAATCCAGCTTGTTCTCTCGGTTGAGCCATGTCCAGTGTTACCTTCAAGCTGTGTGAAAGAACTTTAATGAAGATTTTATAAACCACTAATAGGAAGCTGATAGGTCTGTAGTTATGTCACCTTTTTTATGTAGCAGGATCATTGTAGCGTTGTTCCAATCCTCAGGAATCTTCCTTTCTTTAAGGCATCTTGTGTAAACTTGGGCAAGTACTGTTTCACTTTCTCCACTTGCTTCTTGTATGATGTCTACTGTAATTCCATCTTCTCCTGGAGCTTTCCCCGTTTCATGTTGATTGCATGTGCAACTTCTGCTGGGAGGACTGGAAGAACTCTGGTATTGGTACCTTTCATGATGTCTGGAGTACATGTATCATCCCTTTCATATAATTTGGAGTAGAAATCTTTCACTCTTGTCAAAATTTTGCCTCTATTTCTTGTTACAGAACCATCTTCTTTTCTCAGTGTCATAATTTGCTTTCTTCTCTTACTGAGATGTCCCTTTGCTATCTTTAGGCTTTGGTTGTTTTCAATTGCTTTCCTCACTAGTTCACAGTTGAATTTCCTTACCTCTTCAGTGATACTTTTTGTACTGTCTTGCATAGCTCTATATATTCCACTTTGAAAGTCACATCTTCTTTAGTTGTCCTCATCTCTCTTCTTTTTTGCATCAACATTTTGGTTTTTCCTGATAATTTGTTCACATGCAGCAACTTGTTCTTAGACCCAGCTAATCTTGTTGCTGTTTCCATAAGAGCTTTGGTTACTATTCTGTTAACTTCAGAGATGTCCACTTCTTCTGATGTTAGACCTTGTAGAGCAGAGAATCTGTTCTTCAGTTCTAATTTGAAGGTGTTATGATGCTTTTTAAGGTTGGTCATGTCAATACACTTTGTTTGTTTTTTGAGCTTGCCACGCTCGAGTTTAGCATTGAGGTGCATCTTACTCTTACTATTCTGTGGACCTGTGTTGAACTTGTTCAGCATACTGTGGTCTTCCATGACAAATTTCTTGTTACACATAATAAAATCAATTTCACTTGTCCATCCATTGGAATGCCTCCATGTCCATTTCCTTTGCGGCTTTTTCTTGAAAAAGGAGTTCATGATGAAAAACTCTTCTGCCTCTGCAAACTCTACGAGAGTATTTCCACGCTGGTTTCTATTGCTGTGACCGAATTTACCTACTGAAGTTTCATTCTGTTGCCGTTGCCCTATTTTTGCATTGAAATGTCCCATAATTATCTTCAAGTGCTGCTTGCCTTTATTATTTAGATGATGAATTTCCTCATAAAATTCTTCAATTTCTTCTTCAGGATGACTTGTGGTGGGTGCATAAGTTTGAATATTCTGAGCCTGGTATCTTCTCGAGAGTTGGATAACGAGTCGTGCAGCTCTGTCAGAGGAACTTTCAACTTCTACAACTTTATCCTTTAGTTTCTTGTATATTATAAATCCAACACCACTAGTTCGGCCAGTATCTGCCCCATGATAGTAGAAGAGATGTCCACTTTTCAGTTCAATAAGATCTTCTTTTCTCTTTGCCTCACTTAGCCCGACGATGTCCCACTTGATCCTTTGTAGTTTCTCTTCAAATTCAAGAAGTCTTGAATCAGAAGATAGGGAGCGTCCATTGTAAGTAGCCAAGGTCAGCATCAGATGGCAGCCTAGTCCGGTCCTCTGGTGATTCTTAGCACCCTGTGCCTATATGTCGCACTAGCCGCTGCTGGAGACTGGTACATTCCAGCTGCCGGAGACTGGGGGCCAAGATTTAAGTTGTGGAGTCATTTTTGGATGGGTTTGGCCTTAACTTACCACGCTGGCCAAAGCGGGTTGGTGAGTGTGGGATAGTATTTCCTCTAATCCTGATGGTATAGTTATACCGCTATTGGCGGTCGTCAGAGCCTCTTTAGTGGGAACAGGATGCACCACGAGAAGGCGGGGTTGACATTTGTCAAGGAGAGGCTGTGATGTTGTGCATCACCTGACCGTACATATATATATTTCTCAAAATTTTGTTAGGCGGAAGACTCCGTCCTACTAGTAACAACTTTATTTTGCCACCCCGGTGGCACAGTGGTATAAGCGCTGCCTGTGGCCATTCATCCGTGAAGAGTCCGTGTTCGAATCCAGATGAGGCATGGATCTGTTTGTCTTACGGCACTGGCTCTCTACCTTTCCTGGAACCAGTGATCTTAAATTAGGGATGGGCGACAGCTTATAGCCCATTGAGTTGCTCACTGTGGTTATTAAACCTTCAATAAAAAAAAAAAACAAACTTGGTGGGAGTTTAAAATTTTTTTTCTGGAATCCTCGTTATCGCTTCCCAAATTTTAGGCTGTGTATGACAACATAACCTGAAATGCGTGTTTTTTTTTTTAAATAGCTCTTAAAAGGACAATGTGTATTGGGAGAAAAAAGTATTTTTTCTGAAGAAAACTCAATATTTCGTTTCTTACAGGCACGAGAGGTTACCTGTCTGGTATGCAATAAAGAGAGGCATTACCTCTTCCAGGTAAGGAAAGATGAATATCACTGATCTCAGTGACTATCCCTTGGCCTTCTAATTTCCCTTGTTTGCCAAATCCTTTGCATCTTTAGTAAGGAAATGATATTTCTTTGCATCACGTACCTTCAGTTATACTTTTTTCATGTTTGTCCACTATCTCAGGTTATTTGAGAATGATGAAGCCACGATATTCATTGTTCTTTACCTAGGGTGTAAGGATTGTCTTACATTTTAGGTAAAGAACGATCCAGCAAGATTATCATGATGCATTTGTAAGAAACAAAATGTCGGTGTTTCTTCAGGCGTAATGCTTTTTTGCTCCTCCAACAGAAAATGTCCTATTAACAACTAGTAAAAAAGAAAGACAAAAATAAAAAAGATCATGCATCTCAGGCTCAGTCTTCCTTATCGCATGATGCAAGCAAGCGGAAGTGGTGAAATCTGGCATCTCTCATAGACTGAACTAATGGAGTCTTTTCTATATATGAACATTTATTTGAATATCTGTAATTTCAATTTTCATGTTTTAATTTGGTATACTCTTTTTTTTATGCCATATCTTATTTTAGTGTGTATATATTTTACTTGTGGATTAATGGAACAAGTACTTATAGTCCATAGCAGCAAGTGCTTTTATTTGAATACACATGGCAAAAATCAGGCACAAAATTATGCTTATATTTTTTTTATTAATATTAATACTTGATTATATTTTTTTAATCATTAGTTTGTTCTCAGTTCGTACTAAAGTGTAATGTTCAGTTTGATTTCTCTATAGTTCGGGAAATCTTCTTGAGGAAACCTGTGGTATATATAGTATTGTCCTTTCAGCTGTATACATTGTTTAAAAAATCGCATTGTAGTTATATTACAGTGTTTTGTAAACAGTGATACATCTTATCTGTTTTCATTCTGGTTTCCTTGTCTGTGTGTCATCTGTGTAACACTTGGTGTGATGTTCATTTTTTACGCTTTCCAACCGTAGGTTGAAGAAGCGTATATGCTCCAGCTTTGTCCGTCCGTCGGACAAAGCTGGAGCATCGAAATCGAACCATTTTTGCGTAAAAATGGTTCGATTTCGATGAAATTTTAGTATGTGGTAGGGGACCACCTGGGGACGAACCCTATTGAAAATGGAAGAAATGGGGTCAAACGTCACGGCATAGGAGCGGGATCCATTCCATTTCCCTTATGCGTCATACCTTGCGTAAATATGGTTCGATGTCGATGAAACTTTAGCATATTGTAGGGGACCACTTGGGGATGAATGCTATTGAAAATGGGTGAAGTGGGGTCAAAGGTCACGGCATAGGAGCGAGATCCATTCCATTGTCCTTATGCATCACAACTTGCGTAAATATGGTTCGATGTCAATGAAATTTTAGTATATTGCAGGGGACCATCTGGGAATTAACCCTGTTGAAAATGGGTTAAGTGAGGTCAAAGGTCAGGACATAGGAGCGGAATGCATTCCATTGCCTTTATGCGTCATAACGTGCGTAAAAATGGTTCGATTTCGATGAAATTTTATTATGTGGTAGGGGACCACCTGGGACGATCTTATGATATCACAATCTCGCGCTTGAGATGTTGGCGCGCGGTCACGCCATCTGTCTCATTACGTCACGCGCTGTGTGTGGATCCTATTAAAGTTTCATGATGTCACACTCTTGCGAGCAGATGGTCGCAATTCCGATCTGCTTCATTACGTCACGCGCTGTGTGCGTATGTCCGTCCGCACAATAACTCGCGTAAAAATCGTTCGATTTCGATGAACTTATAGTATATGGA
Source organism: Macrothele yani (assembly GCA_039090855.1). Classification (NCBI taxonomy): domain Eukaryota; kingdom Metazoa; phylum Arthropoda; class Arachnida; order Araneae; family Macrothelidae; genus Macrothele; species Macrothele yani. Next base: position 45,742,360 of record CM077024.1, read on the forward strand.
AGGGGATCACTTGGGAAGGAATCCTATTGAAAGTGAACGAAATGGGGTCAAAGGTTAGGACATAGGAGCGGGATCCACTCCACTGCTCTTATGCGTCATAACTAACGTAAAAAAGGTTCGATTTCGATTAAATTTTAGTATGCGGCAGGGGACTACCTGGGAACAAACCCTATTGAAAATGGGCAAAATGGAGTCAAAGGTCAGGACATAGGAGCGGAATCACTTCCATCACCATTATGCGTCATAACTTAGATAAAAATTCTTCGATTTGGATGAAATGTTAGTATGTTGTAGGGGACCACCTGGGGACGAACCCTATTGAAAATGGACGAAATGGGGTCAAAGGTCACGGCATAGGAGCGGGATGCATTCCATTGCCCTTATGCCATAACTTGCGTAAATATGGTTCGATGTCGATGAAATTTTAGCATATTGTAGGGGACCACTTGGGGATAAACCCTATTGAAAATGGGTGAAGTGGGGTCAAAGGTCATGGCATAAGAGCTGGATCCATTCCATTGCCCTTATGCGTCATTACTTGCGTAAATATGGTTCGATGTCGATGAAATTTTAGTGTGTTGTATGGGGCCTGCCTGGGGACGAATCCTATTGAAAATGGGCAAAATGGGCAAAATGGGGTCAAAGGTTAGGACATAGGAGCAGAATCTATTCCATAGTCCTTATGCATCATAACTTACGTAAAAATGCTTCCATTGCGACAAAACTTTATCATGTTATTTCAGAGGTATACTGAACCGGTTCTGTTGAATATCATCGAAATGGGATCAAAGGTCAGGGCACAGGAGCGAGATTTATTCCACAGCCATTATCCTCATAACTTGAGTAATGATTTCTGGTATGTTGGAAAGTGTATTATAATCAATGCATTGCATGATTTTACTAACTTGTTGTAGTTTGCTTTCACTGTTGTTTGGTAGGAAGAATATCTTATTTTAAGACTGCAGTACTCCATCTGATATTGCTATCAAAACTTGTACAGTTTTTAGTTATAGGCAGAATGTCACTATGGTGGTAAATTTTCCTGTTTTGCTTTGTATTACTCCTATGGTTTTTTTTAGCATTTGTATGTGTGAGAATGCTTTCAAAAAGTGGTTGTTGTATTTGCACTTTTTGAAATTTTTGTTTCATTTGCACATAATGTATGTTTTGTTTTGTGATATCACCTGTTATCAGCTTTGTAGGTTTTCTTTTGCTGTCATGTTATTGTTTTTGGTATAAGCACATACTTTTTTTTGGGGAAAAAAAAAGAGGAATAGTAGTATATTCTCATAACCTTTTCCATGCATATTTGAGCTTATCCGAAGGAGAAGTATTTAATAGGTAGAGCATAACAGCATTGATGGAAATATTTAAATAGATAGCATAGTGATTACTCATCTTTTTCACTTTGTCAATCTAAGTAATGTTAAAAGTCAGAAGTTAGCAGTTTAAAGCTTCTTTATTTAAATGTTTTTGTACATAATTTAAGCTGGGTTTTAAAGTTTTAATACATTCATTTTTAGTATTCATGACTATATCACCTCAAAACTAATACTTTCATGCTCAGAGAATGAAGTAGGCAGCTAAGATCTAATATATCATTGAAAAATTCAGTTCTGCCACTGAAATTTCACTTTTTCCATCATGTTTTCCCTTTGTGTGTGTTTATTGCTAATGAGCTCAAATTTGAAACAAAACTGCATATTAAATTACAGTAAAATCTGATCATGTCAGATCAGATCAAATTGTAGGTTAATGTAATGTATATTGTTTGATTATTCACAGAAGTTATATTTGACGTGGTGTAAATTTTTTGTCTCTGACTACAATTGTGCATCAAGATTCCTGCTCTGTTATTTGAACTATGTGTTGTGGTTGTTGTTCTGTTAGGCATCACAGGTTGTGTAATAGAAATGGAAACTCTGTTCATAGGAAGAGCATGTACCCATTGAGGTTGTTGACTTGCATACATTCTAATTTGCATTGCTTCCCTATATAGCATCATTAACTAATGCGGAACAATGTCTTCTATAACACCATTTTAAGTCAAGAGTGAAAGCAGTCACTGTATTCCATCTTGAAACTCAAAAAATAGCAACACTGGACCACATGCAATGAAATGTCTTAAAGTTCCCCACAAGTTTTCTATTTCTTGAAAATGTGAACTTCTGCAGTAACGTGACACTTCCATAGCTTGTACCATGTTAGCATTCATAATAAAAAAATCTCCCCACCCTGCTAATATGACAAGCACGCTGTCCACGGAAATTTCGTACTTATTGTTGATGGAGTAATTAACAGGGATCGCATTCCTCCTAAAATTCCTAAAATTCCTAATATTTTGTGACCCTCCTTAAATTCCTAAAATTATACCTAAAATTTGCTATTCTTCCTAAAATTTTCGTAAGCTTATTTATAAAAAATACAACCGTTATTAACGCCAATAAATTTACCAGTACGGTAAGGTAAAAAGACCTGTTATTGTAGAAACACAGCCTATATGCTGTGCTGCTGAAGGGGGGGGATGACGCCATCGAGATGCACTTGCTTCGGGGCGGGCGCTCCACTTTTTTGCCTTCGGACAGTTTTCGAGAGTAACAAGAGATCTAAGGGAAAAGGGGAGGGGTCATTTTCACCCCTGGTTTGCGCTTTGCAGACGAACTCCGTGGCACGCAGGAGATCGTACTTTATTTTTGTACATGCCTTGTGGAACCTCTTCTTTCTGCTGATGTTTTGTTATTGTAAACCGCAGGTGGGTGGAAGCAAAGAGGAAACATGTGGTCTCCTTCCGTAACCTCCGGTAATGACGATGGGATGGTAGCTGAGTGTTATCGTGGCAGGCAGTAGAGCACGTGATCATTGACCTTCGATCGTGCGTCGGCAACAGCGACCTTCGATGCGCAATAAATCTCGGCTCCGACTCGCTTTGACTGAACTTGTGTGAGATGCGTATGATAGTTTCTGGTTTTGCGTCTTTTATGGTGTTCTCTGTGCTGTGTGCAGGTTCAGTTCTCTAGTGGTGACCTGCTTTTTTTTTTTTTTTTTTTTTTTTTCTATCTTCTGACATCCTCGCAGCCAAATTTCGGGAAGTTGTCTGGTTTTGCAATATTGGAACGTGTTTTTGTACTTCCCTTTCATTTTCTGGTTAGTAATACAAGTGTTTAAGATGCCTAAATCCAAAACGAAATTTCAAGATGCGTGGCTCGCCAAAGAATTGGACGGAGTGAAGTTGAAAGAATGGTGTTCTGCAACTGAAACAATATTTTCTGCTAAGTGTATATTGTGTTCAGAAATTTTCAACATTTCTAATAGTGGCTTTTCACAAGTAAAAGCGCATCATAAAGGAAAAAAACATTTGCAGAAATTTCAAAGTAAATTTCAAAATAAGTCCATCCTGAAAGCCTTTGGAGGACGGGATCTTCAGCCCAAAACAAATATTAGTGAAGTACTGAGTCATGATTTACAGTTGGCTAAAGCCGAAGCATTATGGGCCATGAAAGTTGCTAAGGACAATATGTCTTTTGTTTCATGCACTGAAACAGTTGAACTTTTCAAAGAAATGTTTCCTGATTCTGCTATTGCAGCCAAAATGCAACTTAAAGAAAAAAAGTTGCTTATGTGATATCACATGGATTGTCAAAATATTTTGAAGAGGATTTGAAAAAATACATTGCATCTAGTAGCCCAGGAAAGGTTACTATAGCATTTGATGAAACTACAAATACACAAGTGAAACGGCAGTTGGATGTGTATCTCAGGTACTGGTCTTCAGAAATAAATTCAGTTTCTTGCCAATACCTAACAAGCATTTTTCTGGGTCATGCAACAGCAGATATTTTGCTAAAAGAAATTCTTGATGTGTTATCATCCTTCAATATTTCGTTGAACAGAATTATTTGTGTATCCATGGACAGCCCAAATGTAAATAAGTGCTTTTTACGCAAATTCAATGAAGTTGTAAAACAAGAAACAGGCCAGAAATCTTTGGAACTAGGTTTTTGCAACCTGCATGTTGTTAGCAATGCATTTAAAATTTTTTTGACAAGCTTAAATATAGATTTTGACGAATTTGCTACTGATATGCATTACTTTTTAAAGAGTAGTGCTGCAAGACGAGAGGATTATAAATCTGTCGAGGATATAACATTGGTCACAGCCAAATTTCTTTTCCGTCATGTCAGCAACAGATGGTTAACCGTTGGTTCTGTAGCCCAGAGGCTCTTGGATCAATGGCTAAATATTACAGAATATTTTTTAAACTTCTTGCCATCTCAAAAAATATTTGAAAAACAATTACGCAATTCGGCAAGGTATAAAAGAATTCACTGTTTCCTGAAAAATGAGCTAACTCCTTGTTATTTAGCATTAATTTCATTTTCACACCAAAATTTTGAAAAGTTTTCATTATGTTATCAGAGTGAAGAACCAAAAATACACCAGTTATATTCTGATTTAAATACTTTAATGAGGAATGTTATGGCTCAGTTTATCCAAGATGATGTTATTGCAGGGAAATTTGGAGAAGACCTAAAGAATGTAGATTTTGAAAACAAAAATTCATGGAAAAAACTAGGGGAGTTAGAAGTTGGTATGAAGACAAAAAATCTCAGGAATGTTCAGGAGACCAGGCAGAAATTATTTCTCTTAGATGTAAGATCATCACTAATTGCAACCACAAAATATTTAAAGTCAAATTTGCCATTCTGCAATCAAAAGCTAAGAGACATAGAAGTTTTAAAGGTAAAAGAACCAAAGAAAGAGTCAACTCAACTTTCAGTCACTGAAGGACTTTTGGAAATAACCAGAATTTCAAGTGTTTTGCATCTTTCTGAGGAACAAATTGATAGAGTAAGAGAAGAGTGGAAACTTTTAAATTGCGATAAGCCAACTCTAGATGAACTAGTGAAATTTTCAGAGGAAGGGCATATTCCAGTGCAGATTGATCATTACTGGCGTAATATATTTAGTATTAAAGACTCTAGCGGAAAAGAAAAATACTCAAATGTTGCTAAACTCATAAAGTCAATTTTAGTTTTACCTCATGGTAATGCTGATGCAGAAAGGGGATTTTCGGTTAACACTGCTCTGTTAAGGAAGGACAAGGCTAACTTAAAAGACTCAACTATAACATCATTAAGAATAGTTAAAGGGGCCATTAAACACTGTGGATGTGTAAGTAAAGTTCCCATAACAAGAAATTTGTTAAATAGTGTTCGTGATTCACATAAATTTTATAAAGAGTATGTTGATAAGCTGAAGGAAGAAGAATAAAAAAAGGTAAAAGAAAGGAAGCAGAAAGAGAGGGAAAATAAGGAAAAGCAGCTAGAGAAAAAAAGCTGAGTTTGATGACAAAATAAAAATAAATGATGCAGAAATAAATAGACTTAAAAAAGATACGGAAGCCTCCCTAGCAGTAATTCAAGAGGGAACAGAAAGAATGAGAAAAGCTGTAGAAAAACAAAATACTGTTGAAATAGCAGTTGCCTCTAACTTGATCATACAAGGTTCAGCTGAAATAAAGAAAACTGAAAGTAAATTAGTTGTGGTGGAAGCAGAAAAAGATAGGCTAATCAGGAAAAGGTTAAAACAATAATATGAAAAAAGTAATTCAGTGAACAATTGTACATAGTTCTTGGTTTTCAATTACCTTTTTAGGATATTATAATTTAATGTGAAACCTGAAAACTTTACTGTGAAAATCGTGAATTGCTTCTGGTTCAACAGCATATTAATGTTCAAAGTGAAACTTGAATGTGGTAAATATACTTGAATATGATAACACGTGAAAAGATAAGAACTGAACATTAGAAGTAAATCATACTAAAACTTTAGACATTAGACGTTATGCAAAAAATTTGGGTGTGAACTTCGACCATATATACTAATGGACTGCACATTGGCAATAGCTGCATCAAAGCCGCCATGGCTCAAACATTGGGCACGTCATCATCAGACTCCAAATTTCGTGTAAAAATGCTGTTATGATTACTAATTTACGCTGCAGAACTTCAGTGTTTTCGGTGTATTATGTGAATGTGCCTCATATATAATGAAAACTCTTCAGGTAAGTTTACTTATGAGCTATATACATGCATGATCGGGTTGTTTACATTTTGTGATTTATAATGTGATGAACATTTGAGAAGAATTTGGAACATGCATTCCATTTTTTTTTTCTTAAGTTACTATATTTTTATATCAATAGCTGCAAGTTTCTGGTTAAGTAATTGAACTTTATTGACTTAGGTATTTAATTCGTTTCTTACCCATGAAAAATCATAGAACTTTCTTTACTATATCGCTCAGAGCAACCATAAGCACAGCAGGTGTAACCCATCTTTTTGACTGTTGTCATGTGATTTTATGTTGGAGCCAGAAATTTTGATGTCATGCGCAGTCTATCAGTATATATGGTTGAAGGGTGTGAAGCAAACTCTTTACAATGTATACAAAGTTGTTTTACTAGATGTATACAAATATACATCTAGTTTTTATTGAAATACACTCCTAAAATTTTCCTAAAATTTTTCTAAAAAGTCCTAAAATTCCTACCTAAAATTTTCCAGAAGTATGCTATGATCCCTGAATTAATTATACATACAAGAAAACTGCTAAAAGGGGTGAAATGTTTTAGAGGATGGCGTCTCAAGTTCTAGTTGGATTTCTAATTCTCAAAAATATGTACGTCTGGAGGACACTGACACCTTCCTAACTTATACCTTGATAGCAGAGCTGCCAAGTGTCCTGGTTTACCCTGATTTCATCCGATTTCAATTTTTTTCCCGGATATCCGAATTTTCTACAAAAATCCGGTTTTATGATTTTCTTATTATTATTTTTTACTTTCATTTATTTATTCTGCATAGTATCCCCCCCCTGATGATATCAGTCATCAGTTTTCTCCAGCGCCAAGGTTGTGAGCCCTGCGATGGTAGCAAAACAGTTGGTGGCTTGGAAATTTGCAGTTTATGACATCACATCGACCACACTTGTGCAGTGCCTTGCGCAGGGATGGGAATTCTGCACCAAAACAAAAAGTCTTGCTCCATCTTACTACAAAAAGGCAGATTTTGCGCCATTGTGCCCCAGAACCGCTGTGATCTGTTGTCATCGTTGGGACTTCGGCTCAGTAAATTCATCGTGTACATCGTTCTGTTTGATGCTGGGTGAGACCATTCGGTGAGAAGAAAGATTAAGAGACTCCAAGTACTACGGATTTTATGTAAGTACAATGGAAATCGTCTGTCCGCTACAGACTACAGAAAACATAAAGTATTCTATGAAAATCGAAAATCTCAGTGAAATAACGATATTAAACAACTCTGTAAAGTTTATTTTCTTAAGATGTTCTGATTGAAAAAAGTCTGTGAATCTAGTAAATGTTCGTAATCACACCAAAAATGGCTGCTGTTACAGCAATGAGAACATCGTTTTCCATTTTTTCATATTAAATTTTTCCGACTTTATTTATTTTTCTCTACCTGATTAAATTTCTACTTTTTAATGTTTTCTGTGTGTATGTGTGATCATGTTCCTTGTTTTTAATATCTTCGGTAATAGTGAAAAGGAGCAACTTCGTATTTTTTAAGAATTATTTCTAAGAAAATGCATGTTTCCCAATTACTAATACATACTTCTTCAAAACTAATCAATAGAGAGCAATAATTTTCACCCCTTTCCCTTTTACTAAACGAAATTAAATTTCTAGATCAGTATTTAATCTGTCCGTGGTGGAATCCACGCCGTTTCCGTGCCGCGTGCAATTGTTTCACGGCAGAGTGAGCAATGCAGTATTGATTTTTCACATTTAATTTTCCCCAAAATTCGTGTTTTTCAATTTCTAGTCACTTCTTACTCACACATGAGATTCTTCCATGGATTTGCAGAATTTTGCTTTTTCTGGCTTCATTTGGGTCATTCTCGAGATTGATGCAAAACTAAAGAGAAGCCTGTTTTTTTTTTGTTTTTTTTTGGGGGGGGGGGGGGGCTGGGGAGGAGTCTTATACCTATAATATAAAATTTTATGATTTATAAATTGCAAGGTAAATACGCGCACTGCTGAACGCGCGTTGGTGTCCAGCTCTTCGCTGAACACCGTTACATCAATGCAGACTTTATTCCTGTTTTCACCGATGGATCTAAGGCGGCTGGTGTTGGATCCGCCGTCGTCTGCGTTGACGAAGTTTCTGTTGCCCGCATTCCTACCGAGGCCACAGTGTTTTCGGCGGAGTTGCATGCTGTGCATCTTGCACTTGTTCACATGCAGTCGAGCTCTCATCAGCGTGCTATTGTTTACACTGATTCGTTGAGTGTTGTGCAATCATTGTCATCTTTGGATTTCACTGGCCACCCACTTCCTTTTACCGTACGGAGACTTCTTCGTTTTTGCTCGAGGCTGATGTCCAGAATCGGTTCTGCTGGATTCCTGGGCATGTTGGGATCCCAGGGAACGAGTCTGCCGATGCTGCTGCTAGATCTGCCTCCTCTTTGGTCGTCACACCCTTGCCACTGTTCCACCGTGACTTTCGCTTTCTTGTTCACGATCATATCAGACGAACATGGCGAAGTCTGTGGGGCCAACAGGTGGAGAATAAACTGCACCGTATAAAACCTAACCCTGGAGTCTGGAAATCATCGTGTCGCCGGAACCATTGGGAAGAAGTTGTTCTTGCGTGTCTCCGCATTGGGCATTGTCGGGCATTGTCGCTTCACGCATAGCTATTTGCTGTGTGGCGACACTGCCCCGGTGTGTGAGACATGCGACTGTTTACTCAACGTCTCTCATATTTTGTGCAGTTGTGTTCATTTTCGTTATCATCGGTTTCACTATTTTCAGTCTCATCTGCTGGACGAGGGCGCAGCTACGCTTCAAAAGCTTTTGGGCGACCACTGCGACACTTTCGCAGAATTTTCCTTTTTAAAACAGATTAACGTTTTAAAACTTATTTTAAAAAAAATATATATAATAATTATAATAGTTAATTAATAAATTTATATATAAACCTGGTTGACTAACTGGTCTTCACAGCTTTCGTTATTCTCCTTTCTGACTTTTGCCAAGCCTGTCTGCTATTGATCATTTCACCCCGCTTTTAAAGATCTTTAACTGATAGTTCTGTGTCTGGCGCTCTTTGGCCATGCCTGACCCTTGCGCCACAAAAATCAATTAACTAACTAACTAACTAACTAACCATGTAATAAGTGCAGTCCCTGAACATTTAGCTTCTGTCACTTAATCTCATTTTCTTGCATTTGTCATGAAGTGATACATATTTTTGTGTCATTTTCTACTGGTTTAGATGCTAAGTGGGAGGATTCATGTGAAGTTGTGACAGCAAAAAAATTTACCATTGCTTTCTTTAGTATGTTGCTATAAAGGGCTGTATCAAGAGAGGAAACAAAAGGCTGCTCAAACTTCCATCATTGACTTTGTAAAACTGCTTTGATAATGGTAAATGCATACTCTATTGTTTTTCTTGTGTATTTTACAAGGTGCTACCCAAAAGTTTGCGATATGAATTAAAAAACAAAAATACTATTTTACATCACACCCTATTGTCCTCCATCACTTTCAGAATAGTATCCGTTGGAATGTATACACTGATTCCATGGCCTTCCTATGCTCGGAACATTTTTCCAAAGTCATCTTTTGTTATTGTGTTCATCTCCTCCTTCAATTCTGCCTGGATCTCATTTATGGTGTCAAACCTTTTCCTCTTCTGTTTAATTTTCATTTTAGGGAAGAGGATAGAAGTCTTAGGGCACTAAATTTGGTAAGTAAGGCATGTAAGGGACAACTCTTGTTTTATGGGATGCCAAAAAGTGGCACACTACCAACACTGTATGCACAGGGGCATTATTGGGATGTAAGAGCCATTTGTTTTCTTAACACTTCTCCATACGTTTCCTTTGCATGTCCTCCCTTAGCTGGCACAGAATGTTACAGTAATACTGGGCATTGACAGACTGACCAGGTGGAACAAATTCCTTGTGAATAATTCCATTCATGTCAAAGATACAGATTAACATCAACTTGATGTTGCTTTTTACTTTTTGAGCTTCCTTTGGTCACAGTGAACTAGGAAACTTCCATTATTATGATTCTTGTTTGGTTTCAGGATCGTACCCATAAAACCAACTTTCATCCCCAGTAACAACCTTAGAAAGAAAATCTGGATTGTTTCGGACCTGTTCCTGAAGTTCCCTACAGATCTCCGTGCGATGCTTCTTCTGATTGTGACTCAATAATTATGGCACAAACTTGGCAGAGATCCTCTTCACGTTCAAGATGTCTGATAAAATGTGCTGACATGTGCCATAAGACAGTCTAGCAATCTCACAGAGATAGTGAATTGTCTGCCTACGATTCTCCACAATAATTTCATGCACTTTTGCAATTGTTTCTGGTGTGCTGGTCGATGGCTGTCTGCCTGAACAAATCACAGAACACAATGTCAAACAACCGAGTACAAAAGTAGAATGAGATGACCTTCAATGCTGTTACATGGCTGAATCGTTCAGAAGGATATAAGCGGTTGGTAGGTATTCGCATTATTTCACGAACTTTTGGGTAGCACCTCATATATTTTACATATATTCCATTTTCATACTGAATGCTTTAATTATTGACTGTAACTAGCATTTAGTTGCAGTGAATGCTAGATTTGCATGCAAAAGTTGGATTCCAGGAATACTTTCTGCATCATAACAGTAAATCTAGGGTTAAATCACTTCTTGTTTGCATAAAACATTATTAATGCTTATATTTTTTGTGTAATACTCTTTCGATAATGAACACTAAGTTTTTTCTCTAACAAGCATTCAAATGACACTTAAAATAGTTTACCAAATCAGAAAATTTAGATTATGGTAACATTTTCATCTTTATAATGCTAAGCCTATGGAAAATCAATTTCTAATGTACATCATTTCCATATACATCGCCAGTTTGGGAACGCATCATCAACATGTGAATTGGAAAGTAACTGAATTTTAACAGCATTGATAGCGTAGAATAACTGTCATAACGCAAAATATTGACACATTAGTAAGGATGGTTTGTTGGTTATCACATCCTTGCAAATCACATAGATTCCTAAAGAGGAGTGGAAATTCTGTAGAATACTGCTGGGAATATGTGAGGCATTTAAATTTTATAAAAAGCTATGAAGTTGGGACACAGCTTGATAGCTTTATTTTCAGGCTGAGACTGTGAATATTTGAAATATTTTGAGTTACATTTTATAAAAAAGCTCTCATGTTTGAAAATTTTGAAAATTAAATTGCAATTTTGTTTCAAATAATTTGTTGTACCTTCAACTTGCCATTTTGAAGCTATTCATTATGAATGGTGTGTTGAAATGCAAGTTAATAAGCTTATTTCCTCCCTCAGGTGGGAAAAATTAAAGGAATATGAAGTGCCAACCCAAGTAAATTCTGCATCTCTTCATCCTGATAAAACATTCTTTGTTTGTGGTGGTGAGGATTTTAAGATGTACAAATATGACTTTGATACTGGAGTTGAGATAGGTGAGTTCACTGTATCCTATTTTTTATTGACACTTAATGTGATTTCTTAAGTTACAAATAGTGCATTTGTTGAAAATGAAGAACAATTAGATATGAACATTTTGAAGTCTTCCTCTTCAGTCCAATGTGAAAAATAGTCACTTAAGATTCTTTGGTACTTTTTAAGTTGGAATATTCATTAGGACATGCCTAAAAATTAATAAATAATAATAGAAACAAACTGAATTTATGTAGAACATCATATAAAAAAATGTAAGTGCAGTAAGACCATCAAGTTCATGTCATCCATGGTTACACCGATTAAGATGGCTGATATAAGAATCCATACAATTGATCTTTGTCTTAACCTAATTCCAACAGAGATTTCAGTCACTTATTATTGTAGAAAAAAATAATAATTATTTGTACGTTCACAAATTTTTTGTTGGAAAGCTAAAAATTTTGCTTTAGCTTGTAGTTTACAGCATGGATTTACATAGGAGAGAATGGTAGATACTTAAAAACTAGGCTTCTGGAACATTGTCCAGCCAATATTTGTCAGATATATTAGTGACACTGGATGTGAACTAGGGATTCTTAGAAACATATTAGTCATCAACCTTAGATCATGAAAAGCAAATAGCAGAGACTTGAAACTGAAAAGAAGACTCTATCACCAATTATCAGAACAGGGTATTCAAAATTCTTTGAATACCGTGTAATAAATATAACACACAACACAAAGCAAGTAAAATCAAAGCATTAGCTTTGTGCAAGTGTACTTGTATGAGCCATTTCCAAACTGGATAACATGGACTTTAGTGTGGCAGTCTGTGTAGCAGTAGAAGGCCTTAGTTCTGAAGAGGTGGATTCCTTTTATGGGAATTATTAAGTAATAATAGTTAAAACTAGAGGGGAAAGGTTGTGGTTGGGAAGAGCTGGAAATGACTACTAGGGAATTGAAGACTAGTAAATTGGAGAAAATTTCTTGATAAATATAAATGAGAAAAAAATTGTAACAGTTACTGTCTTTTATTCACGCTAGGTTCCAGAAGTTTGTGTTTTGTGTACTTGTGGGAATAGGTTAAAAATTGGAAAAGTGTAACTGACTATGTTATTGTAAAAAATTCTTAAAGAAATGCAATGTATTTTGTATTTTAAAGAGGTTTTTTAAAAAAAAAATTTTTTAAGCAATTAATTCTCAAGTAGGTAAGAAAGATTGTTAAGATGCATAGGATTGATAAACTGAGCAGTATAGAAGCGAGGCAGGATTTTTGGAGGTGAATTCTAGAAGGTTATAGCAAAATTTTGAAACCTCACTAAATGAAAACAAACTTGAGTGAAATAAAAGTAGGTTATTGAGCTTACAGGGAGAACAAATGGTGTAGCAGTTTATAAGGATAAAGAAAATGAGAACCTTGTGTTTGATGGAAGTGAGTAAAATTGCCAAGCAAAAGAAAAAAATATAAAGGAGTATTTATTTTGGCTGTTTATGAAAAATTAATAAGGAAAGTTATAAAGCATCTTGTTAAAAGGAAAGGTATCTGTAATTGTTTTGGATTAGGTAGAAAAGAACTTTCCTCTTAGAAGTAAATTTGGAGTCTTGAAGTATTAAAAGTGTTTTGGAGTGTATGAAACAGGATGGAAAGTCTATCTCCAGAGTTTATTTGACAGAAAGTTGGGCAGCCTCTTACATATGCAGAGAATGAAGAGAATATTTTGTGGGTTTGTTTAATGAAAATTCAAGAGCTAGTAGAAAAGGTAACTAGTGATGACAAAGAGGTTAGATGTGATGCTGTTTTGTGCTTGAAGTGTAGTTTGCTACAGGCTATAATCAGGTTAATCCAGCTACCACTTCTCTTTAAAATTAGGAAACTGCCTGAACATAACTTTCACTTCATGCATTTCTTGCATGGAAATGATTTTTTTTTTATAATAATTAACTAACTCTTGTATCAGTGGCAAATAAATGTTCTTTTAATGAATATTTTAAAAATTCTGTTTCTTCCATCAAATATTAAAACTGAGTGTCATGAAAAACTAATAGTCATGTGCTGGTTACTAAAACTCTTCAGTGATTTGGGTTTTAAGATATATTTTGTGTAATGTACTAATTTTTCTTTGTTACTCAAATTAAAGGTATTCAAGTGATATAAAAATAGACAGGACATTGAATGATGATCCTCAAATGTAGGGTTAAATGTATTGCTGTGGTAATTTTAATGTATTTGTCATGCACCTATTAATTTAGTGCCCACATTTTTCAGCAGTTCAGTCATTTAGATGCCAATGCAGCTGCTTTAGAAAATTGTGATCACTGAAAACATTTTAATGATATGTAGTACTATCAAAAAGTTCCGAGACTAAGTACGTAACGCGCCAACAGATGGCAGTACACGGATGCGCAAGCAGTGGTCGAGGGCAGGGATCTTCATCAGTCATTGTGCCGAGTGGTGTCGTTCTGTGAACATCGGGAGCTGTGCTACATGATATTGGGTGACCACATGCAGAACACAGCTGCGATTTCGGTATGGACTGCAAACTAGAGCAGCGAGTGAACATCAAATTCTGCGTCAAACTCGAAAAATCGGGAACAGAGACGCATGAAATGTTGCGGCAAGCTCATGGCAATGAAGAAATGAGTCGTGCGAGGTGTTTGGAATGGCACTCGCACTTCAAGAGCGGCAGCAGAACGGCACTGGAAGACGACGAGAGGTCAGGGTAACCATCCACGAGCAACCCCCCCCCCTGAAAATGTGGACAAAATTAGGGAACTGGTGCATGAGGATCTTCTGGGAACCATTCAAGACATTGCTACCATTGTCAATGTGTCATGTGGAACAGTGCAAGAAATTCTGACGTTGGTTTTGAACATGCACTGCATTGCTGCAAAGTTTGTGCCAAAGATTCTAAACCCCGAACAGAAAGTGCTCCGTGTCGAACTCTGTCAAGATCTTCGTCAGCAGGTGGTGAATGAACTAATGTTCCTGCCGCAGGTCATGACTGGGGATGAGACTTGGGTCTACAGTTACAACCCGGAGACCAAACAACAGTCGTCGCAGTGGAAGAGCCCGGCAAGTCCGGAGCGCATCCAAAAGCATGCTCATCGTGTTCTTCGACATTCGTGGGTTGTGCACCGTGAATTCGTCCCCCAGGGCGAGACCGGCGCCGCCCTTTTTTACTGCAATGTTCTGCAGCATCTTAGGGAAGACATTTGCTGCAAATGGCCTAAAATGTGGCGCAGGGGTGATTTCCTGCTCAATCACGACAATCGGGCAGCTCACAGAGCTTCAGTAACACACCAGCTTTGCGGCCACAACAGCATGACTACCTTTCCTCACCCGCAACTGACTACCCTTCCTCACCCACCTTACTCACCGGATTTGTCCCCCTGCGATTTCTTTCTGTTCCCGAAGATGAAGCTGAAGCTCAAGGGTCGCCGTTTTGAAACCATGGACGAGATCCAGCACGAATCGCAAATTGGGCTTGACACGATTTACGAACAGGACTTCCAGGAAGCGTTCCAACAGTGGCAAAAATGCTGGCAGCTGTGTATCGTTGCCCAAGGAGGCTACTTTGAGGGAGATCATAGCCAGACTTAAGTAATGCAAGTACTTTGTTGTATATCGGCCTAGTCTCGGAACTTTTTGATTGGACCTTGTATTTACCACATTAGGCTAATGACATTTTTGTGAAAATTTTGTATTTGTAATATTCATTTATGAAAACACATATTCATAATTTTTCTCCCCAGAATCATTCAAGGGTCATTTTGGCCCTGTCCACTGTGTCCAGTTTTCACCTGATGGAGAACTTTATGCGAGTGGCAGTGAAGATGGAACTCTGCGCCTCTGGCAAACTGTTGTTGGAAAAACTTATGGATTGTGGAAATGTGTCCTCCCTGGTGAAATGACGGCAAATGAAACTGCAGATGCTGCTGCTGGAGATGGTCCAACAATAAAAGCAGAAGCTTAATTGCAATAGGAAGCAGACTGTATTGAAATTAAAACTAAGTGCCGAATTGCCATAAGAAGCTCCAGACTAAAATGTAAGGAACATCCTTTAAAGAGAATGTCAGCTTGCTTTTCTTTGACAAAATTATTCTTTTTTTTTTTTTTTTTTTTTGCGAAGGAAATTTGTAAGAAGTTTTTTAAATTTTTGCTAAGAAATCAGGTTTTTTTAAACGTTGTGCAAACCTTTTTCGAACTCGTGATAATTTCAAAAGAAAAATGCTGCTAACAAACAAAATCTCTCCAGCATTCCTAATAAAATTGCCACCTTCTGTGATGTATTAGCTGCTATGAAATTTTGAAAAATCGTGGTAGCTAATGGGCAATTTTTTTAATGGCAACATAAATTTTTTTAACAAATGCAGTAAACAGTTAACCTTTATATTTTAGCTTATGGTTTTTTGAAATATTTCTTGTTTGATTCCGGATATGTATTGATTAGCTCTTCCAACCAAACCACTTAAAATAATCAACAGAAATGAAATATTTTAATAGCAGCAAAAAAAAAAAAAAAAAAAAAAAAAGAGGATTATGTGGAATTGTAAATTTTGGGTCTTGAACAAGAGTACTGAGAACATCTCAATTTAATGCAATAGATTTTGACATGTGGGGTAAGGTAGCTGCATTAAATGCACATTACATTGTGTTCATATTATTTATACTTCTGATTGTAACGTTTGGTAAGAATTTCAAAAAATTTCCATGTGCAAATGTTTAATTTCTGTAGAGTAAGGTTATATAGTGTTACTCTCCAAAACAGTTAAAGCTTACTTCTGTGTACTGGAAACCAAATTAAACATCCATTACTGTTGTTTGAAAATGACAGCTTTTGTAGGTGGAATGTTTTCCATTAATATTAAATAAAAACTGAAGTCAGCTGTACAGCATTTTTTTTAATGAATGGGGGATGTAGTTAATGACCTTGATTACCATTATAACAAAAGAAGAAAAAAATCAGACGTAAGCCTTCAGCTATTTATTTTCAGTATTTTTTCTCCACCATGGAAACATATTTTTGTATCTCATTGTAGTCATCACTTTCCATTTTAAAGTGATTGTTAAAAAGAGGGAGATGCTGAAAATAGATTTTCAGTCTTCTGTAAATTTTACTGGGCTGAAGAATTTGCTGTTAATTTTGATGAGTTAGGTTTGCTTATCTCTGTCTTAATTTTCTTCAGTGCATCTTTTCTGTGGAACTGGTTTTGAAGTTGTAATTTTAAGTTGCTCATACACGAACTTGATGTTGGTCATGTTGAGTAACGTCTTCAGATTTAAGTTTCATTGTATTCTATTTTAGACTTTTTATTATGTACCATTAGTTTTGTGGGGGAAAAAAAATGTTGAATTCAGTTTTTTGTATGTAGAAGATACAGAATTGCCTCTTTTTTTATTTCCAGTTTTTATTTTGTTGCAGAAAATCCATAGATACTTAATAGAACTGAACTGATTAATATCTGATTTTTTATTTTGTGTTTTTTTAAGGAAAAAAATTGGAAAGTTCCCCTTTTCTATATTCAGATGCTGATTTTATTTTTTTTATTATGAAAGTGTGATATTTGCAAAGCAAAATGGTTTAATGTCACAGTTTTAATGAAAGCATGTGATGTTTGCAAAGCAAAATGGTTTAATGTCACAGTTTTAATAAAAGCATGTGATGTTTGCAAAGCAGAGGTACTAAATGCCACTGTTTTCATGAAAGTGTGATATTTGCAAAGCAAAATATGACTGTCACAATGTTGATGAAAGTGTGTGATGTCTGCAAAGCAAAATTGCTGAATGTCACTGTTTTCATGAAAGTGTGTGATCTTTGCAAATCAAAATTGTTGAATGCCACTGGAGGATTTGAAGTTGTAATCAAAGTTTAACATGACTTTTATAAGTTGAATTCACCTGATAAAGTTTTGAAGGCAAAAATATATTAGAAATGAAATAGCTCTCTCTCTCTCTCTCTCTCTCTCTCTCTCTCTCTCTCTCTCTCACACACACACACACACACAGCATTTTTTTAATTATGCAGGTCTACCAGTTTCAGTATTTTGGGGAATGCACATGCAACCCACTTACCTTGCATTTATGTGTTCATGAACTGTTATTCCCTTGAAAATACTAAAGAGTGAACATTCTCCAAATTTAGCAAACTAAATTTGGAGAATGTTCACTCTTTAGTATTCATATTTAAAATATGGAAATTGCTTTTAAGTTTTCTGTTCACTGTGATATGGAAGTACTGAACAGACTAATTTGCTAATCACTACATTTAAAAACTTCTGTCTGATAAAATCTAATTATACCAAAAATGTATAGAACTTTTGGGTTCTGGTGCTTATCTATGTATTTTATTGGTTTCACGTTTGTTGGTAGCTAATATGTACCATGATGGTTGCAGCAAAACTTGCAACGTGAAAATATTTATGGTTTTGCAAATTTGAATACATGCTTTCTACGCTTAAGATTTGCCTAAGAGGTATTTCCAAATCATAATTGTTTGTTTTATTGGGACCATAAATAGTTTTGCAGTTTGACATATGGAATTCTAGTGTGAAAAGCCTCGACTAATTTTTATCAAAAATATTTATTTCCATGAAAGATCTGTTGAACTGTCATGTATATTGACTATGATGCTTGCAAATTCTGTGTATACCATGTGTATAGCAATAAAAATCATACTTATTTAATTATGTGTAGTAATTTCTTAATTTTTGTTGTGGTGTGCTCCCCTTTCCCCTATTAAAATTTTTTTACCATGATCAAACAAAGTTTAACAGCATATTTTTTACATGAAGTGGCTAAGTGATTTTAGTTGTTTGCTGATATTTGAGTGCCTTTTAATACACTGCTGGACAATTGCTAAGGACGGATCATAAACGGCTATATAGCGCATGAAAAAGTAAGTGTGGTTGGATGCCAAGTGAAGTAAAATAATGTCAGAATGCCAGGACATTACAAGAAAGACAATTTATTGTGCTCTGAAATCCAGAAGGCTTTGGAACGTGTTCAAGAAACAAACAGGACATTTTGTGCAGAATACGTAAACGTGAAAAAAATGCAAATACAGTCCGCAGGCGTTCCGGCGTAAGATGTCAATACGGGATATGGCCACCATGGAGGGCAATGCAAGATTCCACACATCGTGTTATGCTTTGCACAACATTATCAAGCAGCTGTTGGGGTAATTTATCCCATTCCTCTGTCAGTGCACGGATGAGGGTGTCCTTGTTTATTGGAGGGCATTGGCGACCAGCAAGACTCCTCTCCAAAGCATTCCACACATTTTCAATGGGATTCAGATCTGGAGAACGTGCTGGCCATACGAGGCGTTGAATATCCTCGCTCTCAAGACACTCCTGGACAGCGACTATTCGATGACATGTTGCGTTGTCGTCCATGAAAATGAATCTATCACCGACAGCACCACGGAACATGCGAACATGAGGTAGCAGAACATCATTAATGTATCGTTAGCCAGTCATAGTCCCAGTTGGAAGCACATAGAGGGACGTACGGCCATTGATCATGATGCCAGCCCATACCATGACACTACATGTCGGATATCGGTCCCTTTCCTGTATGTTTGCTGGACAATATGCAGTACCACTATCACGCCACATCAGTTGTCGTTGACAATCAGACGATAGACTGTATCTACTCTCATCTGAGAAGAGGACAGCAGACCAGTCGTTATCAGTCCAATTGCGATGTTGATGGCACCGTTGCAAACGGGCGGTACGGTGACGTCTGGACAATGGGATGCACACAACAGGACGGCGGGCGTATAGTCCTCCTTCATGCAAACGTCTAGCGACAGTTTTTCGGGAGATCCGCTTGCCAGTAGCAGCCATAAACTGATTTGCTACCTCACTAGCTGTGCTGCGCCGATGTCTTTTTGTTGATAGCACTATGTACCAATCTTCTGCAGGTGTCGTACTGCGAACACGACCTCCCCCGTGACGTTTGCTACACTCTCCATTTGTTTGAAATGATTTCCAAAGCCTTGAAACAACACTGTGGCTGACGTCGAACTCCCTGGCAACATCTGTTATTTTTCGCCCTTCTTCAATCTTGCCAATAATACGGCCATGTGTAAAATCATCTAGGTGATGTCAGGAAGACATCCCAAGTAGCACGTGACGTTTAAAAGACGTCGCATTTCGGTTGCAAAAGTTTATATTTGGTCTTCCGTACAAAGACTACGTTTGATAAACGTTTGTTAAATGTTACATCCGTTACCGTTGCGATTTTGTCACATTCATTACGTTTGCTAAACGTTGCATTTTCGTCATGTTAGCAAGGTCACAGCTAATCTTTGGCGTGACATTACATTCAGGCAAAAAAGAACAAAATTATACTGTTGATAAAACAGTAAGCTTGTGTATAATTGATAAAGATTATTGAATTCCGCCTTTTTTTTTTTTTTTTTGCTTATACGACTAGAAGATTTTATTCCATTGGTTTTCAAGCAGCTTCTGGTCTGCGGCTGCGTCGTTCTCTAACCTGCTGTTACGTCACTTGTACTACGGACGGTGAGTTATGGCAAGGCTGAGCTCGATCGTCCAGAGCTGCATGCCTAATCGATGGATTTTATCGTTCTTAAAAGGTAAGTTCTTTTCCTGTTTCAATTCATAGGCTTCGATTTCGAAAACAATTCATGTATTCGCTTCGTAACTCGTGGAGATTCCCGTAACACGTGAAGACATTCATGTATTCGTTTCGTAACATATGAAGACATTCATGTATTCGTTTCGTAACACGTGGAGGTAGGCTTAACACGTGAACACGTTCATGTATTTTCTTAACAGGTATATATATCATCGACTGCATTTTAAACTAGGAGTAGTGAAGAATTTGTTAGATTTTCGGATCTAAACACAGCTGATTCGTTTTTAATTTTGTATTTTCGTGAAAGAGTAGCAAAAATATATTTCAAGGAAACGAAATTTTAGACCTTTTCATTTTTATGAGCTACTGAATATTTGGTTAGATTTTTAAATAACAAATGCAGCTAGTTGTAAAAGAAATTCTAATTCTTCAAATGTTTAGAGAGTATTGAATTTATACTTAATTACTCAAATGTGCTTCCGTGTACTGTAGCAAACATTGTTACAAACGCAGCTTATTGGTATGTTAGTTATAAAGGATACTCTATATTACTGTTATCATATATTAGATCAGCATTTCTTAGGGCTCATTCAGCCAGTTTTTTTGCAAGAAATATATTGTGTATAGAGTAACAAATGGAATAAGCTGTTGGAGAGATACTTATTAAATCCAGAAAGCTTCAAGGTTGAAAAAAATTCAAAACCCACCCTGTACAGAGTCCTGTGGCCAAGAAGTATATTGTCTGTCACAATTCAAAGTCTACGTAAGGCACTCAAAAATTTAACTTTTTTTTTTTTTTTTTTTTGAAAATGCACGTTTTATACCAGATGTGAATTAAGCTTACTGAAATCATAATGTATCGGTATCCAAATGGAATAATTATACAAATATCCAATGCAACATTTTGTTAGACTGTGGGAGTGCACACTTACATTCAAATGTGCCCATCTCCCTTCCACATATCAGAGTTGTGCCTATCAAATAATGAAGCAGAGGAATGCTATTGAACCTGTCACAGGCAAGGTGGCCAGTTGCTTTGCTTTTCCAGTTACAGTTTACTAAATTTTTGTTCAAATTTCAGGAATGCAGGGGTGGGAAAAGTTGGAAGCAGAGTTGTATAAAAATAAAATATATCTGTGAACACAACCATTGAAACAAAACTTGCTGCAAACCTGCATATCACGATGACAATATAAGATAATTTAAAGAAACAATTAAAAAATAATTATTAGGACATTACAAATTCCGATGACGGCAAAATACAATTGAATATGTGTGTGAAATTGACCTTTATGGCAAAATATTGGATTATGAACCTCATAAAAACAAGAGAATTAAAAGAAACATTTTATACCCAGAAAACAGTTCCATTAATGAACCTTTAAAAATTATAAATAGTATTTTCAACAGCTTAGTTCAAAAATTACTGTGCTGCCCCCAGTGGCGCAGTGGTCTAAGCGATGGCCTCTGATCATTCGTCCGAACGGGGTCCGGGTTCGAATCTCGGTGAGGCATGGATGTTGTGTTTGTCTTACAGCACTGGCTCCCTCCCTTCCCTGGAACCAGTGACCCTAAATTAGGGACGGGCAACTGCTTATAGCCCATTGAGTTGCTCACAGTGGTCGTTAAACCTCCATTAAAAAAAAAATACTGTCGACTTACAAATTACTTTAGGAAAAGATTTTAATTTAATAACTAGTTGCTGCAAGAGGAACCTGGCAATAAAATTTAAATTCCTTCTGTGTAAAGGAAACTTGATACAGTTCCTATGTACTGAGAAACAGGCCTTGATAAAATCTAGAAGCCACAAACGTCCAAATGTGCCCATATTGGCAAAATCTGCTAATAATTTGAAAACTATCGGCGTGCGCACATACTTTTACATTCTATTACTTTGGTTGGAAGTATAGTTTTATGAGAATTTTTTTCTAATTTGAATTAATTTTCTCTCGACAATATTTTTTTTGAACACATATCATTGCTCCTTTGTTTCTGTAATGCTTCAAAACCATCTTGATAGCTGTTTACTTTTGGTGCTACTGGTTTTGAATTTAATGTTCACTTTGAATTTTGTAGCTGTTTGTTCCCAAATGGCAAGAGTAATAGACCAATTTTTGTATTTGCTAGTTGAGTCTGTATCTTCAGATTTCTCTGAATGAATAATCTTTTCTAAGCAATTAAATTAGAGAGCCACAAACCAATATTTCTATTCACTGTCGGATTAATACTTTTCCGACTAGGCCAGTGCTTCCTAATTAGCCTTTCTCTGAATTATGGATCTCTTCTATTATCAGATCGTTAAGGGCAACAGATTAAAGGCTGGATCACGTAGCTACGCTGTGTAGAAAAGCCGTACAAACTGTCACAGTTTGATTGTACACATTTTTTTTCAGCAATGTATGTATGTATATATATATACTGGTCACAAAAAGTTAGGGATATTGCATGAAGTGAAGCCACGTAACAAACGCCAGAGTGTGTTTGCAAAAACAATTCAATGGGCAATTTCTGCTCACAACAAGTAGTACCACATTATAGACAAAAGTGTATATTCAGAGAATGTCCAAACCTCTGGATTTCAGTATCCAGTAACACTACCTATGTGTCGAAGAACGTCTTGACACCTACGAAGCATACTTGCAGTGACATTATTGATTAGTGTTTGGTGCAGTTAGTCCCATATTAGTCAACACATTACAGAGGTCTGCCAGTATACTGGGGTATGGAATGCGGTTATCTAAACGTTGCTGTATAGATTCCCAAATTTTCTTAGTAGTATTAAGGTCAGACCTGAGGTAGCTGTAAGGATTCGATCTTGTGGTTTTCCAGCCAGGGCCGGTCCAAGGGGTAGGTAGGCCAGGTGGTAAATGTGTAGATTAGCGTCCTAAATTATTTCATTGAAAAAATTTTAGTACCTGGAAAAAGTGCGATGTACAGATTTTAGTGTATGGAAATTAATGTCAAATGGTGCAAAAATTGCATATTTTAAATGTGTTTTAAAGATATATTTTTTTCGTAATATTGACCTGTGAGTCTGACGCTGTGAAGAGAAGCTGCGGTAGGCCTAATGTATTGCTACGGCAAAGAATATGAAGCTTTGGTCCTTTAAAAGGAAGGTTTCTTGCTGTACCAAAATGATGGGCGGAAGAGTACAAGAGAAAGAGGTTATGTTGTTGGCAGGAGAGCGATAAATGTAGTGATACGCTACAGAAAATAGGTCCACAGCATCCACCCTTTATTTTGTTGTATCCTGTATGTTGTTGGCAGGAAAAACTGGGAAAAAAACTCTTCGATTTGCAAAAGATATGTATGAGTAAGATAGAAACTGACCTGCGAACAAGCTATTAACACAGGAGAACCAAAGGTGCAGTGACACAGCAAATCAGCTATGAATGGAAGCTGTTCAAACCAGAACCGAAAGTTATAGTTCCCCAGTTTCCTATACAACATAGAAAAGCATGTTAGTACTTTCTAACATGCTTTTCTACGTTCTTTCGCATACCACGAGTATGCGAAAGAACGAAAAATTTCTCAACATCGCTTTAAAAACAATGACAAAACATGAACGAACTATATTGTGTAGCGTATGAGTATAACACGGCTCGCTCTCGTGGTAACAAAATACGCGCTTGGACTTGTAGTCGTCCGCGCGTGAATTAAACGCTGCAGCGAATCTTCCTTTCAATGAAGCTAAGCTTCACATCGTCGCCGTAGCGATGCACAGAGTCGCACAATATAGACGTACACGCGTACGCCATATGTGGATAGTTTGCAAATTATTAGCAGATTTTGCAGATAGTTTTTGCTTGTAGATTAAAAAAATAAAAATGTTATTACAGCAATTAAAACACTTAAGGTTTTACTAAGATTAATATATTTAATTCTATCTTAACATGAGAATGTTCAACTATTTTTCACATCTTCCGATAGTTATTTTGTTTTTGCAGAAGTTTCTGGCCTCTTGATTTTATCAAGGCCTGTTCTCAATATATAGGAACTGTAACAAAAGTTTCATTTACACAGAAAGATTTTTTTATTTTATTGCCAGGTTACTCTTGCAGTTGCCAGTTATTAAAATAAAATATTTTCCTTATATATTTTATAAGTACTATTTTTTGAATTAAGTTGTTAAAGATGCTATATAATTTTTGAAGGTTCATTAACAGAACTGCTTTTCTTGATATAAAAATTAGTCTCTTGTTTTTATGAGGTTCATAGTCCAAAAATTTTTAAGTTTTGGCCTTAAGGTCCATTTTACACACATTTTTGCGGATTCAGTCGTAATGTCCTTTTGCCCTCTCTGGAATCTGTAATGTTCTAATAATTATTTACTGTTATATTAATTTTTCTTTAAATTATCTCGTTCCATTGTTATCGTGATTTGCGGGTTTGCAGCAAGTTTTCTGTTTCAATGGTTGTGTATGCAGTCACATTTTATTTGAATGCACCTCTGGCGATGCATTAGGCCTACTGCAGCGTCTCTTCACAGCATCACTCACAGTTCAATATTATGATAGAAAATCTTTAAAACACATTTAAAATATGAAATTTCTGCACCATTTGCCATTAATTTCCGTACTCTAAAATCTTTACGTCACACTTTTTCGAGGTACTGACATTTTTCCGACGAAATAATTTAGGACGCTAATATACATATTTACCGGCCAGGTAGGCAGCCACCAAATGGAAAGGATGCCCATAAATTTTCTTACATAGTAAAATTATCCGCTAACTTTTTTTCTTTTATGAGCTAGTCTGTATTTGCCACAAAAATGAAAGCTGAATACTCCTTTGTTGTTTCTCTGACACATGCAGAGTTCCTATATATATACCACCAACAACAAGAAGCATTTTCAATTCTTGTGCGTTTTTTTTTTCTGAGAATTCTTCTCTGCTGCTTTTTTACGCATTTGGGTTTTCAGGGGGAAAAAAATGAACCTTTTTTTTTTTTTTTTTTTGTTCGTTCCTGATGTTTGTTGACATTTTTATATACACTGAGTGGCCACTTTATTATGACTACCTGACAGTTTTAAGCAAATGAGCTATGGCTGCACGCTGTTGCCGCCAGAGGGTGAGGCTAGTATAAAAAGGGAAAGCTTAGTGCTTGCGACAGTAGTAGAAGTGATTTTTGGGTGACGAGATGGGTAAAAAATGCAATTTGACGGACTTTCAACGTGGGACGACTGTAAGAGCTCGGAGCCATGGAGCGAGTATCACTGAAACCGCCGCATTCATGAAATGTTCCAGAGCCACTGTTGTTAAAGTGTTTAAAGACTGGACTGTCAGCCAAAAAACTGGGTCTCTACGTGCAACATGTGGTCGTCTAGTGACTGCTCTCTCCGGGCGGACCGGAGTGTCCAGACTGGTAATAGGTAACAGTGCAGCAATTACAGACCATCTTAATCAAGGATCCCTCAAATGATCTGTGCACGCACTGTTCGCCGTACACGGCACGGATGGGATATGGCAGAAGGAGGCCTGTTCGAACACCTTTGCTGTCTGCAGTTAACAAGAGAAAATGTCTCCACTTCGCACAGGAGCATAAGGATTGGACAGTCGATAATTGGAAAAAAATTATTTGGTCCGATGAATCACGTTTTCAGTTGCACCATGCCTATGGCCGAGTGAAAATTTGGCGGAAACAGCACGAAAGCATGGACCCCAAATGCATTGCTACAACCCCTCAAGCTGGTGGAGGCAACGTTATGGTTTGGGGAATGTTTTTCTGGCATGATTTGGGCCCTTTAATTCATGTTGATCAACGTCTGACTGGCACATCATATCTAAACATCGTTGCAGACCAAGTACATCCTGTCATGTGGATGGTTTATCCCAATGGCGATGGCTACTTTCAACGAGATGATGCGTCTTGCCATAGTGCTCGTATTGTACAGGATTGGTTTCAGGAAAATGCCGGTTAGTTTACTTTGCTTAGCTGGCCCCCACAATCTCCAGATCTCAACCCCATTGAGAATTTGTGGGATGAAGTTGAACAAGCCATCAAACAGCTGGATACACAACCCTGCAATTTCACACTCCTGGAAAGTGCTATTCATCAAGCATGGTCTTAGATTCAAAAAACCACCTATCAACATCTCGTGGAGTCCATGCCACGAAGAATCTACATCGACGTAGTATTAAAGGCAAAAGATGGCCCAACGAAGTACTGAGGGGGTGGTAATAATAAAGTGGCAACTCAGTGTATAACAATAAGGCTTGAGTGACAAGCCTTTTTGTTATGTACATCTTGGAAATAAATCCCAAATTCCCACAGCCTAGGGTAAAGCGGGAAAAAAACACTTTTTATTATGAAAACTGCAACACAAAGCTCCTACAGATTGCGAACCATATATATATCAATGGTTTTCTATCCACTCATTGATAGCGCATTGTTTGCCATTCAGGAAAGATTTACTCAGTTGCAAAAACTTTTCAGCGCTTCGGGTTTCCTTTATAATTTGAAGAAATTGCCTGACAGGGGATTCTTTAAAAGAAAAGTGTATTCAGTTAGAAAAATTCCTTAAGGATGCTGACAGTGAAGAAAAAGATATCGATGGGGAGCAACTGTTTGAAGAGCTGAGGCATTTGCAAGCACTTATGAGCAAATGCAGCTCAGCTACTACAATAGAAGCTCTAAACTTCATATTCCAGTATGATATGGTTCATTGTTATCCCAACAGTAGGATTTGCTTTCGAATATTGCAATTCCTGTCTGTAGAAAGCGGGAAAAGAAGTTTTAATAAATTAAAGCTGATAAAGACTTATTTGAGATCTACAACGATGCAGGAACAGCTATCGGCTTTATCCATCATTTCTATTGAAAACGATATTGCACCAAAAAAATTTCTGAAGCAAAGAGGTTTTTGCAAAGTAAAGCCAGACATGAAAGTTTCATGTAAATAACACAAACAACTATGTATGATTCAGTCATTTTGTGAGTAAAATTATCATTATTATATTGGACTATTTATTTGTAGCATAGCATATAATAGTGAGTTAGTGACATATCTACTGAGCATGCAAAGTTGAGATTAGAGCTATTTGCTGTGTTTGGGTCCATACTGCAAAAAAAAAAAAAAAAAAAAAAAGATGGGGGGGGGAATCAAAGGAGTCTTTCTGGCTGTCGGAAAAAAAACAGAAAAAGTTGAATGCCATGATGACAGCACTTTCAATAGGTTTCTTCAGTGGTTTAGCTTTTTTTCTCTTCCTTTTTTTTTTTTAATAATTTTCATTCCAGTTAATTGTAACTGCAGCTTGTGCTCATTTTGGCTTTTCACTTTACTAGTAACTTGTTTTTCAGTGTTTACTTCCCTTTTTGTTTCTTCTTGCTTGATTCTTAATATATATAAAGATAAATTAAAATTTGGGGGTATATCATAATTCATAATAAAATTTTATAAACATAATTTACCAGCACTAATGAGGGCAAACTTTTGAATGTGATTTACATTAAGAAATAATAGGGCATTCAAAACAGTTGAATTATATAAAGAAATTGCATAAATGATTTTTTTTTCTTTTTAAATTTTACTCAGGTATGGTTATTCATGGCTCTAGTTAGGAAAGTTAGGGATGTTATGCAAAACACAGATGAGTGTAAATTAAGTACAACCTCCTGTAGCTTTAAAACTTGAGCTTATATCCCTCAGATCAGTATTTCCCCTCCTACCAGTAGATCTCTCTGTAGAGTACAACTGGATCACCCTGTGAAAGTAAACCAAGTTGGTGACTTCACCAAGTTGGTAAATATAATATTAGTGGAATTAAAGGATTAAACCATGTGTGAAATTATAGAATAAATAAGCAACATTTATTCACAATTAAATAATTTATTTTAAGATCTATAGTTTTGTTGAGCCTTTAGCTCGGCTTCATCAGGACAAAGGGAGCATAAACATTCATATGTGACATCATCAGGTAGTTGATGATCATGGATTTTGGTGAATTGTCTCCATGCAATTGAAAGAAATCGAGTAGGTGTCATGTTGTTGACAAGTCATAAAGAAAAGTCATGGAAACAAATTGGTGTTTTCTACCCATGTATATCGTGCAGTACATCTATGCGTTACAGAGGATTCCTTGCAGAAAAAGCTAGATTTTTGCCGCCGCAGTGGTCTAAGCACTGGCTTATGACTGTTCGGTTCTTCCAAGTGGGTTGGGTTCGAATCCCGGTGAGGCATGGATGTTGTGTTTGTCTTACGGCAGTGGGTCTCTTCCTTCTCTGGAACCAGTGACCCTAAATTAGGGACAGGCGACTGCTAATAGCCCATTGAATTGCTCACCATGGTCAGTAAACACAAAAACAAAAAAATAAAAAAAAGTTATGATTTTTTTTTTAAAGAAATTGTGGCACACACAGGATATAGATTGATATAGATTGTCCTTTTGTTGTAGACAAAGCTGTCCAGAAATTTAGGAACTTTCAAATGTTTAAATTTCAAAGTTATTTTGAAATCTATAAACAAGGCAAATTTTTGTGGATCAAAAGACTACGTTGAAGACATAACTGGGGAATTTATCACATCGCTTGTGAATGTGGACTTTCATGTATAGGACAGATCCATAGAGCTTTTAAGTTTTCATGTGAAGGAACACATGACTTACGTATGGAACTGAAGAAGTCGTCTATAGCCCAACATTGTCATGAAAATAACCAGATTTTTTTTTAAATGCTACGCTTATTGATAAACCTGATTTGACTATCAAGCTTAATATATTAGAAGCTTTCCACATCTAGTGCAACTGCTCATGGCTTGTCAACGACATGACATCTACTAGATTTCTTTCAAACACGTGGAAACAACTTGCCAAAAGCAGTGACTGTCAGAATGCTGATGATGTCACGATGATTTGAACGTTTGCACTCCATTTGTCCTAATGAAGCCAAGCCAAATGCTCAGTGAAACTACAGTAGATTTAAAATCTTAAAATAAAATATTTAATTGTGAATAAACATTGCTTATTTAAAATATTCTATCTCTACAGCCCAACTATTGAAGTCATAAAATATATTTGGGAATTACTTGGAGCAAAAACATAACGTACAAGAGCATTAACCAGAAAAGAAATCATGTGTTTCTTTGGAAAAAAAATAAAATAACCGTTTGCAGTGGGTGTTGTTTTTGGGTTTTTTTAAGTAACCCCCCCCACACACACACACACCTGTTTATTGGGGGGGGTGAAATCCTGCTTGATCTGCAGCATTTCCATTCGGTAGAAATTTTGTGTGTAGCTAGCTTGCAAAACTCCTAAAGCAGCAACTGCATCAATCTGCCGTACACCTGCATGTAACATGTCAACAGCCCTATTTCTGATGTCAATACTTAAATGTCGTCTGGACATCTTTTCAAGTTAATCCTACTCTGAAGGAAATGCATTCAGCAAACTTGTAGTCCAAGCAGTGAAATGACCTGTTTTCTACTTCTCGGAAGCTACTTTTATCGGAGCTTGCACACGCACGCACACACACACACACACACACACACCAACCACATGATGTGTCATCATGATGCTAATTTATGCTGATAACCTATCTCCTGTAGTCACTAAATATGCATATCACCATGTTTCCCTTTTGAAACCATAATATCCCAAACTTTTTGTGAGTACTGTATATATCATCATCATCATCATTGTCAACCATTATCAATCCACTGCTGGACGAAGGTCTCCCCAAGTTTCCTCCACAACGGTCTGTCTTGTGCCAGTCTCCTCCATGTCACCCCTGCATACTTTCGAATTTCATCCACCCATCTCCCATGTGGTCTTCTTCTGGGTCTTTTCCTGTCCCTTGGAATCCAATCTAAAATTTCGGCTGTCCATCGATGGTCTGTCCTTCTGGCAGTATGTCCAGCCCATTGCCATTTCAGGGATTTAACTCTGATCATGATGTCTTCCACTCTTGTCATTTTTCGGATCCACGAGTTCCTCTTCTTATCTCTCCTGGTTACACCAAGCATGCACCTCTCCATGCTACTTTGAGTTGTCTGCAGTCTTTGTATATATCTTTTAGTTAAGGTCCACGTCTCTGCACCATACGTAAGCACTGGAAGGATGCATTGATCAAACACTTTTCTTTTAAGACATAATGGCATATTGCTCTTGAAAATTATGCTGTTTCTTCCAAAAGCTCTCCAGGCAAGTTTTGTACGCCGATTAATTTCTTCATCAATGTGACCCTCACTTGATATCTGCTGTCCAAGATAAACGTACGTGTCTGTTATCTCCAGCTTTTCTCCATCAATCAATAAATCTTCATTTCTTGTAAAAGCATTGAACATCACTTTTGTCTTCTGAAAGTTCATTTTTAATCCCACTTCTTTACTCTTGTCAGCAAGTTCCTGGATCATACTCTGCAGCTCTGATGGGGTAGTTGCAAAAATGACTACGTCATCAGCAAAACGAAGGTGGGTTAGATAATCTCCATTAATCTTTATCCCTTTGTTTTCCCAGCTCAGCGACTGAAAAACACCCTCCAATGTGGCATTAAAGAGCTTCGGAGATATGGTGTCACCTTGTCTCACTCCCTTTCCAATTTTTATGTGTGTTGTATTTTCAAACAGCCGAATCTTTGCACTTGCATTTTCATAGATGTTATTAATAATATTAATGTATGCATCTTCAATACCGCAGGTTTTCAGAGCCATTGTAACTGCTGATGGTTTCACCGAATCAAAGGCGTTTTCATAATCGATAAAAGCCATGCACAATGGAAGTTCATATTCCCTCGCTCTTTCAATTAGTTCTCTCAGTACGTGGATGTGATCTATTGTGCTGTAGCCACTCCTGAATCCAGCTTGTTCTCTCGGTTGAGCCATGTCCAGTGTTACCTTCAAACGGTGTGAAAGAACTTTAGTGAAGATTTTATAAACCACTGATAGGAGGCTGATAGGTCTGTAGTTTCCGAGATCCTCAATGTCACCTTTCTTATGTAGCAGGATCATTGTAGCGGTGTTCCAATCCTCAGGAATCTTTCCTTCATTAAGGCATCGAGTGAAAATTTGGGCGAGTACTGTTTCAATTTCTCCACTTGCTTCTTGTATGATGTCTACAGTAATTCCATCTTCGCCTGGAGCTTTTCCCCGCTTCATGTTCTTGATTGCATGTGCAACTTCTGCTGGAAGGACTGGAGGAACTCTGGTACTGGTATCTTTCATGATGTCTGGAGTGCATGTATCATCCCTTTCATATAATTTGGAGTAGAAATCTTTCACTCTTGTCAAAATTTCGCCTCTATTTCTTGTTACAGAACCATCTTCTTTTCTCAGTGACATAATCTGTTTTCTTCCCTTACTGAGATGTCCCTTTGCTATCTTTAGGCTTTGGTTGTTTTCAATTGCTTTCCTCACTAGTTCACAGTTGAATTTTCTTACGTCTTCAGTGATACTTTTTCTTACTGTCTTGCATAGCTCTATATATTCCACTTTGGAAGTCACATCTTCTTTAGTTGTCCTCATCTCTCTTCTTTTTGCATCAACATTTTCGTTTTTCCTGATAATTTGTTTACATGCAACTTGTTCTTAGACCCAGCTAATTTTGTTGCTGTTTCCATAAGAGCTTTGGTTACTTTTCTGTTAACTTCAGAGATGTCCACTTCTTCCGATGTTAGGCCTTCTAAAGCAGAGAACCTGTTCTTCAGTTCCAACTTGAAGGTATTATGGTGTTTTTTAAGGTTGGTTATGTCAATAGATTTTGTTTGTCTTATGAGCTTGCCACGTTCAAGTTTGGTGTTGAGGTGCATCTTACATCTCACCAATCTATGGTCACTACCTGTGTTGAACTTGTTTAGCACACTGCAGTCTTCTATGACGAATTTTTTGTTACACATAATAAAATCAATTTCACTTGTCGTCCCATTTGGATGTCTCCATGTCCATTTCCTGTGTGGCTTTTTCTTGAAGAAGGAGTTCAAGATGAAAAACCCTTCTGCCTCTGCAAACTCAACGAGAGTATTTCCACGCTGGTTTCTGTTGCCGTGACCGAATTTACCTACTGAAGTTTCATTCTGTTGCCGTTGCCCTATTTTTGCATTGAAATCTCCCATAATTATTTTCAAGTGTTGCTTACCTTTATTATTTAGATGACAAATTTCCTCATAAAATTCTTCAATTTCTTCTTCAGGATGACTTGTGGTGGGTGCATAAGTTTGAATAATCTGAGCCTGGTATCTTTTCGAGAGTTGGATAACAAGTCGTGCAGCTCTGTCAGAGGAACTTTCAACTTCTACAACTTTATCCTTCAGTTTCTTGTTTATTATAAATCCAACACCACTAGTTCTGCCAGTATCTGTCCCACGATAGTAGAAGAGATGTCCACTTTTCAGTTCAATGAGATCTTCTCCTTTTCTCCTTACCTCACTTAGCCCCACGATGTCCCACTTGATCCTTTGTAGTTCCTCTTCCAATTCAAGAAGCCTTGAATCAGAAGATAGGGAGCGTCCGTTGTACGTAGCCAAGGTCAGCATCAGATGGCAGCCTAGTCCGGTCCTCCGGGGATTCTTAGCACCCTCTGCCTTCATGTCGCACTGGCCGCTGCCTTGGCCAGGTACATTCCAGCTGCCGGAGACTGAGGGCCAAGATTTAAGTTGTGGAATCATTTTGGAGGGGTTTGGCCATAACTCACCACGCTGGCCAAGCGGGTTGGTGAGTGTGGGATAGAATTTCCTCTAATCCCGATGGTATAGTTATACCGCTATTGGCGGTCGTCAGAGCCCCTTTAGTGGGAACAGGATATACCACGAGAAGGCGGGGTTGACATTTGTCAAGGAGAGGCTGTGATGTTACGCATCACCTGACCTTACATCCCACTGTATATATATATATATATATATATTTTCTTATGATTCAGAATACATGAATTGTGTTTGAAGCCTATGAAAATAATGAAATGAATGCATGAATTGTTCATTTGTTTCATTATAACTTTTTGTGACCACCTATGAATTGAAACAGAAAAAGAACTTATACATTTTAGGAACTTGAAGTTAATGTTATGTACAGAAATAGAGAGAAGAGCACAGCACAATGTCAGAGTACAACAACAAATGGCATTAATGAACAACCAATAGAAGAAAATATTTTTTTCTGGTTGGCCAAACAATGCAAAGAGTTACCGTGAAATGAGTATATATGAGTAGCAACAGAATTTAACCCAAGACAGAACAAACTAGATTGGGTGGCTGTTTTCATATCTTATTTGCATACAAATTTTTGAAAAAGGTGTTTTAACATGCATAATCAATTGATTCTTACAATTATTTATATGCTACGTACTGTTTGTTACACAATAGAACCCTCAAGCGGAAACTAAAAATTGCAATTTCTAAGTACAAGATATAAACTAGGGACATTACACTAAACAAACTTCCTGAAATACTAAGACATAACCAAAAATTAAGTCTAAATTCGCAAACTAGTGAAAAAAAAGATTAAGAACCAAATACACATGGGTTGAAAAAATACAAAGCAACTAACATACCAAAATAAAAGGCTGCTCTGTAAAAATACAGAAAAAATGATAAAGAAACGTAAACTGAGATATAAATACACAGATCTGCAGCAGAAACACAGATAGCCTTTAGCTACACTTAAAAGAAAAATTAAAAACAAAGCTGTGAAAGTACTACTTGATTTATCTCCCAGCATTATTTCACCTCACATTTCTAATAATCTATCAGCTAAATTTCAGATGTGTCCGAAAAACTCTTAAATGAACAACACAACTGACTCAGTTTTATGTTGCAATAACTTAGATGTTAGTGGTATTAAAATGTCTACTTTATGTTCAGTTAAATATGAGCAACTGAATTTTCAAGAAAATTGCAACAGCCACAACGAAGCCAGTGAAATGGACTTGAGTCAAAACATAGTTTGTGAAGTCGTATACCTTGTGAACAATAAATATACAGGGTGTCCGAGAATTATTGGACACAGTACAAAATTATGTAAAACAAAACATTAAACAGATAGAAAGAAACTGACTGTACTAACTTACAATGTAACTACACATGTTAATAAATTTCGATGTAAGATCCCTTGGTTGCTCGTAGTACGTCCAAGCGATACTCGATTTCATGCCATGTATTGCCAAGCATCTGAAAAGATATGGAATTAATAGCAGCTGTGATATGCTGCTTCAGTTCCTGCAAATCAGTACAAGGTGTCTGATAGGCACGATCCTTCACATAACCCCACATGAAATAATCCAATGGAGTTAGATCTGGGGAACGAGGAGCTACGGAATGGGACCACCACGCCCAATCCATCTGTTGGGGAAATGCTCATTTAGGCACTTACGTACACACATTGACCAATGCGAAGGCATGCAGTCTTGTTGGAAAACGTCATATCTTTTGATCTGGGGTATAGGGAAATTTTCTAACATATCCAAGTAAATGTCACCATTTATGGTTTTTTCACAGAAGAAAGGGCCAATCACTTCTCTTTTTTATAGGGCGCACCACACATTAACTTTTGGAGAATCACGTTCTAGTTCAATAGCAGCATGAGGCGGTTCAATGCCCCATATCCAAACAAAACATAGTTTACGAAGTGAAACAATACCTCATACATGAAATGTGGATTAATCACTAAAAATTACAGTACTTAGAAAGTTTTTATAGTTTTCCACTTGATTCAGCATATCCACAGCAAAATCGTATTGCAGAGTGTGATTATTTGCATGCATCTTTTGCACTATTTGAATTTTATAAGCATGAAACTAATTTCTTGTGCAAGATATCATGAACTGTCTATTTTGGAATGCACAGTTCTCTGCTTGCTTTTATGAACAGATTTCCTGGGGCTTCGTCGGAAACTTTCATAGCTTGGTCAACCATCTCACCTCTGACGCTAGGCCTACCGGTTCCTCCGCGATGTTCCACATTGCCAGTTTCTTTAAACTGTTTCATTCACCGCTTAGTTGAATTTGTTGACGGAGGATTACAACCATACTCTAAACGGTACCGTCTTTTAACTTTAATGACAGACTTTAATTCCGCAAACCATAACACACACATCGCCTTCTGCTGTATGGATGGCATGACTACTGATTGCGCATTTCTCATAAATTCCTCATCAGGCCACACCTAGCGCCATCTATTGGATTCTGGGAGTAACAATTCTGCAATACACAAATATAGGAACCGTGTTAGTAATATGTGACATAGAAAAACAGACAATGCTCATAGTTTTTTTTTTGTACATAATTTTGTAATGTGTTTAATAATTCTTGGACACTCTGTATAATGGTGAGAGATTGTGTTGCACTAGTAACTGTGATAGAAATGCTTTCTTTTTATAACATTACTTTCCTGACAAAGTCATCCCTTATAAAGCTTCAACAAAAATAAGTGATAGTAAAATAACTATTAGGAACAAGAAAAGTTTTGTGAAGGGGCATTCATATGATGAAAATGATATTTTATGATATGATGAAAATGATTTTTTAGGTTAGCTAAGAACTTCATTTATTTACCCCCAAATTTTTGTAGACTAGGTAACAAGACTGTATACAACAGATTATCATGGCAGCTTTAAGATAAGCATTACCGTACGTCCCTCTTACAGAGCACAAACGTTACTAAAACGGTTTTGCTACGTTATGGAAACGTCGTTTAAACGGTTTTGCTACGTTATGGAAAAGTTTGTTTTCAATGTAATATGCAAAGTAAAAGATTTGAAGAGTGATTCCGTATCAACTCAACACAATTTGAAGGCATTTTTTATCTCACCATCTCAGATTTTAATGAAATTTGGTACATAGGTGGCCTCTGTATAGATTAAGAAAAATATCAAATTTCATCGTCATATAGCCACCGGTTTTGAAAATACAGCTATATAAAATGTCCAAAAACACCCCAAAATCATAAGATTGATATGTTTTTAAATTATGATTGCAGCTCCCCTAATTAAGATAGAGATGGGAAAGGTATCTTTTTGTAGTATTTTTTATGCTCTTTTATTTGATGTACAACAAACACCATAGGGGTTAAGATTTAAAAAAAATTAAAATTTTGAATTTTTCAAAATGCGACACCAAAAAATTTGAAATTTTTTAAAAACAATCTATGTGTTTGGTATTTGATTATGTGAGTTGTAACTTGGGATGATAATGGGCTTACTTAAAAAGCTATATTCAAATTTAGCCTAACAGAAGAGTTTAATGAAAAAAAAATGAAAAAAACATGTAAACTGAAAATAAATTTGGGCTAAATCTCAAAAAAGTTTCATTAATAACAATAGATATAGTATTTTTGTTATTTAAAACTATTTATTTAATCAATGTTTTATTTTTAATTGATTTGTTTAAAATCTGAGACTACATGGGTTTAAAAATTTTATTAATTTCATTATTCAGAATTTGTAATAATTCACAATTCAATACAAAAAAAAATAAACAGACTTTAAAAAGTAATTTCAATTACTGCTTTTATAGCTGTATTTTCAAAACCGGTGGATATATGACGATGAAATTTGGTATTTTTCTTAATCTATATAGAGGACACCTATGTACCGAATTTCATTAAAATCTGAGATGGTCAAGTCGTTGTGTTGAGTCTATACGGAATGACCCAAGAACGAAATAGAAACGTTCTAACGTTTTGCAACGGCACACGTAAAGCCAAAAAAAAAAAAAAGTCTTGAAACTGGAATATAACCTTCGATAAAAGGTTGTGGTAACATTTTTTGCGACGTTTGACGTAATACACAAAGGACAGCAACGTTTAATAGAGGAAATTTAGACGTTGATTAACCGTTGCTGTTACATTTACTAAACGTAATACAGAAAGGAAAAATACGTTGTAAAATCGAAAATAAAACGTCGCTAAACGGCTGTTAAAACAGTTTCTCAACGTAATAAAGAGGGAATATGACGTTTAAATAACGTCATTTAAACGTTGCTAAACATTCTTAAAAACGTTTCTCAACGTCATAATGGAAGGAATATGACGTTTAAATAACGTCATTCAAACGTTGCTAAACGGTTGTTAAAACCGTTTCTCAACGTAATAAGGGAAGGAATATGACTTTTAAATAACGTCATTCAAACGTTGCTAAACGGTTGTTAAAACCGTTTCTAAACGTAATAAGGGAAGGAATATGACGGTTAAATAACGTCATTCAAACGTTGCTAAACGGTTGTTAAAACCGTTTCTAAACGTCATAATGAAAGGAATATGACGTTTAAATAACGTCATCTAAACGTCTTAAAAACAGTGCTATAACGTTATAACAACGGTTGAAAAACCATTGAATCAACGAGACGTATTAGCGTTTTATAAACGTAATATTGTGACGTTTTTTCAACGTCTCGCCGAACTGGTTTTAAAACGTTTTACAAACGTTTTTGTGCTACTTGGGATACTGAAAATTGCAAGTTCGTCAATTGATTTTTTCCCTTTCAACTTTGCGTTTGAACAATAACGGTCAGCCGCCCCAGTGGCGCAGTGGTCTAAGCGATTGCCTCTGATCATTCGTCCAAAAGAGGTCCGGGTTCGAATCCCGGTGAGGCATGGATGTTGTGTTTGTCTTACGGCACTGGCTCTCTCCCTTCCCTGGAACCAGTGACCCTAAATTAGGGACGGGCGACTGCTTATAGCCCATTGAGTTGCTCACGGTGGTCGTTAAAATTTCAATAATAAAAAAAAAAATAACGGTCAATACGCGTCAAATCCTTTATATCTCTTATCAGCGCTATGACGTCACGAACAAGTTCGGCAATCCAAAATTTGCATACGCACACCACGTCTTACTGTATCCCGCACTTATGCTAATTTCCACATTTTCCTGCCTTCCATTTTATGGTTGCTATTGTCATCCATCCTTAGCAATTGTCCGGCAGTGTATATTTGATTACTCTCATATAGGATGTACCTGAAAAGTACTTGAGATTGACAGTTCTGCTGGTTTTCAGCAGCTTTTTTTGAGAGTGCATTGTATGCTGTGTTGCTTTCTCAGATTTGTGTAGCTATATAAGTGCAAAGGTTGCAGTTTTCCACATCATGTGCATGCTCGTGTGAGCTTTTGCTAAAAAAAAAAAAAAAAAAAAATTAAGAAAGTCGCAAGTATAAATTTAAGCTTACAGTTAAGAATGGGCCAATAAAATGTAAAATGCATGCTTATAGCTAATTATGGAAAATTCAGAGTATAAGCAAAGCAGTCTTTAGAAATAAAGATAGCTACCACATCAGAAAATAAGATAAAATAGCAAATAGACAAGTCGTTTGTCTCACACAGGACAAAATGGAATATAATTTACTAAATATGTCTCTGCATTGTTATAACAAATGCTCTGAGATGCTAGTATGTTAAGTACACTGGGCTTTGCCACATAAATGGCTCACTTCAACTCGTGAGATGTCACATAAGCATATGTGTAATATAAATCAGGCAGTCAGCTTGTCGAGGATCAGAATGGGCAAACGATGTGAACTGAGCAACTTTGAACGTAGCATTATAGTTGTCTTCCAACATGCTGATTTGAGCACCTCCCAAAGTGCCATTTTCCTGGGCTTCTCATGCACAATAGTAGCAAGGTTTTACGGTGAATGATGTGCACACAAAAAGCTTCCAGCAATTACCAATCCTGTAGACAAAACCAGCTGGTTAATTAATCAGGAGTTCAGTGGAGCCTGTCATGCAAGCAAACTGATGAGGCCCAACCGAGTAAAGTACTTCAGAATTCAACATTGGTGGTCAAGGGTCATCTCCAAATTCATCACATATAGGGCCATGTCAATGAACTACAACAGTTGATGCTCATGTTGAGTGCAGATGTCGGCAGGAGCATCAACACTGGACCATTGAGGACTGGGAAAAGGTCACCTAAGAAATTAAGGTTCCTTCTGCATTATGTCGACTGCTGGATCCAAACTTGACACAAGAAACATGGGGCCATTGCAGACTGGTAGTGGCAGTGTTTCTGGTCCAGGGAGTGTTTTCCTGGTATACACTGTCTGACAAAGTTCCAGGACAGCTGCTGTTATGAGGAAAGTTTTATGCACCGAGTCCAACTGTGGTTATGGTTCTTCAAAGTAGTCCCCCTTCTTATCGATGCACCATTTTGATCGTTCCACTAGATGTGTGAAACACTTTTTGAATTCATTTACCAGAATACTGTTCATTTCCGCGGGAACAGTTTTCTTGATGTCCTGAACAGTCATGAAACATCGTTCTTTCAATGCCAATTTCACTTTGGAGAACAGGGAGAAGTCGGGGGCCAAGTCCGGGGAGTAGGGTGGATATTTGAGCCTGGGTACTCCGGACTTGGTGAGAAACTGTGTTGCCAAGTGGGCAGGCATGTTGTCGTCCAGAAGGAACCAACTTCCATGCCCAGCAAAAACACAACTGCTGGGAAACTGCTTGGCCACCAGCTGGCAGTGTTGGGTCACTGCTGGCTGAAATCTGCCACTCACGGGCCGGTAGTGGTCCGTTGATGGCAGCGCCATCAGTTGGCGAGCCATTGATGGCCCTGCAGCATCGCCGTTAATTGTGGGCCTCCAAGCAAGTGCCACTAGTGGCCTGTTGCTGGCAACCAATGCAACCCCCAACAGCAGGTGGAAGCAATGGGACTGCGCATGCGCAGAAGCAACACTTGCTGTGTCTCTCATGGTACCAGTTAGTTGAAGACGACGCTATCGCCATCGTGTTATTTTAGTGGATGTTAAGAAGAAAATCCATATGTGGAGAGGCGAATTAATTTCCTAATGAAATTTTACGTCGACGAAGATATCAGATTAAGCAGTGAAATACTAGATTACAGCCATGAAATACACCCACTCCATTCCCATGAATAAAAATTCATGGAATGGAGTGGATGAATAACAAGAAAAATTTGAAACCGCTTGAAACACATATCCTGGAAAACCATTCAAATAGCGTTTGTTGGAAAAAAAAAAGAATTATACGCGTACAAAATTTATTAATTATTTGAAAGAAAAAAAAAGCAACGCTATGTGGTGTACTCATCCATGGGTTGAATACACAAGACTGGGAGGAATTCGCTTCTAAAAATAACGAGAAGTAAAATAAAATATCTTTTACTCTTTAAAACAGATGTAGCTTCGGACAACGGAAAGGAAAGACACAACGTTAAAAATGTAACGGAATGTGACATGAACCCGGGTAAATATATATTTATTCAACAATCTCTTTTCAAGACGGCAAGGACAGTGCAAAACTTTGGAAAGCGACTCTAAGTATGTACACGCCTTGAAAATGAGTGAAGTTCCCTTAAGGTAAAAAAAAAAAAACTATCGTTACGTTGAAAAAATTAATTTATCAATTACATGAAACTGGCTTTTATGAAAAATACCTCTCAATATTGTAAAATGAAAGAGGGAAGCATTCGATTACAAATTGCATACCAAAAAGATAGCTTCCAGCGCATAACCGAGCGGCGAGAGTTAGTCGGGACGGTAGCGAGCGCGGCTTCCCACAAACGGCCCAGGATCGAATCTAGTCAGGATGCTAACGGCATTTTTCCGGTCTGTCGAGATAATTTCTACAGGACAGTGCGTTAATTCACAAGCTTCGTAAGGGTAGAAAAAATAATATTGTAGCTTTGGGAAACTGCGGTTATCCTTGCTTTTTTTTTATTATTATTATTATTATGGCTACTACTGGGAAATTGGCGGACAAGATTCGGCAAGCCACCAGTTACGTCTCGTGGTTGCTGGCTGCCACTAACGGCCCACTAGCGGACCACATTAGGCTAGCCATCATTTCTGGCACTTGCCTGCAGGGCCACTGAAGGGCCACTTGTGGCAGCTACTGCCTGTGATGGACCACTAATGGCCCAGTTGTGGCATATGACAACTGATGGGGTGCCAACTGTTGGCCAGCTGTTGGCCTGAACTGCTGGCCCTTCTGTTGGCCGCCCGGACATTTTATTGACGGTTCGGCAGCGGCAACATAGTGCTGGGCCATTGCTGGCAGTGCTGGCTGCCAGAAATGGCCCACTGCTGGCCCAGCAAGACTGTTTTTGCTGGGTGTGCTCGCAGGTGCGGCCTCACACGAATTGTCTTCTGTAGGCAATCAAGAACTTGCAAGTAGAAGGCACTAGTAGTTTTTTTGCCCTCTGGAAGCCATTCCCTGTGAATGATGCTGCTGCTGTCAAAAAACATGATCAGCATTGCCTTGATTTTCGACTTCTGCAGGCGAACCTTCTTGGGTCTCGGTGAACTTGGTGCCCTGCTCCATGCTTTGCCTCTTTGATGCTGTATTGTGTGTTGAAAGCACTACATCTCATCACCTGTCACAATGCAGTTCAGCATCGAAGGGTCCGATTCCACAGCCGCAATGAACGCCTTGCAGCTTTCGTCTCTTTGCACTTTTTGTTCTTCAGTCAAACTGTGCAGCACAAACCTTGCACAAATCTTCCTTTTCCCGAGATGTTCCTTTAGAATCGGCCGGATTATTTCACGGTTGATATGGAGTTCGTCCTCCATCATCCATACCATCATTCGACTGTCTGACTGTACCAGAGCGTGAACTTTCTCAACCAGTTCCTCAGAACGGCTGGTTGACAGTCTTCCAATCCTTGGGTCATCCCCAGTGTCTTTCCTTTCCTCACGAAAGCAAGCATGTCATTATAAAACGTGACCACAGGATAGGCCATTGTCCCTGTAAACAGTTTTTATCATTTCTAAGGTCTCCGTTGCCGATTTCTCGGACTTGCAGCAAAACTTGATGCTTACTAACTGCTCTCTGTTCAAATCCATGACAATGGTCTTTGGGGTACCTTCTATTAAATTTTCAGAACTGGACAAGTCTGTACTTTCTTAGATCTTTATGTGTCATGCAAGAGAGGGAAAACGCAGTTACAATTTGACCCATAGAACATATTTTTACCACTACCATTAACAGAGTAATGCCCACTGTCCTGGAACTTTATTGTCCTATGATGTACATTAGACTTCTTGATGCCAGGGCTAAAAGAATTTGAAAATTGTAAAATGTCTAGTCAGGCACGTCCAAAAAATACATGCTTGAATATGCACACATGATGCACATACTGTACTTTTCTTTCTTCTTTTAAACATTTCAGAAACAAAGTAGTTTTACTGCATTTTATAACCCCCCCCCCTCAAACAATGAAGTTTGAATTCACCTACATTTCACTGCATTTCATAAATTGCACCCAGCAGTGAAATATGAATTTGCCTATCACTCATTCTATGTCCAATCAGCAAAAAAAAAGTAGCAATTTTTACATGAACCATTTTGATTTTCATGAAACTTGGTGAACTCGCAGACTTTGAGAACCTAATCGGCACAAAATTTCAGCTTCGTATGTACAATCTTTCGTATTTATGGGACTTTAAATTTACAAAAAGGCATTTTTTTTTTGTCTACCATGCCTATCACAAATGACTACCTCTAAACCTAATTTGTCAATAGAGCTTACATTGGGCCCATATTTACAAGCTTACTACAACTTTGTGTGTGTGATATCACATAATCATATTATAGGTAATTTAGTTTTCAAGGTTTGACCTTTAATTTCTCAAAACATCCCATTGATTTTATTAAATAAATAGGAGGGAGCTTCTAATTAGAAAATTGACTGGAAAATATAAAAAAAAAAAAATCTTTTTTTTACTTTTCTATCCTATAATGAGCTAGATTTTTTTACGTGTCCCAGGAGTTGCACAGTGGTCTAAGTGATAGCTTCTGATCTTTCGTCTGAAAGGGGTTCGGATCCCAGTGAGGCATGGATGTTGTGTTTGTCTTATGGCACTGGCTCTCACCCTTCACTGGAACCAGTGGCCCTAAATTAGGGAAGGGCAACTGCTTATAGCCCATTGAGTTGCTCATAGTGTTTGTTAAACCTCCAATCAAAAAAAAAAAAAGTCCCAGGAATGTCGGGCATATAATTTTTGAGCCCTGCTTGATACCCATTAAATAACATCTGAATGCCATGACATTGACTAAACATCTTAGCCAAGAAAATTCATGTCTATAGCTTATCCTAAGCAAATGGTTTTGCTTTTGCAGCAGGATAACACACCCCACTCATAAGGCTCATATTGTCACTGAACGATTCCAGGAGCGTGCTGATAGGTTTTTCTTGCTTCAGTGGCCTGCACAGCCACATGCTTAAATCCCAATTGATGGCATAAAGTTGAACAGGCTGTTGGCTGCAACTGCACAATTCAATCGTTTCTTCATGGTACAAAATTTCTGCATGACACTTCCAGCTTCTGGTATGTTCCACGCTCTGACTAATTTTTGCTGTTCTGCATATATCGAGAGCAGCGCAAGTGTTGATAAGTAGGTGTACGTAATAAACTGCCATGTCAGTGTACTTTTAACTTATAGAACAAAAATTAAAAATAAGGATTAAAGAGCATAGCTCTGCTTCTGAGAAAAGATTCAACAGCGCAATAGTAAAATGCAGTGAACATACAAATGTAAGCCACTGTGGCCGCCCCGGTGGCGCAGTGGTCTAAGCGATGGCCTCTGATCATTCGTCCGAACGGGGTCCGGGTTCGAATCCCGGTGTGGCATGGATGTTGTGTTTGTCTTACGGCACTGGTTCTCTCCCTTCCCTGGAACCAGTGACCCTAAATTAGGGACGGGCGACTGCTTATAGCCCATTGAGTTGCTCACGGTGGTCGTTAAACCTCCAATCAAAAAAAAAAATAAAAATAAAAAATAAGCCACTGTGAGAAAAAGTTCAAATTTTGGATTACAAATATGAA
Organism: Macrothele yani; assembly: GCA_039090855.1. Taxonomy (NCBI): domain Eukaryota; kingdom Metazoa; phylum Arthropoda; class Arachnida; order Araneae; family Macrothelidae; genus Macrothele; species Macrothele yani. Next base: position 45,786,178 of record CM077024.1, read on the forward strand.
ATCAGTACAAGACTTATTCAAGAGACCTGCCACATTAGAAATAAAGGATCTATAAATTAACTTGCAAAATGTCAGTCCTATCTTCAACGACAGCAACCAGAATTCAGGAAGTGCTCTCAGTTTCAATATATTTCATTTTAAAATAGGTGAAATATGAATGTGGGATTTAGCAGCAATTTCTTAAAAGGCATTCAATCTAAACAAGTTTTGAAGAGTGAAGTTAAGCATTGGAAATAGGCATTTAGAGTAACCAAATAGCTGGAAACCTTTGACAAGGAAATAAAAAAAGAGAAAGTAAGATAGGAATTAAGGAATGTTTTCAATTTAACAATAATTTGATGTAATGTTACATCGAAATAAAGTGAATAAAAACATGCTGTTGTGTTAAAATTGTGTTTATACTTAGATGTATAAAAAAATAAGTTTTGTTTTTGCATAACTTTTGTTAGATAATGAGAAACCAAAAAACCATAATTTCTGGAACGTATACCTTTCCCTTATTTTTCCATGTAATCAAGTTTTAGCAAACACTTGTCAGAATAAGAAACCAGTTTTTCAATACTGAGAAAGAAAAAGTTTGCTCCAAGTTCACGGAGACATGCTTTCACAACTTTCTGGACTTCATTTGTAAAATTCTTACCACCAAGGTCCTCTTTCATTTTGGGGAACAAGTGGTATTCGCAGGGGCATAGGCGTAACTAGGGCGAGGGTGGCTGCCCCGGGCCCAGCTCAAGAGAGGGTGCAATACCACAGCTAACAACCTGATTAAAATTGTAATGGTAACATTTGCACCTGCTCTTGGTGCACTTAAAATTCGCATTTCGTCCTCGAAATCTTCAGGGGATGTTAGTTGCTCACATTAGGAAATCGAAGCAAGGTTGTATAGTAGGTCCAACTAAAGAAGAACCACGCAGCCTTCGTCGACAGCAATGGGTCCCCACGTGTTGTTTTTTACTTGGATGACCAAGCGTGCAAGGCAAGGGTGTTCACTTTGCTGAAGATTCTGTGGGACTATTCGATCGTCATTACTGTAACTGTGAGCTACAACTGCCAGCTACATTCGGTCCCGGTCCATATCTCTATCTCTCTGTCTGTCTATCTAATCTTATCCATAACACTGATGTGACTGCAATATCTTACGTTGTGGCGCAGAAATGCCCAGGTACGCCTCTGGCAGGGGGCTAAATCAGGACTGTATGCGAGATGTAGCCATGTTTCCCACTGGAAATTGCAAAGAAGCTCCTGCATGGTGGCAGCTTTGTATGGGGTTGCCTTGTACAACAAAATGATTCCTTTTGACAGTTTTCCTTGTCTTTGATCCTTAATTGCTTACTTCAATGTCTGGAAGTACATTGCATCATTTATTGCACTCCCTTTTGCCATTAAAAAAAGAAAACAAAAAACTATTGCCATCACTTTTTCGGCTGACGGTACGACTTTAAATGTTTTTGCAGTTTGTGAGCTGAGGTGTTTCGACACCATGGATGCTGATTTGCTTTCTGGTGCCAAGTAATGAACCCAATGTCTTGTCGCCGGTGATGATGCTCTACAAAAAACTTTGTGTTCTTCAGAATAATATTGCAGGAATGCAAGACTGGGTTGCAAATCGTTTGAATAAACTTTTAAACTATAAACATATTTTTTTTTTTTGTTTCTTCTATCAGGGGATCCATGAAAGAACCTTGGGACAAGAAATACCTCGTGACATTGTTGGTTTTGTTGTTTGTTTGTTTTATTTTTGCTCTAGGGTTTAACGACCACCGTCAGCAACTCTACGGGCTACAAGCAGTCGCCTGGCGACAACTTAGGGCCACTGGTTCCAGGGAAGGGACAGAGCCCGTGCCGCAAGAAAAACACATCCAAGCCTCACCGGAATTCGAACCGGTAACAATCTCGAGCAAATGGTACTGTGCCACCGGGGCAGCTGACAGTTTTGAAGACACTTTTGGTAATTTTGCTAAAAATGAAGCACGCAAAATAATATTTAAATTTAATTTTAATTTACATTGGACGAGTATACTGGGACGTTTCCAAGTAGGTGCGAGTGAAATTCTTCTTGCCCACCCTACCGCCCATCCAGTTCAAGATGTGCCATTTTTTTTAATTTTATTTAAGTTTAAAATTTAATCTGGACTTTGTCAAGTAATAATGAGTCTCGTGTTTTTCGTCGTGTAGCCCTACGTATTTTCCCCTAGCAAATACTTCGTAGGAAGGTTATCAAAATACAGTAGCATCGGTAGGGCCACGAAAATACACCGATACGCCATTAAATTATGACCACATCCAGACTAGAGAAATGAGCGCACGTGGAGACCGAACGGTTGCTGAGGAAAAGTTCACAGAGCAGTATATACAAACCGAGAACCGGCTTTCGGTTAGTGAAGTATTCGAAGTCTGAATCGGAAAAGCTGCCGATTTATCGGAGTTTGATTAAGGACAAATTTTGATGGCACGGTGCCTCGGAACTATGATCTCGGAAACTTCGTGGGTTCACGTGCTGTGTAGTGAGTACGTATCAAAATAGCGAAACGACGAGCCGTGTGTCGTCCCCAGCTCATTGATACCAGAGGTGAGCGGAGATGTCGCGCGTTGTTCACAGTGACCGCAGGGCCGTGGTGCGACTAATCACCCGCAGCTACAACAGTGGTGATCAGGGCAATGTGTCACAGCACGCAGCCTTCTGCGCATGGGCCTGCGTAGCCGAAGACCCAGCCGGGTCTCCATGCTCATTGCAAGTCATCGCCAACAACGCATGATATGAGGTCATGATCATCGAGATTGGAACAAAGTGGCCTGGTCTGACTAATCAAGATTCCTGGTGCATCACGTAGACAGCCGAGCGCGGATATGCCGAATACCAACGGAGATTATGGCACCTGAATGCACTGTTGGGGGCGGAAACAGCAATGTTTTCTTGGGACACTTTAGGCCCCATTATCACAATAGCTTAATCCCTGACAGCTGTCATGTACCTAAACATCGTTGCGGACCAAGTTCACCCATTCATGGCAACTGTTCCCTTCTGGTGATGGCCATTACCAACAGGATAATGTGTCATGCCACACTACCAGAATCGTCGAAAAGTGGTTCGAGGAACATGGTATATTTTCTGTTAATGCCCTGGCCTCCAAATTCTGACATAAACCCAATCAAACATTTGTGGTTCGACTTGGAAAAGCAGGTTCGCGCTAAATCACCACTTCCCCGGCATTTTTCAAAGGATTTAAGTCTAATTTAAGTTTCATTTAGTCAGGTTATCTGGAGCAATAAGACGCCTGAAATGCTAAAATGAATAAAATTACAGTTAATTAGAGAAAAATATTTTTCCCCCTAGGTAATTATTCATTTTATAGTTTTGCTTTTGTAGGCGCAATATTATTATACACCCATGAGCCATTACATTATGACCACCTACTAAATAAGCTGTATGACCAGTGGCGGCCCTAGTCCTTGCGGAGCCCCGGGCGATGGAAATTAACGGGCCCCTTCGCAATAACTCCTTATATACGTAAAAAATTACATGTTGCTTACTCTGACCGTAAACCAGTCGCTCGATTTTTTTCATTTTTTTCCTTCACACAAACCCTTACTTGGGGTGAATGTGATCCCAAAGCAATTTTTTTATCGGGAATTATGATATTGATTTTTATGAAATAAACACGATGTAATGCAATACATTGTTTATTAATATAAATAGGAATCCAAAATATTGCTAAGATAAGTCTATTATTTAAAGAAGACTTCCACGACGTTTCTTGTATCTGAAGTCTTCAATCCGATCACTATAGTCCAGAGTAGATGTCAGGTCGTTTTCTATGGACAGAAGAGCGAATACATTGCAACTCACTACTTGCACCCGAAAGTGCGGCAAAACTCATGAAAAATGTCTTTAAAAAAATTAAATTTAACAACTTTCCCGTTGAAAAAATGTCTGATCAAAAAATAAATTTTTTTCTAACAGAGTAAGTTTTTGATGTCACTAATTAAAAGCAGTAAACAAATATTAAAATTGGTCATTTGTTTGTATATGATAGTGAACTACAGCCACAATATTGTAGGTGACGCCAGGCAAAAACTACTAATTAATCGGTGGTGGTGCGGGGCCCCTCCAGGCGCGGTTGCCCGGCACGCCCGTACCTGGAGCCCCCACTGTGTATGATCCCCTTTAGCCCACAAGACAGCGGCCCCTCGGCCAAACATCGATTCGATGAGGTGGCGATAGGCATCCTGGGATAACTGGTACCATAATGCCAACAGCAAATCCTCCGGTTCCCGTACATTTCGCGGTGGTAGTGATTTAGCGCGAACCCGTTTTTCCAAGTCGAAACACAAATGTTCGACTGGGTTCATGTCAGGTGAATTTGGAGGCCAGGGCATTAATAGGAAGTCACCAGCATGTTACTCGCACCACTCCTTGACGATTCTGGCAGTGTGGCATGGCGTCTTGTCCTGTTGGTAATGGCCATCACCAGCAGGGAACACAGTTGCCATGAATGGGTGAACTTGGTCCACAACGATGTTCAGATACCTGACAGCTGTCAGGAATTGTGCTATTGGGATATAATGGGGCCTCAAGTGTCCAAAGAAAACAACACCCACAGCACAACAACACATCAGCCGGCCTGTTTCCGCCCAACAGTGCCTCCGTTGGTAATCGGAGTATCCGCGCACGGCCGTCTACATGATGCACCAAGAATATTGCTTCGTCAGACCAGGCTACTTTCTTCCAATCAACCACGGTCCAATTTGGATGATCTTCGACCCAAATGATGTGTTGTTCGCGATGACGTCCAGTGAGCATGGGGCCCGGCTGGGTATTCGGCTGCGCAGAAGGCTGCGATGAACTGTGTGCTGTGACACGTTGCCCCGATCACCACTGTTGTAGCTGCGGGTGATTTGTCGAACACTGGCCTTACGGTCGCTGTGAACAAAGCGCGATACTCTCCGCTCCCCTCTGGCGTCAATGAGCTGCGGACGACACACGGCTGGACGATGGTTCGTCGTTTGGCCATCTGTACACCACTTTTGATTCGTATTAAGTACAGCGGCACGCGAACAACCCACAAGCCGCGCCGTTTCCAATATTGTGATTCCGAAGCACCATGCCATCACAATTTGTCTTTTATTAAACTCCGATAAATCGACAACTTTTCCCATTCTGACCCCGAACACTCTACTAACCGAAAGCCAGTCCTCGTGTTGTATGTATACTGCTCTGTGAACTTCACATGCGCCACCGTTCGGTCTCCAGGCGCGCTCATTTCTCTAGGCTGGGGGTAGTCATAGTGTAGTGGCTCATCGGTGTATGCGTACGTGTATTTTTCCCACTAAATGCGCGCAAAAGTATTTGGGGTTCGAGGAACCCACAACAAAATCATCGGGGGTTCAAAAGTGTCTCGAACCCACGAAGTCGGCGCCTATGGCCACCTCGTCGAATCGATGCCTCACCGAGTGGCTGCGGTTTTGCGGGTTAAAGTGGGTCCTACAGATTATTAGGTAGGTGGTCATAATGCAATTACTCATCGGCGTATAATTGTTCTCCACTCTCCGAATTCCTTAGTTTAAGCCATTGTTTATATGGCCAGGGGCGAATGAGGAGGTGAATAGGAATTCACTGAGAGGGCGTCATTGCCAATTGCTCTGCTAAGCAGGCGATTTCAACACGGAAAATGGAGTCTAAAGCAAAACCAGCGCTCTTAGACTGTAGCGGGGCGGTGAGGGAGTGGGACGTGACTGACGTCTGCTTTCGAAGTGAGGAGTGCAAAGCAAAATCTCTGATTTGAAGGAAGGAAGTTGTCTGTGTGTTAAAATTAGATTTTAGGTGGTTCCACCTAAAATCTCTGTCTTATGTTTCCAATGGTAAAACTTCTTAACATATTTTCTTCGCAATTAATGTATTCCCAATGATGAAATTTTGCACATAGATAAAACTAACTTTAAGTTATAGCATGGGATACTCAATACTTGCTAAAACATAGCCATACTTATATTAAAAATCAATCATTTTTCTTTGAGTAATGCTCAGACCTGTTAATAGATGGCGCAACCTGTACATTGATGACGTCAGTAGGCAAACAAATGTTGGATTGCTTAATTATGGTTATGTTTTAGCAAGCATTAAGTATCCCATGCTATAATTTAAAGTTTGTTTTATCGATGTGCAAATTTTCATCCTTGGGAATACATTAATTGCGAAGAAAATATGTAAAGAAGTTTTACCATTGGAAACAAGGCAGAGATTTTAGGTGGAACCACCTTAAGTAAATAAATAGAACATTTTTCTTTAAAAAATTGTTCAAGTACAGTACTATTTTCATAAATGCATAAAAAGCATTAAAAATATTTCTTTCAGTGTTTCGTAAATTAAGTTGCCATCAAACCTGGCCCAGCAGAAATAATACGCGGCCACCCTGCCAGTATTTAAATAGATTTAGTTTCTATTAGTTTCTTTCTATTGATCTATATTGTATTTTGATATTTTTGAATAAATGCAATATGTTTAGCCACATAAATGAATAACCTAATTTTTTGGGGCGCAAGGCTTGTGGCTCGCCTAGGGCGCTAAGCACCCTAGCACAGGCCTTGTCAACACAGACATCAGTCTTGCAACCAATGACACTTATTCACCGATCACAACAGCTTTATATCGAAGTTAAACGATCTATTCACCATTTCTCGACCCTGCTAATTCCACCTCTGTCATTCGAGTCTGTATTTATCGAGATTTCGGATTTAACGAGCATGTCAGGAATATTTGTTAGGTACCAGTGGCGGCTCGTCGGATGAAATGCCACTGCACCTAAAATTTATAAAATTAATTCTTCGAATGATTTAGCGGATTCTTAAAATTAGTCCCTTTTTTGTTTACAAGAATGATTTCTAGAAAATGCCATCTATGGCTTTGAAATGAAAGCTCTCCCGTTTCTAAAAGCAAGCTAGAAATGTGAGCAGGCCTTTTCAAATCGCACTACGAATTAATTGACAGACGACCTTGTAACTGCGCATAGGCCATGTGAAGAGATAACAACCGTAGTTCTACATCCTTTCACTTCGGGACCGTGAAGAGCGCCGACGTGGAAACGTTGACTGAATAAGGGTGTTACTATGGCAACCAATGGCGTCAATGATCAAGGTGCAGTGATGGTAGCCGCCACCAGTGCGATTTTGAGTTTAGAGGGTTCTAGTTTCGTCCGCTGTGTTTCAACAGTTACGGCGAGTGTGAACTTCAGTTTCTGTGCTGTGTCTTTATTATTCTCTCTGTCTTCCGGATTCGTTTTGAGCAGGCGTTTTACGACGACATCATGGACCACTACACTGTTAAAAATTGGTACTTAGAAATAAGCAAAATGTACTCGTTTTTGAGTGCATTCGGGGCTTGTAATAGCTCCGAGTACTTGTGTCTCATTTTGAAAAAGACACGTACTCATTTCTGAGTACATACAGGGAATCAATTGTGAATATATCTGGTATTTCTAATTTGAAATATATGTATACATTTTTGAGTACACTCAAAAATGAATCTAGCTATTCGGACAGGCTAGTTTGTAAGTGAGAGAGAGCATACTAGATGGCGCCACCATACCATTTTGCACTTATCGTGCTCGTCCGATGCACGGCGGATATTCAGCTATTATTAGAAATTCACACCACCACGCAAGGTCTGAATCGCTAACCACTAAGCCATCCGCAGCTCGATTTCAAGTTTGGAATACGTCTACTCCATACATACTCATTCATTCATAGAATCAACTGGAAGTATATTATTCGATGGCACATCTGGGATAATAGATATACTCGTTGTCACATGCTGGGCAAATGGACAGTATAATTTTATTTCAATTATAGTGATGAAGCGACAATATATTATTTATGAGATTGACAAAAATATAGTTAATGTAAAAACGCACACAAAAATAACTTTGTTGTAGTCTACTAATTATTTATGTGTGTCACTTTACACATTTATTAAACAATTTCTCTTAAAATCTATAATAGCTAAAATGAAGTAATACGAGATTATATTTATATTTATTGACGCAGTTATTGGTAAGTACGTATGGTTGCTTATACAGGGTGCATAGGAAAGTCCCTTTAGCCTGGAATAACTTGCGAGCGGAGAGAGATATAGTTATGCAAGTGAGATAACGGTATACTAAAGCGACTATGCCCGATCGAATGCAACCGATAGCAGCTCCCCTAGTGGCAAAATGCGAAAGTTAGCCATTGCAAATTGAAAACGAAAAGAGATAAAGCAAAATTTTCAATCACAAAGTTGTAGAGCATCATTTAATTAGTACAAAACGACATTTGTTTCACACGGATAAGGTAAATTGTCGCCTGAATACCCTAAAATGTCCGAAATCGATGCGCGACCTTTTGTGTGTACATCTGAAGGGAACAGGCATAGGTATGAACAAACACACACAATTTATTGCATAAATGCGTTTTTGTTTGATGACGTCAGGCAAAACAAAAACAAAATAGGCAAACTGGCGCACAGTGATAAAAAGTTAATGGCGAGTATGTTCGAAGAGTTCGCCATTGCCCACGATAAACATTTGTATTGTGAAAGTAACTCCGCATGCACATTCCTCAGCATGGAAGGTGGCACACTATTGCAAGCATCTGTAACACGACGACGAGGATCCAGCATACTTGTAGGCGCTGTTGCATACACCTGATTTTTTACGTAACCCCAGAAATCCAAGCTCGCCATTCTGACACAGCGTACGTAGACCTAAACTTCTGATCAGGGTACATCCTGCTACTGGTTTTTATATCGTAGGTACGGTACAATGTCACAATCTGCATTTGCATACGGTAAGCTGACCAGACGTCCCCAATTCTTGAGGACAGTCCTCGAATTTAGTTTACTGTCCCCCAAAACGTCTGAAGCCTTTGGGGACGCAAATTGTCCTCAAATTATAATGGTTGTCCCCAAATGTCCTCGAATTTACACTTCCTCATTAACCCTTTAGATTTCTAATGAAAAATGTTCTTAAAAGTAGTTTCCGTTGTACTAATTTTCCAACATGCTTCTTGTGAAAACAAATTTTGACTTTTTTTTCTTCTTCTTTCTGGGTTTAACGACCACTACGGGCAACTCTAAGGACTATAAGCAGTCACCTGTCTCTAATTTGGAGACATTCGTTCTAGGGAAGGGAGATACCAAGTGCAGAGAAACACACCACCCGTGTCTCATTCGGGACTCGTATCCGTACCAACTTGTACGAATGGTCAGTAGCCAGCACTAGGTCAATGCACCACTGGCGGGGTCAAATTTCGACTGTACGTGTTCTGAGTTTCTCCCAAAACTTTGGCAAAATGAAAAATTCGCCATGCAATTACTATGGTGTGCAGCCTAATTTTAATTCAGCGCATGTACCTAAGGTAAAGCATTTCACTTTTGCTAATATGTTCTCGCCATCATAGTTCTGCTTTGTCAATACAAATTACCAACATTTTACAAGATATATTCTTTTAAGACACAGATTTTAATGTGTAATATCACACTTATTGAAGCAATGCAGTTTTGTGACAAAAATATTTGCATATTTATTTTGAGTACGTATGCGTCCCCAAATGAACTACCGATTTGGGGACGCCACGTCCTTTTGTCCTCAAATCGGTGTCCCGATATCTGGTCACCTTAGCATACGGCTACATTTGCGAAATGTGAATATGCAGATTCGAATCGTCGCACATCGATTTCGGACATTTTAGGGTATTCAGGCGATAATTTATCTTATCCGTGTGAAACAAATGTCGTTTTGTACTAATTAATTGATGCTCTATACAACTTTGTAATTGGAAATTTTGCTCTATCTCTTTTCGTTTTCGATCCGCATTTCGCCACTAGGGGCGCTGCTATTGATTGCATTCGATCGGGCGTAGTCGCTTTACTATACCGTTATCTCACTTGCATAACTGTACCTCTCTCCGTTCGCAAGTTATTCGAGGCTAAAGGGACTTTGCTATGCACCCTGTATTTGAGCATGTCATATACTCGTTTGCTATACGATTGTACTTAAAAAAACCCGAGTAGGTTCAGGTTCTCATTTTCAAGTAGATTTTTTTAAACAGTATATGCTTCCTTGAAAGATTGAACTTCTTTACAAGAAACAGATGCTTTTTTTCATGGATTCTCATTTTGTAACACTTCACATATTTCTCTGGTCACGAGTCGCCACTGTTAGATACAATGTTAATTCAAAGCTACTAGTAATTATGATTGTTTTTAAAGAAAAAAAAATTATGAAATCCCGGATTTACTGAGAGAGAGAAAAGTTAAAATCACTTTTAACAAGCAAACTAACAAAATTTAATAAAATTTCTTATTTAATGAGGCAGAGAAAATCTGCTGCGCAAATTCCTGGGATGGAGGAATAGAAATTGTGGCATACAGGACGAAACGCAGCCTAGGGGAATCCTTGTGTGCTAGTGGAAAAGTGTTGATGGAAAAACAATGGGGAGTGTGTTGAACATCAAATGCTTAACAAGCGAGTTGTGCAAGAGACTCTCTCCGCCACGCATCCTAAATGGCTATTCTTTGGGTGTATTGTGTCAGCACAGTAAGATACGGGCCACATTCTCCTAGGCAAAAAGTGGATGGGTGGCGGTTACGCATATGTAAGTGGATTTTTGGGAGGCAATTGCAGAGAGAGTGAGTAATGGAATGGAGATGTCGAGAGAGATTAATGGAATGGGGAACCAGGAGATAACAATTCCCGGAATTGTGTCCATTGCTCCTTTCACGCTCCAAGTAAGTGTCGCTTGGAGCGTGAAAGGTATATGTGGTCGATCTCGTGCGGCCGTCAAGTTGAATATACTTGAAAGATTTAATTAACTACAGTAGTAATGTATTAATTAAATAAATATTTCAAGTATATCCAATTGTTATGGATATATAATATAAACGTATATGTATATCATCACGTATGATTATTTTTACATGCTGGGCATTTTCTCCCAAAAATGGATTTAGCGAGCGCCCGGGTTTTACAGAGGATATTTACACATTTTTAGAACGATTTTCCAGCATACCCGGGCGCTTTCTGGGAGACGAGGGTTCGAGTCCCGCTCCAGGAAGATGAAAATTTTCAAGTTTTCGGATATTATCTGACTTACCATCCTTGTCACATTTACGCCAAAAATCGGATTGTCATCTTCAAAATTTGTAATATAATTGATGTTTAAAATAAAATTATTTATTTTTTAAATGTTCTACCTGATTGCCCTTTCTCTGGACTATAAACTTGCATTTAGATTTCCAAGATAACAAGGCATTTCTTTAAATTGGTAGTGGTATTTTATTCAACTCCTGTAAGTAGTGGTAAAAACATTCGTGCTGGTAATAATCACAAAGAACAACCATGTTGAATAAAAAAACCGTCTGAGCACGATTAATACTTAGTCTCACACTGCAATTAAAAACTTTATTTACAGACTCAAAACTAAGTAAAAGAATTAAAAATGGCAAAATATTTTGTGGTCGCAACGACCACATCATCAGGCCTAAACACCCGAAACGTAAGCTAACATTAATATCTAGAGGTAACATACAAGTCCCTCCCCCCTTACACCATACATGTTGCCATCGAAAGTCACATAGAAACAACAGTAAATGAATCAATTAGCAGAGTCCAATTACTCATCGGAGGGTTGGAGGCGGTAGCTGGTCCACAAAGCGTTTCTATACTGCAGGTAGATTGGAGAGCAGTTCGTCATTGCAACACAGCGGTCTGAAATAGGTAATCCATAATGCCTCAAGTAGGAAAAGAGTTTGTCGATTAATTATTTGTGGCGCCCAGAATGCGAACGTTATCCCAGTCTGGGTAGAAGCCACCAGTTTTTACTGTCAGAGACTGACTTGGATGATCTAATAGAGTACTCATATTCAGCTATCCTCCTAGATAAGTTCCTAAAAGTAGAGCGCAGATACCCTTTATTCGGAGTAGTATGATCCGTTGGATGAAACGGAACACTGTATACCCGTAACGGGTAGCCAGAGGAGGGGGGGGGGGGGTCTCGGTCGTAACGAATCATGTTATAGAGATTTGTTGTCAGAGTATGTTGCCTCTGTATAGACATCAATGTTAGCTCACATTCGAGTGTTTAGGCCTGATGATTTGGTCGTTGCGACCACGAAAGATCTTGCCATTTTAATTCTTTTACTTAGTTTTGTGTCTGTAAATAAAGTTTTAAATTGCATTGTGAGACTAAGTACTGATCGTGATCAGACAGGTTTGTTTTATTCAACATAGTTGTTCTTTATGATTATTCAACTCCTCTTCCACTGCTTTCCATAGTCATCATTGTTTTAGGTCTCGCGTTCAGAAAGCGCTCTTTTTTATCAGTCCGAAGGCACAATAGTCCATTGGTGACACATCAGGGGACTCTTAGGAATATGAGCAAAAGGTATAAACTCGATACCGTATCTTTTTAAAAAATGTTCAAGAGACAAGATGGTAGATTTTGATGTATTGCTGGCAACCTTATCCTGATGGAATTCTACTTTTGGAAGGCTCTGTGGATAAAGGAATGGTATTTCCTCTTAAAATATAGGAGTTAAAACGTTATTTTAATCATATGTAAAATTGATTTTTAACATCCTTTTCAACCTTTCTTATCTTTAATTCCTCACTGTACGAGAACCAGCAATAATCATGAATCCTTTACTGAAACTTTCTTGGAAACCAAATTTGTAAACCTTTTTCAGCTCTTTTGCGATAATAAATCGACCTTTTTTTATTACAGTCGTTTATGCATATCCATACTTCATCAACAGTCAGTCACAATAAATTTACATCTGTCTCCGGTTAAGTGATTTTCATAAAGAAGTCCACACCGTGTTCTGCGCTCAGCCACGTGACTAGACAAAAGGCGATGAACATTATATTTTTTGGTTTTCTTTCTTTTTTTTTCTTTTTGATTGGAGGTTTAACGACCACCTTGAGCAACTCAATAGGCTATAAGCAGTCGCCCGTCCCTAATTTAGGGTCACTGGTTCCAGGGAAGGGAGAGAGACAGTGCCGTAAGACAAACACAACATCCATGCCTGACGGGATTCGAACCCGGACCCCTTACGGACGAATGATCAGAGGCCAGCGCCTTAGGCCACTGAGCCACCGGGGCGGCCAATTTTCTTTTTTCAGATTCAAATCTTTGTTTATTACCTTGTTTAGATTTGATACAGAGATTTTTAACGACTTAGCGATTGCTCTTTGGATCGGTGGATTTTCTTTTAAGACCAGAGACCTTATTTTTGAAATAGTCGTAAAAGTATGTAACTTCTTTGGATATTCGTTTGGCGTTCTTTTTCCACTTAAAAGCAATGTTTAACGATTTTCTGCTGTAAATAATATTGCTTATTTTATATTCAGAAATGCTAACTTCATAATTTTCACAGCGTTTCTTAATTATAGAATACGAATATTTCTTTTCGTAAAGAATAAAAATATAACTTTCTATCCACAGCTTGTTTACGTGCGCCATTTTTTTAGCAGACGATATTCAACTGCAGCGGATGTTTATTTCGCGTTCATCTAACACGCTGTTGCCAGTTTCAATTCTTTGAACTCATTTTCTGTAATTTGTTGTCTAAAACGTTCTAAAAATGTGTGAACATCCTCTGTACGAGGTTTTTCATCGGTCACGAGCTCTTCGTTATAAGCTGGTTCTAGTACTCATTTTATGTTGCTCTGACTCACTCTTAGCGTTGCCAAAGCGTAATAGTTGTTATGGGAAGTAGTGTGCCGTTCAGCGTGAAAGCATTTAACCAAGACGTAATTAAATTTACATAAGAAAACAGAAACTAAAAAGGAAAAATAAATAGAGGTATACGTCACAGAAGCTCTGAAGTAAAAATGTTTTTGATTAGAAATGGAATGCGAGTGTTTTCAAATTATTTCACATATTCAGAATTTTTAATTTACACCCCGTTTAGTGAACTGAGACTAAAGTTTTCACTGTAAAAGTTAACTATTACTGGGTATCCGCAAATCAGTTTCCCTTCGATCCTCAGAAGAATTTTCATTATTTCTATTTTTTTCTTGTAATCCCCTTTTTAAAAGTATTCATACAATAAAAATACATGTACCCAGTGATGGAAATGCATGGGCCGGAACGCGGCAGAACCCCGTTCTGGGAGCGAAAGTCCACGATCTGGAAGCGAAACCTCACGTTCTGGGAGCGAAATCCCACGTTCTGGGAACGAAACCTCATGTTCTGGGAGCGAAACCCCACGTTCTGGGATCGAACCTCACGTTCTGGGAGCGAAACCCCACGTTTTGGGAGCGATGCGACGCCAAAGAAATAGGGAACATTTAATTTGAATAAAACATTTCGTAATGCATTATTCATTTCAACTAATGACGCCATCTTGTATGAATTGTTCGTCTCTGAATAAAAAAACAGCCCTGACTTCAGCTAAATGTCAGCATTTCATTTTAAAGTTTGATAACGAAATTTCCTTATATGGCTTTATATCTACTGCGAATGGGTTTGTACATATTAAATGTTTATGGCATTTCACTTGTAATTTGGGTTCCGACAGCGAATAATTCCCATTTCCACTACTGCATGTACCCAAGTATGTTAATCGTGCCGTTCTATCAAATAGAGGTGCTTGCTGTGAAGATGGGTCGGTTTTCTGAAGAAAAAGCGGCATTAAGTTCTGCATTTTCAAGAAATTTGAAAACACGAGTTTAAGTTTGCATCTGATAATTCAGTCTCATGACTATCCAGTGGATTACCTGAAATTTGGAAATACAAACTGGACTGTGAGGAGGTGAAAAAAATATAAATAAGCTATGTTTGGCATTGGTATAATCATTCTTACTAAATTATCGTAGAAAGTGATTAACGTGTAATTTAACTGTTTCAGCTGTCAAATCAATTAACGGTAGGCGATATTTGTAATGAAGGCTATAGATACACACGTAGGATGAAATTAATGCCGGATATGAGCTTTCTGTTTCGTGCAAAATCAGAGCGTTCCCTGATCTTTATTTTCGGAATAATGAGCAATAGGAAGTCAACTCCCTGGTCCCCTACAAGGGAAAGGGCGTGTCACTCATTTTCTTTAAGTGAAATAAATTGTTATGCCACCAAATGGTTCCGCTTATTCCCTAACGCAGTATGTCCTGGTAATTCTCAATTATGACACCCCTCCCCCTTCCTCTAAAAAAGCATGTCAAGGAAAATAAATAGTATTAGCTCTTGCAAAAGTCTGCTATTATTAGTGATATGGGATTTTCAGATGAAAATATTTTTAACTACTCCGTTGCAGAGTGGTCAGAAGCGCTTGCATCTAGCTAGTCAGCCGAGCTAGGACCCTGACGGAATGTGGATGGTGCGTTTGTTCCAAAGCGGTAGATCATTTGGAAAAAGAAATAAACAAATAAAAATTAAATACAGTTTGGAAATATGAAATCCAAGCACCCATATTTGATGCATATTTCACAGAAGCTTAAAACCATCTTAAACACAGCATGCATTATATTCGAAGTGTGGGCAGCCCCTGTGGCCGAGTAGTCTGAGTCAATGGCGTTGCCTATTTGCTCGAGGTGGGCCTGGGTTCGAGTCCAGGGAAAGGCATGGGTGGTGTGCTTGTCGGGCGGTGCTGGTTCTATTCATTCCGTGAAAACAGTAGCCCCTAATTAGTGATGGGTAACTGTTCATAGCTCTAAGAGGACAGCTGATGTCCTAGTGGTCAACGTTCGTGACTACTACGGAAAAGCCTCAGTTTCGATCCCAGACAGGTACGAAATAATTAGTGACGGGTAACTGCTCATAGCGCTAAGAGGACAGCTGACGGCCTAGTAGTCAACGTTCGCGAATGCTACGGAAAAGTCTCAGTTTCGATCCCAGACAGGTGCGAAATAATTAGTGACGGGTAACTGCTCATAGCGCTAAGAGGGCAGCGACGGCCTTGTAGTCAACGTTTGTGACTGCTACGGAAAAGTCTCAGTTTCGATCCCAGGCAGGCATGAAATAATTAGTGATGGGTCTAAGAGGGCCGCGGATGGCCTAGTGGTCAACGTTCGTGACTGCTACGGAAAAGTCTCAATTTTGATCCCCGACAGGTACGAAGCAATTAGTGACGGGTAACTGCTCATAGCGCTAAGAGGGCAGCGACGGCCTTGTAGTCAACGTTCGTGACTGCTACCGAAAAGTCTCAGTTTCGATCCCAGTAAGGTACGAAATAATTAGTGATGGGTCTAAGAGGACAGCTGACGGCCTAATAGTCAATGTTCACGAATGCTACGGAAAAGTCTCAGTTTCGATCCCAGACAGGTACGAAATAATTAGTGACGGGTAACTGCTCATAGCGCTAAGAGTGCAGCTGACGGCCTAGTAGTCAACGTTCGTGACTGCTACGGAAAAGTCTCAGTTTCGGTCCCAGGCAGGCATGAAATAATTAGTGATGGGTCTAAGAGGGCCGCGGATGGCCTAGTGGTCAACGTTCGTGCTGCTACGGAAAAGTCTCAGTTTCGATTCCAGACAGGTACGAAATAATTAGTGACGGGTAACTGCTCATACCACTAAGAGTGCAGCTGACGGCCTAGTAGTCAACGTTCGTGACTGTTACGGAAAAGTGTCAGTTTCGAACCCAGCAGGTACGAACGCTCGAACCATTAAGTATCCGCCGTAGTTTCGGATGAGCACGTTAAGCCGTCTGACCCTGGGTCAGACGGCTTAACGTGCTCAGCGTCTTACGCCTCCTTTCTACCTTGCTTCCGTGTCACTTTCTTGTCGGGCACTCTATAGCCGAAATCTCTTAGCTTCCTACGTGTAGGAGTTGTTTAAGAACTGGGGTCAGATACTCCCTTCCTAAAATCCTCTGCAGATGATCTGGTTTGATCATAGCCCTAAGAGCTACCCAGGATGCTCATTAAACCCTGAAACAAGAAGAAAAAGTAGTTCACAGTTCTGGCCCTAGGTGGTGTTAGTGTATATTTCTGATTGCAGTTGTATCTCTGCTTCTGAAAAATTTTCATAAATTATAAACACACCCTATTTTTATTAACACTTCCATATAAATAGGAATTAATTAATGATGGATGGAGTTTATATTTCCCATTGAACAGATTCATTTTTAATGTATGCCATTCGCTACAATAAATGGGGAATATTCTTTAAATAAACCCCCTTTCATGGATGTTATTCAGAGCAGGTATATCGGAAGCACAAAAAGAAGATTACATTGCAGAATTACGGAACACCAAAGAACTATTAAAAACGGAAGCACCTCAACAGGTTTAGGCAGAACCTGCTTGAGTGACCAATTCACACCATTCTGGGATAAAACAACCCTAAAAATAGGTTATCCTAGTGAATGGCACCTGAGATATGGTGAAGCAATTGTTATATATAAGCACCTGAATACCTCACCCTTGGAGGTTTCTTATCAAGGCAGAAACAGACTTTCATCAACCACCTTCGGCATTTCCCTCGAAGTCACCTACCAGAGCATCTTTAACTTATTTGTAACTGCATTCAGTCACTTACTCTTTGTAACTTGTTCTGTGGCAACAGCTAATCTGTGTAATCTACGATGTAGCATATCTGAATTCAAAACCTCATTTAATATCTATGCGTCAAGCGTGTGTCTCGCTGGTTATCCAGCCACTATGGAGTTGTGTGAAGTGAAGTGCCTTTTTACCTTTTTAAGTATTACACCTGATGATGAAATCTCTTGATGATTTCGAAAGCGCTTGTGTATTTATGTGAATAAATTTTTAACGTGCCCAGACGGTATTTTAATTCCACTTTTTCGGCACGATTTTCCCGCTTAAATGTCAAAACCCTTTTCTCTCTATCTCTGCTGCCAAGAGACATATTTGAAAAAAATATTTTTTCTTAGCATACCTTTTGCTATGAAGAATACCTTTCTCATATTTTCTACTTTTCCGTTATTCAAAATTCTTGATCCAGGGGGCCGCAAATTTATATCATGTTTTCCTCTATATCTCTTCTTCTAACTGTTCGATTTGTAAGTCCTTTTGTCTTTGATATCTTTCTTCACCTTCTGTGCTTCTATTTTTGGATGTTTATCGTTTGTATGGGTTGTATGGAAAGTAATGCAAAAGTGGGCATAACTTTTTTATTAACTGACAGAGGTCGTTCAAATTGCACATGTTGGTAGATTAACTCTTTCTCTATACAAAGGTACTACTCAACATAGTCTCCATCACAAGCGATGCATTTCCGCCATCGTTGAACCCAACTCTCGAATCCTCTTTGAAAAAATTCAGATGTGGACTGTTGTACCCACTTTTTCACAGCCACTTTCATCTCGTCTGTGTCATCAAATCGTTGCTCTTGGAGACTGTTCTTTATTGGACCGAACAGGTGGAAGTCGGAGCGTGCCAGATTTGGACTGTACGGTGGATGAGGACTATCGACCAGCCTAATTTGCTGATCGCCTGATTTGTTGCTAAAGATGTGTGTGGTCTCGCATTGTCATGGTGAATGTGGATCCTTTTCAGATTCTTGTTCGGTCTCTTCCTCTTCATGGCTTCTCTAAGCTTCTGGAGTGTCTCAATGTACCGTTCGCTGGCCACGTTCCAGAAAATCAAGGAGAATGACACTCCTATCATCCCAAAAAACAGTCGCCATGACTTTCTGTGCTGATCGCTGGCTCTTGAATTTCTTAGACCTTGGTGAAGTGTGACGTCATTCCATGGATTGCGAGGCTGACGAAAAAGACAGGCTACGGCGCGAAATAGTCACGTGCACAACTTAGTGCTGTGGCCAAGTCAATCGGTTGAACAGCCGTTGCATAGTTGGTTCACAGTTATTTGTATTGAGTGAGTGAGTGTTCCGTTTATTGTCATTTGGATACACGTATAGTTTTGTGAGGTAGTTATTTTTAGATTTCTAAGATAAGGTTAATTCTTAATAAATGTTTTATTTAGTTTTAGTGATAATTATAGGTTTAATGAGTTGATCTTAGTTTCACACGTGTTGAAATCTGTTCATGTCTCATGAATAGTGAAGTATAAAGAAGTGAGTTATTCTGTGACAGTGTTGAATTCTTATTTCAAATAGACAAATAGAATAATTAATATATTTTGCCAATGCGGATTCACATAGAGCTTGAATATTACCAGAAATCAGGGCAACTTTTCAGGAAATTAGCCTTCGTAATTTGTATAACATTTGCATCTCTTCAACAATCGTTAGCCCTTTCTTTACGAAATGAATGCTTGAACTGTTGCATTGTAATGTGTCTCTGAATTAAAGAGGACATTTTTTAATTTCGTAACTTAATGCAACTGTGATATAGCATTTGTTTGATTGAATTTACTAAAGCTGTCTGAACAGTGTGGACAGATTATGTTGAAAAACTGCATGATCAACTTTATTCTAACTGTACAAAACATAGGGAACTACTTTTAATTAAAAATGTCATATCTAGTTCTTCACTTGTATTAAAAGATATAATTATGTTTACAGTAATTGACAAAATTTGCCATGCCGCAGTGTTAGTGGCTGCAAGTCAAATTATAGAAGTCAAAAGGAGACTGTTACAACTTTTGCCATACCAAAGTAATGTATGCAGCAGATTTTGTATAAGACAAACTTTGTCTTGTACAAAATCTGCTGCATACATTTAAACAGACAAAGTTCTGATTTTAGCTTTCCTTGTTCATTTTCTGTTGAATGTTTGTGTACGAGTAGCTTGAAAACTAAATAGGAAAATATAACTCTCCTCAGCTGCAAAACACTCTTGAACAACTTAGTTAAACCCAAACATGATAACCGAAATGATTTGAAATCACGTGAAAGAAAAATTAAGGAGTTGAAAGTCTGAACGCTTAGTTTTGTGTGCCTCTCCTTAGCGCATAGTGTGCACAGAGTAAGTCCTGAGATAGGAAAAAAGAGTTCAAACTTATCTAATATTTTGTATTCATGTAAAGTGTGTAGCCAGGTTGGTTAAAGCATTGAAATGTATTTTTCTTCTGTAGTAAATGAAGATAACATTTCTGAAAAATTAGTTTTGAAACTCGAAAGTAAAGTAAAGATCCGTCATATTTGGTTTCATTTTATTTGAAACTTGTATACCAGGAAGCAGTACTTCAGTTAGCGTCTCCTAACATTTCCGATCTTTTTTCCGCTTCATCACATATTATTCACATAGTGATGCTGAGTGGTGGTGGTATTATGTACTGAAGATTTGTATATAATTTTTGGTGGCGTCCTTTTTTTTTTTTTTTTTTTTCCAAGTTGGAACTAATACTGTTTGTGAAGTGGTTGCCCGTCTTACACAATGCTCCTGTGATATACCTTTTTCGTATTCTCCTACCCCAAGATATGTATCTTAATTTGCCAAGCCATTTCACAGCAAAATGGACCAGAGGTCCTCATTTAATAGCAGTTGTGATTTCATCAGTCAAAATTCATTTGAAAATCTATGGACTATTTTCTTTCCGTGGAAAATGATGCTGTACTCCTTCGCGTCTTGGGGTCTGGCTAGTCCCTCAACGACACCATACCCGTACAAGTTCCGTGTCACTTATTTCCAGATTAATCAATGTTAGCAGTAATATTGTAGCATTTTGTTAACGTTTCATTACTGTACAAAAAATTCCAGGAAATTTCTCTTATTTTTTATACTTGCCACGACGACTTCATTGCCATAAAAATTTTGATAAAAACACCTGTGAGAAGTTAACTGAAGTGTCACTGTGTACACGTGTGTGTGTGTGTCAGAGCTGAGTTCGGGCTCAATTTTAAGAGCCCGAGCCTGAAGTATGTCAGCCCGAACGAGCCCGAAAACTATAATTAACCTGTATAGGCATTAAAAAGTCTTCCAGACTCCCACTCTTTCCTACCCGTGCAATTAACCAATGTCTTTCTCAACTGCGGAGTGGGGAAGGGATGTCTATCTATTTCTATAGTTTCTTTAACCATTCATTATTTCCATGTTTTTTTGTTTTTTTTTATCAGGAAAAATTTGGGGGCACAACAAACTACGTCGTATGTTGCTCAATAGAATTAGCAGGGAGCTGCCCCTTTGAGGTAAGGAGCAAAATTCCGCCAGCTTGCTATCTACTACCTATACTTCTTAAAGAAACTTATCCTTTGCAGAAATCCTGTAATTCATGGCCTATGGTATTTTGTTAACCAAGCCCGGAATGGATAGCCCTGCAGAATTCCTACTCCCCATCTGGACCCAGTTGCTCTTTAACAACTAGAAAGTGTAAACAAGTTAGTAAAATCATGCAATGCATTGATTACGATACGCTTTCCAACATACTAGAAATCATAAAATGGTTGTGGAATAAATCTCACTCCTACGCCCTGACCTTTGATCCCATTTCAATGATATTCAACAGAACTGGTTCAGTATACCTCCGAAATAACATGATAAAGTTTTGTCGCAATCGAAGCAATTTTACGTAAGTTATGATGCATAAGGGCTATGGAATAGACCCCGCTTCTTTGTCCTAACCTTTGACCCATTTCGCCCATTTTCAATAGGATTCGTCCCCAGGCGCAGGCCCCTACAACATACTAACATTTCATCCAAATCGAAACATTTTTACATAAGTTATGATGCATAATGGCAATGGAAGTGATTCCGCTCCTATGTCCTGACCTTTGACCCTCATTTCGCCAATTTTCAATAGGGTTTGTCCCCAGGTGATCCCCTACCACATACTAATATTTAATCCAAATCGAACCTTTTTTACGTTAGTTATGACGCATAAGAACAGTGGAATGGATCCCGTTCCTATGTCCTCATCTTTGACCCCATTTCGTTCACTTTCAATAGAGTTCCTTCCTAGGTGATTCCCTTCCACATACTAAAATTTCTTCGAAATCGAACGATTTTTACGCGAGTTATCGTGCAGACGAACATACGCACACAACGCGTGACGTAATGAAGCAGATGGGAATCGCTGCCATCTGCTAGCAAAAGTGTGACGTCATAAAACTTTAATAGGATCCGTACATTTCTTTGACTGCTGACGTCATGAAAATACAGGTCGCGCCATCTTTTTTCTTCCCAATTAATGCGTTCCCAAGGATGAAAATTTGAACATCGATTAAAATAGCTTCATTTTATAACTTGGAATACCTAATATTTTCTAAAACATAACCATAATTATGCAATCCAACATTTGTTTGTCTACTGACGTCATCAAAGTACAGGTCGCGTCATTCTTTTTCTGGTTTCAACACAACCAAAGGAAAAGTTATTGATTTTTAATATAATTATGGTTATGTTTTAGAAAATATTAAGTATTCCAAGTTATAAAATAAAGCTATTTTAATCGATGTTCAAATTTTCATCCTTGGGAACACATTCATTGTGAAGGAAATGTGTACAAAAGTTTTTCCATTGGAAGTATAGGAAGCAAAATTACTTGACGTCCAACTTAGTAATATGGAATAAGGGCGATGGAATGGATAGCAATCCTATGTCCTGACCTTCGACCCCATTTCGTCCATTTTCAATAGGGTTCGTCCCCAGGTGGTCCCCTACCACATACTGAAATTTCATCGAAATCGAACAATTTTTACGCACGTTATGGCGCATAAAGGCAATGGAATGCATCCCGCTCTTATGTCCTGAATTTTGACCCCAATTCACTCATTTTGAATAGGGTTCGTCTCCAGGTGGTCCCTTACCACATAGTAAAATTTCATTGAAATCGAACCATATTTACGCAAGTTATGACGTATAAGTGCAATGGAATGGATCCCGCTCCTACGCCGTGACCTTTGACCCCATTTGTCCCATTTTCAATAGAGTTCGTCCCTAGGTGGTCCCCTACCACATACTAAAATTTCATCGAAATCGAACCATTTTTACGCCAGTTATGGTGCGGACGGACGGACAAAGCTGGAGCATATACGCTTCTTCAACCTACTGTTGGAAAGCGTAAAAAATAATAATACAAGTTAGTAATATCATGCAATGCATTGATTATAATACGCTTTCCAACGTACCAGAAATCAGTACTCAAATTACCACTCAAGGTATGACAATAATGGCTGTAGAATAAATCTCGATCCTGTGCCCTGACCTTTGATTCCATTTCGATGATATTCAACAGAACCGGTTTGGTATACCTCCGAAATAACATGATAAAATTTTGTCGGAATCGAAGCATTTTTACGTAAGTTATGATGCATAAGGGCTATGGAATAGATCCTGCTCCTATGTCCTAACCTTTGACCCCATTTCGCCCATTTTCAATGGAATTCGTCCCCCAGGCAAGACCCTACAACATACTAACATTTCATCCAAATCGAAGCATTTTTACGTAAGTTATGATGCATAATGGCGATGGAAGTGATTCCGCTTCTATGTCCTGACCTTTGACCCCATTTCGCCCATTTTCCATAAGGTTTGTCACCAGGTGGTCTTCTACCACATACTAAAATTTCATCGAAATCGAACCTTTTTTACGTTAGTTATGACGCATAAAAGCAGTGGAATGGATCCCGCTCCTATGTACTGACCTTTGACCCCCATTTCGTTCACTTTAAATAGGATACCTTCCCAGGTGATCCCCTACCAGATACTAAAATTTCATCGAAGTCGAACGATTTTTACGCGAGTTATCGTGCGGACGAACATACGCACAAAACGCGTGACGTACTGAGGCAGATGGGAATCGCGACCATCTGCTAGCAAGATGTGACGTCATAAAACTTTTTTTTTGATTGGAGGTTTAACGACCACCGTGAGCAACTCAATGGGCTATAAGCAGTCGCCCGTCCCTAATTTAGGGTCACTGGTTCCAGGGAAGGGAGAGAGCCAGTGCCGTAAGACAAACACAACATCCATGCCTGACCGGGATTCGAACCCGGACCCCTTACGGACGAATGATCAGAGGCCAGCGCCTTAGACCACTGCGCCACCGGGGCGGCCATAAAACTTTAATAGGATCCACCCACAACGCGTGACGTAATGAGACAGATGGCGTAACCGCGCGCCAAGATTCTCAAACGCGGCGAGATTGTGACGTCATAAGATTTCTAAGCATTTTTTTTTTTTTTTGATTGGAGGTTTAACGACCACCGTGAGCAACTCAATGGGCTATAAGCAGTCGCCCGTCCCTAATTTAGGGTCACTGGTTCCAGGGAAGGGAGAGAGCCAGTGCCGTAAGACAAACACAACATCCAAGCCTGAACGGGATTCGAACCCGGACCCCTTACGGACGAATGATCAGAGGCCAGCGCCTTAGACCACTGCGCCACCGGGGTGGCTTTCTAAGCATTGGTAACATTAATGGAATAATGGAACAACGCCATCACTAAAAACGTTATAATTCGATGTGGTTATTTAACCCACTGAACGAATTCTCCTAAAGTCGAGATCTAGCTAAATGGATTTCTAGTACCAGAAAACGGTAGGTTAACGACTTTCATCAAAATTCTTAGAGCTGTTTTCAAAATAAAATGTACATACATACATACAAGAATTGCTAGTTTAAGGTGGACGTCAAGTAATTTTGCTTCCTATACTTCCAATGGAAAAACTTCTGTACACATTTTCTTCACAATTAATGCGTTCCCAAGGATTAAAATTTGAACATCGATTAAAATATCTTCATTTTATAACTTGCAATACTTAATATTTTCTAAAGCATAACCATAATTATGCAATTCAACATTTGTTTGTCTACTGACGTCATGAAAACACAGGTCGCGCCATCTTTTTTCTGGACAATTTATGCGTTCACAAGGATGAAAATTTGAACATTGATTAAAATAGCTTCATTTCATAACTTGGAATACTTAATATTTTCTAAACCATAACCGTAATTATGCAATCCAACATTTTTTGCCCACTGACGTCATCAAAGTACAGGTCGCGCCATCTTTTCTCTGGTTTCAACACCACCAAAGGAAAAGTTATTTATTTTTAATATGATTATGGTTATGTTTTAGAACATATTAAGTTTTCCAAGTTATAATATAAAGTTATTTTAATCAATGTTCAAATTTTCATCCTTGGGAACACATTCATTGTGAAGGAAATGTGTACAAAAGTTTTTCCATTTCAAGTATAGGAAGCAAAATTACTTGACGTCCACCTTAATAATATGGGATAAGGACAATGGAAAGGATCGCAATCCTATGTCCTGATCTTTGACCACATTTCGTCCATTTTCAATAGGGTTCGTCCCCAGGTGGTCCCCTACTGCATACTGAAATTTCATCGAAATTGAACCATTTTTACGCAAGTTATGACGCATAAGAGCAATGGAATGCATACCGATCTTATGTCCTGACCTTTGACCCCACTTCACCCATTTTGAATAGGGTTCGTCCCCAGGTGGTCTCCTACCACATAGTAAACTTTCATTGAAATCGAACCATATTTACGCAAGTTCTGACGCATAAGGGCAATGGAATGATCCCGCTCCTACGTCGTGACCTTTGACCCCATTTGTCCCATTTTCAATAGGGTTCGTCCCTAGGTGGTCCCCTACCACATAGTAAAGTTTCATTGAAATCGAACCATTTTTACGCCAGTTATCGTGCGGACAGACGGACGGACGGACAAAGTTGGAGCATATACGCTTCTTCAACCTACGGTTGGAAAGCTTAAAAAAAGCCTCGTGTGCTAAATCATATAAAATCACATCAAAAGAAAAAGGAAGAAAATTCTCCCCCTCTCTCCAAGCCCGAACTCCAGTAAGTATTACTCAGCCCGCGCCCGGTTCGGGCTCGGCCCGTCTCAGCACTGGTGTGTGTGTGTGTGTACTAGTGTTTAGCTTGACATTTATAGTAGGTATTTTAAAAGAAAAAATTTAATTTTACCATAATGAGCAATTTGGCTTCTAGTAAAGAATGTTAGCAAAATGTATAAATTTCCTAGTGTTATGAAAAACTACTAACCAATTCTGCTTAATTCCTTTAGAAATGTGTGGGAAATAATTTTTTATACTGTTGAAATGTTGTCTAATCCAAAAAGTGATATCAAATATGTTTTATAAAAAAGTAGATCGCAGTTAGGTATGAGCATTACAAAAGTAGATTTTAGGTAAAGAAAATAATGGACACAACTCAACATAAAATATTTAGATGGTAACACATACTGGAGGATCTAAAGCTGAGGTAATTTTGATGTAGCTTGTGATCAACGGCGGATTTCCAAATAGGCGCACTAGGCGCGCGCCTAGGGCTCCAGAGCGTGAGGGGCCCCCGAAAACGTATAATTGGATTGCCAGTTTTGTTTTGGTCTTCACGGACCGAAACAAATCAATCCTTAAAGCGATCACTTTATTTGTATTGTCAATTGATATTTTGCTTTCTCGTATTAGTAACATATTCTGTATTTTTTCTTGGTGATACTCCAAATTTTCGAGTTTTTAGGGATGTACTTATTGAAAGGAACAGTTAATATAATTTCGCCATCCTCTTAGTTGAATAGTTTCTTCACAACAGAACTTCAGTTTTTTTTAATTTTCGACTTTGACAGCCCTCAGGGGTAAATTCACGAAATATATGGGATATTTCAATTGCCAAACGTAATATCCTTTGATTTCCTATTAGCCGCAAAAATAATTTTTGAAATATCATTAAAAACAAAGAAATTCGATGTGCATGGACAGACAAAGTGATTACGTTAGTACTGTTTCTTACAAAACGTTTTAGAAAGATATAGAATGACATTTTAAAAAAGGTAGAAACTCTTATCGTGACTTTAGTTTTTTTTTAGTCTGACGGATGAATATTTCTGAGGCTATAAGAAGGGGAGGAGGAGGGGGCTGAAACGTTTAGCGCGTAGGGCCCCAAAAGATCTAAAGTCGCCCCTGCTTGTGATGATTCAAACTATTTGAAACAGATGTCGTAATTTCTGCCATTGGTTAGCAAGAATTCTTTATTTATTTTGTTGTGTGTATCTATAACTTTGTTGCAGATGCTATCACATAAGGAAAGTTGGGGTAAACAATCTGAAGCTGAATACCGTTGCAGCTTGTGATGACTTCCTTCTTTCAAACTATTTGAAACAGACATTTGAGGTACATTTATGTAAAAAAATGGACCCACTTGTTTATTTTTAATAGTATTTTTACTTCGTTCCGCTTAAGATACAAGACAAATTGATAGTCAATAGGTAAGTTGATACTTTTTCCAAATGTAGTATTTATGCTAATTTTTAAAACACAAACTAAAAATTTAATTTCTGAATTGCAGCAAAGTGCTTTAATAATATGAGGTTGGATCAAAAAGTTAGTTACACTGTTGAATAAAAAAAAAAAAAAAGATATATACTCAGGGGATATATGTTGGTTTAAAGGTACAACATTGTCATTTTTCGACATAGTCGCCTAAGGACTGTAAACATTTATCAGAACGTGCGATTAACTTTTCCATACCTGTACAGAAAAAGTCCAGCTTGTTGCAACTAGTTAAGGACCGCACTTTTCACAGCCTCATCGGTTGGTAATCGTTGTCCACTAAGGTCCTGTTTCATTTTACCGAACAAATGGTAGCCGCATGGGGATAAGTTGGGGCTGTAAGGTGGATGTTGCCACACCTCCGACTTGAATTACTGCAGCAATTCCCTTTGTTTTGCTGCTGTGTATCGTTGTCGTGCAGCAGAGTGACACCTTAGCTCAACTTACCCCGGCATCTGTCCTTAATTGAATTTCGCAAATTCCGTAGTGTTCGGCAATATGAGTCACTACTGATGGTCGTCTCTTTTGACAGAAATTCTGTGTAAATAACAGATTCACAATCAAAGGAAACAGTCTCCATGACCTCTCCCGCAGACTTGTCTGGGAATTTGCTGAGCATCGACCTGACTCTAAATAGCTGAGCTACGATGAAGCAGGGCTTGCTTTGACTGGCGAAAATTTGAGATTATTCAGATTAAATCACTCGGATGTTTGGGACTTCCTCATCCTGGATGGTGTAACGATAAAATGCACGAATGGAAATCGGGAAATGCAGGTTCGCTTCCTGATGAATTTTTCATATTTTCTGGTATGAAAGAGTTAGTCAGTACTCAGTAGCACTAAATCTGCAATTTCAGATTGCTTATTGGCTCATAATGCAATTAAATTTCTGTGAATGGTGAGCAAGAATTCTGTTTACTGCTATAGTTTGAATTAAATTCTAGTATGGAAATAGTTTTTTTCGATTTTTGGCTTACCTAACAGTGTTCAATTGTATAATTGTAAATTTACAAATACAAATGAAAGGAAAATTTAATAGTGGCACAAATGAATAATTTTATAAAAAAAAGTTATTGCATTAATTTTTCACAAAACAATGAGAACATTTTTTGTGACAGTGTCCTTCATTTGACTTTTTTTTCAGTTACCAAGAAAATAGCTTGTACCAGAATGTGCTGTCACATAATTTTAAAGTGTTGAAATATATACAGATAAGGATTAAAAAAAAAAAATTTTCTTCCCCCAAGTAGAAATAAGTAAAATAAACTAATGCACGGACAGATGATTTGTATTAAAAGGGATTCTAAGCATTTTTTTTAAAAAGGAATTATTTCCAAATTATGTACTTTTAGTGGACAGAAGCATTGTCCTAGAAATAACCCCATTAAACAAAATACATGCAATAATATCCAAAAATTTATTTTTTCCAGAGCAAGAAAAAAATATCACTTTTTTAAAATTTAGTAAGGAACGTTTTAGCCAGAGATATGTATATGAGGGAATACTTTTCCTTCGACCTCAATATGATTTCACTTAACGTTTTCCGTTTGCTATTAATATTCTGCACGCTATTTATCAAACGAATTTGCTTTTCAGTGTTGCTAGAAAATCATGAAGGCAAAAAGAAAAAAGTGAACTACACGGACAACGAAGAAAATATAGTTAATTTCATTAAAACGAGCAACAAAACTTTCGAATATGTCTCTTGATACGACTTTGCTAAAGGAACTGCTAAGCGCGAAAATCCACACTACACGGAAAACGAAAAAAAAAAAAAAAAAAATTCAGTAGTGTTAAACGATTAAGTTCAGTAGAGCTCACATTTTAATAATGTTCTTTTTAAACGTTTTATTCTCTAATAGTTTGAAATTAATATGCAATGATTAGATGTGCCACCTTATACTCGCTGCGTGTTGGAAAAAATAGCTCTCTACTCGATCACCGTTTGCTCTCGGCAGCCCAAGCAGAGGCAACAGCAGCACTAAGTTGGTCACGTGATCTCACCGATTCCCTTCCACACCGAAGCGCCTATCTTTTTGGTCAGCCTCGATGGATTGATTCTTCGTTTTCGCATCGTAAAGATACGGCCACGTTTCATTCTCTGTCACCAGATCAAAAAAACAAAAACAAAAACAAAACATGTTTTCATTGGCTTCAAATGCTCCAGCAGATCAGAGCAGACTTCCACCCTTCTCTCCTTCAAATCGGGTGTCAACTGCCGAGGTCATTTTGCCCTCACTTTCTGATATCCTAAGTCTTCCACCATCTTCTGTATGCCATTGTGACCACAGTCCAGTTGTGCAACAAGCTCACGGATTGTGACTCGTCTCTCCGCGCGAATCAATTCATCCACTCGCTGACGATTCGTGTCAGTGGTCGCAGATGATGGTCTCGCATTGCGAAGTTTATCTTCATCGCTGGTTTCCCCTTCTTTAAACTTCTTCATCTATTTGTGCACATTGCTCTTCTCAATGGTGTCATCTCCGTAAACATTCATTCTGTAGCCTTCTGTGTATGTTGGACAGCCTGCACCCAGGGCCGGCTCCAGGAAGGAGGGGGGGGCGACCCGTGCCACCGCCTAGGGCGGCAGATTTTAGGGGGCGGCAAATTTTGCGATGTCAAAATTTAAACAAATGTAATTTTAGGAACATATGCCATTGGTGGACTAATTCCATAACTCAAATTTTCGACAACTCAAAGTTAATCGCAGTTCCCTTGAATATTCGAGTTATGGAAATTTCACTGTATATATATATCATCATCATTGTCAACCATTATCAATCCACTGCTGGACAAAGGTCTCCCCAAGTTTCCTCCCACAACGGTCTGTCTTGTGCCAGTCTCCTCCATGTCACTCCCGCATACTTTCGAATTTCATCCACCCATCTTCCATGTGGTCTTCTTCTGGGTCTTTTCCTGTCCCTTGGAATCCAATCTAAAATTTCGGCTGTCCATCGATGGTCTGTTCTTCTGGCAGTATGTCCAGCCCATTGCCATTTCAGGGATTTAACTCTGATCATGATGTCTTCCACTCTTGTCATTTTTCGGATCCACGTGTTCCTCTTCTTATCTCTCCTGGTTACATTAAGCATGCACCTCTCCATGCTACTTTGAGTTGTCTGCAGCTTTTGTGTGTCTCTTTTAGTTAAGGTCCATGTCTGTGCACCATACGTAAGCACTGGAAGGATGCATTGATCAAACACTTTTCTTTTAAGACATAATGGCATATTGCTCTTGAAAGTTATGCTGTTTCTTCCAAAAGCTCTCCAGGCAAGTTTTGTACGCCGATTAATTTCTTCACCAATGTGACCCTCACTTGATATCTGCTGTCCAAGATAAACGTATGTGTCTGTTATCTCCAGCTTTTGTCCATCAATCGATAAATCTTCATTTCTTGTAAAAGCATTGAACATCACTTTTGTCTTCTGAAAGTTCATTTTTAATCCCACTTCTTTACTCTTGACAGCAAGTTCCTGGATCATACTCTGTAGCTCTGATGGGGTAGTTGCAAAAATGACTATGTCATCAGCAAAACGAAGGTGGGTTAGATAATCTCCATTAATCTTTATCCCTTTGTTTTCCCAGTTCAGTGATTGAAAGACATTTTCCAATGTGGCATTAAAGAGCTTCGGAGATATGGTGTCACCTTGTCTCACTCCTTTTCCAATTTTTATGTGTGTTGTATTTTCAAACAGCCGAATCTTTGCACTTGCATTTTCATAGATGTTACTAATAATATTAATGTATGCATCTTCAATACCGCAGGATTTCAAAGCCATTGCAACTGCTGATGGTTTCACCGAATCAAAGGTTTTTCATAATCGATAAAAGCCATGCACAATGGAAGTTCATATTCCCTCACTCTTTCAATTAGTTCTCTCAGTACGTGGATATGATCTATTGTGCTGTAGCCACTCCTGAATCCAGCTTGTTCTCTTGGTTGAGCCATGTCCAGTGTCACCTTCAAGCGGTGTGAAAGAACTTTAGTGAAGATTTTATAAACCACTAATAGGAGGCTGATAGGTCTGTAGTTCCTGAAATCCTCAATGTCATTTTTTTTAATGTAGCAGGATCATTGTAGCGTTGTTCCAATCCTCAGGAATCTTCCTTTCATTAAGGCATCTTGTGAAAACTTGGGCAAGTACTGTTTCACTTTCTCCACTTGCTTCTTGTATGATGTCTACAGTAATTCCATCTTCTCCTGGAGCTTTCCCCCGCTTCATGTTCTTGATTGCATGTGCAACTTCTGCTGGAAGGACTGGAAGAACTCTGGTACTGGTACCTTTCATGATGTCTGGAGTACATGTATCATCCCTTTCATATAATTTGGAGTAGAAATCTTTCTCTCTTGTCAAAATTTCTGCCTCTATTTCTTGTTACAGAACCATCTTCTTTTCTCAGTGCCATAATCTGTTTTTTTCCTTACTGAGATGTCCCTTTGCTATCTTTAGGCTTTGGTTGTTTTCAATTGCTTTCCTTACTAGTTCACAGTTGAATTTCCTTACGTCTTCAGTGATACTTTTTCGTACTGTCTTGCATAGCTCTATATATTCCACTTTGGAAGTCACATCTTCTTCAGTTGTCCTCATCTCTCTTCTTTTTTGCATCAACATTTTGGTTTTTCCTGATAATTTGTTCGCATACAATTTGTTCTTAGACCCAGCTAATTTTGTTGCTGTTTCCATAAGAGATTTGGTTACTTTTCTGTTAACTGCAGAAATATCCACTTCTTCCTATGTTAAGCCTTCTAAAGCAGAGAATCTGTTATGGGGGCAGGGATTCCACACAAACTTTCTTTTGTGACTTTAAATCTTTTTCTGTTAGACGCTGCCAATAGATGGCGCAACAATACTGTAAAAACTTAAGCTCACTGTGAGCTTCACATTACTTTCCCACGCTAAGAGAAGAGTTAGAAAAACAACGACATCAGGCGCTGTCGTGCTGACAAAGAGCAAGACTTTTTCTTTTTTTTTTAATGATAAATAAGTTTTACTGTAGTAGTGATGACAACTGTTTTCATAAAAATTTGGGTAATCAGTCTTAGTATCGTGGTCGATTGTGCCAATTTAACAGTCTTAGTGTCGTGGTACATTGTGAGTTGATTCGTTATTTTTTATTGCTTGCTTACAGCTTACTGTTAAAAAATCAGTCTATTATTATACCATATTTGACAATCATGGATGGTAGAAAACGCCTATCTGGTAGTCAATATCGGAAAAGAAGGGCAGAAAAAGAAATCGAAACGAAAAAGTTGAAATTTTCGTTGAACAAATTTTTACAACCTGTGGATCGTGAACACCAAGCGTCAACAAGCCAAGTGACGACAATGCCGCCGCCGCCGTCGCCGCCTCCCCTCCGTCGCCAACGACAACGCTCACGCTGTCCCTGGAAATGAAGGTGACTTGTTGAAAACACGGAGATCTGTGATGACGCTGTTATTATCAATTCTGATCCAGCAAAATGGCCCGATAAAATCGATGATTTTGTTAGGACAACCTTGGTAAAAAGAGGCCCACCACAAAAATTAACTGAGGCTGAGGCTCTCGTGTGCCCAAAAGAAGATTTGAACCGTCGATTTACTACTAATCATTACCGTTACAATTTGTGCAACGGAGAAACTGTTGAAAGAAAATGGTTGATATACTCTAAAATCAACAACGCGGTATTTTGTTTTTGCTGCAAACTGTTTTCTACTGCTAAAATAACGTTTACTGCAAATGGATATAATAACTGGCGGAATATTTCAGATGCTTTGTCTAGTCATAGTAAATCTCCAAAACACCAAGAGTCACAACAAAAGTGGGTGGAGCTAACCATTAGACTAAGATCTGGCACTACCGTTGATGGAGAAACCCAACAGATACTAAATACAGAGACCCGGCACTGGAAAAATGCAATTGAACGGTTCTTTGCCATAATACAATTTTTAACTCGGCATTGCCTTCCCCTAAGAGGTAATTCTGATAAATTGTTTCAACATAACAATAGGGATTTTTTAAAGCTGGTTGAACTGTTTGGAAGATTTGATTCAGTTTTACAGGAACATATAAGAAGAACAACTAGTGGAGAAAACAAGCGTCGCCACTACTTGGGAAAATACATTAAAAATAAAATCATCCACATCCTTCAAGGCCAAATAAAAAAAAAATGTTGTCTGCTTTGAAAGCTGCCAAGAATTACAGCATAATTTTGGATTGCACACCGGACATTTCTGGAGTTGAAGAGATGACAATTATTGTGCGTTTTGTCGATTTAGGTACCGGTACTGAAGATGTCAAAATAAGTGAACATTTTCTTGGATTTGTGCCCCTATTAGAAACAACTGGCTTAGGACTGACAGAAGTTATATTACAACAACTTCAGGAAATGGGAATACCCATGGAAGACATGAGAGGTCAAGGATACGATAACGGTTCAAACATGAAGGGAAAAAACGTAGGAGTCCAAAAGAGAATTTTAGATATTAATCCAAGGGCATTTTATGTCCCATGTAGTAGCCACTCCCTCAACTTAGTTTTAAATGATGCTGCTAAGGCTTCTCAATTTGCAGTTTCTTTTTTTACGCTGCTGACCACCCAAAATGCAACACCAAGAAGGACACGAGATAGCAAAGCCAGATTTACTGGACACATAACAAAGGATACAAAGATGAAACGATTGAGCTTACAGGCTCGTGCGACTTGTGGAACACGCAGACATCAATAGTTGGTGTGGCCCACATGGCTGGCAATAACGGCTGCTACACGCCGCGGCATCGAACGAAAGAGGCTTTGGATGTGGGCTTGGGGTATGTCGGTACAGGCTGCTTCCACACGTTGCCACAGTTCATCAGGCGTGGCCGCGAGTGGTGCTAGCAGGGCCACTCGGTTGCCGATCAGCGACCAGACGTGTTCGATGGGCGATATATTGGAAGAACAGGCGGGCCACGGAGTCAGTGACACCTGGTGGGCCGTGAAGAATTGTTGCATGATGCGTGCCACGTGCGGGCGCGCATTGTCCTGTTGAAATGTGGCCGCTGGCAGGTCCTGCAGGTAAGGGAGAACTACAGGCTCCAAAACGTCGGAGATGTAGTGGTGGCTGTTGAGTGTACCGGCGATGCATAACAGAGGGGTGCGGGTGTTATATCCAATTGTGCCCCAAACCATAACGCCAGGCGACGGACTGATATGGCGATGCATAATGCAGGCGTCATACAGTCTCTCGCCGCGGTGCCGCCACACGCGGATCCGACCATCGTGGTGTTTCAGGCAGAAGTGGGATTCGTCGGTGAAGACAATGTCGTTCCATTCCGTAGTCCAGGTGCGGCGTTCAACGGCCCACTGCCACAGCACTCGCCGGTGGTGTAACGTCAATGGTAATCGGAGCAATGGGCGCCGTGCAACAAGTTCCCGCTCCTGCAGACGACGTCGAACGATACGTGCTGACACAGGTTGTTGCGCAACACACCTTAATTCCTGCGCTAACGTTCGTGATGTGGCGGTGCGAGCCGTCAATGCCCGCCGCACAACATGCCGGTCCTCTCGTTCTGTGGTGTGCCGCGGTTGCGGCAATCGATCACGGCGGTCCGTCCGTACCTCCTGCACCCACCGAATCCATACTCACCTCACTGTGGCTGGATGTCGTCCCACAGTGGTGCCGATGTCTCGGTACGATAAACCGCTGTCGCGATAAGCCACTATGCGTCCTCTGTCGAACTCCGAGACGTGCTGGAATGACTGCCGTATTATGCGACGAGGCATCAGGAAGCTTTCCACGCACATGTCCGGCAGCACAACACACTTCCACTACTTACACCCCGCCTTCTGTGCACCCTTCTTATAGTGTTTCTCGGTGGCGTGCCGGGGGCACAAGATTTGCATATGCCCTGCAATGCTAATCGTCTGCATGTCCTCTCGCGGGCGACGCATGCTGCAAATTTCAGGCCAATCGGATGCTTCCTTCTTGGTGTTGCATTTTGGGTGGCCAGCAGTGTAGTTTGGTGACCAAAATTTATAACTTCTTCTCTGCATCAACTCAGCGTTGGGCTGTACTCAAAATCCATATTTCTAGCCTTACGTTAAAACCTTTATGTGAAACAAGATGGGAAAGTAGGATGGAAGCAATCACTCCTCTGAGATATCAAATAGAAGAGATCTCCGACGCGTTGGTTGATGTAAGTGAAAACGAAAATACAGATAAAATGGTTGCTCATGAGGCTAGCTGCTTGGCCAACTACATACGTGACTTCACATTTCTGTGCTCCGTAGTAATATGGTACGACATATTACTTCATATTAATATTGTCAGCAAAACTCTGCAAAGTATTGACGTGGAAGTAACAAAAGCTGTCAGTTTACTTGAAAAGACAAGAGATTAGTTCATTTCTGTCAGAAGCGATTTTAAATTTCAAGGATATTTAGTGGACGCCAAGGAACTAGCTACTAAATTAGACATGGAAAACCCAAAAATTGGGGGCACAGTACAAGCTAGAAGGAGAAAGATTAAGGCACAATTTGATTATGAGACAAATGCAAGAGATGAATCCATAGACGACCCAGAGATGCGGTATAAGGTTGATTTTTACTTTAAAGTTTTAGACATCGCCATTAGTGCGTTAAGTAAAAGATTCCAACAAATTAAGAGTCATAGTGAGCTTTTTGGTTTTCTGTATGATGTGAGTAAAATTAAAGACATGTCACCTGAAGTTTTATCGGATAAATGCACTAAACTGTGCAATGCTTTAACTCACGGTGAATTTAAAGAAGTTTAAAAGATGAAATGAAAGTGCTTTCAACTATTGTGATACCTAAGAGTACACCTGTAGAGGCTTTAAAAGTAATAAAAGAGTATGGGTTTGCGCCTACTGTTAGTGTTGCTCTAAGAATATTGTTAACACTATCTGTGACAGTGGCCAGCGGAGAAAGAAGTTTTTCGAAACTTAAACTCATAAAAACGTATCTAAGGTCAAGAATGTCTGAGTCACGCCTAAGTGGTCTAGCAACTATATCTATTGAGCATCAGATAGCTGAATCGCTGGATTATAGTGAAGTAATAAAGGAGTTTGCCAGTGCGAAGGCAAGAAGAGTATTTTTTAACTAAGATGTGTATTGATTCATTACTTTTGTATTGTATATTTCAATCGTAGCATTTTAATTTTTAAGATTATGCTTAGATTATATTTCAATGTCTGTATGTTTATCGTGTTTTTGCTGCTTATTCATTCTTAAAGTAAAACCAATCATGTCTGGTTTTATTCACAAATATTAAAACTGTAGATCTCTTTACAACCAAAATAAAGCATTGTAAAAAAAGAATTGCAGAATGATTTTTTTGTAATAGACAGCTAATTGACAGATAATTTAGAGTAAGTCTATATAAAAAGGAGGTCTATATAAAGTACTGCGCGAGAATGTGTTTGATATTTGTTGGAGGGGCGCTGGTAAATACCGCTCGGGGCGACAGAACTACTAGGGCCGGCCCTGCCTGCACCCTTCCTACGTCAAGAACTCAATGACGGCACATTGATTCTGCTTGGAATCCATTATTTACCTGCAATGAAGAAGGGTTACAAAGGAAGAGTTGCTCTACCAAAATCTGCAATTTGAACGACCTCTGTCAATTAATAAAAATATTATGTCCACTTTTGCATTACTTTCGATACAACCCTCGTATAAATCTGGTTGATTTATCTTATTTACTTATTCATTTACTGTTACGGTTTCAATTACTATGAATAACTTTGAAATATTTTGTTCACTTGAAAAAAGATTCGAACCACGTGCTCATTACAACCGAAATTTCAGTGTCATTTTTATATTTCGGTGTCATCATTTCATCCATTCGGTGTCATCATATTGATCTAAAATTTTGCCGTGGTCGTGGGTTGTTATATCCCACCGTTGCCACCAATTGATCAGAACCGGGCCGAGCTGGGTTAATCATCCCACCGCTCGCCACCGATTGATCAGAACGTGCCGAGCGGTATAATTTATACAGGCTTCACTTATTGATAAAATGAGACTTGAAGGTTCTTTTAATTCGGAAGCTGGCATAAATGGGCGAGTACGTTATGCTTGCTGAAACACAGGTAAGTAATACACCAGCGCCTATAGAATGAACAGAGTAAGATTAACCATTGAATTTCTTTATTTTATGAGGAGACTCTATCCCGGGGTCTGGGCCCACGGAGATAAAAATACTGGTATTGTTCTCTATTATAAGCCAAAATAATTTCTACTCGGGATTCCGAGATCAGATTTTTAGACCCCAAAAAAGGACGTTTAACAGTTCTAAATTTAGAGTCCGGTATCTATTAAATATTACAGTTCCTCAGCTCAGTGATAGGATAACACAGACAAATAAAAGTACTCACGTATGGTTGACTGTTGTTTTTATAAATCCATGGATGTGGAACATTCCTTCAGAAGCACTCTCACGTACACACACGCGCCTCTGTAACAGTAGTGGAGGATGGTTTCTTTCTCACCTGATTGTCACAGAGGGTCCGCTGATTTGTTGGTTTTCTCCTTTATCTTCCGAAGTCGCTGATAATTTCTCAACTCTTCCCCGTCCTCTCGTGGGATGGGGAGAAAGCACAGCTGACTCCTCTTTGCCCAGCAGGCGGGGGGCTGTCGGATGAACAGGGGTATTTCTTTCGTACTCCGTCAAGGAAGATGGGACGCTCTTTCGCACTCGGTTAACAAATTCTGTCGACGTCTTGGTCGGTCTGTCATCAGAGTACGGCCCTTTGTACGCAAATATCGCAGCTCTTTTCTGCGGTAGTTGAACCTTCCTCTTAAGTTCACGAATTTTACTATACCTGGCGGGCTTACCTCCAGCCACCAAGTATTAACTAAGCCCTTTCTGTTCCATCGTACTTTTGCGGCTTACACTACGCTTAAAAGTACCGTGCTATCATCGGTGTGAGTCGGACTTCAGGTTTCGTACCTAGCGGGCTCAATACGGCTGACCGCTGCGTAGTCCCTCCTGGCGAGGTTTTTCTCTCATGGCAATCTCTCGGACCGGCTTACAACTGCGTTCCGAGATGATTCCTAGCGAGTTTTTCCGTCTGTCCTCCTGCTAGCGTACCGAGATCACTACTGTCTCCCTTTTCCTACTTTTGGCCATTCCCCGTCCCGTGGGCCTCATCTGTTTCTCTTCACCAGACACTTGAGATTTCTCTCATGCCTTTCGCACGGAGCGTCGTTGCACTTGCGAGAATGGTGCAGTTTTTGACCTTCGTCCCCTCATAACCGTAATTCCCAGTGTTTCCTACCGATTTTCGACACTAATGGCACACTCGAAAACGTCTTTATGGGAGTCTGAGTGCTTCTCAATTGCCGTCTGGTGTGGTCCCATGATGCTCACAGACCCCCGAAGATGATCCACTAATTCCTTTGTTCTCACTCAGACAAAGAGAATTACAAGACTTCCCTAATTAAAATAAGCTAATTTCCAAATTAATTTGCAATTGGTCAAATATTTAATTTAATTATCAACATAATTTAACCACGCCTATTAAGACCGTCCCCCCTTTTTAATAGTTACTAATTTAGACCCAATTTTCGCATCAATATCATACATGTTCTTCTAGATTCTTATACTTGTATAAGGTTGTGATCCTTATAGTTGTTTTTGTCAGAAAGGTGTGTGGATGAAGCCTGAGATTTCTATGTTTCATTTCCCTGATTACATAATCGCACTCAGGAGCGTCAACGTGAGCAATGGATTAGGACATGCATTTTGCATTTTTTGGTCAGATCAGAAAACCTAATGTGGTCATGTAAAACAGAACGCGATGACGTCATATGAACATGCTATAGAGAAAATTATTATGTCGATAAAGTCTAAATTGATATAAAACATGAATTTTATATATATGAAAAGATTTTTGAATGTAAAGCATTTAATCACACATTATAAACGATGTCAAACTGTGTTGATTTAGACATCTCGACATTAGTATGAATTCTACAGGATCCGTAGCTCTTATGTTATTATACATACGTAAGACAACATACGCGTAAAAATATCTCATTACTTTCTGTCCTATTTTCTTTCTTTAAAGAAAGACTGATTTTATTATGCTTAAATGAAAGAGAAACACCTCTTCTCTTCTTATAAAAATGTATTCGTATAATAAAAGCACAATAATTTTCAGAATAGCTGTTTTTTTTTTTTTTTTTTTTTTTTTATGAATCTGTTATTTTGCGAGAGACAGTTTTCTTTATCCTACGGATAACTATAAGGCTGGTACTTCGTGAAACTTTTCCTCTTTCTTACTGGATAAGCTAGGACAGCTCAACATACGCATCAGGAATGACACTAAAAAATTCAGAGTTCTAAATGGTTAATCACTAGCGTAGAAAATAATATTTAATTTTATCAGAACGGATTTTAAATGGCAGGAAATTAAACAAGAAAGATGACACCGAATTTTTGGGTGTAATAAGCACGTCTTTTGAATCCGTTCTGACGCAAATTCAATTTATCAAAGCTATTCAAAGTCAATGGAACCGGTATGGAAAACAATAGATCTGACGAAAGAAAGAAGATTTTCAATCGGGTTTTTAATCCCTCAGATATTGCTGTAAACGGAACCGTGAGCTTACGAACTCTTAGAAACAGAGATATCGACAAAAATAAGATGTGACTTTACGTCCCCTGGTGGGAAAACCATGCATTATTTTAGGAATAAAGTATTCTCAAAAGGTTTATCCATATAAGCGGTATCGGTCCAAGAAAAAAAAAAAAATTAGTTGAGTTTTCAGGAGTCCAGATTTTGCAACAAATACTTCAGAAGCAGAAATTAACACTTATGACCCCTGGTGGCTAAACCATTCTTTACCAAACATTAGAAATTATGTGAAAAATATTTTCCATCAGGTCTTGTATGCGATACAAAAAGAATTTTTCAAGTTGGAGTTTCAGAAGCAGAAATAACGCAGAAAACGCAATTTACCTTTGTGCCCCCTAGCGGAAAGTCTATGATTTACTTGAATTTTTTGAATTTATAGGAAAAACATTTCGCATCGGAAACACTATCCAACAAAGAAGGAATTTTTCAAATCGTACTCTTAGAAGTAGAGACATTGACAAAAATAAGATATACACCTACGCCCCCTGGCGTAGAAACCATGCATTTTTTCAAGAAGAAAATTTTCCTAAAAGGTTTGTCGACATGAGTAGTATCGGTCAACAAACGACATTTTTTTTCAATCGAGATTTTAGAAGCTCATATTTTGCTGCAAATACGTCAGAAGCGGAAATTAAGACTTATGCCACCTGGTGGCCAAACCATTTTTAACAAAAATTAGAAATTTTGTGCAAACGATTTCCCATCAGGAGCTGTATGCGGTGCAGAAAGAATTTTTCAAATAGGAGATTTAGAAGCAGAGATATAGGGGGAAACGCAATTTACATTTACGCCCCCTAGCGGAAAGTCTACGAATTACTTGAAAATTTTGAAATTATATGAAAAACATGTCACACGGAAAACGCTATCCAACAAAGAAGGAATTTTTCAAACCGGACTCCTAGAAGTAGAGATATTGACAAAAATAGGATGTACATCCACGCTCCTTGGCGGAGAAACTGTGGAATATTTTAAGATGAAAATATTCCGAAAAGGGTTATCGATGTGAGTGGCATCAGTCTACGAAAGAATTTTTTCAACCGATATTTTAGAAGCTCCGATTTTATGGCAAATACATCAGAAGCAAAAATTAACACTTACGCCCCCTGGTGGCCAAAGTATTCTTTACCAAAAATTTGAAAATATATGCAAAAGATTTTCCATCAGGAGATGTATAAGCTGAAGAAATTTTTTTTCAAATCGGAGTTTTTAAAGAAGAGTTATCGGGGAAAATGTAATTAACTTTTACGCCCCCTAGTGGAAAATCTATGCGTAATTTGAAAAAGTAACTATATCTAAAATACTCTTCGACATAAATGGAATCGAAAGATGATTTTTTTTTTCAATCCGATGTTTAGAAGCAAATATTGGAATAAAACGCATTTTTGAATTCTACATCATTTGCATTTACGCCCTCTACCGGCAAAATTGTACATCGTAATAAAAAAAAACGAAATGAAGGATGATCATTTGCATATCTCAAGCTTCCCAATGCAAAAAGAATTTTTCAAGTCGGACTAATAGTTGCAGAGATATCGTATGTACAGACGGACGGACAAACCGATAACAGAAGCACGATCTTTTTTTACAAAAGACGTGCTAAAAAGTTCAAATATTTATCCGATTTTCCATGAAAAGGAAGATTAAGTCAAAAGGATGGCAAAGTGAGGGAGGCAAATGTGATGTTTCGCTCCTGCACTTAAGTGAGTACGTGGGCAACTGCCTCCTCTGCCCCCGCAGTACCGAGGCCATTGTTCGCACTCCGCAAATAATTACACGTTTGGATGAAACACGACTGTTTAGTTCATTTGAAAACCAAAATCAGTGTATTCGCCAGAACGCACTGACTTCATTAGTTATAATTGTGAAAAACTTATGTTCGAAGTAATTTCTACTACGCAACAGCAACTTCATGAAAGTATCATTTAACCCACAATACCAGAGACCTGCAATACAGAAACGTGACTGAACAGCGTGAAGTTTAAATACAAGCCTAACATGTTAAGAAAAAGGAAAATAATTCTGACACGTGTCTATTGCTTGACAGATTCGCTGAGCTTCCGGAAACGATGTGTTGGTATTTCTCCGCTGGGAGTACTTTACTGCTCTTTAATGAAGCCATAAAATCTTACCTCAGGAATTATTCATCTTCTTCTGTGTAAACCTTTATACGGTATTCAATCTTTTTTTTTTTTAATTTAATTAGTCTGTTTTTTCGTTTAAACTAGAGCCATCCATACATATCAGTTTTCACCATGGGTGTGCAGATTTTTCTTGTAGAAAGTTTATTATACACTACCTGACAACTTTCTTAGAACCACCGCTATTGTTCCCGGATGCAATTGCTAAAGAAATACTGAACTAGACAAATCGACGAGAAACATTGGAATACGTCACGGTAACAGGTGTCGAGACAGAGGAGAAGGTGTAACGTATACTCTCGATTCACTTTCCTTTTGATTTTACTATCTCTGGTTATTTTATTTTACTATGTAAATTATCTTCTTACTGAACGAGATGTTATTTCTCCCGCTGAATGAGATCTGGCAATGAGTGTAAGTCATGACGTGGTGGTAGCCAGTATAAATAGGCGCGTTCAACGATGCAAAAGGAGAGCGTTTATTGTTGTATAGGGAGAGCGTTTATTGTTGTATACGGAGAGCGTTTATTGTTGTATACGGAGAGCGTTTGTTCATGTGCAAGGAGCTACGTGTTATTTGAGTAGCTGTGTGTGAAGATACCAGTAGAAGTTCATAATAAAAGGTTTTACGTAAGTACGTCTTTCTCAGTTCATAGTACTGTCAGACCTCTGTCTGGCTGTTAGGTTTATTTCATTTAGTGTTATTAGTAACAACCAGCATAAGACTTTATTCATTTTAATTACTACTACAACATTACTACCAGTTATAAGTTGGTTCATTACTATTACTACACTACTAGCAGGAGACTTTATTCATGATCTTAATTAACTAGTAACAACAACCATTTGAATTCACTATTAGAAGCTTAGTACAAGCATTGAATTCATTATAATATTAGTGAAAGCTATATTCACTACAATTAGCTTAGTAGCAAAAGCGT
This sequence comes from Macrothele yani, assembly GCA_039090855.1. Classification (NCBI taxonomy): domain Eukaryota; kingdom Metazoa; phylum Arthropoda; class Arachnida; order Araneae; family Macrothelidae; genus Macrothele; species Macrothele yani. Next base: position 45,829,027 of record CM077024.1, read on the forward strand.
TATTCATTATAAAGGGGCCATGGGGTTTGGCCCCTTTCCCTGTCAGTTTTATATATGCTTTTATTTTGCGCCAAAAACAACTATTCGGTAAGCAAAAGAAAAATACCACTCCCATCATAAAATTGAAAAAGTTGAATGCTTTTCTGGCAACAGAGTATGTAATATTTATTCAGTTACAAAGTTTGGTCTGTACTGTGCTCTGTAGCTCACAACCTCAAAGAACAGAACAGATGAATTGGACTTTAAGAAGTTGAATAATAAAAACAAGTAAGACTTAAAAAATATTACCAAAAACGCGCCCTACTTTCCCCATATATGAATACATTTTAAGTTAGCGGGACAAGACTGTTCTAACATAAAGCTCTTTGTACAAGAAACAGAAGGTTTAGATGTCAGCCCAGAATATCTCAGGTAAAGCGGGAAAGTCTAAAACATCGTAAAAAAAAAAAAAAACTTCCAAACTTTTAGCCTGGAATTTTTTTTTTTTTTTTTTTTTTGAGTATACTAAACAAGGAACCCTCACCTTACTAAGGCACAGAAAACAGCCGACGGTGCAGGCACAAATCAGAAAAAAAAGAAAAGAAAAGGCACTAACGCTTCCGTGAGCCAAGGATGTTTTTTAGTCTTCTAATCGTTCCATGGTGCGGGATCTTTATCCGCGAAGTAAAAAAGGAGATTACTTGCGTAGTCTTCTTTGAGATTCCCAGGGACGGGAATTTGAACGTTGAGTTTCCCGGGAACGGGAGTTTGTTAATCTCAAAGGGTGTGCAGATGTGTACACACACAACAAACACCCAGGAAAGTTGTTAGAATTTGAGCATGTTCAGCTTGTTTTCTCCTGTTCTAGATAAATTGCATTTTTGCTCTATACGTACGACGGTCATTTCATAACAGTGAAAGAAAGATAAAATATGAAAAAATGCAAAAAAAAAAAAAAAAATCATGCAAGTTATCTTATCAATCATAGAGGCAAGAATAGTGTGTGTGTGTGTGTGGGGGGGGGATTTTTAAAAACTAGCAGAGCACAAATAAAGAGGGTTCCTTATGCTTTATACATCATAGGGCTCGTTTAACATCCGTAAAATGTTTCTAATGGTCTCTTTCAGTTTAGGCAAAATTCAAAAAATCAGAACCAGTGGTGAAGCGAGAAATTTCCCAAAGGGAGCGAGGGATCTGTGGATTTGTTCCATCGATGAAAGCCTCCAGGGAAAAAATGCATAAAGGCAAGCTTTCGACGAGGTTTTGGAACACAGCGATAGGTGTGCGCTTCCATTCAGCTCATAATGCTTCTGCTAACTGTTGCTTAGTAGTAAGCCTTGATGCCAAACTTCTTATGCGGCGCTTTAATTCATACCATAGGTGTTCTATGGGATTAAGATCAGGGCTCTGTGCTGGTCAGTCCACACACGATACGGAATTAACCACAAACCACGCCGCAACAGTCCTTGCTTTATGGCTCAGCGCATTATCCTGCTGGTACCAACAAGGCTCGGTTCCATAGTACTGCCACAGAGTTGGTAGGGCATAATTGTCCCGAATATTGAGTTAGACGTGCTGGTTAACGGATTTGTCCAGGATAACCAATGGGCCGGGACCATACCACGAAAAACACCCCCACACGAGGACACTGCCAGCTAAAAACTTGACCGTAGGAACAGTACACTGTGGTAAACAGCGTTCCCCGGCTGCCGCCATACCCCACACACGGCCATCAGACTAACGAATCGTGTATCTGGATTCATCAGTCAATAGGATCATTTTCCATTGATTTACGGTCCACGATAAATGTTCTTTACACCATGCTAAACGACGAGTAGTATTCCGAGTGGAGGTGAAAGGCTTATGAGACGGTAAACCATGGAATGAAGTAGTTGATAAAAGGCATGACTACGGTAACCCATTGAATGAAGTTCTCTGAGAATGGTACGTGTACATACCGAGGTTCCAGCATTTTTACTCACCGTACACTGAGGTCTTGTGCAGTACTCCGTCGATTAGCTGTAAGGACTCTCCTGAGGCTTCGAAGTCCTCTATCACTGATTTTTTTGGTCTGCCGGTACGTTTTGCTGTTTCAGGCACGCCCTGTGTCTTCCACTTATTCAGTACACCCAAAGCGGTTGACATGGGTATGTTTAAACGCCTCTCGGTTTCTCTTCTAGACAACCTACTAATATAACACCCAACAGTCTTTCCTTTCTCAAAGTCAGTTCTCCCCCGCCGCGACGTTTTCACTCAACTTCACAGTGCGGTATGATCGCGGTCAGCTGCAGGCTTGTTTTTATACCGTTTGCAGCTGTACCGCTCATCTTAACAATTCAGCGGGTCCGTTCATTTGCTTTTGAAGTGGTGTCCGATGACTTCTGTCAATATAGTGTATATATCGTTTTGAATTCATACTCAGGCGCCCTCAAGAGAGGTTTGGACCCGAGGCCCCCCCCCCCCTTTGGCTACGCCTATGATTAGAAGTATACTTTTATTCATGCGATAATGATGATTCGCTTAAAAAAAGAAGGAAAAGGAAATATGTCATTTTGATCTGCGTAGTCTCGTTGTTTTTTGTTGTTCATGTTGTTCTCTTTGTTCGTATGTATATAAAGTAAGCGGCTCGTGGCACCCTGTCAGAGGGATATACCCCAGTTCTGTATAGATATCCCTTCTAAAGCTTAGTCTTGTGAGCTTGTCTGTTGTTTAATTTTTTTTGTTGAAACAGTGAAGTGTTTCAGTAGATTTATGATGTGACTCTACTGAACAAACGAAATAGTGGCATATAAAGTTTTAGCTATTTATAAAGTACCGGTATTGTTTTATTCCATAGACCTATCGTTTTCTTTTACACTCCTTTCACCAACAGAATCGATTTTTTTTTACTTATTTCTAACCAACCGAATTGTACTCGTTACAACCCGGGTATACCGGGTATGCGTTTAAGATGCAACTTGTGTGGCGTGTATTCTGATTTTTATTGCACTGCCTTTGTATAGTATGTGTATACCTCCCGCCCCTCTAGCTTCATATGCACCCACTCTATGGGTGCAAATGTTGTTAGCGGTGAAACATTTTGATAAACACAGTAGACCCAGCTTGTAACTAGGTGCTTGGGACAGATGGAAATCCTCGCTAAATTCGTTTCAGAGTGAAAACCGCAGCATGCAAAAATATGCATGCGTAGTAATATGCATTCACGTTTATACAGTATATCTCCATTACTGTATATCGTGACGTATGGCAACATTCGTTCACCATTTTCCAGCTCTTTGATGATGACTACTTTCTCGTTTATGGAAAATAGTTTCCTCTTAAACATTTTGTCACTTACAAAAGTTTAGGATTTAATACATGACAGCTATCTGAGAGATTGACAGCTGTTTAACGACGCAGTGACACACGTGAAACAAAAGCAGCTTTGATCTTCCCAATGCAACGCTCAACTTGAGGGTGAAAGGGGCAATGGACATAATTCCAGGAATTTTTATCTCTTATTTCTCCTCAGGTAACACCCCCATTCCATTAACCCCCCCCCCCCGTTCCTCTCTGCAATAGTCGCCCATAAATCCACTTAATACATGTGTGTGAACCTCAACATTCCTCTTTTTGCCTAGGAGTAGGACGCCTGCTTTCAAATCTGTTGAATTGATGCTCCCAACTCCTTGGACTAGGTGGAGTAGAGTCTTTCCATAACTCACTCCTTAAGCATTCCATGTGCTCCCTTCACGCTGATTTTCTATCAACATTCTTCCACTAACACATAAGGATTCCCATGCACTGTTGCAGTTTCTTCCCATATGCCATCATTTCTATTCCTCCATTCCCGGACACGCACAGAAGGCTCGTTATAAGCGGATTCTACGGCCAACAAAACAGCTTTTGGCGTTTTGAAGGACAACGATTTAATTTTGTTTGGAAGAGAGAAGTGTCGAAATGTCGTTTGTACGTTTTTTCCTGCTTACTTAGCGATCACACTGTTAAAAATTTTGTGGTAGGTTGCACCAAAAAGTGATTATACACCAGCTGCACCACTTTCTGAGAAAAGATACACTATTGTGTGGTGCAAACGAAACCCAACAACACGGTGCAGCCTTGCACCATAGTGTGGAACACCCTTGTGCCATAACGTGGTATAAAATTGCACCCATGTTGTTGGGTTTCGTTTGCACCAGACAATGGTGTGTCTTTTCTCAGAAATGTTGTAGCTGGTGTAGCATCACTTTTTGGTACCACCAACCACAAACATTTTAAACGGACGACTCAAGGTTTGAGGCTGGTTTTTTGTTGCCTGTACATTCGGAGTTTCTGTGAAACCTAGGGAACAGAAATATTTATCAATTGGTTTTGCAACATCAGTATCCACTCCCGCATTTTCCTTTTGAACCGGTAGTTTACTTAAGTTATCTTGAAGCTTTTTACAGCTTTACAAGAGCAAGTAATATTGAAAAATTAGTCATGCAATTTTTCAACTGTGTCACAAAAGATTGCCCTAAGTTTACGCGCTGGACGGCAAATCATATATGACGTCACAGGTCAAGAGAAATTCTGCTTTTCATTGGTCGACGCACCGGGCTGCTTCACATTTCTACACGTTTTACCACGGCAGTTAACGAAGTCGCATCCGTAGCGGGAAGAAACAAGTGGGGCAAAGGGAAAGGACTTCGGTTTCTGTGACTGGTCGACTGGCTTTGGCTGCCGGACGGTAGATGCAGCCGGAGATTTTTCATCATAATACTTCAACTCGCCTTTCCCACCAGGTCCAATCTCACATAGGCTTGACGAAAGGAAATCATCTGTAGCACATTTGGGCTTGATTCATTAATTCAGCCTAAAAGTACACACAAATATATCAATTTTGTTTTATATAAAACTCTTCCAGTTTTTTTTTTTGCAAAAAACTGCAGCACAAATGTTTCTTCGTATAGTTCTTTCTTTATTAGAGCACATTTTTGCACGTAATTATGGCATGAAATGCATGCGTTGAATTCAACGACCGCACGCTACTGATTGTAATGCATTTTACTTAGATAGTTTTCCTGAAAGTTTGTGTGGTGAACGAAGGTCTGTCTGTGCTTGACGTTTCTTGTTTTCCGACAGAGCCCTGAGAACAAGTGGTTCAGTGTATTAAACAGTCGTGGCGGGACAGATTTACTTCAGCAATTTTAAGCACAATAATTTTACCTGGATTTCGAACACGAGGGAGGATGCATTTTTCGCGATATGTGTGTGTGTGTGTGTGTGTGTGTGTGTGTGGGAGGAGGTGGCATGAAGTCAGGAAAAGTGTCTGCAAAAGTAATGGTGTGTACCTAGAGCCCTGTAGTTTTGACTTTCTAAGCAATATATTGCTCAATACGTGTAATTAGCATCTGTTTTTAATGTTGCGCCACGGAACTTCTCCTTCATTGTTGGAAATAACCAGAAATCTCACGGGGCGAGCTCAAGATTGTAGGCAGGCTGTGGCATGATTTCAATACTGCATTTCGCAAGAAACTGTTGAACAGAAGTAGTCACATGTGGGCGGGCGTTATCATGGTGTAGGGTCCACTTGCCCACCAGTTCCGGTCGCTTAATCGATATGTGTCATCTCAGATGCTTTCATACTGAAATGCAATACTCAGCATTGACAGTAATTTGTGGCAGAACGGAATGCTGGTAGACTGTGCCTTTATGATCAAAGAAAATTGTCATCATCATCTTTCCAGCTGATTTGGTTTGACGGACTTTTTTCGGAAAAGGCGAGCCTGTGTGTTTCCAGACACTCGTTGCGCGCTTCGTGAGGTGGGCGAAATAGTGGACTCATGTTTCATCGGCAGTTATTGCTGTGTTTAGAAAGTTTGGATCCTTTGCAATCATTTGCTTCCACTCATGACACACCTGAACTCTGGCTAACAATTATTCTCCCGTCAGGTGATGAGGTACCCATCTGGAACACACACGATGCAGAAGCAATTTGTTGCGTAGAATGCGGAATGCCGACGTTTTTGAAATATTAGTTGACGCAGCTATTTCTTCACACGTCATTCGTCGATCTTCTTGCAGGATTGTCCAAACAGTGTTAACAATACGCTCAGTAACAACACTTTCAGTTAGACTAGGCCTAGGAGCAAGTTCTGTCGACGAACGCCCTTTTTTGAAACCATGGTGCCATCTAAAAATCGTTCACTCACCCAAACATTTATCTTTGTAAGATTTTTTCATTAAATCAACAGTTTCTGGAGCCGTTTTACTCAAACGATAGCAAAATTTTATCGCACAGCGCATTTCACTTCTTAACTCTGAATCACTCACTTCCTTAGCTGTTTGGCAAAATGCAGACGTAATCTTAAACAACTGCGCAATAACAAAACCAGAATCGTCTGCCACGGCTAATAACTGCTGCCATAGATACTTCCTTAATTCAGTTAGTAGTCTGCTTGGTTATTTTCCCCCTTCGCACTGTTGCCAGCTGGAAAAAAAAGATTTGCAATTTTTATGGAACGGCCTTTATACGTAAGAAGTAACAAAATTTGCATAAGAAACTAAAAAGGAAAGTTACATTAGAGATATACGACACACGTTTGAATAAAATTAAATTCTACTGATACATAAGTATCTATTCATAGAATGTAAAAGAAACCTGAAGAACACTATCAAATTAAAATCATTGCGGCAAGACGAAGCGCTATGTAGACTACACAAAGTAGGGAATATTAAAATTTCAGTCAGTGAATTCAGAACGAGGAGGCCACTGTATTTATTACCTCCTTTTATCCGCGCCTGTCTATGGCTTTGATGAGAACGGCAAAAAGTATTTTATGCGATTCAGAGGAATATGCTTAGACAGATAGCAGATTTTAATTATTCAGGTGTAGCCTTTGCTGATGCACGAAAGCTGGTTAGGGAATTCTACCATAGAATTAGCAAAGCCGAAAAGAACTCACGTCAGCTGTTTAAGACTGTTTCCACAAGGAAGGTAAAAACGTCATGCAGTTATGCATCACGGTATGGTATTCACTCCGATTGGTGGGAAGTTTCACCTACTGCACCATGTTTATGTATGCTTTCTGCATCACTCAATGGTTTACCTTTAACCCAAAAGTGGTACAACCGACTAGGAATTTTTTTTACAGTGAATGGCGTCCGTATAGACATCCAATACCGATCCTCTTCAATTCCCACAACATATTGTGTTGGTACGAATGAAATGTCCGGCGCTAACGAGCAGTGGAGACAGGCCTCCCACCATAGCGGAATGGAACCACCCACGTGTGTTGCGGGTATTACGTCACAGAAATACTATAAATAGCTAACACATGTGGGAAGAACAAGGTTCAGGCGTGGTTTGTTTGGACGTAACGTGGCTTGCAAAGGAAACATTCAGATGCCGGATTTGAGAGTCATCTTCCTGTATGAATTTAAACTGGGCCATTCTGCAGGAATTGCCGCTTGAAAGCGTTTGGGGAGAACAAAGCCAACGAACCATTCGGTGATGGTTTGTGAAGTTTCGAAGCGGAGATACGCAAAACGAATCACGTGGTCACCGACCTGTTGCTGTCTCTGACGATGTTCTGTTACGTGTGGTTGAAGCGGACCCTCGAAAAAACGTGTCGTGAGATAACGGCAGAGGTAAGTGTCCACCACACAACAGTTGTTCGGCGTCTGGCTGCGCTGGGTAAGGTCAAAAACCTGCACATGTGGCTGCCGCATGAGTTGACAACGGCCAACAAGACTAGGCGTTTGGAAGTCTGCACGTCGCTGCTTGCCAGGAATAAAGAGGAACCTCTACTGCATCGAATCGTCACCTGCGACGAGAAGTGGGTCCTTTATGATAATCAGAAACTATCTGAACAACGGTTAAGCAACGCACATTTTTCTGGACGGCATCCTAAGCCATCCCTACACACCAATGATGCTCCTTGTCTGGTGGTCCACAGCCGGGATAATTAATCAGAGGTTCTTGGCAAGAAGGGAAACCATCACTGTAGAACGTTATTGTGCTGAATTACACCAGATGCACCAGAAATTACTGCAGAAACGACCGGTATTTGTCAACAGGCATGGAGTTCTTCTGATCCAGGACAACGCTCGCCCTCATGTCTCACAGCGAACAATGCTGACACAAAGTGCCTTCGGCTATAAAGCACTGCCTCATTTTGCCTATCTTCCAGACTATCCTCATTTTGCCTATCTTCCGACAGACTATCATCTGTTTCCTCGCCTGGATCACTTCCTGTCCGGGAAACAGTTCACGACAGACGAGGTTTAACGTGCAGTTGACGTCTTCTTTGGATACCAGCCACAAGACATTTTTTCGTTCCAGGATCATGGCCTTGCCGAACAGATGGTAACTATGTGTCGATGCCGAGGGGGATTATTTTGCCTAGGTAAGTTGTCCTACTTTTACGTTCTCGCCGTTCACGAGTGCTTGTCATTTGTCGAACATTTCATTCGCACCAATAGTTCGCTGCGATATCAGTGGAGAACAGTCTTCATTGGACACTTCGATACATTTCTGCGCACAAGATGTCCTGTTTCTCCGTACAAACATTTTCAGACCACGGCGATCTCGTTCCTGACAGATTGTCGTCGCGCCTCTTAGACAAGCAATGTGGGTTATTTTTCCACTTATTAAAGACCTGGGTTATCCCACCTTTTGAGCAACCAGTCAACTCTGATGTTTTCGAAATCGTCACTCCACCCAGACAGTCATCCACAATAAGCTCTTTATCGAACCCTGATAGATCCTTATTATGATTAACACTACAGACGATTATTGACTAGCAGCAGTCTTAAATAGGTGCCTAGTTTACGTGGTGACCCATGTGTCCACGTATTTTTCATATGCGCTGCGTAAATGATGTTTACCTACACCTGCATAAAGGTTTCTAATTCAGTGAATGGTGTAAATGAGTGATCTGAAGGAGGTTGTCCAAAGACCAAAGGTACCTTATTTATAATGCAGCATTTAATCTACCCTCTTCAGCATTAAGGAGTTGGGTAAGAAATGAGGGTCTAATTAGGTGATTAGATGTTGTGGATACGAGAAGAGAAATTCAGGAAAAGTAAATGCATCCGGTGGCATGGCAGGATTAGTATTACAGATGTTTGATTTGAATTAGGTATTTCTCCTCTGTAGAAAACAGAATTAGTGAGAATTCTGTTTCCTACAGTGGTTTGGGTATTTGTCAGGTGGGAGAGAAGCGATTTCCATGACAGTTTTGTAGCATCCAGTTGTAGAACAAGAAAGAAACACAAAACAAGATGGTTTGATTGCGTAAAATGCTGTTAGTTATACATCGAAGATCCAAAACATTATGACTAGCTCGTCTTTATGAAAATCGAAGCAATTGGTGATAAACGACGACATGTGTGAAACTCATAAAAACGGTATAAATAACACCTGATACTGAGCTCTGTTAATCAATGTTATTCTTGTTCTTCAGATGGGAAAGGCAGCGGACTTAACCCTTTAAGCGGCCGATGTACTGTGCCTGAACTAAACGGTGTCCCAAACGTTTGCTCTCTCCAAACAGAAATGTTCATATAGTTACAAAAGCTACAGCAAAGTAATTTCGTATCTTTACCCCTCTCATCTCAGAAGCAGCGAAAATAAACCTATTATAGGTGACAAGCCCTCCCTTCTAGTCCTATATTCCCTGTTCCATGACCTAAAGCATGATAGGGAACGGCTATATAGTCTCGCAGACACGAACATCATGCAACTGGGTAAAAAAAAAAAATACTCAAATGTCTTCTCTATCCTTCTTTAAATTTGGCTCCATTGCCATAACCCTTTATCAGTTGACTTCTCAGAAGAGATTGGTGTCAATCATAAGCATGAATGACCAGTCTGAATTAGAAATATATGGGCAAAAGCAACTTTTTTCGATACTAACGTCTTGAAGGTAACTCATACGAGTAGCTTTTGGACCACTAAACATAGCTTGAATGAAGTAAAATTCGTGCCAGTCGTGTTAGGCCCTCTTCTTACATAGCGAAAACATTCGTTGGGGCTGAATTCAGCCCATTTTTTAACCCCGAGTTAATTCGTTCTAGCCGGTTAAAGAGTTTAAAGCGAGTTTGACAAAAGCCAAATTATAATGGTCAGAGGACTGAGTCAGAGCATTTCCAAACCGGCAAGGCTTGTGTGGTGCTCACGGTCAGTCGTATTTAGTACCCTCAAAAAAGGGTCCGAGGAGGTAAAAACCACGAACGCCGGTAAGGCATGGGCCGACAGCTCATCGATGCTAGAGCTGAGCAAAAGCTATCCCGCATCGTACGAGCGTAAAGAATGGATACTGTGGTCCAACTCGCCGGCAATTTGAATGCTGATGACAGGAGGAATGTGTCACAACACACAGTATATCAAACCCTGATGAAAATGGAACTGCGTAGCCGCAGGTTGCTTCGAACATTCATGCCAACCTCAGTTCACCGTCCAAAGGACCAACACTGGAACATTGAAACTGGACCTGGAAGAAGATTGTCTGGTCCGATGAATCTAGTTTTCTGTTGCACCAGGTGGACGCCGGGTATGTGTGCGCCGTTTGCCTGTGGAAGTGTTGTCACGATGATGCACTATGAGACGAAAACAATCTGGTGGAGGAAGTGTAATGCTTTGGGCAATGTTCTAATGGGAAGCCCTGGGTTCAGTCCTTCATCTGCAGGAAACTATGACGTCTACCACCTACCAAAACATCATTGCTGACAACAGCAATGATGTTTCTCATGACAACGGCATTCCCCTCTGGTAGTGCCATCTTTCAGTAGGATAATGCGCCATGTCATACTGCCCGAATTTTTTGAGAACGGTTAGCGGAACACGAGGAAGACTTCCAGGTATTGCCCTGTCCTCTAAATTCTCCAGACTTCAATCCAAATGAACATGTGTGGTTTCTGTTGGAACAGCTATTCCGACCTGCAACTGCTGAAGCACGTAACTCACAAGAGTTGAAAGGATTTGCTGGTAACGTGTTAGAACCAGATACCACAAGACACCTTTAGAAATCCTGTAGCGTTCATCCCTCGCCAGGTAAGACCTGATTTGGCTGCACGTGGAGGACCTACATAATATTTGGCCGGTGGTCATTATGTTTCGGGTTTCGGTGTATGTCACTGAGGCAGGAAATTTTGCAACCGAACGACGGAGATATATATATAGAGAGAGTTTACAAGTAATCAACATTGTTTTAATTTTGTTATTTTTTAATTTTCAAAAACTAAAATGAGAATATTTAATTCAAATGTGAAGGCAATACTTATATGTATGGATCAGAAGCATGGATGATAAACAAATAGATAGTTAATAACGTCCAGGTCTTCTTAAACAAATGTTTAAGAGGGATACTGGGAATATATTTGCCAAAACAAATATCAAATGAAGAACTATGGTAGAGAACAAACAAGAAACCTACGTTGCAACAAATACGTGAAAGGAAATGGAAGTGGATGGGGCATGTGTTGAGGAAAGAGAATAAAATAATAGTAAAACAGGCTCTTGATTGGAACCCACAGCGTAAAAGAAAACAGGGAAGACCAAGAGAAACATGGAGAAGAACAATAATGAAAAAAAAAATAGCAACTATTAATATAAACTGGAACCAAATAAAAGCAGAAGCAAACTACAATGGTGGTGGAAGACCTATGCTCCCAGGTGGAGTGAAGAGTATTAAAGAAGAAGAAGAATTCTTAGTTTTCATTTCTCGTGGTTTTTATTTATGTGTTGTGCCTCTGCGACCTGAACACTTACGCTCGGATACTCAGGTGCGACATGATAAGAGTGGAAGTAGCATGATAAGAGTGGACGTATCATGATAAGAGTGGAAGTATCATGATAAGAATGGAAATATCATGACAAGAGTGAAAGTATCATGATAAGAGTGGAAGTATCATGCTAAGAGTGGAAGCATCATGATAAGAATGGAAATATCATGACAAGAGTGAAAGTATCATGATAAGAGTGGAAGTATCATGCTAAGAGTGAAAGTATCATGATAAGAGTAAAAGTATCATGATAAGAGTGGAAGTATCATGATAAGAGTTAAGTATCAATGCCAGTTTGAAATAATTTCTGTAATTAACAGCAATAAAATAATGCACGCCAGCCAGCATTAACCTTTAGATTACCGTTTTATCATGTGAGAAACACACAGTATTATGTGCAGAACCAAGATATTATGTGAGCACCTGGTGGATTGTGAAACAATAAAAAAGTTTCATTTCATGGTTGAATAATATGAGAGAAAATGTTATTAGTAAACTGAAACTTTACGTTCAGAGTGAATTGAACACGTTGAGTAAGAAGTAGAGTTGTCTAAGGAACATATTCGACTTAAAACGTAGTTATTAAAGCGAGATGGAGCAACTGGAAAGAATATTGAAAAATTACGGAGTTTGAATACTTGTCATCACTAACCAAAGTCTAGAAGATTATCTTAAATGACATTTATGTATGCACGTATGAGATGTGGCCGAATGAACTGCTTGTGAGTTCAAATTGTAAAGCTCTTTATCCCTTTTAATAATGTTTGTTGCGTATTTCTTTTGCTTGAGGTACAGTCGTTTCCTGGCTTAATGAATAAACGAATGCTTTGCGCTTCGTCTAATTGTTACTTCGAATTTTTAAATAGAAAGTTGCCTGCTGTTCATCAAGGCTCCCTAGAGAGAGATTTTATATATATATATATATATATATATATTTTGTTGACGTTTAGTGAGAACGTCTGTCGGTGAATTTCGATGAATGTATAACCAAATCATGTGGGAGTACAGCTCTTTGTCCAATGATATTTTTGGGATTGTGATTACCCAATCAGGAAACCAGCAGACGAGTTCTTAGAGGTACGTCTTTCTGAGCGGCGGAGAATTCGTATAAAAGACATTCCTGGCTCTTCTCAGGGATCGACTAGGAGTCGATTTGCGCCTGCGCGTTCCCTATTCGGTGTGCGCCAAAGCTCTTCACGAGGAGACGATCACTTCACCAGCGAATCATTCATTCGGTCATGAGCATCATCATCACCTGAGGAGAACAGGAATCCCTGCGCTCCGCGACTTTTATTTCCTCAGAGGACGGGGAGCTCAACCCAGGTAACGCATCACGTTTTATATCTTTGATGTCAGCCAAAAATAACTAAAAAAAAAAAAAAAGCTCTCAGCGAAGCATTCTATAAACACTTTTCTTTAGGTTTTGACTTCAGAATAGCACATGTTAGCAAAATAGTATAACTATACTAATAAACCGAATTTCTTGGCTTAGAATAGAAATAAAACTTTCCAAGCTTTCGCACATCAACCAGATGGCTTTTTCAAGGAAAGTAGACAGCTAACTGCAAACTGGATAATAGAACGTTTCCAACAATTTGAACGCGGTGACTGGACTAGACAATAAATGAATAGGCGCAAATGTGGTAATTCGAAGAAACGAGGTTACGTTTGTTGGGCACTCGGTACCATGTTAGAAAACGCAGCATTATTTGAAGAATTGGTTCAAAATACGTAGCAACTGCAGAGAGGCGCTATCATTGCAAGTCTCGCTGCTGGTCAAGATTTCCAAGGTTTCGCGAATGGCAGTAGATTTGGGTGTGGAGTATGAAGCTAATTTCTTTATATCACTCCAGAAGTTCAAGTCCGCTGATCCAATGTGGAGTGATATAAACAAATTAGCTTCATACTCCACACCCATATCTACTGCCATTCGCGAAATCTTGGAAATCTTGACTAGCACGAGGCATGCAATGATAGCGTCTCTCTGGAGTTACTACGTATTTGGAATCAATTCTTCCAATAATGCTGCGTTTTCTAACATGGTACCGCATGCCCAACAAACGTAACCTCGTTTCTTCGAATTACCACATTTGCGCCTATTCATTTATTGTCTAGTCAAGTCACCACGTTCAAATTGTTGAAACGTTCTATTATCCAGTTTCCAGTTAGCTGTCTACTGTCTTTGAAAACGCCATTTGGTTGATGTGTGAAAGTTTGGAAAGTTTTATTTCTATTCTACGCCAAGAAATTCGGATCATTAGTATATAGTTATACTATTTTGAATATTATTGGTGTACAGTTCCTACTTATTAATTGCAAGTTAGCAATTTAAGTATATGACTTTGCTGTGAAAACCATGGTGTCAGAATTATTGGGACAAAGTTTGATATGAAACGCAACGGCTTCATAACGACTGCTGTGAGGATACGTTACAGAACGTCGCTCCCGGTGGACGAGAGATCAGAAGCGCGGACCTTTGACTGGGCTGGTGGGGCAAACGATTCCCTAGAGCAGGGGTGGAGAACCTGCGGCCTTCTAGGCCTTTAAATGCGGCTTTTTGAATGAATCCCCATTTTGCGGAACAAATCCTTTTATTTTTATTAATATGCTTTTGTTAGTCTTTTATTATTTTTATTTTAATCTTAAAATGACCGTATGTAAAATACCACAGAGTAAAAAGAAGGTTCAACGAAATAATACTCCCCGACTGATGGCCACAATTAAAACATTAGTAAGTCGTAAGGGCTATTTTGACACCTGCTAAGCTCATGTTTCGTTCTATGGCTCCTAAAGAACTACAGATGAAATTGATTGAGCTCCCAAAAAAGGACATTTTAAAGTCCTTATTTGACGCTAAGAAAGATCCAGTTGAAATATGGAAAAATGCAATAGAATACCCACGACTTCGGCAACAGGCACGAAAAATGCTTTCTTGATTTTCAACCACTTATTGTTGCGAATCTACATTCTATTACCTAACCCAAGTCAAGACGCCCTTGAGGTCACAAGTGACGGATACCCATTTAGAGGACCACCTACAAGTGTAGATCCCCATGTTGCAATCAAATATTCAAATGCTTTCCAACAAAGAGCAGTCACAATAAAGTCATTAAAAAGTTAGTTACCTCAAGAATTAACCATTTTTTTTCATTTTTTGAAGTTAGTTAAGTACATAGTGGTTAGATTTTTGCAAATTAATGTACATTTTGAAGTATATCTAATTGAAGTTTCTTGAATGCGGCCTTGTTAGATTACAGCTAACTTAATGAGGCTTTCTAACATGAAAAGGTTCCCCACCTCTGCCCTAGAGTATTACATCCATATGGTGTTCGCCAAACCAAGAAAAAAAATATTCCAGAACTGCAATAAAATCTGTAATTAGCTCATGAATGTAATACGGGATTACACCGTACAATGCAAATTTTGAAGATGACAATCCGTTTTTTGGTGTAAATATGGCAAGGATGGTAAGTCAGATAATGTCCGAAAACTTGAAACGTTCACTTTCCTGGAGCGGGAATCAAATCCGCGTCTCCCAGATAGCGCCCGGGTATGCTAACCACTACACCACCCAGAACGACCGAGTCTCAAGTTTCCGATTAATTTCTGGGAGACGCGGGTTCGATTCCCGCTCCACGACGACGAAATTTTCAAGTTTTCGGATATTATCTGACTTACCATCCTTGTCATATTTACACCAAAAAACGGATTGTCATCTTCAAAATTTGTATTGTATGGTGTAATCCCTTATTCCATTTATGATTTATCTGTTCTTCCGGATAGGATTGTTAACATCCAGATTCGCAAAACATGAATGCCATGCCGGTTGCTTCGACTTGCGAATCCTGTGATGGTTATATTCAAATTAATCGAAAACCTGAGACTCGGTCGTTCTGGGTGGCGTAGTGGTTAGCTTACCCGAACGCTATCTGGGAGACGCGTGTTCGATTCCCGCTTCAGGACGACGAAGTTTTCGGATATTAGCTGACTTACCATTCTTGTCGTGTTACACCAAAAAACGGATTGTCATCTTCAAAATCTGCTTTATAATTAGCTTTTTACTGCAACCAAAACCACGCATTTTGAATTAAATGTTCATAATCGCGAACTGCTTCTACGTCACTATCTTGCCTCTCCCTCAACAATTTTGCAGGAGGACAATAGCCGTCAGATATTTTTCATCTTGTTTAAATAAGTAATTTAATGGTTTTATTTATGTGTGTGTGTGTGTGTGTGTGTGTGTGTGTGTGTGTGTGCATGATTTTTTGAATGCATGAACTGAAGTATTTCTAAAAAAATATTAATATTCAGTGAGTGCATCTGCCTTTCTTGTTTATGAGCAGTTAGTGTATCATTTTTAAGCTTTAAAACATTTCGTAATTTCCCCTTTTCACATTTTATTTTATTTTCCTCCTGACAAGCGGAGAGAGGTGATATCCCCATTTTGCGTCTGATCTTTTTAAGACTGCCCTCTAATTATTTGGTGACGTTGGCGCCCCTGCTTATAGGCACCATATGAAGAGGGGGGGCCATAAGGAGTAACTCATTACTTATTCTTAAACTCATTTCGTCACCATTTACTTATAGCCAACACAAGAACCTTTTGGTAGGAATGAATTTAAAAAATTGTGCACTGAAACGTACAGATTTGTATAGTCATTTTTATTTATCTCACAAGAATATTTAGCGATCATCAAAATTTTCGAGCTAAAAGCCGCACTTTATAAAAATCGCTGTTTAGGAAACTCTTATGTTGTAAGAACCCCACCGACATAAGTGGAGCACACCAAAATTTTGTGATCTTTTAAACATTACAATGTAAGAGCTTTGACAAATTACATTGAAACGCCTTTGGATTATTAGCATATGAACTATACCTGAATATTTTAAAAGCGATTTTTCCATAATTTCGCAATCTTTTGAGTTATTTTCGGTAATTTAATGAGCTAATATAAAAATGAAATGGATGATGGGAATGAAAACTCTGGATGTTCCTTCCTTTGTAATCTTAATTATTTGCGGTTAATAGTCGTTCTTAGAGGATGATACTGTTTATGTATTCCAGCTGGTAAATGCTGTGGTAAATACGCGGCATGAATTACCGGTGTTACTTTTTCGTCGAAAAAATTGGTTTCTGGTACCAAAAAATATCTGGACGAAAATAAATTGAGAAACATTAAATGCCCATTTCTTATAGAAGAATGTTCGTGAAAATATCATAAATGGATGAATGGAGCAGAAACGTACCGGAAAGGAAATAATATATATATATATATATTTTTTTATATCAAGTACTTTTACTACCTGTGTAAAAAACCCCACAAACTCTATTTTTGATGAGAGTTTTAACCCTGTTTTGATGAACAACACTAAATTCTCCGAAATGCTGTAGATTGTGACATGTTAGAAACGAATTCCTGTATGATATATAAGTAAAATGCTTACCACACATAAGAGAAGCATACCTCAATGCCATCATGCTGTTTCTTTGGATTAACATTAAGTTTAACAATGCTGAATTTCAGAATTTAAAATAGATTCCGCTGTGTACTAAAACTTTCGATCAATGCAACTTTGTAAGGAAAGTGGAAAAGGCAAATCACACTGCACTGTAAAAAAAATTCTGAAATTCACGAGCCAGTTTCTGTGATTCCTTTCGTGAATAAACAAACCACATTTCTGACACAACTTTTTCCGCGAAATTATGAACCCCCCCCCCTCCCCCTGAATTTCACGTATTTTTTGCACGCCAGGAAAATTTTGAATTTTCAGAAACCTTTCCGAAATTCCTTTCGTATACTAATTGTAACTTACCGTTTTTAAGATGTGCAAACGGAAAATTATGAAACTTTCCGCAGTTCCTTTTGTATATTAAGTGAAAAATTCTGTTCTCACTTTTTCCTTATCCATATGACGGAATATTTCCGGTAATAGGAGCCATTCGCGGGAATACTTGAGGTTTGATTAACTACTAAATTTCAGTGGACTGTCGAAGAATCGGATTTTGAAGTTCTGTAGCGAGGTCGAATACGGTGGATAGCATATCGCATGAATTTTCGTTATTATGACACCGGATATTGTTTGACCTCTCTCCCATTGTGTGCACTATAGTTATTATAATATTGTGTTATTGTAAGAAACTAGGTAATTAAATTATTGTACAGGTGAGTGTACGATGCGTGTCTATCAGTCAGGGGATCCCTTAAGACTAAAGCTGTTATATCTATCAAGAAATTTTTTTATATTTAGGAGTTTTTAAATAATATTATAAAACGGTATATTGCACTTTTTCTTAAAGATAATTGAAAGTGATTATCAGTTTAAAAAAAGAATTCAAGTTCGAAAGCATCCTGTTGCTTTGAAAAATCATGAGCAGGGATTTTTCGAAGCAACAAAAAATATATTCTGGATATATTCTCTCGGTCCCAATAAACTTTCAGAGATAATCGTATGGTTGAAAAAGAAGGGGGAATTCATGACTACTTACTGTGAGAGTGATCATCATCATCATCATCATCATTGTCAACCATTATCAATCCACTGCTGGACGAAGGTCTCCCCAAGTTTCCTCCACAACGGTCTGTCTTGTGCCAGTCTCCTCCATGTCACCCCCGCATACTTTCGAATTTCATCCACCCATCTCCCATGTGGTCTTCTTCTGGGTCTTTTCCTGTCCCTTGGAATCCAATCTAAAATTTCGGCTGTCCATCGATGATCTGTCCTTCTGGCAGTATTCCAGCATAATAAAAGACTCTGGGGTCACTATTTGGCAAAAAGTGGTGCTGTCTTAATCCAAATATTTTGATTTGGACCTCGGTTTCCTACAGTCCAAAATTTTCATAAAACTGAAGTATGATCTGCAATTCCGATATTCAGATTTTGAGTAGTAAATATCTGAATTTCAAACAATTCGAAAACTGCCATAAACAAACCTCAATATTTTGAAATTTGGTTCAGTTCTTTATAAACCTGTAAATTCCAAAACAAACCGGACAAAAAATAGTGGCCATCCGGTAGAGTAGCATAAATAATTCACTGGCCCGATGGAATTTTTACTGGCCAGTGGACCAGGTAATTCGAACGCTGCTGTTGTAATAATATACATGGACTGTCGCAATAATTTATCCTACAATGTGTGTGACCAACTGTAACACTTTGTGAGGGATTACTTCTTACAGCTTAAACTATACTATCAGTTCATCATTTCCATTAAATTTATAGTAAACTAGAGGTTTTAAATTATAACTCTGGGAGGATAGTTATTTGTTTCCGTAAATGATACTGTAAAACAAGAAAATTCCAGAGCAATTAATTGTAAGCTCTGCGGGTGCGGGTAAGTACAATTGATGTGAATGCTCGTGTATTACAAAATACATTGGCTATAAAGTTGACTAGCATGTGGGATGTGTTTTAATGCTTTTACTACTACTCGTTGAAAAATTGCTTGCAACAAAATATTTACTACTACTCGTAGAAAAATTGCTTGCAACAAAATATTTACTACTACTCGTAGAAAAACTGCTTGCAACAAAATATTTACTACTACTCGTAGAAAAACTGCTTGCAACAAAATATTTACCAGAAAATATTCTTTTCAACTGTTGATCGAAATTTTTTGATCGAGGGGCTCCAAGACATAGGATGTGCACAGGGCCTCGACTGACCAAAGTCGGGCCCTGGATACAACTCGGACAGGGTGAAGGGATGGAAGACCTCTTCCAACATTAACAACACAGAGACAATAAATTGACAATAGGGGAAACTCGAAGGGTAGGTTACTTTAAACAGGCAGTAAGGGAAGCAGTTCGGCCTCCACCAGACCCCCACTCACAATCCTCACTGCTTGTGCGATATGCGAGTGGGTGAGGGGATCAGAAAGAAAATAGTAAAAGAGCACATTAACGCGGATGGATACCGTTCTTGCGTCCACGACGAGTCGTGATAAGGCTATTCGGCCTTTAACAACAGTACACTTTCAGGGTGAATTGGAGTATAGTTTGCGAACAAACTGTCGTGAGGAAGTTATACTTGCGCGTCTCCGCATTGGGCATTATCGTTTTACCCACCGCTTCTTGCTGTGTGGTGACACTGCCCCGATGTAAGACGTGCGACTGCCGACTCACTGTGGCTCATGTTTTACTTTTGTTGTGTTCGTTTCCGTGATAATCGGTTTCACTATTTTTGTTCTCATTTGTTAGACGACGGCGCAGCTACGCTGCAGGGATCTTGGATGACCACTACGATACATTCGCAGTTTTTTCATTTTTAAAACAATTTGACTTTTTAAAACTTATCTAGCTTTTACACTTTTCATAGTTCTCATTTTCACTTTTACCGAATCAGCCTGCTTTTAACCATTATACCACGTTTTTAAATATCTTTCTTTAATGGTCTTGTGTCTGGCGCTCTTTGGCCAAACATGGCCCTTGCGCCATTTTTTTTTTTTTTTATTGGAGGTTTAATGACCACCGTGAGCAACTCAATGGGCTATAAGCAGTCGCCCGTCCCTAATTTAAGGTCACTGGTTCTAGGGAAGGGAGAGAGCCAGTGCCGTAAGACAAACACAACATCCATGCCTCGCCGGTATTCGAACTCGGACCCCGTTCGGATGAATGATCAGAAGCCATCGCTTAGACCACTTCGCCACCGGGGCGGCCCCTTGCGCCATGAAAATCAACCAACCAACCACCTGTGCAATAAATTAAGGACCAAGTTTCTTACGGTAACACAATATATAATAGCTGGTGCACAAAATCGGGAAGAGGAGAAGAAATATCCTGTGGTACAATAACCAAAATTCATGCTATATACTATCCAGTATATCCAATCTCGCTACAGAACTGCAAAATCAAATACGTCGACAGACTACTGAAATTTAACAGTTAATCAAACGCTCAAGTGTTCCCGTGAATCTGTCCTGCTACCGAAAATTATTCGTTATATAGACACGGAAAAAGTGAGAACGGAATTTCCCCGTTAATATAAGAAAGGAATTGCGGAAAGGTTTCGGAAAATTCAGAATTTTCCGTTAACACATCTTGAAAGCGGCAATTAATCCATCAATATAAGAAAGGAATTGCGGAAAGAATTGGAAAATTCAGAATTTTCCATGCGTACGAAAAATCCGTGAAATTCAGAGTTTTTCCCGTTATTTCACGGAAAAAGTTGTATCAGAAGTATGCTTTGTTAATCCATGAAAGAAATCACGGAAAGTGCTCTTGAATTTCAGAAAATATTTTTACTGTGTGGGTAAATTTCCAAAAGCCAACGGTTGTAAATATCCAATTAAACGTTCCACAGAAATACAGAACGAACACTAACTAGCTGTGACGTACTGCAAAGGTGAAAACGTGTGTCAGGACGACAAATCTGCAGCGAGACAATCTCTCCGCGTAGCTCAGTTGGGAGAGCGATTTACTCCGGAGTGAGGGGACACGGCTTAGTTATCGTCGCGGAGAAACTTGTGTTTTAACATAGCACAGAATGAATGAGTATTAGATAGTGAACGTAACAATAGGAAGACGCTTTCGGAATAAGGGTTCGGAAAATTCTCTTCAAAGTTATCAACGCTAAGAAGGGGACTTTCAACCACAGAGCACTACGGCGTATTCGGAAAAGTCACGGTGGTTAGGCATATTTGTGTATTGCTTTACATTCCTCGCTGCGCTGTTTCGGACAATTTCTTTCTTGCATGTGAGAGGTGCACAGAGTAAGTAGGCTGCTCTGTATCCTGGTTAGCTGCGCGGAAAACTGTATGCGGTTAAGCAAGTTTACATGCTTCAGAAAATTGAAAATTACATTGTCCTGGAACGGGAATCGAACCCGCATCTCCCGACTTACGTTCGAGTCTGTTACCTTTACCCAATCCAGAACAAAGAACCTCCAAGCAACTGAGGATGTTTATTGGGACTCAGATGAAACGCTCCAACCGCTCATGGAGATTCCTTGTTCTGAGTGGTGTAATGGTTACATGCTCGAATATAAATCGGGAGATGCGGGTTCGATTCCTGTTCCAAGACGATGTAATTTTCAAGTTTTGTGAGGCATGTGAACTTGCTTGATTAATTTGGCATCCATCTGCCTGTAACATCTATTTGACTATCATGTATGAGGTTAGCTCATCTTTAAATAAAGAAAACACTAGCCGCCCCCGCGCAGTGGTCTAAGCGATGGCCTCTGATCAATCGTCCGAAAGGGGTCCGTGTTCGAATTCCAGTGAGGCATGGATGTTGTGTTTGTCTTAAGGCACTGGCTCTCTCCCTTCCCTGGAACCAGTGACCCTAAATTAGGGACGGGCGACTGCCTATAGCCCATGGAGTTGCTCACTGTGGTCGTTATACCTCCAATCAAAAAAAAAAAAAAAAAAGCACTAAAGTGTCTAATTTTCTTTTTGAGTTATAATTTTCGGTAAATTTATTCACACGTTGAACATTTCTGTTTTTATGCGACTCAGAGCAAAAATTTATGTTCCTCGTATGATCATTAATATAATCATTAAAAAAGAAAACAAATATCTCCGTTTATTATTTTTTTCAGTACAAAAGTTTTGTAAAGCGCATCATTTGCGTTGGAGGAATTGGAATGGAACTTCTACTGCCATGGAAACTGGAAACCTGCAGAGTGTTCACAAGATACGTTGCATTCGTTTGGTTGGAGACGGTGATGCTAACACAATGAGCCAAATTCAGGAAAGAATTTGGTACGGAGGAAAAGTAATAAAAATTGAATGTGCAAATCATGCTGTTTGCAGATATGGTACAGATCTGGAACGTCTACAGAAAGCCAGTTCTAGGTTCTCAGGTGCGAAAGGCATGAAGAAATTTAAAGGAAACTAGGCCTCGTCTTGTAAAGAGAGCTCGAACTGCAATAAAAATCACTCTAAAGAAAATAACAGCCAAATTACCCAGACTGCCATTGACGAGTTAGCAAATGAGCTCAGAAATGGACCAAACCATGTTTTTGGAAATCATGATTGCTGCGGAAGTTTTTATGCGAAAGAAATACCACTATTCCTGATGTACAGACATATAACGTCATGAAATCCATTGCCATGCTTTCAGCCATACAAGAAGAAATTGGAAGAACATTAATATCATGCTGCAGCACACTGATATGGAATGCCACAAATAACCCAGCAGAGAATTTCATGTCTCAGTTCTGTAATGTTACCAGTAGAAAGTGAGTAGATCACTCCAAAGCAGGGAGAATAAACAGAATAAACAGGAGAATAAACATTTTTGCAACTACCCCATCAGAGCTGCAGAGTATGATCCAGGAACTTGCTGACAAGAGTAAAGAAGTGGGATTAAAAATGAACTTTCAGAAAACAAAAGTGATGTTCAATGCTTTTACAAGAAATGAAGATTTATCGATTGATGGAGAAAAGCTGGAGATAACAGGCACGTACGTTTATCTTGGACAGCAGATATCAAGTGAGGGTCACATTGGTGAAGAAATTAATCGGCGTATAAAACTTGCCTGGAGAGCTTTTGGAAGAAACAGCATAATTTTCAAGAGCAATATTCCATTATGTCTTAAAAGAAAAGTGTTTGATCAATGCATCCTTCCAGTGCTTACGTATGGTGCAGACTTGGACCTTAGCTAAAAGAGACATACAAAGGCTGCAGACAACTCAAAGTAGCATGGAGAGGTGCATGCTTGGTGTAACCAGGAGAGATAAGAAGAGGAACTCGTGGATCCGAAAAATGACAAGAGTGGAAGACATCATGATCAGAGTTAAATCCCTGAAATGGCAATGGGCTGAACATACTGCCAGAAGGACAGATCATCGATGGGCAGCCGAAATTTTAGATTGGATTCCAAGGGACAGGAAAAGACCCAGAAGAAGACCGCATGGGAGATGGGTGGATGAAATTCGAAAGTATGCAGGAGTGACATGGAGGAGACTGGCACAAGACAGACCGTTGTGGAGGAAACTTGGGGAGACCTTCGTCCAGCAGTGGATTGATAATGGTTGACGATGATGATGATGATGATGAATCACGTGAAAAATCGGGAATTAGCATTAAATAATAACTAATGAAGTGCAGATTTAATACCGCGTGTACATTTACTGTTTTGCTCGGAATGTATTTTTCTGTACTGAGTTGCAATTCGACATAATAATGAACCTAAACGGAGGGGGTGCGCAGTTAATAATTAATTAATAAAAATACAATGTGCAATTAAGAAATTTAATAATAATTTATAAAACTTGCGCACTTGGGAGTTAATAAGGTAGTGTTGGTCACTTAAATAAATCACTACTATTACTTTGGTGTAGGTTCTCTATGTAGTAATAGAAAATATCCCTTTGTGGACTACTTGTTTTATTCCGTCCGTTGGTCTTGAAGCAGCATCACAGCCTAAACTATATTGGACTCATTTGGAAGGATCAGCAGTTCTTTTACAGCGTTCTTTTTTTTTTTTTTTTTTTTTTTTTTGCTGTCAACTGTTATTTTGTAAAGTTTACGGAAGTAGTAAATTTTATAACGTTGCATTTTTACCCAAGCTCAAATCATTAATTAAAAGGGCCCTTGCCTTGGACCCTACAATTATGTTTTCGTGCCTTTGAAAACGTGAGACAATTTTCATTGCTGGGTGTGTAAACCTTACGAATGTGAAAACAGTGGTATAAAAATTTCCAAAAGAGCTAAGCCTAAGGCCTTAGATTAGATTTAATTTCTCTTTGTTAGTTATATGCACTTATGAACATTAAAAAAATGGGATGCATTTTTCTAGTACAGCCCAAATGGCCAAGATTTGTGCATAGATACAATGAGAAATAAAGATAAATAAATAAATAAATAAATAAATAAATAAATAAATAAGCAGAGACAGCGGAAAAGAAGAAAGAGAAAAAAACTCGATTGAGATTATTTGTGTTAAAAAAATGTCAATTTCAGTGAGTGACGATTGAATAAATAAATTTCAAAAATCCACAAGGCCTCGGAAAAAAAAAAAAAAACAAAAAAAAAAAACGTGGCCTGGTGGGACAGCTGGATAGTCACGACAATTTGTACCTCAAATGAAAGCGCAATTTTCCCCAAAAAGTGGATACCACCAGTTTTCTACGGACACTTTTCCTAAACTCAGAAAATACACCTAATCATGCAACAGTGAAATGTAAAAATTATACATGGTCATTACATGATTGACAAAAACAGGGCCAAATCAAAATTCTCCCTTGAATCGAAAGACCGCCCCCTCTCCGAACACTGCGATGACGCCGATGATTCGCTGATCCAAATTCAATAGGTGTGGCTATCGCGTCTTTGACAGTTACCCAAAGTGTAAAAGCAACACCTACAGAGTGATTTTTTGCGCCATCTATCGCAGCAGTTGAAGCTTACAACCATGTTTAGGTCCCCCTTAATTATAAAGAAATCGTTACAGAGAGATACAGAGAGAACGGGGGCGTGGCTTGGGGACCGCCAAGGTTAGTAGATGACAAGGTTATGCTCATCCTGCACTTCCGGTGACTGCTTTGTGACGTCACTGTCCAAATCGCCAGCGTAAGACAACCTAATCGCCACGTTTCTTTGCATCTGCACCGTAGCAGCGTGTCGGAATTATTATTCGTAAACCAGCTGGAATAATCTTTATGAATTTTGCCAGATTTTTTAATACGTAACGTTTTAAATTTTTAATTAAAAAATTTCGGAAATGTTGGCGAGATGCTTTTCCCACTCCTCGTAAAGAATTTTTTTATTATATGACAATAGTATGTCCTACTATGCGTTTTCCTTTCTAGATTTATATAAAAATAGCAAAAATCCCCCTTGCAACTAAATTAACATTTAAAAGTATAACCGTTTTCCCACTCTTTACGTAACAAAAATTTGCGGAAGGTATTTTTGAAATCTCCGTTACTATGTAAAATATTCACATGACTGTGAATCTCTTCTGTATTTAATGTAAATGTGCTTTTACATAAGCTTTTGTTCTGTGTTTGAGTCGTAAAAAAATTGTTGAGAAGAGATCTTCCTCCATAGCTAGAGTTCGGATCTACAATTCACATGTTAGGACGGTGATGTCACTCAGTGACGTCACGATTATTCGTCTGAGGGGAAGGCGGGATGAGCAAACCTTACTGTTTATTAACTTTGGGAGACCGCCAGGGAAGGCTCAGCGTATCCTGAAACGTCCTACGAAAGATTTGACAAACGTAATAATAATAATAATTAGCACATGCCATATTTGAAAAAAAAAAAACTAATGAAAAAAAAATCAATAGCCACCGAGAAGGAAAGCCCGTAAAACAGCTGATTCAAGATCATGTCCATCGATCTATCAGTATGGAAAGTGGAAGTTTAAAACACTGAAGCATTCTCACAGAAGATTCGCTGGCCAATTTGTCACTGACCTCCATGGCAAGCTGTTGCAATCGTAGACCGTACGTCCGTCCATTTCCTCGTACTTATTATGATTGCTCATTTTTGAAATGCTTTGCATTCAGTGAAGTTCATCGCAAAAGTTCAGGCAAAAAAAAAATCAACGTTGAAATGTAAAAGTACGAAGGGAAGGAGATGAACATTGGAAAGCAAGTGTAATATTTCAAACTGTGACATACTGTGCAATGGAAAACCAATAGATGCTGTAGATATAGCTATACATAGTTATTGCAAATTACTATGTAAAACATAGTTATTGCAAATTGTGAAAGGAGAAGTATCAACAAGTCTCAAAAGTTTAGACACAACAGAAACATAATGCAAAAAATACCAGTATTAGACATGTATGGATTTTGCAGACACTTGTATTAATTTCAAAACATTTCTCTGTGGAATAAATTAAATTCTGTTGAGTTTTCGTTAATACAATTTTAAATTAATAGTTTATTAACTATTCATCGTATGAAAATTAATCAGCATGTTGTCTTTGGTCTTCCATAAATGATTTTTGTTTGGAGTTCTTAAAAACGTTTATTTTAAAATCATAGGAAGTAAACAACGGTATAGCGCATTATACGAGTGTAAAGGATACTCTTATCCGATTTCAACCAAATCGACTGTCAGCATTTTTTAAACGAAGCTTTAAAATATCAAATTTTGTTTTGATCAGTTTTTGAGTCATTAATATATATCTTTAAAACAGTATTGCTGTGCTTATTAATTTTTCAATAAATACGTTCTATATTGGGTTAAAATTAGTTTACCGAAGTGACTAAAAATTTCCGAGCCTCCCCTGCATTACTAGTAGCTTGCCCTAGAACTTATCGCTAGCTACGGCCTTGCAGAGAAAGCTTTTATTCAGACTTTTGTGTTTAACATTTTATTGAAGACAAAGAGGACGAGTTTTCTTTTTAACCTTGAAAAAGTAACGTGAACCCACTTCTAATTCCAAAATTTGAGTCAAATAAATTGTGTTAATTATTATTTAAAATTATTTTTATGAATTGTTTCAGTTATAATGTATAGATAGGCTTTACTAGTTTAATCATGATGATGATGTAATCGGTGGATGAAACATAGAATATTAAAGATATAAATAAAATTGCGAGGACTTTATTAGGGTCTTTACGAATTTGAATATAGCTTGAAATTTTTCGAGAGAGAGAACGGAATTTAAGTTCACCAAAATGTCACAAACCTGAAGGAAGCACTTTGCATCAAAGAAGAAATTTCTCAAAAATGTTCAAGAATAAAGGCGTAAAACAGTAAAACTGTATAAGTAATCCAAATTTGTTTGCGTAAAAATAGAAATCAACGTTTCCAAGCTTTCGTATATAAATTAGAGGTCTCTTTCAAGGAAGGTATAGACAGCAGACTAGCAGTTTGCTGATTTCTATTTTTAAGCCAATAAATTCTGATTGCTAATATAGTTTTACTATTTTAAGTATAGTTGGCGGACGGTTCCTCTTTATTAGTTAGTTTTGCCATTCTACGAGCAACATGGATCTCATTTAAACATTTCCGACATTTGACTCAAGCAGTTTGCTGTCTACCTTCCTTGAAAAAGCCATACGGTTGATGTGCGAAAGATCGGAAACCTTTATTTCTATTTTTACTCCAACAAATTTGAATTGCTAATATATTTAAGTGTAATTGGGGTACAGTTCTTCGTTATTAATAAGAACAAAGACAAAGACAAGAATACTTGGATACAAAAATATATTGTAACGTTACGCGCGGCGTTACTCCCTAAACCAGGGTTGTCGTCTCCAAGTATGAATTCTTCAGATACAGCAAGAATTTGGAAGAATGCCATTACTTGAATTACCTGACTAACCGAAAAGAAGGCAGACTCGGAACAAAAGTAGGCAACACACATTCAAAGATATCGATAATTGGGAAGGCCTTACGAACATAACATTTAATTGATTAGCATAGAATTAGATAAAATTATAATGCTGTTGATCACACACAGAGAAGGAGAGGCGTCAAAATATCATGGCCTTTTAAGTCAGCGCCACGGCTTTATGCGTTATACAGTTCAGCAAAATTGCGCAGGCCTACAATGTCCAGTTTTGTGCAGTTCTCAGTCGATACTGTTCTCTATAATCGGAGTCCACTAATTCAAAGGCTGCCATATTTTAAAAAACGAAAAGTACTAACAGGAAACGTCGTGGTTCTTACTATGTATCCAAATATGACAATGTATTCCATGGTGGGGAGGCACTCACTTTTGTTGATTTACACCCAGAGAAGGGGGATGCGGTTTTAAACTCCACTTCACTTTAGACACACGTGCACACATACATTGACTGGAGTCGCCTGTATAACGCTATGAACGCATCTGCGTGTACGGATGCCAAGATCGATCGATGACGTTGACATGATGGAGGAATCCGTCCGTCCTCACTTACCACTCTTAAAGATGATCTACAGAGGGCCGTCTCGGACAGTTAAGAGCCTTTCTCTTCTCTAATTTTGGGAGAGTGTTTTGACTGCTTTCATTGGTCCAAAATCAAGCCGTCTAAAATGACCGGCTTTTCCGTGAGAAAATTATTACATATCTTTCCTGTTTACCGCAGGCCGCCTGCCTCAGATAGGAGTGTATTTCTTTTTTCCTTCCCGCAGTTAATCCAATCTCGCCTTTTTTAAAGAGCTCTAGGCCCACTTCAGCCGAACTTCTAATGATCAGGGGTTCTGAAGAATCCTCGTTCCCCGACGCTGCGCTCTATGTGCAGATGCCCTGAGAGAATTCATTCTTTCCCATTTCCTTCAGTTTCCTCCCTACAAGTATCTTTTTCTTTTCCTAGGGGTCTATATTAAATCAGATGCCAATTTTAATTGCTATGAAAGCATTTATTAGGTGTGCAATTTAATTCTCGGCCAGAAGACAGAAAATTATAGCAAATCGAATACGTAACTTAATTCTCGGCCAGAGGACAGCAAATTATAGCAAATCGAATACGTACCTAATCAGGGAAATAATCCCCGCCGTGTTAGATACATTTCAGCCATCGGTCAGGGAAGCTGCCGAATGCCACTACGGAAAAAAGAGGGCTTTTCGAGTTGATAAAGTCATCAAAACTTGTGTGGACCTCTTCGACAGAAGTGAAGTGCGCATCACTCAGGTGATGTTGCAGGGAGCGAAAGAGGTGTTAATCCGACGGGGCCAAGTCTGGAAAATACCTCGGGTGGGACAAAATCTCCCATCCCAGGTCGGTGATCATGTTTAAAGTCGTTTTTGCGGTGTGAGCACGCTCGTTATCCTGAACCAACAGGACTGACTTTCTGCTCTTTCCGGTGTATGGCCTTTTCACCTCCATCGCGTTACTCACACGAATGAGTTGCTGACAATAACGCTCAGCATTGACCGTTTCACCAGGTTTGAGCAACTCATAGTGTACGACACCGCGCTGATCCCACCATATGCACAGCAACAATTTCCTGGCATGGATATTCGGTTTAGCGGTATTGGTGATAGGCTGACCTGGATAAACCCACGATTTGCGCCACTTAGGATTATGGTAGAGGATCCACTTCTCATCACAGGTCAAAATCTTGTGGAGGAAATCCTTCTTCTTGAATCTGGAGAGCAAGGACACAGCAACATTGTAGCGCTTAGACTTGTTCGCAGCTGTGAGTTGGTAGGGCACCCAACGGCCCTCCTTATGAATCCGTCCAAGCTTGTGCAGGCGCTTTGCAATGGTTTGCCGTGTTACACCGAGTTCCTGGACGAGCTCTGACTGTGTACGACGAGGATCTACGACCAACAGTTGTTCCAGTTCCTCATCGTCAACTTTGTGTGGCTGTTCCGGACGTTCTGCATCACGGAGATCGAAATTTCCCTGCTTAAACCACTGGAACCACTTCTTACACGTACTGTAAGACACAGCAGCCTCACCCAAAACAGCACAGATCATTTGCTGGGCTTTCGCGGCACTTTTTTCAGCTGAAATGCGAACAGGAGGCAGTGCCTCAAATGTTGCTTCTCGAATGACATTGCTTTCACCGTCAACTTTCGTCCTTTCTGTCACTACAGCTGTGAGCGGTTATGGTTGCCTGGAAAGCTGTTGGATGGCGCTGCAATCAGCCATTATCGCAAAGAGGTATTTGCGTTTGCCGACGTTCTATGATCGCTTGCGGTTAGGGACCGAGAATTAAGTTGCACACCTAATAATACGAAGCAAGATCGTGAAAGCACCCTGCGTACAAATTATTGCGCCCAGTGTATCTTTCAGTGACCAGACATAAAAATTATCAGTTAAAACTTGTTCCACGCTCTGTTCTGACACTTTTCACCTTTTCCACATAAACTTTCCGTTAATCCCATAAACGTTCCATTAATTTTCCTCGGTTGACACTTAACTGCCTCTACACATCTGGTAAAGATCAGTTCCTAGCATTTTGTTTGCATGTAAGACCTCCCAGGTAACGGACGACCGTCGAGAACCGGGGCCGTCTCTTTGCGGTTGCCTTCACTAGCACAAGTTACTCACTAGCTCTTATTCCCTCGTTGTGCTTCGCCCTTCATCTTCGCAAAGGGGAAGCACAACGTTCGTTTTTATAAACAAAACTAACCAATACTAGCCCAATACCCGTAATAATATAAACATACTGCATATACATATTAGGCTCCTTAAATTTGCATTGACCATAAATTTATTCTCTTTCTCTCTCTCTCTTGATAACTATCTTTTTACAATAAGGGCCTATAACGAAGTAAATTTCTCCGTCATTTTTGTCCACGCCGGGGCTCGAACCCGAGTCCCCTCATTCCGGAATAAGTCACTCTACCAATTGAGCTACACGGACGTTCTTTCTGACTGCTATCTGCCTTTATGTCGTGTGCGTCCTGCTGGCAGGTACGTCACATCTCCCCCCCGAAAGAGAGCCAGAGACATGGCCCACGTGTCAGCCGTGACCATGAATCGTCGTAGGCAGCCATTCGCTGAAGCACGTACTTGAGAACTCCCAGTGAATTTGGTGTGTGGAATGCAACGTCACACACATTTATTTTTCGAAGCGTTGGAGAAGGGATTCTCTTAATTTTCCTATCTCGCGGTGTGGAAAGAACATCACACCATTGCGAGATTTTGAATGGCCGGGTCATCCGGAAAGTTCGGGCGCCATTATAACGAAGTCAATTTCTCCGTTATTTTTTTGTCCACGCCAGGGCTCGAACCCGGGTCCCCTCATTCCGGAATAAGTCACTCTACCAATTGAGCTACGCGGACGTTTGTTCTGACTGCTATCTGCCTTTATGTCGTGTGCGTCCTGCTGGCAGGTACGTCACAGGCCTTCACATACGATGTCGTTTAACATGCATCGCAATATCTTCATTAGGTCAAAAGATATTCAGTGTCTTATAAAGCGTGGAACATACTGTATATACATATTAGTGAATTTCCTAAATTTGTACCTCTCCCTCCTCGCAAACACGGGGAGATGGAAAGTCCGCAATCATTGGTAACTTCTGCGCATTTGTTTCTACGTCTTTTTGTTGCATCGCAATGTTCTCGTTTGATGAAAAGATATTTAGTGTCTAATGAACCGTGGGACCCCTTGAATATACATATATGTATATGCATCCAAAATTCCATGTGCATTTCACACCAGTTAAAATTATTCGCAATTAGAAAGCGAATTTCAAAGTGTGTAAGAAATGTCAAAGAGAAATACAATTGAATTAAAAAACCAATCTGGCATTGACAAAGCCTGTGAAGAAAGCTGATGAGAACACTATGGGTGCTCATACCTATGCATAAGTTCTTCAAAGCTAAATTTTAATGAAGTTGAAGGTAATCCGTCTTTAAGGAGGCCCCTTTTGTCAGTACTTCGCTGAGAGGATTTCATCGCCTTCATTGAGGAGAATGTATATTCTCACATGTAAACATGGAAACAATTCTTCTGGAAAAGTCTCGTAGTCCCAGGGGCGATGCGTGGTTCTAGTGGTCCGGGTGCAAAACCATTGAGGAAACCCCTCCGCACGCCAAAAAAGTAAAAAATAAAACTTAAATCTTTAAACATGGATCATATAGATAAAATATTTACACCAATAATCGTAAGTTGTATATTTATTTTGCTTAACAGCTAATTGAATACGCAATATATTAAACTAATAAAGGGTGTTCGTAAACTGTTTTGACAAAAAAGAGGGGTGATAGTATCCATCAAGACGAACAATATTTACAATGGAACCTAGGATCGCATTCCAATCTGAGTGTCAGAAAAGAGTAAAGTTAGATGTCCAAGTTGAACTTTCAACAGTGCAAAGAAAGAGAATTAACGACATCATAAGTTGCCCAACCCCATTTATGGAAATCAGGGACAAACTCAAAGTAGACGCTCAAAGTGGCGGCCACGGGTGCTGTTGCACAATTCACACCTGCGAATGAAAGGCTGGCGCACCCTCTCGAAGACTCCTGGTGTCGTGTTTATCCTGTCCGCTGTAACAACGATTCTCGCGACGAGATCTTCCACGGAGTCCACAGGCGTCTCGTATACCAATGATTTCATGTGCCCCAGAATAAGAAGTCCAGTGGGTTTAAGTCCGGTGAGCGAGTAGGCCATGCCACAGATCCGCCACGTCCAATCCATCGTGCGGGATATGTGGCATTCAGGAAGTGTCTACTGCACCTTGATAAGCCAATCAGCTGCAACTGTCGATGCTGTGTCTTTTCTTTGGCAATTTGCATACGGTAAATGCTTGACGAAGATGTTCTGGCGATGTGCTACTTCTCCGGCACGAAAGAAATGACGTCTGAGGTGACGACTTGTGCTTGTTGGACGTATTTCGAAGTTACTCATTTCTAACACTCTGAGTGGAATGCGACCCTAGGTTCCATTGTAAATATTGTTCGTCTTGATGGGTACTATCACCCCTCTTCTTTTGTCATAACTGTTTACGAACACCCTGTATAGCTAGACAACAAATTTTAACAAAAGTCTTGCTTCCAAGATTAAATTAATTATTTATTATGGATTTCGAGGTGCTGAATATGAATATGATAATGAAAATGCAAAATTGGTTATGGTTTGTGAGAGCGCTTTTACGTCCTATGTCGCTTGTATAGCTGATCAGGATAATATCTAGCGAGTGTCCAACAGTAGTCAGCCAACATAGGAGTGGACCACTTTCCCTGGTACCTTTCCTTCATCGTTGCAATTTCCTGATGGAAACATTCACTGTGCTCATCACTAACTATGCTGCAATTGTAGGGGAAGAACGCCAAGTGGGATTGGAGCATGTGTATCTCTAAGGACATTCTGCAGTCAAGTTTGTGATACAGAGACAACATGTCCTCAGCCAACTCCTTGTATTTTTCTGCCCTCATATTTCCGGGGAAGTTAGTTGACACCAGACGAAACGTGTCCCAAGCTTTTTTTCTCATCACCCTGTAGGTTGTCGAACATCTCGTCAACAGATATGAGGGCCCACAAAACTCCCTCTTTAATTTTCGCTTCGCTGAGTTGAAGGAATTTGTCAGCCAGGTACTTGAAGGCTGATCCAGTCCGGTCAATGGTTTTTACGAAGTTTTTTACCAGACAGAGTTTGATGTGTAGGGCCGGTAGCAGAATTTTGTGCGTTTCTGCCAGTACTGGGTGGTGTACATCCTTCTCACCGACCTTCAAAGATTTCCTTGCAGGCCAGTCTCTCTTCACATAGTGCAAATCCTTGCTAGGCTGTCCCATTAACACAACAAACAGCAGCACTTCGTATATCCCAGCTGCAGACCTATCAACTCAGACACTAACTTCAAGTCACCACAGAGATGCCAACCGTGCTTGCTGTATTGAAGACAGTCCAACTGCTGTTTTAGGTTTTTGTAAGTTTCTTTCATGTAGACAACGTGTCCAACTGGAACAGATGAATGCTTGTTTTTATGCAGCAACATCGCTTTGGTACTCAATTTCGAAGAGTCATTAAATAGTCGCCATTCGTGCTTGCTGTATTGAAGACAGTCCAACTGCTGTTTTAGGTTTTTGTAAGTTTCTTTCATGTAGACAGCGTGTCCGACTGGAACAGATGAATGCTTGTTTTTATGCAGCAACATCGCTTTGGTACTCAATTTCGAAGAGTCATTAAATAGTCGCCATTCGTGCGGGTCATGCTTAATTCGAAGGGCATCCATCAGGCCATCTACATCGTAGCAGAACACAAGGTCATCTTCCTTTAGAAAGAAAGCCGCAAACTGCTCATGACGAGTGGGAAACGAATTCAGTCGGACATAGTAACACTATACTAGTGATCCGATTTATTGGCGTAGAAAATAGACACATAAGCGTTTCCAAGCTTTCGAACATCAACCAGATGGCTTTTTCAAGGAAGTTAGACAGAAACTGCTTGGAAATGCTTGTGTCTATTTTCTACGCCAATAAATCGGATCACTAGTATAGTGTTACTATTTCCTACAAAATTGGTGTACTGTTCCTCGTTATCAATTAGTCAGTCGGACATTTTCCTTGAGAAGATTCCATTGTAGAAGTCTTGATCCCAGTAACTCCTCTTTGGCCTTGAACAGCTTCAGATCGTGAACAAGATCGTTCAGTTTTTCTTGTGTGAGAATGTGTGGCGCAGATGGCATACCGTGGCCGACATATGGGTCATCATTAGACGACGAAGGCTCAAGAGAACCCGACATCAGTTCACCTCCGTCCTCACCGTCCTCTGAATCGATGGAAAATTCTTTCGAACGTTCAGGAACGGGAAGTCCTTAGCCGTACGGAACTGGTCAGATAGCAGATCGTATATTCGGGTACGCTACTGTCCAGTTTTTTTCCCCTCGTGATGCCTTCCGAAACAGGTGGTACAGTACCATGCATAAGTAGCATTCATTTGCATGATTACTTGGTTTCCTCCAAACCATAGGAATAGCAAACGGCATCGACTCTTTACCACCTTTCAGCCACTTCGGAAGATTTCTAGCACACCTAGCACAGTATATGTGTGGGGCCCATGCCTTGTCCTGGTCTCCAATCTTGCACCCGAAATAAATCTGATACGCTTTTTTTTTCTGGCTTTCAAACTTCGCTTTCCCGCAAACATAACAAAAGTTATTTTGACTATTAACATAGCTACGAGGCATCACTACCGTTGGATGTACTCTGCAGGGATCATTTGTGTACTGTATATGACGGAGGAGTGAATGTTAGTGCAGTCCAGGAAGTCGCATGAACACTTGCTCACCCTACGAGGTTTTAGTTTATACTAATGATTGCATCATCTTACGTCAGCGATATCATAACTGAACTGCAGTGCATCAGACAACGATGCAATAGCTCTTGGGGTGGTGTGTATGATGAGCTGATGCAATATGTTGAGGACTGAATCTCTTCTAAACAAGAGCCAGTCGACAAATTTTACTGTCATTTTCGTGTTCAGCACATTGAAATTAGTAAAGATTTGCTATTTTAATTTCAGAGGCAAATGGTGTGTTGTCCAGTGTATTTTATGAATGCGTAATTTTTAAAAGTTTTGTCTTATAGATTAAGTAATTGTTCTTATGAGCCAAATAATAATACAAAAGTCTCTTACCCAAGTGTCTCTCATCAGTTGCTCATCAGTCATCACATGAGTGATGAATATTTCGACTTCATTGAAATTCCACAGTAAGCAAAATGTAGTTGTTTGAACTAAACATCAGGACACTGTATAACGAAGTGAATTTCTCCGTCATTTTTATCCGCGCCAGGAATCGAATCCGGGTCCCCTCACTCCGGAATAAGGTGCTCTACTAATTGAGCAACGCGGACGTTTTATTCTGATTCCTATCTGCCTTTATGTCGTGTGCGTCCTTCTGGCAGGTACGTCACATCTCCTCCCCCCCTTTTTTTTTTTCGAAGTGCTGGAGAAGGGATTCTCTGACTTTTCCTGTCTCGCGGTGTGGAAATAACATCACACCATTGCGAGATTTTGAATGGTCGGGTCATCCGGATAGTTCGGGCGCCATTATAACGAAGTGAATTTCTCCGTCATTTTTATCCGCGCCAGGATTCGAACCCGGGTCCCCTCACTCCGGAATAAGGTACTCTACCAATTGAGCTACGCGGACGTTTTATTCTGATTCCTATCTGCCTTTATGTCGTGTGCGTCCTTCTGGCAGGTACGTCACATCTCCTGGTACGTTACAACTGTTCTTCAAAAATATAAATACATAAATACAATTGTCATAATGTCTCAAAAAAAATTGACGATCGATTTGTGTACTTATTTTTAAAATGAATTTTTTCGGTAAATTTACATCAATAATTTTCTTTCTTTATTCTGGAACCATTTATTTATTACGGAATGAAAATAGACTTCTTTGCTTCTCTATGCTTAATATCGCTAAAGATGACAAACGATAATGGGTCATGGTTTTTCTTAAATATGTTTTAATAATTTTCAGCTTGCTAAATGATCTTTCTGAACTTGCAAAGGTTACTGGTATAGTAAAAAATAGTCGCAAAGCGGTCATCAAGTTTAGAAAAATATCGCTGTAATTACAATTAATTGTGTGTTGAAGAAACTCTGTAGGATCTTGATTTTTCTTTTTCTTTCTTCCTTGCTTTTTTGTTGTTGTTGTTGTCCGCAGGAAGATTTTTTATAAATTGTAACTCATGTAAAATATCGTCTGATGCGTCGGCACTAAACTTAATGAATTCTTTACCTGTTAAAAGAGCTTTAATACTCGCAGAACTGATTTGTGTAAAAAATGCATATCTACTATGCTCTGATTTAAACAACTGAAACCTGTTATCTAACTGAGCAAGTATTGTATAGGAGGGCAGAATTCAAAAGGGTAGTCCAGCAAAAATGTCCCCGTTAAGTTTAGTTTTTGTTTAGGTACTAACTCCTAACAACTGAATGTTTACAGTTTTGGTAAATCCAGCTCCGTGTGCGTTTCTCCCTCTTTTTTGATAAACAGTTTGTTCATAGATAGTTCAGGTACTGTAATACTTTAGGAAAATGTTGAGGACCCGTCAGCTTACCTTTGGAAGAATGTTGACGCCCCTCAGCTAATACCAGGTTATACTTTAGAAAAACGTTGAGGACCCCTCAGCTTACCTTTGGAAGAATGTTGACGCCCCCTCAGCTAATAATAGGTTATACTTTAGAAAAACGTTGAGGCCCCTTCAGCTGATACCGAGTAATACTTTAGAAGAATGTTGAGGCTCCCTCATCTAATACCAGATAATACTTTAGGAGAATGTTGAGGCCCCCTCAACTAATACCAGGTAATACTATAAAAGAATGTTGAGGCCCCCTCAGTTAATACCAGGAATACTTTAGAAGAATGTTGAGGCTCCCTCAGTTAATACTAAGTAGTACTTTAGAACAATGTTAATCCCCTCTTAGCTAATGCTAAGTAACGCTTTACTCAAACTTTACTCTGCAGCTAAGAAGTGGAGAAGCCTCCTCTCCCCTTCATAGCGGCAGAGGAATTTCTAATAAGAGTAAAGAAGAGGGATTAAAGACGAACTTACGGAAAACGAAACGGATGTGCAATGCCTTTATACAAGAACTGAAGATTTAGAGTCTGATGGGGTAAATTCAGAAGTACAAATCAGAAATAAGTATATAAGTATGTGCCTTGGGCAACTGACATCAAGCGAGGATCACGTCGAAAAAGAAATCAATTGGCGTACGAAACTTAAATGGAGAATATTTGGAACAAGGAATACAATTTTCAAGAGCAATTTGCCATCATGATTAAAAAAAAAAACGCTTACTCAATGCGTCGTTCCAGTTCTTATTTACGAATCGGAGACATGGGCATTAATTTAAAAAAGACATAGAGAGACTGCGACAACTCAAAAAGCACGGAGAGATGCATGCTTGATGTAAGCAATAAAGATGGGAAAAGGAATTCGTTAATCAGGAAAATGACAAGATTTGATGACATCATGATCAAAATAAAGACCCTTAAGCGGCATGGATTGGCTGGACCTATTGCTAGAAAAACTGACCACTGTTAAACATCTGAAACACTAAACCGGAAACAAAGTGACAGGAAAATACACAGAAGAAAACCACATAGCCGATGAGTGGATGAAATTCGAAAGCATGGAAGAGAATTGTTCAAGGCAGAGAGTTGTGTAGTAAACTTGGAAATACTTTTATTCAGCAGTGAATTGAGAATTGGTGGTTGTACACACACTGGTGCTGAATACAATCGACCCCAGATATAACGAGCTAGCATATACAGAGTTTAGCATATAACCGAAGATTCTAAGAACTTCGTAATTGTTCTCCCTTGCTATTCGAAGTTGTGACGTATATTCTGAATTAACTTTCCTTTTTAGTTTCTTTCCCTATGTAAATCTTGAGTTTATTCTGTTGTTCTTCACTCTCAACGTGATATCTTTCTCTCAAACGAATACGTTTGGCAACACAATTGAGGTTGAATGAACGTGACGTATGCCTGAGTTTTGACAAGAACATGAGATAAAAACGACGACTAATCTATTGCTTGAGAGCGTTGGATTGTAAACTGATTATTGAAAGGAGCGCTGTTAAAAGAGCGTTGTGTGGTGTGTGGAGAGTTTAGTGCAATATGCCATGCTACGATGTGTTTGTTACATCCTAAATAAAGCATCTTTTTCCGTAAGTGTGACTTCTGTTGTTTACATGTTTCGTCTGGCCGTTAAGGTTTCTTTCATTTAGGAACTATTTCTTAGTATGTTGATGTTTTAAGTAAACGTAGAAGTAAGACGACTTCTACATCATAAAGTTCACATTACGAACACAACTTTTTGGAGAAACCTCATTTATCGAAGCTCAGCACAGTTATCCGCAAGCAAAATATTTGGTATTCACCCAGTTTCCAGCCTTTCCTGTTTCATTCGAAACAGGAGCGTATCCAGGATTTCTGTCTTTGTGTGTGGGGGTAGAAAAATTGCATATGTATACGTGTGTGCACAAACAATCACATTTGATGTATTCTTTTTCTGATGTTTTCTTTGTACGTGTGTGCATGCAATATATTGTTTTTTCTAATTTCATGAATACACCGCGAAAAAGAGCTTCCTTCACGACTTTTAAGAGTTGTTTAAAATTTCACAATATTTTTCGTCTTTATAGTACCCAATCATTACATATATATTTTGCGCACTGCTTATCTACTTACAAGTAATTCAATTAATGTTAACAATTTTGTAAAATACTATTTTATACGAAAACAAGCATTCTTCCTTTCTGACGGTGCAATGTCATTCCACAGGCGCAGTGGTTGCAAGCAATACTCAGACATGAGATAAGTGTAATTTAAAGCTTCAGGTGCTGTCCTCCGGAGCGACTGATAAAGCACTGTATTTAGAAATTTTATGGGGAAAGTGTCAGCTGTCAGGAGTTGGCTGGACGTGATGGTCCCTTAGACACTAAGACAGGTGTTTGGTAAGGCAGTCCCCTCACCAAAAGTATTTCTCCTCCTAATTCTTAATCTCCCAATTGAGATGCTAGGAAGAAATCTTCCTGGGTGTCTTCTCCTGTCATAAAATGTAGAACAAGTGACCAGAAATGCGCCGCTAATTGCTCACACAAATCACTAATTCATCTCCAACATCGCGCGGATGGGGCTACTGAAGATATACTTAGACTTGAAAAGAAAAAAAAAAAAGAAAGAAACCACAGAATCACAATGTGATTTATAAAAATAACTGTAAAGGAACGATTTTTAGCATAGCATTGTTAAAAAGCTGTCCCATTAAAATACGCTTCATCTTCCACCCCGGTTCATTATGCTTCACTTTATTCGTACCCGAACCCAGCCCGATCAATGAAGAGCTCTACATCAAACCGTAAACATTTTCGTCAATTTAATGATTTGCCAAAAGCTCGTTTTTAAATGCATTGGTTTTGCGGTTACTCAAAAGTAATGCTTGTGCTACTGTAAAAAATATCTAGCTATAAGATGAATATTTAAACATTTCGAGAGGAGTCCGGACCCGTAGGTCCCTTTTCCTGGATACGTGCTTGATCCGAAGACTAGGGAATACTTGCCGTAGATAATACCTGTGATTTTCCTTTCAGACAGATCAGTCTGCATGAAAACAAAAATGTTTCAGTTCTTTCTTATATATATCATCATCATCATTGTCAACCATTATCAATCCACTGCTGGACGAAGGTCTCCCAAGTTTCCTCCACAACGGTCTGTCTTGTGCCAGTCTCCTCCATGTCACCCCTGCATACTTTCGAATTTCATCCACCCATCTCCTATGTGGTCTTCTTCTGGGTCTTTTCCTGTCCCTTGGAATCCAATCTAAAATTTCGGCTGTCCATCGATGATCTGTCCTTCTGGCAGTATGTCCAGCCCATTGCCATTTCAGGGATTTACCTCTGATCATGATGTCTTCCACTCTTGTCATTTTTCGGATCCACGAGTTCCTCTTCTTATCTCTCCTGGTTACACCAAGCATGCACCTCTCCATGCTGCTTTGAGTTGTCTGCAGCCTTTGTATGTCTCTTTTAGTTAAGGTCCACGTCTCTGCACCATACGTAAGCACTGGAAGGATGCATTGATCAAACACTTTTCTTTTAAGACATAATGGCATATTGCTCTTGAAAATTATGCTGTTTCTTCCAAAAGCTCTCCAGGCAAGTTTTGTACGCCGATTAATTTCTTCATCAATGTGACCCTCACTTGATATCTGCTGTCCAAGATAAACGTACGTGTCTGTTATCTCCAGCTTTTCTCCATCAATCGATAAATCTTCATTTCTTGTAAAAGCATTGAACATCACTTTTGTCTTCTGAAAGTTCATTTTTAATCCCACTTCTTTACTCTTGTCAGCAAGTTCCTGGATCATACTCTGCAGCTCTGATGGGGTAGTTGCAAAAATGACTACGTCATCAGCAAAACGAAGGTGGGTTAGATAATCTCCATTAATCTTTATCCTTGTTTTCCCAGCTCAGCGACTGAAAAACACCCTCCAATGTGGCATTAAAGAGCTTCGGAGATATGGTGTCACCTTGTCTCACTCCTTTTCCAATTTTTACGTGTGTTGTATTTTCAAACAGCCTAATCTTTGCACTTGCATTTTCATAGATGTTATTAATAATATTAATGTATGCATCTTCAATACCGCAGGTTTTCAGAGCCATTGTAACTGCTGATGGTTTCACCGAATCAAAGGCTTTTTCATAATCGATAAAAGCCATGCACAATGGAAGTTCATATTCCCTCACTCTTTCAATTAGTTCTCTCAGCACGTGGATATGATCTATTGTGCTGTAGCCACTCCTGAATCCAGCTTGTTCTCTCGGTTGAGCCATGTCTAGTGCTACCTTCAAGCGGTGTGAAAGAACTTTAGTGAAGATTTTATAAACTACTGATAGGAGGCTGATAGGTCTGTAGTTTCCGAGATCCTCAATGTCACCTTTCTTATGTAGCAGGATCATCGTAGCGGTGTTCCAATCCTCAGGAATCTTTCCTTCATTAAGGCATCGAGTGAAAATTTGGGCGAGTACTGTTTCGATTTCTCCACTTGCTTCTTGTATGATGTCTACAGTAATTCCATCTTCTCCTGGAGCTTTTCCTCGCTTCATGTTTTTGATTGCATGTGCAACTTCTGCTGGAAGGACTGGAGGAACTCTGGTACTGGTATCTTTCATGATGTCTGGAGTGCATATATCATCCCTTTCATATAATTTGGAGTAGAAATCTTTCACTCTTGTCAAAATTTCGCCTCTATTTCTTGTTACAGAACCATCTTCTTTTCTCAGTGCCATAATCTGTTTTCTTCCCTTACTGAGATGTCCCTTTGCTATCTTTAGGCTTTGGTTGTTTTCAATTGCTTTCCTCACTAGTTCACAGTTGAATTTCCTTACGTCATCAGTGATACTTTTTCTTACTGTCTTGCATAGCTCTATATATTCCACTTTGGAAGTCACATCTTCTTTAGTTGTCCTCATCTCTCTTCTTTTTTGCATCAACATTTTGGTTTTTCCTGATAATTTATTCACATGCAACTTGTTCTTAGACCCAGCTAATTTTGTTGCTGTTTCCATAAGAGCTTTGGTTACTTTTCTGTTAACTTCAGAGATGTCCACTTCTTCCGATGTTAGGCCTTCTAAAGCAGAGAACCTGTTCTTCAGTTCTAACTTGAAGGTATTATGGTGTTTTTTAAGGTTGGTTATGTCAATAGATTTTGTTTGTCTTATGAGCTTGCCACATTCAAGTTTAGTGTTGAGGTGCATCTTACATCTCACCAATCTATGGTCACTACCTGTGTTGACCTTGTTTAGCACACTGCAGTCTTCTATGACGAATTTTTTGTTACACATAATAAAATCAATTTCACTTGTCGTCCCATTTGGATGTCTCCATGTCCATTTCCTGTGTGGCTTTTTCTTGAAGAAGGAGTTCAAGATGAAAAACCCTTCTGCCTCTGCAAACTCAACGAGAGTATTTCCACGCTGGTTTCTGTTGCCATGACCGAATTTACCTACTGAAGTTTCATTCTGTTGCCGTTGCCCTATTTTTGCATTGAAATCTCCCATAATTATTTTCAAGTGCTGCTTACCTTTATTATTTAGATGACAAATTTCCTCATAAAATTCTTCAATTTCTTCTTCAGGATGACTTGTGGTGGGTGCATAAGTTTGAATAATCTGAGCCTGGTATCTTTTCGAGAGTTGGATAACAAGTCGTGCAGCTCTGTCAGAGGAACTTTCAACTTCTACAACTTTATCCTTCAGTTTCTTGTTTATTATAAATCCAACACCACTAGTTCTGCCAGTATCTGTCCCACGATAGTAGAAGAGATGTCCACTTTTCAGTTCGATGAGATCTTCTCCTTTTCTCCTTACCTCACTTAGCCCGACGATGTCCCACTTGATCCTTTGTAGTTCCTCTTCCAATTCAAGAAGCCTTGAATCAGAAGATAGGGAGCGTCCATTGTAAGTAGCCAAGGTCAGCATCAGATGGCAGCCTAGTCCGGTCCTCCGGGGATTCTTAGCACCCTCTGCCTTCATGTCGCACTGGCCGCTGCCTTGGCCAGGTACATTCCAGCTGCCGGAGACTGAGGGCCAAGATTTAAGTTGTGGAATCATTTTGGAGGGGTTTGGCCATAACTCACCACGCTGGCCAAGCGGGTTGGTGAGTGTGGGATAGAATTTCCTCTGATCCCGATGGTATAGTTATACCGCTATGGGCGGTCGTCAGAGCCCCTTTAGTGGGAACAGGATGCACCACGAGAAGGCGGGGTTGACATTTGTCAAGGAGAGGCTGTGATGTTACGCATCACCTGACCTTGCATCCCTTATATATATATATATATATATATATATATATATATATATATATATATATATATACACACACACACACACCTCAGTGATTAAGGCAACCAAAATTGTTCACCGCAACAAACACAGATCTTAATGGATCAGAGAATAATAGAAACAATGAAAATTCTTTTCAGAAAACATATATTTCGTAAAGTTCAAATTAGTTTAGAAAAAGATGAAACAGCAGTTATTGGAATTAGAATGCCACGTGATATGCTGAGCTGTGCTTGGAAAGCGGTTTCAAAAGAAACAGTTCAAAACCATGGGGAACATGCATGTTTCAGAAAAGTCTTCCAAGTGAGTAATGAAGCACTTATCTGCAAATGAGATCGAAGCTAGAGGAAATGAAAGTAAATGAAACTTGGGGACATCTGAGAGAAAAAGGAAATCATCGATGTTTCTTTCAAGGTGCAACAGATTGTAGATTAGCTTTTCGATAGAACTGTTAAGCACAGATGTGGACATAGTGAGCACATTCAAGGCAAGAATGATGATCAGTCAGTAGATGAAAAGGAAATCTTCCTCGAAAAGAAAATAATTTCAAACAGACTTGCATTTGAAAGTTTAGAAAATCTTAGAGTTTTCAAGGCAATTGCATACACATACGCTGCCTGACAGAGAAAATGCCACACCACGAAGACGTGAACGCAGCACCATGTAAATTGCAGGGTGGATGCACACGTACAAGTTATGCAGATGATTGCATTTGCAGCCAATCGCACGAAAGACGAGCAGGGTATAAGCGGACAACCATCCCGTGAGGCCATCAGTCGAGACGTCGTCACGGCGGCGAGAATTGAGTGGTTCTGCTGTAACCGTGTCTGGAGAACGAACAAGTGGTGCCAATGACGTTAAGACGCCGTCGTTTTATGCGATTTCGTCAAACGGATGAGTTTACGAGAGGTGTCATCGTAGGCCTTCGTACCGCCAGATGGTTCTTGCTTCTTATTGCGGAAGAAACGCAACGTGATGTCACAACCGTCGGTCGCATTTGAAGACCGTGGTCTCAGGGATAATCTGTGTAACGTCGTACGGGGACTGGAGCACGGAAACGGACGTCCGAGTGCACCGATCGTCGCATCCGACGTCATGCCGTAACGAACCTACAGACCACAACGGGCGACATTTTGCGGAGTGTACGGAGAGACTTGGATGTTCCGATACCGACATGGATAGTGTCCCGCCGATTGGCTGCGTCTGGTTTGCTGTCCAGCCTTCCGTTGCGAAGGCTACCC
The DNA here is from genome assembly GCA_039090855.1 of Macrothele yani. Taxonomy (NCBI): domain Eukaryota; kingdom Metazoa; phylum Arthropoda; class Arachnida; order Araneae; family Macrothelidae; genus Macrothele; species Macrothele yani. The sequence goes on from CM077024.1 coordinate 45,873,654, forward strand.
TTAACAGCGAGCAATCATCGTCACAGCTTGGCGTGGTGTCTCTCCAGAGCTGCGTGGGGTGCCGAATGGAACAATGTGGTATTCAGCGACGAATCGCGGTTCTGTATCACCACGGATGATCGCAGTGTGAGAGCCTAGAGGCGACGTGGCCAACGGGAGGATTCCTCCGCCATTGTGGAGCGTCACACGGCCGGCAACGAGTAATCATGGTGTGGGTTGCTATCAGCACCAACAACCGCTCACCGCTGGTACGCATTACGGGCAAATTGACGGCACGCCACTATGTTGACGAGGTGCTACGTCCCGTGGCACTACCGTATCTGCAGGGCATCGCAAACACCGTTTTTCAACAGGATAATGTTCGGCCGCATACCGCTCGGATCAGCTTGAAGGCTTTATAGGGAGTGCGGATGCTTCCGTGGCCAGCACGATCCCCCGAACTCTCGCCCATCGAGCATCTGTGGGACGCGATTGGACGTCGGTTGAGTACCCTCACACCTCTTCAAAATGAAGATGAACTGTGTACTCGGATCAACACCATATGGTCCACGATACCCCAGAACCCTATTCGGCTCTCATTGCCTCGATGCCATGTCGGATTCAATGCTGCATCGCCCAAAATGAGGGTCACCCTCCTTATTGATTATCCTGTATATTCTGCCACTTGAGCCTAGTCTGTATGTGACAATTAAATCATTTGTTCTTCAGGACCTGTTTCAGATCAAACTGCACATCTGCGTGTGTTTTCGAGCATAGGTTTGTTTTCGAGCATTCCTTCATGGCGTGGCAATTTCTCTGGCAGGCAGTGTATATATACTGTATATTTGATTGGAGGTTTAGCGACCACCGTGAGCAACTCAGTGGGCTATAAGCAGTCGCCCGTCCCTAATAGTGTCACTGGTTCCAGGGAAGAGAGAGACCCAGTGCCGTAAGTCAAACACAACATCCATGCCTCACCGGGACTCGAACCCGGACCCATCTTGGACGAATGATCAGAAACCATCGCTTAGACCACTGCGTCACCTGGGGGCGAAATTATATTCAACAGCATATACTGTATATTCAAATCAATCAGAATTATGCACTGAATTGCCTGTGGTTTACTGGTCCTCCATGTAACAACTTCTGAGAAAACTTGAAAACTACATCGTCCTGGAGCGGAAATGGAACTCGCATCTCCCGATTTCTGTTCGAATATGCTAACCCTTTATTTTCAAGTTTTCTGAGGATTTGTTATGTGGAAGACCAGTAAACTATAGGCAATTCAGTGCATAATTCTGATTGATTTGAATAAATACGCTGCTTGAATATAATATCTTTGAATATGCTGCCATGTATTTCTGAAGAAGTATTTCTTTCTCATATTCTAAATCTTAGAATTTTATTTTGCCTCTAGAAACATTTCAACCACGTCGTCAAAAGAAGCGGAAAAAATTTAACATCTTCTGTCATTACAAGCACACAAAAGCAGCAAGAATTAATTCATATTTTCATCGTAGCGCGTGTTAACAGGAAAACAAATGTAATGGGTGAAATTGCAGTTTTTTTAATTTTTACACTAATTAAAAGTCATGTTTCTTGCAGGTCTCATTCATATTTTCAATACCAGCTATGGTTTTTAATTAGCAAGCATTATTTGCCTTCGGTTAATTGATTGATAAGCATTTTGCGATTCACTAATTTTAACCTGACACAATACGATATGCCGGTTACAACGAAGTCCGCATATACATCGAATGCTTTTCACTCTCCCTTCAACTTTGTTGCATGCGGGTTCGATTAATATAATGAAATATAATATGATTTAAAATAAAAATACCAACCTTTACCACAATCAAAGGTTTATTATATATCGACTTTAGTTTCGCAGAGCTATTGGCTCGGCATCATCAGGACGAATGGAGCGTAAACATTCAAATCATTGTGACATCCATACAAGGATCAGTTCGTGTTATCCTTCGATGTGAAATCCATGTTCACAAGTATCCCCCTGAATGGAGCTCTCGAATCATTGAAAGCGAGTCTCACTGAACATCATTTCAGCCAACCGGAAGTAGAAGATATTTTGAGACTAGTGGAAATTTGTACCAGACAAAACAGTTTTCTTTTTCGTGGAAGATTTTTCCAACAGACGGAAGGCCTTGCAATGGGTAACCCACTGTTGCCTATTTTATGCGAAGTCTATATGCGTCACTTTGAGGACAAACTCTTTCAGCTGGTTACATTTGACCTATGGATTCGATATGTAGATGATACCAGTGGCGGCTCGTGGTTGGAAAAATAGGTGAAGAGGTACAAAAGCAGTATGAGAAGATATCTACTGTCTACAATGAAAATCCCTTAATGAGAACTTACCTATTTTTTGTATATTAAATCAATTTTTCTTCCTTTTAAAGCTGCAAATTTGTCGATTATGTCGTCATAAGATGGTTAGGTGGTTGTTTCTTCGTGAGCATCAATAAAATGTCTTCCTGAATAGAAATATTTGCCAAAGAAGCAAGTCTCTCTTGGGAACTAGTGTTTCTTGAGCAAGTTTGTATTGTTTTAAGAAAACTTCTTCCCACTGGCACACTTGTAGATGGAATTGTTAAACTGAAGAAAACCAATTTATAATCTTCTGTAAAAATGTCTTTGTCTCCGTGAAACACTCGAAGGAGTTCTTGAGTCAATATATTCCTTAATTTTTCATCGGCATATACAAGACTCAGTTCATTTTTAAAGCGCTGGTGTTTAGTAAATATGTTTCCGTAAAAATGTAGATTTTCAAGAGCGCGAGAGGGAAAACATGCATTAAATTATTCGAATTTGGTTGTGTCAGCAAATCAGGCAAATTGAAGTTTCTTACAGTCTTGAAATCTTATATCCATTTCCATAAGAACGTGGTCCAAAATTTCAAAATACAATTGTTTATAATTTTGAAAAATTGTTTCCTGTGTAAGAGCAGCATATTCCCATGCTTATTTCTGAGATTTTGCTAGTTTTTCCAAACTGCGTTTCAAATACCTCATCGTTCCTTTTATAGCTCAAAATTTCACGAGGTTTTTTATTTTTTATTTTTAATTTGAGTTACACAGTAGTTTGTGTTTAGTTATTTTTTCTTCAAAAATTCGAATAATAGATCGGTGGAGCCAAAAATGTAAATTCGAAAGTGTTCATATCATTCAGAAACCCCTTGGCAAGATGAATTGATTTTTTGTCTGATTGTTCGCTATTCGTCAGACATCCGAACACTTCCTTCAATTTATCCCAATCTTCAACAACTACACTTACTAATTTCGAAGGGGAGGACCATCGAGTTTCTGTTATGGTTGGTCTGCGTCTTGCGGTTGTTGATATAAGTGTATAAGACCGCTTCGCAGAATGGTGAACAAACGAAACAATTCCACTGAGGCTTGCAAAAAGTATTCGACACTTAGAAATTTTAGAAAAACTCTGGTGTAATACAAGATTCAAACGATGAACTAAGCAATGAACAAAAACAGCTTGAGAAGCTTTATCCTTGACTTTTTTTTCTGTAGCCCATTTAAGTGTCCAGACATTATACTGTTACAGTGGACACCCCCCCCCCCCCATCCTAAAACCTGAAGAAAACTCTAAAATTTGTCCGCCATGTCGCGTATGGTATGAGGCAGCTAGGAATCACAGTTCGGCAGGCTCACATGTTCTTTTACAGTTCAGTTTTTTTATTTATTTCTCATTTACGTTGTTTTTTCTTTCGGCTGTTCTCTAAAATTAATTAACAAAATTGCGGGATAATTAGGAAGTCGCTTCAATGCTCTTAAGAAACGCAACATTTTGCCATTTTTGAATTGCTAGACCTCACACATAGCCCTGAAGTGAAACATAAAAATTCCTATCTCAAGGGTCTTCTAGGGGGTGTAAGCGAACTAGGGAAATGTGCTTTCGAATGCGGATGGAAGCAGCAATGTTCGAAGTGGTTTTTCACTATTCTTTTTTTTTCTTCTTTCCGCTTGTAGCTTAATGCTGTGGTCCGTATGTTTACTTCAGTGGGTGGGCCAAGAGACCCTCAGCAGACATAACTCTGTCAGCAAGAAAGATACTCTGACGTCTGCGAGGGACAATGGGCAATTAAGAGTATAGAATCGCCGAAAAGAATAGGGGTGAATTCGAGCGTTGTTTTCGGTCAGCAGTTGCTGATATACGCTTAAGGTAAAAGCACGTCTGATTTCGCTCGGCCGAGAAAATTAATCTCAGGGCTGGCGGTCGCAACTCGATAAAAAAATGGAAACAAAACCTGCGAGGGGCATACTTGAACCGCGTACTCAGGCAGGGTAGATATTATGCTAAAGGAAAGGAACTGGCTGAATTGGGAATGAATGGTCAAAAAGGACGGAAGGTAGCGACGGACGGAATCTACTATAGCAGCAGCGGAAGTGAGGGGGTCTATTTTGTTTAACGGCCACCTTCAAATCGTCACGAGAGTAGATCAGTGTGCACTTCTAATCATTGCAACAAAGTGCGGCGTGATATCACCATTTTAGTTGTGTGCTTCATTTACATCAAGCGTCAAAGTGAAGTGTTGAATCATCGGTGCTGCCACATGGTGCAAGTGTCTGTGTGAGTGTTTTTTGTCGTGTTATATTATGTGACGCACACTGGATTTGCACAGCAAAGTCACGAAACTGTAAGTAGATGAATATTTCCTTTTTCTTTCTTCGCACATCTGCAAACTTGTGCCATCCCGACACCAAAGCTGCATGGACATAGATGCAGTAATGCTGAGTGACTGAACCTCAGAGGAAATACCTGCACATACAGATTTCAATTTCTTACAGGGCCCATTCCTGATTATTTTTTTTACATGAATAAGGGAGAGGGTGTGGCCACAAATTCCGCTGGGCGGGACAGTTTCTTTTAACTTTGGTTCAGGGCCAAAGCGAGCGGGGAAGGGATCTGCATGTGCATGCTTATTAGATTTAGTTAATTAACTTTGGCAGTATTTCGCACCTATAATCGTATACCGCAAATTAACGTGCTTGTGTATTTTGTGTCGCGAGTATTTTTAATGTGATCGTTTGCATATAATTTGTTTTCATTCTCTAAGCAATTGTATATGAATATCCCCTCCTGCTCTATTTAGTGTGTTAACGAGCAGTATCTCTTGTTCAGATAGTCTGGTGGAGACTCAGTCGGCTTGTGTCTTCCGACAGTAAAGTGTGACACCGTATGCTGCCCACATAAGAGGGGCAATTGTCTATACACCCAGAGAGCGCCGTATCTGTTTAAATATCGCAGAACGTAATTAAATGTTGTGTTGCGTATTTGAGAATCATGTGTTATTTGCGAAAGTGAGTGTTGTACTGGCTGGTTGGGGATTGAATGTACCGGAGTAAGATCCGGACCACTACACTCAGTCACGAATTGGTGATTGCGGGTGAACCTCATCACAACTCTCTGATCCCAAAGTATCGTCTTTTAATTTTTTTTTTTTTTATTGTTGTTGTTATTTTTGTTCACACGGTGGATTCACCCAAGCCTTATGCTTCGGGTCATTCTTCAACTTTTCATTTTTTATGTTCTGGTGTGAATCTTTGAGTGCAGCAGTGCACCTGAGATTCTCACCTGGTGCCGCGGCCAACTAAATTGTACTTCAGGTTCCAAACACCGTTACCGGCCAACTCGGCAGGAACACTGCTAGTGCCGTGTAACAATACTTGCCCCATCGTAACATTGTCCTATTTATTTGTGTTGGTAATCAGACTGTTCCAAAATTTTGTCTAGCATTTTGTATAAAGCTCCTAACATTCTACCTTCACTCATATCATGGAAACCCAAAAATCCCTCAACCAATACACCTTCCGAATCAACAATAAAAAATTATTTAATTTTTGACGTGATCATTTATAAATTCAGAAATACATTCAATTAATTCATTTTGAATAGTTTTTTATCCTTTCGTATTGATTTTCAATTTCTAAAGAACTTCTTCATATCGACAATGAAAGTAATTCAATGAAATTTCCACGATTTATCGAGCCCATGCTTTCGTCATGGCCATGGAATGCTAGTTCTTGTTTGCTCAAATACAATATAGACTAATATTGCATCAATCACTGTCTGCAGAAAAAGTCTATTTAAAGGAACGATTTCTTTAAAATGCGTTTTCAAAAAGCTTACCATTCTTTCTCAGGGCATCGGCAATGGTGTTTTGAATTGTTTCAAAATTCCTTAACATTAATCCACGTTTCAGGTGTTTGCTAGAATCACGATGTTTATGAAGTGACCGTGTTACGCTTAATAAATCTGAGAATCCGTCTTTATTCCACACCGAATGTTTACTACAAAAAAGTAAGCAGGGCCAAAAAAAAAAAAAAATTAACACAGAAGTGCTGCAAATCCATTTATATTCAGTAAACCAACAATTTTTAAAATTAATATTGTTAGATTTACCGCTCTTCTTGATTTCTTTCTTGGCAACAATTGCCAGTGAAACCGTCGGTCGTTCTTGAAGCAAAATGTTTCTTTTATCTTCATCTTTCCACCGCTTAAATGGAGTTTGCAAAAAATTACGAACAATGTAGTCCACAGGATGCATACTAAAAATTATCACTGTCAGTGAAATTGTACTAAAATATCAGCTAAAGCTTTCAACAAATAATCACAAAGCCCCAAAGAACAAATTCCTTTCGGAAAATAATGTGCCAGAGCACAACAAGGAAAAAGCCCTAGTAGATTGCAAGGTACCCTGGTAGTCCGCCTGCTCCATCATGATCTATCACGACTTACGCTAAAAAAAACTGAGAGATGCAGAGGTAAGGCGCCTGAAGCTGAAACACCTAGCGAGCAGATTGGGGAGCGTGACGTCACGGTTACCATGACAACTTGGCCGAAAACTGCTGACTTCCAAGCATTCTCATTTCAGCTCTTCACTTGCACTGTTATGCGTTATTGCGTATAAGGATTTGTTTTCCGTATTGAGTGCGCCATGTGAATTAATATCTATTCAAAATTTTGAGTATTTCGGAAATTAATAAAGGCAAAAAAGAATATATTTAAAAAAATACTGAATAAAACTTTATTTTGAGTAAAATAGGTGAAGAGGCACTTCACCTACTTCACCTTAAAAGCCGTCACTGGATGATACCTTTGTTTTCTGGAACGGCATGAATTCGGAAATACCTAAATTAGTTGAACTTATCAATTCAATTGATCCTCATATACAGTTTACATATGAGACTGAAAATAATGGCTACTTACTATTCCTTGACGTCCTTGTGTCACGCTCTGAATGATCCTTTATAACAACAGTTTATCGAAGACCATTTGCTGTTTCCTTACCCCCACATGCAAAATCAAATCAGCCATGGAAACAGAAAGACTCTGCCTTCTACGCATACGTATATCGTGCAATACATATATGCTCAACTGAGGATTCCTTGCAGAAAGAGCTATTTTCTTAAACGAATTGCTGTACACAGAGGATAAACCCATTCCATTATAGACAAAGCTGTCCAAAAATTTAGGAAACCGAAGCCTGTCGGCTCACTCACGCCAATAGACAACCCAATACGACAGAATTGGGTGGTTATCCCATTTGCTCCACAGATTTGCTTCAGAATTTCAAAAATTCTGAAGAGTTTTAATTTCAAAGTTATTTTCAAACCCATAAACAAGATAAATTTTTACGGATTAAAAGACTACGTCGAAGACAAAGTCATGGGGAATTTACCAGATACCTTGTGAATGTGGACTTTCATACAGTATATAGGACAGACTCGCAGGGTTTTAAATTTCCGTATGAAGGAAAACAAGACCTACATACGGAACTGTGAACTAAAAAAGTCGTCTATAGCCCAACATTGTCACGAAAATAACCACAAATTTTTGTTTGAAAACGCTACGCTCATTGATAAAACTGATTCGAATATCAAGCTTAATGTATTAGAAGCTTTCCACATATACCGGAACTCTTCGCAGCTTGTCAACGACATGACGTCGACACCATTTCTTTGAAGCGCGTGGAAACAACTCACCAAAAACCATGACCGTCAGAGCTCTGATGATGTCACAATGATTTGAATGTTTACGTTCCATTCGGCCTGATGATGCCGAGCCAATAGCTCTGCGAAACTATAGTTGATATATAATAAACCTTTGATTGTGGTAAACGTTGGTATTTTTATTTTACCTCAAAACCACAAGTTTTGTAGTCATAAATTATATATTATAATATGATTTGTATACATGTGTGTTGCGTAATAAAGAGATGATGGCAATCAAAGCGAACAAGTAGCGAGAAATTTAAAGTTCAAGGTATTATCCCACATTTGTGTGTTTGTGTGTGAGCGTGTGCGTGACCTTTCCTTCGCAGGTGTGCGTCTTTTCCAGATAGTGTAAGCTTCTAGTTGAAGTTAAGAATTAAATGTTTCACCAAGAGTTTGAAACTCGGATTGAAATGAATTCTGTATTTCGCAACCACAAAGATCTTTGTGATTCACTAATGATTATTCGGAACAACCCTCCTACGCGTGGTCGATGTGTACTTGTATCGTCCTATAAGAAACCCCAAGGGAACTGTAACGCTGATAATGGCGAAGAGAGCTGTATAACAAATCCTCCGAGTGAAAAGGTGGCTTTTGGCTTTGAACGATTTAATATCGATGCAAATGAAGCTCGCAGGAGAAATGGCGAAGGAAGCTGTAGCCTTTAAAGTAACCTGTTTTCTTTAGAACATTTCTTCGGTTGTTAATAACAACAGAGTTTCGAAGGCTTTTTTAAGTTTCTTTGAAAGCCGGCTATTCATTTAAGAAAGGGCGCTGCTTTTAATTCACGCAAAAAAGGACGCTTCTCAGTCGATTCTTGTGAAAGTGCATAGAAAATAGAAAAGATTCAATGGAGTGGGAGTAAAAAGCGACATAAATCAAATCGGAATTTTAAGTTTCTTTTTTCCGTTCAATGGAAGGAAAATTTACAACTTTATGTAAAAATGCTGCAACACTTGAAGAGTTTAAGATAAAACTGAAAAACAAAACAAAGAACGTAAGGTCAATGACATTTAAGCTTTCAGTTTGCATTGGCCTTAAACCGAATCCAACTGCAAAAAGTTAATCAGTGGTTGTTTTCGACTAACAAGTCCCAGTTACTAACATGTGACGGATTGTTTTATCTCTCTCTCACACAAACACATAAACACATTTTATGTATCCTTGTACTTTTATACGCACATAAATAAAAATATTACAATGAATAAAAACTAAACCCTAGTAAATTTATAACTCAGCTAAAATTATCTCTTATCAAAATGAGCAGGAGCTTCGTTTTTCCTAATTGTGCAGCTGAAAAATATTGAAAACATTTGGAATTCACTATTTGTTTTCCTACCTAATTGTACATAGTAATTATTGTAATAAATTAGCCTACACTGTAAAAAATAAGTGGTGTAAATTCACAGAAAATTTCTGAAAATGACGTGCAGCAAAGTTGCTGGTAAGTATCCGTCTTTTTCAGAAATTCCCATTTTTGAAAGTGCCCGTTTATTTTAACTTTCGTATTTTCACAGATTTTCCTTAGTTAGAAATTCCGTTTATTTCAGAAAAATTCCATTGCAGGCTTTTCCGTATTTAAACCGAAATTCCAAACAATCCATGAGCCTGCATTTTTCAGTCTTTACTCCAGACAACCCTTCCGATACAGTCAGTATCAAACCCACGTCGTTTGAGCTGGTTCAGCAGGTAAGGCATGCCTTTAACCACTGATCCACAAACGCTCGTAATTTGAATCACGTACATCGTAAAACAAATTTCGCGACGATGAAATTTTATTCATTTTTTTTGTCATTAGTGCGAGTGATTTAGTCATTTTATTTGCCGTTAGAGCTTATTATTTTTCAGAATAGGTTTGTAATAAAAAAAAATTCTGCAGGAGAACTTTTCACAAATTAAGCATTTGTTATCGTGATTTTTCGAAGCAACAAAATGCTTGCAACTTGATTTTTTTAAACTGACAATGACTTTCAGTTATCTTTACAAAAGGTGAAATGTATTTTTTATAGTATTATTTCACACACACACAAAAAACAACTCCTAAATATAAAATTTAGTCTTGATAGCTATAATAGCTTTTGTCTTAAGTTGTCCAAAAACTGATCGTATAATCATCTGTGCAATAAGTTATAAGCACCGGTTTCTTACAGTAACGCAATATATAATAAATAGCTGGTGCACAAAATGGGGGAAAGGAGAAGAAATAACCTGTTCCACAATAAACAAAATTCATGAGATATGTTATCCACAGTGTCCGATCTCGTTACGGAAGTTCAAAATTCGACAGACGACTGAAATTTTAAAAGTTAATCAATCCTCAAATATTCTGACCAATCGCTCCTATTGCCGGTGATTTCTCGTTATATGGATACGAAAAAAGTGTGAACGAAGTTTTTCCGTTAATATACGAAAGGAATTGCGGAAAGGTTTCTGAAAATTCAGAATTTCCCAGTGGTACAAAAAATCCGTGAAATTCAAGCTTCTTTTTTTTTTTTTTTTTATTGGAGGTTTAACGACCACCGTGAGCAACTCAATGGGCTATAAGCAGTCGCCCGTCCCTAATTTAGGGTCACTGGTTCCAGGGAAGGGAGAGAGCCAGTGCCGTAAGACAAACACAACATCCATGCCTCACCGGGATTCGAACCCGGACCCCTTCGGACGAATGATCAGAGGCCAACGCCTTAGACCACTGCGCCACCGGGGCGGCTCAAGCTTCTTTCTGACATTCCACGGAAAAAGTTGTATCAGAAATATGCGCCGTTAATTCACGAAAGAAATGACGGAAAGTGGCTCGTGAATTTCAGAATTTTTTTACGTCACGCTTAGCTTTTCGTGCAGGTGACGTCATCACCTACACGCGCACAGTCCACGCTTATATTATTTTGTTCTGTTGTCATGGCAACAAAGAACATAGCTGCTAGTGTGACGTCACCTAATCCAAATCATTCTCACATGACGTCAGAGATGCGTTACATGACTCGGTCAACTCTTTAGAGATATGAAAACTTTACATCAGGAATTTTGGTTCACTACCTGAACCTCTGTTTAGCCATCTATATGTGGCAACGTCAAGAGTACGACGATCTGACGACGTCTTGATAGAAATAGTTCACGGGAAAGAACAGGGGAAATTGATACAGGGTTCACAGTTACTGTATCGAAAAATGTTGTGTACAAGGAAGTGTTGACAAAATAGGGACAAAAGGTTTTACAAAACACATAACAAACAGACAGCCTGTCGTATCATATTCAATAATCGACTGCTCGGGAAGTTTTTAGAAAGCTGTGAGCCAATGTCGCCATCTATTGACGTGGAACTCAAAAATTCAATATCATAAATTTTAACTCAAGAACTTCTGTATCATCAATTTTATTTTCCCCCGTCATTATTGACGGGCTTTCATCTAGTGCAGTATTAAAAGAACAAAACTACACACCCCGGTCATTTAAACTTAGAGAGGGACATATCAGAGGTTACTCATTTTTTATGTTACCAAAGAACCCGCGCCGCCCCGGTGGCGCAGTGGTCTAAGGCGCTGGCCTATGATCATTCGTCCGTAAGGGGTCTGGGTTCGAATCCCGGTGAGGCATGGATGTTGTGTTTGTCTTACGGCACTGGCTCTCTCCCTTCCCTGGAACCATTGACCCTAAATTAGGGATGGGCGACTGCTTATAGCCCATTGAGTTGCTCACGGTGGTCGTTAAACCTCCAATCAAAAAAAAAAAAAAAAAAAGAACCCGCTGCTGTTAGACACCACTTTAAGCAATTAGAGGATGCCGACTCTTCCTGAAGCCAGTGCGGTCTTGGTCAGCTGCTATGTACCGAATAGTTATTGTGAATGAATTTGAATTTGGTACTTAAAGCCAAAGTTAGTAGACTCTGTTAACCTTGTCCCAAATCAAGCCTGCAACATTGTTACAATTTCAACATTCCGTCCTGTGAGATAAAGTGCTATTTGGTGCGAATGAAATGTCCGGCAAAGGACCAGCACACATGGACGGCGAGAACGGAAAAGCAGGACAACTTATCTAAGCAAAATAATCCTCCTCGGCATCGACATATAGTTGCCATCTGTCCGGCAAGGCCATGTGTGGCTGGGACCCGAAGAAATCATCAACTGCACATTGAACCTCATCGGTCGTGATCTGTTTCCCAGACAGGAAGTGATCCAAGCGACAACACAGATGATAGTCTGTCGGGGACAAGTCGCGAAATATGCAGGATGAGGTAGTGCTTCATGATCCAAGGCACTTAATGTCAGCATCGTTCGTTGTGCGAAATGAGGGCGGCAGTTGTCCTTGAGCAGAAGAACACCCTGCCTGTTGACCAAAGCCAGTTGTTTCTGCAACAATTTCCGGTGCATCTTGTGTAATTCAGCACAATAACGTTCTGCAGTGATGGTTTGGCCTCTTGCCAAGAAAATCAGATGAATTATCCCGGCTGTGGACCACCAGACAAGGAGCATCATCTTCTTGGTGTGTAGGGGTGCCTTAGGATGCCGTCCAGCAGGTTTGCCTTGCTTAACCATTGCGCAGATTGTTTACGATTATCACAAAGGACCCACTTCTCATTGCAGGTGACGATTCGACGAAGTAGAGGTTCCTGTTTACTCCTGGCAAGCAGCGACGTGCAGACTTCTAAACTCCTAGTCTTGTTGGCAGTTGTCAACTCATGCGGCAGCCACGTGTCCAACTTTTTGACCTTACCCAGCGCAGCCATACGCTGAACAACTATCGTATGGCTGACACTTACCTCTGCCGCTATTTCACGACACGCTTTTCCGATGTCCGCTTCAACCACGCGTAATATAACATCATTAGAAACAGTAACAGGTGGGTGACCACGTGCTTCGTTTTGCAGGTCTGTATTTCCGCTTCGAAACTTCACAAGCCATCGCCGAATGGTTCGTTCGCTGGCTGTATTCTCCCCAAACGCTTTGTTAACGTTTCGAGCAGCAATTCCTGCAGAATAGCTGTTTAAATTCATACAGGAAGATTACTCTCAAATCCAGCGTCTGCATGTTTCATTTACAAGCCACGTTACGTCCAAACAAACCACACCTGAACCTTGTACTTCACACATGTGCTAGCTATTTATGGTAAATCTGTGACGTAATACCCACAACACCTGTGGGTGGTTCCATTCCGCTGTGGTGGGGGTCTGTCTCCACTGCTCGTTCGCGCCGGACATTTCATTCGCAGCAACCCAATAAATGATTCAAAAGCAAAACAGTAGAATGTAAGCGTTCCCTGTGGCTATGGGCCTTCATCTAAGAGTCCGAAGGACAAAATTTATTGTCTCGGGTCAAAAGCAGGGACGTCGCCAAAAGGATGCAAGACCCCACCCTGCCGCCAATCCAGTTCGAGATATGCCATTTTCAGTTTTTTTTAACAATATAGTATAATTTGGGCTGTGCCTAGGAATAATGAGTCTCTTGTTTTTCATAGTGTAGCCCTACCCCTAGGAAGTGCGTTGTTCACTATTGTAGAAAGGTTATCAAAATGGCATCCTCAGTGCTATGAATTCAACTGCTCTCCACTCTTCTAAATCTTTAGTTCAAGCTCACTTTCATGTTAGTTTGGCCAGGGACGAATGAGGAGGGTGGATAGGAAGTCACTAAGGGAGATTGCTGCTTATTGCTCTACTTTTTGTTCTGCTAAATAGAGGATTCCAACACTGAAAGTGGAGACTAAAGCTATTCCAGCGCTCTTAAGTCTGCTCCACGCAGTGAGGGAGTAAGATTTGACTGACGACTGCTTTGGAGGAGAGGAGTGCTAGGCAGATTCGCTGGCTTAAAGGAAGGGAGTTAGGGGGAGGCATTTTGTCTGCGCGTCACGACGTTAAAATTTCATTCAAGTAAATGTAAAGGACATTTTCTTTGAAAAAAATACTTCAAATACAGTACTATTTTCTTAAGCAAAATGCAAAATTTGGAAAAAGCAATTAAAACGATGCAATTTCCTAGCATGGAAAAAGTTGAAGGCGATATTCTACCAGCACTTGTATCTTACACCACTAATTCACTAGATAATGTTATCTCGTTGGCTTACTAGTCGTACAACTAGTCCGATCCAAGTGTGAGTGCAAGGGGAGAAGGGGAAGGGGGTTGCACGAATTCCTTTGTAGCCGGTAGTAAAAAGCATTAAAAATGATTTCCTGTAGCGTTTCGCAAATAAAGTTGCTGTGAAATTTGCCCCCAGCAAAAATAATACTCGCTCGCCCGTCATTCACCCTGATTTCGAAGTCTAGCGACGTCCTTGGTCAAACGCTCTGAAAACTGCAAAATCATGGACAAAATTTTCAAACGTAAAAATCTTACACAAATTACGAATAGAATTCATAGTTAGAAAAAAGCTGCGAGCTAAAATTTCCTCGGTATAGTTCTGCAGAATTTTTTTTTCTCAAATATTGTGTACTTTTGCTTACCACTATCTATGGGAACGCCGTTCCCCATCTTTCCCGCACATTTTCACCACTAACTAAAACAGATCTCGGTAGTTTAGAAACACAGTTACACGTTTCCTGGCTTCATGCACTTTTGATACAAGCTGCGAAAATTCATTTTTTGTTTGTTTGGAGGTTTAAGGACCACCGTGAGCAACTCAATGGGCTATAAGCGGTCGCCCGTCCCTAATTTAGGGTCACTGACCCCAGGGAAGGGAGAGAGCCAGTGCCGCAAGACAAACACAGTATCCATGCCTCACCGGGATTCGAACCCGGACCCCTTTCGGACGAATGAGCAGAGGCCATCTCTTAGACCACTGCGACACTGGGGTGGTACAGCGAAAATGCGATTAACACGTATAAAAATGAAAAAAATTGTTAGTCATTTCCCCGGTTTTATTGTTCTGAGCTCGTGGAGTTAGTTTTACTAAACATTCAGACGGTTTACACGTTTAACTTTGGGGAGAAGAACAAAAAAAAAAAAAAAAAAATTCGTTTCCTTCATAAGTTATCATGCTGACGAGAACGTTGACTTAGAGGATTGAGAATCACGTGGGGTCGTTCTCCCCGTCAGTCTCCTTCCCTGTTAAAGTGCACTATTCTGTCTCTTCTCGCATAAGTTCTTTCGCTTCGTGTCCCCCAAGATCGCTTTTCCCCCCTTGTTGCTCCATAATCCTCTTCCCACATTTTTACTATCCTAATTATGAGAAAAGTATGGTAATCGTAAAAGAACCGGCTTCCAGATTTCAACAGAAATACACACACATATAAGGTTCTCCCAGAACATGATTTGACTATTTTCATAATGGTGCACATGTGTGGTTTGTGGCCTCCGTAACTCAAAAACCATTACAACTATCAAGACGAAATTTAATGCTTAGGGGTAAAATCAGAACTTTCGAAAGGATGGTCATCGAAGCACAGTACGAGAATTTAACATATTACGTACGGTAAGTTTATGGTACCGGCGATCTGATTATAATCAAGCCGCAATTTGCCGGTGGTAAAAATCGCTTTACGAAGATGTGCTAACTTTTCTTCTCAATTTAATAAAAACAAAAACAATAATAATGAGACTGTGACATGAGTACCCATTAAAAATCGATCGAAACAGGAATTTGACAAGTTTTTTGGTTGTTTTTTTTATATTTGGAGAATTTAACGACGAGTGTCCAACTCAGTGGGCTATAAGCAGTCGCCTGTCCATAATTTACGGCAACTGGCTCCAGGGGAGGTAGAGAAACAGTCCGTAAGGTAAGCATAACACCCAGGCCTTGCGCGATATGGACTCATTTGGGCGAATGGTCAGAAGCCAGCGCTTAGACCATTGCGCCATAGGTCTGGCAAAGTTTGGTTTCTGTTACTATATATATATATATATATATTTTTTTTTTTGATTGGAGGTTTAACGACCACCGTGAGCAACTCAATGGGCTATAAGCAGTCGCCCGTCCCTAATTTAGGGTCTCTGGTTCCAGAAAAGGGAGAGAGTCAGTGCCGTAAGACAAACGCAACATCCATGCCTCACGGGATTTGAACCCGGACCACTTCCGGACGAATGATCAGAGGCCATCGCTTAGACCACTGCGACAACGGGGCGGCCAAAGTTTGGTTTCACCGATACCGTTTATTAGAACACTTTTGACAGTGTTTTGATACTAATTACTCCAGCTTCTGGAGTCTGCTTTGTAAATGAGTAAATACTTTTGGTAGGATCGAAATTGGTAAACTATGCAAGCGTATGTATTCGGTACAATGTCATTTAAATGCCAGTCCCAGAAGCAGTGGTCTAGGCGCTGGCTTTTAACCTTTCGTCCAAGATGTTCCCGGTGAAGTATAGTGTTGTGATTGTCTTACGGCACTGGTTCTCTCCCTTCTCTGGAACCAGTGGCCCTAAATTAGGAATAGGCGACTGGCCGACTGCTTATAGCCCATGCAGTTGTTCACGCTCGTTGTTAAACCCCCAATAAGAAAAAAAAGAGAAAGAAAAGAAGACACAAAAATACCATAACTAGTTATGAAAAATCATGACTAGTAGTAACACTATGACTAGTTACGGAAAATTATGACTCGTTGACTGGAATAAGCAGTGCATCAAAAGAAACCATTAGCTCTATCAACAATCTGAACATTAAAGTTTGATTGATTGTAATTTTCGCCATGTAAGCGTTAGTGTGTTTTTTATATAGAAGTTGTTAACTGAATAGTTAAATAAATCAACATTTTACTTCGTTATCTGCATTTCTGAATATGTTAAAGCCCCTGCGGCTTTGAGTGCTTTTTGGACTTGATAAATTGTGACGCCTGATAAAAGCTGCTAGACTGAAAGTTTCTAGAGTGAAGCTGAAGAAATGTTACGCCGACGAAAGAACATTCAAGACATACTCATGCAAGAACATTCTCATGCAAGAAAAATCAAGACATACATCGACAATCGGGCATTATGATTTGTCTGACGTACAGATTCGGTATGGGTACTTTGATCAGGTGATTGGAAATATTATACGATTCAGGTCTACCTTTAGCATTTCTCATTAACCTCTCTTTCTTTCCGTTCTTCAATACCGAGAGATGAGAAGTGGAATGATTTGAGACGAGAATGGTTTCTCATTGACAGTGCTGATAGCGTATATGTTCTTTAAACAGAGCAGAAACAAACTCATTTGGTTCCAAGTTGTTTAAAATGGTTCCTCTGTACGATGAATGGAAGTAGAACGGCCATACTGATGTAAGGCATTATGCCAATAGATTCCAGGCATAAGGTCATCCTCAACATCATCCAAGAATTCGAGTTACGGGAAGCACCGCGGTGAACCCGAGGTCAGATAGAATTTGCTGTGAGGACGTGGGTGTCATTGCTCATGTACTGGTGCACCCTTACATCGAAACATGGGAAGTGGCCATCTCATACTGGCCGAGTCATGCAAAAGTCCTCAGCATCCTACATCGGTATCATGTTCGGCCACACTGGGTCTTTCAGCAGCATGCCTTACGTAAGGGACGGTGACATGGAACGACGAACTGACGCAATTACCTCGTGAATGCTGTGGAAAAATCGCCTAATTCCCATTACAACATTTTATAGACAAATGAGGCGATCTTCATCAGTGATCACGTGATGAGTTCAAATGACCATTGCTATACCTTGGAGAACCCGCAATGGACTCATCCGCTCATCACCAAGTACATTGGTTCACAAATGTAGGATTCGGAAATTTGGCGAAATATTTTAATTTTTGCCATTTTTTAGAGGTTGGCGCAGTGGTCTAAGCGATGGTTTCTGATCATTCCTACGAGATGGGCCCGGGTTCGAATCCCGTTTAGGCATGGATGCTGTGTTTGTCTTACAGCTCTGGCTCTCTCCCTTTCCTGGAACCGGTAGCCCTAAATTAGAGACGGAAGCCTGCTTATAGCCACGGTGCTCACGGTGGTCGTTAAACCTCCAACTGCTTATAGCCCATTGAGTTGCTCACGGTGGTCGTTAAACCTCCACTAAGAAAAAGGATATGCATGAAATGAAATCTCAAAAAATATGAAAATAACAAAATCTTACATAATTTTTATAGTTCACTGGAAAATGAGTAAGATTTAATACAGCATTTGACTTCAATTTTTAATTGTCGAAAATCTCAAGAAATTTCATAACTATCCAAAGAATTGTCGGCTTCCTATTCGATTCACAAAACAACTAATCCCGGAGGTCACTTTTGGCTTATGGTAGATCGACGATAAGTTTATAACATTTCAGTTTTGAAAAGCTTCTCACGGAAGAAGACTGTTGCCGGCAAAATCAATGCATTTTTAAGACTATGCAAAAACTCGAAGAAATGTCATTTAGACCTTTAGCATGCGATATTTCCAACTTAAACCGGGGCATTATTTTTAATTTCAGAATGGAAATGTGCTTCAGCGATTTTATTTTCTCACTAAGAAAGTGTGCTCCTGAAAGCCGTGAGGTACAGGGTGGTAGTGGTACAGTGTATTAAGTGAATACGGCCGTATAGAGAAAAATGGCCTAGTGTGAACCTTCGGAATTTCTTCAGTACGGATACAAAGTTTGGAACTCTATTTCTTAAGGTCCACGAATTATTGCGTTGATACCACACGCACATTCTCTTTTAAAGCGGACGAGATGCCCATATGGGATATTAGCTGTACTGCTGATATGCTGCATGCACAACAAAGGCATCAGATACAATCCCAAACAAAACATTCAAAGTTGTACACTTTCAGAGTCCTTTTAATGGCGTTTGAGGAATCAGAGCCGCTTCCTTAAAGACCTGGAATTACTTCGTTGACAGTCACACGCACGCATTCTATTCTGCAGTGCACACAGATACCTTTACATAAATGAATACCTGCGGCGTGAGTGAAGCACAGTGGATACTGTTCTCAGAGCCATGAAGCACTGACACACACACACACACACACAACCACACACAATTCTAATTTACGTTTCATGGAACAGAAGATTTGAAATACTTTATTACTTTATCCACTGCTGCCCTCATTATTTCAGGGTGACACCGTATATATATCCGGCATGAGACTGCTGAACAGATGCATTATTTTTAATTTTGATGTATTGCACGTTTCGTACATTACTTAACTGTTAGTTAGTTTGGAAAAGTAACGTTGTTAAATAAATTGTTTTATCAGTTATCTCTACCACAATGATTTTTTCTCTCTTTATGCAGAACTGTGTGCTTCTCCGTTTAATGGTCACCAAAGAGCCATCCTTCAGTATGCGTCCAGCCATTTTCCTTAGCAGTGGTGTTGTACTTTGCCTGGTGTGGAGTACTTTTGCCGTGGATGTGGAAGTTGATCCTGCATGGGAAAACATCTTCCGAACCAGGTATGAATGATATTTGAGCTCAAATAAGATATGTTTCTGACCAGGGCTGGACAAGAATTTGGCATAGGGTAGTGGAAACGTGGAATACAGAAGACATGGGCAAATGACTCTTTGGCAATTATGACGTATACTGTCTTTTTAATTTCCCGTTTTTGATGGCTTTTCAATTATGTAAATTTTGATTATTTCCCGTTATGTTTTTCACACTGAAAGCCACGCTCGAACTCCCATGGGCGTTTTTTTTTCTCTGGGCTATTTCTGGTAGTGAGTCTAGTCATGATATTTGGTATAAATACACTGCTGGCCACCCAAAATGCAACACCAAGAAGGACACGAGATAGCAAAGCCAGATTTACTGGACACATAACAACAGATACAAAGATGAAACGATTGAGCTTATAGGCCCGTGCAACTTGCGGAACACGCACACATCAACAGTTCGTCTGGCTCTCATGGCTGGCAATAACTACCACTACACGCCGCGGCATCGAACGAAAGAGGCTTTGGATGTGGGCTTGGGGTATGTCGGTCCAGGCTGCTTCCACACGTTGCCACAGTTCATCAGGCGTAGCCGCGGGTGATGCTTGCCGGGCCACTCGGTTGCCTATCAGCGACCAGACGTGTTCGATAGGCTACATATCGGAAGAACAGGCGCGCCACTGCAGCAGTGACACCTGGTGGGCCGTGAAGAGTTGTTGCACGATGCGTGCCACGTGCGGACGCGCGTTGTCCTGTTGAAACGTGGCCGCTGGCTGGTCCTGCAGGTAAGGGAGGACAACAGGCTCCAAAACGTCGGAGATGTAGCGGTGGCTGTTGAGTGTACCGGCGATGCGTACCAGAGGGGTGTGGGTGTCATATCCAATTGCGCTGCAAACCATAACGCCAAGCGACGGACCGGTATGGCGATGCATAATGCAGACGTCATACAGTTTCTCGCCGCGGTGCCGCCACGCGCGGATCCGGCCATCGTGGTATTGCAGGCAGAAGCGGGATTCGTCGGAGAAGACAATGTCGTGCCATTCCGTAGTCCAAGTGCGGCGTTCAACGGCACACTTCCACCGCACTCGCCGGTGGTGTAACGTCAATGGTAATTGGAGCAATGGGCACCGTGCGACAAGTCCCCGCTCCTGCATACGACGTCGAACGGTACGTGCTGACACAGGTTGTTGCGCAACACACTCTAATTCCTGCGCTAACGTTCGCGATGTGGCAGTGTGAGCCGTCAATATCCGCCGCATAACATGCCGGTCCTCTCGTTCGGTGGTATGCCGCGGCTGCGGCAATCGCTCACGTCGGTCCGTCCGTCCCTCCTGCACCCACAGAATCCATACTCGCCTCACTGTGGCTGGATGTCGTCCCACACGGGCGCCGATGTCTCTGTACGATAAACCGGTGTCGCGATAAGCCACATTCGTCCTCTGTCGAACTCCGAAACGTGCTGGAATGACTGCCGTATTCTGCAACGAGGCATCAGGAAGCTTCCCACGCACAGGTCCGGCAGCACAACACACTTCCACTACTTACACCTCGCCTTCTGTGCACCATTCTTATAGTGCTTCTCGGTGGAGTGCCGGGCGCACATGATTTGCATATGCCCTGCAATGCTAATCGTTTGCATGTCCTCTCGCGGGCGACGTATGCTGCGAATTTCAGTCCAATCGGGGGCTTCCTTCTTGGTGTTGTATTTTAGGTGGCCAGCAGGGTATAAGGAGAAAACGCATCTTCAAGGTGGTTCGGCCGCGGGTGGCCTACTGGGCAACGTTCGTGACGGCCACGGAAAGAATCTCAGGTTCGATCCCGGGTAGGTACGAACGCTCGATCCACTAAATATCCGCCGTGCGTCACATGGGCACGTTAAGCCGTCCGACCCCGGGTACTGGCCTCCCGGTAATAAATAAGGGCGTCTTACTCTCCCTTTCTACCTCGCTTCCGTGTCACTTTCCTATCGGGCACTCTAACCCAAATCTCCTAGCTTCCTATTTCTAAGGGTTGTTTAAGACCTGGGGTCAGACACTTCCTTCCTAAAATCCTCTACATATGATCATATGATCATCATCTTCAAGGTGAGTAATTATTAGGGACTTCGCTCACGTTGTTGCCCCCGTCTACGTGGGCGCCATGGGGACAAAAGAAGGCATTTGCCCACCCCTGGTAAGCCGATCATGCTCTTTCTGTTCTTGGAAAGTACTGCAGAGATTTTCGCGATAACACTCATTCTGATTGCTAATTTTTCTGTAGAACTTCTCGATGCGCTTTTATGTAGAAAAAATAGGGAATGTCTCGTAAAAAAGTGGATATTTACATTAGTAGTTAAATTTTCAATTGCATGTTGGAGAACGGCTCTTGTGGTTGTAGTCTCTTCTGATTTCCAATTAAATTTATGAGTTCGAAAGTGCGGTACAAACGGTTAGATAACAAGAAGGTATAGCAAAATTTGCATATGGTTTTGTATGTGTTTACAATTTCTGTTTGCCCCATACTGAAAACTAAGCTATGAGCGCCCATGCTTCTATACTCTGTTAAATCACTTATTAATACTATTTTTTTTTATTGGTGGTTTAACGACCACCGTGAGCAACTCAATGGGCTATAAGCAGTCGCCCGTCCCTAATTTAGGGTCACTGGTTCCAGGAAAGGGAGAGAGTCAGTGCCGTAAGACAAACACAACATCCATGCCTCACGGGATTCGAACCCGAACCCCTTTCGGACGAATGATCAGAGGCCATCGCTTAGACCACTGCGCCACCGGGGCGGCTAAATCACTTATCAAGCTGCAAGTTGTAGTGGGGTTAAAAATCTTCTACTTTTCTATTCATAGAGTAAGCCAGTGGGCCCGAAGCAAAAAATTATGTCAGTATATTAATTGTTTATTTCCCTAGAGTCAGTGATGTAGTTCAAAATGAAAAGGTGCCTTAGCGGTGAAAGGATCAGAAAAACCACCCTGGACGCATTAAAAGAATTATTAATAACTGCTTTGTTTTCAAACCAGTAATTTCCCTTTTCATTCCAAAGAAACCTTTTCTGATGATGTAGAATAGAAATCAATGCGATTCTGAAACTGTGCACGAGGTTCAACATCATTCATATTCTTAAAATCGTCAGGGTTTAAGAATCTGGGTTTTACAATTTGGGTTTTTACTCGTATTTAAGGAAGTGGATATATTTTAATCATTTTCTGTACCATAAGTTATTTTAGTTCTTCATCCAATCATTAGCTGACACCAGGCATATATGTCCATATATTCTAATTGATATTTCAGCTGCTGCAGTTATATCTCTTAGCAGTTAATTAGTTTTGGTAGTTCGTAATTTGTCGGTTCTTATATGCATCGTTAGTTTTGAACTAACTGGAGCTACAGTCGAACCCTTATATAACGAGTTCGCATAACACGAAATTCTGTATAAACTGAAGTTTTTATCGAACTCACGAACTTCGCAATATTCTCCCTTTTTACTTTAACCCCATATTACGAACAATAACTTTGGGAGAAACCGCATATACCGAAGTTCAGAACGGTTTTCAGAAAACAAAATAAGCAGCATTCTCACCCAGTTTTTAAGCCTTCCTCTTTCACAGGAAGACAAGAAAGTGACTGTTGTTGAGAGAGAGAGACACAGAGACAGATAGAGAGAGAGACAACACCCCGTGGTTTCCGTTACAGGTAACCCAGTTAGCATGAAGACAGGAAAGTTTCAATTGTTTTTTATACTAACCCTCACCCCGCCACACTCTCTGAACATACATCTTCTGAGCAAATACTGTTTTCCTCCTCCTCTCACCACCTTTCAATCATTAAATCTCTGTTTATAAAATCTTGGTGTTTATTTTACATCTACAAACATCATAACCACCGCCTCAGAGGAAGTTGAAAAACATTTCAAACAGCGATCATGATAAACACAAAGCAAGCAAGAATTGGCTTAATATCCGACGTGACATGTAACAAGTCCAATTTAAAATTTTTGGCAAATTAATTCTTTAATTTGTTAAATGTTTCCGTTATTGCAGATCTTACTCTAATCAGTTTGCTAGTTGTAGTTTTCAATTAAAAAGTATTATTTACCTTCAATTAATTGATAAATAGTTTATGATTGTCTAGTTTTACACTGATATCATATACTCGTATATACCAAAAATTGCATTTTTTAATATGTCCGGTTATGACGAAATTCGCATATATCGAATGCTTTTGAGCTTCGTTATATACGGGTTCAACTGTAATAAGGACTTCTCCAAATAATTTGCAAAAAGCTACTTTACAGTGTAACATTTTATCGGAAACATTTGAGTGTTCTGAAAAGCAATAACCCCATTGTTACCGTTTGTCTAAAAGAAAATTATACTCGTACATATGCAACATCTCACTTTTCAACATTTCCTTCTCTCAGACCACGTCGTTATGTGCCAAATAACAATGACTATTTTTGTAGCAACAGATGACAACTTATGACATCGCACAGGCCTTTCGTACACAGATCTTTTTTTTTTTTTTTTTTTGCACTGGGAATTTCTTAGCCATGATTCTAATATTTGAATAATATCATTTACGGATTCCTTACACGACACCACGCGAACTGAACGGCACTTCGGTTTGTTTTCTGGTTGTTTGCCACGCGTTTCTTTTTTTATTTTTTTGTTTGAGGGCTTAAGCACCACCGTGAGCAACTCAGTGGGCTATAAGCAGTTACCCTTTCCTAATTTAGGGACCATTCCTGCTGATTCTTATGAAAAACGACCTCCTGAAGCCGAATATGAACCCCGTTTTCCCCCATCACCCACCGTTTTCGGGGGAGGCCCCCCACCTAATTTTATCACTTTCCAATAATTTGGAGGGATGAAAAGGATTATTTCAGCTTTTACATTTCTTCTGAGGGGCTACAGAGGTGAAAAGTTATAAAACATGAACATCTGTAGCAAGGATGTAGATTTGGGCGGATCCCCCCCCAATTGTAAAGAAATCATTAAAAATGATTCATTTTTTATGATTTTTTTATCAATTTTCAGTAATATGTTATGGGCATGAATTTTATTTGGAGGGGTGAAAAGGATTATTTATTTTAGCTGTAAAGAATAATACACTGCCGGACAATTGCTAAGGACGGATGACAATAGCAACGATAGCGACCATAAAATGGAAGGCAGGAAAATGTGGAAATTAGCATAAGTGCGGGATACAGTAAGACGTGTTGTGCGTATGCAAATTTTGGATTGCCGAACTTGTTCGTGACGTCATAGCGCTCATAAGAGATATAAAGGATTTGACGCGTATTGACCGTTGTTTTTCAAACGCAAAGTTGAAAGGGAAAGAATCAATTGACGAACTTGCAATTTTCAGTATGTCTTCCCGACATCACCTAGATGATTTTACGCGTGGCCGTATTATTGGCAAGATTGAAGAAGGGCGAAAAATAACAGATGTTGCCAGGGAGTTCGACGTCAGCCACAGTGTTGTTTCAAGGCTTTGGAAATCATTTCAAACAAATGGAGAGTGTAGCAAACGTCACGGGGGGGGGGGTCGTGTTCGCAGTACGACACCTGCAGAAGATCGGTACATAGAGCTATCAACAAAAAGACACCGGCGCAGCACAGCTAGTGAGGTAGAAAATCAGTTTATGGCTGCTACTAGCAAGCGGATCTCCCGGAAAACTGTCGCCAGACGTTTGCATGAAGGAGGACTATACGCCCGCCGTCCTGTTGTGTGCATCCCATTGTCCAGACGTCACCGTACCGCCCGTTTGCAATGGTGCCATCAACATCGCAATTGGACTGATAACGACTGGTCTGCTGTCCTCTTCTCAGATGAGAGTAGATACAGTCTATCGTCTGATTGCCGACGACAACTGATGTGGCGTGATAGTGGTACTGCATATTGTCCAGCAAACATACAGGAAAGGGACCGATATCAGACATGTAGTGTCATGGTATGGGCTGGCATCATGATCAATGGCCGTACGTCCCTCTATGTGCTTCCAACTGGGACTATGACTGGCCAACGATACATTAATGATGTTCTGCTACCTCATGTTCGCATGTTCCGTGGTGCTGTCGGTGATAGATTCATTTTCATGGACGACAACGCAACATGTCATCGAACAGTCGCTGTCCAGGAGTGTCTTGAGAGCGAGGATATTCAACGCCTCGTATGGCCAGCACGTTCTCCAGATCTGAATCCCATTGAAAATGTGTGGGATGCTTTGGGGAGGAGTGTTTCTGGTCGCCAATGCCCTCCAATAAACAAGGACACCCTCATCCGTGCACTGACAGAGGAATGGGATAAATTACCCCAACAGCTGCTTGATAATGTTGTGCAAAGCATGACACGACGTGTGGAACCTTGCATCGCCCTCCATGGTGGCCATATCCCGTATTGACATCTTACGCCGGAACGCCTGAGGACGGTAATTGCATTTTTTTCACGTTTATGTATTCTGCACAAAATGGCCTGTTTGTCCCTTGAACACGTTCCAAAGCCTTCTGGATTTCAGAACACAATAAATTGTCTTTCTTGTAATGTCCTGGCATTCTGACATTATTTTATTTCACTTGGCATCCAACCACACTTACTTTTTTATGCGCTATATAGCCGTTCGTTTATGATCCGTCCTTAGCAATTGCCCAGCAGTGTATCTAAAAAGTAAAATACAAATATAAAGTATAATAAATAAATAAGATAAGTACCTTCATTTGGTGCTTGCTTTCCTTTTGTACCCTGAGGTAGAAGTTTCTCGTACCAAACACCAGCAGTACTCTGCTAACATGCTCGTATTCCACTTCCCTGAAAATCTCCTCTCGATCTTATTGATGTCTTGATTGAATCGTTCCCCGTGTTCATCGGAAACTGCTCCTAAATTTTCAGGGAAGAAGTCCAGGTGTGAGTGCAGGAAATGCACTTTAAGAGACATGTTACACCCAATGGCCTTGTACGCTGACAGCAATTCCCCGACATGAGCGGCATAATCATCACTTTTGTTGTTACCCAAAAGTTCTTACACACGTTTTGGAATGCAAGCCAAGCTCTTTTTTCTTTTCGATTCAGGTGTTCAATAAACGTCGAATCTTTGAAAAGTTGTCTAATCTGGGGGCCCACGAAAACTCCTTCCTTGATTTTAGTCTCACTAAGACGAGGAAATTTATTTTTCAAAAATTGAAATGCATCACCTGTCTTGTCCATTGCTTTCACAAACTGTTTGATCAATCCCAGTTTGTTGTGCAAAGGCGGCAAGTAAATATTTTCCTTCGGAACCAGAGGATCATGAACGACATTTTTCTGACCGGGAGTAAAACTTTCTCGCAGAGGCCAGTTCCGTACGATGTAATGTTTGTCTCGTGCTCGGCTGTCCCATTCGCATAGGAAGCAGCAGTATTTTGTGAAGCCTGATTACAGGCCCGCGAGTACAGCAACAACTTTTAAGTCAGCACAAAGTTTCCAATTATAACCATGATAACAGATTTTATCAAGGATTCGGCTGATGTTTTCGTACGTCTCCTTCATATCCACAGAGTATGCAACCGGGACTGTTGGTAACTCATTCCCATTGGCCAACAGGACAACTTTCAAGCTTGTCTTTGATGAGTCTATAAACAGTCGCCATTTGTCTGGGTCACATGTCATCTTCAGTTCTATCATCAAT
The DNA here is from genome assembly GCA_039090855.1 of Macrothele yani. Taxonomy (NCBI): domain Eukaryota; kingdom Metazoa; phylum Arthropoda; class Arachnida; order Araneae; family Macrothelidae; genus Macrothele; species Macrothele yani. Next base: position 45,900,589 of record CM077024.1, read on the forward strand.
GCTTTTGAATTAGGGCAGAACACTAAGCCTTCATCTTCCGAAAAAAGTAATTGCAGGGTTGACTGTCTGGTCCTGTAAGAAGAGATTTTACGCCCTTTTCTAAGAGATTCCACTGCTGAAGTCGAGATCCAAGAAGTTGAGATTTAGTCTTAGGTAACTCCAAATCCCTGACGATATCATTCAATTCCGACTGAGTAACCAGGTGAGGTTTTCGATGAGCTGAATCAGCAGAACACTCTTCATCATCGGTGGACGTATCATGTGATGGTCCAAGCTGTGGCTCAAAGTATGTCACATCCGTTTCTGGCTTTAGAGTATAGGTTTTTTGGGGCACTGGGATTGGCAATGATTCGTTGTGAGGAACTGGTCTTAGAGCTGAAAGGATATTAGGATACTGAATTGTATGCTTACTTTTGTAGCTAGATAACCCGACGGTGAAAGTTATACAAAAGTAACAATCTGTGAGATGACAGCGAGGTTCGCGCCAAACCATGGGCACAGCAAATGGCATTGATTTACGGGTACCTTTGAGCCATTTGGTCAAGCTACTGTAACAACTAGTGCAGCAAACTGTGGGAGCCCAATTCTTGTCCTGATCGCCAACTTTGCAATCAAAGTAAAATTTATAAGCAGTTTTAAGAAGCGGAGAAAGGGGTTTTCGTTGCGCTTTAAAAGTCAATTCCCCGCAAACATAGCAGAATCTATCGGGATGATTTATACACTCGCGTGGCATAATTAAACAGTAAATAAATGATCTATATTAATCACAAATTACACTCACGTACTGTAATTCACTTAGAAAAGGCCGGTGTAAAAACATTTCTACCGTTTGACACAATTTAAACAACTTGGAAACACAGAATCCCCGCCTAGAACACCGACAAGTAGACTCAACGATCGCTACAGATCAACTGAGGGAAGATAATGCTTACAGTGCAGGATTATCGTGATAAGAGCAATGCAAGTTTGACCTTGTCAAAGCCCGTGCAAACCTGTGCGCGATTCTCGTGGGAACCTGTTCGCGCGAGGTATTGAGAGAGCCAGCGTGGTAGAGTGAATGTTCCGAACTGTTGCTATATATTTTTATTATTTGCGGGTTTTTTGAAGGAGGATGAGAGGGGCTGGAAGCTGGAATATGTAGCAAATAAGTGAAAAAATTGCCAAAAAAAACGGAAAAATCAATCTTTTGTAATGATTTCTTTACAATTGGGAGGGGGACAAATCCCCCCAAATCTACCTCCTTGATACAGATGTTCATGTTTTATAACTTTTCACCTCTGTAGCCCCTCAGAAGAAATGTAAAGGCAGAAATAATCCTTTTCATCCCTCCAAATTATCGGAAAGTGATAAGCCGTCCCGGTGGCGCAGTGGTCTAAGCGATGGCCTCTGATCATTCGTCCGTAAGGGGCCCGCGTTCGAATCCCGGTGAGGCATGTATCTTTGTGTTTGTCTTACGGCACTGGCTCTCTCCCTTTCCTGGAACCAGTGACCCTAAATTAGGGACGGGGACCGCTTATAGCCCATTGAGTTACTCAAGGTGGTCGTTAAATCTCCAATCAAAAAAAAAAAAAAAAAAACCGGTGGGTGATGGGGGAAAACGGGGGTCATATTCGGCTTCAGGAGGTCGTTTTACATAAGGAACGGGAGGAATGGTGTCAGGGCCGATTTTCATGCCGACCAGTGATAGTCAGAAACCAGAGCTCCTCCGTAGCAGCTTGGCAACCGTTGTGTATCCTTGTTCGATGTAAATTAATCTTTCTGTTGGTACATTCATTTTGCGCAAGTGTTCCTTGATTTTTGTCGGCAGTTTTTTTTTCTTTTCATGCAATTATCGGTCGTCCCATGAATATTTAGAGTCTCAGAAGGGATCCCGCAAGTAACGCATTTCTCAAGCACATAAATGACTCCTATGTTTCTTCTGTAGTCTCCAGGTTTTACTGCCATATATCAGAGTAGGAACAATTACACTTTCAAACACAGCTATTCAAGACTCTCTTGAGAAACCATCATTCGTGAGAAAACCTCCCAAAGCAGCTATGACTTCCAATGAAGAATTCACCCGCCTACTAATTTCACCATCAAATTTGTTCTCTCCGTCAAGCATGCTTTCTAAATACACACTCATTCATCTGGTCCATCACTGTGCCATAATACACTACCTACCAACAAGTAATTGGACACCCCTGTAATCGACGATATCTGCTGTCCTGATACACGTCACGGCCGCCGCCGTTAAATATCGTGTGGGAAACAACAACGCAACCAGTCGCATGCAAGATGCCACGCAGTTCGGAGCTCTCTGATTTCGAGAAAGGTGTAATCGTCGGGTATCACAGAAATGGCCGATCCATACGTGACATATCCAGCTAGTTGAAGTACCCAAAATCGACAGTGGCCTACGTGATTGGCAAGTGGAAGATGAGAGGTGACTGTCGGAATGTTCCCCGACCTGGCAGACCCACAAAACTGGGAGTTAGAGACCGACGGGTGCTGGCCAGAGAAATTCGGAAGAACCGCACCTAATCAATGGGCCACATCCGCGAGGAGTTTCAACAGGCATCCAGGAGTGTTCTTTCGATGAATACCATCAGTAAGGAAGCCCATCTGCTCGGTTATCATGGACGTGCTGTCGCCCACAAGCTTTTGATCACCAAGTCCAATAGCGCTGCTCGGCTAACGTAGTGCAAAGAACGTCGACAGTGGAAACAGGTTTTCTGGAGCGACGAATCAAGGTTCACCCTCTATCGTTCGGATGACAGGGTCTGGGTTTGGCGTCTGCCTGGAGAACACCTCCTTCCGGAATGTATTGTGCCAGCTGTGAAGTTCTGCGGCGGTGGAATTATGCTATGGGGGTGTTTCTCCTGATATGGCAAGGGACCCTTGGTCACAATTCCTGGTAGACTCAACGCCGAGACCTACTGCGCCATTTTGGATGAACATGCGCTTCCTACATTGTGGCAGTTTTACGGGGTGGACCCATGTTACTTTCAGGATGACAATGCCACCTGTCATGTTGCGAAGCCCACCATGGCTTGGTATGGTGACAATGGGGTCAGTCGAATGGACTGGCCTGCGCAGAGCCCGGACCTTAACCCTATCGAGCACCTCTGAAATGAGTTGGAGTGTCGACTTAAGTGGTGCCACTACCGTCCGAAATCGGTGAAGGAACTGACCTGTCTTCTCCAAGCCGAGTGGAAGAAAATACCGTTAGCCGTCGTACAACGTCTGGTTGAGAGTATGCCCCGGAGGTTCGCAGCTGTAATCGCCGTTTGTAGAGGCTCCACCAACTATTGACGGTGAATAAACTTCGTTTTCCTTTGCTATCACAGGTGTCCAATTACTTGTTTGTAGATAGTGTATAAGTCTAAATGGCACAGTGATTGACCAGGTGAATGAGTTTGTGTATTTAAGAAGCATGTTTGACAGAAAAAATTCGATGGTGAAATTAATGGGCGAGTGAATTCTTTATTGAAAATCATAGCTACTTTAGGAGGATTTGATAGGAATGATGAGTTCTCAAGAGTCAGAAATGGCTGTGTATGAAAGTGTAATTATTCCTGTTCTGATATATTGCCGTGAAACCTGAACACTGCAGAAGAGACAGGAGTCGTTTGTGTGCTGGAGAGATGAATTACTTCCGGGGGGAGGGGGGTTGTGGGAAGGTACGTTTTGATCACGTTTTGATGAAGATGTGTTACAGTTGTGTAGTGTGAAGCAAAATCTTGTTAGCAAGGCGGAGACTAATATTCTTAGGTGGTTTGGCCATGTTGAAAGAATGAGTGATGGGATGCTTACTAAGAAAACATTTTTCTGCCCAAGTGGCAGGAGAGAAAGGCAGAGGAAGGCCAAGAAAGCCATGGGAAGATCAGATTCAGTAGTGTCTGCACGAGAAAAAGATTATGAGTATGCAGTATAGACGGTCTTGTGTACGTCATGTGGTGGATGTCAGTGAAGCCCGAGTTGTGTGTCAAGATCGCTGTAAATGGAGAAGTTTGTAATAGAAGTTTTTGTAATACAGTAAGTAAATGATCGGTTAAAAATTTATCCGGTAGTTTGTATTTCTTTGTGGAGCTAACCTCTGAATCTCAGAGAACAGCTTAGTGATGTGTGTGTGTGTGTGTGTGGAGAAGGGCACACATTATATCAGATTTCTAAAACTGAATTTAATCGTAAGTGCATATGCCATATTTTGTCTCCCTACCAAATAATTTTTAATTTTCGCCCAATTACAATAAAATTTTAATTTTCGATAAATTTTTAATGACGTCTCAGTAGCTGAGCCCATCTTACGGATTTATGATGTTAGGAGCTGACTTAAAAATACACATAGCACCGTGGACTGTTGGCCACCGTTGTGTAAATGTAACGCACTCGGCTAGATATCGAGAGTTCTGTGGTTCAATTCCATAGCGGCGGCTGAAAAACAATTTTTCGGTTGCTGTGTGTTTCTGGAACGTGAAAAGAGCGATGCCTTTATTTATTTACAATTTGAAGATTTGAAGAGGGAGTTGATGAACAGACACCATTAGAGATTCTGCTAGAAAGTTTTACGGTCGAGATATTGTTGCAATATAAGAGCAAGTGAACTTACAATGGAAACAAGATCATGTGAATATGATGGGTAAAATACATGTATCAGTTCCCTGATTATTTTTAATATTCCTAATTTTTACATGTTAATGAGAGTTATTCTTGTAAAGCCCCAAGCTTTACTGATTTCCCTGCGGGATGCGATTATCCCCTTTAAAGGGTTGAGTTCAGGCACGACCATTTAGATATCAACCCCTCTTAGGTGATTACTTCGTGGTATCACGACAAGCAGCTAAAATATCTCAATTTGCGGTTGGCTCTGTCTTCTCTGTGCGAGTGACAGAGTTAATTAACGGTAGTAGAGATTTTTGCTGCTCGTTGTAACGTCAAAAAGAAATCGCCCAGGACTGTTAGATATCAACCACTTTTAGGTGATTGCTTCGTGGTATAACGACAAGCAGCTAAAATATCTCAATTTGCGGTTGGCTCTGCCTTCTCTGTGCGAGTGACAGAGTTAAATAACGGTGGTAGAGATTTTTGCTGCTCGATGTAACGTCAAAAAGAAATCGCCCAGGACTGTTAGATATCAACCACTTTTAGGTGATTGCTTCGTGGTATAACGACAAGCAGCTAAAATATCTCAATTTGCGGTTGGCTCTGCCTTCTCTGTGCGAGTGACAGAGTTAAATAACGGTGGTAGAGATTTTTGCTGCTCGATGTAACGTCAAAAAGAAATCGCCCAGGACTGTTAGATATCAACCACTTTTAGGTGATTGCTTCGTGGTATAACGACAAGCAGCTAAAATATCTCAATTTGCGGTTGGCTCTGACTTCTCTGTGCGAGTGACAGAGTTAAATAACGGTGGTAGAGATTTTTGCTGCTCGATGTAACGTCAAAAAGAAATCGCCCAGGACTGTTAGATATCAACCACTTTTAGGTGATTGCTTCGTGGTATAACGACAAGCAGCTAAAATATCTCAATTTGCGGTTGGCTCTGCCTTCTCTGTGCGAGTGACAGAGTTAAATAACGGTGGTAGAGATTTTTGCTGCTCGATGTAACGTCAAAAAGAAATCGCCCAGGACTGTTAGATATCAACCACTTTTAGGTGATTGCTTCGTGGTATAACGACAAGCAGCTAAAATATCTCAATTTGCGGTTGGCTCTGCCTTCTCTGTGCGAGTGACAGAGTTAATTAACGGTGGTAGAGATTTTTGCTGCTCGATGTAACGTCAAAAAGAAATCGCCCAGGACTGTTAGATATCAACCACTTTTAGGTGATTGCTTCGTGGTATAACGACAAGCAGCTAAAATATCTCAATTTGCGGTTGGCTCTGCCTTCTCTGTGCGAGTGACAGAGTTAAATAACGGTGGTAGAGATTTTTGCTGCTCGATGTAACGTCAAAAAGAAATCGCCCAGGACTGTTAGATATCAACCACTTTTAGGTGATTGCTTCGTGGTATAACGACAAGCAGCTAAAATATCTCAATTTGCGGTTGGCTCTGCCTTCTCTGTGCGAGTGACAGAGTTAAATAACGGTGGTAGAGATTTTTGCTGCTCGATGTAACGTCAAAAAGAAATCGCCCAGGACTGTTAGATATCAACCACTTTTAGGTGATTGCTTCGTGGTATAACGACAAGCAGCTAAAATATCTCAATTTGCGGTTGGCTCTGCCTTCTCTGTGCGAGTGACAGAGTTAAATAACGGTGGTAGAGATTTTTGCTGCTCGATGTAACGTCAAAAAGAAATCGCCCAGGACTGTTAGATATCAACCACTTTTAGGTGATTGCTTCGTGGTATAACGACAAGCAGCTAAAATATCTCAATTTGCGGTTGGCTCTGCCTTCTCTGTGCGAGTGACAGAGTTAAATAACGGTGGTAGAGATTTTTGCTGCTCGATGTAACGTCAAAAAGAAATCGCCCAGGACTGTTAGATATCAACCACTTTTAGGTGATTGCTTCGTGGTATAACGACAAGCAGCTAAAATATCTCAATTTGCGGTTGGCTCTGCCTTCTCTGTGCGAGTGACAGAGTTAAATAACGGTGGTAGAGATTTTTGCTGCTCGATGTAACGTCAAAAAGAAATCGCCCAGGACTGTTAGATATCAACCACTTTTAGGTGATTGCTTCGTGGTATAACGACAAGCAGCTAAAATATCTCAATTTGCGGTTGGCTCGGCCTTCTCTGTGCGAGTGACAGAGTTAATTAACGGTGGTAGAGATTTTTGCTGCTCGATGTAACGTCAAAAAGAAATCGCCCAGGTCTGTTACATATCTAAATGGTCGTTATTGAGTACAGTAGAACTCAACAGAAATGTATTCGTTTGGTGGTAGTGATTCAAAAATAAACAACTTTGAGATCTCCCCAAATGCTTAGAATTTTCTTGCGCCGGAACCCGTGGCTCGTTTCGCCGTTACACTGCTTCAGATATTCGGCTGTCGTTTACTCTTGATATAAACGATCCACATTTCTTCCTCGGAAACAATTCGGTCACAAAATTGCTCGTTATGTTAACAACGTTGTAAAGCAGGACGGATGTTGACTTGCAAAGTGTGGCTTTGCGATGAGAGGTTTAACTTGGACTTTCCTGTTGTCAAAAGACGAGCCTGGACGATTGAATGTAGTGATCCGAACTGGACGGCTGTTTCTTTCTCCGATAAGTTTTTGCTTTTAGCATGTCTTCATCAGCTCCAATGACGTACCAGGAAGCTTCTCCTCTGAGAGGCTGCACCGCCCTATAAGATTTATTTTAAGACATTTACTAGCGGTGGACGTACTGCCATCATGTTTCTCTGTAGATATCGGTGATCCTTCCTTAAGCCTGGGCGACGTTTACCTATTTTTTAAATTCGTACACCAAAACACACCGAATATGAATTTTATCGATTGCCATCTTTCGTTGACGTTTCCTAATTGACTATGCAACCCTTTTCGTGGATAAACATAGCCTAGCGTAACAGAATCTGCCATAGACATGGTCAGATATTACTACGAGTTGAATGCGATAGTGGCTTTCCCGCCAGTCAACAATTACTTTTGGGATGACCGATATACTGACTTGCTTCTTCGACAAAATGAAATTGAATGTTCTTTGTATTAAATGCCATATTAACGATACATTTCATATTTTGCAGAAGCGACGAAGATTGGAGGGCCGTTTGGCACACAGAGAGACATCGTCGTTGTTACCACGATCTTCTGGTCCATATGGATTGGGTTTGTCAGAAGGATATCTACAGTGTCCGACGCAGGAGGAAGAGGAGCTCAGCTACACGTGAACAAAGCAAAGGGATGGGTAAGAAAAACCATTCATTATTCCTACCAGCCATCTACTTGGAAAACAATTGTGCAAACTATACATTATTTACGATGCCTTATTTCAACTTCGAAGAAACTGAGCATGCGCTTAATCAGTGATTATATAGTGCCTTATCATTAATATCCGAACACTCCTCAATTTATAGTGAATTCAAACCTACGCAAGCGTACATCACAGACCCAACTATAAATATGCTCCTAGGGATGTCATGAGACAATAGCGTGATTGTGAATGCAAGATGCCTTGATATAAAGAGTTAACTGATTTCCAACGCGGATAGATAATGGAGTGCCACACGAGTAATCGCTGTGTGGTACTCCGTACGTGACATTTCAGCTGCAATGAATATTTCTAGGCAGACGGTTGGTAATGTGATTTGAAAATTCATGTGAACTGGGGCTAAATAAGACAAGAAACGACCGGTAGATCTACGAAGCTAACAGAACGTGACAGAAGAGCCCTGCAATAGACTGTCCACTCAAAAATCAAATCTGCGTTGTCTGAAATGACGCAAATCCTATGTGAGACTATTGGGACTGATGTTAACACCAGCAGATTGTGCTTAATGTTGAACGACATGGGTTACCACTGTCAAACTCTATGTGACACTCTTGTAACTGATGTTAGCACCAGTACAGTGTGCAGAACGCTGCACGACATGGGTTACCACTGCCAAACCCTTATGTGATGTGAAACTGTCGGAACTCATGTTAGCACCAGTGTAGTAAGCAGGAAGCTGCACGACATGGGTTACCACTGTCAAACCCTACATGAGACTGTAGGGACAGATGTTAGCTCCAGTACAGTGTGCAGAACGCTGCACGACATGGGTTACCACTGCCAAACCCTATGTGATGTGAAACTGTCGGAACTCATGTTAGCACCAGTATAGTAAGCAGGACGCTGCACGACATGGGTTACCACTGTCAAACCCTATATGAGACTGTAGGGACAGATGTTAGCTCCAGTACAGTGTGCAGAACGCTGCACGACATGGGTTACCACTGCCAAACCTTATGTGATGTGAAACTGTCGGAACTCATGTTAGTACCAGTATAGTAAGCAGGACGCTGCACGACATGGGTTACCACTGTCAAACCCTATATGAGACTGTAGGGACAGATGTTAGCTCCAGTACAGTGTGCAGGAAGCTGCACCACAGGGGTTACCATGGTCGAGCAGTCATCACAAGCCGCTAATCACTTCGACTAATGTCACATGCCAACTAACGTGGTGTGAAGAACGTCGATCTGGGACTGTACACCAATGGAAAACTGTGCTTTGGCTTGAAGAGTCAGGTTACACCACTGTCTACCAGTCTGATCGTCGTTCCTGAGTGTGGTGAATGCCAGGAGAAAGATACCTTCCGAACTGTATCGTCCCGACAGTGGAGTTTGGTGGAGGTAGCGTGATGGTATGGAGCTGTTTTTCGTTTTCTTGGTTTGGGCCCGTTAATCGGTTTTGACAAAACCACGAATGCTAAGGTCCGCCTAGACATCCTGAAAAACTATGCACTACCGTTGTGGCACTGTTTGAGGGAAGACTCATACCTTTATAAGCAGTACAACACGCACCTGTCGTGTTTGGGGGAAGACTTATACCTCTATAAGCAGGACAACGCACCTGTCATGTTTGGGGGAAGACTTATACCTCTATAAGCAGGACAACGCACCTGTCATGTTTCGGGGAAAGACTCATACCTCTATAAGCAGGACAACGCACCTGTCATGTTTGGGGGAAGACTCATACCTCTATAAGCAGGACAACGCACCTGTCATACTGCTCGCGTTTTTACAGATTGGTTCGAGGACATGGGCGTCGAAAATTTGGACTGGTCAGCCCAAAGTCCTTATCTGAATCATATAGAAAGTCTTTGGGACGAATTGGATGGAAGAAGAAATCGCCCAACAAACAGAGCTCAACCGTCACTAAATGTCTGTCGTCACGTTGCGAATGGCGCAACGTGACGACGGACATTTACAAATAAAAATCGGTAGAGAGTATTCCGGCAAGACTAGAGGCCGTCATAAAGCCCAAAGAGTTCAGTACACAATATGAAATTTCCTGTTAATAAAGTTTTTTGTAGACATTTAGGTGTCCAGATGTAAATAGTAGGGCAGTGTATATGATTTAAGAAACTTTTCAAGATAAAACTTTACACTTGTTTTATTTCGTACTTCCAGTATTACGTCTTCTTTCTAGAGTCAGCGATTGCTTTTAGATAGGGCTGATGTTTAATGATACAAGTTAGTCCCGGGATTGAGGTTTTTTTTTCAATTGTTTATTTAAAACTTACGCTGAATATGAGAACTAACGAATACCATGAATATTCATATGAATCACAACGCACTGTTGTGCTCACTATGAACCTGTGTCTCTCTGAATTAGAGACGGACAGTTTCACCGTTCCACTTGACGAAATTTGAATGAAGCCCTTCCCCAATTACCTGTCGGTGTTGGCGTGGTAACAGATCAGTAATAAATTTTGATAAGAACTAATAAATATTAAATAAAATGAAATTTCAGTACTTACGAAAATTCTCAGAATTTATTTTTCCGAGCTTTTTTTGTTTGTTTGTTTGTTTCGGGGTTAAACAACCACGATGAGAAGCTATCAGGGATGTAAGCAGGTGCCCGTCTCCAGGGAAGGGAGAGACAAGCATCCCATTCATGCATTACAGGGAAGGGAAACATAAGACAGACATCCCATTCAAGAATCACCCGGGGACTCCAGCCCAGTACATCTTCTACGAATGGTCTACCTTGGCCGTCCCAGGCACGGAGACGGCCGAGTTGATCGTTTCATCTGCCGTTCGCCGCTAAGTCCCTAAGGCCCTTTTTGATGTAGAACTACATCACTACTTCTGTAAGCTTTTCAAGAAAATTTGGATGGTGTATTGGGGTGTGGTGCATACATTACCTCTTAGAGGTACACTGACTTCTGGGTGCAAAAAAATTTATTACACCCGTGGATTTTTTTATTTGGTTGGACGCACTATACATCATAGCAAATTCCTGTTGGTAATCTCCTGGTTCGATTCTCTGCTTTTTCTGTTTGTCATCTGGGAAGTGTACCGTCTTTCTGACCTTCCGTTTTCATTGGCTTTTGACTTATGTATATTTTGGTTGCTTCTTGTTATGTTTTTCATACTGAACTTCGCGTCTGAACTCCCATGCGTTTTTCGCCACTGGACTGGAAGTTTGTCAAGTCATAATCATTGATCACTGGTATAAGTACTGAGACCAAGCAACAAAGAGGTCTGCACTAATTAGGAACTTCGCTTACGCTGGCGTTAATACGTCTATGAATGTGCTCTACCCGGTATAATAAATTGAATGGAAAAATTATTACATACACCTACCTAATAACGTGTTGCTCCGCCTACTGCCCTCACAACGTTCAATGAAGTGTTGAAACACGGAAGTAGTACTGTCGCCTATGAAACGAGGATCGACTGTCGTAGAGCATTCACATTTGCCGGTGGGGGTTGACGGGTTCGTACAGACCTTTTTAATTCGTACAAATTCTCAATGGGGTTGAAGTCCGCCGATTGAAAAGACCATTCGATAGCGTAAACTCACTTTAATGCTCCTGAAGCCAATTGGTTGCCACTCAGGAAGTATATGGTGTGGCGAACTTACTTGAATGCTCCTGGAGTTGGTCTTCACTCTGGAAGGATGCGGTGTAGCGAACTCACTTGAATGATCCTGGAGCCAATTGGTCTTCACTCGGGAAGTATGAAGTGTAGCGAACTCACTTGAATGCTCCGGGAATCAATTGGTCGCACTCGGGAAGTATGCGGCGTGGTGTTATCCTGCTCAAAGATGGCGTCATAGTGATAAAGGAGAACCATTACGAACGGGTGTAGATGTTTGGTGAGGATGTTCACATACCTTGTGCCGGGGATGGAAGTCTCGAGGGATACGGGGGGGGGAAGAAGTCCATATAAACGCACCCTAAACTGTTACACCGTCTCTACCAGCCTGAATGACCCTAGCTTAGCAAGCTGGGTTCATCGCTGTGTGTAGCAATACCTACACCCTCTCATTGGCGTGATAGAGTTGAAACAGTAATACGTCAGACCAGATGACGTGTTTTCAATCCTAGGCACTCCAGTTGCAGTAGGTCTTTACAAACCGCAGCCTAATCTGTCGGTGCCATGCAGTCAACATGGGGACAAGATGTGGACGTCGACAGTCATAGCCTATTTGTTTCATTGTGCGATGAATAGTCTTTATGCATAAACTTGTGAACTCTAGCTCGTTAAATTCCGACTTTATATGCTCCGCGATAGCCCTGTGATTCCTTGTAACAATGCGAGATAGTCTGCGCTCACCTCGAGAGTCAGTTGCACGCTTAAGGCCACATTTCTCCCATTGGTTGAAAATTTTGCTGTATTTCACGTAGTCTTGGTATGCACGTACGACGGTCCGACGTGGGAACACCAACAGTTCACCAGTTGCGGTGATTGAACGACCGGTCTTCCTTGCATCTCCTATCTGTTGCGACGTACTACAGAGATACGCACATGTCAAGATGGCAAGTAGCAGTGAGAAGCTCTTGCTGGCGTAGCTTAATCGAAAGTATTCGGCTCCGGAGGTGAAGGCTGTGGGTTCAAAATTCGCCACCCGCAAATTTGAGTTTTCACATTAGCGCCCGAACATAAAATGGATCTACTGGCCGTTAGGTTCTTCGAAGAACGTGTGTTATTCTTTCCACACATCGTCTGGAAGTAATGAGAATTTCCTTCACTTCGAAAAATGTGTGATGCTTCTTCCACACATCGTGTGGAATTAGTGAGAATTCCTTCTTCTACAGAGAGTGACTTCAAGCACGGTTTGCGGCGGACCCAAAACCTGAATTTTGTACCCTGCCTTTCTCAAGGGACAATATATGTGACGTACTAGAGAGGTGACGCACATGTCAAGCCGGAAAGTAGCCGTGATTAGCAGTTGCCGGCCTAGCTTAATTGGAAAGCATTCGGCTCCGGAGCAGAAGGATGTGGTTTCCAATCGCCACCGGCAAATGCTTCATTCACACATAGTCTGGAATTAGCGAGAAGACATGTATGTTTGACAGTGGCCACAGTCAATGTATTCATCACACATCGCCACCGGAAAATGTGGCTTTGATATTGGCTACACTCAAAGTCACGTCGCTAACTTTACTAATGATTACTTTTCCGTGAGTTGTTTCGGCTGCGTAGAGACCTGCTCTAGTTAGAGACATTGGCAGTTTTAGTGCTCCACGTGACTGGAACAGGGCCGGTTTAAGTCCTTAGAGGGCTCCCAAAGAACTTATGACATAGAATCATTATGAAGTCCCTTTAAAACACGAAACTGTAGAAATATGCTTGCGATTATTAAAAAAGTAGTGCATTCTTCAAACTAATAAATCATCTGCAAAGTTTTCATAAAAAGCCGCTGTATTTTCCATTATTCTCATAAGAACATGAGTTAAAAGACTAAGATTCCTAGATTTTGTCTAGGATTTTTTAATGATTTAGCATTGCATACTATTATTAGTGCATATGTTTTGTTATGCAATGTGAAGCCACAGGGGACTTCGATCATTAACTGTTTGAAGGGCAAATCAGAAGGTGTGGGAGTGTGTTCAGAAGTGCAAATTGGTAGGTTAAGGTTTCATGTCGCTGTGCACAGTGACATGAAACCTTTACCCTTAGTGAGTCATTTCTTTAAAATCTGTTCGTCTTCCAGCCTTTGTTTCCGACCAAGTGGAAATCACACGAGACAAAAGTAAAGCTACTTTATAAACCCTCTCTCTGTCTCTCCTAGTTATGCCTTCTGGGCCCTTGGTAATGGTGGGCCCCAAAATAGTCTCTATAGAACTCTCCCTTAATCTGGCCCTGGACTGAACGCGATACTTCTGCTTTACATGTTGTTATAGGACTGTGTACAATATGTCCATTCAGTGTATTATAATATGCTACGTGTGAAACCTGTGATTAAATATTCTACTTTACTACATAAGTCAACTTATTGGTGATACGTTGTTTTAGGATTTGGGATGTGTTCCTTACGATTTACACCGATTAGCTATTCCTTTATGACCATCCCAGCCTAGAGAAATGAGCGCGCCTGGAGACCGAACGGTGGAGCAAGTGAAGTTCACCCCAGAGCAGTATATATATATAACCCGAGAACCGGCTTTCGGTTAGTAGAGTGTTCGGAGTCAGAATGGAAAAAGCTGTCGATTTATCGGAGTTTGATAAAGAACAAATTGTGATGGCACGGCGCATAGGAACTACGATCTCGGAAACGGCGCGGTCTGTGGGTTGTTCACGTGCCGTTGTAGTGAGTGTGTATCGAAAGTGGTGCACAGGTGGCTAAACGACAAATCGTCGTCCAGCCGTATGTCGTCCGCATCTCAATGACGCCAGAGGGGAGCGAAGACTGTCGCGCATTGTTCACAGCGACCGCAGGCCCACAGTGCGACTAATCCCCCGCAGCTACAACACTGGTGATCAGGGCACAGTTCATCGCAGCTTTCTGCGCATGGGCCTGCGTAACCGAAGACCCAGACGGATCCCCATGCTCACTGCACGTCATCGCCCACAACGCATGGAATGGGCCCATGATCATCGAGATTGGACTGTGGATGATTGAAAGAAAGTGGCTTGGTCTGACGAATCAAGCTTCCTGGTGCATCTCGCAGACGCCCGAGCTCGGGTATGTCGATTATCAATGGTGGCTATCGCACCTGATTGCACTGTTGGGCGGAAACAGGCCGGAGGTGTAATGCTATGGGCTATGTTTTCTTGGGACACTTTAGGCCTCATTATCCCAATAGCACAATCCCTGACAGCTGTCAGGTATCTGAATATCGTTGTGGACCAAGTTCACCTATTCATGGCTACTGTGTTCCCTGCTGGTGACGGTCATTACCAACAGGATAATGCGCCATGTCACACTGCCAGAGACGTCAAGGAGTGGTTGAGGAACATACTGGTGACTTTCTGTTAATGCCTTGGCCTCCAACTTGGAAAAGACGGTTCGCGCCAGATTACTCCATCCCCGAAATGCATGGTAACTGGAGAACCTGCTGCTGACTTTATGGTACCAGATATCCCAGGATACCTATCACCACCTCATAGAATCGATGAAACTGGAGGACCTGTTGTTGACATTATGGTACCAGATACCCCAGGATACATATCGCCACCTCACAGAATCGATGCCTCGTCGAGTGGCTCCTGCTTTGCAGACTAAAGGGTTTCCTACAGCTTATTAGGTAGGTTGTCATAACGTAATGGCTCGTCGGTGTATGATGAACCATAAATCATTATAAATCTTTTCGTGATGTGCAATTGTCAATTTGGTGTTCACTCCTGCGTATATTTTCAGAATCAGCATTTCCATTCGTCGACGAGGAGCGTGCCAACAATTTCCTGGGAAAGCTGGTTCCTTCAAGAAGACGACGACAGTACCAACACATCCTTGACAAGCGGGGTATCATAGACGAATGCTGCCACGGAGCCGAGGGATGTTCCTGGGAAGAATATGCAGAGTACTGCCCTGCAAACAGTCGGGTTCGAAACAGCTGAACGTACAATGAAACTTATTAAGCTGAATTTTCTACCGAGTCGAAAATTACTCCTTACCTAATTCTGTGATCTCAAAAGGTTATTCGTAGAGAAGTGTAAAAAAAATTAGTTACTCAAAATAGACACGCGAATTTTATGTGCTGAAGATTCAAAACACTTGTCACCTTTAAAATGTGTTCCTAAGTTTAAATACATTTCCGTATGGAATGTGTCAATAATAGGATCGTGAATTTAAAGTGTTTTATTCAAATAAAGTGCATATTGTTCATGATAATAAACTTTTTCTAATGCTTCTCTGTACTTTGATATTCAGGAAATCAATTTAGTTTGAAGAGCAATAATTTCATTTTTGCAAGTCTTTCTTTAAAACTTACCACTTCGTTTTCCCTCAGGAAAGTTGGAGAAACATGCTTTCATTTTTTTTGTGTACACTTGTCATAAATAAATTTCAAACGAAATTCAATTTGGAATAACTTACAATCAGAAATCGATTCTCCAGCTGAAGTAGCTGGGGACGGCAATTTATAGAACTTAATGGGCGTGTATCATATGTTTTCTACCACATATCTCAACTACAGAATAGTTGGGACTTAACTTGTTGTGTAGAACTATTATTTAAAGGGTTTAACTTCAAAACATTAAAGCCGCCCAGGTAGCGTAGTGGTCTAAGCGCTGGCTTCTGACCATTCGCCCAAAATGGGTTTGGCTTCGCCTCCCGGTGAGGCATGCATGCTGTGCTTGTCTTACGGCATTGGCTCTCTCTCTCTCTCTCTCTTCCCTGGAACCGGTAGCCCTAAATTAGAGAAGAGCGTCTGCTTATAACCTATCGGGTTGCTCATGGTGGTCGTTAAACCCCAAACAAAAAAGCTTCAATCTTCACTTCAACTTATTGACTTTGCTAAACCCGATTATTCCAAGTCTTTCTTTTTTGTTTGAAACAGTTGTAAAGTTAATTAAACATGAATCTCTAAGCAAACGGCCAGGGTGAGTAATGAGCCAGTACTTACAGAAATCCAATTCCACTTTCATTCAATATCCCAGAAAGCCAATTATCTTTCAGTGAACACGTCGGTCTCAACAACAAGACGAACAGACTCCACACCGCTACACTTTTGACAATTCACTTCACACAATGTACTCAGAATATTACTTTCCGTAACACCACTGAGTATATAAAATAGCATTGATAATGTCCCTCTCAACTCTGAATACAATCTGCCCTGCTCTACATCTGCTCTTACAAGCTTCACTGCTCATATACTGTACATAATTCGCTCGGCGCAACAGTTGCTCTTATCTTTTATTCAGAACACTTTTACTAAAGTTCAGTTACAATTTGACCCACTGTCAGGATGCGCACATTTATAAACTTGTCGGGAGAAATTCTGACTAGCTTGTAATTGTTGAGAAATTTATGCATATATATAGCCTATACACAGTCGAGTGACCACCTCATTCTTTTGACGTCAATAGCGCGTAGCCAATGAAAGAACGAACGTCTCGTGAGCTGGCTTGAAGGGTATATAAGGTGTGCTGTATACGCAATCTAAAAACATCCCGGGTACTGGCCCCCGGTAATAAATAAGGGCGTCTTCCTCCCCCTTTCTACTTCGCTTCCGTGTCACTTTCCTATCGGGCACTCTAGCCCAAATCTCCTAGCTTCCTATTTCTAAGGGTTGTTTAAGACTTGGGATCAGACACTCCCTTCCCAAAACCCTCTACATATGACCATGATCTAAAAACATATCACTCGTTGCTGTCATGGATAAAAAGAGCGATTTATTAGATTTGCAAAAAGGGATGATTAATGTCTTTCGGGCCAAGGGAGGCAGTATTTCTGAAACAGTGCAGTTTATGGATTGTTCGCGTGCTCCTGTGGTTAAAGTGTATCGTGATTGGAGAAATGGCACCATTGCGAATAAGCGACGTGCAAACTGCGGAGCACCGCGTGCCATTTATGTGAGAGATGAACGTCGGCTGCGAAGGTACGTGAGGGCTGATCGATACGCTACAGTGTAGCAACTCCTTGGCCGAATGAACCAGGGGGCTACCGAAAGTGTGTCTAAAACGACAGTTCAGCGAACCCTGCTGCGTATGGGGTTCCGATGCAGACGGGTGGTCACTGCACCTACGCTAAGGAAGGTGCATCGGCAGAAAAGGCCTACATTTGCACAGCAGTATCGGAGTTGGACCTCCGCTGATTGGCAAAGGATTGCTTTCTCAATTGAGACACGATTTCTGCTTCATCGAACAGATGGACGTTGCCGTATAAGGCGAGAAACATCGGAGAGCAAACACTCTTCAACCATTGCTGGAAGAACACAACCTGGTGAGGGCAGCATTATGGTCTCAGGAAGGTTCTCGTGGCATTCTCTGGGTCCACTCATACCTCTGGAAGGCACTGTGGACCGAATTCATTATGAATCCGTCCTTGCAGACTACGCTCACATACATGCTGATTGTCTTCCCAGGGGCGGATGGGTTCTTCTAGCACAACAATGCGACGTGTCACACAGCTAGAAATGTCCGAGAGTGGTTGGAAGAGCCCGATTAAGACTTCAAAGTACTTCCCTGGCCCCCCTAAATCCCCAAACTTAAACCCAATTGAGCATCTGTAGGATCACCTCGATCGTGTTTTTCGCTCTATGGATCCTCCACCACGCACCCTCCAGCAGCTGTCAGATGCACTGCAGTCAGCATGGCTCCACATACATGCGAACACCTTCCAGCATCTTATTGAGTCACTCTCAGTCCGTCTAGCTGCTGTCCGCGCTGCACACGGCGGTTACCCTGTTACTCTAGATGTTAGCTGGTGGTCACAATAATGTGAGACGACCGTGTGTATATATATATATATATATATATATATATATATATATATATATATATATATATGGGATGTAAGGTCAGGTGATGCGTAACATCACATGCTTTCCTTGACAAATATCAACCCCGCCTTCTCGTGGTGCATCCTGTTCCCACTAAAGGGGATCTGACGACCGCCAATAGCGGTATAACTATACCATCGGGATTAGAGGAAATCCTATCCCACACTCACCATCCCGCTTGGCCAGCGTGGTGAGTTATGGCCAAACCCCTGTAACGTACCAGGAGATGTGACGTACCTGCCAGGAAGGACGCACACGACATAAAGGCAGATAGGAATCAGAATAAAACGTCCGCGTAGCTCAATTGGTAGAGTGACTTATTCCGGAATGAGGGGATCCGGGTTCGAATCCTGGTGTGGACAGAAATGACGGAGAAATTTACTTCGTTATAATGGCGCCCGAACTATCCGGATGACCCGGCCGTTCAAAATCTCGCATTGGTGTGATGTTATTTCCACACCGCGAGACAGGAAAAATCAGAGGATTCCTTCTCCAGCGCTTCGAAAAATAAAAATGTGTGATGTTGCATTCCACACAGCAGATTGACTGGGAGTTCCCAAGTGCACGTTCTACAGTGGATGGCTGCCTGCAACGATTCATGGTCACGGCTGACCCGTGGGCCATGCCCCCGGCCCTCTTTCGGGGGGAGATGTGACGTACCTTCCAGCAGGACGCACACGACATAAAGGCAGATAGGAATCAGAATAAAACGTCTGCGTAGCTCAGTTGGTAGAGCGACTTGTTCCGGAATAAGCGGCCTCGGGTTCGAATCCCGGCGTAGACCAAAATGACGGAGAAATTTACTTCGTTATAATGGCGCCCGAACTATCCGGATGACCCGGCCGTTCAAAATCTCGCATTGGTCTGATGTTATTTCCACACCGCGAGATAGGAAAAATAAGAGAATCCGTTCTCCAGTACTTCAGAAAAAAAATAAATGAGGGGAGATGATGTAACGTACCAGGAGATGTGACGTACCTGCCAGGAAGGACGCACACGACATAAAGGCAGATAGGAATCAGAATAAAACGTCCGCGTAGCTCAATTGGTAAAGTGACTTATTCCGGAATGAGGGGATCCGGGTTCGAATCCTGGCGTGGACAGAAATGACGGAGAAATTTACTTCGTTATACCCCTCCAAACTGACTCCATAACTTAAATCTTGGCCCTCAGTCTCCGGCAGCTGGAATGTACCTGGCCAAGGTAGCGGCCGGTGCGGCATGAAGGCAAAGGGTACTAAGAATCCCCGGAGGACCGGACTAGGCTGCCATCTGATGCTGACCTTGGCTACGTATAATGGACGTTCCCTATCTTCTGATTCAAGACTTCTTGAATTGGAAGAGGAACTACAAAGGATCAAGTGGGACATCGTCGGTCTAAGTGAGGTAAGGAGAAAAGGAGAAGATCTCATTGAACTGAAAAGTGGACATCTCTTCTACTATCGTGGGACAGATACTGGCAGAACTAGTGGTGTTGGATTTATAATAAACAAGAAACTGAAGGATAAAGTTGTAGAAGTTGAAAGTTCCTCTGACAGATCTGCACGACTCGTTATCCAACTCTCGAGAAGATACAAGGCTCAGATTATTCAAACTTATGCACCCACCACAGGTCATCCTGAAGAAGAAATTGAAGAATTTTATGAGGAAATTCGTCATCAAAATAATATAGGTAAGCAGCACTTGAAGATAATTATGCGAGATTTCAATGCAAAAATAGGGCAACGGCAACAGAATGAAACTTCAGTAGGTAAATTCGGTCACGGCAAGAGAAACCAGCGTGGAAATACTCTCGCCGAGTTTGCAAGAAGGAAAACCCTTCTGCCTCTGCTACTGCTAACTAGTAGCAGAGGCAGAAGGGTTTTCCTTCTTGAACTCCTTTTTCAAGAAAAAGACACACAGGCAATGGACATGGAGACATCCAAATGGGACGACAAGTGAAATTGATTTTATTATGTGTAACAAAAAATTCGTCATAGAAGACTGCAGTGTGCTAAACAAGTTCAACACAGGTAGTGACCATAGATTGGTGAGATGTAAGATGCACCTCAACACTAAACTCGAACTTGGCCAGCTCATAAGACAAACAAAATGTATTGACATAACCAACCTTAAAAAACACCATAATACCTTCATGTTCGAACTGAAGAACAGATTCTCTGTGTTAGAAGGCCTAACATCGGAAGAAGTGGATATTTCTGAAGTTAACAGAAAAGTAACCAAAGCTCTTATGGAAACAGCCACAAAATTAGCTGGGTCTAAGAACAAGTTGCATGTGAACAAATTATCAGGAAAAACCAAAATGTTGATGCAAAAAGAAGAGAGATGAGAACAACTAAAGGAGATGTGACTTCCAAAGTGGAATATATAGAGCTATGCAAGAGAGTAAGAAAAATTATCACTGAAGACGTAAGGAAATTCAACTGTTAACTAGTGAGGAAAGCAATCGAAAACAACCAAAGCCTAAAGATAGCAAAGGGACATCTCAGTAAGGGAAGAAAACAGATTACGGCACTGAGAAAAGAAGATGGTTCTGTAACAAGAAATAGAGGCGAAATTTTGACAAGAGTGAAAGATTTTTACTCCAAATTATATGAAAGGGATGATACATGTACTTCAGACATCATGAAAGGTACCACTGCCAGAGTTCTTCCTTCCAGTCCTCACAGCAGAAGTTGCACATGCAATCAAGAACATGAAGCGGGGAAAAGCTCCAGGAGAAGATGGAATTACTGTAGACATCATACAAGAAGCAAGTGGAGAAGTCGAAACAGTACTCGCCCAAATTTTTACTCGATGCCTTAATGAAGGGAAGATTCCTGAGGATTGGAACAACGCTACAATGATCCTGCTACATAAAACAGGTGACATCCAGGATCTCGGGAACTACAGACCTATCAGCTTCTTATCAGTGGTTTATAAAATCTTCACTAAAGTTCTTTCACACCGTTTGAAGGTAACACTGGACATGGCTCAACCGAGAGAACAAGCTGGATTCAGGTGGCTACAGCACAATAGATCATATCCACGTACTAAGAGAACTAATTGAAAGAGCGAGGGAATATGAACTTCCATTGTGCATGGCTTTTATCGATTATGAAAAAGCCTTTGATTCGGTGAAACCATCAGCAGTTGCAATGGCTCTGAAATCCTGCGGCATTGAAGATGCATACATTAATATTATTAATAACATCTATGAAAATGCAAGTGCAAAGATTAGGCTGTTTGAAAATACAACACACATAAAAATTGGAAAGGGAGTGAGACAAGGTGACACCATATCTCCGAAGCTCTTTAATGCCACATTGGAGGGTGTTTTTCAGTCACTGAGCTGGGAAAACAAGGGGATAAAGATTAATGGAGATTATCTAACTCACCTTCGTTTTGCTCATGACGTAGTCATTTTTGCAACTAGCCCATCAGAGCTGCAGAGTATGATCCAGGAACTTGCTGACAAGAGTAAAGAAGTGGGATTAAAAATGAACTTTCAGAAGACAAAAGTGATGTTCAATGCTTTTACAAGAAATGAAGATTTATCGATTGATGGAGAAAAGCTGGAGATAACAGACACGTACGTTTATCTTGGACAGCAGATATCAAGTGAGGGTCACATTGATGAAGAAATTAATCGGCGTACAAAACTTGCCTGGAGAGCTTTTGGAAGAAACAGCATAATTTTCAAGAGCAATATGCCATTATGTCTTAAAAGAAAAGTGTTTGATCAATGCATCCTTCCAGTGCTTACGTATGGCACAGAGACGTGGACCTCAACTAAAAGAGACATACAAAGGCTGCAGACAACTTAAAGCAGCATGGAGAGGTGCATGCTTGGTGTAACCAGGAGAGATAAGAAGAGGAACTCGTGGATCCGAAAAATGACAAGAGTGGAAGACATCATGATCAGAGTCAAATCCCTGAAATGGCAATGGGCTGGACATACCGCCAGAAGAACAGATCATCGACGGACAGCCGACATTTTAGATTGGATTCCAAGGGACAGGAAAAGACCCAGAAGAAGACCACATGGGAGATGGGTGGATGAAATTCGAAAGTATGCGGGAGTGACATGGAGGAGACTGACACAAGACAGACCGTTGTGGAGGAAACTTGGGGAGACCTTCGTCCAGCAGTGGATTGATAATGGTTGACAATGATGATGATTATATATATATATATATATATATATATGGATGATACATGCACTCCAGACATCATGAAAGATACCAGTACCAGAGTTCCTCCAGTCCTTCCAGCAGAAGTTGCACATGCAATCAAGAACATGAAGCGGGGAAAAGCTCCAGGAGAAGATGGAACTACTGTAGACATCATACAAGAAGCAAGTGGAGAAATCGAAACAGCACTCGCCCAAATTTTCACTCGATGCCTTAATGAAGGAAAGATTCCTGAGGATTGGAACACCGCTACAATGATACTGCTACATAAGAAAGGTGACATTGAGGATCTCGGAAACTACAGACCTATCAGCCTCCTATCAGTAGTTTATAAAATCTTCACTAAAGTTCTTTCACACCGCTTGAAGGTAACACTGGACATGGCTCAACCGAGAGAACAAGCTGGATTCAGGAGTGGCTACAGCACAATTGATCATATCCATGTGCTGAGAGAACTAATTGAAAGAGCGAGGGAATATGAGCTTCCATTGTGCATGGCTTTTATCGATTATGAAAAAGCCTTTGATTCGGTGAAACCATCAGCAGTTGCAATGGCTCTGAAATCCTGCGGTATTGAAGATGCATACATTAATATTATTAATAACATCTATGAAAATGCAAGTGCAAAGATTAGGCTGTTTGAAAATACAACACACATAAAAATTGGAAAGGGAGTGAGACAAGGTGACACCATATCTCCGAAGCTCTTTAATGCCACATTGGAGGGTGTTTTTCAGTCACTGAGCTGGGAAAACAAGGGGATAAAGATTAATGGAGATTATCTAACTCACCTTCGTTTTGCTCATGACGTAGTCATTTTTGCAACTAGCCCATCAGAGCTGCAGAGTATGATCCAGGAACTTGCTGACAAGAGTAAAGAAGTGGGATTAAAAATGAACTTTCAGAAGACAAAAGTGATGTTCAATGCTTTTACAAGAAATGAAGATTTATCGATTGATGGAGAAAAGCTGGAGATAACAGACACGTACGTTTATCTTGGACAGCAGATATCAAGTGAGGGTCACATTGATGAAGAAATTAATCGGCGTACAAAACTTGCCTGGAGAGCTTTTGGAAGAAACAGCATAATTTTCAAGAGCAATATGCCATTATGTCTTAAAAGAAAAGTGTTTGATCAATGCATCCTTCCAGTGCTTACGTATGGTGCAGAGACGTGGACCTTAACTAAAAGAGACATACAAAGGCTGCAGACAACTCAAAAAAGCATGGAGAGGTGCATACTTGGTGTAACCAGGAGAGATAAGAAGAGGAACTCGTGGATCCGAAAAATGACGAGAGTGGAAGACATCATGATCAGAGTTAAATCCCTGAAATGGCAATGGGCTGGACATACTGCCAGAAGGACAGATCATCGATGGACAGCCGAAATTTTAGATTGGATTCCAAGGGACAGGAAAAGACCCAGAAGAAGACCACATGGGAGATGGGTGGATGAAATTCGAAAGTATGCAGGGGTGACATGGAGGAGACTGGCACAAGACAGACCGTTGTGGAGGAAACTTGGGGAGACCTTCGTCCAGCAGTGGATTGATAATGGTTGACAATGATGATGATGATGATATATACATAAAACGGTGCAGATCAAAGTTTATACAACAAATATCGAAAAAAATACATAGAAACGTGAAGGACGAAACACCTACAGCATATATCAAAGATAAAATATACAAGGTAAGGAATACAAAAAACGGCTTAATATACAAAATGCCATCAACTAACCTGCGCAAAGCAGCCAAAAAATCAATTAAGGCAAGATACGTAGTTAAAATAAAAGTAGACATATCAACCAATGCCGAACAACAATGACTAACGCTAAAAAAAAAAAAAAAACGCAAAAAGAATACAAAGACCCACGGAGCGCCAAACCTGAGACACACGTGAAAAAACTGCCGTGAACCAGAAGCCTAAATATTGCAATAAAAGCACTCAAAATATGGTAAGTGCGGAGACTCAATACAAAGGCTTAGTAAATCCCAATTTCTCATAGAATGGTACCAACTATAATTCTCAGGGAAGCATTACTTGGAAGGAGAGGTGGCTTTTCCTATCCCAATCAAATGTTGGTAAAAACCAAAGCATGCGGGAGTGCTCCCTAAGCCATCCAAAAGACCAAGGCGAACAAAACGGTATACAGTTGACGAAACACCAAATCACGACCAGCAGACATGAGTAGAGACTGAAGCTATATGTTACGGGCCATGTGCTTTGCAAAAAGTCCAAAACCATCTAAAAGACAAAGTAAACGAAATGGTATGCAGCTGACGAAACTTCAAGTCACGGTTAGCAGCATGCATGGAAATTGAAATTATCGGTTGCGGTTTATATATTTTAGAAGAGTTGTACAATTACAATGGAGCATATGAAGAAGACTTTCTGGTGCGACAGGTTTATTAGTCATAACTGGTATATACTTATTGTCCAATAGCTTCCACCCCCAATCGACCACATTCATATCACTGTCCTTTCCGGTCCAAACCATGATTTGGTAATATACTCTAAAGCTGTGGTATTTTGTCGAGGACTCGGTAGGAGGAAGGCGCTCTGGAGTGACGAATGACGTGGCAGAAACATTTTTTACTGAAGAGTTGGTAGCGCAAACTGGTAAGGGAATCAGTAATTCTTCCCCCAAACAAGACTGTCATTACCTTGCTTCCTAGCCCCTCTATAACAGATTTTGTTTGATGTGGGAGCAGAAACACATTTGCACATTTCTGAATCGTTTGTTCACTGCTAATAAGTTTTTGGAACGTTGACTTCTTGCCTACACCAAATAAGCGGGATGTTGCATCATATCCTGTGCAAGCATGAATGAACAACAGTTGCGAACACACATTACTACCCAGAACTCGTTTCATTTCACTGATGTCACATACCTTATGAAGTGTGGACTTGTCCGAAAGAAAATATAGGCCTCTATTGTTTAGCTGTGCGTAATAGAGGAGAAGGATGAGTAAATCTGTATCCTCCCCTATCAACGTCTTTGGATGGTGTTCTGATGACTTGACAGCTGCCTTGACGATGTCCACGTCTGCATCCCCTGACGCATTGATAACACTGCAGCCCCTTTTCCGCAGTTCTTCTGTCACCAGACGAATAAGTGCCAGTTTGTTGCAAGGTGTGGAGAGAAAATAATCTTTTCTTCCACCAAACTCTGTTGCTGCATTGAAGCTGATGGTCGAGTGGGTGATTTGCCCACGTCGCTGATGCGTATTATCCTTGATGGAATGACCAGCTTCATAACCGTCAAAAATAGCAGTTGCTTTCGAATAATGTTTTACGGTAAATTCTGCGTATGAGCGTGCAATGGCACCATAACTGTCGTTCTTTTTCCATGGCAAGAGATGAAGAAGGGAACCACCATCTAACGCATAATGTTCAGTTGGTGGGATCGAATCCATGAGAGCTTTTTTAGATTCCTTGATAGCATACTAATTAATCGCATGAGCCAGTTGAGCTTTGTCACTTTTACGAAAGATTTCTTTATCTTCAAACAAGGCTGCTGGGAATGGACTGAGCTCATAGCTCATTACATCCTCTAGAGAAATGTCTCCAGTTTTTGACATAACCAAAAATCATTGGTAGAGCACAGCAGGATCAATAGATCTGTCTTTGTCAATTTTAATGCTGGACCCGTCACAAAAGGTTTTTGCTCGGTCTTTTCGTTTAAATGATATATCAAAAATTGGCTTTCCGACCATATTTTGTCCAATATTTTTCCCGACATCCTCAAAATTATGCACTTTGACATCCTTTTCGGCAATTACACCCGTAACAATATTTCTCAAAGATGGTCTGGTGAGAATGGCGTACAGGTTACAAGTTTTCCCTTGATCTTCTCCAAGTCACAGTAATCTCGTTTCATCCTTGACAGTGTTGATTCTCGATGCTGATGACTGGTTGTGTAGGTATGGCAAAGTCATTGAATTCCTGCATGGCATCGTTGTATTGAGATGTGATAGGTGTGGACATGGTCCACAAAGCACGAATTTCTTCAGTCATACCACTTCAGTGGGTCAATCCGCCATTGCTTTTTAAAGATCTCATTAACGTCTGCTCGATTACAAGGTCTGAACTAAGGCCTGCCCAGAACTGGTTACTGTTGCGAATCACATGGTATCCCTTGGTGGAAAATGCGGCATGTACATCAGGATGTCTGTTCTGCAATTGACTCATTTCTTGTACATAGAGATATGCAGATTTCAGGTTGTTATAGTGTCCAGCAGCAGCAAATATTGGTAGACAATATTTGCTGCTGCTGGACACTACAAGACTTGTCCCCCGCTTGCAAGTGCATCATCCAAGATCCAGTGAAATCTGATTTGTTGAGTGATCGGGTAACCTGCAGCATTCTCTGATAGTTTGTCCAAGGCAGACTTGTTTTTGACCTGTGGCCAAGTTCTGCCCTTTTTCTGTCAATAACGTTTTTTATTTTGATGAGTGTATCTGACTCTATGGCACTTCCGACCGTGATCTGTTTCAATATCAGTGATGAGTATAATTTTTCTACTTCATTCACTAGCGACACAAATTGTGTGCTATTCTCCTGTAGATCTGAGACAATTAGGTGATTGAGACATTTGTCTATCAAGAGATGCCCACGAAAAGCTCTCTGTACTGATTTCCCGGCCATCATGTGCTGGACAATGTTTTCACCGTAGACAACTTCCATGATGTTCCGAAGTCCTGTCTCTTCCATCAGTGTGCTGATTGCACCGAGCAGGTTCATAAATGTGTGAAAACATCCAAGCATCAATACGATGCTTTTTAAGTGGCTACCCTGTGGTGCATCTGTAATGATTTCTGCAGCTTTCCAATACAAAGGTTGGCCAAACGTAATAATAGGTGGAGCATGGGGATTCATAGCGAAATTACAAATGAAGTCCAGTGTAGACAAAATACAAGGCCTTTCCCCAGAGTACAAGTCGATCATAGGTAAGAACACAATCGATGATTGACCTGGATGTTGTAATCCTTGGTGAATAATGTGCATCATTCCTTGCCACCCTAGGATTTCTTGTTTGAAGTTTAGCGAGAGCTCCAACAGTACATCAATTGTATTATCACAGTTGCCAAGTGGTGGAAGATTTTTAAAGACAACGGTGTAACGAACATGTTTCGCAAAGCGATATCCTAAAATAGGAATTTTACTCTTTAGTGTCAAGTCCTGATTAGTTACATTTCTCCTTGAAATGGCCCGATCTGTCTTTTGTTCTGGTGTGAGAGTAGCTATGATCCCCATTCCGTGGAAGGTCCCTCTGCTATCAAGAATAAGAATATTGTGGTCTACATTGTCCGCAGCGAAAAGAAGTCTCATGTGTGGTATTTCAATATCAGCTGTTGACCCATCTGGAGTAACTGAATCAGCTGCGTTTTTTTCAAAACGCAGAACTTCTTTATAGGAAGAACTAAATCCCAGAGCATGGAGCGTATCCACAAGGAGTTCTGATTGATATAAGTGATGGACCTGCACTGCAAAGCCAAGTTGTAAGGGAGCAACAACAGCGCGTGATCGGGCTGCCTGAATAATTGCGTGACCTATTCTTGCCACCTTTCGATTTGTATTTTTGCCTATAAAAATACCATTTAACAATCTCCGCAGGAATTCAGATAAGAAAGAAAGGGTAGATTCCAGCTTCAGAAAATTTTCATTTGGATACTGATACGTAAGAGATGGGGTGGTGGACTTTATATCACTTTTAATAAGACAAGCTGCTGTTTCGATGTTAACATTTTTCTGTGATTCTTCATCCTTTGCAAGAGTGCTGAAGCAAGATGTGAGAATATTTGATGTATTTTCCCTCATCGTCACAATATCATGGACACCTTCTCCTTCAGCAAAATAAATATTTTTGTCATACGGTTGTTTTAACTTTTCTTTGATGTAACTCCTTCCAAATGGTTGTGAATTTTCTATTTCCAGAAATTCCTTCATTTGTTTTGCAGGTGTGAAATTATCAGTTGTTCCTCGACATTATTTTCTAGGTAAAAGCAAACTTTCAAGAACGCTTGCTCTTGATCTTCGTTTTTGGGTCGGCCAGGCTTACTTCGCTTCGCCTCTTGTTCATTCTGGAACTGTAGTGGTATGCGAAGCACAGAACGAAAATTACAGCTACAAGGGTGATGGTAAACACAGTCAGAGGCGTGCAGGTCATGTCCATAATATTCTATTCTTCCTGTCACGGCACTCGCCCATTCATCTGAACGACTAGTACAGCACTCAATAACAGTGTTCACAAATACTTCTGTCTTCACATAACTTACACCAGCACTTCCTGGTGTAACTGTAATACCGCAGAAGAGGCAATCTGTTCGAATGTTGAAAGAACCTTCGGATACCCTGGCACTTCTCTTTGGTGGTTCAGCTTTCCTCTCTTTTTTGCTTTCAATGTCTTTCGGATTGATGTACCGCTGTCTACGGAGTGTACTTTTTCTCCTGCTGAAACGAATAACTCATCTCCTCTTTCCAAACTTGCTTTGTTGATTCCTTCAGCTCCCTTCTGACGAACTTGTACAATTTCTGAAGCACAACTTAAATCTTCATGGCAGATAGGGCAGGTTTCTCAGTTCGCGATGTTAGCACTGATGTTTAAACCTGAAAAAAAACACTGATAGATAAGATAAAAAAACACTGATAAATAAGATAAAAAAACACTGATAAATAAGATAAAAAAACACTGATAAATAAGATAAAAAACACTGATAAATAAGATTAAAAAACACTGATAAATAAGATAAAAAAAACACTGATAAATAAAATAAAAAAACACTGATAAATAAGATAAAAAAAACACTGATAAATAAGATAAAAAAAGCATTAATGCATTGTCACACTATGTCAATTCACACAGTAAACATAACCAATAGAATATAAACACACTAAAAGGAACACAGACGACAGTGCTGGTAAATTACAGAAAAGGTAAGCCAACTGTAAAAGTAAAATTCTCGTGCAAAATACTTTTCTGTACTATATGAAGTAAGACGGATTTTGGCGCTGGTCGGCACGCGGAACTACCCTAAACGTGAATGCAAGCTATTATGAATTAATTTTTTTACGGTTTTTTGATAATAAAACTATATAGTGTTACATATTACTGAACAGAGGAAATTCTGTAGAAAAATAACTACTAAACAACAAAAATTCTAAAAAAAAAATTTTTTTTTCAAGTCAGATTGCCCTTAATTAATTAAATAATTAATGCTCAATTGGCTGTACATAAGTGTGTATTCCTGCAAACTTATTTTAAACCCTCTAAATGTATTCTAAGACCGTAAAAACATAGGGATAGACACCAACTTTACTTTTCTAGGATGAAAACTATAGGAGTTAGGTATTTGATGGCCATCGTGGACGCCATCTTGAAACTTGGGCCTTTCCGGTGGTTAAACTTTCGTAAACTTTTAATATATTACTCAGCACACCTGATGCTACAAAAAAACAGTTGAGAAACCTTTTGTAGCAATTTTTTGAGGGTAAGGTGGCACTTTTTCATATCTGCAGTGGACTAGTTAGGATTAAACCGCTTTTCTAAGTACAGCTCAGATTTGATAATAAGGTTTACAGTTGT
This sequence comes from Macrothele yani, assembly GCA_039090855.1. Taxonomy (NCBI): domain Eukaryota; kingdom Metazoa; phylum Arthropoda; class Arachnida; order Araneae; family Macrothelidae; genus Macrothele; species Macrothele yani. The sequence continues at coordinate 45,930,654 of CM077024.1, forward strand.
TTGTGAGACACCAGCATTCTGTGAATGCTTTTTTGCGTGGCTGGATTCTCTTTATTTACAAGAGACGTGAGTTTTTGCACCATCTAAATGGCCCTCTTCCTCTTCCTCTTTGATTCAAGGTGTTTTTCCCGTGGCGTTTGTGAATCACTCGGGCAAGCTGCAAAGTTCTCTTTTGCACGCTTAATTACTTGACAACATGAATGGAGATTTTTCAGAGGAGGACAGAAAAAAGTTTAGCATGGCATTTTTAGAAATCACAGAACCATTTTCTTTGCGCCTCCCTTTGGATTGATGTATGTATACGAATAACCTTCTTCGGAAAGGGCAACTACAGTACTATATACCTCTCCCAGAACGGAATCACTCGTGGAGACACTTAACACTGCGAAAGCAAAATTACAAATGCCCTTAAAGCGGAAGGCTGCTACTGCACGATAAACATTGTTACGTAATCATAACGCACACGATTTGCATATGACGCGCATTTTACTTTGTCAGTATAAACGTGAATCAACCTCTGTATAAACAAATTTGAGAACTATGCCTTTAATGGAAGAGAAGCATAGGCGCCGGCTGTAGGGTGCAAGTTGAATCTTGCCCCCTAATAATTTTACTAGGGGGGCAGTGCCCACCAAATATTTTTCGTCCTGTTTTATTAAATAATCGCTTTGGCCTCATAAGATGGACCAAGCTCTACCTTATGAGGCCAAAGCGAATTATTTCCGAAAAATTTATAGGTAACGAAATAAGTAAACTTTTTTCCCATATAAAAAATTGCTTATTTCATAAGAAACTTGATTGTCAGCCCCGTATTTTGTTCGACATGTTAATACAGACATTTGACGTAGACCAGGAACACTTCAAATGTTCCTGGTCCACGTCAAATGTCTGTATTAATTATTCATTCGCCTTCTAATTTCAGTTGCTGGTTACCATCTTTGGTGAATCCTCAGGATTGTGCGGGGCTCCAAGAAGCAACCTGCCAAATTGACTTGGCAGTTAGTGTGTGTGAGTCTGGAGGAATTCGAGGCAGCTGTGGTGCAGTGGAAGCATATCTGGCGCGTAACTGGAAGACCCTGTGTTCGTTTCCCGGTGACGGCCAAGGATAATTTTTTCGTGACTCACTTATAAACGTGGAAAGAGCGATGACCTCTGTTTGATTGTTCGACATTTTTTCGTGATGCTTAAAACAATTATGAAAAATAAAATAAATAAAAATACAGAAACGTATAATATCTTGCGCCTTTATGTATCTCTTTATTTTTTGCGCTTCTCGTTCTTTGTTTGGGTAACAGCGCTAATTTTTAATATTTTTGATGAACATTTGGAAACACAAACTCTCGTGATATTTTTATAAAACTGCAGACTGAATTTCATTTTTAAAAATATTAATATTCAGCAAAGGAATATTTCTATTTCCTTGTTCATTTGCTGATGAGCAATTACAATTGCGTTTCAAAATATACGTCGAATCTCGTAGCTCATTGTTCTGTTCACCCCCCCCGTCTCCTCTTTTAATTTCTGCTTTCCTTCTGACAACGGAACAGACGTGCTCCTCCCACGTCAGATCTCTTCACGCCTGCCCCCTCAATAATTTGGTGAAGTCGGCACCCCTGGAGAGAAGAAACTGTCTAATTTTGCATAATTCCAAAAATTTCAGTTTCAATTTTGAGTCGACCGCTCTTATTTGGTGATCTACACTTATTTTTATAGGCACCTGGATACCTTTTTACAAGGTACATTGTTTCCCAACCAAACGTCAGTTGAAACCAAATTTTGCGAGTTCGGCGCATCTTGAAGCTGACATTTTTTCAAGACGGTAGGCAGGTATGTTTTTTGGTAAAATTGTTTTACTACTGGTGATCAGTACTTTGATTAAATAAAGTTTACTTTGCGGTGTGTATATTTTGTGGTTTGAAGTGTCCACCAATATTTCAGCAATTTATCTGCAACAACCTAATAATTAGGCTCGATGTTCTGCAGAAATTACGATTGAAAAAAAAATTCTATTATCACATTTTTTGCACATTTTCTACTTCAAATAATAAAAGATTTCCAGCTAGTGATGCAAGCTCATATTTTATTTCTCTGTTCATTTCCTCACTTAAAAGTTCCATTTGAGAACTACATTGCCGCCCCGGTGACTAAGTTGTTTAAGCGCCTGCTTCTGATCATTCGTCCGATATGGGGTCTGGGTTAGAATTCCGCTGAGGCATGGATACTGTGTTTGTCTTACGGCACTGGTTGCATTAGAGGTCTGCATGTGCCGGGCTGGGCCGCCAAGCCCGAGCTCGGCCTGCCCCGTGCCGGGCCATTTTTTTAATTTAGAGAACAAAACAATGGGCCGGACCAAGCGTTTTTCCAGACACTTGCGACCTGGCCAGGCCACGCTAAGTCGACCCATTCTTTTTATCGCAATGGTAAAGAAAGAAAAAAGTCGTGTTTTCCCGATTTCCTGGTGTGTTTAACGGTTTTGCTGGCTTTACTTACTTCCATGACATAGCCTAGGGCGTAATCACAAAAGCAAGGAGAGGCACTCACACACAGTGTTTTTACCAATCTGTAGGTATTGAGATGGTAAAACCACTTTGGGACTTGTTGATAACAAAAATATTCGACACCGAGCCAGTGTGAGGGGGTGGGGTGTATATGTTTGTGTTTGTATGAGAGAGTGGGACGAAATCGAATTTTTCTCCTATCCCTAATCTGTATAGGGATTGACTTTCGCAGTGTAGTTCAGAGAAAGAGATACTCTGAATGCGCTTATTCTTCCCTTTTTTCTTTCTCTCTTTAAAGGTTATATTTTTCGATAATTGTCAAAGTTTAGTAAATATTTTTAGGCTTGCATTCAACTAAATATTTTCAACAATATCTCATTTCATTATGTAATTTTTACATTTTAATAAAATACAATAGAAAGACAAAATAATGCCAAATGGCACATCCTGGGCCGGGCCGAGCCTAAGTAAGACCTGCAATAGACGGGCCCGGCAGAGTGTCTAATGCAGTATTTGAAACGTGCAAGGCTGGGCCTTAAACGCACGGCTTGGGCCGGGCCGGGCTCGCTAAATTAGGCCCGTACAGACCTCTAGGCTCCATTCAGAGGCGTAACTCAAAATATCTCCCCCCCCCTTCAGCAAAATTTCCTAACAGGCCCGCAACATGGTAATAATTAATGCAAAAATTGAGGGTAAATGTTCAACTTCGCAGTAGTAAAAATATATTTTCCAGATATTGATTCCATGATCACTTATGTATTGCTTTTATTATGTGAGCACTTATTCCCGTAAGTATCATCGATAAATTTAGTACTCAGGAAAAAAAGTGCAAAGTCTTTAAATGGCAAATGTTGACGATATCAAATCAAGTAAAAACAAATACTGATCTCCGAGTGACTGGTTTCGAACTTCCTTTAAAGCTCTTTAATTCCCTAGTACAATAATTTTTGAGAAAGAGGAAAGACAAGTGTGTTTACATTTTCTAGTTTTAAATACTTCAGCGATATTGCTTCTTTTTAGTGCCATGTCTTTTAAATTCAAGGAGGAAGCATACTTTACAAAATAAAGAAAACTTACGTTACTTGCAGGTCCTCCCGTCTTCGAACTTGTGACACTCGCAGCAATCTGTTACGCCTCTCCTCCGACTCTCAGTTACTCCGCAAGCAGTTGCAGGTGGTCACTTTCTGGTGTCTGCTATGGTAAACAATGAAAACTCATCCCCACCCTACACTTTCTCAGTATCGCTCCTTCTTCTTAAGTCGGGGAGAGGAGATAGTCTCTCTCTCTCTAGGGACCACTGAAAATTTGAAACAAAACTTTTTAGAGCAACTAGAAAACTTCTTGTCCATATTAAATTGCTAAATAAGTAAAAAAAGTATGTACTTAGATCTGGGCCCCTAAAATTCCCAGCCCCCCCCCCCGCGACGTGGGGGTTGTGAGGGCTATCTTTACACCCCTGGCTCCATCCTTTCCCTGGAACCAGTGGCCCCAAATTAGGGACAGGCTTTTGGGACAGGCTTATATCCCACTGAGTTGCTCACGGTGGTCGTTAAACCTCCAATCAAAGAAAAAAACTACCTGGAATATTCGCCAGCGGAAAAGCCGGTTTTATTGCAGGCTATTCAATTGCAATTAGCGAAAGCGCGGTGCGATACAAGAAATAAGTCGAAATGGACGGAGCTTAACTTAGAAAGTAGGGGCAAGTGGTTGTTTGTAAGAAAAATAGTGTTTGGCTTACAGACCATTTAGCATATGGTGTTTTCTTTTTTTTTTTTTACGTAGCATTTAAAGAGGTAAACGAACTGTATAATTTCAGCGTAACATAATTTTCTTCCATTAGGATGGTGAAGCACAATATATATGATTCTTGGCTTACAGATCATTTAGCATGTGGTGTTTTTTGTTTTTGTTTTTTTTTGCGAAGCATTTAAAGAGGTAAACAAACTGTATAATTTCAGCGTAACATAATTTTCTTCCATTAGGATGGTGAAGCACAATATATATGATTCTTAGCTTACATACCATTTAGCATGTGGTGTTTTTTTTTTTTTTTGCGAAGCATTTAAAGAGGTAAACAAACTGTATAATTTCAGCGTAACATAATTTTCTTCCATTAGGATGGTGAAGCACAATATGTATGATTCTTGGCTTACATACCATTTAGCATGTGGTGTTTTTTTTTTTTTTTTTTTTTTTTTTTGCGAAGCATTTAACATTTAAAGAAGTAAACAAACTGTATAATTTCAGCGTAACATAATTTTCTTCCATTAGGATGGTGAAGCACAATATATATGATTCTTAGCTTACATACCATTTAGCATGTGGTGTTTTTTTTTTTTTTTTTTTTTTTTTGCGAAGCATTTAAAGAGGTAAACAAACTGTATAATTTCAGCGTAACATAATTTTCTTCCATTAGGATGGTGAAGCACAATATATATGATTCTTGGCTTACATACCATTTAGCATGTGGTGTTTTTTTTTTTTTTTTTTTTTTTTGCGAAGCATTTAAAGAGGTAAACAAACTGTATAATTTCAGCGTAACATAATTTTCTTCCATTAGGATGGTGAAGCACACAATGTACTGTATATGATCCTTTTTTTTTTTTTTTTGTAATTAGCATGGGGCCTACCGGCCCAGAGTACGACGGCTCACCAGGAATTCATCTGGTGTCCCGGCGCCCCAGTACTAGGCTTTCGGAGAAAACTAAGAGTAACAACAATATTACGCAACAATCAGGTTACGATGACAATAAAGGAATGTTTACTTTAAGTAACAATAAATGCTTTCTTGAAAAAGGAACAATGTTAAATATCAGACCAGTGTTCGGAGTTGCATTGTTCGTTATTACATAAATTACGAGCAAATTAGGAAGGGGCCAGTCGGATTTTACTCCTGTATGCGACAGTCGTAATCACTGGGATCATTTGTGATACATTTTCAACTTAAGTCTATCTGATAACATTTGTCTGAACTGGAATGGAATATTTCGAATGCATGTTTAATTCCGATTTGATGAACCAATAAATTGTTCATAGTTGCCTCGAAAATTATTTGCGTCCTCAGCTATTAACTTCCAAGATAAGGACTTACTTCCTGTCATGCAAATGAGCACCAATATGCAGATAATTTCATGACAACCTTTTAAAGAAAGTATTCTTCCCGAACTTCGTTAGTTCCGAAAAATGTCTGTGTGTTTGCCAACTGTTTACGACCTAACAAAGCATATATAATTTGAGAGAGCGATATGTGCAGTGATGTGGGATTTCGATTGATAATAGCAAACATTTCTCCCCTTAATTCTTCAATTTCTCTCTTTCTTCTGTATGGATCCGCAATTCATAGTAAGGAGAAAGTGTTTCTGTGATTCTATTTTCTGTCTGCATCTCTAGTTACTGATTAAAATACATTCTTTCAACTATTTTTAGAGTTTTGTACAGGAATTTACGGTACGTATAAGTACATCTACTTTTTCCGCTAGAGTTTGTGAATTTTGCATCTCTTTTGGACTCCTTGATAATAATGTATAAGGAATAACAAAACGTCAGAAATCGGCAGTCGGCCTTCGATTTCTGACATTTAGTTGCCGACATTTCTGCGTCAAGGGGTGTCAGAGTAACACTTTCGTTCACCAAGAGAGCCCAGCTCCGCCGTTTACAACACAGGACACGGGACAGCACCAGGTGCTATTACGAGACACATTTAATGTTTTCTTCATTTTAATTTTTCTCATAATTGACCTTCCCTTTCCCCCACTTACCTTCATATTTCGGAAATATGCCGTCTGCTTGTTCCATTCTTTTGAAATTCAACATACGGGATATTTTGCTCAACTTTCTGATTAATTTCTGAATGAAACGTAAGAAATTCTTAATGATGAAAGCTATGGAACTGAAGACTTCACGATGAACACCAACGTATAGACATAAATGCGCAGTAGAGCTGTGAGAAAATCAGTTTCCAGCAAAATACGGAGCAAAGAAGTGTTTTGGTATCGTCGGCGATACAAAACTACAGCACTACGAATCCTCTTTCTTCTTCTGTGGAAAGAAGAAAGTAATAATAATGAAATATTATTGAAAATATTTAGCTCGAATATAAACTGGTAGTTAGTTGACCACTGCCGTACTTACCGTAAACTTCTCACATTTTTTTAAGCTGAATGTGTGCATGACTGTGTATAGAATTGTTTACTTAATATTTTGCGGCAAAAGTTTTTCCTTTTCTTTTTAGATATAGCTTCAGATAAATGCGTTCATTTACGTCTTCTGATGTCAGATCTGTTCAGTATTACAATGAGATATGCACATGAGACATGTCGCATAATGGACGTTATCTGACAAAGAAGGTAGGTTTTTTTTCTTTGATTGGAGGCTTAACGACCACCGTGAGCAACTCAGTGGGCTATAAGTAGTCGCCTGTCCCTAATTTGGGGCCACCAGGGAAGGGATGGAGAATAGAGGTTCCAATCCTTTCTAATAAAACGTTCCTCAGGTTGGTCCATTTTAGCAACTTTTAACCCACATATTCATGTTGATAAGATATAAATAGAAATTCAGAATGTCAGACTTACACTCAGATACAAAACGTTATTTATTAGGCCTTTGGCCTTGGCCGATTTAGCAATTTTTAATCCGCCGTTCTCGTGTTTATAAGGTTTACGCAAGTCAACAAAGTGTATTTATAAGGCCTGGGTTCTTGGCCTATTTAGGAAGTTTCATTCGACGCGCTCATGTTCACAAGATCTGCGTAAGAAGTCAAGTTAATAATGCTGCGTTTTTACTCAGGCATCAAAAACTAACTATACCTTAGGACAAAGGCCTATTTACAAATGCTTTGTTTCTGAGTAAAAGTGTAATACCATAACCGTGATTTGTTATGCAAACCTTATGAATATGAGTACGGCGGATTAAAAATAGTGCCCGGGTCCTCTTCATTATATTAACTATTAATTTCGTGCCCAAGTGAAAGCGCAAACATTAGAAACTTAGCATGTTATGTAATTGTAAGTATCCTTTGTCTTTTCAGCCATTCTCAGTCCACTGCTGGACAAAGGTTTTCTCCAGTTCTTTCCATTTTTCTCCATTTTTGGTTATGGTTGATCAATTTTTCCCCACAAATTTTGGCAGTTCATCGCTCCACCTTCATTTTGGACGTCTTCTGCCTCGTTTCCCTACTTTTGTAATCCAGTCCGTTAGTATGGTGGTCCATCGCTCTTCTTCTCTTCTGGATAGATGTCCGGCCCATTTCCATTTTAATCGCTTGCGGTAAAGAATATTGTCTGTGATCCAGGTGTTCCGTTTCTAATCTTTTGATGTGATGCCTAGAATCAGCTTCTCCATTTTTGTTTGAGTTGTTGCAAGTTTATTTTCCAGTGCTTTTGTCAGAGTCTAGGTTTCATAACTACACGGTCGAGTCACATTATTGTGACCACCAGCTAATACCCAGAGTAACCGCCGTGTTCAGCGTTGAGAACAGCTAGACGGGCTGAGAGTGACTCAATATGGTGCTGGAAGGTGTTCACAGGTATGTGGAGTCATGCTTACTGCATTGCATCTGACACCCGCTGGAATGTGAATGGTGAAGGATCCATAGAGCGAACAACACGATCGAGGTAGTCCCACAAATGCTCAATTGGGTTTAAGTCTGAGGAATTAGGGAGTCAGGGAAGTACTTTGAAGTCTTCGTCGTGCTCTTCCAACCACTCTCGGGCATTTCTAGCTGTGTGATACGTCGCATTGTCGTGCTGGAAGATCCCATCCGTCCCAAGAAAGACAATCAGCACGTACGTGTGTACGTGGTCTGCAAGGATGGATTCATAACGAATTCGGTCCATAGTGCCTTCCACAGGTATGAGCAGACCCAAAGAACTCCACGAAAGCATTCCCATACCATAACGTTGCCCCCATTAGCTTGTATTCTTCCAGCAATGGTTGAAGAGTGTTTGTTCTCCGATGTTTCTCGCCTTATAAATCAACGTCTATCCGTTCAATGAAGCAGAAAACGTGACTCATCGGAGAAGGCAATCCTTTGCCAATCAGCGGAGGTCCGATACTGCCGTGCAAATGTAAGCCTTTTCTGCCGATGCACCTTAGTTAGCATAGGTGCAGTGACTATCCGTCTGCATCGGAGCCCCATACGCAGCAGGGTTCTCTGAACTGTCATGTTAGACACACTTCCAGTAGCCTCTGGTTCATTCGGCCAATGAGTTGCTCCACTGTAGCGTGTCGATCGGTCCTCACGCACCTTCGCAGCTGACGATCACCTCTCACATCAATGGCACGTGGTGCATCGCAATTTCCACTTCGCTTATTCGCAATTGTGATATTTTTCCAATCACCATACCCTTTAACCACAGCAGCACGCTAACAGTTCACAAACTGCGCTGTTTCTGAAATAGAGGTCTACACGGGCTTTACTTGGTAAGCCAGGCACGGTCCGGTCCGACGTAAGCCCGTGCGTTTAAGGCCCAGCCTATAGTCCAGCCCGGCCCGTTTCAAATATTAGACACTCGGCCCGGCCCAGTAGGTGATGTACTATCTGTTATTTTTTTTCTATTGTATTTTATTAAATTGTGAAAATTAAATAATGAAATATTATTGAAAATTTTTAGTTGAATATAAGCCTTAAGCCTAAAAATATTAAATGTACTTTGACAATTATCGAAGAACATAACCTTTAAAGAGAGAGTAAAAAAGACAGGACGTTCGAAATCTCCTTTTCTTTGAATTACCTAGCGGTAGCACTACAAAAGGCAATCCCTTTACAGATTAGGAATAGGAGAAAAATCGATGTCGTCCCATTCTTTCATACAAACACAGATATACACACCCCACTGCAGACACCCCCCCTCACTCACTTCACACAACACACATGGGCGCCCATAATTTCTTTTCCAGGAGGGGGCACTGAAACCACGAATAAAATATACAAATACCATATGCAAACTTCCCTGTGCCTTTTTATTATCTAATCGTTTATCGTTTATACCACATTCTCAACACGTAAATTTAGTGCAAAAGCAGGAGAACCAAAAACCGCAAAAAAAAAAAAAAAATACAGGTAGGTGTGACAGCGCTCGCTACCACGAGGCTGCACATTAAGGTGGAAAATCAGTTTCCGAATTTATTTATTTATTTATTTATTCATTCATTTTTATTAATTCGGGTAATTTTTGATGAAAGAGTACGTTTTATGAATGAAACAAATGTTAATTCTATGACCAGTAGAATTTAGACTTGGAAATTTAATTCAGGGAGGCTTGCGTTTTCCAGCTAGTGATTGGATGATGGGATATTTTGAGGTAATGGGGGTTTTCTTGGAGATTGTCGAAACTTTTCCAAGGGAAGAGAAGCACTTCGTCACTCTTACTTGATCGAGAAGCATCTTTTTTTTTTAATTCCTTGTGACTTGTCACTTGGTATTTTGCCGTGAACGCTGGTGACTTTCCTTCATGGCTGTCACCTAGGAGCTGCAATGTAAGACCTAATGGCACTTTCGGTTATCCGTGCGTGACCCAAGAATTGGATGGAAGACAACCACCGGACGAGAAATCTCCCGGACCAGGAGTGGCCAGCGGCGCGAACCCAGAGACTAAGAGGCGAATATCTATATGCCAAAGCAACTACCCAATATTGAACTTTGCTATGTGTTATAACAAGGGCTCCATACACCGGAATATGACGGTTAGGCAGTGCGATCTCCAGGCAAGGCAGGGAATTGAAGGTAGGAAATCCATTCTATTCTTTCTTTTGGTGTCCCCTCATAATATGTGTTTATTGATCAGTGCATACTAAAGTCTTCCGTCCTAATTAATATTTTTTTTTTATATGTGAGTAGTCAATGAGCACAAGTTCCTGTCAGAAAGTCGGTATCATTCTTGCTGATATCTTGTGTAATATTAGCAAAGTGTTCATATGAATATAAATGATTATAAGGTGACTGTAAGTTTAGCACATGCATATAACAACTTACATACTTGAAGTAATGAGCCCAGGGTCCTAAACTATTGTGTGTGTGTGTATCTTTACTATTATGCCGAAACATAACTAATAAATTGTTTTCTATGTTACTTTCTATGTTAATTTACCTACGTACCATCATGAGTATTTCTTTAGTTGCAAATTGTGTTCTCAACCCTGGATTTTGGGAGATAATATATATTTTACGGCAGGGACTCAGAAATTCTTTCACTTATGTTTTTATTTTTTTTTTATTTTAGACGATCAGGAAAACATTGCAGCACACAGCGGACCCTTTGACTCCCAAAGGAAAATCTGCTGTGTGAATCACAACGCCTCGTCAGTGGATCCTGAAGCTGCGTCAGCCCTAAATCAGGGAATCGCAGAATCACATTCCACTCGACACCCCCTTGGTTCCCAATATTACGCCGGGGGAACCCAATTCGGAACCCTCGCGGTAATATAGGCCCAGTTCTGATTGAGCCGTCAGTTTGAAACGTAGGACTACAACTTGCAGATCGGGGAGTTGAAATCAACTATAGTCGAGTATGATTCAGAGCGTTTGTTTAATTTGTTATAGCCAACACAGGTGTATGATATGAAAAGTAGCTTACATAATTTTTACAAATAATGCTGGATACAATGCGAACACGAAGCAGATCGATACATGAATTACCCAATGTGGTGATCTGTCTTTTTGGGCTTGTTACATTCCTCATCCCTTGCTCTTGCCTCTCGTTTTGATTTTCTCCACTTTTGCTTGCGTTCATTCTGTGAATTCCGAGGCATTGTCGAAAATGTTAACTTGTTCACACAAAAACAATTTTTAAAAATTTTAGTTTAAACCACTACGATATGTTCTTTATATATTTGAATAGATCTCGTCGAGAACTTTAAAACGATACCACGCGCAGTCGTTTTGAACTCACGGTTGTCCAGATAAACCGCGATATCGTCAAAAGTGTTCACCGGTTCACAAGAAAACAATTTTTAAAATGTTCAGTTCAAACCACTGCGAAATGTTCTTCGTATATTTGAATAAATCTCGTCGAGAGTTTTAAAATGATATCACGCACGATGTATTGCGCAGTACGCGAATTGGACTCCATGCTGTTTACGAATATGCTAACACGATTATTAGTGAAAACATTATAGCGTTAAAAATACGTATCGTATTTTCCGAAATTTACAGTAGAAAGCAATATGAAATCTTAGTTTTGCCTGTTTTTCTACATAAATGTACATCCAGAAATACGTATCGTAATTTTTACGCTATAATGACTTCAATTGGGACCTATTTTTGTCACATGTGGTCGGGCCGTAAGTCGCCTCATACTATCCGGGGAGTTAGACGTAGTCCTACGTCAAAAAGATGGATAAATAAAATTAAACGACGACATTTTTGGACAATAAGGAAATTTCTTTGTCAATTGAGCAGTCTCGGGGGTGTTGTCAGTCACATGTGTCACGACACTTCCGAAACTGCTCAATTGGTCAACAAGAATGAAAAAATACCCTCAAATAAAATTTCTGGGGGAAATTTTGGGAGATCTTTGTCAAGTATAGTGAGTAGCTGCTGCAGAGGTTGATATATTTTTCATTTCTTCGCCTTTCATATTTTCCCATGCTGTTCTCCAATATGCAATGGAAGATTTCATTATTGCTTTTTACTGTAAATTTCAGAGTTTTGCCTGTTTCTCTACATAAACGCGCATCCAGAAATTTTACAGCATAAATTAGCAATAAGAAAAAGTGTTATCGAGAAAACCTTTGTAGTAACTTGCAAGGACAGAAACGGCATGGTCCAATTTCCAGGGAGGGCAAATGCCCCCTCTTGCCCCCTATATGTGCGCCCATGACAACACACACACTCGCTCGGGGTAGAATCTTTTTGTTGTCAATAAGCCCCAAAGTGGTTTTACCATTTTATTAATTACAGATGGTAAAAACACCGTGAGTGCCTCTCCTTGCTTTTGTGATTATGCCCTGGGTGATAGTGTGCCGTGCGATAATACCTCAGTGTTTAAATTTCAGTTCCCTCTTTTCATGAAACCGCTAGATGGCGCTCCTGTGGGCTTCGATGCTATGATTTCGAAACAATAGCATGCTTTTCTATGGCGTGTTTGGTGGATAGCGAGTAAAAAAGTAATTTATTTGTTAGATCAATCCTGAAAAGAAGTAATAACAACAGTATAACGTTGAGAACGTGTTTTGTACCTGGATGTAACAGTGGTTACAGATCTTGTAAACAAAAAGTAACTGTTTTCCGTGCCGAAAGGTGAGGCAAGGCGGGAGAATGGAGCAAGGCAATTCCTCGTGGTGACAAACAACTAGAACAGAAGTGTGTGGTATGTGAACGTCATTTTGATGAGCGTTTTATGGAAAGAAATTTTAAAAACGCTTATAAATGGTGAAATAATATTAACGCCCAGAGCTCGGCCAGTACTTTTAGATAATACTGTGCCCACAATTTCCCTAAATCTCCCTGCATATTTAACCAAACGCTTACAAAGACAACGTAAAATTAAGCATAACATTGTGCAACCTGCCAAAACGATTGAGTTGAGCGAAACAGAAGCCCAAGGGCGTATCAACGGGGGTGTTACCCCCCCCCCCATTCGGTATTTTGATTTCTATTCGGTATATCAGCTCTGACAAAAACTGCCGAACTTTGTAGACAATTTTTTTGTATTAACATCTACGCAAAATATTTTAAATTCTGGTTTATAAATAAAAAATGAACCATTATTTCACTGCTGCTTAACCACAGACACAGCTGAGGAGGATGAAAGTTGTTTTTATGACAAAACCAACTCCACGAATTTTTCTTTCGAGAATTTGCTATTAATGTCAACATGGCCAGGGTCTTCTCATAGAGGGACGGAGACAAAGTAAAAACACATGGTTTACTGGAGTCGCTGGTTGCCAACCTCTACATAAGAAGATAAGTCGGATCTGGTGACCGCCCTAATGGTACCCCTCGGATGTATTGTGCTCTGATTGACATGTCATAAATAACATCATTGCGTAGCCAGACAGTCAACAGTATTTGTTCGGTTTCTGCCATTCGGATATTCTTGCACCTCGGACTTCAGATGAGTTCTCTGCCGTGGTAACGTTCTGACTGAACCTAAGTGGAAACTGCCGTTTGTAGCGTTCAAACAAAGGAGAATGAATCATGTTGTCTTCTTCTCTTTCTCATGTGACCAATGAACGGAAACAAATGAGATAGAATAGCTGCGATTTTGACTAATGCGTTGATAGTTGGTTAATTACATAGGAAGCGTGTAAAATGGAATGAAAATATATTAAAGGACGTAACAGGTACAAAGTTGAATGTCTGCAATGTACAAAGTAATTCTATCTGGTACACGAAGTCGACAAAATCATCATTTGCAGAGGGGCAGGCAATGCCAATGAATTTCCTAATATGCAACATGGTTTGGTTGGGAAGAAATTGAAAACTGAAGGCAAGATATGTCGAAGTAAGCACTGTTGTGGTAAAGTCCTGGAATCGGATAAGAGGTGATTACATCGTAAATATGCTAGGAAACTTCTGCTTAATGCCAGGTCTAATAAAAAACTACATTGCTTCAAAGTGTCACAAACAAAATAAATTTTAAGTATCAAAGATTATCTAAAAAATTAAATTTACAGGTGATCAGTCTTAAAACCCAGCTCAGTGATTTGAAGATTACAAGTGAAAAAATGACTGAGGATTGTTTAAAAGAAAAATTGCAATTGCTTTCTCATAAGCAGCAACTAGCTGTAAGTGAATGCTTTGCTGCTGCATCCAGGAAAAGTACTAAGGGAATGAAGTGCAAAAAATAATGGCTGCTGGAATGCATAATAATGCGAATGAAGAGAATGGCTGCTGGAATGCATAATAATGCGAATGAATTTTTATGAGCATTAATAAAATATTGGCCTTACCGAGCAGAACTTGTCTGAAAAAAAGCACTGTGCAGTTATAAATGTGGCTTTGGGCTGAATCCAAAAAAAATTTCTTCAATTAAAGTCAAGTGTCAAAATATGGAAAATTATCAGAAACATGGTTGTCTTCTGTTTGATGAAATGAAGCTATCAGAAAACTTGCAGTTACAACCAAATGGTACAATCCAAGATTATGTGAACTGTGGCACATTTACTTCATGTAAAAACATTGAGTAATGTGACCATGGCTTAATTATACTGTTTCAGCCTTTTGTTGGGGACTGGACAGAAGTCCTTGGTTTATTTGTTACTCGTGGAAATGTTAAAGGGATCATGTTGGCCAAAATACTAACGGAAGCCATATTTCTTATAGAACATGCAAACTTGTCTGTTGATGCTGTGACAGGTGATGGTGCCACCTGGAATCGAGCAATGTGGCGAGAGTTTGGAATTGAATTATCGCCTAATGGGACTGTTCAACATAAAGTCAAGCACCCATTTGATGAAAGGAGATACGTTCATTTCATCTCTGGTTTCCCGCATTTATTAAAGTGTTTGGGGAATGATTTTTTGAAAACAGGCTTCAGAACGCCTGATGGAGAAGTTCGTCCTGAATTTTTGGAAGCAGCTTGGGAGGAAGACTAAAAGATAGTGCGAATGAGAGCCATGCCCACTATTTCCAAAATTCATCTTTTTCCTAATAATTTTGAAAAGATGAGAGTGAGTTATGCCTTTCAGCTTTTCAGTGCAACTGTTTTGAAAGGTCTGTACATCTATGAAGATAGCATAAGTGCCCGGTATGGAAACCCTAAGCCAACAGTCCAGTTCATTAAAAAAATGCTGATTCAGTTGAAGTAATGACTTCAAGATTTAGTAAAAAGGGATTGAGATATGGCATACAATGCATGAATTTCTGATTCAGTTTTTGAAATTTATTGATGACTGGGGAGCATGTACATGTGATAAAAGAATTGGTTTCCTTAGCAAATGCACAGCTGCAGGTTTTAGAGATACAATTAAGAGTACCTTAGCCCTGACTGAATACCTTACAAAGGAGGTTGGCTATAAATACATACTTACATCAAGATTAAGTCAGGATAAACTGGAAAATTTGTTTGGCATCATTCGCCAGTCAAAAGGTTGCAATGATCACCCCACCCCAGCAGAATTTCTTACTATCGTAGAATGCCTGAGCTTCTATAACCTGGCTCGATCCCCTGGAGGTGGAAATACTCTTCCATGTGTAATAAACTAGCTGATTGGACGTCGTCAACAGAGACAGGATCCTGTGCGTTATGCGTCATTGATGCACTGATGGAAAGTGGAAAACTCTGTGATATCAACAATGTTTTAGAAAACTGAAGAAAGGGTTTACATAAAGATCATTGTGATGTGTTAAATCAGCGAAGTGACTTACACCTCATGTATTATATTGCTGGATATGTGGTGCGTAAACTGCTGAAAAAAAGCAACTGTGAAATTTGTAGAACTCAACTTCAAGAAGATATTACTCCAGTGTATATATAGTGTAGCTGATTTCGCCAAACACTTTAATAATGGAGGCCCTCCAAATCAGTTTTTGCATTAGTCACTGACATTGAAAACCAATTTACGTTGTATTTTAGTTCGCACCAACTCCATCCAGAAAGTTTGTTAGAATTTTTGAGTGCTTAAATGTAACAAATTTCAAACATGCTGGCTGTAATGAGCATAAAGATATTCTTTTGCAAAAAATATTAAGGTTCTACGTAATGATGAGAATGCACTTTTATGTAACTCAAGTCAATAAAACCTAAGCTGCTAGACGTGAAAGAACAAAATATTTAAAACTACGGCGTACAAATGAGATATGAGGTATGTGTGCAGTTTTTTACATGTGTTTGTAAATAACAGTTTTCAATTTTATAAGAATAATTAGTATATTGTGCTGGTAAGTAATAAAACATTAGCCCAAAATATGAATTTGTTTTTTTAAGATATTTAATGAAATTATGCAGCTTTCTAGTTGAGACTTTTGGCATGTTTCTAAAGACAAATTTGGCGGTTCGTGGGGTAAAACGGTGAGGCGAAGACCAAGCCAATAACATATTTACTTGTATTTAAACGTATCTTTAAGCTTGAGAAATTGTATTATTATCCAGACATTCTTTACTTTTCTCGTGTCTTCTCAGTAAAAAAAATGCCATTGCATGTTCCAGACTTTTTGCTTTCAAGGAAGCAGTTCTCACTAAACCATTCTACATCTTTTTGACAACTTGTCCTCAAATATATTTTTCTGGTCGTAAAGATAATTTTGTTGCTTTTGCATTTCTTTAAAGGTATTTTTAAGTGTTTTTTAATCTCTTATAATTAATGCTTTCTATATTACTTTGCAATGAAAGTGTTGTTATAATTTCTTCGCTCTGACTCTCACTCTCTTATCAACTGAGAATTCAATGTGTTTATTCCCGAAGACTGAGAAATCTAATATAAAACGCTCTTTCATAATGGTTGCTAAAGTGTGATTTTTTAAAAAGCGGGTGATAATCCATATTGAAGTCTTACCGGACATTCTGTGAAGGGATGTTTCTATTCCAAAAGTCGATCATTTTCAGGAAAATCCTCATTCAGTTTCCTATTTCCTGATCAGTACTTACGCATATCTATAGCGGTTTGATCCGTGTTCACCACCCTTCTACAAATCTTGGAAGAAATCATGAAAATTTTTTCTTCCTGTACACTTCAAATATTTTAAATCGATATCTGAATATTTGTAGTTATTTGTATTACATTTCACAAAAAAATTAAGGAAAAGTGTGTTCTACTTTTTCACTCACTGTAGGATGAATGCAGTAGTGAAGAAGAAAGTATTTGCATTCTATCTGTATGATTTATTTTATGTGATTTAAGTAAGATTTATTATTTTTACTCTCTGTAGGATGAATGCTGTAATGAAGAACTAAACATCTGCAATCTATCTTACGCATAAATATCCAGATATTTTCATTCTGTGTTTTCATCAAAGACACAAAGCACAGAAAAACGAGTTATAAGGTTCATAAGGTCATATAGGAAATAAAAACTCATTGTCTCTTTTAAAATATCGTACATATGTCAGTCGGAATGCGTTGAAATTAAATGCATTCGCTATGGAAAATAATACTAAATTTTTATACGAAGCTTCCGCCTAAAATAATGCTGGGACGGAAAAAAAAATATTGAATTCCTTCCATTAGCAAGGAAACATAAACGAGCTGAAACATTTTCGGTACAGATGGAAACATCTTAAGTCCTCAAACCTAATG
Organism: Macrothele yani; assembly: GCA_039090855.1. NCBI lineage: Eukaryota > Metazoa > Arthropoda > Arachnida > Araneae > Macrothelidae > Macrothele > Macrothele yani. The sequence continues at coordinate 45,948,328 of CM077024.1, forward strand.
CTAAGTTTTGAAAAATCATGGCCGCCCCGGTGGCGCAGTTTTGGTGAAGCTGTTTTTTCTCGCTCCCGTCTTTGGATCGAGCTTGTGTGTTATTTGCCGTTTCTACGTTCGTTATTTTTGTTATTTTGTGTATCTGAATGGTTAGTGCACCAGTTTCTCCTGGCAAGTTGCCTTGTAAGTACTTCTTTTGCGTTTTGTGACTGTTTTATTTTTTGTCTCGACGACACGCTGTCGTTGACCAACGCCTGTGTTGGACTTTTGCGTTTCAGCTCATCAAGTGTTTCTTTTTGCAACCTTGCCAAGTTGGTAATCGTTGCGTGTGTTGTGTCCTGCTTTCGTTTTGCGATAAGCGTCTTTGCTTTCGCTTAAGTTCATCCCTCCGCGTTGGGTTTGTTTACCTTTCGTGCGAGGCCTAAAGCTTGCAGATGTTCGCCGATGATGATGATGATGATGATGATGCCGCTACTCTAGCGGGTTCTTGCTCGCCGTCCGCTCGTCCTGCCAAGTTCCACCGATTGTCTTCCCCGTCTCGCTCTGCTGTTGTTGACGTCATTGACGGTACTACGCCTGCACCTTTGACTTCAATGGAGAGCTCTCAGAGCGCCGCTGATTTTCCTTCTCTGTCTCCGACTCTTCATGCTACTGTTTCAAGATCTTCCTCGGCTTCTCAGCGCGGTGCTAAACTGGATTACGCTGCTGTGGCTTCGGGCTTCTTTTCGACTTCGACTGCATCACGTGTTCCCCTTGCTATTAGTTCTTGTGTCTCGTGTGTCAGAGTGCAAGATGTTCTTCGTATCACAGTTCCAGACTCTTCCGCAGAAGGTAAGGATTTACTTCCTCGTCAGCAACTTGGCCTCGTTTTTGAGGCCCTGCCTGACACTCCTTCAAAGCTGTATTCGACAGCCCTGCGTCGCATTCTCCCTACCGGTGCTGTGACACATATGGCTCGTAAGCCACGTTCTGTGGTGGTTTACTTTTCGACCATGACTCACGTTGATCTAGTGCAAACGACCGGGATTGTCGTTCGCCGCCGAACTTTGTTTGGTGTCCCGGTTTCTCAGCCTTCGGTGCTCCTGACGCTTTTACCGGTTGCACCAGAGCTTTCTGATGTCTTGCTACGCCATGCGTTGTCTCAGTGCGGGAGGGGATCGGTCCGATCCGATCACTTTCCGCGGCTCCGAACCATCCAGAGGATAAATCTATCCTCGGTCTCCGTCGCCAAGTGCGGATGGTTTTTGCTAATGATCATGATGCTGCTTCCTGTCCTTCGGTGCTTGAATATGTAATTGGTAGTCAACGTTTTCGTGTAGAAGTGTTCCAAGATCTCCGTTGCTTCCAATGTAAGGGTACTGGGCACGTCCGTTCCCAGTGCCCTCATCTCGTCCCTCTACGCAAACCTGCTTCTGCGTCGGCTGATGTTCCTGGATCGTCTTCTGTGACCCAACGTGCTCCACCATCTTCGGAACCCTCCCTTATTACCGCTTTGCCTGTTTCGTCGGAACCTCCTGCCTCTTCCCTTCCTTCCTTGGAAGTGTCTTCTGCTTCATCTCCTACTGCAGTTCGCCCGGTATCAAGTGTTGCTGACCCCCTTTCTTCTAGCACCGGATCTTACTCGACGATTATCTCGGCTTCCCCGCCTCCCTCGTCTCTTCTTACAGCGCCAGTTACTACTGCTTCTGTTGTTTTTCTAGGTTCCGGTTCAGTCTTACCACCATCTCCACTGCATGATCCTACTCCCCCAGCTGGGCGGACCAGGTTGAACAAGTTGGTTCGATTCCTTCTGATGCGCCCGCTACTGTGTCTGATGATGGTTCTTCTACGGACCCCATGGAAGCTGTTTCCTCCCCAGAGTCTCCTGCTTCTGACCCCGTCCCCCCGTTTTGTCCCTCTGTTCCACTTACCTCCGAGATGGTTCCCCATCTTGCCAACTCAGACTACAATTGGACGCCGTTCATTTCTCGACAGGTTTTACCATCTGCTGAAGCGTTGGGCACCTTAGCCCTGGTGGATCTGACGATCGCCCCTTCCGGCTTCCCAGCGCTTCCTGATACCAGCGAGATTCCTCCCTTAGCGGTTGAAATTGCCACTCCGGATTTTATTCTTCTTCTCTGTGCGGTTTTTCGACTCAGCTGGAAGGGTCTTCGTCTTTGGTTTCCCTTCTGTGCGAATCCTGCTGATCGTGTGAACATCTGGCGCCACTTTGCTACGTTTTTTCAATGGCGAGTGTCTCCGCGTTCTCGTCAGCCATGCCCGGAATTGCCTGATTTCACTTTCCGCTACACTACAAAGGTGTTCCTCGATTATTGTAACAACGTGTTCCTGCTCGATAGACAAGAATGTTGGGTTTTTCCTGACCCAGGGCTTGATCGTAGCACTGCATGTAAGGACCTTTGGACTTTCCTGTACGACTTTCGTCGCCTACGCTCCTAAACTGTTTATTGTTACTTGCCTGGACTGCACCCCTGTGGTGACATTTTGTGATGTTTCTATGCCGTTGTTTGTCGGTTTCCTGGCCTACTGCCCAGTGTTGCGTTTGTATCTTTTCTTTGTATCTTTGTCAGCTTTGCTTGTTTTACCCTGTTTTTCACCTGAATTAATGCGTTTTTGTACGTTTCGTATGTCTGTTGTTTATGCTCCCGACTTGTGTTTCGTGCTGTGTGATATTTTTTTTGTGTGTTTTTTTCCCATTGTTTTGGTGTTTGTATTCATGTACTGTGCGTGGTCAATTTTATTTTTTTGGTGTGTTTTTTGTCCCTTCGGGGTTTTTTAGTTTTGTGTGCAGCTAAGTCTGTCGCTGTATTCTTTTTGTGTTTTACGTCTACCGCAAGCCGTTGGTCAACGCATTTCTCTTCTTTTCTTTTTGCTTTTCACTATGTCTATGTGTTGGTTTTTCTTCTATGTTACTTGATCTTTGTTAGTTACGACTTGGAATGCTGCGATGTAGTTGCTTTTTGTTTGCGCTGCGGTGTTATGTTGCCGGTGTGCCTTGGCGCACCTTCTGTTCCCCGTGATTTGTTGTATGTTGTGTTTAGGTTTTAATAATAAAGATTTATTTGAAGGCAGTGGTCTAAGCGATGGCCTCTGATCATTCGTCCGTAAGGGTTCCGGGTTCGAATCCCGGTGAGGCATGGATGTTGTGTTTGTCTTACGGTACTGGTTCTCTCCCTTCCCTGGAACCAGTGACCCAAAATTAGGGACGGGCGACTGCTTATAGCCCATTGAGTTGCTCACGGTTGTCGTTAAACTCCAATAAAAAAATCATGAAAAGAAAATTTACCAAGTTCTCCTATAAAATAAAATGTAATAAGCCCCTATCTAAAAAGACAAAACCTGAAAATAGTACTTTGTTTCACATGGAAAGATATGAACGATCATAAACCCCTAAATTTCCGAAAACAACATTTTTTGAGGGAATAACTCCTTAAGAAAGGATTTAAAAAGGTCTCCTGTAAAATGAATTAAAATAAATCTCTGCAGAAAGATTAATGTTGAAACATGAAGAAAAGCAAGAACGAGTATAAACACAATTGAAGTAGGTCGAAAAGAAAAATCTTAAATACGTTGCACAGAACTAATCATGACGAAAAATTTTTACAAAAATTCACCTATATAAAATATAGCAAACGCCTACAAAAAAATAATGTTGAAACATGAAGTACTTCATTACATATAAACGATCATGAACAGATCGAAAAAGATCTTAATTTCTGAAAACAACACGCTGCGCAGAATAAATCATGAAAAAAAATTTAAAGTCCTCCTATAGAAGAAATAAAGTACAATAAACCCCTGCAGAAAAAATAATTTTGAAGACACGTAGAAAATAAATCACGTCCTTCACTTCACCAGATAAATACATGAAATAACACAAACTTCCCAAAAGTCTCAGTACTGAAAGCAGCATGTTGTATCGAATATTGATGAAACACGCAGATGTTTTTACAGAAAAGTTTTTAATAAACCTCCACAAAAAGTAATGTTGAAGACGCGAAGAAAGTAAAGTTCTTTATGTTGCAAGAAAAAACATAAACGATCATGAACATGATTGCACAAATATCGCAATATTTTTAAACGCGTTACGTAGAATACTCGTGAAAAAATAATTTATAATAAAACCCTACGGAAAAATAATTTTGAAACGTGAAAAAAAGTTCTCTATTTCCCAAGAAAAGACATGACCAATCGAAACAGATCAAAAAATGTTTAAGTTCTCAAAGCATAACGTAAAGTTTGGAAAAATTACGACCGGAAAGATAAATTTTGTCCCTCTACAGAAAAAAGTAAAATATAATAACTCTATGAAAAATTGTTACAACGTGAAAGAAAAAATAATTCCCCCAAAATTTTGTAAGGGAAAAAACATGTACGAACATAAATAAGATACAAAAATCTGAATTTTTGAAAACACGTTGCAGAGAATAAATAATGAAAAAAAATTAATGTCCTCCTATAGAAAAAATAAATTGTAACAAACCCATGAAGAGAAAAAAATAATTTTGAAGGCACGACCAAAATAAACCAAGTTCTTCATTTTGCAAGATAAAAGCATGCACAAAAAATACGTAGAAAAAATCTCAGTTACTAAAAACAACATGTTGCGTAGTTTATTCATGAAGAAGAAACTAGTAAGTCTTCCTATAGAAAAATGAATTATCATACACTCCCACACAAAAAAGTAATATTGAAGGCATGAAGAAAATAAAGTTCTTCAGTTTACAAGAGAAAAATATGAACGTGCATGAATATGATCGAAAGAAAATCTCAATTACTGAAAACAACATGTTGCGTAGTATATTCATGAAGAAGAAACTAGTAAGTCTTCCTATAGAAAAATGAATTATCATACACTCCCACACAAAAAAGTAATATTCAAGGCATGAAGAAAATAAAGTTCTTCAGTTTACAAGAGAAAAATATGAACGTGCATGAGTATGATCGAAAGAAAATCTCAATTACTGAAAACAACATGTTGCGTAGTATATTCATGAAGAAGAAACTAGTAAGTCTTCCTAAAGAAAAATGAATTATCGTACACTCCCACACAAAAAAGTAATATTGAAGGCATGAAGAAAATAAAGTTTTTCAGTTTACAAGAGAAAAATATGAACGTGCATGAATATGATCGAAAGAAAATCTCAATTACTGAAAACAACATGTTGCGTAGTATATTCATGAAGAAGAAACTAGTAAGTCTTCCTAAAGAAAAATGAATTATCGTACACTCCCACACAAAAAGTAATATTGAAGGCATGAAGAAAATAAAGTTCTTCAGTTTACAAGAGAAAAATATGAACGTGCATGAATATGATCGAAAGAAAATCTCAATTACTGAAAACAACATGTTGCGTAGTATGTTCATGAAGAAGAAACTAGTAAGTCTTCCTATAGAAAAATGAATTATCATACACTCCCACACAAAAAAGTAATATTGAAGGCATGAAGAAAATAAAGTTCTTCAGTTTACAAGAGAAAAATATGAACGTGCATGAATATGATCGAAAGAAAATCTCAATTACTGAAAACAACATGTTTGCGTAGTATATTCATGAAGAAGAAACTAGTAAGTCTTCCTAAAGAAAAATGAATTATCGTACACTCCCACACAAAAAAGTAATATTGAAGGCATGAAGAAAATAAAGTTTTTCAGTTTACAAGAGAAAAATATGAACGTGCATGAATATGATCGAAAGAAAATCTCAATTACTGAAAACAACATGTTGCGTAGTATATTCATGAAGAAGAAACTAGTAAGTCTTCCTATAGAAAAATGAATTATCATACACTCCCACACAAAAAAGTAATATTGAAGGCATGAAGAAAATAAAGTTCTTCAGTTTACAAGAGAAAAATATGAACGTGCATGAATATGATCGAAAGAAAATCTCAATTACTGAAAACAACATGTTGCGTAGTATATTCATGAAGAAGAAACTAGTAAGTCTTCCTATAGAAAAATGAATTATCATACACTCCCACACAAAAAAGTAATATTGAAGGCATGAAGAAAATAAAGTTCTTCAGTTTACAAGAGAAAAATATGAACGTGCATGAATATGATCGAAAGAAAATCTCAATTACTGAAAACAACATGTTGCGTAGTATATTCATGAAGAAGAAACTAGTAAGTCTTCCTATAGAAAAATGAATTATCATACACTCCCACACAAAAAAGTAATATTGAAGGCATGAAGAAAATAAAGTTCTTCAGTTTACAAGAGAAAAATATGAACGTGCATGAATATGATCGAAAGAAAATCTCAATTACTGAAAACAACATGTTGCGTAGTATATTCATGAAGAAGAAACTAGTAAGTCTTCCTATAGAAAAATGAATTATCATACACTCCCACACAAAAAAGTAATATTGAAGGCATGAAGAAAATAAAGTTCTTCAGTTTACAAGAGAAAAATATGAACGTGCATGAATATGATCGAAAGAAAATCTCAATTACTGAAAACAACATGTTGCGTAGTATATTCATGAAGAAGAAACTAGTAAGTCTTCCTATAGAAAAATGAATTATCATACACTCCCACACAAAAAAGTAATATTGAAGGCATGAAGAAAATAAAGTTCTTCAGTTTACAAGAGAAAAATATGAACGTGCATGAATATGATCGAAAGAAAATCTCAATTACTGAAAACAACATGCTGCGTAGTATATTCATGAAGAAGAAACTAGTAAGTCTTCCTATAGAAAAATGAATTATCATTCACTCCCACACAAAAAAGTAATATTGAAGGCATGAAGAAAATAAAGTTCTTCCGTTTACCAGAGAAAAATATGAACGGGCATGAATATGATCGAAAGAAAATCTCAATTACTGAAAACAACATGTTGCGTAGTATATTCATGAAGAAGAAACTAGTAAGTCTTCCTATAGAAAAATGAATTATCATACACTCCCACACAAAAAAGTAATATTGAAGGCATGAAGAAAATAAAGTTCTTCAGTTTACAAGAGAAAAATATGAACGTGCATGAATATGATCGAAAGAAAATCTCAATTACTGAAAACAACATGTTGCGTAGTATATTCATGAAGAAGAAACTAGTAAGTCTTCCTATAGAAAAATGAATTATCATACACTCCCACACAAAAAAGTAATATTGAAGGCATGAAGAAAATAAAGTTCTTCAGTTTACAAGAGAAAAATATGAACGTGCATGAATATGATCGAAAGAAAATCTCAATTACTGAAAACAACATGTTGCGTAGTATATTCATGAAGAAGAAACTAGTAAGTCTTCCTATAGAAAAATGAATTATCATAGACTCCCACACAAAAAAGTAATATTGAAGGCATGAAGAAAATAAAGTTCTTCCGTTTACCAGAGAAAAATATGAACGGGCATGAATATGATCGTAAGGAAATCTCAATTACTGAAAACAACATGTTGCGTAGAAAAAGTTATAAAAAAAAAGATTTCATATGTCATCCGAATGAAAAAATTAAATTATAAGAAACCCCTACAGAAAAAATAACTCTATAACGTGAAAAAAGTCCTTCATTTCATAAGAAAATGTATGAACCATATTAAACGCGTATGATCACGTCGGAAAAAAGTTTAAACAACACCTTACATTTGAAAATTCGTGAAGAAAAGAGTATGATTAGGATTATGAAGAATAATTCGTTATGAGAAAATAATAAGCTACTGTTCACAGAGAAAATAAACTTCCCTGCGACTGTTTATGAACGTGGGACTTCCACCATCTGGCCAATAGCAATCCCATAACGCTGCAGTAATTCTCCGTGGTTACGGAAAACACACCAGCGTGGTTGTGAAAATCATGAACGGGCATGTTTGCATGATTCATACGCTCTCTTCCCTGTATTCAATCGTAAGACGGCCAACATCAAGCACCTCAGGCAGTCTTCACCCATTACGCGAACCATATCTCTTAATCTCCTTGACATCCGCAACTAATGTGTCGTAGCCGAATCGGTAGAGCATGCCCCTACCACGTAAACGACCCGAGTTGAAATCCATTCTGTTTCAAACCTAATCGTCACTTTTTTCCGAAAATAAATACATTGATCATAAAAAAAATTTCCCGAGTCCACTTACAATTAAATTTCCCACCATCCGAAAAACAGATTGAGAAATTACAAAATAAAAATGGCGGAGAAATTTCCCAGAATTAAAAGTGGCTTCGTCAACATTAACGACAACCACGTGAAGATGACGTCACGCAGTGAAAAAAGCGGCGGACAAAGAGGGCTACGCCTGCTGTTGCCACCGGAAGAAAAGTTTCCTCGTCGACGTCCACGGGAAACGCATCCGAGACGTCACTTCCGGAAATTAACCACGTCCATCTGTGACGTCACTTCCACCGCCCAAGTGACCCCATACTTACCTGGGCAACCTAGCCGTGTGCGGACGAGCATTATACTGCTGGTATAGGCTCAGATTATTCAAACTTATGCACCCACCACAGGTCATCCTGAAGAAGAAATTGAAGAATTTTATGAGGAAATTCGTCATCAAAATAATAAAGGTAAGCAGCACTTGAAGATAATTATGCGAGATTTCAATGCAAAAATAGGGCAACGGCAACAGAATGAAACTTCAGTAGGTAAATTCGGTCACGGCAACAGAAACCAGCGTGGAAATACTCTCGTAGAGTTTGCAGAGGCAGAAGGCATTTTCATCGTGAACTCCTTTTTCAAGAAAAAGCCACACAGGAAATGGACATGGAAACATCCAAATGGGACGACAAGTGAAGTTGATTTTATTATGTGTAACAAAAAATTCGTCATAGAAGACTGCAGTGTGCTAAACAAGTTCAACACAGGCAGTGACCATAGATTGGTGAGATGTAAGATGCACCTCAACACTAAACTCGAACTTGGCAAGCTCATAAGACAAACAAAATGTATTGACATAACCAACCTTAAAAAACACCATAATACCTTCAAATTGGAACTGAAGAACAGATTCTCTGCTTTAGAAGGCCTAACATCGGAAGAAGTGGATATTTCTGAAGTTAACAGAAAAGTAACCAAAGCTGTCATGGAAACAGCAACAAAATTAGCTGGGTCTAAGAACGAATTGCATGTGAACAAATTATCAGGAAAAACCAAAATGTTGATGCAAAAAAGAAGAGAGATGAGGACAACTAAAGGAGATGTGACTTCCAAAGTGGAATATATAGAGCTATGCAAGACAGTACGAAAAAGTATCACTGAAGACGTTAGGAAATTCAACTGTGAACTAGTAAGGAAAGCAATTGAAAACAACCAAAGCCTAAAGATAACAAAGGGACATCTCAGTAAGGGGAAAAAACAGATTATGGCACTGAGAAAAGAAGATGGTTCTGTAACAAGAAATAGAGACGAAATTTAGACAAGAGTGAAAGATTTCTACTCCAAATTATATGAAAGGGATGATACATGTACTCCAGACATCATGAAAGGTACCAGTACCAGAGTTCTTCCAGTCCTTCCAGCAGAAGTTGTGCACATGCAATCAAGAACATGAAGCGGGGAAAAGCTCCAGGAGAAGATGGAATTACTGTAGACATCATACAAGAAGCAAGTGGAGAAATCGAAACAGTACTCGCCCAAATTTTCACTCGATGCCTTAATGAAGGGAAAATTCCTGAGGATTGGAACAACGCTACAATGATCTTGCTACATAAAAAAGGTGACATTGAGGATCTCAGGAACTACAGACCTATCAGCCTCCTACCAGTGGTTTATAAAATCTTAACTAAAGTTCTTTCACACCGCTTGAAGGTGACACTGGACATGGCTCAACCGAGAGAACAAGCTGGATTCAGGAGTGGCTACAGCACAATAGATCATATCCACGTACTGAGAGAACTAATTGAAAGAGCGAGGGAATATGAGCTTCCATTGTGCATGGCTTTTATCGATTATGAAAAAGCCTTTGATTCGGTGAAACCATCAGCAGTTGCAATGGCTCTGAAATCCTGCGGTATTGAAGATGCATACATTAATATTATTAATAACATCTATGAAAGTGCAAGTGCAAAGATTCGGCTGTTTGAAAATACAACACACATAAAAATTGGAAAAGGAGTGAGACAAGGTGACACCATATCTCCAAAGCTCTTTAATGCCACATTGGAAAATGTCTTTCAATCACTGAACTGGGAAAACAAAGGGATAAAGATTAATGGAGATTATCTAACCCACCTTCGTTTTGCTGATGACATAGTCATTTTTGCAACTACCCCATTAGAGTTACAGAGTATGATCCAGGAACTTGCTGACAAGAGTAAAGAAGTGGGATTAAAAATGAACTTTCAGAAGACAAAAGTGATGTACAATGCTTTTACAAGAAATGAAGATTTATCGATTGATGGAGAAAAGCTGGAGATAACAGACACGTACGTTTATCTTAGACAGCAGATATCAAGTGAGGGTCGCATTGGTGAAGAAATTAATCGGCGTACAAAACTTGCCTGGAGAGCTTTTGGAAGAAACAGCATAATTTTCAAGAGCAATATGCCATTATGTCTTAAAAGAAAAGTGTTTGATCAATGCATCCTTCCAGTGCTTACGTATGATGCAGAGACGTGGACCTTAGCTAAAAGAGACATACAAAGGCTGCAGACAACTCAAAGCAGCGTGGAGAGGTGCATGCTTGGTGTAACCAGGAGAGATAAGAAGAGGAACACGTGGATCCGAAAAATGACAAGAGTGGAAGACATCATGATCAGAGTTAAATCCCTGAAATGGCAATGGGCTGGACATACTGCCAGGAGAACCGACCATCGATGGACAGCCGAAATTTTAGATTGGATTCCAAGGGACAGGAAAAGACCCAGAAGAAGACCACATGGAAGATGGGTGGATGAAATTCGAAAGTATGCGGGAGTGACATGGAGGAGACTGGCACAAGACAGACCGTTGTGGAGGAAACTTGGGGAGACCTTCGTCCAGCAGTGGATTGATAATGGTTGACAATGATGATGATGATGATGATGATATATATTCTATTAAGAAGAGACCGAAGCAAAAAATTTTTGACTCATACCAAGTACAACATAGAAAAAGTTATGTATCTACCGGTGTGAGCAAAAAGAGAAAAAATAAAAAATAAAATAAAACAACTGAATGTAGAAAGTGTCGAGAATACTGAGCCTTGGCTTTATCAAGGACCAGCAAAAACTCTGCATTTTCTCACTTCCACAATCTATGGCTTTGCAGAAACCCATTTCCAACTAGGTCGTTGTGGAAGCCTTGGCTTTATCAAGGACCAGTTTTTGCTGGTCCTTGATAAAGATAAGGCTCAGCATTCTCGACACTTTCTACATTCAGTTGTTTTATTTTATTTTTTATTTTTTCTCTTTTTACTCACACCATTAGATACATAAGTTTTGCTATGTTGTACTTGGTATGAGTCAAAAAATTTTTTTTTTACTTCGGTCTCTTCTTAATAGAATGTGAATTCTAAATTTTCATAACTGCTGCGTTGCGCGTTTTGATCTTCAGGTTATTTTGCAACTTTCATTTTAAATTCAAAAGTTTTTCCTTTGTTTTCAGCTTTGCTCTTCAGTATATATATATATATATATATATATATATATATATATATATATATATATATATATATATATATATATATATATATACGGTGAAGATCAAAGTGTAACGTACCAGGAGATGTGACGTACCTGCCAGAAGGACGCACAAGGCAGATAGGAATCAGAATAATCGTCTGCGTAGCTCAGTTGGTAGAGCGACTTGTTCCGGAATAAGCGGCGTCGGGTTCGAATCCCGGCGTAGACCAAAAATGACGGAGAAATTTACTTCGTTATAATGGCGCCCGAACTTTCCGGATGACCCGACCGTTCAAAATCTCGCAAGGGTGTGATGTTATTTCCACACCGCGAGGTAGGAAAATTCAGAGAATCCCTTCTCCAGCACTTCGAAAAAAAAAAAAAAAAAAATAAGGGGGAGATGATGTAACGTACCAGGAGATGTGACGTACCTGCCAGAAGGACGCACAAGGCAGATAGGAATCAGAATAATCGTCTGCGTAGCTCAGTTGGTAGAGCGACTTGTTCCGGAATAAGCGGCCTCGGGTTCGAATCCCGGCGTAGACCAAAAATGACGGAGAAATTTACTTCGTTATAAAAGTTTATACAACAAATATCGAAAAAAATACATAGAAAGGTGAAGGACGAAACACCTACAGCATATATCAAAGATAAAATATACAAGGTAAGGAATACAAAAAACGGCTTAATATACAAAATGCCATCAACTAACCTGCGCAAAGCAGCCAAAAAATCAATTAAGGCAAGATACGTAGTTAAAATAAAAGTAGACATATCAACCAATGCCGAACAACAATGACTAACGCAAAAAAAAAAAAAACCGCAAAAAGAATACAAAGACCCACGGAACGCACCAAACCTGAGACATGTGCAAAAAAACTGCCGTGAACCAGAAGCCGAAATATTGCAATAAAAGCACTCAAAATATGGTAAGTGCGGAGACTCAATAGAAAGGCTTAGTAAATCCCAATTTCTCATAGAATGGTACCAACTATAATTCTCAGGGAAGCATTACTTGGAAGGAGAGGTGGCTTTTCCTATCCCAATCAAATGCTGGTAAAAACCAAAGCATGCGGGAGTGCTCCCTAAGCCATCCAAAAGACCAAGGCGAACAAAACGGTATACAGTTGACGAAACACCAAATCACGACCAGCAGACATGAGTAGAGACTGAAGCTATATGTTACGGGCCATATGCTTTGCAAAAAGTCCAAAACCATCTAAAAGACAAAGTAAACGAAATGGTATGCAGCTGACGAAACTTCAAGTCACGGTTAGCAGCATGCATGGAAATTGAAATTATCGGTTGCGGTTTATATATTTTAGAAGAGTTGTGCAATTACAATGGAGCATATGAAGAAGACTTTCTGGTGCAACAGGTTTATTAGTCATAACTGGTATATACTTATTGTCCAATAGCTTCCACCCGCAATCGAACGCATTCATATCACTTTCCTTTCCGGTCCAAACCATGATTTGGTAATATACTCTAAATCTGTGGTATTTTGTCAAGGACTCGGTAGGAGGAAGGCGCTCTGGAGTGACGAATGACGTGGCAGAAACAATTTTTTTACTGAAGAGTTGGTAGCGCAAACTGGTAAGGGAATCAGTACTTCTTCCCCAAACAAGACTGTCATTACCTTGCTTCCTAGCCCCTCTATAACAGATTTTGTTTGATGTGGGAGCAGAAACACATTTGCACATTTCTGAATCGTTTGTTCACTGCTAATAAGTTTTTGGAAAGTTAACTTCTTGCCTACACCATATAAGCGGGAAGTTGCATCATATCCTGTGTAAGCATGAATGAACAACAGTTGCGAACACACATTACTACCCAGAACTCGTTTCATTTCACTGATGTCACATACCTTATGAAGTGTGGACTTGTCCGAAAGAAAATGTAGGCTTCTATTGTTTAGCTGTGCGTAATAGAGGAGAAGGATGAGTAAAGCTGTATCCTCCCCTATCAACGTCTTTGGATGGTGTTCTGATGACTTGACAGCTGCCTTGACGATGTCCACGTCTGCATCCCCTGACGCATTGATAACACTGCAGCCCCTTTTCCGCAGTTCTGCTGTCACCAGACGAATAAGTGCCAGTTTGTTGCAAGGTGTGGAGAGAAAATAATCTTTTCTTCCACCAAACTCTGTTGCTGCATTGAAGCTGATGGTCGAGTGGGTGATTTGCCCACGTCGCTGATGCGTATTATCCTTGATGGAATGACCAGCTTCGTAACCGTCAAAAATAGCAGCTGCTTTCGAATAATGTTTTATGGTAAATTCTGCGTATGAGCGTGCAATGGCACCATAACTGTCGTTCTTTTTCCATGGCAAGAGATGAAGAAGGGAACCACCATCTAACGCATAATGTTCAGTTGATGGGATCGAATCCATGAGAGCTTCTTTAGATTCCTTGATAGTATACTCCTTAATCGCATGAGCCAGTTGAGCTTTGTCACTTTTACGAAATATTTCTTTGGCTTCAAACAAGGCTGCTGGGAATGCACTGAGCTCATAGCTCATTACATCCTCTAGAGAAAGGTATCCAGTTTTTGGCATAACCAAAAATCGTTGGTAGAGCAGAGCAGGATCAATGGTTCGGTCTTTGTCAATTTTAATGCTGGACCCGTCACAAAGGAGTATGATAGTATACTCCTCAATCGCATGAGCCAGTTGAGCTTTTTCACTTTTACGAAAGATTTCTTTGGCTTCAAACAAGGCTGCTGGGAATGGACTGAGCTCATAGCTCATTACATCCTCTAGAGAAAGGTCTCCAGTTTTTGACATAACCAAAATTCATTGGTAGAGCACAGCAGGATCAATAGTTCTGTCTTTTTCAATTTTAATGCTGGACCCGTCACAAAAGGTTTTTGCTCGGTCTTTTCGTTTAAATGATATATCAAAAATTGGCTTTCCGACCATATTTTGTCCAATATTTTTCCCGACAATCTCAAAATTATGCACATTGACATCCTCTTCGGCAATTACACCCGTAACAATATTTCTCAAGGATGGTCTGGTGAGAATGGCGTACAGGTTACAAGTTTTTCCTTGATCTTCTCCAAGTCACAGTAATCTCGTTTCATCCTTGACAGTGTTGATTCTCGATGCTGATGACTGGTTGTGTAGGTATGGCAAAGTCATTGAATTCCTGCATGGCATCGTTGTATTGAGATGTGATAGGTCTGGACATGGTCCACAAAGCACGAATTTCTTCAGTCATACCACTTCCATGGGTCAATCTGCCATTGCTTTTTAAAGATCTCATTAACGTCTGCTTGATTACAAGGTCTGAACTAAGGCCTGCCCAGAACTGGTTACTGTGGCGAATCACATGGTATCTCTTGGTGGACAATGCGGCATGTACATCAGGATGTCTGTTCTGCAGTTGACTCATTTCTTGTACATAGAGATATGCAGATTTCAGGTTGTTATAGTGTCCAGCAGCAGTAAATATTGGCAGACAATATTTGCTGCTGCTGGACACTACAAGACTTGTCCCCCTCTTGCAAGTGCATCATCCAAGATCCTGTGCGATCTGATTTGATGAGTGATCGGGTAACCTGCAGCATTCTCTGATAGTTTGTCCAAGGCAGACTTGTTTTTGACCTGTGGCCAAGTTCTGCCCTTTTTCTGTCAATAACGTTTTTTATTTTGATGAGTGTATCTGACTCTATGGCACTTCCGACCGTGATCTGTTTCAATATCAGTGATGAATATAATTTTCTAGTTCATTCACTAGCAACACAAATTGTGTGCTATTCTCCTGTAGATCTGAGACAATTAGGTGATTGAGACATCTGTCTATCAAGAGATGCCCACGAAAAGCTCTCTGTACTGATTTCCCGGCCATCATGTGCTGGACAATGTTTTCACCGTAGACAACTTACATGATGTTCCGAAGTCCTGTCTCTTCCATCAGTGTGCTGATTGCACCGAGCAGGTTCATAAATGCGTGAAAACATCCAAGCATCAATACGATGCTTTTTAAGTGGCTACCCTGTGGTGCATCTGTAATGATTTCTGCAGGTTTCTAATACAAAGGTTGGCCAAACGTAATAATAGGTGGAGCATGGGGATTCATAGCGAAATTACAAATGAAGTCCAGTGTAGACAAAATACAAGGCCTTTCCCCAGACTACAAGTCGATCATAGGTAAGAACACAATCCATGATAGACCTGGATGTTGTAAACCTTGGTGAATAATGTGCATCATTCCTTGCCACCCTAGGATTTCTTGTTTGAAGTTTAGCGAGAGCTCCAACAGTACATCAATTGTATTATCACAGTTGCCAAGTGGTGGAAGATTTTTAAAGACAACGGTGTCACGAACATGTTTCGCAAAGCGATATCCTAAAATAGGAATTTTACTCTTTAGTGTCAAGTCCTGATTAGTTACATTTCTCCTCGAAATGGCCCGATCTGTCTTTTGTTCTGGTGTGAGAGTAGCTATGATCCCCATTCCGTGGAAGGTCCCTCTGCTATCAAGAATAAGAATATTGTGGTCTACATTGTCCGCAGCGAAAAGAAGTCTCATGTGTGGTATTTCAATATCAGCTGTTGACCCATCTGGAGTAACTGAATCAGCTGCGTTTTTTTCAAAACGCAGAACTTCTTTATAGGAAGAACTAAATCCCAGAGCATGGAGCGTATCCACAAGGAGTTCTGATCGATATAAGTGATGGACCTGCACTGCAAAGCCAAGTTGTAAGGGAGCAACAACAGCGCGTGATCGGGCTGCCTGAATAATTGCGTGACCTATTCCTGCCACCTTTCGATTTGTATTTTTGCCTATAAAAATACCATTTAACAATCTCCGCAGGAATTCAGATAAGAAAGAAAGGGTAGATTCCAGCTTCAGAAAATTTTCATTTGTGTACTGATATGTAAGAGATGGGGTGGTGGACTTTATATCACTTTTAATAAGACAAGCTGCTGTTTCGATGATAACATTTTTCTGTGATTCTTCATCCTTTGCAAGAGTGCTGAAGCAAAATGTGAGAATATTTGATGTATTTTCCCTTATCGTCACAATATCATGGAGACCTTCTCCTTCAGCAAAATAAATATTTTTGTCATACGGTTGTTTTAACTTTTCTTTGATGTAACTCCTTCCAAATGGTTGTGAATTTTCTATTTCCAGAAATTCCTTCATTTGTTTTGCAGGTGTGAAATTATCAGTTGTTCCTCGTCATTATTTTCTAGGTAAAACCAACTTTCAAGAACGCTTGCTCTTGATCTTCGTTTTTGGGTCGGCCAGGCTTACTTCGCTTCGCCTCTTGTTCATTCTGGAACTGTATTGGTTATGACGAAGTGAATTTCTCCGTCATTTTTATCCGCGCCGGGGTTCGAACCCGAGGCCGCTTATTCCGGAACAAGTCGCTCTACCAACTGAGCTACGCAGACGATTATTCTGATTCCTATCTGCCTTTATGTCGTGTGCGTCCTGCTGGCAGGTACGTCACAACGCCCCCTCCCCGAAAGAGGGCCGGGGGCATGGCCCACGGGTCAGCCGTGACCATGAATCGTTGCAGGCAGCCATCCACTGTAGAACGTGCACTTGAGAACTCCCAGTCAATCTGCTGTGTGGAATGCAACATCACACATTTTTATTTTTCGAAGCGTTGGAGAAGGAATTCTCTGATTTTTCCTGTCTCGCGGTGTGGAAATAACACCACACCAATGCGAGATTTTGAACGGCCGGGTCATCCGGATAGTTCGGGCGCCATTATAACGAAGTAAATTTCTCCGTTATTTTTGGTCTACGCCGGGATTCGAACCCGAGGCCGCTTATTCCGGAACAAGTCGCTCTACCAACTGAGCTACGCAGACATTTGTTCTGATTGCTATGTGCCTTTATGTCGTGTGCGTCCTGCTGGCAGGTACGTCACATGGTATGCGAAGCACAGAACGAAAATTACAGCTACAAGAGTGATGGTAAACACAGTCAGAGGCGTGCAGGTCATGTCCATAATATTCTATTCTTCCTGTCACGCACTCGCCCATTCATCTGAACGACTAGTACAGCACTCAATAACAGTGTTCACAAATACTTCTGTCTTCACATAACTTACACCAGCACTTCCACAACTTACACCAGCACTTCCCAACTTTAATACCGCAGAAGAGACAATCTGTTCGAATGTTGAAAGAACCTTCGGATACCCTGGCACTTCTCTTTGGTGGTTCAGCTTTCCTCTCTTTTTTGCTTTCAATGTCTTTCGGATTGGTGTACCGCTGTCTGTGGAGTGTACGTTTTCTCCTGCTGAAACGAATACCTCATCTCCTCTTTCCAAACTTGCTTTGTTGATTCCTTCAGCTCCCTTCTGACGAACTTGTACAATTTCTGAAGCACAACTTAAATCTTCATGGCAGATAGGGCAGTTTTTTCTCAGTTCGCGATGTTAGCACTGGTGTTTAAGCCTGAAAAAAACCCACTGATAAATAAGATTTAAAAACACTGATAAATAAGATAAGAAAAACACTGATAAATAAGATAAAAAAAGCATTAATGCATTGTCACACTATGTCAATTCACACAGTAAACATAACCAATAGAAGATAAACACACTAAAAGGAACACAGACGACAGTGCTGGTAAATTACAGAAAAGGTAAGCCAACTGTAAAAGTAAAATTCTCGTACAAAATACTTTTCTGTACTATATGAAGTAAGACTAGGATTTTGGCGCTGGTCGGCACGCGGAACTACCCTTAAACGTGAATGCAAGCTATTATGAATTAATTTTTTTACGGTTTTTTGATAATAAAACTATATAGTGTTACATATTACTGAACAGAGGAAATTCTGTAGAAAAATAACTACTAAACAACAAAAATTCTAAAAAAAAAATTTTTTTTTTCAAGTCAGATTGCCCTTAATTAATTAAATAATTAATGCTCAATTGGCTGTACATAAGTGTGTATTCCTGCAAACTTATTTTAAACCCTCTAAATGTATTCTAAGACCCTAAAAACATAGGGATAGACACCAACTTTACTTTTCTAGGATGAAAACTGTAGGAGTTAGGTATTTGATGGCCATCGTGGACGCCATCTTGAAACTTGGGCCTTTCCGGTGGTTAAACTTTGTAAACTTTTAATATATTACTCAGCACACCTGATGCTACAAAAAACAGTTGAGAAACCTTTTGTAGCAAAATTTTTTGAGGGTAAGGTGGCACTTTTTCATATCTGCAGCGGACTAGTTAGGATTAAACCGCTTTTCTAAGTGCAGCTCACATGTGATAATAAGGTTTACAGTTGTTTGTGAGACATAAGCATTCTGTGAATGCTTTTTTGCGTGGCTGGATTCTCTTTATTTACAAGAGACGTGACTTTTTGCACCATCTAAATGGCCCTCTTGCTCTTTGATTCAAGGTGTTTTTCCCGTGGCGTTTGTGAATCACTCGGGCAAGCTGCAAAGTTCTCTTTTGCACGCTTAATTACTTGACAACATGAATGGAGATTTTTCAGAGGAGGACAGAAAAAAGTTTAACATGGCATTTTTAGAAATCACAGAACCATTTTCTTTGCGCCTCTTTTGGATTGATGTATGTATACGAATAACCTTCTTCGGAAAGGGCAACTACAGTACTATATACCTCTCCCAGAACGGAATCACTCGTGGAGACCTCTTAACACTACGAAAGCAAAATTACAAATGCCCTTAAAGCGGAAGGCTGCTACTGCACGATAAACATTGTTACGTAATCATAACGCACACGATTTGCATATGACGCGATTTGCATATGACTTATAAACGTTATCTATAAACAAATTTGAGAACTATGCCTTTAATGGAAGAGAAGCATAGGCACCGGCTGTAGGGTGCAAGTTGAATCTTGCCCCCTAATAATTTTACTAGGGGGCAGTGCCCACCAAATATTTTTCGTCCTGTTTTATTAAATAATCGCTTTGGCCTCATAAGATGGACCAAGCTCTACCTTATGAGGCCAAAGCGAATTATTTCCGAAAAATTTATAGATAACGAAATAAGTAAACTTTTTTCCCATATAAAAAATTGCTTATTTCATAAGAAACTTGATTGTCAGCCCCGTATTTTGTTCGACATGTTAATACAGACATTTGACGTAGACCAGGAACACTCCACGTCAAATGTCTGTTTTAATTATTCATTCGCCTTCTAATTTCAGTTGCTGCTTACCATCTTTGGTGAATCCTCAGGATTGTGCGGGGCTCCAAGAAGCAACCTGCCAAATTGACTTGGCAGTTAGTGTGTGTGAGTCTGGGGGAATTCGAGGCAGCTGTGGTGCAGTGGAAGCATATCTGGCGCGTAACTGGAAGACCCTGTGTTCGTTTTCGGTGGCGGCCAAGGATAATTTTTTCGTGACTCACTTATAAACGTGGAAAGAGCGATGACCTCTGTTTGATTGTTCGACATTTTTTCGTGATGCTTAAAACAATTATAAAAAATAAAATAAATAAAAATACAGAAACGTATAATATCTTGCGCCTTTATGTATCTCTTTATTTTTTGCGCTTCTCGTTCTTTGTTTGGGTAACAGCGCTAATTTTTGATATTTTTGATGAACATTTGGAAACACAAACTCTCGTGATATTTTTATAAAACTGCAAACTGAATTTCATTTTTAAAAATATTAATATTCAGCAAAAGAATATTTCTATTTCCTTGTTCATTTGCTGATGAGCAATTACAATTGCGTTTCAAAATATACGTCGAATCTCGTAGCTCATTGTTCTGTTCCCCCCCCCCCGTCTCCTCTTTTAATTTCTGCTTTCCTTCTGACAACGGAACAGACGTGCTCCTCCCACGTCAGGTCTCTTCACGCCTGCCCCCTCAATAATTTGGTGAAGTCGGCACCCCTGGACAGAAGAAACTGTCTAATTTTGCATAATTGCAAAAATTTTCAGTTTCAATTTTGGGTCGACCGCTCTTATTTGGTGATCTACACTTATTTTTATAGGCACCTGGATACCTTTTTACAAGGTACATTGTTTCCCAACCAAACGTCAGTTGAAACCAAATTTTGCGAGTTCGGCGCATCTTGAAGCTGACATTTTTTCAAGACGGTAGGCAGGTATGTTTTTGGTAAAATTGTTTTACTACTGGTGATCAGTACTTTGATTAAATAAAGTTTACTTTGCGGTGTGTATATTTTGTGGTTTGAAGTGTCCACCAATATTTCAGCAATTTATCTGCAACAACCTAATAATTAGGCTCGATGTTCTGCAGAAATTGCGATTGAAAAAAAAAATTCTATTATTACATTTTTTGCACATTTTCTACTTCAAATAATAAAAGTTTTCCAGCTAGTGATAAAGGCTCATATTTTATTTCTCTGTTCATTTCCTCACTTAAAAGTTCCATTTGAAAACTACATTGCCGCCCCGGTGACTAAGTTGTTTAAGCGCCTGCTTCTGATCATTCGTCCGATATGGGTTTGGGGTCGAATTCCGCTGAGGCATGGATACTGTGTCTTACGGCACTGGTTGCATTAGAGGTCTGCATGGGCCGGGCTGGGCCGCCAAGCCCGAGCTCGGCCTGCCCCGTGCCGGGCCATTTTTTTAGTTTAGAGAACAAAACAACGGGCCGGACCAGGTTTTTTTCCAGACACTTGCGACCGGGCCAGGCCACGCTAGGTCGACCCATTCTTTTTATCGCAATGGTAAAGAAAGAAAAAAGTCGTGTTCGCCGATTTCCTGGTGTGTTTAACGGTTTTGTTGGCTTTACTTACTTCCATGACATAGCCTAGGGCGTAATCACAAAAGCAAGGAGAGGCACTCACACACAGTGTTTTTACCAGTCTGTAGGTATTGAGATGGTAAAACCACTTTGGGACTTGTTGATAACAAAAATATTCGACACCGAGCCAGTGTGAGGGGGTGGGGTGTATATGTTTGTGTTTGTATGAGATAGTGGGACGAAATCGAATTTTTCTCCTATCCCTAATCTGTATAGGGATTGACTTTCGTAGGGTTACCGCTTGCTAGTTCAGAGAAAGAGATATTCTGAATGCGCTTATTCTTCCCTTTTTTCTTTCTCTCTTTAAAGGTTATATTTTTCGATAATTGTCAAAGTTTAGTTAATATTTTTAGGCTTGCATTCAACTAAATATTTTTAACAATATCTCATTTCATTATGTAATTTTTACATTTTAATAAAATACAATGGAAAGACAAAATAATGCCAAATGGCACATCCTGGGCCTGGCCGAGCCTAAGTAAGACCTGCAATAGACGGGCCCAGCAGAGTGTCCAATGCACTGCTGGACAATTGCTAAGGACGGATCATAAACGGCTATATAGCGCACAAAAAAGTAAGTGTGGTTGGATGCCAAGTGAAATAAAATAATGTCAGAATGCCAGGACATTACAAGAAAGACAATTTATTGTGCTCTGAAATCCAGAAGGCTTTGAAACGTGTTCAAGGGACAAACAGGCCATTTTGTGCAGAATACGTAAACGTGAAAAATGCAATTACCGTCCGCAGGCGTTCTGGCGTAAGATGTCAATACGGGATATGGCCACCATGGAGGGCAATGCAAGATTCCACACGTCATGTCATGCTTTGCACAACATTATCAAGTAGCTTTTGGGGTAATTTATCCTATTCCTCTGTCAGTGCACGGATGAGGGTGTCCTTGTTTATTGGAGGGCATTGGCGACCAGAAACACTCCTCCCCAAAGCATCCCACACATTTTCAATGGGATTTAGATCTGGAGAACGTGCTGGCCATACGAGGCGTTGAATATCCTCGCTCTCAAGACATTCCTGGACAGCGACTGTTCGATGACATGTTGCGTTGTCGTCCATGAAAATGAATCTATCACCGACAGCGCCACGGAACATGCGAACATGAGGTAGCAGAACATCATTAATGTATCGTTGGCCAGTCATAGTCCCAGTTGGAAGCACATAGAGGGACGTACGGCCATTGATCATGATGCCAGCCCATACCATGACACTACATGTCGAATATCGGTCCCTTTCCTGTATGTTTGCTGGACAATATGCAGTACCACTATCACGCCACATCAGTTGTCGTCGACAATCAGACGATAGACTGTATCTACTCTCATCTGAGAAGAGGACAGCAGACCAGTCGTTATCAGTCCAATTGCGATGTTGATGGCACCATTGCAAACGGGCGATACGGTGACGTCTGAACAATGGGATGCACACAACAGGACGGCGGGCGATAGTCCTCCTTCATGCAAACGTCTGGCGACAGTTTTTTGGGAGATCCGCTTGCCAGTAGCAGCCATAAACTGATTTGCTACCTCACTAACTGTGCTGCGCCGGTGTCTTTTTGTTGATAGCACTATGTACCGATCTTCTGCAGGTGTCGTACTGCGAACACGACCTCCACCGTGACGTTTGCTACACTCTCCATTTGTTTGAAATGATTTCCAAAGCCTTGAAACAACACTGTGGCTGACGTCGAACTCCCTGGCAACATCTGTTATTTTTCGCCCTTCTTTAATCTTGCCAATAATACGGCCACGTGTAAAATCATCTAGGTGATGTCGGGAAGACATACTGAAAATTGCAAGTTCGTCAATTGATTCTTTCCCTTTCAACTTTGCGTTTGAACAACAACGGTCAATACGCGTCAAATCCTTTATATCTCTTATCAGCGCTATGGCTCCACGAACAAGTTCGGCAATCCAAAATTTGCATACGCACAACACGTCTTACTGTACCCCGCACTCATGCTAATTTCTACATTTTCCTGCTTTCCATTTTATGGTTGCTATCGTTGCTATTGTCATCCATCCTTAGCAATTGTCCGGCAGTGTATTTGAAACGTGCAAGGCTGGGCCTTAAACGCACGGCTTGGGCCGGGCTCGCTAAATTAGGCCCGTACAGACCTCTAGGCTCCATTCAGTGGCGTAACTCAAAATATCTCCCCCTTCCGCAAAATTTCCTAACAGGCCCCCAACATGGAAATAATTAATGCAAAAATTGAGGGTAAATGTTCAACTTCGCAGTAGTAAAAATATATTTTCCAGATATTGATTCCATGATCACTTATGTATTGCTTTTATTATGTGAGCACTTATTCCCGTAAGTATCATCGATAAATTTAGTACTCAGGAAAAAAAGTGCAAAATCTTTAAATGGCAAATGTTGACGATATCAAATCAAGTAAAAACAAATACTGATCTCCGAGTGACTGGTTTCGAACTTCCTTTAAAGCTCTTTAATTCCCTAGTACAATAACTTTTGAGAAAGAGGAAAGACAAGTGTGTTTACATTTTCTAGTTTTAAATACTTCAGCGATATTGTTTCTTTTTAGTGCCATGTCTTTTAAATTCAAGGAGGAAGCATACTTTACAAAATAAAGAAAACTTACGTTACTTGCAGGTCCTCCCGACTTCGAACTTGTGACACTCGCAGCAACCTGTTACGCCTCTCCTCCGACTCTCAGTTACTCCACAAGCAGTTGCAGGTGGCCACTTTCTGGTGTCTGCTATGGTAAACAATGAAAACTCATCCCCACCCTACACTTTCTCAGTATCGCTCCTTCTTCTTAAGTCGGGGAGAGGAGAGCGTCTCTCTCTCTCTAGGGACCACTGAAAATTTGAAACAAAACTTTTTAGAGCAACTAGAAAAGTTCTTGTCCATATTAAATTGCTAAATAAGTAAATAAAAGTATGTACTTAGATCTGGGCCCCTAAAATTCCCAGGCCCCCCCCCCCCCGCGACGTGGGGGTTGTGAGGGCTATCTTTACACCCCTGGCTCCATCCCTTCCCTGGAACCAGTGGCCCCAAATTAGGGACAGGCTTTTGGGACAGGCTTATATCCCACTGAGTTGCTCACGGTGGTCGTTAAATCTCCAATCAAAGAAAAAAACTACCTGGAATATTCGCCAGCGGAAAAGCCGGTTTTATTGCAGGCTATTCAATTGCAATTAGCGAAAGCGCGGTGCGATACAAGAAATAAGTCGAAATTGACAGAGCTTAACTTAGAAAGTCGGGGCAAGTGGTTGTTTGCAAGAAAAATAGTGTTTGGCTTACAGACCATTTAGCATATGGTGTTTTTTTTTTTTTTTTTTTTACGTAGCATTTAAAGAGGTAAACGAACTGTATAATTTCAGCGTAACATAATTTTCTTCCATTAGGATGGTGAAGCACAATATATATGATTCTTGGCTTACATACCATTTAGCATGTGGTGTTTTTTTTTTTTTTTTTTTTTTTTTTTTTTGCGAAGCATTTAAAGAGGTAAACAAACTGTATAATTTCAGCGTAACATAATTTTCTTCCATTAGGATGGTGAAGCACACAATGTACTGTATATGATCCTTTTTTTTTTTTTTTTTTTTTTTTTGTAATTAGCATGGGGCCTAACGGCCCAGAGTACGACGGTTCACCAGGAATTCATCTGGTGTCCCGGCGCCCCAGTACTAGGCTTTCGGAGAAAACTAAGAGTAACAACAATATTACGCAACAATCAGGTTACGATGACAATAAAGGAATGTTTACTTTAAGTAACAATAAGAGCTTTCTTGAAAAAGGAACATTGTTAAATATCAGACCAGTGTTCGGAGTTGCATTGTTCGTTATTACATAAATTACGAGCAAATTAGGAAGGGGCCAGTCGGATTTTACTCCTGTATGCGACAGTCGTAATCACTGGGATCATTTGTGATACATTTTCAACTTAAGTCTATCTGATAACATTTGTCTGAACTGGAATGGAATATTTCGAATGCATGTTTAATTCCGATTTGATGAACCAATAAATTGTTCATAGTTGCCTCGAAAATTATTTGCGTCCTCAGCTATTAACTTCCAAGATAAGGACTTACTTCCTGTCATGCAAATGAGCACCAATATGCAGATAATTTCATGACAACCTTTTAAAGAAAGTATTCTTCCCGAACTTCGTTAGTTCCGAAAAATGTCTGTGTGTTTGCCAACTGTTTACGACCTAACAAAGCATATATAATTTGAGAGAGCGATATGTGCAGTGATGTGGGATTTCGATTGATAATAGCAAACATTTCTCCCCTTAATTCTTCAATTTCTCTCTTTCTTCTGTATGGATCCGCAATTCATAGTAAGGAGAAAGTGTTTCTGTGATTCTATTTTCTGTCTGCATCTCTAGTTACTGATTAAAATACATTCTTTCAACTATTTTTCGAGTTTTGTACAGGAATTTACGGTACGTATAAGTACATCTACTTGTTCCGCTAGAGTTTGTGAATTTTGCATCTCTTTTGGACTCCTTGATGATAATGTATAAGGAATAACAAAACGTCAGAAATCGGCAGTCGGCCTTCGATTTCTGACATTTAGTTGCCGACATTTCTGCGTCAAGGGGTGTCAGAGTAACACTTTCGTTCACCAAGAGAGCCCAGCTCCGCCGTTTACAACACAGGACACGGGACAGCACCAGGTGCTATTACGAGACACATTTAATGTTTTCTTCATTTTAATTTTTCTCATAATTGACCTTCCCTTTCCCCCACTTACCTTCATATTTCGGAAATATGCCGTCTGCTTGTTCCATTCTTTTGAAATTCAGCATACGGGATATTTTGCTCAACTTTCTGATTAATTTCTGAATGAAACGTAAGAAATTCTTAATGATGAAAGCTATGGAACTGAAGACTTCACGATGAACACCAACGTATAGACATAAATGCGCAGTAGAGCTGTGAGAAAATCAGTTTCCAGCAAAATACGGTGCAAAGAAGTGTTTTGGTATCGTCGGCGATACAAAACTACAGCACTACGAATCCTCTTTCTTCTTCTGTGGAAAGAAGAAAGTAATAATAATGAAATATTATTGAAAATATTTAGCTCGAATATAAACTGGTAGTTAGTTGACCACTGCCGTACGTACCGTAAACTTCTCACATTTTTTTAAGCTGAATGTGTGCATGACTGTGTATAGAATTGTTTACTTAATATTTTGCGGCAAAAGTTTTTCCTTTTCTTTTTAGATATAGCTTCAGATAAATGCGTTCATTTACGTCTTCTGATGTCAGATCTGTTCAGTATTACAATGAGATATGCACATGAGACATGTCGCATAATGGACGTTATCTGACAAAGAAGGTAGGTTTTTCTTCTTTGATTGGAGGCTTAACGACCACCGTGAGCAACTCAGTGGGCTATAAGTAGTCGCCTGTCCCTAATTTGGGGCCACCAGGGAAGGGATGGAGAATAGAGGTTCCAATCCTTTCTAATAAAACGTTCCTCAGGTTGGTCCATTTTAGCAACTTTTAACCCACATATTCATGTTGATAAGATATAAATAGAAATTCAGAATGTCAGACTTACACTCAGATACAAAACGTTATTTATTAGGCCCTTGGCCTTGGCCGATTTAGCAATTTTTAATCCGCCGTTCTCGTGTTTATAAGGTTTACGCAACTCAACAAAGTGTATTTATAAGGCCTGGGTTCTTGGCCTATTTAGGAAGTTTTCATTCGACGCGCTCATGTTCACAAGGTCTGCGTAACAAGTCAAGTTAATAATGCTGCATTTTTACTCAGGCATCAAAAACTAACTATACCTTAGGACAAAGGCCTATTTACAAATGCTTTGTTTCTGAGTAAAAGTGTAATACCATAACCGTTATTTGTTATGCAAACCTTATGAATATGAGTACGGCGGATTAAAAATAGTGCCCGGGTCCTCTTCATTATATTAACTATTATTTTTGTGCCCAAGTGAAAGCGCAAACATTAGAAACTTAGCTTGTTATGTAATTGTAAGTATCCTTTGTCTTTTCAGCCATTCTCAGTCCACTGCTGGACAAAGGTTTTCTCCATTTTTGGTTATGGTTGATCAATTTTTCCCCACAAATTTTGGCAGTTCATCGCTCCACCTTCATTTTGGACGTCTTCTGCCTCGTTTCAGTACTTTTGTAATCCAGTCCGTTAGTATGGTGGTCCATCGCTCTTCTTCTTCTTCTGGATAGATGTCCTGCCCATTTCCATTTTAATCGCTTGCGGTAAAGAATATTGTCTGTGATCCAGGTGTTCCGTTTCTAATCTTTTGATGTGATGCCTAGAATCAGCTTCTCCATTTTTGTTTGAGTTGTTGCAAGTTTATTTTCCAGTGCTTTTGTCAGAGTCTAGGTTTCATAACTACACGGTCGAGTCACATTATTGTGACCACCAGCTAATACCCAGAGTAACCGCCGTGTTCAGCGTTGAGAACAGCTAGACGGGCTGAGAGTGACTCAATATGGTGCTGGAAGGTGTTCACAGGTATGTGGAGTCATGCTTACTGCATTGCATCTGACACCCGCTGGAATGTGAATGGTGAAGGATCCATAGAGCGAACAACACGATCGAGGTAGTCCCACAAATGCTCAATTGGGTTTAAGTCTGAGGAATTAGGGAGTCAGGGAAGTACTTTGAAGTCTTCGTCGTGCTCTTCCAACCACTCTCGGGCATTTCTAGCTGTGTGATACGTCGCATTGTCGTGCTGGAAGATCCCATCCGTCCCAAGAAAGACAATCAGCACGTACGTGTGTACGTGGTCTGCAAGGATGGATTCATAACGAATTCGGTCCATAGTGCCTTCCACAGGTATGAGCAGACCCAAAGAACTCCACGAAAGCATTCCCATACCATAACGTTGCCCCCATTAGCTTGTATTCTTCCAGCAATGGTTGAAGAGTGTTTGTTCTCCGATGTTTCTCGCCTTATAAATCAACGTCTATCCGTTCAATGAAGCAGAAAACGTGACTCATCGGAGAAGGCAATCCTTTGCCAATCAGCGGAGGTCCGATACTGCCGTGCAAATGTAAGCCTTTTCTGCCGATGCACCTTAGTTAGCATAGGTGCAGTGACTATCCGTCTGCATCGGAGCCCCATACGCAGCAGGGTTCTCTGAACTGTCATGTTAGACACACTTCCAGTAGCCTCTGGTTCATTCGGCCAATGAGTTGCTCCACTGTAGCGTGTCGATCGGTCCTCACGCACCTTCGCAGCTGACGATCACCTCTCACATCAATGGCACGTGGTGCATCGCAATTTCCACTTCGCTTATTCGCAATTGTGATATTTTTCCAATCACCATACCCTTTAACCACAGCAGCACGCTAACAGTTCACAAACTGCACTGTTTCTGAAATAGAGGTCTACACGGGCTTTACTTGGTAAGCCAGGCACGGTCCGGTCCGACGTAAGCCCGTGCGTTTAAGGCCCAGCCTATAGTCCAGCCCGGCCCGTTTCAAATATTAGACACTCGGCCCGGCCCAGTAGGTGATGTACTATCTGTTATTTTTTCTATTGTATTTTATTAAATTGTGAAAATTAAATAATGAAATATTATTGAAAATTTTTAGTTGAATATAAGCCTTAAGCCTAAAAATATTAAATGTACTTTGACAATTATCGAAGAACATAACCTTTAAAGAGAGAGTAAAAAAAAGACAGGACGTTCGAAATCTCCTTTTCTTTGAATTACCTAGCGGTAGCACTACAAAAGGCAATCCCTTTACAGATTAGGAATAGGAGAAAAATCGATGTCGTCCCATTCTTTCATACAAACACAGATATACACACCCCACTGCAGACACCCCCCCCTCACTCACTTCACACAACACACATGGGCGCCCATAATTTCTTTTACAGGAGGGGGCACTGAAACCACGAATAAAATATACAAATACCATATGCAAACTTCCCTGTGCCTTTTTATTATATAATCGTTTATCGTTTATACCACATTCTCAACACGTAAATTTAGTGCAAAAGCAGGAGAACCAAAAACCGCAAAAAAAAAAAAAAAAATACAGGTAGGTGTGACAGCGCTCGCTACCACGAGGCTGCACATTAAGGTGGAAAATCAGTTTCCGAATTTATTTATTTATTTATTTATTCATTCATTTTTATTAATTCGGGTAATTTTTGATGAAAGAGTACGTTTTATGAATGAAACAAATGTTAATTCTATGACCAGTAGAATTTAGACTTGGAAATTTAATTCAGGGAGGCTTGCGTTTTCCAGCTAGTGATTGGATGATGGGATATTTTGAGGTAATGGGGTTTTCTTGGAGATTGTCGAAACTTTTCCAAGGGAAGAGAAGCACTTCGTCACTCTTACTTGATCGAGAAGCATCTTTTTTTTTTAATTCCTTGTGACTTGTCACTTGGTATTTTGCCGTGAACGCTGGTGACTTTCCTTCATGGCTGTCACCTAGGAGCTGCAATGTAAGACCTAATGGCACTTTCGGTTATCCGTGCGTGACCCAAGACTTGGATGGAAGACAACCACCGGACGAGAAATCTCCCGGACCAGGAGTACCAGCGGCGCGAACCCAGGGACTAAGAGGCGAATATCTATATGCCAAAGCAACTACCCAATATTGAATTTTACTATGTGTTATAACAAGGGCTCCATACACCGGAATATGACGGTTAGGCAGTGCGATCTCCAGGCAAGACAGGGAATTGAAGGTAGGAAATCCATTCTATTCTTTCTTTTGGTGTCCCCTCATAATATGTGTTTATTGATCAGTGCATACTAAAGTCTTCCGTCCTAATTAATATTTTTTTTATATGTGAGTAGTCAATGAGCACAAGTTCCTGTCAGAAAGTCGGTATCATTCTTGCTGATATCTTGTGTAATATTAGCAAAGTGTTCATATGAATATAAATGATTATAAGGTGACTGTAAGTTTAGCACATGCATATAACAACTTACATACTTGAAGTAATGAGCCCAGGGTCCTAAGCTATTGTGTGTGTGTATCTTTACTATTATGCCGAAACATAACTAATAAATTATTTTCTATATTATTTTCTATGTTAATTTACCTACGTACCATCATGAGTATTTCTTTAGTTGCAAATTGTGTTCTCAACCCTGGATTTTGGGAGATAATATATATTTTACGGCAGGGACTCAGAAATTATTTCACTTATGTTTTTATTTTTTTTTATTTTAGACGATCAGGAAAACATTGCAGCACACAGCGGACCCTTTGACTCCCAAAGGAAAATCTGCTGTGTGAATCACAACGCCTCGTCAGTGGATCCTGAAGCTGCGTCAGCCCTAAATCAGGGAATCGCAGAATCACATTCCACTCGACACCCCCTTGGTTCCCAATATTACGCCGGGGAACCCAATTCGGAACCCTCGCGGTAATATAGGCCCAGTTCTGATTGAGCCGTCAGTTTGAAACGTAGGACTACAACTTGCAGATCGGGGAGTTGAAATCAACTATAGTCGAGTATGATTCAGAGCGTTTGTTTAATTTGTTATAGCCAACACAGGTGTATGATATGAAAAGTAGCTTACATAATTTTTACAAATAATGCTGGATACAATGCGAACACGAAGCAGATCGATACATGAATTACCCAATGTGGTGATCTGTCTTTTGGGCTTGTTACATTCCTCATCCCTTGCTCTTGCCTCTCGTTTTGATTTTCTCCACTTTTGCTTGCGTTCATTCTGTGAATTCCGAGGCATTGTCAAAAATGTTAACTTGTTCACACAAAAACAATTTTTAAAAATTTTAGTTTAAACCACTACGATATGTTCTTTATATATTTGAATAGATCTCGTCGAGAACTTTAAAACGATACCACGCGCAGTCGTTTTGCAACTCACGGTTGTCCAGATAAACCGCGATATCGTCAAAAGTGTTCACCGGTTCACAAGAAAACAATTTTTAAAATGTTCAGTTCAAACCACTGCGAAATGTTCTTCGTATATTTGAATAAATCTCGTCGAGAGTTTTAAAATGATATCACGCACGATGTATTGCGCAGTACGCGAATTGGACTCCATGCTGTTTACGAATATGCTAACACGATTATTAGTGAAAACATTATAGCGTTAAAAATACGTATCGTATTTTCGGAAATTTACAGTTGAAAGCAATATGAAATCTTAGTTTTGCCTGTTTTTCTACATAAATGTACATCCAGAAATACGTATCGTAATTTTTACGCTATAATGACTTCAATTGGGACCTATTTTTGTCACATGTGGTGGGCCGTAAGTCGCCTCATACTATCCGGGGAGTTAGACGTAGTCCTACGTCAAAAAGATGGATAAATAAAATTAAACGACGACATTTTTGGACAATAAGGAAATTTCTTTGTCAATTGAGCAGTCTCGGGGTGTTGTCAGTCACATGTGTCACGACACTTCCGAAACTGCTCAATTGGTCAACAAGAATGAAAAAATACCCTCAAATAAAATTTCTGTGGGAAATTTTGGGAGATCTTTGTCAAGTATAGTGAGTAGCTGCTGCAGAGGTTGATATATTTTTCATTTCTTCGCCTTTCATATTTTCCCATGCTGTTCTCCAATATGCAATGGAAGATTTCATTATTGCTTTTTACTGTAAATTTCAGAGTTTTGCCTGTTTCTCTACATAAACGCGCATCCAGAAATTTTACAGCATAAATTTTCTGTTATCGAGAAAACCTTTGTAGTAACTTGCAAGGACAGAAACGGCATGGTCCAATTTCCAGGGAGGGCAAATGCATCCTCTTGCCCCCTATATGGGCGCCCATGACAACACACACACTCGCTCGGGGTAGAATCTTTTTGTTGTCAATAAGCCCCAAAGTGGTTTTACCATTTTATTACCTACAGATGGTAAAAACACCGTGAGTGCCTCTCCTTGCTTTTGTGATTATGCCCTGGGTGATAGTGTGCCGTGCGATAATACCTCAGTGTTTAAATTTCAGTTTCCTTTTTTCATGGAAACCGCTAGATGGCGCTCCTGTGGGCTTCGATGCTATGATTTCGAAACAATAGCATGCTTTTCTATGGCGTGTTTGGTGGATAGCGAGTAAAAAATAATTCATTTGTTAGATCGATCCTGAAAAGAAGTAATAACAACAGTATAACGTTGAGAACGTGTTTTGTACCTGGATGTAACAGTGGTTACAGATCTTGTAAACAAAAAGTAACTGTTTTCCGAGCCGAAAGGTGAGGCAAGGCGGGAGAATGGAGCAAGGCAATTCCTCGTGGTGACAAACAGCTAGAACAGAAGTGTGTGGTATTAGAACGTCATTTTGATGAGCGTTTTATGGAAAGAAATTTTAAAAACGCTTATTAATGGTGTAATGATATTAACGCCCAGAGCTCGGCCAGTACTTTTAGATAATGCTGTGCCCACAATTTCCCTAAATCTCCCTGCATATTTAACCAAACGCTTAATAAGACAACGTAAAATTAAGCATAACATTGTGCAATCTGCCAAAAAGATTGAGTTGAGCGAAACAGAAGCCCAGGGCATAGCCATGGGGTTGTTACACGCCCCCCCCCCCCCCAATTCGGTATTTTGATTTCTATTCGGTATATCAGCTCTGACAAAAACTGCCGAACTTTGTAGACAATTTTTTTGTATTAACATCTACGCAAAATATTTTAAATTCTGGTTTATAAATAAAAAATGAACCATTATTACGCTGCTGCTTAACCACAGACACAGCTGAGGAGGATGAAAGTTGTTTTTATGACAAAACCAACTCCACGAATTTTTCTTTCGAGAATTTGCTATTAATGTCAACATGGCCAGGGTCTCATAGAGGGACGGAGGCAAAGTAAAAACACATGGTTTACTGGAGTCGCTGGTTGTCAACCTCTACATAAGAAGATAAGTCGGATCTGGTGACCGCCCTAATGGTACCCCTCGGATGTATTGTGCTCTGATTGACATGTCATAAATAACATCATTGCGTAGCCAGACAGTCAACAGTATTTGTTCGGTTTCTGCTATTCGGATATTCTTGCACCTCGGACTTCAGATGAGTTCTCTGCCGTGGTAACGTTCTGACTGAACCTAAGTGGAAACTGCCGTTTGTAGCGTTCAAACAAAGGAGAATGAATCATGTTGTCTTCTTCTCTTTCTCATGTGACCAATGAATGGAAACAAATGAGATAGAATAGCTGCGATTTTGACTAATGCGTTGATAGTTGGTTAATTACGTAGGAAGCGTGTAAAATGGAATGAAAATATATTAAAGGACGTAACAGGTACAAAGTTGAATGTCTGCAATGCACAAAGTAATTCTATCTGGTACACGAAGTCGACAAAATCATCATTTGCAGAGGGGCAGGCAATGCCAATGAATTTCTTAATATGCAACATGGTTTGGTTGGGAAGAAATTGAAAACTGAAGGCAAGATATGTCGAAGTAAGCACTGTTGTGGTAAAGTCCTGGAATCGGGTAAGAGGTGATTACATCGTAAATATGCTAGGACACTTCTGCTTAATGCCAGGTCTAATAAAAAACTACATTGCTTCAAAGTGTCACAAACAAAATAAATTTAAAGTATCAAAGATTATCTAAAAAATTAAATTTACAGGGGATCAGTCTTAAAACCCAGCTCAGTGATTTGAAGATTACAAGTGAAAAAATGACTGAGGATTGTTTAAAAGAAAAATCGCAATTGCTTTCTCATAAGCAGCAACTAGCTATAAGTGAATGCTTTGCTGTTGCATCCAGGAAAAGTACTAAGGGAATGAAGTGCAAAAAAGAATGGCTGCTGGAATGCATAATAATGCGAATGAAGAGACTGGCTGCTGGAATGCATAATAATGCGAATGAATTTTTATGAGCATTAATAAAATATTGGCCTTACTGAGCAGAACTTATCTGAAAAAAGCACTGTGCAGTTATAAATGTGGCTTTGGGCTGAATCCAAAAAAATTTCTTCAATTAAAGTCAAGTGTCAAAACATGGAAAATTATCAGAAACATGGTTGTCTTCTGTTTGATGAAATGAAGCTATCAGAAAACTTGCAGTTACAACCAAATGGTACAATCCAAGATTATGTGAACTGTGGCACATTTACTCCATGTAAAAACATTGAGTTATGTGACCATGGCTTAATTATACTGTTTCAGCCTTTTGTTAGGGACTGGACAGAAGTCCTTGGTTTATTTGTTACTCGTGGAAATGTTAAAGGGATCATGTTGGCCAAAATACTAACGGAAGCCATATTTCTTATAGAACATGCAAACTTGTATGTTGATGCTGTGGCAGGTGATGGTGCCACCTGGAATCGAGCAATGTGGCGAGAGTTTGGAATTGGATTAGCACTTAATGGGACTTGTAACGTACCAGGAGATGTGACGTACCTGCCAGAAGGACGCACACGACATAAAGGCAGATAGGAATCAGAATAAAACGTCCGCGTAGCTTAATTGGTAGAGCAACTTATTCCGGAGTGAGGGGATCCGGGTTCGAACCCCGGCGGTAGACCAAAAATGACGGAGAAATTCACTTCGTTATAATGGCGCCCGAACTATCCGGATGACCCGACCGTTCAAAATCTCGCATTGGTGTGATGTTATTTCCACACCGCGAGATAGGAAAATAAGAGAATCCTTTCTCCAGCACTTCGAAAAAAAAAAATAAAAATAAGGGGGAGATGATGTTACGTACCAGGAGATGTGACGTACCTGCCAGAAGGACGCACACAACATAAAGGCAGATAGGAATCAGAATAAAACGTCCGCGTAGCTTAATTGGTAGAGCAACTTATTCCGGAGTGAGGGGATCCGGGTTCGAACCCCGGCGTAGACCAAAAATGACGGAGAAATTCACTTCGTTATAGACTGTTCAACATAAAGTCAAGCACCCATTTGATGAAAGGAGATACGTTCATTTCATCTCTGATTTCCCGCATTTATTAAAGTGTTTGGGGAATGATTTTTTGAAAACAGGCTTCAGAACGCCTGATGGAGAAGTTCGTCCTGAATTTTTGGAAGCAGCTTGGGAGGAAGACTAAAAGATAGTGCGAATGAGAGCCATGCCCACTATTTCCAAAATTCATCTTTTTCCTAATAATTTTGAAAGGATGAGAGTGAGTTTTGCCTTTCAGCTTTTCAGTGCAACTGTTTTGAAAGGTCTGTACATCTATGAAGATAGCATAAGTGCCCGGTATGGAAACCCTAAGCCAACAGTCCAGTTCATTAAAAAAATGCTGATTCAGTTGAAGTAATGACTTCAAGATTTAGTAAAAAGGGATTGAGATATGGCATACAATGCATGAATTTCTGATTCAGTTTTTGAAATTTATTGATGACTGGGGAGCATGTACATGTGATAAAAGAATTGGTTTCCTTAGCAAATGCACAGCTGCAGGTTTTAGAGATACAATTAAGAGTACCTTAGCCCTCACTGAATACCTTACAAAGGAGGTTGGCTATAAATACATACTTACATCAAGATTAAGTCAGGATAAACTGGAAAATTTGTTTGGCATCATTCGCCAGTCAAAAGGTTGCAATGATCACCCCACCCCAGCAGAATTTCTTACTATCGTAGAATGCCTGAGCTTCTATAACCTGGCTCGATCCCCTGGAGGTGGAAATACTCTTCCATGTGTAATAAACTAGCTGATTGGACGTCGTCAACAGAGACAGGATCCTGTGCGTTATGCGTCATTGATGCACTGATGGAAAGTGGAAAACTCTGTGATATCAACAATGTTTTAGAAAACTGAAGAAAGGGTTTACATAAAGATCATTGTGATGTGTTAAATCAGCGAAGTGACTTACACCTCATGTATTATATTGCTGGATATGTGTTGCGTAAACTGCTGAAAAAAGCAACTGTGAAATTTGTAGAACTCAGCTTCAAGAAGATATTACTCCAGTGTATATATAGTGTAGCTGATTTCACCAAACACTTTAATAATGGAGGCCCTCCAAATCAGTTTTTGCATTAGTCACTGACATTGAAAACCAATTTACGTTGTATTTTAGTTCGCACCAACTCCATCCAGAAAGTTTGTTAGAATTTTTGAGTGCTTAAATGTAACAAATTTCAAACATGCTGGCTGTAATGAGCATAAAGATATTCTTTTGCAAAAAATATTAAGGTTCTACGTAATGATGAGAATGCACTTTTATGTAACTCAAGTCAATAAAACCTAAGCTGCTAGACGTGAAAGAACAAAATATTTAAAACTACGGCGTACAAATTAGATATGAGGTATGTGTGCAGTTTTTTACATGTGTTTGTAAATAACAGTTTTCAATTTTATAAGAATAGTTAGTATATTGTGCTGGTAAGTAATAAAACATTAGCCCAAAATATGAATTTGTTTTTTTAAGATATTTAATGAAATTATGCAGCTTTGTAGTTGAGACTTTTGGCATGTTTCTAAAGACAAATTTGGCGGTTCGTGGGGTAAAACGGTGAGGCGAAGACCAAGCCAATAACATATTTACTTGTATTTAAACGTATCTTTATGCTTGAGAAATTGTATTATTATTCAGACATTCTTTACTTTTCTCGTGTCTTCTCAGTAAAAAAAAATGCCATTGCATGTTCCAGACTTTTTGCTTTCAAGGAAGCAGTTCTCACTAAACCATTCTACATCTTTTTGACAACTTGTCCTCAAATATATTTTTCTGGTCGTGAAGATAATGTTGTTGCTTTTGCATTTCTTTAAAGGTATTTTTAAGTGTTTCTTAATCTCTTATAATTAATGCTTTCTATATTACTTTGCAATGAAAGTGTTGTTATAATTTCTTCGCTCTGACTCTCACTCTCTTATCATCTGAGAATTCAATGTGTTTATTCCCGAAGACTGAGAAATCTAATATAAAACGCTCTTTCATAATGGTTGCTAAAGTGTGATTTTTTAAAAAGCGGGTGATTATCCATATTGAAGTCTTACCGGACATTCTGTGAAGGGATGTTTCTATTCCAAAAGTCGATCATTTTCAGGAAAATCCTCATTCAGTTTCCTATTTCCTGATCAGTACTTACGCATATCTATAGCGGTTTGATCCGTGTTTCACCACCCTTCTACAAATCTTGGAAGAAATCATGAAAATTTTTTCTTCCTGTACACTTCAAATATTTTAAATCGATATCTGAATATTTGTAGTTATTTGTATTACATTTCGCAAAAAAATTAAGGAAAAGTGTGTTCTACTTTTTCACTCACTGTAGGATGAATGCAGTAGTGAAGAAGAAAGTATTTGCATTCTATCTGTATGATTTATTTTATGTGATTTAAGTAAGATTTATTATTTTTACTCTCTGTAGGATGAATGCTGTAATGAAGAACTAAACATCTGCAATCTATCTTACGCATAAATATCCAGATATTTTCATTCTGTGTTTTCATCAAAGACACAAAGCACAGAAAAACGAGTTATAAGGTTCATAAGGTCATATAGGAAATAAAAACTCATTGTCTCTTTTAAAATATCGTACATATGTCAGTCGGAATGCGTTGAAATTAAATGCATTCGCTATGGAAAATAATACTAAATTTTTATACAAAGCTTCCGCCTAAAATAATGCTGGGACGGAAAAAAATATTGAATTCCTTCCATTAGCAAGGAAACATAAACGAGCTGAAACATTTTCGGTACAGATGGAAACATCTTAAGTCCTCAAACCTAATGCTAAGTTTTGAAAAATCATCGTCCCGGTGGCGCAGTGGTCTAAGCGATGGCCTCTGATCATTCGTCCGTAAGGGATCCGGGTTCGAATCCCGGTGAGGCATGGATGCTGTGTTTGTCTTACGGTACTGGTTCTCTCCTTCCCTGGAACCAGTGACCCAAAATTAGGGACGGGCGACTGCTTATAGCCCATTGAGTTGCTCACGGTGGTCGTTAAACTCCAATAAAAAAATCATGAAAAGAAAATTTACCGAGTTTTCCTATAAAATGAAATGTAATAAGCCCCTATCAAAAAAGACGAAACCTGAAAATAGTACTTTGTTTCACATGAAAAGATATGAACGATCATAAACCCCTAAATTTCCGAAAACAACATTTTTTGAGGGAATAACTCCTTAAGAAAGGATTTGAAAAGGTCTCCTGTAAAATGAATTAAAATAAATCTCTGCAGAAAGATTAATGTTGAAACATGAAGAAAAGCAAGAACGAGTATAAACACAATTGAAGTAGATCGAAAAGAAAAATCTTAAATACGTTGCACACAACTAATCATGACGAAAAATTTTTACAAAAATTCACCTATATAAAATATAGCAAACGCCTACAAAAAAATAATGTTGAAACATGAAGTACTTCATTACATATGAACGATCATGAACAGATCGAAAAAGATCTTAATTTCTGAAAACAACACGCTGCGCAGAATAAATCATGAAAAAAAATTTAAAGTCCTCCTATAGAAGAAATAAAGTACAATAAACCCCTGCAGAAAAAATAATTTTGAAGACACGTAGAAAATAAATCACGTCCTTCACTTCACCAGATAAATACATGAAATAACACAAACTTCCCAAAAGTCTCAGTACTGAAAGCAGCATGTTGTATCGAATATTGATGAAACACGCAGATGTTTTTACAGAAAAGTTTTTAATAAACCTCCACAAAAAGTAATGTTGAAGACGCGAAGAAAGTAAAGTTCTTTATGTTGCAAGAAAAAACATAAACGATCATAAACATGATTGCACAAATATCGCAATATTTTTAAACGCGCTACGTAGAATACTCGTGAAAAAATAATTTATAATAAAACCCTACGGAAAAATAATTTTGAAACGTGAAAAAAAGTTCTTTATTTCCCAAGAAAAGACATGACCAATCGTAACAGATCAAAAAATGTTTAAGTTCTCAAAGCATAACGTAAAGTTTGGAAAAATTACGATCGGAAAGATAAATTTTGTCCCTCTACAGAAAAAAGTAAAATATAATAACTCTATGAAAAATTGTTACAAAGTGAAAGAAAAAATAATTCCTCCAAAATTTTGTAAGGGAAAAAACATGTACGAACATAAATAAGATATAAAAATCTGAATTTTTGAAAACACGTTGCAGAGAATAAATAATGAAAAAAAAATTAATGTCCTCCTATAGAAAAAAATAAATTGTAACAAACCCATGAAGAGAAAAAATAATTTTGAAGGCACGACCAAAATAAACCAAGTTCTTCATTTTGCAAGATAAAAGCATGCACAAAAAATACGTAGAAAAAATCTCAGTTACTAAAAACAACATGTTGCGTAGTTTATTCATGAAGAAGAAACTAGTAAGTCTTCCTATATAAAAATGAATTATCATACACTCCCACACAAAAAAGTAATATTGAAGGCATGAAGAAAATAAAGTTCTTCAGTTTACAAGAGAAAAATATGAACGTGCATGAATATGATCGAAAGAAAATCTCAATTACTGAAAACAACATGTTGCGTAGTATATTCATGAAGAAGAAACTAGTAAGTCTTCCTATAGAAAAATGAATTATCATACACTCCCACACAAAAAAAGTAATATTGAAGGCATGAAGAAAATAAAGTTCTTCAGTTTACAAGAGAAAAATATGAACGTGCATGAATATGATCGAAAGAAAATCTCAATTACTGAAAACAACATGTTGCGTAGTATGTTCATGAAGAAGAAACTAGTAAGTCTTCCTATAGAAAAAATAAATTGTCATACAAACCCATGAAGAGAAAAAGTAATTTTGAAGGCATGACCAAAATAAACCAAGTTCTTCAGTTTACAAGAGAAAAATATGAACGTGCATGAATATGATCGAAAGAAAATCTCAGTTACTGAAAACAACATGTTGCGTAGTATATTCATGAAGAAGAAACTAGTAAGTCTTCCTATAGAAAAATGAATTATCATACACTCCCACACAAAAAAGTAATATTGAAGGCATGAAGAAAATAAAGTTCTTCAGTTTACAAGAGAAAAATATGAACGTGCATGAATATGATCGAAAGAAAATCTCAATTACTGAAAACAACATGTTGCGTAGAAAAAGTTATAAAAAAAAAGATTTCATATGTCATCCGAATGAAAAAATTAAATTATAAGAAACCCCTACAGAAAAAATAACTCTATAACGTGAAAAAAGTCCTTCATTTCATAAGAAAATGTATGAACCATATTAAACGCGTATGATCACGTCGGAAAAAAGTTTAAACAACACCTTACATTTGAAAATTCGTGAAGAAAAGAGTATGATTAGGATTATGAAGAATAATTCGTTATGAGAAAATAATAAGCTACTGTTCACAGAGAAAATAAACTTCCCTGTGACTGTTTATGAACGTGGGACTTCCACCATCTGGCCAATAGCAATCCCATAACGCTGCAGTAATTCTCCGTGGTTACGGAAACACACCAGCTTGGTTGTGAAAATCATGAACGGGCATGTTTGCATGATTCATACGCTCTCTTCCCTGTATTCAATCGTAAGACGGCCAACATCAAGCACCTCAGGCAGTCTTCACCCATTACGCGAACCATATCTCTTAATCTCCTTGACCCCCGCAACTAATGTGTCGGTAGCCGAATCGGTAGAGCATGCGCCTACCACGTAAACGGCCCGAGTTGAAATCCATTCTGTTCCAAACCTAGTCGTCACTTTTTTCCGAAAATAAATACATTGATCATAAAAAAAATTCCCCGAGTCCACTTACAATTAAATTTCCCACCACCCGAAAAACAGATTGAGAAATTACAAAATAAAAATGGCGGAGAAATTTCCCAGAATTAAAAGTGGCTTCGTCAACATCAACGACAACCACGTGAAGATTACGCCACGCAGTGAAAAAATGGCGGACACAGAGGGCTACGCCTACTATTGCCACCGGAAGAAAAGTTTCCTCGTCGACGTCTACGGGAAACGCATCCGAGATGTCACTTCCGGAAGTTAACCACGTCCATCTGTGACGTCACTTCCGCCGCCCAAATGACCCCCATACTACTCCTGGGCAACCCGAGCCGTGTGCGGGCGGGCATTATACTGCTGGTATAGCGCACCTGGAATCCCGGCCAGGAATGGAAGCACATGGGGCCGTAGGATCTCATACACAAACCGCTGGCCCGTCAATGATCCACGTATTACTATACCAATACTAGAGCTGATCGGCTATCGTAGGCTATGGCTCCCCAGACCATAATGCCTGCAGTCGGGGAGGTGTGGCGCTCGATAGCGATGTTGGGACTGTGTCGTTGTCTCGGGGACCTCCACACCTGGACACGATTATTATCAGTCCCCAAATCGAAGCGGCACTCATTGCTAAACACCCCCAGTATATGGCGTTCCATGTCGCTCTGTCCTGGCAACACTGCACACGGAGCCGGCGATGTTCCGATGTTAATGGCAACACACGTAAAGGGAGCTGTGCGCGCAGATTCGCTTCGTTTAGGCGTCGGAAAATGGTTCGTGGGCACACAGGAGCAGTAACATCTGCCTGAATAGTTGACTGGGTCCCCGTGGGATCCGGTCGTGCCTGGCGCACGATCCGTCGATACCCTCTATCGGTGATCTTCCTGGGCCGTCCAGAGCTGCTCCGCCGTGTGGCAGTGCCGTCATGTTTCCACTGCTCCTAACACAGCCGGACCGTATGGGGAGAACGATGGACATGGCGAGCTGTACGTCGAGCCGACCACCCTGCTGTTTTCAGCCCGATGATCCGGTGCTTAGAACCCTGTAGTTTTAACTTTTAAGTAATAGATCTGACAATACGTGTAATTGCTTTGTTCAAAACTGAAATAAATCACTTGAAGAAATCACCCTCTTACACATGGCAACTCTGCGGCTGCTGTGAATAAATGTTGACGCCTGTCGTGCACGTAATCCTAAGTAGCTGACTGTTTTCCCACATCCTCCACGGGAAATCCCACTGTGGCCTCGCGCATTTCCTCAGCAGCGCAGAGAGAGGGTGATTGGAGAGCGATCGTATTATTTACAACCCATTGCAGAGCAATTGTATTACAACCCGAAGTCAAAGAGCCGAAAACTTTCAAATTGTAGGACATTCAGAATTTTAAAAGTGCAACTAGGAATTTATTTAGGGAAAACTAAATATATCTTAAAGCAAAATATGAATCTTTGGGTTAATTATTGTGCGTGTTCGATTTTTTTTAATAAAACTACAACTGGCAACGGCAGTACGCCTGTTCGGTACCTGCGCCCTCCCGCAGCTGCGGGTGCTGTGGGTGTGGTAGTTACGCCAATGGTAATGGAGCGTGTAACTTGGATGGTACGTTCCATTATAGAGTCGGAATCAATTATTTTTTCCTTTAGTGTACGGTTGAGCCGCAACACTTCACCCATTTTGTCTAATGTCCGCATAGATAAATCTTCTTCACTTGTGTTTTTCTCTTCGTCCTCAGACGATATCTTAATGAGTTCTTGTAGTTCCCCATTTGTTAACTCTTCTCGCTGCTCTTCGAGGTGGTCAATAACTTCTTCAGAAACCAGATCGGTAAATCCTTCTCCACCAAGTTGTTGTACTGTGTCAATAATTTTTCTCAATTCATCGTCTATAGTCGGAAAGCACTCAATTTTATTTACCACTTCTTTCCAAAGCGGCTTCCATCATGCATTAACAGTTTCAGGCTTCAATTCGTGTAGTTACACCACTGCTTCTAAGTCTCGTTACTCTTTCAATTTTAATATGGTAGGTGCGCTTAAACTCTCATTTAATACGATAGGAGATATTAAAAGGTCTTTTTCTATGGTATGAGTGTTTAAACTATCGAGTAAGCATATATATCCCATGCGAATCGCAGCAGAGCCCTACCAAATGTACGGCCTTGACATGCAAAAAAAAAAAATTATTCTCATGGAGTATCTCACTTTTTGCGGACGAATGAACTAAAGGAAGAAGTTAGTACTTATTCCTTTAGTTCATCCAATATGGTAGGGCAGAAGTTGCTTCTAAGTCTCGTCACTCTTTTAATTTTAATATGGTAGGAGCACTTATACTCTGTTTTGATGTGAGAAGAGATATTAAACTATTCTTCTGTGGTATGAGTTTTTAAATTATCGAGTGGGCATATACACTGTAGTGCCAGAAAAACTGGCACACCAGTCTAATACTTGGCAGGTCCCCCACGGGAGCGCAGGACTGCAGAAATACGACGGGGCATGGACTCCACTAGCTTCTGGAAATATGTTATAGGCAATGCACACCATACTTCCTGCAGAGCATTCCACAATTCGGGTGTACTCCGAGATCTCGGGTTCCTGTGTTCGATAGCGTGTTGCATGGCATCCCAAATGTGTTCTATCACGTTCAGATCTGGAGACTTGGGTGGGAATGGCAACACCCCAAACTCAGAGGAATGCTCCTCTAACCATAATGTGGCGTCCCGACACTTGTGTGGAGGTTCATTGTCCTGTTGGAATAGGCCCAACCCATCAGCATGAATGCAGGATATGAACGGGTGTACCTCGTCAGAAAGGATGCGCACATAGCGTTGGCCGGTCACAGACGTTTGTAGACGTACCAGGGGTCACAGTGCAGTCCAGCTAAACACACTACATACCATTACGGACCCCCACCAGCCGGTACAGTTCCATGTTCACAGGTGGGATCCATGGCTTCATGGGGTTTGCGCCACACGCGAATTCTTCCATCTGCTTGATACAGTTGGAAACGCGACTCGTCAGACCAGGCTACTTGTTTCCAGTCATCAAGTGTCCAGTGGCGGTGTTGCCGTGTCCAAGCGAGGCGCATAGCTCTCTGTCGTGCACCTATCAAGGGGACACTCGAGTTGGGCATCGGCTCCCAAAGACCATATCGTTCAGGGTACGTTGCACAGTCCGGATGCTGATGCTTATTGTGGCTCCAGCATTGAATTCCGATGATACCTGCGAGAGTGTTGCACGCCTATCGCGTGAAACGATTCTTGACAGCCGACGATGGTCACGTTCACCCAATGTCTTTTTACGGCCTCACTGGTATCGTAAGTTGGAGGTTTTGCAGGAATTCTTGTAGTCACGGTACACCCTTGGCAATGGTCGTCCGTGAAAATCCGAACTTCGTTTCTACCTCCGAAATACTATGGCACATCTCACGAGCGCCAACTATGACACCGCGTTGAAAATCGCTTAAATCGTTATTACTTGTCATTCTCATGCCGAAAACAGCTCTGACAGCTGGCAAGGATGTCTATCGCTTTTTACGCACTGGCGGATGCAACCGAGTACGCGCATAGGCGAGTTGTTATGTATTTTGCATGAGCTCGTCTGTACCAGTTTTTCTGGCGCTTCAGTGTATATCCCATGCGAATCGCCGCAGGGCCATATTGGGGGTAGAAAGTCAAAGAGAGTGTCTGAAAAAGTAATGCTGGTACCTAGAACCCTGTAGTTTTAACTTTTTAGCACGTCTTTTGTAAAAAAAGATCGTGCTTTTGTTATCGGTTTGTCCGTCCGTCCGTCAGTCTGTAGACACGATATCTCTGCAACTATTAGATTGATTTGAAAAATTCTTTCTGCATTGGGAAGCTTGAAATATGCGAATGATGATTCATCATTTCGTTTTTGGTTTTTTTTATGATGTACA
Source organism: Macrothele yani (assembly GCA_039090855.1). Taxonomy (NCBI): domain Eukaryota; kingdom Metazoa; phylum Arthropoda; class Arachnida; order Araneae; family Macrothelidae; genus Macrothele; species Macrothele yani. Next base: position 45,993,098 of record CM077024.1, read on the forward strand.
GTTTCGCCGGTAGAGAGCATAAATGCAGATGATGTCGAATTCAAAAATACGTTTTACTCCGCATATTTGCTTCTAAACATCCGATTGAAAAAATTATTTTACCTTTCGATTCCATTAATGTTGAAGAGTATTTTAGATGTAGTTACTTTTTCAAATTACGCATAGATTTTCCGCTAGAGGGCGTAAAAGTAATTTACGTTTTTCCTGATAACTCTTCTTCTAAAACTCCGATTCGAAAACTTTTTCTTCAGCGGATACAGCTCTTGGTGGAAAGTCTTTTGCATATAATTTCTTATTTTTGGGGAAAGAATACTTTGGCCACCAGGGGGTGTAAGTGTTAATTTTTGCTTCTGATGTATTTGCCATAAAAACTGAGCTTCTAAAATCTCGATTGAAAAAATTCTTTCGTGGACCGATGTCACTCACGTCGATAAACTTTTTCGGAATATTTTTTTCTTAAAATAATCCATGGTTTCTCCGCCAGGAGGCGTAGGTGCATTTCTTATTTTTGTAAATATCTCTACTTCTAAGAGTCCTATTTGAAAAAACCCTTCTTTTTAGGATTGTGTTTTCTGTGTGACATGTTTTTCATATATTTTCAAAAATTTTCGGGTAATTCATAGACTTTCTGGTAGGGAGCGTAAAGGTAAATTGCGTTTCCCCCTATATCTCTGTTTCTAAATCTCCGATTTCAAAAATTCTTTCTGCACCGGATACAGCTTCTGATGGGAAATCCTTTGCACATTATTTCTAATTTTTGTAAAAAATGGTTTGGCCACCAGGTGGCGTAAGTCTTAATTTCTGCTTCTGATGTATTTGCAGCAAAATATGAGCTTCTAAAATCTCGATTTAAAAAAGACTTTTGTAGACCGATAGCACTCATGTCGACAAACCTTTAAGGAACATTTTCTGCTTAAAAGAATGCATGGTTTCTACGCCAGTGGGAGTAGATGTATATCTTATTTTTGTCAGTATCTCTACTTCTCGGAGTCCGATTTGAAAAATTCCTGCTTTGTTGGATAGTGTCTCCGATGCGAAATGTTTTCAATATAAATTCAAAATTTTCAAGTAAATGATAGACTTTCCGCTAGTGGGTGCAAAGGTAAATTGCGTTTTGTGCGTTATTTCTGCTTCTAAAACTCCGATTTGGAAAATTCTTCCTCTATCGCATACAGCACCTGATGGAAAATATTTTTCATATAATTTCTAATATTTGGTAAAGAATGTTTTGGCCGCCATGGGGCATAAGTGTTAATTTCTGCTTCTGATGTATTCGTAGTAAAATCTGGGCTCCTGAAAATTTGATTAAATTTTTTTTCCTTGGACCGATACCGGTCATATTGAAAAACCTTTTGAGAATACTTTCTTCCTAAAATAATGCATGGTTTTCCCATCAGGGGACGTAAAGTCACATCTTATTTTTGTCGATATCTCTGTTTTTGAGAGTCAGATTTGAAAAATTATTTCTGTGTTGGAAAGCATTTCCGGTGCGCAATGTTTCTCATATAAATTCATATTTTTCTTAACGCACAAATCTGCAACCAGAGGGCGTAAGCTCACGATTCCGTTTACAGCAATATCTGAGAGATTAAAAACCCGATTGAAAAACTTCTTTCTTCGTCAGATACTATTGTTTTCCATACCGGTTCCACTGACTTTGAATAGCTTCGATAAATTTAATTTGCGTCAGGACGGATTCAAAAGAAGAGCTTATTACACCCGAAAATTCATCTTTCTTGTTAAGTAATAGATATGACAATACGTGTAATTGCTTTGTCCAAAACTAAAATAAATCGCTTGGAGAAATCACCCTCTTACACATGGCAACTCTGCGGCTGCTGTGAATAAATGTTGACGCCTGTCGTGCACGTAATCCTAGGAAACTGACGGTTTTCACACATCCTCCAGGGGGAATCCCACTGTGGCCTCGCGCTTTTCCTCAGAAGCGCAGAGAGAGGGCTTTTGGAGAGCGATCGTATTATTACAATCCATTGTAGAGCAATCGTATTACAACCCGAAGTCAAAGAGCCGAACACTTTCAAATTGTAGGACATTCAGAATTTTAAAAGTGCAACTAGGAATTTATTTAGAGAAAACTAAATATATATCTTAAAGCAAAATATGAATCTTTGGGTTAATTATTGTGCGTGTTCGAATTTTTTCAATAAAACTATAACTGGCAACTGCAGTACGCCTGTTCGGTACCTGCGCCCTCCCGCTGCTGCGGGTGCTGTGGGTGTGGTAGTTACGCCACTGGTAATGGAGCGTGTAACTTGGATGGTACGTTCCATTATAGAGTTGGAATCAATTATTTTTTCCTTTAGTGTACGGTTGAGCCGCAACACTTCACCCATTTTGTCTAATGTCCGCATAGATAAATCTTCTTCACTTGTGTTTTTCTCTTCGTCCTCAGACGATATCTTAATGAGTTCTTGCAGTTCCCCATTTGTTAACTCTTCTCGCCATGCTCTTCGAGGTGGTCAATAACTTCTTCAGAAACCAGATCGGTAAATCCTTCCCCACCAAGTTGTTGTACTGTGTCAATAATTTTTCTCAATTCATTGTCTATAGTCGGAAAGCACTCATTTTTATTTACCACTTCTTTCTAAAGCGGCTTCCATCATGCATTAACAGTTTCAGGCTTCAATTCGTCCATTGCAGCTTTTATAAAGGTTATTGCATCTGCAATGGCGAATTATTTCCAGCTCTCTATGACGTCAAGGTTTCTGTCGGTGTCCATCGCAATACGAATCCACTCGAATACCTGACTCATGCAAGAGGCCTTGATACACCTGATAATGCCTTGGTTGAGAGGCTGAAAGATCGGTGTTGTATTCGAAGGGAGAAATAGTATTTCCACACTTTCATCGATTGTATTATCTGGGTGTCCTGGAGCATTATCTATTATTAAGAGAACTTTAGACTCCCGTCCCTCACGTTGCAAGTATTTTTTTGTTTGAGTTATAAAACATTCTCTTAGCCATTCTCGAAACAATTCAGCTGTAACCCATGCCTTTTTATTGTGTTGCCAGAAGATGGGAAGACGTTTCTTATCTTTGATCATCTGAGCACAGGGGTTCTTTGCTCTATAAACAACACCAGGTTTTAAAATATGACCGAAGGCGTTGCCACTAAGGACAAGAGTAATTCTGTTCTTAAATGTCCTGAATCCCGGGGCTCGTTTCGCGCTTTTGTGAATGTAAGTCCTTTGGGGCATCTTCTTCCAATACAAGCCGGTTTCATCGCAAATAAAAACTTGCTACGGGTGGTATCCCTTTTCCACAATTATTTCTTTTTAGTTGGGCTGGAAATGTGCCTGCAGCTTCTTTATAGGCTGATGCAGCTTCGCCAGTAATTTTTATATTCGCTCATGTCTTCACCAAAGTTTTCATAAAGTCATAACGCTTTCTGGCGCAAGACATTGCTGTCAAATGGAACATGCTTCCGGTTCATGTCGTCCACCCACAAACTAAATGCTTTCTCTGTCTTCTCTATAGGTATTATTTATCCCGAACCGCAGCAGTTACTTTGGCAGTTTGAGGTGCCGTAGAAAAACTGGCACGAATTTTTTTTTTTTTTTTTTTTTTTTTTTCGTTTTTCACTATTTCGTGTGCCGAGCATTCATTTTTTAAATACATTCTTGCCACCTCAGAACACGATTTTTTTTATCTTCAGTACTAAATCAAGAAATTTTATTTTTTCACTTATGGGAAGCACTTTCCGGGCTTTTTTTTTTTTATCACTAACGAACTATCCAACTCAGGAACGCGTTTTGGAGCCATACCTTAACAGTTTCATAATTAAAAGCATTTAGGAACGATGTAGCTGCTTCGGGAGCAAATCACAAACTCAGAGGTAATCAAGCAGAGTGGGAAAGACGCGGCTTATACATCAGCGCCAGCTCGGTGGGCTTGGAGAAACGGGTAGCGAGCTAGATCAAAGGCTAACGAGGAGACACGTAGCCTGAAAGGCGCGGTTGGAGAAACGGGTAGAGGGCTAGATCAAAGACTAGACCAGAAGTGGTAGCGGGGGCAGTCTTTGCTCTAGCCGTCCGCTACTTCTTCCTGTGCTTTTTATTTCTATGCAGACAAGGGGAATCCGTGAATTTCAAGATCCATACGAGCGTATTTGTCCGCTTTACCTCAATAAATTGCCGTTTATGTACGTATAAATGGTGAATTAAAAAATCCAACAGCCAACCGCGGATACGGGGGTCTTACTGTATTTCAAAGAAAAATGAGTATTGTATAATTTTGTGCTCAATACTGGTGCCAGCGGAGAGCAAAATTATCTGTGATACAAAAATGATGCCGTCTCTTTCTTAAAGGAACGAAGGTTTCAACCGACTAACGATACGGCGTAGACGTTAGACTCACCGATACCAAATCCTAAAACGATACTTCCTTTGCGTTTGTTTTCAGTGCGTTTGTCCGGAACAAGATGCATACAAACCCCTGTCGCCTGCTTCTCTAGGACCCGGGGAATAACATTGTAAGACTAAGAGTTACTTTTCATATTGCATATTTGCATTTCTTCCTTCTGAGAGGCAATGGTGAAATCAACATCCACATTTCGGAAATCAACTCATCAGAAGCTGATGAAAATTGGTGTTGCTGTGAAACACATTCTACAGCTTGATATGTTATTGGAAAAAACAGCAAAAACTGAAAACATACAACAAGTTACCTAATTCAAAAATGTTGACTGTAGCACCATCAAAATTAAGTGGAACAGCCTTAACATTATTACTATGGAGGGACTTTTTGACTCTCGCAGATGTGTTTCAAAACATGTGTAAAACAGTTAGATTATGTGAAGAACGACAGTTTCAATATTTTCTGTAAGTGAGTAAATTATACGTTCCCGTAATACATTTGTGTGATTTCTATATGGCCTACGATACCCATTGCGTAGAGACTTTTCGAATGCGCTGTGTATATATAAATACAGCAGTATACTGTATATGATTATGTACAATTATAAATTGAGTTTCGAATTTACAGTTCAAGGTAGATTTTTCCGGGTCAGGTCTGGGTCCAAAATCTTTGACCCGTTTCCAACTCTGTTCACAGCCACATCAATAGTTCCTATGCATGTATGTTAATTAACAAGAAAATGTGAAAGATATATCAGTTCAAACGGAGGGATTTTTATATTAATGAGGAATAAGATCAAGGGCGCCCATAAGGGGAGGGGCGGGGGTTCCTGACCCCCCAGCCGCAGGTATAGCCAAATGTTTGATAAATTTCAAAGGCTAAAATAGACGAAACCTTTTTTTAAAGCATTTTTTAAAATAGTAAGATATTAATGATTGATAGCAATTATCAAACTTCTTTATTTTTGTTGTATTTTAGTATCTTGTACAAATTTACTAAAATGTTTGACAACCTTGAAGGAGGTAAGAATTTTTCTTAGCCCCCCCTTTGAAAATACTCATATGGACGCCACTGGATAAGATGTTATGTAATCCAATGTTCGCGTATAACTACACATCCTTAAGGATATACTATAATGAACTAAAAGGTGTTCTTCGCGGAAGCGAAGGAGCAGAGACCTGCGTTTTGTTTGTTTGTTTGCTTTTGTAATAGAATCAAGAGAAAACTTCTCGGTCTTTGCAAAACATTGGTTCATTATGTTAAGTGTGTTTTTATATTCAATTTAAGTAGCTTTGCGTTTTTTGTCCTACAATTTTTAATTGTTACTTATTTATTTGCTCACTTCTGTTCTGAATTTTCGTTTAAATCAGAAAAGGTCATTAGACACTATCACACGGCAGATACATGTTTCGTACGTGTCTTCATGAGGCATTTCAAAGAGGCTGGCCTTAGTTATCTAAACGGAATAAAATTTGCATTATATATGATAAACTTTAACGTAAGTGTTTTGTTGTACTCTGTATCAGTATAAAACTTGGGCAATCATTTTAATTACAATGTGCACATTTTTGTTTCACGCAATAAAGTTTTTGGTTTTACGAAACCTATTTCCAGGTTCCAAAGAATTTGTTTTATTTAAACGTCCGTAAAGCCTAGTTAATAACATGGAAGTTAAAATTTTAAGTAATGGAAAACTAATAGATTTTCGCAAAAGGGCGTCAAAATAATTTTTGCTGGGAGCCTCGTGATTTTCCGGTATGCCATCGAGTAGAACTTTAATTGTTCTATGATGAAACGTGTTTTATTATTGATGTGGGTGAATTAGTCACTTTATTTTCTGTTGGAGGTTATTATTTTTCTGAATGCGTTAGTAATGGTTTTATTTTTTCTGCGGGAGGACTTACTACAAATTACGTATCTTTTTCATTGTGATTTTTCTAAGCAACAGCGAACTAAGGTGAAACGTACTGCTTTATAGTATTATTTCAGAAAACTCCTAAACATAAAATTTACTCTTGATAGCTATGATAGTCTTTGTCTCAGAGGGGTTCATTTCGATGCGCAGTAGTGAGAGCATTTTTTGAGCGAATCGCGCATGACGTAGTTGTAGAGGGAAATCATTTCCCAGAATGATGTATTTACATTCATTTACTACAGTACATATTACTCTTGCGTTCATTTAGCGGTATCTGATTAGTTCTTTGTGACGGAAAGTTTTGGATTTTTATTGTGCTAAGAGAAAGATAACTTATTTTATTAACAAAAAGGTAAACGTTGTGCAAGAAAAAACATTAAGCGTTGTTAAAGCTAACATCGTTCGAGTAACTTCAGAAATATTTCTATTACTGTGTGTGTTTGCTAGCAAACTCCACAGCCCTACCATTCTATGCTGTTGTTTCCTAAGAACGATGCTTGGTTGTGCTGTTGCCCTGCACCCATCAGAGAAATAGAAAACAAAAGGAACTCGGATTATTTATCACGCATTCCCAAAAGATCAAATGTTGCAAAAAACGTAGCTACTCAAATATAAACGAAAAGATGCTATCAATGTGAAACATGTCAGAATTTGTTCTAAACATTTTACTGAAGGTGACCACGAATGTGATTTGAAATCAGAATTACTGGACCTTTCATCGAGCAATCTGAAAAGGCTGAAATCGCATGCCATTCCTTCCATGAATCTCTCTAGTATAGAACAGCATTCTTGCTGCAGCTATATACATATGCTAGAGGAAACACTTCACATGATGCCAGTAGCAACGACTGGACTTCGGAATCAGAACGCTTTCAAGTACACTCATTGTCATAAAAATCCGCGCACCAAGAAGGAGGCGTTGGATTGGATTGAAATGAGATTTTAGTAGTGAGATGGTACATACGAAGGACAGAAGTGATCACAGCACAGGGCGATTTACACATTCCGGTCAGCGTTAGTACCACTTCTGACCGCCTCGTGCTCTGATACATGTGGTGATACGGTCCGCCATAGAAAGAGATGCCGTATGTTATCCTGGGACAGATTGGCCCACACTTCTTGCAACTGACGCTCTAAATCACGAACCCTGGGACATGGAGAAAGCTGGCGTCCCATTTGGTCCCACACGTACTTGATGGGCGAGAGATCAGGCGATCTGGCAGGCCACGGAAGCATCGAAGCATAACGTAGACAGTCCTGGGAAACCCAAGCCCTGTGCGGACGGGGGTCATCTTTTTAGAAAATGGCTCCGGGACGCCCCGCCAGGAAGGACAGCACATGGGGCCGGAGGATCTCCTGTATGTAGCGCGGGGCTGTCAATGTCCTTCGAATCACTGCGAGGGAAGTCCGGCTGTCATGCGCGATGGTTCTCCAGACCATCACGCTGACAGTTCGGGACGTGTGACTCTGCACAGTGAGATTGAGATTGTAGCCCTCACCTGCGGTCCTCCACACTCTGACACAGTGGTTGTCCGTTCCCATACAGAAGCGGGAGGGATTCATCGCTGAACACTATACGTTGTCAGCATTCCACGTTGCTCGTTGCTGACACCACTGCAATCGAGGCCGACGATGGTCAGGTGTTAATGGCAGAAAACGTAAAGGCCTTCGAGAGTGCAGATTCGCCTCTGCCAGGAGTCTAGAAATGGTTCTAGCGCACACAGGAGCCTCTTGTACAGCTGCCACATGTCTCTGGATATTGAACAAGGACGTCTTTGCATCTGTGCGTGCCGCTCTCACGATCCCACGATCCTCTCTGCTGGTGGCGTGTCTAGGTCGTCCGGAGCCAGTTCGCCGTGTCCGGCTGCCTTCCCGTGTCCATTGCTCCCAACACGATCACACCGTACTGTCCGAGCGGCCCAAATGGCGGCCGATTCGGTGCTCCGGCCACCCTGCCTCTCTCATCCCGACGATACAGCCTCGTTCAAACTCCATCAGTTGTCCATGTGCACATCTACGGCGGCTCCACGCTATGTCTATCACTCAGGGATCTCACCTGACTCTTACCGTGCCCTTCGGAGTGCATGTAAAGTCCCCTGCGCGGCGCCTTATAAGCCTCACGGATTGCGATTGGAGCGCCGGTCGTGGATGAGCTGGCATGCGGAATCACACGAAAGTTTAATCATTTGCATGCCTGTCCTCCCCGTAGCTATTCGCCGAGTTTCGCGTTAATCGCACGTTTTTTTCTTGGTGCGCGAATTTTTATGGCAATGAGTGTACTTTTCGATTTCGAATGCATCGTTCCGCTTTTTTATGTGAACTTTGATCAGACCTAACGTGAAAGAAAGTAATTCACGATACGATACGGAATTTTTTATACTATTTTAATGGAAATAAATATTATTGCAATGGACATAATTGTAGGCATTTATTTCATTATGGGCCACTGGTTCTAGGAAACGAACAGAGACAGTGCCGTAACACAAACACAAAATCCATGCCTCACTGAGATTTGAACCCGGACCCCGCTCGGACGACCGGTCATAAATTAGTACCGAGGAACTATGTACCAATTGTGTACAAAATAGTAAAACTATACAAGTTATCCAATTTATTGGGTTAAGGATATATTTTTATAAACAAACGTTTCCAAGCTTTCGCACCTCAACCAGATGGCTTTTTCAAAGATAGACAGAAACTGCAATCTGAATAATAGAACGCTTCACCAATTTGAAAGAGGTGACTTCTCTTGAAAATAAATAGGTACGACGTAATATTCAATTAAAGACATGAGGAATCACGTTTTTGTTGCACGAGGTATGCAGGTAGGATAAAAGCGTTACATGAAGAATGAACGTTATTCATGTGACGTCAGAAGTGGATTTCTACGGACTAACATGGCTGCTGATTCAATGTTCATGCTATTTGATTATCCCGCACTGATGGCTAATTTTTGCAATCTTAACGTCATGGAGTCTGCCAACGAATTAATAGAGCTACAGGGCGAAGAAAAAGAAATTAATTTCTTAGAAGAGCAAATCAAGGTTGCAAACATATACCAAGGCAGTTTTGTGTTCGATGTTTGTTCCGCATGACGCAGGATACCATCGCCATTAGTCGGCATGAAGTTTTTCATGGAGCATTTCTCGTACACGGTATATTAAATTTTCATGTTCTCATTGTCAGACATGGGTGAAATATCTGAAACATAAACTTGGGAACCTTTTTTTGCAAAACAAAACATTTAGAAGCCCAGACAAATACGTAATATGAAAACAAACTAGGGTTCGCACGCTAGGCAATCTGCTTAAAAATTAAATGAATGCGTAACATTAAATAAAAGAAAAATTATAGATATGTTTATTTCGTTCTTTGGGGAAAGAACGTAGAACTTAATTCGCAATTTACTTGATCCAAATATGCCATCAGTTTTTTTCCTTCTACCTTTTTTTTTTTTTTTTTTTTTTTTTTGTAATTGAAATTCAAAGGAGGGCTACGAGGTTTCAACGGCCTTTGATTCGTATTGTCATAATATCGAAAATCTCTTTCGTTAAAGTGGGCAGAACATATTGGAGAATGAACATTGCGATGGAAATCATCGCGTTTAATTTTGCACAGCATTGCTTTAACAATTTCGTCCTTTTCAGAGAAAAATTATAGAAAGTTATTCCTTCCTCTATGCAATTTAGGAGGCAGGATTTATTAGCACAACCATACGATCAGCAAAAGTTAGACATGTTGTTAATAAATTTTTAAAAATCGCGATTTTCTTGAACCCCTGTAAAGGAACGCTATGTTAAGCAATGGGAAAACGAATGTAAATAAACTATTGTTGGTACGCGGCCACGGAAAATCTTTCCCATGAGGCAATGCGAGGTCAATAAGGTCCATTGGTTCCAAATTCGTGACAACTCCAGAGAAAGGCTATTATTGCAAGCTTCAATGCTGGTAATGATCTCCAAGGTTTCTCGAATGGCTGTAGATTTAGGGTAAGAGTATGTACCTAATTTTTTTATATCATCCTCCATAGGGGTAGCGGACTTGAATTTAACTTTTTTTGGTTAGGGGCATGGTTACCTTACCGTATTTTGTGTCTCGTTCACTCTGATTCTTTTAGAATCAAAGTCAACCAGCATAAAAGAGGGACAAAATACGGTAAAGCAACCACAGCCCTATGCAGAGAAGTCAAATTCAAGTCCACTACCCCTACGGAAAATGATACACTCATCGTCAAAAAAATAGTTGCACCTAGAAGAAAGCAACCGACAGGAATGAAACTTAGTGGGTAGTTTGACATCGTGAGATATGCAAATGATTCAAGTATCGGCCGCGCAAATGACGCCAGCAAGGAGGGGTCGTAGCGCTGTCCCTGACCGGCTATATACGGTCGTCCCATTGTGGGTGTTTGCCATTCTGACGCGCTGTTGTGTTGGTTGCATCCTTTATAAGTGAAGTATGCCTCGGAGAAAACTTCGGAAGCAATTCGAGCTGTTGGAAGAGCTTGAGAGGGGCAGTATCGTCGGGCTCCGGGAAGCGGGATGGTCTTATCACCGTATTGCGCGCCATACCGGTCGTGTGGATACCACCGTAGTACACTGTTGGTGTCAGTAGATAGAACAAGGCGCGCAGCAGCGACAGGAAGGGTCTTTTTTTTTTTTTTTTTTTTTTTTTTTTATTGGAGGTTTAACGACCACCGTGAGCAACTCAATGGGCTATAAGCAGTCGCCTGTCCCTAATTTAGGGTCACTGGTTCCAGGGAAGGGAGAGAGCCAGTGCCGTAAGACAAACACAACATCCATGCCTCACCGGGATTCGAACCCGGACCCCTTCGGACGAATGATCAGAGGCCAACGCCTTAGACCACTGCGCCACCGGGGCGGCAGGAAGGGTCTGGGAGACCTAGACGAACCACGGAGAGAGAGGACCGACGGGTTGTCCGACATGTGCTGAGTGACCCAACAGCAACGATTGCGGATATTCAGAGAGCAGTGGTGCCCTCCATGCATCGTCCGATTAATGCCAGAATCACTGGCAGACGGCGTCACGACGTAGGACTACACGCACGCAGGCCGTTAACACGACTGCCCTTAACACCATTGCGTCGTCGCCAAAGACTGCGTTGGAGTCGTGCCAGACTGTCATGGAGCCACTCAGAATGGCAGCGGGTGATCTTCAGTGAGGAGTCCCACATTTGTCTTGGAGGAGACGATCAACGAATCCGTGTGTGGAGTCACCGTCGTCAGCGCCAAGATGAACGGTTTGTTGTCGAGCGTCGCACGTCCAGAAGGCCTGGTGTCATAGTGTGGGGTGCAATTGCCTACGATGACAGACAACCTCTGGTGTTCATTACAGGCACTTTGACAGCCCAACATTACGTTAATGAGGTCCTGAAACCAGTGGCCCTACCTCTTCTGAACGCTCACTCCGGTGCGATTTTCCAACTGGACAACGTTCGTCCGCATACTGCAGCTGTCTAGAGAGCTTGCCTTCAAGGCACTGACACTCTGCCATGAATAGCCGCATCGCCAGACCTATCACCGATTGAAAATGTGTGGGTAGTTATTCGACGCGCTATCCACACTCTACCCCTACTGCACAATCTGCAGGAACTGCTTGAGAAGATTCAAGCTGCATGGAATGGCTTATCGTAGGACACCATTAGGAACCTATACAACCAGGCCCGCGCACCGAATACCGGAAGTTGGATGACGTAGGTTAGGGTAGTCTGGTCATCCGTGGTGGGTGGTCGAGCTTGCTCGAAGTTAACAGCTAACGGACAAATAATTAAATTGTGTTTGTGATACACAAAGAACAACACGAACATAATTATTTGTACATTGGCAGTTTTCCTGAATACTTCTTGAAAATCAAGCTTCAGGAAACTTCTGCCAATAATTACTCGTATTTTTCCAGAACAAAAGAAACGTTTATATTCTGGATCCAAATGGTTTTGTTTAATGCTACTAATATACTTAATACAGATGTTTTAAACTTTGACAAGGTATTTTTTTTTTTTAAATAGTAGTGCTCTGGAAGACAAAAATTAAAAACTTTATATTTGCTTACCAAAATGAAGTTGTCCAAACATGTAACTAGATGGTACTAAAATTAGGAAAACTTGTTACGTCATTAAAAAGTCGTTATGGTACATTTAGTAATGTAACAATTGCCTAATTTTCTTAAAATCACAATTTATTTGATGATGCAATCAGTGGATCAAGCAACAATTCACTGTATGTATGTTAAAGAGTTTTATTGAGCCTTTGGTAATAATTTAAAATCACACAGGAAAAAATTCAGTTTTACTTCTTGCCCTTTTTTAGCACGTCTTTTGTAAAACAAGACCGCGCTTTTGTTATCGGTTTGTCCGTCCGTCCGTCTGTACCCACGACATCTCTGCAACTATTAGTCCGATTTGAAAAATTCTTTTAGCGTCGGGGAGCTTGAAGTATGCGAATGATCATCCTATATATTTCGTTTTTTTTTTTTTTACGATGCACACTTTTGCCGCTAGAGGGCGTAAATGCAGATGATGTCGAATTCAAAAATACGTTTTATTCCACATATTTGCTCCTAAACATCCGATTGAAAAATTCTTTTATCTTTCGATTCCATTTATGTCGATGAGTATTTTAGATATAGTAGTTACTTTTTCAAATTAAGCATAGATTTTCCGCTAGGGGGCGTAAAAGTAAATTACATTTTCCCCAATAACTCTTCTTCTAAAACTCCGATTTGAAAAATGTTTTCTTCAGCGGATACATCTCCTGATGGAAAATCTTTTGCATATAATTTCAAATGTTTGGTAAAGAAGGCCACCAGGGGTCGTAAGCGTTAATTTTTGCTTCTGATGTATTTGCCATAAAATCTGAGCTTCTAAAATATCGATTGAAAAAATTATTTCGTAGACTGATGCCACTCACATCGATAAACCTTTTCGGAATATTTTCTTCTTAAAATATTTCTCCGCCAGGGGGCGTATATGTATATCTTATTTTTGCCAATATCTCTACTTCTAGGAGTCGGATTTGAAAAATTCCTTCTTTGTTGGATAGCGTTTTCAATGTGACATGTTTTTCATATAATTTCAAAATTTTCAAGTAATTCATAGACTTTTCGCTAGGGGGCGTAGAGGTAAACTGCGTTTTCCCCTATATCTCTGCTTCTAAATCTCCGATTTGAAAAAATCTTTCTGCACCGGATTCAGCTCCTGATGGGAAATCGTTTGCATATAATTTCTAATTTTTGTAAAAAATGGTTTGGCCACCAGGTGGCGTAAGTCTTAATTTCCACTTCTGATGTAATTGCAACAAAACTATGAGGTTCTAAAATCTTGATTGAAAAAAAAAGTCGTTTGTAGACCGATACTACTCATGTCAACAAACCTTTTAGAAACATTTTCTTCTTAAAATAATGCATGGTTTCTACGCCAGGAGGCGTAGGTGTATAACTTATTTTTGTCAAAATCTCTACTTCTAAGTGTCCGATTTGAAAAATTCCTTTATTGTTGGATAGTGTTTCCGATGCGAAATGTTTTTCCTATAAATTCAAAATTTTCAAGAAAATCATAGACTTTCCGCTAGGGGGCACAAAGGTAAATTGCGTTTTCTGCGTTATTTCTGCTCCTAAAACTCCGATTTGAAAAATTCTTTCTGTTTCGCATACAAGACCTGATGAAAAATATTTTTCACGTAATTTCTAATGTTTGGTAAAGAATGGTTTAGCCACCAGGGGCATAAGTGTTAATTTCTGCTTCTGATGTATTTGTAGAAAAATCTGGGTTCCTGAAAACTCGACTAAATTTTTTTTTTTCTTGGACCGATACCGCTCATATGGATAAAAATTTTGAGAATACTTTCTTCCTAAAATAATGCATGGTTTTCCCACCAGGGGACGTAAAGTCACATCTTATTTATGTCGATATCTCTGTTTCTAATAGTCCGATTTGAAAAATTCTTTGTGTTGGACAGCGTTTAGGGTGCGAAATGTTTCTCATGTAAATTCATGTTTTTCTTAACGCACAAGTCTGCAACCAGAGGGCGTAAGCTCACGGTTTCGTTTACAGCAATATCTGAGGGATTAAAAATCCGATTGAAAAACTTCTTTCTTCCGTCAGGTACTATTGTTTTACATACCGGTTCCATTGACTTTGAATAGCTTTGATAAATTTAATTTGCGTCAGAACGGATTCAAAAGACGTGCTTATTACACCCGAAAATGCGGTGTCATCTTTCTTGTTTTTATATAAAAGTAAACATGGATTGCACATAAATTGCTAGTTACTGTCTGATATAAAAATACATTCTCACTAAAGGAATGATTTCATTATTCAGTATTTCGTAGTAATAAGCTCGCAATGAATGAAAAATCTGATTCCTTAAATTCGTCAATTGACATCTTTTAAAACGACAGCGGTACTTCGTAAGCAAACTAATCTTTCAAGTACAAGAATAATTTGTTCACAAGAATGATTCGGTGAAGTGCGACGACACTAGGATTTCAAGTGAAACTACGACGACAGTTTATAATTTTGATTACGGAATGATTTATCACTTTCAGTGAAATGACAGCGATGCTTTCATTAAGTGACGAATCTTTCTTGCTTACACTTTTACGTCTAAATTATTGCTTCTCTAGATTTTACTCTGTCATTTATTTTTACTCTGTAATTTTTCTTCTGTATTTTAAAATATTATAAAACAAACGTGTGAACTCTGCAGTTATTTAAAAAAACTAACACATAGTCCTTATTGAAATGCAGCGAAACTATAAAGAACGCATGACTTGTTTAGTTGGTGTACGTAAAGACGCGTTCACTTCGCCGTACCGCTCCCAGGATCTCCCTCTCCCCAACTACGGACTACCCTAGTGATGTCACAATGCGGTGCGCGGGCCTGTAAGCTATAAGTGGGTGATGGTACAACTCCATGCCGAGACGTTTGGCATGCTGTGTGAGCAAACATGGCGGTCCGACGCCATGATAAGAGACATTACTAATTGGCGTGTTGCTCAATAAATATTTCTCATGCCAGTCTCAATGTTTAACCATTTATTGTCCCTGGTGACCTTTACTTTCCTCCCTAATAGCATTGCAATCCGACACATCCTTCTGGGTGCAACTATTTTTTTGACGATTAGTGTATAAAGAAATTAGCTAATGGCTAAATCTACAGCGATTCGAGAAGCCTTGGAGATAATTAACAACAGTGACTCTTGCAATGATAGCCTTTCTCTGGAGTTGTCACGAATTTGGAACCAATACTTCAAGTAACGCCTTTTTCTTACCAGAATACCGCATGAAACACCAACGTGATTCTTCTTGTCTTTAATTGAATACTACGTCACATCTATTTGTTGTCAAGTCAAGTCACCGAGTTCAAATAGTTGAATTCTACATGTATTACTCAGATTACAGTTTCTGTGTATCTTCCTTGAAAAAGCCATCTGGTAAATGTGCGAAAGCTTGTAAACGTTTGCTTATATATGCTTATGCCAATAAATCAGATAACTAGAATGGTCATAAGCCACCCCTTAGACCACTGCGCCACAGGGTCGTAAAAGTTGGAAAGTTGGATATCGCTTCGCATAAAAGACACCCTAGATCCAGATAAAAAAAAAACGACAACAAAAAAACATAGTACTGTTATTCGGTATATTCCCTTCATAAAAAAATATATTTACAAACAAAAATAGCCATTAAAGCGTCTATTATAGCGAAATCCTAAAAAAAAAACGCGCAAAATTTATCTTGAACTACCTTCTTTTACGTTGGGTGTGATCAGGTTATATGTAAACAAAGCGGAACGATGCATTCGAAATGAGGAACTATACTTGAAAGCTTTTTTATTCGGAAGTCAAGCCGCAGTTAACAGAGAAAGTCCAGATGTAGGAAGCGTATTGTACAATAAGTCTAACCGACTAAATAAAAGCAATGCCCGTGAAATTCGCAAGTGTGCCCTAGAAACCATTTCCAGTGTATCACCAAAGAAGAAGAAAATGGACAAAGCCACACAAAGTAAAAATTCATATCAGTTAGTGGAAATGCAACAGTTATTACTGAACACGAAACAGCTGCAAGCTGAAAATGAAAGACTTAAAGCAACTTGTGTTAAATTAAAATCTCGAAAAAAGTTTAGAATGGTTTGCTATACCAACGAAGGGACGACAGTTGCTTGTGAACGCAAAAAATTCCAAGGCCTTGTATATCGATGGTCATGCCTTCACGCATACCTATCTACATAGCCTGAAAGTGGCAGCATATTAAAACTATGCAAATTAGAAAAGATCCGTGAACTTTTTGCCGACAAAAATTCCTACTATGTTTTGGTAAAAATCTCAGATTCCCCACCGTGTTGTTTCAGAAAGGCATATGACAAACGGTGAACGTAACTCTTTTTTGTTAGTTAAGAATTCATTCTGAACTGGACAATTTTCTTCTAGTAATTGCGTGACGAAGTGAACATTTTTAGTAGAGAAAAACGTTATCTCTTGTTCATATAATCTTTAAGTTCTCAATACCTTAAGTTACATAAACAAAGACATCGCTCTTTCCACGTTTATCAACACATAGCAACCGGAAGATTGTTATCCGGTAACCGCTGCGGATCCGAATTCCAGATCTCTCGACATCTAGCCGAGCGCGTTAGCCTTACGCTACGATGGCCAACAATCAACGGCACTATGTGTGTTCTTCTGTCAGATTCTGACATCATAAATCAGTTAGATGGGCTCAGCTACTGAGACGTCTTCATCTGGTGGGCATTAACTGCACTAGCTATATAATTATAGAAATTAAATGGCGAGATCAAAGGGCGAGATCCAAAGTGAAAATCCTCCAAATACTCTGATAAAACGTGGAAACAGCGATGTCTTTGTTTATTCACTGACGCCACGTATTTGGAGAATTTTCACTTTGGTTCTCGCCCTTTGGATTTAACTCTTATAATTAATATATAGGCAGTGCCGTTAATGCCCACCAGATGGAGACGTCTCAGTAGCTGAGCCCATTTTACGGATTTATGATGTCAGAAGCTGAGAGAAAAACACATAGCGCCGTTGATTGTTGGCCACCGTGGTGTAAGGCTAACGCGCTCGGCTAGATATCGAGAGATCTGGGACTCGGATTCCCAACGGTGACCGGATAAAAAATTTTCGGTTGCTATTTGTTGATAAACGTGGAAAGAGCGATGTCTTTGTTTATTCACTGACGGTATTTGGAGGATTTTCACCTTAAGTTATGTATAAACGCTTTGATTTGCTTCCGCTCCGTTCCTTCCCAGTGACGTCAAATGAAAGAGCCAATGAAAGCATAGATTGCTAATGGATCCATTCTAAAGAGATATCTAAGACAGTGGCTTAGGAACGGGGGATACAGGGGTACAATGGTATATTCATATCTGCTCAAACCCACCCACCCCCACATCAGAGCAAAAGAAACCAATGATTCATAAAGAGTGAACTTTAAAATATATGCTAATCATTTCCCCACCTTATTCATGTTTCTTTTTTAAGAAATATCTCGAGTCATCCTTTTTTTTTTTTTTTCAAATCCGAGGCTCGTAGTCGGAGGCAGGACTCGAGGCAAAGGCCTTTCATCCTCCGAAAACTGGCCAACCATCTGGGCATCTCCAGCAAATTAGTCTGGCAGGGAAACGACTACCGCCATGAGCAGAAGAAAGGCGCCGACATTATGACATCTATACGGCTACTAATATTGCCACGGGTTGAATCAGTGAGTTGAACCAGACGGCTATTTATTTCATCGGGGCCATTCTTCGCCTTCGGCTGAACTTCATCAGAAGAGCCGCAGCTCCTTTGTATTTCAGTGTCTTGTAGTCCCTAGGGGTTTGTCTTCAGCCTTTTTTCATTTCTGGCTTTGCTTTTGTTCTATACCTTTGCGGTGCTTGTATGTACCTTAACTCTCCTACCTCTTGGAAGATCTCTGACTATTATTATAATTATAATATTTTTTTCTCTTTTTCTGGCACATTATACACAGTCGAGTCACATTATTGTGACCACCTCCCACATTTGACGTCAACAGCGCGTAGCCAATGAAAGAAGACACGTATCGTGATCTGGCTTGGAGGGTATAGAAGGTGTGCTGTATGCATTCTGAAAACATATCCCTCGTTGCTGTCATGGATAAAAGGAGTGATTTATCAGATTTGCAAAAAGGGATGATTATCGGCTTTTGGGCCAAGGGTGGCAGTATTACTGAAACAGCGGAGTTTGTGAACTGTTTGCGTGCTGCTGTGGTTAAAGTGTATCGTGATTGGAGAAATGGCACAGTTGCGAATAAGCGATGTGAAAACTGCAGAGCACCACGTGCCAACGTGCCACTTATGTGAGAGGTGAACGTCGGCTTCGAAGGTGCGTGAGGGCCGAACGACACGCTACAGTGGAGCAACTCACTGGCCAAATGAACCAGGGGGCTACCGAAAGTGTGTCTAAAACGACAGTTCAGGGAACCCTGATCCGTATGGGGCTCCGATGCAGGCGGATGGTCACTGCACTTATGCTAACGAAGGTGCATCGGCAGAAAAAGATTACATTTGCACGACAGTATCGGAATTGGACCTCCGCTGATTGGCAAGGTATTGCCTTCTCTGATGACTCACGTTTTCTGCTTCAACGAACGGATGGACGTTGGCGTATAAGGCGAGAAACATCGGAGAACAAACACTCCTCAACTATTGCTGAAAGAACACAAGCTGATGGGGGAATCGTTATGGTCGGGGGAATGTTTTCATGACATTCTCTGGGTCCACACATACTTGTAGTGAGTATCGTTCACTTGACCGAAAATCATTTCACCTTAAATCACTTGATCGAAAGATACATTTCACCGAAGGCTCACTTGACCGAAAAGTTCTTTTCACCGAAAGGTCACTTCAGCTAAAATTTCATTTAATCGAAAGAACAGTTGATCAAAACGTCCATTTCACAGAAGGATTACTTTACCTAAAAGTTCATTATATCGAAAGATCATTTCACCGAATGGTCAGCTTATCGAAAACTTAGAATTTTGTTTTTAGAGATCTGTTGGAGTGTGGTGCGGCTTTTTGAAAAACTGACCACTTAAATATTATTGGATTGTATAAAAAATACACTTTTAATTTCTATAAAACACCTCCCCATGAGTAGGTTTCTCGAAATATAACATTAATTATAAGGCCTAGATCTGTGCCTTTTTGTCAAATTTTAATCCGCCTAGCTCATATTCATGAGGGTTACATAGCAAATGAAGTAAATAATGTTCCTGTTTTACTCAACCGCAAAACATTAATTTTTCAACCGTTGTAGGATACAGGCTATTTTAATAGATTTTAACCCTACTTATATTCATAAGCATTACATAAAATTTAAAGTAACTTTTTATGTAAACCTTATGAACATGAGCACGCACGATTGAAATTTGCTAAAAAGGCCTAAGCCGAGGCCTAGAGCCCAAAACTTGATTCTTTTTGCCTGAAAAAATGCGCAACATTATTAACTTGACTTTTTATGTAAACCTTTTGAACATGAGTTCGCACGATAAAAATTGGGTAAAAAGGCCTAAGCCAACGCATAGAGACCTAAAATTGTTTTTTTTTTTTTTTTTTTTTTTTGCCTGAAAAAAATGTGCAACATTATTCATTTTACTCTTTATGTAAACCTTATGAACATGACTGTTATGTAAATCTTATGAACATGATTAAAATTTGCTAAAAAGGCCTAAACCGAGGCCTATTGTCCTAAAAAAAAAAAAAGGATTTTAAAACTAAATCTTTGCGTTCTTTGTGACACGGAGAAATCAAAAGTGCAATTTGAGTATAATCCCCTAACGTTTCGGTGGTCTGACTGCCGAACTTGCACCATGCTTCAACAGATCCCGTAATGAAATCCAAAGTTTTTGATAAACTGACCCTTCGGTGAAATGACCTTTCGATGATATGAAATTTTATATCATCGAAAGGTCATTTCAGCGATGATATGAGACCTTTCGGTGAAATGAACTTTTCGATCAAGTGATCTTTCGGTGAAACAGTCTTTTCGGTGAAGTGATTTTCGGTCAAGTGACCCTTCGGTGAAGTGATTTTCGGTCAAGTGACCCTTCGGTGAAGTAAACGTCGGCAAATGAACCAAACCCACTTGTGGTAGGCACTATGGACCGAATTCGTTATGAATCCATCCTTACAGATCACTTACACCCATACATGCTGATTGCCTTCCCTGGGGCGGATGGGATCTTCCAGAACGACAATGCGACGTGTCACACAGCTAGAAATGTCCGACAGTGGTTGGAAGGGCACGATGAAGACTTCAAAGTACTTCCCTGGCCCCCTAATTCCCCAGACTTAAACCCAATTGAGCATCTGTGGGACCACCTCAGTCGTGTTATTCGCTCTATGGATCCTCCAATACTCAGCCTCCAGTAGCTGTCAGATGCACTGCAATCTGTATGGCGCCACATACCTGTGAACACCTTCCAGAACCTTATTGAGTCACTCCCAGCCCGTCCAGCTGCTGTCTGCGCTGCACACGGCAGTTAGTCTGGATATTAGCTGGTGGTCACAACAATGTGACTCGACGGTGTATAAAGCCGATCTATTGTTATTAAATCTATACTAGCGCTCTTTCTTTTCTTTTTTTCATATCACATGTTGTTTTGGCTAAACGTTTTTCCTTCAGAGATTTTTTTTTTTTATGCTAGTAATTTGTTTTTTCTGACGTACGTTTTCCACAGGAAAGGAATATGGGTGGGCCTGGTCTAACGGTCCAAAGCAAAATCAGAGGGGGGGGACTTGTCGAACAAAAAAGTGAAAAATAAATCTGCTTATTTTTATTACGTTGCCTCTGAAAGTGCGAAAGTGAGCACTTCATTTCAGTAGCATATACTGTACAATAAATTTAATGCAACAGACAATGCAAATGGGTTAGAATTGCCAGTGACGCCCCCGGTGGCTCAGTGGTCTAAGCGATGGCCTCTGATCATTCGTCCGTAAGGGGTCTGGGTTTGAATCCCGGTGAGGCATGGATGTTGTGTTTGTCTTACGGCACTGGCTCTCTCCCTTCCCTGGAACCAGTAACCCTAAATTAGGGACGGGCGACTGCTTATAGCCCATTGAGTTGCTCACGGTGGTAGTTAAACCTCCAATAAAAAAAAAATTCCCAGTTAGTACGTAATATGTATAAATAGTTTTGTGGGCTGATGCAATATTAACTGGCCAATGGCTATCGGACTACTTGGAAATTAAAACAATGTATCATCATTGTCAACCATTATCAATCCACTGCTGGATGAAGATCTCCAAGTTTTTTTCCACAACGGTCTGTCTTGAGCCAGTCTCGTCCATGCCACTCCCTAATGCCTTCGAATTTCATCCGCTCATCTTCCGTGTGGTCTTCTTTTGGGCCTTTTTCAGTCCTTTGGAATTCAGTCTAAAATTTCGGTCGTCTATCGGTGGTCTGTCCTTCTGGAAATATGTTAAGGCCATTGCTATTTCATGGACTTTACTTTGATCATGATGTCTTCCACTCTTGTCATTTTCCTTTTCCATGAGTTCCTCTTCTTATCGTTCGTGGTTACATCAAGCATGCATCTCTCCAGACTTCTTTCAGCAGTTTTGTATGTCTTTTTTAGTTAAGGTCCATGTCTCCGCTCCATATCGAAGCACTGAAATGATACATTAATTAAACACTTTTCTTTTAAGACATAATGACATATTGCTCTTAAAAATTGTATTGTTTCTTCCAAAAGCTTTACAACCAAGTTTTATACATGGAATAAAAAATTGCCGTCTTATGCACGATTAAAATAACTAAAAGTTAAAAGAACTGGTGTTCCTGTACACACCAAGTGTGGTGAAAATGATCTGAATGACAGATTAAAACAACGAGATCTTTCGATCCCTCTTGGGATCATCCTCAGAGGACGTTTGTAGGCACTCTGAGGATGGGATCGTCCTCAGAGTGCCTACAAACGTCAAGAGGAAAGTCTTTGTGACAAGTGCAGTGGACAACATTGGCGAGTCGGGTCGTTATGAACTTCATGGCACTACCCTATCACTAACCAGTCACCTCACCTATGACAACATGGGGGAGAAACCTCCACCTTTCAGCCTGGACCTTCCTAAATCCAGCACTGTCCGGCTTCCTGACGACTATGCGATTGCACATTTCGTTTATGAATATGCTGGCGACATCATGATTTCGGCGAATGTTAATGCATCGATTACGCCAGGTATTAACAAAAATCTGCAAATATGCACGGCCCAAGAAGCATGGTTACAACATATGCACATGGTGCTGTTGGACAATGGTGGACAGTTGAAACAAACTCCAGTGACATATTCCGGTTTCTTTTCTCATGGGCAACATTCAAAAGATGTCAGACCAAGGGCGACTGTTGGAATCTTTCCTATACTTTACGAGAAGTCATCATCCATGGCCATGCAGAAACATTCAATGCGTATTGCTATGAAGGCTACAGAATTTGTAAATCCCGGCCAGATCCCAGTGATTGTGGGAGACTACCCTCTCTACGCCCTGCAGAAAAAGTATCAGTGGGTATATCTAGATGAGGTTGGCGAATCGAAGATGGTGTGCTTTATGGGTTTTCTACATGTTGAGATGGCTTCCCAAGAATGTGTAGGGAAGTTGTTAGCTGGATCGAGGCGAGACCGTATGTTTCCCTAAGCAAAAGTATTCACGTCTGGCATCTCAACTTCCCTCCTAGGCGGCAATCATGTCAAGTGTACTCGGTATGCTTACCACCTTGCCCTTCCATGGCTGCACATCCTTGAAGCTCAGGAGTACAAAGAGTACTGGGAAGAGAGATCTGCGCCTCGGGAATCCATGGAGGTGTGAGAGAAATCACTCACTGCCCAAGCACCAACCGTGCTTTACTGGATAACTGTTAGAGACTATCTCCTGCTGAATTGTCGTTTTGTTAGAGGTCAGCGAGTGGGTGATTGGTCACTGACTCTGAGTTGTTGTGAAGAACTGTGCCTATGGTTCTTCACCTTCGGCCACACGAATTATGCACGCTGGATGCCAGTTTTTTTAACGACATGGCACGTCTACAGGATATCCATCCAAGTGTCCATGAAGCATTCATGAAAGGGCAGTTTGTCGTTCAACGAAGTGAGAAGAAGTTCTCTCTCATGGCACTTGGTCAGAGCCACGAGCACAGTATCAAATTCCTAAAGGCGGATAGTGGAGCCAAGTGTCTGTATGGTCAGAAAGAAGAGAAAGACGTTATTGAACTTTCCAAACCTGAGGTGTTGAAGGTAATAAATGAATTTGAAAATAATTCGCTACATTCCTCGTACCGAGTGCATTTAGAGCACCCAGAATCTTCAGCTGCCGAACAGAAAAAGTATCTTCAAAGCCCTTCTTCAACTTGTACAGGAGGAAACAATTATCAATCCGTTCAAAGAGACAGGTACCAAGCTGTAACATTAGATACTCGTGAGGTCATAGATCTTGAGAGTACCAGATGCCTAAGGGACGCCAAGACGATTGGGGAAACCATGTTTACGGAGTTTGTGAGAGACAGAATTAAAAACGGTACAAAACCCCTCTCGGACGTCATTCCAAGGGTCAACCTATACACTTTCAGCAACCGAACCACCTGTTGATCTTAAGAAGGGGTCCAATAAGTTGGGGACAGTCAAGGTAAATGTAGCGCTCATCACTAAGCTATTTTTATGCCTGCAAGCACGACCGCAGACTGACATAGATGACTTCTTCAGACACTAGAACCAACGTGAGCCTCCATCATTATCTAATCAGGGAAAACTAATGTCAGGAACTAAATCAGCTCTTCTCGGTTGCTTGCCTGGTATGCCTGATTCTGGACGCTATCAAGTAGCCAAGGAGGCCTCAGTGCTGGTGCTGGATATGGCGGTAGTAATTCATATTATCAAACCACAGCATGCCACTGTTTTCGGGGAATATACGCATATGCACCTGCTGCCATTTATAGAATACCTGATGACGTGTAACACCATAAGAGTATACGCAGTGTGGGACAGATATGATGATGCCAGCCTCAAATCACAAACTATTGTCAAGCGAGGTGATACTACAGAGTGTAGAACTAGAGTATCGGCAAAAACGCCTATACCAGAGGGATCAGAATGGCAGAAATTCTTAACAAACTCTCACAACAAAGATGAGCTGTTTCACCTCTTCAGCGAGCAACTGGCAGAACTTACCACTGGTGCTAAGTATCATCTGTTCACCACAAAGGCTAACTTCGCGCTTAGCAACAGACCAACTGACGTATCAACCATGTCTCCATGCCAGCAAGAAGAAGCTGACACTAGAATGATGCTCCACTTGCAACACGCTACTGAGCAGGGACATAGCAAGGCGTTTCACAGGACAGTGGACACCGACGTGGTGGTTCAGGCCATCTATCATTTCAATACGTTGAATGTCTCAGAAATGTGGATCGGGTTTGGATCAGGAAATACATTCAGAGAGATTCCAATTCATCGCATCTGTCAACACCTGGGACCTCAACGCTGTGAAGTCCTACTTTTCTTCCATGCATTCACGGGGTGTGATGTAACGTCATCGATGTTTGGATTATGTAAAAAGACAGCCTGGAGTGCACGGGCTGCTTATCCTGAGGTAACTGACACCTTCATTAACGTGACAAATAATCCGACCAGTTTCACGCTAGAATCACAGAACATGCGCCGTCTGGAGCGCTTTACAGTTTTGATGTACAACAAAAACTGTGGCGCACACTCAGGCAATGAAGCAAGGAAGTTGATGTTTACCCAAGGCCTGAAGTCTCTTGAATCTATACCGCTGTCACAGCATGCCTTATTTCAGCATGCAAAGCGGGCGCTGCTCCCTACTGGATTCATTTGGAAGCAGTCCCTGTCCAAAGCACCTGATATCCCTGATCCTAGTGAATGGGGTTGGGAATGGAACAACAGAACCAAAATATGGACGGGTCTGCCGGATGTCAGCCATGGCTGTTCATTGCTACTTAATTGTGGCTGGTTGATCTCATGAAGGGCAACTGCAAGTGTTATCGAGCCGGACGGAATTCGCTGCAGCCGATTATGCAACTGGTAAGCAGGCTGCACAAACAATGCTATGGACACATGATCTAATTTGTGTACTGTTTCAAAGCTGTTATTAATGCCACTAAATTGTATTATATTATAAGGCTTCATTTTAGAAATTACACATACAACATTTTTTTTTGTTTCAACACAATATTGTAAATGACAATAAATGTTGCATATGTAAAAATCACTTCGAAGGGCGCATTTTATTATTATCGTATACTTGAAAATGATCCCAAAACACTAAATTGACCTCAAAAATAGATTCCTCGCATTAAGAAACCTAGAGAAAATGGTGTTACACAACGTTTTGTGGCTAATAGGAGCCAAGCCATGACAAGGACTTATACCTGTAGCAGCCATATTGGATTTATAGCAAACAGGCCACCAGAGGTCATCCACAAATTGCCTGCTATTATTTCTTAAAACCTTATAACCGTAGCTAACACTTTGCCAAATTTCAAAAACTTAGCACGAAGTGCACGATTCTTCTAAATTCCTCCCCCACTAGGATAAGCAAAGGACGACGGGCAGGGGGCATTATTTGATGCAAAATCCAACCAGTTTGTGGTATTCTGGGCGTTTGTTGGGTATTTTTTTCTTTGGAGGACCTTTGAGAACTTTAGAATAATAGACAACCGTAACAGTTTTCCCCTGTGGAACAACATGGTCATGCACAATTCCCTTTTTCTCGAAGAAAACCAGGTGCATGACCTTCCTGGTACTTGTTTGAACTTTTTTTTCTTGGATCGAGGTCCCTGTGGGTGTTTCCATTGGATGCTCTTTTGTCTTGTTTCTGGAACGAAATGGTGAGAAATGTTTCACCTCGATCCAAGATATGTGGCTCACGTCGTAGACAGCACTTCGATTGGCGACAAGTGATAACAGGATTTGCCTTGTGTTCATCCGTGAGCAACAGGGGAATACACTTCACAGGGACTTTTCGGTACCCCAACCGGTTTCTCATCTGCTTCACATTAGCAACCTTCTCAATGGTTATTCGGCGGTTTTCGCGCAGGAATGCCTCGACAGTATTGGTATTAACCTCCGCTGTTATAATGATTTCGTGCCTTTGACAGGACCAGAACGGAGATGCATACTGTTCGAGTAATCATCAGGCAGAGGAACATCGGAACAGGAAACATCGGGAACACTAGATGAGACCAGGACCGGATTAAGGGCTTGGTGGGGCGCTTAGGCTAAGACATCTGAGTGGGCTTCCAAAGAACTTATGAAGGGGAATCATTATCAAGTCCGTTAAAACGCGAAACTGTAGCAATATGCTTGTGAAAATTAATACGTGGTTCATTCTTCAAATTAATAAATTATCTACAGAGATTTCATTATAAATCACTGTATTTTCCATTGCTCTCCTAAGAACATGAGTCAAAAGTTTAAGATTCCTATATTTTGTCCGGCATTTTCTAATGATTTAGCATTGTATACTTTTCTTAGTACATCTTTTTCTTTTCATACAATGTGAAGAGACAGGGGACTTCGACCATTAACGGTTCTAAGCGCAAGCAAACTAGGAGGTGTAGATGGATGGCAGTGAAAACGTTGAAACTGTCTCGCCGACCCAGCTGTACACAGTGGCATGCAACCTGTACCCCTCGGTGAATCACTGCCTTGAAAACTGTCTATCTTCAAGCCTCTGCTTCTGACAAAGTGTGGAAATCATGCAAGACAAACGTAAAATTATTTTATAAATCTCTCTCTCTCTCTCTCTCTCTCTCTCTCTCTCTCTCTCTCTCTCTCTCTCTCTCTCTCTCTATCTATCTATCTATCTATCTACCTATCTATCTATTATTTGCCCAGGTGTGCCGCCTGGGCCCTTGGTGGTGGACCCCAAGGCTATAGCCCCCACCCCCTTAATCCGGCCTGGATGACGCCACAGAAGGAGTAGCAGAAAGATGTTTTACCTTTTTCTGTTTCACAGCGGCTTTGGAAGTTTCAGTCCGTTTCGAAGACGAAGTTGAAGCGCATGAATCCATTGGCGGATTTGGAAGAACACCCGAAACGGGAGACGAAAACATAAGTTGCGCCGGTGGATCAGTATTTACCCGATCAGCATCGATGGACACTGGAACATCAGCCGAGGCAGCAGGAAGGTGCGGCAACGGGGGAACAGCAGACATGGTCGTAGTTGAAGATCCGATATGCGAGTCACACGGAGGAGAGCCAGTCGGCTGGAGTGCCGAAGTACCACTCGACACATCCGAATCAGAACCCTCCGCTGGAGACACATCAGTAATGGAAGACATCTATGCTAACCCAGAAGTAGGATGCACTACCGTACGGTGCGGAAGAGGAGGAAAGGGATCATTGTCCTAGACTGGAAGGTGCGTCTGACGGAGAGATGGAGATGTCGCGTCAGGCAAAACACTGAAGAGAGTATGGTAGAAGGAACAATGTGATCGGCATTAGGATGCGAGCGAGAAGAAAGACTACGGCTTATGCGCACACAAGTGGCAGAGGTGTAATCCTGGGTAAGACAGCGAGTACGATAGCGGGTGGTGAAAACCTTGTAGCTACTGTACGTGCGTGAGCCAAGTTCAACAGTAGCTTCTGAAAAACAATCCGCCAGGGCTTTCTCAGTGGGAAAGACGACTGACAACTAACGGCAAGGTCCAGTAGCATGTGCAAGTCGAGCTCCCCTTGGAGCGTCAGAAAGGCGACGGACCTTGCCCATAATTTTACAAACATGTTTTACAAGGAGAGGAAGCGTAGTATCAGGCACTTCCAGCGGAACAGGATAGAACGTAATGTTCACCAGACGCTTAGAAAGAGGCTAAGGGATGAGATGATTTGTTCCAATCAAAAGCCCGTGTGCAAGAAAAAGTCAGCATCCTCCTTGCGCTGGAATTACACCGAGATACCCCGAGGGGTACGA
Source organism: Macrothele yani (assembly GCA_039090855.1). Taxonomy (NCBI): domain Eukaryota; kingdom Metazoa; phylum Arthropoda; class Arachnida; order Araneae; family Macrothelidae; genus Macrothele; species Macrothele yani. The sequence goes on from CM077024.1 coordinate 46,021,355, forward strand.
AAAATTTCAGCAATTAGACGCGGACGACACATGTTCTGAAAGGGCTCTGTTTAGCATGGCAAAGGTGTATTCGGTAAGGCATGAAAGAGCACACTTCTATCCAGGAGGTTATGGAACTCACAGCCAATCTGCGAATATTCATCAATCCTTACCTTCACCTTGTGGTTAAATACCCGAATAATAGGTGTTGATTGCAAGAGACCATCAGGTTGAGAAGAAGCTGACGCAGAAGAAGAGCCTCGCTGCACTGTAGAGGCAAATGACATCCTCGGAGGTGAAGTCTGTGCTGAGAAGGCTGGCACAGAAGGCAGTCAGGGAAAAGGTGCACAGTCGGAAGGCAAGACAGTAGTCCCAGTGAGGGCACTGAGGCAGCCGCAAAAGCAGAAGAAGGAGACGCAACCAAGTCAAGTGAAGGCACCGGAGCAGGAGAACCAGGAAGCTGGGAAGGCACCTGAGCAGACACATCTGAGGAAGAGAGTACATTAACTTCCATTGCCGTGAGAAGTACGACGTGACGTGCAACCGCTACGCCCAGAGATGATAAGGATAGACCGGACACGCCCCGCCCCCTTTTGGCAGTTTCTAAACGTAAATAAACGAGCTAATGACATGAAAACGGAGGAATATGAACAAGTACAAGGATGATATCGCCAAAAAAGTAACTCAAAACGTACACAATACCTTTAAACAGGCGGAGCACGAACTAGGTGAGTGTGGATCGAGGTGTATCACACGAGAATGCAGAAAATGTAGGAGCCACAAAGACAACGTCTGTCAAGAACGAGCGACAGCCCAGCTGGCTCAGTGGTCTAAGCGATGACTTCTGATCATTCGTCCGAGAAGCGTCCGGGTTCCAATACCGTTAAGGCATCGATGTTGTGTTTGTCTTACGGCACTGGCTCTCTCCCTTCCCTGGAACCAGTGACCCTAAATTACGGGCGGGCGACTGCTTATAGCCCATTGAGTTGCTCACGGTGGTCGTTAAACCTCCAATAAAAAAATGCAAGAACGAGCAGTGGGCTGGACATATTGCCAGAAGGACGAACTACCGATGCACGAGCGAAATTTTTTACTGGATTCCAAGGGACAGGAAAAGGACCAGAAGAAGACCACATGGGAGATGGATGGATGAAATTCGAAAACATACACGAGTAACATGAACGAGAGTGGCTTAAGACAAACAGTTTTGGAGGAAATGTGGGGAGACTTTCATCCAGCACTGGAATGATAATGGTTGACTATATATATATTAGGTAGTCACCATAGAATGGTAAGACGCACCACAACGCTAAACTCGAGCGTGGCAAGCTCATAAAACAAACAAAGTGTATCGACGTGACCAACCTTAAAAAGCATCATAATACCTTCACATTGGAACTGAAGAACAGATTCTCAGCTCTACAAGGTCTAACATCAGAAGAAATGGACATCTCTGAAGTTAACAGAAAAGTAATCAAAGCTCTTGTGGAAACAGCAACAAGATTAGCTGTGTCTAAAAACAAGTTGCATGTGAACAAACTATCAGGAAAAACCAAAATGTTGATGAAAAAAGAACTGAGATGAAAACAACTAAAGATGTGACTTCCAAAGTGGAATATAAGGAGCTATGCAAGACAGTACGAAAAAGTATCACTGAAGGCGTAAGGAAATTCAACTGTGAACTGGTGAGGAAAGCAATTGAAAACAACCAAAGCCTAAAGATAGCAAGGGGACATCTCAGTAAGGGAAGAAAACAGATCATGGCACTGAGAGATGAAGATGGTTCTGTAACAAGAAATAGAGGCGAAATTCTGACAAGAGTGAAAGATTTCTACTCCAAATTATATGAAAGGGATGATACATGTACTCCAGACATCATGAAAGGTACCAGTACCAGAGTTCTTCCAGTCCTCCCAGCAGAAGTTGCACATGCAATCAAGAACATGAAGCGGGGAAAAACTCCAGGAGAAGATGGAATTACTGTAGACATCATACAAGAAGCAAGTGGAGAAATTGAAACAGTACTCGCCCAAGTTTTCACTCGATGCCTTAATGAAGGGAAGATTCCTGAGGATTGGAACAATGCGACAATGATCCTGCTACATAAAAAAGGTGACATTGAGGATCTCAGGAACTTCAGACCTATCAATCTCCTATCAGTGGTTTATAAAATCTTCACTAAAGCTCTTTCACGCCGCTTGAAGGTAACACTGGACATGGCTCAAATGAGAGAACAAGCTGGATTCAGGAGTGGCTACAGCACTATAGATCATATCCACGTACTGAGAGAACTAATTGAAAGAACGAGGGAATATGAACTTCCATTGTGCATGGCTTTTACCGATTATGAAAATTCCTTTGATTCAGTGAAAGCATTAGCAGTTACAATGGCTTTACAATCCTGCGGTGTTGAAGATGCATTTATTAATACACTGCTGGCCACCCAAAATGCAACACCAAGAAGAACACGAGATAGCAAAGCCAGATTTACTGAACACATAACAACAGATACAAAGATGAAACGATTGACCTCACAGGCCCGTGTGACTTGCAGAACACGCAGACATCAATGGTTCGTGTGGCCCGCATGGCTGGCAATAACGGCCGCTACACGCCGCGGCATCGAACGAAAGAGGCTTTGGATGTGGGCTTGGGGTATGTCGGTCTAGACTGCTTCCACATGTTGCAGGTTAATCAGGCATAGCCGCGGGTGGTGCTTGCACGGCCACTAGGTTGCCGATCAGTTACCAGACGTGTTCGATGGGCGACATATCGAGAGAACAGGCAGGCCACGGCAGCAGTGACACCTGGTGGGTCGTGAAGAATTGTTGCACGATGCGTGCCACGTGCGGGCGCGCGTTGTCCTGCTGAAACGTGGCCGCTGGCAGGTCCTGAAGGTAAGGGAGGTCTACAGGCTCCAAAACGTCGGATATGTAGCCGTGGCTGTTGAGTGCCCCGGCGATGCGTACCAGAGGGGTGCGGGTGTAATATCTAATTGCGCCCCAAACCATAACGCCAGGCAACTGACCGGTATGGCGATGCATAATGCAGGCGTCATACAGTCTCTCGCCGTGGTGACGCCACACGCGGATCCAACCATCGTGGTGTTGCAGGCAGAAGCGGGATTCGTCGGAGAAGACAATGTCGTACCATTGCGTAGTCCAGGTGCGGCGTTCAACGGCCCATTGCCGCCACACTCGCCGGTGGTGTAACATCAATGGTAATCGGAGCAACGAGCGCCGTGCGACAAGTCCCCACTCCTGCAGACGACGTCGAACGGTACGTGCTGAAACAGGTTGTTGCGCAACACACCCTAATTCCCGCGTTAACGTTCGTGATGTGACGGTGCGAGCCGTCAATGCCCGCCGCACAACATGGCGGTCCTCTCGTTCGGTGGTGTGCCACGACTGAGGCAATCGCTCACATCGGTCCGTCCGTCCCTCCTGCAAGCACCGAATCCATACTCGCCTCAATGTGGCTGGATGTCGTCCCACACGGGCGCCGATGTCTCGGTACGATAAACTTGTCTCGGTACGATAACTTTTGTACCGCTGTCGCGGTAAGCCACTATTCGTCCTCGGTCGAACTCCGAAACGTGCTGGAATGACTGCCGTATTCTGCGACGAGGCATTAGGAAGCTTCCAACGCACAGGTCCGGCAGCACAACACACTTCCACTACTTACACCCCGCCTTCTGTGCACCCTTCTTATAGTGTTTCTCGGTGGCGTGCCGGGCATAAATGATTTGCATATGCCCTGTAATGCTAATCGTTTACATATGTCCTCACGCGGGCGACACATGCCGCGAATTTCAGGCCAACTGGATGCTTCCTTCTTGGTGTTGCATTTTGGGTGGCCAGCAGTGTATTATTAATAACATCTATGAAAATTCAAGTACAACGGCTGTTTGAGAATACAGCACACATAAAAATTGGAAATAGAGTGAGACAAGGTGACACCATATCTCCCAAGCTATTTAATTCCACATTGGAAAATGTCATTCAACCACTGAACTGGGAAAACAAAGGGATAAAAATTAATGGAGTTTATCTAACTCACCGTCGTTTTGCTGATGACGTAGTCATTTTTGCAACTACCCCATCAGAGCTGCGGAGTATGATCCAGGAACTTGCTGACAAGACTAAAGAAGTGAGATTAAACATGAACTTTCAGAACACAAAAGTGGTGTATAATGCTTTTACAAGAAATGAAGATTTATCGATTGATGGAGAAAAGCTGGAGATAACAGATGCGTACATTTATCTTGGACAGCAGATATCAAGTGAGGGTCACATTGATGAAAAAATTAATCGGCGTATAAAGCTTGCCTGGAGAGCTTTTGGTAGAAACAGGATAATTTTCAAGAGCAATATGCCATTATGTCTTAAAAGAAAAGTGTTTGATCAATGCATCCTTCCAGTGTTTACGTATGTTGCAGAGACGAGGACCTTAACTAAAAGCGACATACGAAGGCTGCAGACAACTCAAAGTAGCATGGAGAGGTGCATGCTTGGTGTAACCAGGAGAGATAAGAAGAGGAACTCGTGGATCCGAAAAACGACAAGAGTGGAAGACATCATGATCAGAGTAACATCCCTGAAATGGCAATTGGCTGAACATACTGCCAAAAGGACAGATCATCGATGGACAAACGAAATTTTAGATTGGATTCCAAGGGACAGGAAAAGACCCAGAAAGAGACCACATGGGAGATGGGTGGATGAAATTCGAAAGTATGCGGGAGGAACATGGAGGAGACTGGCACAAGACAAACCGTTGTGGAAGAGGCTTGGAGACCTTCGTCCAGCAGTGGATTGATAATGGTTGCCAATGATGATGATGATGATATATATATGCTCATTAAGTTAGCTAAGGTCTAATTAAAACAATAGTTTATTAATACATCAACGAGTTAGATGAGGACACGAACTAATTAATTCAAAATCTAAAATAACGTTGAACTGTTAAAAGAATTACACCCACGAAAGAGAACTTTAATTTAATATAAATCTCACAGGAAAAATTTTAAGCAAATAATTTAAATACTGATTATTGACAATTAAGATGGCTGATCACGTTTGTCTATGTTGTAAATTTTAACTAAGCTATGCATTATATCAATTATTTCGTTCGGTTTTGAAATTATAAGTTAACAGCTGAAGGATTTTTTTCAATGAAATTAATAAAGAATTATCTGCGCATGTCTCAAGAAAGACTAAGCGATATTTAAGTGTGGAATGTGAAAAAGCAAGATCAGTTGTAGTAAGGGAATAAATGCTTGCATCACAAAATGCCAGCCGATTATTCAGCTCTAAGTGTCCTTTAAGACTGGATTCATATCTTTGTTATAGCTGGTAAAGTGATCTCTTTTCAATACCCTGCACAGGGCCGTGGGCTTGAGCCCAAGTCGGCGGTCATATGGAGGGTGGTTGGCCGGTAGACTGCCCTTATTTTGCTAGCTTTTTCACATAAATATATATACAGTATTATGTTTATGTGATAATGATCTGAAATATACTGTTTCATAAAATACATATTGGGTACATAAATAAGTTTTGAGGGATTTGAGGTGAACAAAACACGTTTTTGGAGAACAGAAACAATATTTTAATATTAATCGAAATATGCTCCCTCTGAAGCTACAACTTTACCCCATCTTTCGGGCAGTGAACATATGCCCCGAAGGAAGAATTCCAGTTCCTTGGAAGAGATCCATTGTCCAGCCAATTTTTGATGTCTTCATAAGAACTAAACCGTTCTCCAGAAAGTGCTGACTGCATCGACCGGAACAAATGGTAATCCGATGGCACAATATCTGGCGAATATAGCTGGTGGGGTAGAACTTCCCAGTCGGATCCTTCTAAGTACTTTTTCACAGGTCGATAAACATGTGGTCTTGCATTGTCATGCTGTAAGATGACTTTGTTGTGTCTATTCTCCCATTCCGGCCGTTTTTGCGTGAGAGCTCGTTTTAAACGTATTAATTGGGTGCGATACCGATCACCAGTAATAGTTTCTGATGGTTTCAGCAGTTCATAGTGGATCACACCCTTCTGGTCCGACCTGATACACAGCATTACCTTTGAACCATGGATATTGTGTTTTGGCGTTGAAGGATCCGATTCACCTGTCTTTACCCATGATTTCTGCCGTTTAGGGTTATCGTACCATATCCATTTCTCGACGGCAGTAATAATACGATGCAAAAAAAACTTTCTTTTTGCTTTTGAAGCAGCAATTCGCAAATGGTTTTTCGACGTTCAAGGTCCCTTTCCCGCAAAGCATGTGGAACCCGGTTCCCTTCTTTTTGCACCATTCCCATGGCAGCTAAACGTTGTGAAATGCATGGTTGACTAAGATTTAATGCTTCTGCTAGTTCTTTTTGGGTCTGGCACGGGTCCTCGTCGAGTAAAGCTTCCAATTCGGCATCAGCATTTTTTTGGGGGGTGGTCCAGAACGTTCTTTATCACTGACATCGAAATCGTTCCTTTAGAATCGTCTGAACCAATACTCACATGTTTTTATGGATGGGGAATGTTCACCATAGATTCCTGACTTAAGCGAAAGCTGTCGGCAGAACTTTTCTTGAGAATAAAGTAATTCACTAACACTTCCCGCAAATGCTGTTTTGTCGGGACGAAAGTTGCCATTTTCCATCGAGTAAAACAAATACGTCTTCTCACCTCAACCGAACGTCGTATACTGACTCTGACAGCTGGCGTCTCGTACTGCGATATCACAGTGTTGCCACCTTAAAATACATGCGAGCAGTAATAAGTACGACACCAAACGGAAATCCCTCAAAACTTATTTATATACCCAATATTATTTGCCCTTTTTTCTTTGTGAATTAATCGCGCTTGTTTCATCCGTATTACACTGCTGGACAATTGCTAAGGACGGATCATAAACGGCTATATAGCGCATAAAAAAGTAAGTGTGGTTGAATGCTAAGTGAAATAAAATAATGTCAGAATGCCAGGACATTACAAGAAAGACAATTTATTGTGCTCTGAAATCCAGAAGGCTTTGGAACGTGTTCAAGGGACAAACAGGCCATTTTGTGCAGAATATGTAAACATGAAAAAAATGCAATTACCGTCCGCAGGCCTTCCGGCGTAAGATGTCAATACGGGATATGGCCACCATGGAGGGCGATGCAAGATTTCACACGTCATGTCATGCTTTGCACAACATTATCAAGCAGCTGTTGGGGTAATTTATCCCATTCCTCTGTCAGTACACGGATGAGGGTGTACTTGTTTATTGGAGGGCATTGGCGACCAGCAAGACTCCTCCCCAAAGCATCCCACACATTTTCAATGGGATTCAGATCTGGAGAACGTGCTGGCCATACGAGGCGTTTAATATCCTCGCTCTCAAGACACTCCTGGACAGCGACTGTTCGATGACATGTTGCATTGTCGTCCATGAAAATGAATCTATCACCGACAGCACCACGGAACATGCGAACATGAGGTAGCAGAACATCATTAATGTATCGTTGGCCAGTCATAGTACCAATTGGAAGCACATAGAGGGACGTACGGCCATTGATCATGATGCCAGCCCATACCATGACACTACATGTCGGATATCGGTCCCTTTCCTGTATGTTTGATGGACAATATGCAGTAGCACTATCACGCCAGATCAGTTGTCGTCGACAATCAGACGATAGACTGTATCTACTCACATCTGAGAAGAGGACAGCAGACCAGTCGTTATCAGTCCAATTACGATGTTGATGGCACCATTGCAAACGGGCGGTACGGTGACGTCTGGACAATGGGATGCACACAACAGGACGGCGGGCGTATAATCCTCCTTCATGCAAACGTCTGGGCACAGTTTTTCGGGAGATCCGCTTGCCAGTAGCAGCCATAAACTGATTTGCTACCTCACTAGCTGTGCTGCGCCGGTGTCTTTTTGTTGATAGCACTATGTACCGATCTTCTGCAGGTGTCGTACTGCGAACACGACCTCCCCCGTGACGTTTGCTACACTCTCCATTTGTTTGAAATGATTTCCAAAGCCTTAAAACAACACTGTGGCTGACGTCGAACTCCCTGGCAACATCTGTTTTTTTCGACCTTCTTCAATCTTGCCAATAATACGGCCACGCGTAAAATCATCTAGGTGATGTCGGGAAGACATACTGAAAATTGCAAGTTCGTCAATTGATTCTTTCCCTTTCAACTTTTCGTTTGAACATCAACGGTCAATACGCGTCAAATCCTTTATATCACTTATCAGCGCTATGACGTCACGAACAAGTTCGGCAATCCAAAATTTGCATACGCACAACACGTCTTACTGTATCCCGCACTTATGCTAATTTCCACATTTTCCTGCCTTCCATTTTATGGTTGCTATCGTTGCTATTGTCATCCGTCCTTAGCAATTGTCCGGCAGTGTATTACATAAAAGCGAATTCCTAATTGCAATATTTTATAGCAGTTCTCATTCTCTGCCGTTCTTCTAAGCCAGTATATTTAGCCTTTCTATTTTAGATCTCTGTATCTTTGTGTCTTTTCCTGGACCTGAGACAAAATTTCTCGCCTTGAGGCTACAGTCATGAAAATGTCTCCAAAGTACGATTGTCACTCGCTTCTTGACCAACCCCTTGTTTTGCAAAGCAGGAGGCCAGGAGCAGGACGGAAACAACCCTAGGCGCTCTCCCCGCTACCTTATCACTATAGCATGGCGTCATTTTCAAAGTGACCGTATCCGCAATTTAAACTAATTACACCATAAAAGGGAGGACGGTATGACAGTAACGATAGGAATATTTTTTTTCAAAGGGAATACTTGTCTTTTTTTTTTTTTTTTATTGGAGGTTTAACGACCACCGTGAGCAACTCAATGGGCTATAAGCAGTCGCCCGTCCCTAATTTAGAGTCACTGGTTCCAGGGAAGGGAGAGAGCCAGTGCCGTAAGACAAACACAACATCCATGCCTCACCGGGATTCGAACCCGGACCCCGCTCGGACGAATGATCAGAGGCCATCGCTTAGACCACTGCGCCACCGGGGCGGCAATGTTTGTCTTCCTAGGACCGAGTAGGAAATCGGCATGTTTGGTTGGTACAACATGTGATTTAGCAATTCTCATTTTACCCGTATGAGGTGAAGAGACTGAATACAGGAAAAATACTTTAATCGTTTAATCATTTAGAGGAAAAAATAAAATTGGGATTTCAGTGGGGAAGGAAACACGTGTGTGTTTGTGTGTGTGTGTGTGTGTGTGTGTGTGTTTTATTTCATTTTGGAAGGATTTTTAATTATTTGTTTTAACTTAATTGCTAATGAAATCCAGATTGCTAATATAATAAAAAGAGAAACTAAATACAAATGCGTACGCTACAAAATTCAGCTAACTCCTCAATCCCTGTTTTCCTTCGTACATACAGTGCTATCTTAATGAATTGGTTTTGGGCCTCGCATTAATCAAGGGACTCCAACTTAATGTTTTAATCGAAAGGAAAAAAGAAATTTCCTGAGAACTTCAAAGTGTAAAATCAGTATTTGGGAATTTTCCATGTAAGTTAGTGTAACCCCCCCCCCCTGCGGCTGTATGAAGAAAACATACCCCGTCGTCATTTCTGATATCCATTCCACAGTCGATTTTTCAATATTTTCCCTTATGTGTATTCTTTGTATTATTACAGGATTTTCACTTGAAATACAAACTGGCAATTTGTGCAGGTTTTCATTGAATTTTTGGAAGATAATTCCATAAATAATGCTATCACTATGTGGACTGTCGAGGACAGCGAACACGCAATCGGCCTTCTCTTTGCGCACGCGCGACACACGAGCTAGCGTCTGCGCGAATTGAAGGCCGATTGCGTGTTCACCTCCTCGGCAGCTGGTGTGATGTATCTGACTGTGCTGTTGCTACGGGATCGTCAACAGTCATCGCCTTTATGTTACAAGAAATTACAGTATGAACCAGTATACGGTGGAACAGTGCGTGTTTATTGTCCGCACGTACTGGAAAACTGCGTCGATAAAGGAGTGCCAAAGACAATTTATTGCGCAGTTTGAAGTTCAAAAACCACTGGCAAAATTCTCCATTCAATATCTGGCGAAGAAACTGGGCCGCGAGTGCCCTAGTGTTCAGCGTTTGTGACTGCCATGGAGATAACCTCAGGTTCGATCCCGGGCAGGTACGAACGTTCGGACCACTAATTACCCGCCGTGCGTCGGATGGGCACGTAAAGTCGTCGAACCCCGGGTACTGGCCCCCGGTAATAAATAAGGGCGTCTTCCTCCCCCTTTCTACCTCGCTTCCGTGTCACTTTCCTATCGGGCACTCTAGCCCAAATTTCCTAGGTTCCTATTTCTAAGGGTTGTTTAAGACCTGGGGTCAGACACACACTCCTTCCTAAAATCCTCTACATATGATCTGATCTCATCTGGAGAAGAAACTGGAAACCACGAGAACATTGTTGGATGCCCAAGAAGGAAGACCTCCGAAATTGCCAGAAGCCACGGTGCAGGAAGTGAAAAACAGACTGCTGGCCTCTTCACAGAAGTCCTTGCGTAAACAGTCGCAGAAAATGGGAATTTCCACAAACACATGTCAACGAGCTGCAAAAAAGCAAAGGTGCATATATATCTAGTGTCGTGTTTTCGCGGCGTTTTCTCCCGGTGTCACGTCATGCGCAAATCCGAGAAAACGGAGACTGCAACGGCACATTGAAATGGCGCCCCCCCCCTCCTGCTGCTGTGCAGGAATTGAAACCTCCTGACGAACAGAAAAGACTGAATTACTGTCATTAGTTTCAGCAGTTCGTCAATTCACATCCGGGAATAATGGACTACACAGGGTTCTCCGGGCACGTCAATTCCCAGAATAGCCGTATTTTGGCTAGTGAGAATCGTAATACCGTGCATGAGGCCATGAGCGGCGGAACCTTATATTTTCAGGCAGTGGCGACTTTAGATCTTTTGGGGCCCTAGGCGCTAAAAGATTTAGGGGCCCCCTTCTCCTTCTTAGCACCTCAGAAATTTTCATCCACCAGATTAACAAAGAAAAAGCTGAAATGGAATCGAGCCTGGTCCCTGATTATCTCTAGCTCGAGCCTTCGGGTACCCTGAGGACATGATACGAAGTGTAATCCACAGAGTTTCGAACAGGACAATTATCACGCTGTCCACTGGGGACCGAATCTCAAGATATGTAAGATCAGTACAATATGTGCCGCCTATTGTTCAAGCCGTAAACGATATCTGCTGAAAATATCATATTGATTTTGGGGTGAGGACAAAAAACATCCGTGCCCTGATCTGCAACGACCGAGATCCTGTGAAAGACAAAGACAAATGGGGAACTTACAATATTCCATTACGTTCTAATGATGCAGATAACTCGGAGTCTGCATACATCGTCTCTACCTGCAGGAAATTACAGACTAGAATTATGGAACACAAATACTATGTCCGCAATGGTGCTCAAAATACAGCGTTGACAAGGACTGTTTGCGGAGAACGATACGAACCGGAATGGGACAAAGCGGCTATAGTGGTGACCCCATCAAGTAAGTCATTTTTGTTATTTGCAGAGAGTTTATTAATTCTTAAGAATATGGACTGGTGCTGCAATGATGAGGTTCCGGTATTTGTATCGGGAGTGTGGAAGAACCTCATACGGTCTGAACGTCACAACTCTATCCTTCACCGTGAATGCTGACCCTATTTCATAGGACATTAATTGCTAAATGTCATTAGTGTGTGGAACCTTAATTATGCGCATACGGTATTCTAGAAACGTGTATATTATATTAACCTGCGTGATCTCTAGGTCGTGTTCATTTCATATGAGGATGGTCCTAAAGTAGGATTGAAAGTACTAATGAAATTGGTTTTAACTTATCATTAAAAGTTTTTTGAATGTCATTTTCGTCATTTTTATCGTGTATAAAACGGCATGTTCATAATTTGGTGATATCAGCACGATTGGTTTTTTGGTGATATTATTGCTGCCGTTAAAGGAAAATCAAAAGATATTAAGTTTGGCACTTTAAATATCCCATATTCTTCATACATTTACGGCTAAGGGCTGTCAAAGTTCAAAATTTAAAAAATTGAAGTTCTCTTGTGAGGAAACTATTCAACCTAGAGGAAAAGATTATTTTTGCGCTTCTCAGATCAGGCTTAATTCTTCCTTCTCAAATATTTACATTTTCCAATTAGTTCCTTAATTTCCTGCTAGAGGGAAGTCGAAAGAACTTGGTCTTCACAGATTTTTCAAAATTTATTTTTGCAAATGATAGGACATAAACATTCATTAAATTTTGCCCATTTTAAATTTCACTATTAGTTCATAAATTTCCCGCTAGGAGTTTTCAAAGTGGAAATTTAGTAAATGTCAGCTTTACGATACGAAGAGACTATTGCAGTTACAGCAAAAGTTTTTTTTTCTTTGAGAGTGATTCGTTAGGCAAAACTGATTACTTTAGCACCTTTTCAGTTACAAGTTACTTGGCAAATTTAACGCTATGGGTGCTGAAAATGGAATTTCTCTAAATTTATCAGTACATTGCGCATAAATTGGCATAAAATTGGAATGCGCTTCAATTACAAAACGTGTTGTTTCCATTGCTTCAGCTTCGGAAAATCATCTTGATTTTACGTTATGAGCAAATTAGTTGGCAACGAGCATGGTATCCAGCAAAAATGAATACCTGAAGACATTGGCAACCGGAAAAGTCCTCCACATTAAAAAATTCGGGTTAAATGCAATTTGTGCACAGTACTTCACTTGAAAATGGTGGATGACTTTTCGTGAAGGAGTTTTTCTGTGGTAACAATTGCCTAAATCGAGGCGCTTCAGCCGTCTATGGCATAGACGAATGCCAGAAGACATTAAGTTTGAAAGATATTAAGTTTGATTTTAAACTTGGACAGTAAGAATTTCGTCAGTCAGTGGAGGAAAGCGAGAATGTGTTTCTCGAAAGTATTTTTCTTATTGTTTTCATCGAAAAATTGAGGTCTGTATTTTTTATTCTGTCAAAAAGATGAGCGAGATTTTTCGTTATACCTGCACTGCAGTTATCAGAAACAGAAGAATAAGAAATAAAGGCAGACGATCCGGTTTGAAAACGGAAAAGTAGGAACCACAGCTTTTCGAGTAACAGCTTCATTGAAATTTTACTGCTTTTTCAAAAGTTAGTTTTATGTCGATTTAAGGAATAGAAAAGGTGAGAATACTTGATAATTGTCAGTATTAAACCAGGGGAGACAATAGAAATTCCTTTTAACACTATTAAATAAGAAAAAGATAATATGGTATTCTCGAATTTCTTTCTTTTTTCAGCCTAAATATTAACTCTTTTGGTTTCTGGAGATTAGGGCTGAGAAAGAACTTCATCGCCCTACCCCAAGGGGGAAAAAACAATTACTGTAACAGCAAACACCCCCGGTTATTAGGACAATATTTACAAGCACTCCTCGTCGCAACTCAGGGGGAAAGGGCGAAAGTTTCCAACACAGATATTTTCCTTTGGCTGGAAGTAGCATGAAAGTAATTTATACGAGGTCCGATCAAAAAGTTCCGAAATTATGCCGATATACAACAATGTACTTACGTTACTTAAATCTGGCTATGATCTCCCTCAAAGTAGTCTCTTTTGGCAGCGGTATACACCGCTGCCAGAATTTTTGCCACTGTTGGAACGCTCCCTGGAAGTCTTGTTCGCAAATCGTGTCAAGCACCGTATGCGATTCGCGCTGGATCTTGTCCACGGTTTCAAAACGGCGACCTTGAGCATCAGCTTCATCTTCGGGAACAGAAAAAAGTCGCAGGGAGTCAAATCCGGCGAGTAAGGCGAGCCAAGAAGGGTAGTCATGCTGTTGCGGCTGCAAAACTGGCGTGTTGCTAACATTCTGTGAGCTGCTGCATTGTCGTGATGGAGCAGGAAATCGCCCCTACGCCACATTTCAGATCGTTTGCGGCGAATATTCTCCCTTAGACACCGCAGAACACCGCAATAAAAAAAGAGCGCTGACGGTCTGGCCCTGGGGGACGAATTCACGGTGCGCAACCCCACAAATGTTGAAGAACACGATGAGAATGCTTTTGGTTGCGCCCCGGACCTGTCGTGCCTTCTTCGGCTGTGGAGATGCCGGGCTCTTCCACTGCGACGACTGTTGTTTGGTCTCCGGGCCATAACCGTAAACCCAAGTCTCGTTCCCAGTGATTTACCACCTGCTGACAGATATCTTGACAGAGTTCGACAGGAGCGCCTTCTATTCGAGGTTCAGAATTTTTGGAACAAACTTTGCAGGAATGCGGTGCATGTTTAAAGCCGACGTCAGAATTTCTTGCACTGTTCCGTATTACACATTGACGATGGTAGCAACGTCTTGAATGGTTCTCCGACGATCCTCATGCACCAGTTCTCTAATTTTTTTCCACATTTGCGGGAGTTTTTTATCGTGGACGGTCGCCCTGACCTCTCGTCGTCTTTCAGTGCCGTTCTGCCACTCTTGAAGCGCGAGTGCCACTCAAACACCTCGCACGACTCGTTGCTTCATTGCCATAAGTCTGCCGCAAAATTTCATGTGTCTTCGTTCCCGATTTGCCGAGTTTGACGCAGAATTTGATGATCGCTCGCTACTCTAGTTTGTAGTCCATATCGAAATCGCAGCTGTGTTTTGCACGTGGTCACCAAATATCGTGTAGCACAGCTCCCGATGTTCACAGACCGACGCCACTCGGCACAATGACTCATGAAGGTCACTTCCCTCGACCGCTGCTCCAGCATCCGGTTACTGCTATCTGTTGGCGCGCTACTTACCTAGTCTCGGAACTTTTTGATCGCACTACGTATAACAGCAGGGAGCAGGGCAGTTAAGTATTGGCCTTAAACAATGAAAAGTGTGGGAAGCGTGAATCCTTCCTTCACCTACCACTAAAAGGAAAGCTAAATTACATATTTTAACTGTTCCTTTCAAAACAAGTACATCGATAAGAACTCCAAAATTTGGAGTATCAACAAAGCAAGAGAAAATATATGTTACTAATATCAGAAAGTGAAACATCAATTTGACAATACAAAGTGGTCGCTTTAAAGATTGATTTGTTTCGGTCCATGAAAATAAAAACAATACTGGCAATCCATTTATACGTTTTCGGGGCCCCTGAAGCTCTGGGGCCCTAGGCGCGCCTAGTGCGCCTAGTCGGAAATCCGCCCCTGTTTTCAGGGGGAAGGCCCAATTGCTCCGAGAGCGAAAACAATTTTAAAAAGTAAGGAGATATAGAAAGAGGAATAAAACAACATAGGGTAGATGAGTATATACTCGTGCATAACATCATTATCATCAACCACTGTCAATCCACTGCTGGATGAAGGTCTCCACAAGTACCTTCCCCAACTTTCTGTCTTGAACCTGTCTCTTCCTAGTCACTCCAGCAGGCTTTCGTTTTTCATCAACCCATCTTTCACGTGGTCTTGTTCTGCGTATTTTCCTGCCCCTGGTATTATATCTAATGTTTCAGTTGCTCAAGCACGGCCAGTTTTTCTGGCAATATGCCCAGCCAATTGTCACTTGAGCGTCTTCACTTTGATGATGACGTCAAAAATGAAATACAACTCTAAATCCCTGGCGGAGAAAACTAGCACTATTTTAAGCAGAAGGTACCTCAGAAGGTTTTCCGAGGTGAACGGTATCGGTCCACGAAAGAATTTTTTAACTCGAGTTTTCAGAAGCGCAGATTTTGCTGCAAATACATCAGAAACAGAAACAAGCGCTTACGCCCCCTGGTAGCCAAACCATTCCTTGCCGAAAATTAGAAATTATATGTAGAATATTTCCCATCAGGAACCGTACCCGGTGCAGAAAGAATTCTTCAAACAGGACTGTTAGAGGCAGAGATATCGGGTAAATTGTAATTTACCTTTACCCCTAGCGAAATATCTATGCAATTCTTGAAAAAGAAACTGTACCTAAAAATACTCTTCGTTACAAATGGCATCGAAGGGAAGAAGGAAGAATTTTTTCAGTGGGATATTTAGACGCAAATATATGGAATAAAATGTATTTTGATATTCAATACTCAATAGCATCTGAATTTACGCCCTCTAATGACGAAGTTTTTCATTAAAAAACAGGAAGGATCATCGTTCTCGCATTTCAACTTTCCAATGCAAAAATAATTTTTTAAATGGGGATAATAGTTACAGAGATATAGTGTCTGCAGACGGACGCACAAAGTGATACTATGAGCACGTACTTTTTTTTACAATAGACTAGCAGTTATGCCCGTTCTCCGAACGGTGAATCTATAATTTTTTGAACATAAAATTAAAGAAAGGAAAAGTAATTAATGGAAGGAAAAGTAATTTAAGATCCGTAACTGTTTCACGATTTAGAACAAGGTCGTGACGTCAATGCACGCGATTTGACGTAAAACGGATCAGGCTTTGGCGCCCCTTAATTTTAAATCAAAATGTCGTGGGATTTTTTACAGCATTTCAACGTTCTGGCATAATTATCTTTAAACCTATCAGCATTTTGGACAGTAAAGGTAGGCCTCCATTTTGAACTGTTTGGCCTCCATTTCAAACTGTTTGGTTTTTAGACTTTTTAGGTATCCGGACATTAAGGACTATTATCAGTGCACCAATTTTCAAAATCTCTAGGTCATTTAGAAGTGGTCAAACATTTAGCGAAAAATTCAAACAGAGAATGTTCCAAAGCCGCCATCTTAATATTTTTTTTTCGGACTCTTCCAAGTATTCGACCTTAAGACCTGTCGACATGACAATTCTCAAACCTCTAGATCATGTAGAAGTGGTCGAACAATTCGCGCTAATTTCAAGCAGAGAAATGTTCCATAGCCAGCATTTTTTTTTTCCATTTTTTTTTATTTTATGCCGGCGGAAAACGCCGAACTTTAAAAGCGTTGCTACGTCATTAAGCATTGCGTCATTACCAGTTTGATTGCAGCCTGTCCTTTCACCCAGTGAGAAGAGACGTGACCTTTTTAAAGCTATTTTTAGCGCTCTCTTCCGTGAACGTCTCAGAAGAGAGCGCTAAAAATAGCTGCGTCACCATGTCAGGTCACAGACGACCAGAACTTTCCTGTGTGATTGCCACTGAAGAAGGGAAAGCCGTTCGTTCCTTTCCTTTGCGTCTTTAAAAAATGCTTAAAAATCAGAAAATGATTTTTTCTTAAAAATTTTTTTTAAAAGAGGGATGATAGTTGTGAGTTTATGCTGTAAAAATTGCAATGCGTTATGATTTATATTTACCATATATCCGTTTTTTAAAATGGATCCCATCGCGAAATAGAGAATTTTGTAAAATTTTAAAAAATTTACTTTCTCGTAAACTGAATCGAAATTAAAAAAAAAGGGGCGACGAGGTGCAAATTCGGCCATGGCTCTACAGCGCCTACAAAGTTTCGTGGTTCTGTTGCTGTTAGTGTGCCGGGAACGCGAACTGACAACACTTTTTTGCTTACCTTAACTTTGAAATACAACAGCTCTCGCATCGCCAGAATCGAAAAACAGTTTATTTCAGCGTGTTCTTCAAACAATTCTCTACAAACGATGTAAATTTCACAATGTAGTGTTCAATACTTCTTGCGCTACGAGCTAGGAAAGCGCGAGTGTCGCGAAATTTCTAAAACAGCGGCGGCGGCAGCGACAGGCACTTTTTTTTTTTTTTTTAGGATAGAGATGTACTAAAAAGAACAAAAAAAAAATGGAAAGAAAACACAAAGAAGGAATTCTACCGAACTTCAGCATAACGTTTTGTGCAAGAAGTTTCACTACTGTGAATTATTTAAATTATTTAATTACTACTGAAACTGTTCTTTCGACTTTCATCAGATAAAATTATCCGTACTTGTTGTGTCAGAAATCTGAAAATTTAAAACGTATTAAAGATGTCTCTTATCACAGCTCAGACTTCTGTCAAAACGCCTATTCGCAATTACCCCAAGAAGATTGGAAGACTGTGCCATCCATTTTTTTCCTTTTGTCTTTAGATCTTAACTCAGAAAAGAACGTAACGGTGTTAAAAAGAAGTGATTGGGTATTTCCGTACACTAACCAAAGTTTGAAAGCTAGCGTATTATTGTTTTTTAGATTTCATCAAAGAAAATGGTCAGGAATGAACCGCAGTATGGTTTCACAGCCCGAAACCACAGGAAGCTACTCGAACCTTGGAACGAGCCGGTTAAAGTGATTGTTGGCACATTGCCAGCGCATGTGCGTAGATAAATTATTGTGTGAGTGTGATTCTAACGCTGACTTGGGAAATGAGAAGTTAGTTCTTCCAGAGTACTCGCATTAGATAGTGTTAGTCCTGCCAGTCTGTGTCCTCACTGGCTTTAGATAGTCCTGCCAGTCTAGTATTACAGTAATTTTCAAGTCAAGCTGACAGTTTGGGTAAGTAATGCGCATTTCTGCGAGGTAATATTTTTCAAATAAATTTTTCCCGGATAGTTTTATTCGTTACTTTCAGAACACGTGGTCACGTCATTGCTAAGCAGAAGCTTCTGCATTCTAGTAAAGGTGGAAAGTTCTAAAAGTTTTTAGTGCTTTGGTAAGTAGAACTGTGATACTTTGATGTCGTCTATCTAGAAATCTGGCTAAGCGGAGGCTTCTACCTCCAAGAAATTGTGAAAGTTCTGAAGTAACAAGTGTTTGTTTTGGGTAAGGCAGAACTGTAGTATTTTGATGTCACCGGTTTCCTGAAAGCCTCGCTGATAATGGTGAAAGTCACAGCATCGCTCGAACACTGTGCAAGAACTTAACGATTAATTTAATCAGTGCTGTTCTATTCTAGTTCTATAGAGCCGCAGGCCAAAGTTTTTAAAAGAATTTGATTGCAGATCATATATTTTTTTGTTGAAAGTTAAAATATCGACTGAACACGATAAAACACAAATGTAGCACAGATACACTACATGTACTAAAACTTTACTGATGAAAACACATACCACATGAGATCTTTCGAGGATCACGACGTCCCCATCCTCAGATATATATATATATTTTTTTTAATTTATATATGATGTATGTATCTCATGTAAGAAAATGCCCTCTCGCACATGTACTTCCAAACATAAAAATAACTTTTAGTAACAAATCACTTATGTTTGGGTATTTCTCAGTGCAGTAAGTAATCCGCGGTGCAACATAAAATGCATTATGTATATTATGCTGTGTGTGTCCTGTGTGTGTGTATAATTCCAACTAAAGCTAAACTAAAACGTGCATGTGAATGTATGTATTTTTTTAAATAAATGCGGTATAAATCAATGCTGATGAGCGAGCATCCAGGTTACAAAATATTGCCTTTTTGACTAAGTAAAACAAATGTGATAACCTAAGACACAGAAAAAGTAACGATCACGACAAAAACGAACTGTGACATACAGAAAAATAATTGATCATAACGAAAATATTAAATTTGCAAAAATATCTGTAGAAATGTAGTTTTTTTTTTTTTTCTGTGGTCGGAATGTATTTTAAAGGGAGCATTTTTTTCCTTCAAAGACATTGGGAGGAGGAGGAGGGGGGGGTCGAATCCAGCGGACCCTTCTGTGAATGCGCCACTGTCTCACTCGAAAAAGTTTAAATAGTTCCGCTCCAGTCTCAGATCGATATTTATGCTCGCACATTTTAAAAAACTGTTGAACCCGAACGGTTTAACACAGCTGTGTTGCTATAACAAATTTAATTCTGAAGCTGCCTGTGTAGGACAGATCACGAACGCAAATCGAAGTGGTCTAAGCAATGGCTTAGGATCATTCGCCCAAGTTGGGTTCGAATCCCGGTGAGACATGGATGTTGTGTTTGTCTTACGGCGCTGGCTCTCTCCCTTCCCTGGGACCAGTGACCCTAAATTAGGGACCTGCGACTGCTTATCGCCCATTGAGTTGTCACGGTGGTCGTTAAACCTTCAACAAAAAAAAAAAAAAAAAAAAAAAAAAGTCTTTTGAGATTCAAGCTCACTGGCAAAAGAAACAAATTCGTAATATGTGTACAGTGCGTGTGAACTACTTTTAGCTATGTACAACCTTATCGTAATGGTAAAAATTAGAATATTTTTCTCCATCTTTCCCTTTTTACTCTGCAAGCAAAAAAAAACAACATACACATTTTTCGTTACCGGCTCCGACCCCCTCTTTGGGATGATGAAGGGAGGGGGGGAGGAAGACGTGGTCAAGAAGTTTGTGATTTCTTCTCTTCTCTGGAAAACGTGTTGCTTTCAAGAAAGGGAGGTACGTGGTGAAATTATTTAACTTTTCTCTCTCTCTCTCTCTCTCTCTCTCTCTCTCTCTCTCTCTCTCTCTTTTCAATAAATTTTGACTAACTCATTTCCTCTGGGGGGGTTTTTATTTATTTTTTTCCCCCGGTGAAATTCACTCACATTCCCGTATCAATTTTACTTTGCGTAGATTTTGTGATGTCACGTACTGTAGTGTGATGATGAAATCTATTTTGGGCTTTTAATTTTGTCTGGACGAAAATCAATAACGCCCGTATTTACTTGGAATTAAATATTCATCGTGACTGGTTGATCATTGGTCCAACTTGGGCGATGACCCCGGGGCATTGATGTTGAGGGGCACCAGAATTTGAGGAATACTTGACAAAAGCAGTTTCACATTATTACGGAAACAAAAAAAAAATGGGAACATTTCTTTAAACAGAGTTCGTTGACAGTCGGGGGTGCGTAGAAGTGGGAGGCGGTAGCAGATAACTTTTACAAGGATTTTTTTTTAATTTGAAGGTGACGAAGGAAACCCCGGAATATGAACAGTTTATTCAATGTATCACGTTTCCACAAGTTAAGGCTTCTAGGGTATTGAGGATGACTGGAGAGGAGAGCGAACTAGTTACAATGCATTCAATAACGTGAAGTCCCGGTTAGATTATTTATGTAGTGACTTTATGACATCATATGCCTATGTTTCGATACCCCTTAGTTTGTATTTGCATTTTCTCTTTGTTCTGTTCGGGGAAGTCATCAATTCTCTTCTCCCTATCATTTTTCAGTAGTCAAAATGTCAACTACAAAGTTTTTTGGATGCGAAAATAGGAAAAGGAAAAGCTGAAAAAGATTGAAAAACAGTCAACTTTTTAAAAAATGCCCAAACTAAAAAAAGAAAGACTTCTTTAAACAAGAAGGCAAAAATGTTATAGCGTAAAAGTCATTTGCCGGTGGCGGAATCGCACGAGCACCCTTCTGCTCCGGAGCCGAATGCTTTCCCCATTAAGCTACACCGACGAAGTTTGTCGTCTCAACTGTGCCGTCTTGGCATGTGCGTTACCACTGAGATAGATACGTCACATATACCCCCCCCCCCCCCACACACACACACGCACGCCTTTAGAAAAGGCTGGGACGAAATCGCAGGTTTCTGGGACAGCCGGCAATCAGCACTTGAAGAAGAAATTCTGACTAATTCCAGACGATGTGTGGAGCGAACATCACACATTTTTAGAAAATCCCAGCTGCCAGGGGATTCATTTTACGTTCGGGGGCCAATATCGCTTAAAGTCATTTGCCGGTGACCGAAATCCTTCTGCTCCGGAGCCGAATGCTTTCCCGACGCAGCTACACCGACGAAATCTATCGCTGCAACTTTGCCATCTTGACACGTGCGTCTGTGGTAATTCCGTCAAAATGTGAAAAGCTAGTACAGTGTTTGTTCACGTGATCTAGTGATGAAGTGAAGGATCCAGCCGGCCCATTATATTCGACACAGTGCGATATAAGAAAAAAATGTTACAATGACCAGAACTTGTCACAGAAACTACAATTTTTAAGATATGGAGGGCAGTAAAGAAACTGTTTTTGGTAGAAAAGAACATATGCCAATTTGCATTTTCCTTCCTATCATTGATGGTGCAACAGCTGTGAAACGCTGCCGATGTGAGAATATGTTTGGGGTTTTAACGCGGTTATCATCAGACAACAGAATCTAAAAGGCAAAAAAACGTACTAAGAGTTTACGATCAAGATTTAGGTCAAGAATGCCCTTATTTTCAGAAATTTTGGCATAATTTAAATAGGTCTGCGAAAGATTCAGGAGTTCCTGTTTCACATTTTGCATTTAATTAGAGAAAAAACGAATTTTAAGGTATACATACAGTGGTGCACGCCTGAAAAAGAAGTGACCTGGCGCTCCGAAGACCGGCCCAGCCAAGCGTTATCGACTCCAGAAGGTATGCGGAAGAAAGGTGGGTGCCAACAAACCTTTGAGATCGAATATATATACTGTCTATTTACCACTTCACTGGTTATTTTTGAGGTGGTTTCAGAGAACAAAGAAAGGGAGAAAAAGAACGAAGAAAGAGGGTGGGGGGACTCAGTTAAGATCATTTGTGTTAAAAAAATGTCGATTTGGATGAACAATGATTGAATAAATACGAAAATTTAGAAATGGCCAATTTAGTTAGGTAAAACAGGAGTCTGGCGCCGCCAAGACTTAGAACTAAATAAGTGGTCTGGCTGCGCCATGCCTCAACTGCACCCCTGTATGCATACCAGATTCAACTTGGGTGCATACGTTAGGATTTACGTATGCATACCCATCAGTAATCTTCCGTAAATATTTGAGGACATCTAATTAATTCTCAGGAAAAACCGAGTACATTGGCAACTTCGTTATACTTAATTCAAGCATTATGAAGGCATTAACATTCGATGATGCAGTAGATTTCGCCACAAAGGAATTGGGAAATGAAATATTTTAGCTGTAAGTAAATTTACTAATTTATGTTTATCATTTCCTCTCAGCCATTTAGTCGATGCAGGGCTTTAGCTAGAAGCGGCTCAGCCCTATTCCAAGCAAACAAGCTCCCCTCCCTCCCCCTGGAAAATGGACGTTCTTGAAAGTTTTCTAAACTTTTATTTTCGGTGGGTTATAAAAATTTCGTATTTCAATAGAAGCATAAATACTTGACCCTGTTTATTCGCATATTGCACATTAAAAAAAAAAAAAAAAAAAAGGAAAATTGAAATACAGCTCCAACGATGTAAGTCAAAAGAAATTACTTATCGAAGAGAATCAGTAGGAACAGCTGATGTAGCAGTGATTCTCTGCCACATGGGTGCCAGACTTGTCAGGAAAGAGGGAAATCCTTTTGTTTTTCTTCCTTTTTTTTTTAGGGTAACCGTAAAGTATAAGAAAAAATTGCGCCCCCAACCCAACCAAAAAAAAAAAAAAAAAACAAAGAAAATAAAGGTGAGGTGGAAGCGTAGTTGCAGTTGCGCTTACAGATGAAAACATGTTCGTCACTTGGTAAGTGATGAGATGCTAAGCTGCTGTTAAAAGAATTCCATGTTGTTCATTACTTACAAAGAAGTGCGTCCCTTCAGGCGAAGTAAAATAGTGTTAAAGAGAAATCGTCTTACGAGAGAGGAAGCTTTGAATTTCTTCCTGTTCATTGTTATGCGCTCAGTATTAGTGATTTTGCTATGCGAGTGTTGCATAAGGAGTGTTTACTGGTAGGAATCTGAAAGCTTTTGCATTTCGAATAGGAAAGGAAGTTTGTCATTTAACAACAGTAAGAAGAGCCTATATCTCGGAGCACTAGCGAAGGAGAATGCGCGATTATAGATGGAGAAAGAAGAGTCGAAATTTGGAATTCAAAACTCTTCGTAGATTCTCCGAATTGAACCAGAATAGTAAACTAAAAATTAAATAAAAATTAATAGGAAGGGAGGATGCGAATCAGAGAATGTAAGGTTTTTGACATTAAACACGCCATTTTTAGGAAGTAACAAAGTTTTTATTTTTCCCCTTGAAAATATTGGAGGAACACACGAAGTTTGAGGGAACCCCTGTTCAGGCATCCCTGGCTCTCGTAAAGCGGCCTAATGATATGTTCTGAAAAAGCATCTGTCACCAGGGCTTCTTTTTTCAGCGATGTTCTTGCATTATTTCTGATCGGCCATCCCGGTAGCCGAGTAGTATGAGGCGCTGGCATCTGATCATTCGTGTGAGGTATGGGTAGTGTTTTGTCTGATGGCGTTGGCTTTGTCCATCCGCTGGAACCAGTGACCTTAAATTCTGGATGGACAATTGCCTTATAAGTATTGAAGGTGCATTCATTAATATTATTAATAACATCTCTGAAAATGCAAGCGCAGTGATTTGACTGTTTGAGAAAACAGCACGTGTAATAATTGGAAAGGGAGACAGAAAATTGAAAATGTTTGTACTTTTCATTGACTCACCGCCGTTTTTTTTTACTAAAAAAAACGTACTATATGTAAAAACACCCTTCCCCCTTTTTTAAATCTGGATCTGTAATGATTCTTAATGCACATAATTTGAAGATTCTGATCACGGCTAACAGAAGAATGTACAATTAGGAAGTGCGGAGCGGGAGCAAGATCCATGAGCATTCAAACTCTCATCTAGAATTTGAATGATCATGGGTCTATCTATGCAACTGCCTGTCTATATATCTCATGGTCTTTATGACTCAAACTCTAGATGCTCGAGCAGTCGTCCCAATTTCAGAGACAGTAGTTCTATCTAGGAAAGGACCACTAAAGCAGTAATAACATAAACCGACCCCAAGCAGGAATGCTAGAACACTCTTCAGAATCACTTGATACCGAAGACACATGAGGAAACCCCTTTTAAGTCCCGGAAAAAACAAGTTCGTACCAGCGGAAATCAGAAATTAGCTTCATTTAAGGAGGCACTGAATATTTCAAAACCAAACAATTGTAAATGGTATTCATCGCAGCTGTCATGGCTGGATGTTTCTGACGTCAGTACTTCAACATCAAATTTTGGTGTGTTGGATCATACAAAATTAAAATAACCTCCATGATGAAACCGTAAGCATAATTTCGGAGGGGGACTGCCCTTCTAGTATTTTTAACTTTTCCATATAATAATATTTTTATTACTTTCAAGTGATACATTTAAAAACAACTAACAAGTCAAAATTGCGACGAGAATTCACTGTCGAATCGCCTAAAAATTACGCTTAAATTCTTTGAAATGTTACATGCTATAAAGTTTTGTAGTTTGCCTCCAACATGCTCCTCAAAAAATGGCCAAGTTATGCTTATAGATGAGCCAATTACGTCGGTAGTTGCAATTTGCGATATGAATACATGAATAAAGCCTATTGGTTACTTCTCCTGCCTTTTTGGCCAGTTCTACAACCTGCCGCAGCAAGTGTATAGCGCTCTAATGCCAAGGTCTTTAGATATATCTCAAGCTCTAATGCCTCCTGTGTCACTTTCAGCGTTTATATTCTTTGCTTTCAGTGTTTAGCCAAGGCTGAACTGGATCCTATCAGGCTGTAACATTACCGTTGAAGACAATAGACTTTTGGTGATTGGCCAGTGGGCGTTAGGGACGATTTCAGCCGTTAGATGGCACTGCGTCCCAAGGTATAAACACCTCAGTATCTGCATTGTCAAAGAATATCTTAGGCATTGTTTGAATTGCGGGATTGTGTATGTTCGTCGTTTTTTCTTGTTTCTTTTAAAAAAACCTTCTAGTTTTAAAACCAAACTGTTGTTTTCACAACAAAATCCAACCCATTTTTAAAATGGTTTACTGCTGTGTGCCGATGTGCACATCTTCTAAGAAGAAAAACATGGGATTTTCATTCCATGAGCTTCCCTCAAATCAGAACCTAAAGCAACTGTTGCTGAAAGAAATATCTCGTCAGGATTTTGCTCCAAATGACAAGTTACCTTCAACTGTTGTTTGTGGTAAGCATTTTCATTCTGTTAATTACGTACCTAATTCAATTTTAGAAAAAAACCTCAGCTATATAAATTCATATTAAGTAAAATAGTAGGTAAATGTGTAGATTTGCGTTTTAAATTATTTCGTCGGAAAAATATTAGTACTTCGGAAAAGTGCGACGTACAGGTTTTAGATTATGAAAATTAATGGCAAATGGTGCAGAAATTTTCTGTTTCAAATGTCTTTTAAAGATTTTTATCGTAACATTTACCTGTACGTTCGATACGTTAGGCCTACGACACCGTCTCTCACAGCATCGAACTTGCAGGTAAATGTTACGATAAAAATCTTTAAAAGACATTTAAAATACGAAATTTCTGCACCATTTGCCATTAATTTCCATACTCTAAAATCTGTACGTCGCACTTTTTCCAGATACTAACATTTTTCCGACGAAATAATTTAAGACGCTAATCTACACATTTACCAAAATCTCGGCCCTAGATCGTTGAAGAATAAAGGAGAAATGAGATTTACACATGAATTACACCACTTCCTACAGAAAAATTCTCTTGCCCAAGTACTACGAATTCAGAATACAAATCTGTTAATGTGAAAGTGAATATAAATAAAATCTCAAATGTAAATAATGATATGGAATCGGTTTGTTAATGCGAACAACGTCAATAGATGGCGCTGCGTCCCTACTCATTTTTTCTGTCCTTGCTGTTTTTGCTTAATGTTACAGCCTGATTGTTGATTGGATCGAGTTAAGCGATCGGTTGTTCTTGTCATGTATGGTAGTAAGGTAAGTTCGTAGAAATTTGTGGATCTCGCTGTATTTTCATATGTATATATTTTTACTTCGCTGTGTTAGTTCCATTTACTGTTTTCGTACCCGTTTATTAGATTCATAGCTGTTTAGTTAGAGTTGGTTGTCGCCAAAATTCTGTACTAGTAACGGTAAGTTGCGGCCTTCGATAAAAGTTATTAATGGCGTCTTGCGTGTAATGCAGATTATTTGTTTTAATTACCTTTGAGATCAGCGATGAGACATAGCTTATTCTAAATGGATTTAGAATTTTGTTTTTCCTTTACGTTTGTTAAAAGTACGAATTCAGCAGTTTGGCGTAGAATGGAGATTCTTTCTTCGCTGGTTTAAACATGCCAGTGAATTACACGTGTTGCTTTCGTCGATATACGTTTGACATAAACTGCAGAATTTAAAAAAGGAATCTTGTTTCCAATTGCAGAATTGTGAAAAGGAATCTTGTTTCCAATTGCAGAATTGTGAAAAGGAATCTTGTTTCCAATTGCAGAATTGTGAAAAGGAATCTTGTTTCCAATTGCAGAGAGCAGAAATATTCTGAACTGATGTCCATACTTAGCGTAGTACAAATCCTACATGGCGCCATTTCCCCCTTCTTTGTTTAACGATCGTTCCAAGCATTGAAGAATGGATTCTCTGTTGTTAATTTTGTATTTCTAATGCTAGCTGAACTTTAGTGTGTACAGTAGAACATGTCTGCTAGTGAATTCCTTTCCGGTTATCGGTTCGACAGCTTTCTAGAAGTTTCACCATCTCTGGTACGTCAACGTGACTCAAATTAAAAAATCAACAAAACTGTTCTAAATTTCAATACCGGTAACGCCATGACGCAAGTCGGGAGACGTAGTTAAGATACCCCCCCCCCACACACACACACCTTCAGTAACGAATGTATGTATGTATTGCAAGCGGTTTCACGTCTCCATGGTGTGGTTTTCCGCTTGAGAAAACTGCAAGTTCTTTTCTGCCGGAAAGAACTTCATGTGGCGCACAGCCATATGCGTAGCCCAGAGAGAGTCTCCTTGCGGTTGGGACCCCATCCCTCCCTTGATGGAGACGGTACGAATGTAAAGCAAATATATATGTGTACTAAAAAAAAAAAAAAAATTTATGAGGTTTTTTTTTTACCTTTAAAGGTTTTGAGCTTATTCCCACTTGGAGCATTCTTTCCGGCAGGTTTTTGCCGGTGAACCAAATCCATGGACAGCTGATAACAATGCCAAATTTTTGCTCATTTCACGTCATGGTTCAGGAGCGCAGTGTCTTCTAGAAATGCTGAAAATGCGATTTTTTTTTCTTTCTTTTTCATTTTTGGCTACATATAAAAATATCAAAACGTTCTAAATTGTTCATTTCAAAGTTAATTTTGGTTTTTAAAATAGCCTTTCATTTTGCATGTAGCGTTTTTTTTTTTTTTTTTTTGTAACAACCACCATGAGCATTGAGCAACCCAATTATCAATAAGCAGTCGCCCGTCCCTAATATAGAGCAACTAGTTCCAGGAAAGGGAAAGATGTGCCAGTGCCGTAAGACAAACACAACTTCGATGCCTCACCGGGAATCGAACCCCAGACCAATCTCGGACAATCGGTCAGAAGCCAGTGCTTATACCACTGCGCCACCGGGGCGGCGACGATTTCGGGGAAGGCCTCGGAAAAATTCCTGTGAAGGCTCTGAGGGGCTTTCTACAACGCTCAGAGGGGCTTTCTACAACGGAGCACATGTGACTAATTAGCTCTTTGCCCTTTTAGTCATTCGAAAAGGATACGGAGGTTAGTCACATCAGCATGTAGTATATGCATTTCTTCGCTATTTTGGACAGCGTGCGTATGAGGTCTACACCAAACAGGGTAGGTTACTCTGAACCCTGACTAGATGCGCAGATTACTTTATGCGGCTAACTGGTCTTTTAAAAATGAAATATAATAATCATGTAATTTTTTTTTTTGTTAAAATTTTCAATAAATATTTTTTCACCAAGTTTTCATCAATTTTTCTGTCCCTCAGAGCACAAATTTACGCCCCTAGTCGTTGTGGGAGGACAACCGCCTTCCCTGTGGCGCAGTGGTCTAATCGCTATCTTATAATCATTCGTTCGAGAAGGGTCCTGGTTCGAATCTAGTAAGGCATGGATGTTGTGTTTGTCTTACGGCACTGGCTCGCTCTCCCTTCCCTGGAACCAGTGATCCTAAATTAGGGACGGGCGATTGAGTTGCTCATGGTGGTCATTAAACCTTCAATCAAACTTTCCAGTAGCTACGGTCCTGGTTCTGAGCCCTCCAAAGTAATCTGAAGATCATTTCTCTGTTCTGTTTTTGAAATTTGTTTTCACGCTATTCATTGCTGAGAACGTTCTTTTTTTTTTTTTTTTTTTTTGCGGTTGGAAATACTTTTAAAGATGTTAGTGATGACTGAAACCGCGGCTGGCACTGTTTCTTTTTTATTTGGAACGTGCCATCGCGTAACTGAAAGATCGAACTGAATAATGCGCGCACTCCCCTTGGTGAACAGTAAAAATATGTTCTGAATATGCCACTGCACCGACTATGGGCATTTAAGCATGCCTTTTAGAAATCATGGCACGCTCAGTGTTCTCCAATTTTTGCTAGGGCAACAAATTATCTTTCGCCAACTAGCCACCCCGGTAGCGTAGTGGTCTAAGCGCTGCTTCTGACTGTTCGTCCGGGTTCGACTCCCAGTGAGGCATGGATGTTGTGTTTGTCTTACGACACTGGCTCCCTCCCTCGAACCAGTAACCCTAAATGAGGGACAGGCGACTGCTTATAATCCGAGTTGCTCACAGTAGTCGTCAAACCCTAAAAAAAAATTGTTTTGGCAACTATTTGTATATTGTAACCAGAACTTATGGCATATATATACAGTATATAAGCTTCTATCAGTTAACATTAGCCAAAAATTATTAAAAATTAAAATTGGTATATTAAACACACTTGAAATGGTGTATTGAGCATATCTTTTTTTTTTTTTTTAGTATAAATGCCAGGGGCATAACTACAGCCCCCCCCCCCCCCCCCCCCCGCCGCCGCTACTCTAGTATCGCGTGGAGGGTCACGGCTATGAAGGCCTCTGGCATCAGTAAAGAAATATTAATTTTTTTTTCTTTTGTGGAAACTTTATAAAAAAAAAAACTGGTTAAAGAAAAGCCATTTCTGCTTTGACCCCATTTCGATTTTATTCAACAGAACCGGTTCAGTATACCTCCGGAATAGCATACTAAAGTTTTGTCACAATAGAAGCAGCATTTTGAATCAAGTTATGAGGAAAATGGGGCTGTGGAATATATCTCGCTCTTGTGTCCTGACCTTTGACACCATTTCGATGATATTAAACAGAATTGGTTCCGTGTACTTCCGGAACAACATGATAAAGTTTTGTCGCAATTGAAGCATTTTTACGTAAGTTATGACGCATAAGGGCAATAAAATGGATTCCGCTCCTATGTCCTGATCGTTGACCACATTTTTCCCATTTTCAATAGGGTACGTCCCTAGGTGGTCCCATACCACATACTAAAATTTCATCGAAATCAAACCATTTTTACGTGAGTTTTTGTGCGGACGGACAAAGTTGGAGCATATACGCTTCTTGAACCTACGGTTTGAAAGCCTTGAAAAGGCTTAAATTGAGAATTTGGACGTGTAGAGAGCAACTGAATTTTCATGGCTCTGCGGATGCTATGTTGATAACGTTTCTATGTAGAAGGAAAAACGCACTGTCTGGGGAAAAGTACGTGTCGGTACACGATGAAAAAAACGAGAGTGACAAATTCCAAATTATATTTGAAAGTTAAAAAAAATAAAAATATAGCACAATCTGAGCCGGGTGGGCGGCAAGGTGGACAAGACAATTTTCAGGGTGGGGCAGAGCCCACCCTCGCACCCCTTCGGCGACGTCCTTGGATCGTGAGGCATTTCAAAGATGCTGGCCTTAGTTCCCCAAACGAATAAAATTTGCACAATATGATCAACTTTGGCGTAAGTGTTTTGTAGTATTTTATGTTTGTGTAAAACTAAGGAAATCATTTTAATTACAACACGCACATTTGTGTTACACGCAATAATTTTGGAGATATGTCTATTATTAAAAACAATTGTCTTTGCGCAGCTTTAAAACTTGCATCGCAAAAAATGCTACAGTAACACAGATCTCGAATTATATTGCAAAAAACTCCGTGTAATCTCATTGCGAAATCTGATGTGGTAAAATTTCGCCGTGGTCCAGTGCTCGTACTGATCTCATGCCCCGCAGCAGAATCGTGACAGATTTTATTTTGGTCCTGCAGAAAAAAACCATATCTCTAGAACCTTTCATTTTGGTACTGCAAAAAAAAAAAAAAAAGAAGCATCCCCAGAAACTTTTTAATCCTCTCTTGCAGACTCCCGAAAATGGGCACAAGTTTTTCATTTAGGGACAGAATTCCGTTTTTCAAAATTTTCCAAAATCAGAAGTTAGACGAAGTGAAGACTTCTCTTGTAAGCGTTTTTTTCCCCCCTCTCGCGTCGTTCACTGTGTCTATGTTGTTGGTAAGTAATATTTTATTGCATAAACGTTCATTTCAGCTTGAAGACGGAGGCAGCTATTTCCGAAAACGGATGTTAGATGGAAGGCTGCAATCGTAAATTCTTTTCTCGCGATGCCCTTTCTGCTCTGTATTGTTGCTGAGTGTTTTATTCCATGAATATTTGTATTTCAACTTGAGATAAAATTTCTGAAAACGGAAGTTGGATGGAACGAGGATTTCTCCCGCAAACGTAATTTGTTTCTCCGTGATGTTGTTCCTTCTGCCCAGATATTGTTGCTAAATATCATTTCTCTTTTCCTTTTCCAGAAATGTTTGCATTTCAGCTTAAAAATAGAAGTAAAAATTTCCGATAACGGAAGCGAAGATTTCTTCGTGATCGTAATTTAACTTCCACAGTGTTTCTGCCTGTCCTGCATTGTTGTTGAATGCCAATTAATTAAACATTTTTATTTAAGATTTCAAATGGAGGGAGAAATTTTCTAAAAACAAAAGTTGACAGAGTGGAAGATTTCTCCCATAATCATCCCCCCCTTTCTAGTTTCCTCCAACCTTTCTGGTGCTAAATATCATTTTATTCCATAAATGTGTGTGTTTGAGTTTAAAAATGGAAGCAACATTTTCTGACTATGGAGTTTGGAAGGAGCAATAATTTATTCCGAAATGATAATTTTTTTCTTGCAATGTTTCCTGTGTCGTGTGTTGTTTAAATATTTTATTGTATGAATGTTGGCATTTCGACATGATGGTAAAATGGCCTTTCTTTGCACTTAAAACTTATGAAAAGTGCATCAAGAAATGCATGCTGCTGTCAACCATTGAGTAGCATGGCTGAAATCAATAGATCTTGATTTCTGTAGATTGATACAATAACACTGTAACATGAAAATTGTTTATATTGATTTTTTAATGTTTCTTATACAATACAATGGCTCTGATTCCAACAGTGGTCTTAGTTTTTTTTTGTTTTTTTTTTGTATAATCAAAACTTTTTTAGTTATATTAAATTTTGTGTTTTTATTAACACACCGTCATCATGGGTGCCCACACAGCAGGGCAAGAGGAGGCATCTGCCCTCCCTGGATATTGAACTATGCCCTTTCTGCTTTTGGAAGGTATGACAGTAAGGTGACTAGATGTCCTCATTTTCTGGGGACAGTCCTGAATTTCAATGCTTCATCCTCAATTCTGTAAAAAAACTGATTAAGGACATCAAATGTCTTCAAGTTCTTATTTTCTCTCCTCAATTTTTGAAATTTCTCCAAAAAACAAATAGGAAGACATGTGCTAAAGTCATAGAACTCAATTCAGTCTACCAAATGCAACCAAATTTAGCATCGATTACTCATTTAATTGCATGAAAATGGACTCTTAAAGATATGGAACTATTTTCTGGAGCAGATGATTTTTTTATTGAATTAAGTTAGAAATCACAATATTAATGGGAGACATGCATGGGCACACATAGCTTAGCTTTCAGGAGGGAGCAAACAGAAATTGCAACTAAGAATACAATGCACAAACACAACGTGCAAATTTGCTCTGCCTTTCCATGTTATCTAACCATTTTTACCATACTTTCAATGTATAAATTTAATTAGAAACCAGAAGACCCAAAAACTACAAAAAAAAAAAAAAAAAAAATGGGGCTGGATAAATGATGAAATTCGATCCCATGTCAGGAAATAATAAATTTCTTTGTTGTATTCTTATGGTCATATTTGTCGCATCGTGATAAAACCGCAAAGATCACTCAAAGGGTCATCAAGACTGAAAAATATACACTAATGAACTTTCCTCCCAAAATTTCATGAAATCTCAGTGAATAATTACTGCAGTGGATGATGTACAGTAAAACATTGACTAGAGTTGTCCCAAAACAAATGAGAATGTTTTATAAAAACAAAATGTGCACCTGTATTATCAAGTAAGTGGTAATCTTTTTCAAAATACCGTCCATTGCATTGAATACATGTGTTCCAACATTCCTCCCACTTTTTTAATGAATTCTGGAATTCTTCTGAAATGCTGTTGAAGCACACCTGCGTATTTGTAATAAGTATCGTCTTCCCCATAACCCTTTTTTTAAAAATAGGGAACAACTCAGAAATCAGATGGTGACAAGTCTGGACTATATGCAGGTTGGGGCATCAACTTAACATTCATTTTCTCCAAATAATGCACGACAGAACTGCGGCCTTGCATTGGGTCCACGTGAAAAGAAATGGGGAAACACAAGCAGAAATGCCAACTTTTGAAAAATATTGGGTGGGCTCAAAGACGAGTTATGATTTTATAAAAAAAAAAATCTGACAAACCCTCCTTTACATAGATCCTGATATTTACTTTCATACCATCAATATGACTACGGATAGTGTATAATTATAGAAAGCTAAAAAATAACAAATTGAAGATCCAACACACAGATTTTGAAATGTTGGTAATAGCAATCACCTAAAATATACACTGTTAATAATTAACCCTACAATGTATACAGCCATACTTTAACCCTACAATATTTTTTCATGTAAATAAAAACAAGAATAAATAAAATTTGTATGAAAAAATATATTTATACTAATAATTAAAAAGTACTTACAAGAATATAAATACCAAATAATACTTTGAAAATAAGTTTTTGAAAATAAAATTCATGCGTTGTAGGGTTAAATCATCATAGAGCATAATTAAATAATTAGTTTTTTCAAAGTGGGAAAAGGTATTTTGGCTGTAGAAACTGGCATTGTCAGAGTTCATGAACTCAGGTGCAATGCAACATTTGACTTCAGCAATTTTTCTACATCACCAAAAGTTCTTAATTCTATACACAACAGTGCAGCACTGTCACACCATATTCCTCTGCGACCGTAAGATATCATAGTCACGAATGTCATCATTGAAAGCACACTTGACAGCGTCTACTTTTCCGATAACATATTTTCCACTGTGTCTAGAATTTCACTCTCCTGGAAACGTTCTTTAAAGGATACATTCACATAATCTATAAATTCGTAGAATTTGCACTCAAATACTTTTTCACATCACTAAATTCATGCAGTGTGTGTTTACAATTGTCTAGGCGGCGAGACAGCTTCCTTTGCTTGGGGACCTTTGGTTCTGACAGTTCAAGCTCACACGCTCTCCTTGCAGTTTTCTCCCAGAATATTTATTTCAAAATTATCACGAATGGTTTGGAATGTTTGTATCAAATCCTGAATGAGACAGGTTGCTTTATGAAAGTCAATGTTTATACTTTGTAGTTTTACATTTGTTACATCCAGGAGGATATGTGACAGCATATTTAAATAAGTAAAATGTCCAAATGACTCTAGTAGTGATAAGTAACTGGAGGTTTTACTGGTAGCATAATTTTTATCCTTTTCAAAAAAACCCGAAAGAAACGAAAGGACATCTTGATAGTCGTGTATCAGGGATTTTAAATGAAGGGCTCTGATAGTGAATTGTGTTGGACAAAAGGATCTTAAATTTTGTTCTGAATCATGCGTTGTTGGTTGTCTGTTTCTGTTAAGTGTTTATATTCAGAAGCCTGAAAAAGCTGTCCGTTGGCAGTGAAAGCTTGCGAAACTTTTGTAATTTTACTCCTATTAATGGATAAAAAAACCAAAAAAACATTAGTGTGTTATATCGTCTCTTATAGTGTTAAACCAGTTCAACCTTTTTGGGGACACTTATCATATTGATCAAATCTTTAGCTATATTTAACACATTTCTGCAAGTTGTAATGTGCCTCATGCTGTCTTGCGTCACTAAATTTAATGAGTGCATAAAACAATGCAAATATCTTGCTTTTTCATTGACTTATAAAATCCTTGCCTGTGTACCCTCTTGTATTTCCCACTTAAATTCAAAATTCCATCATAGCACTGTCCGCAACAATTCTGGATATTTAGTCCTAGTCTTAATAAAATGCCACTCACAATATTGAAGAGACTGATTGCATCTGTTGCTGACGTTTCGTAGAACCCGATGAAGGCTCTTGTGTCTCAAGTTCTTTAGAAACAACACGCAAATATATTGACATTTGTGCTTTCTTTTCCACATCAGTAGTTTCATCCATAAGAAGACCAAAATAACCCGCTTCTTGGATTTCATTAGCCTACGAATGAAGCAGTTTCATTGCCATGATTTCAAGCATTTCATTTTCTGCTTCGTGTGACACCTACTTACAAGATTTGCTTTCAATATATCACTTAAGTTCTGGAGAATCTTCACATTGGAGTTTCAAAAGCTGATGAATATAATTTATATAAAGCAATACAGAAATTTTGAAGAACTTGCAATTTTGAAAAATTAAAACTACAGTATTAATAGATGCGCAACATTCACTTCACTCTGTGCTGCCACAACTTTGGAACACTATTCTTTGTACACTGGGTGGTTTCATAAGGACAGAATTTCCGTAAAGCATGTTTCCCATTGGAAAAGCCAGGAAGAATGAAGCAAGAATCTGCTTTGGTGGAAAAAATAGATTTTTATCATGAGCTTTGTTGCATATTTTACATAATACCACCTGCTTTCATCGTAAAAAATCCCTGCCATGAATTTTGAAAAGTTCTACCAGCACTCTTACATTAACTTGATATTATATAATATAAGTATTATATATATATAGAATCACAAACTCCGGAATTATTTGAAGAAGAACTTGATAAATCAGTAATAGCCGGTTTCTGAACCAAAATTAAATCTATAGTATCGGAACTCAGTGGTTGTATTGTCCAGTTGGGGCCGCTTGATTACAAATTTATCCATGATCAATCTTGTAATCTTAACATGAATGACAATCACATTAAGAAAACCACACTATACCAATGCGATATTGGCGCAAACACAAATTAACTTTAATTGATTCTTTCCATGTGAATATACGGAAATCATATACCATATATACTAGTGTATAGGTCGACCCCCCCCTCCGATTTTAATGTGAATATCTGCAGTTTTTGTATACCTACCTATCTTGTGTATAAATTAAAAAAAAAAAAAAAAATCTTTTCTAAGGATGCACCCGCATGAGGAAATGTGAACCTACTATTTCTACTATTTATTGTTTTAGCTGCTCTCGCAATGTTGCTTGCGGCAGTTTCCCCGCAAAATGTGGGTAGAATTGAGGCACAATTCTAGGAAGATGATAGGGCTTACCACACTGGTTAGAGTTTTCAGGGGAAGGTTACACACTTTCACAGTATATGAACCCCCCCCCCCCCCGTTTCTCCCACTTTTTGCGAGTGAGTTTTCTGCAGTTACTTCATCATGGAGAGTAAAGCATTTGCTCCTGCAGCAGACGAATTGTGATGCATTTGCCAAACGTAAAGCACATCGTTATATAAAAAAAAAGCAAAAAAAAAAAACTTCCTAAACCATATTAGGAAAGCGTAAATAGGTGTTGATGTCAACCTGATAGCTTTTTTATCCCATAAAAAATATGCATGCTGTCAAAAATAAATGTAACTTTTGAAGTTTTCAATGGATTTCTTCAAAATTGAAAATGAATCTTTATTTTGATATATTGTGGACACTGTAAAATTTGCACGTGACTATTTAAAAAATTGAAGAGAATTTGTTCTATAAAATTTTCTCCCACTACCCTCTGCAGCGAAGCAGCTGTCGGTCAACTGCTGAGCTGGACGAGTGTGTGATCGACAGAGAGGTTGTTTATCTACTCCCGAGTTTCATCCTCCCTCTCCACCGTGTTTATGACAAAACCAAACATCGCCCCATTCAGTAAAGATGTAATCCTTTTTGCTCGCTCTTATAGTCTTTAGAAAAGATTACTGTTTGTTTGATTTTTAGAGCCGGGGCACACTCAATTTAATAACAAATGTAAGTAGTTTGTTAAACTAATGCACTTTTTTACTATCAGTGAAAATGTTATTCTGAGCGATCAGCCAAGTTTAAACACTTTCGTTTTTTCGGGATGCATTGATCATATTACTGCTGTTCTGTAGATTGTCACGCCCCTCTTCCCTGCTCGCTGTTCTTTTCCATCTTCACCCCCCCCTCAAGAATTGAGCACGGTCATAGGTCGCGGCACGATGTAACTTAAACTACTGGCTGACGCGTTCACTTCTTTCCTCTGGGTGGTTTACCAGCGGGGCAGTCAAAGCCATATTGACAGATCTAAAACGGACTTTGTGACATCCTTGCGAAATGAATTTTTCTATTAGTGCATAAAAAACCCTATGTACATATAAAATTAAGAAAATTCTTAGCAATAACACCCGGAAAATGACTAAACTGATGGCGCAAAGGGCTAAGTATGCAGAGATGCCAACAACTACGGATTCTCCGTAGTTCCTATGGAAAAAGCTCTTGTATTACGGAATACGGAAAACCGAGATTTTTCTACGGAAAATTAACGGAAGTTATTAATTTTTATTTTGCTTGTTCCACTTCCCAACGCAACAGCGGCCACTTGGTGATCCGTCATGCTTGCGATGCTGCTCATTTCGAGTTCTGCCTCTCGAAGCTGGTCGAATCTTAGTGCGAGCGGCCGGTACTCGAAACCCTCCCTCCCTCCCCAGCATGCAACATACTGGGGACGTTGAGCGTAGCTCGCTTTGGTGGTGGACGTGGGCGGAGTTCGGCTTGAAGCTCTTTCGCAGTGCAGCGGCAAGCTGTTGAAAATCATTTGGTGCAGAACGTGAGTGTCATTGCCTGGCATCGGGTTTTTTTTTAAATCGGGCGTCGACCATTCATGTCAGTAATTAATATTTTGAAGTTTTTTTCTTGCGTTGCAGAAAAGTATGCTTGGATTTTGTTGCAGAGTTCACCCAAATGCGTAATTACGCGTCTAGTACGCATCAAAATTTTACCAAGGCGTAAAAATATGCATCGAGAATTTTTTTGCGACGTGTAGAAATACACGTCGTGAAGCGCATAAAATACGCATCGAGAAATCCGTAAAATACACATCAATGCGCAAAAACACACATCGAGAAACGCGTAAAACTACGCATCGAAGAATTTTACCAGCGCGTAAAAATACGCATGGGGACAGCATTTCGCCTTTCAAAAACGGAAGTGCACGAAATAAAGATTTCTTCCGTAATCATAATTTCGTTTTCCTGGGATGTTGCCTCTGTCTAGTATTGCTGTTATACATAATTTTATTCCATAAATCTTTGTATATCACTTTGAAAATGGAGGGGAAATTTCCGAAAACGGAAATTCGACGGCGCAGAAATTCCCGCTGTTTCGTCGTAATTTGAGTTATCCTCGAGATCGATGCATAATTGAACAGAAATTTTGGGGCAATTGGTAGTGGTGAAGGATGCTTTCCGCCTGAAACTTTCAAAAACGGAAATTTCGTCTTTCAAAACTTTCGGAAACAGTGAGGATTTCTCCCGTAATCATAATTTTATTTTTCACGCGATGTTTCCTCTGCCTAGTATTGTTGTTAAATTTCATTTTATTTCGTAAATATTTGTATTTCACCTTGAATATGGAAGGGAAATTCCAAAAACGGAAATCGGACGTAGCAAAGGCTTCTCCCGTAACTGTAATATTTTCCCCCAACGATGTTCTGAACGTGTATCCTGTGTTCTTACATATTCCCCCAAAAAAGGTTTGCATTTCAGCTTGATAAAGGGGGAGAGTCCGAAAACGAAAGTGACGAAGCTGAAAAATTTGTAAGAATTGATGCATGATATTCAAAAGCATTCATATTCTCCAAGTTACACTACCTTTTATCAGAAATAGTGAAAGCTATCATGCATTCATGATCCTCAAACTAAAAGTTCTTTCAGCATGATGGATAAAATTGTCATGGCATCCAAGGGGTTTGTACTGTCGTAGCTGATGGTGATGTTGAATTTAATTTTTCAAATAACAGTTTTTCAAAAAGAAAAATCAGAAAGGACGCAACTGGTAATTGGAGTAAAAATAAGAATGTATTAAAGCGAAATCATTTTAAACGAAAAATGAACTTTCTAAGTTCTATACATGTCTTTTTAAGTTCTATACATCTGTCGGAAAAGTTCGCATTGAAGAATGTTCTTATATTCAAGAAAAGATACTGATCTATGATGAATTTTTAAAACATGCAGAAGTAGTAGATCCTTCACTTAGAGAAAATAACATCATGTACTCCCGTATTACACATAGTCAAACAAACGCCTTCCATTTATAATAACTGAAAATGAACTTGATATACTGGAAGCGGAATTCCTTGTTATCAAGCTGACAAATTAGGGACCATAGCAGTAACAGATAGAATAGATGTCACTTGGTCAGAAATCTCAAAATTAAGAGGCTGTAATGGAGCGGTTAAGTATACTAGTCTCTCGAAAGTAATGTTTGCAATACTTGTAGTTCCACACTCGAATGCTTGTAAGAGAGATTTTAGTTTAGGGTGAAAAAATCAAGCCTGTTTCCAACCTAATTTAGGTTTAGAAACTGTAGAAGCACTTCTTATTGCAAAAATGAATATGTTCTCCTCTGGGCAAGTGTGTTATGAAAAAAGATTTTCTGCTGAGGAACTCAAATCTGCAAAACATTGTACAGCGAAATCACTAAAGAAAGCTGTTTAATCAATTGTTTGTTGTGTAAAAAAATGTATCAGTCATGGTGTATATTATTTTCCATGTGAAAAATTTGGAATATTTTGATACAGATTTTCATGTATATAAATGAATAAGTAAGTAAAAAAATGCTAATTAAATTAAATGAGTTGTTTTCCTTGGTTAAAATTATTCTTTTTGGTATGACTACTGAAAAATGGCCAAAACTACTGAAAATTTGTACGAGTACTACTGAAAATATCTGAAACAGGTTGGCATCTCTGAGTATGCGCATTTCCATAAGGCATCAAAATTTTGGTTTTCAACCTATCAGAAATATTTTCCGTGTATAGTTTGACCCCTTAATTTCGACCTAAATATTTCATTAAAAAAAGTCGACCTATACAAGAGTATATACGGTACCTGGAAAATACAAATTATTACAACCCACAAGCCACGAACTGTCAGCACCTGTACTCACCAGAACCCAGTGTTTCCAAATGACTTTTCATTCTCTTCAATTCCCACGTGTGAATCCCGGCATTGGGACTGGAATTTTTACCCCCAGGCCCCACCCTATTCACTGCCTGATGAGTTGTCAGACTGCCTGGTGGCTATCTTGCCCAGGGGAGTGATTAGAAGGGATAGAGCAAGTATTTTTCACAACTCTGCAATAGCATACACCAAAAAAAAAAAAGCACCACATGTGAAAATAAGAGATTTTTTTTAGACTTCATTTGAGAACTCAAAGAAAGAGGTTGGGTTTCGAACTAGAACCAACAATGGTTCATGTTGCTTCAAATCGCCTAAGTGTTGCAAATTATATGTAAATAACTACTTGTTTAGCCTTGTTACTTGAAACATGCATTCTATGTTAATATTTTCTATAACACAAGATTAATTTTTTAGAGAAAAGTAATTTTTCTAAAATTCTAGTATAGTCATATGTAATATAGTAGTAATCATAATAAAACATGAAATTTTTTGGGTAGGCTCAGGCCCCATGGGCCCATATAAGTTGGCGCTCATGAACACAAGTCGAACAGACTTGTTTCGTGCCCGAATGCTTGGTTAAAAATCTATGAATTGATGATTTTGAAATTTGAACCATATCTTTGATGTCTCTTAATTGATTGGTGTCTGTCTTCCCGTGTATAATAACACCAATTATATCGATGTTTACCTCTGTAACACTTGTTGAAGGTCTTCCTCCATGCGTGATTAAAGCTGCTGACTTATGACCATCTCTAAATTGTTTATGCCATCCATAATTGTTGATTTTTCTAGACATTCATCTTTATAAGCCTCTTGCATAAGATGGATTTCAAGTCTTTCTGAAAGACTTAAGTTGACTGCAAAATTTAATAGCGCATCTTTGTTTCTCTTTCACATCCATGTTTTTCAAAATGTCACAGTGCGAAAACACTTGTTAGTGGTTCACGAAACAACAATTATTAAACTGCACATTACCATGATGCATGCATGATAAACAGGTTTGGCCTCTTGTTATGTTACTACAATGACTGCTGTTTTTTCCAGACTCGTGTCAAAGTCGAATGCAATATTGCACATTTTTTATAAAAACATTCTCGGTTTTGGGACAAGCTATGTATTTAACCCAATAAAACATAATTTGGATTAACCATGTGTTTCAATTATCTGGGCTCTAGCATCCCCAATTACCATGGATAATTATAATTGATGTTTTACTATATTTTATACTTCTTTGCCTTTTATATTTTTCCTTACTGTACATACATATGTATGCTGTTCTTCAAAATGCAATATGAAATTTCATTATTTCTTTGAACTGTAAATTTCCCCCTATTCTACTGGAAATTCTCAACGTTTTTACAGCATCCAGAAGTTCTGCAAAAAAAATTAGCAATCAGAATTAGTGCTATCTCAAAAATCTATGCAGTAACTTCTAAGAGCAGAAACGGTATCATCTGATTTCCAGGGAGGGCAAATGCCCCCACTTGCCTCCCTATATGGATGCCCATGGAGACGTGCTAAAGCATCGAATAAAGTCATCTCCATAGTCATGGTGTTATTTCATTTCTGTTTTAACTGGATTTAACTAAAATATTTATAGGATGGGGAATAAATCTCATGTTTTTCAGCATCCTCTTTTTTGCAATTAAATAAGTAACTGATGCTAAATTTGGTTGCATGTGGTAGATTCTATTGAGAGTTCTACAAATTTTGTTCACTACATTTTTTCATTAAACTCTTTCTTCAAGTGAAGTTATTGGACTTGGAATATTCCTTCTCATAGAGATAACATACAGGTATTCTATGATTTCTGTCAGTTCACTGTATAGTAATATTCTGGCTTCAGATTTTTTTTTTTTTTTGTACAAAATCACTATGAAATTTCATTACAAAATCAAAATGTGACTTTCTTTGCATGTGCTGCCCCCTATGAGCAACATTTAAAATTTATATTAAGTGATATTCTGCATAATAGTATTTTATTGCTATTTTATACATATTTCACATGGAAATTTTAAATAGACTTTTCCTGCAGACAGTGATTGATGCAGTATTATATTTAAGCAAACAAGAACTAGCATTCCGTGGCCATGACGAAAGCATGGATTCGATAAATCGCAGAAATTTCAAGGAATTACTTTCATTGTTGATATCAAGAAGTCCTTTAAAAATTCGAATTCTATACGAAAAGATAAAAAATGTCTTCACAGGTGACTCAAAAACTATTCAAAATGAATTAATTGAATGTATTTCTGAATATATAAATGATCATGTTAAAAATGAAATAAATGAAATTCAATGCTTTTCTATTCAAGTAGATGACACCACAGACATAAATCAGACTTCTCAGTGCTCTTTAATAATAAGATTTGTTGATTCGGAAGGTGTATTGGCTGAGCAATTTTTGGGTTTCCACGACGTGAGTGGGGATCGAACGTCAGAAGCTTTATACAAAATGCTAGACAAAATTTTGGAACAATTCGATTATCAACACTAATAGGACAATGTTACGATGGGGCAAGTGTAATGTCTGGACACCTGAATGGGCTCCAGAAAAAAATCAAGGATAAAGCTTCTCAAGCTGTTTTTGTTTCATTGCTTAGCACATCGTTTGAACCTTGTATTACAGCAGAGTTTTTCTAAAATTTCAAAGTGTCGTATATTTTACCCAAGCTTCACTGGAATTCCTTCATTTTTTCACCACTCAGTGAAGCGATCTTATACAATCACATCTACAACCGCAAGACGCATACCAACCATAGAAGAAACTTGCTGGTCCTCCGCTTCGAAGTTAATAAGTGTAATTGTTGAACATTAGGATAAATTGAAGGAAGTATTCGAATTTCTGACAAATAGTGAGCAGTCAGACAAAAAATCAATTCAACTTGCCAAGGGGTTTATATACGATATGAACACTTTTGAATTTACATTTTTGGCAATAGTATTTAATGAAATTTTTGGTCCCACCGATCTATTATTCGAATTTTTGCAGAAAAAATCACTAGACATAAACTACTGCGTAACTCAAATAAAAAAACTCGTGAAATTTTGAGTCATAAAAGGAACGTGAAGTATTTGAAACACTGTTTGGAAAAGCTAGCAAAATCACAGAAATAAGCAGATCTAAACGGGAATATGCTGCTCTTACACAAGAAACCATTTTTCAAAATTATAAACAATTGTATTTTGAAATTTTAGACCACATTCTTATGGAAATGGATATAAGATTTCAAGACTGTGAAAAACTTCAATTTGTTTATCTTGCTGACCCAACAAAATTCGAACAATTTAATTCAAGCTTTCCCTCTCACGCTTTTGAAAATCTACAACATTTTTACCGAAAAATATTTACTAAACTCCAGTGCCTTAAAAATGAACTGAGTCTTGTATATGCCAACGAAAAATTAAGGAATATATCAACTCAAGAACTTCTTAGAGTGTTTAATGAAGATAAAGACATTTTTACAGAAGCTTATAAATTGGTTGCCCTCATTTTAACCATTCCATCTACAAGTGTGTCAGTG
Source organism: Macrothele yani (assembly GCA_039090855.1). Taxonomy (NCBI): domain Eukaryota; kingdom Metazoa; phylum Arthropoda; class Arachnida; order Araneae; family Macrothelidae; genus Macrothele; species Macrothele yani. Next base: position 46,064,942 of record CM077024.1, read on the forward strand.
GAAAGAAGTTTCTCTTGCCTTAAAAGAATACAAACTTACTGAAGAAACACTATTTCTCAAGACAGACTTGCTTCTTTGGCAAATATTTCTATTCAGAAAGATATTTTATTGATGCTCACAAAGAAACAACCATTCTATGACGACATAATCGACAAATTTGCAGCTGTAAAAGAAAGATGAATTATCTAATATACAAAAAATAGGTCAGTCCTCATATAATGATTTTCATTGAAGACAGTAGATATCTTTTCATATTGCTCTTGTTTGTAGCTTTTCACCTATTTTTTCAACCACGAGCCGCCAGAGAATCTGTTATTGTCAGCTTTGTTTTATCTTCTATTGTAGCATTTTGTGTACACTTAGTTTGTGAATTTTTTTTTTCCTCATTCCTTTCGCTTACTTTTTGCGGGAGATTTTTCCTTTTGCATTACGCCACTTTTGCGGTTTTTAATGTTTTATTTTATGTCATATCTTTGGCAATTTGTTTCTTCTTTACATATTAGCTGTTATTGTCTTTGCTGCATAATAAAGTTGTGCAACTGAGTGCCGGCTTTTGACAAATTGTTCGAGATGGGTCTGGGTTTGAATCGCAGTGGGGCATAGACGTTGCATACTTGCTAACTTTTACAGATTTTTGCTGAATTTTACTGATTTGTGGATAGAAGTTTTTTTTTTACGAATTTTTTAATATTTCGATTGCTCAATCGAAATATTTCAATCCCCTGCAACCATCCATTTAAATTTTATACCGGACCTTATGAGCGCTGTGTTACGCGATGTCATCTTTGACTCGCTGGCTTCGTGCGGAGCCATCAAGTATAACGCTAACCTTCTTGGTATAATGATGGCTCCGCTTCCTGGCATTATGCGGTAGCTCTCTCTCTCTCTCTCTCTCCCCCTCCACGGGAGTGCTCAAGTGACGTGCCGACCAGAGTTCTCCAAAATGCGTAATCTAATTACGCGTCTAGTACGCATCGAAGTTTTATCAACACGTAAAAATAGGCATCGGGAATTTTTCTCGACGCGTAAAAATACGCATCTGGAATTTTTCTCGCCGTGTAAAAGTATGCGTCGGGAATTTTTCGGGGCGTAAAATTATGCATCGAGAACGTGTAAAAATATTCATCGTAAATTTTTCTCGGCACGTAAAACTACTCATCGAAGAATTTTACCAATTCATAAAAATACGCATCGGGATGGTATTTCGTCTTTCAGAGACGGAAGAAGTAAGTGAAATAAAGATTTTTTCCGTAATCGTAATTTCTTTTTCCTGTGATGTTGCCCCTGTCCAGTATTGTTGTTATATATCATTTTAACCCATAAATAATTGTATTTCAGTTTGAAAATGGAGGGAAAATTTCCGAAAAGGGAAATTCGAGGGCGAAAAAATTTCGCTGTAATCTTTAGGCATGAGAGTTCGAGGGATTTCTCCTTTTCCGCCATAATTTGGGTTATCCACGAGATCGATGCATAACTGAATAGAAATTTGAGGCAATTAGTAGTGGTGGAAGATGTTTTCCTCCTGAAACTTTCAAAAAAGGAAGTTTCGTCTTTCAAAACTTTCGAAAACGTAAGTTAGACGCAGTGAAGATTTCTCCCATAATCGTCATTTTATTTTTCACGTGGTGTTTCCTCTGCTTAGTATTGTTGTTAAATATCATTTTATTTCATAAATATTTGAATTTCAACTTGAAAATGCAGGGAAAATGTCCGAAAACGGAAATCGGCCGTAGCAAAGATATCCCCTGTAATTGTAATCCCCCCCACGATGATCAACAGAACATGTATCCTGTATTCTTAAATATTCCCCCCCCCCCCCCCCCAAAAAAAGTTTTGCATTTCAGTTTGATAAATGGTGTTCAAAAGTATTTATATTTTCAAAGTTACACTGTTCATCTTTTGTCTAAAATAGTGAAAGCTGTCATGCATTCATGATGGATAAAATTGTCATCCAAGGGCATTAAAATAAAAAAGACGATAATAAAGAAATGGGAAGGGGAACAAAGATATCAGCAAATGAAATATTTAGTTTAGTATTGAAACACCACAGGTTTGTAAGGCTAACATTGAACAAAATTAAGATTTTATTTTATAGTTTTTTAAATTGTTATTTTAAACACAGATAATACTAGTTTAGTTATTGTGGCATATGCAGAGATTTTTACTGCATATTTATCAATATAATTAGGTTTTGTTTTGTGGTAAATGGCAGTCACGCAAAAGTTTTACTGATGCACATTTTCCAAAGTTGTCAAGTATGATGTATTTGTCTTATGGCACTGGCTCTCTCCCTTCCCTGGAACCAGTGGCCCTAAATTAGGGATGGGCAACTGCTCATAGCCCACTGAGGTGCTCATTGTGGTCATTAAACCTCCAACCAAGAAGAAAGCTTGACACTTCTACATTTGTTTTGACAGATCTCTCTCTCTCTCTCTCTCTCTCTCTCTCTCTCTCTCTCTCTCTCTCTGCTGACAATTAAGTCCAGAATGAAAGAAAAATGCTTTGAACAAAACTTTTGTAGATTTTTGTTAAAGAGAGCTAAATTGGCTACTGTACATTCACCAAATAAGGATAAAGATTAATTATGATTAAATAATGAATCAAAAATTAAGTACATATCTTGTATTAGTTATTAATGCTATTAATTGTATCTGGTTTACAACTATTTTCACTGTGCTTCTTATTTTGCATATAAACATACAGTGTGCATTTAGAATAACTTTTTAAACATTAAAAATGCTATGTACCAATAATACTACTTCTGGAAAATTGCTCCTGCATTTGAAAAATGTTGATAAAAAAATTGCGCTCATGTGATTTTATGAGCTATAAAAAATTCCTGATTTTTAGATTTTGAAGGTTGGCATGTCTGCCCTTTGTTACAGGGCCACAACAAGAGGGTGTAAGCACTCCCTGGGTTCTTTCTGTTATCTTTGTAGGTACTATACTGGTCCTAAGCAAGTCAAACACAAAATTACCACACAGGGACTAAGTTTTCATTTATACATCAAGCTTACATCTCAACACGTATGGGAGATTAGGACAAGATTTTGGCACCACATTTTTGCTGTGGTAGTTGCACATCAGCTTTGAAAGTTGGCTTCGTGGCAAGGAAAGCAATACCATTTGTCATTCCTTGAATTTGGAGGGAACCAAATACGCCATCCTGCCAACTATTTCTTTAGTATGGTGGATATTTTTAAAGTACAAGAAGCCTAGAGACCTGAATGGCATTACATATCCCTCAATACCATCATCTACTGCCCCAGTTTTACATTGCGATGAGCTTCCTACTCTTCAACCAGCAAAAAATGTGGAGACAGTTGAAAAAGATGTCAGTCTGGTGGTGATTATGAGGATGACAAAGATATGGACTTCCAAGGTGCATCTTGTAGTGCTCAGCCACATTTTCCAAATCGACAAACACTAGATGACTTGGGGCTAACAAAATCAAATGCAGAACGTTTTTGACTTCTTGTTTGAAAGAGTAATAGAACTTATTGGATCATATGCACAATATTAGGCTGTGACTGATGATCTTTGCCATTGCTTTGATATAAATGGGATCTTTGAGAATGCTGGCATTCCTCACATACCTGAAGAATGGATACTCTTTGCAGGTAGTTCAGTTAGAAGTCTGAAGACAGCTATTGCACAATGGAAATATATATCCTTTAATTACAGTAGCACATGCACATGACAGAAGATTACACCAATGACAAGCTTCTAGGGGAGGGGGGAATGAATACGGTTAGGATGGTTAGGATGTCCGTGCTAATTTTAAGATGATTGGATTCCTTTGGGGCCTACAACCTGGCTTTACAAAATATTCTGTTTCCTCTGCTTGTGGAACAGCAGATCAGTCAGAGAACATTACAAGCTAATTGTCTCCAAGAGTTGAGTTTCAAGCTGGTACACAGAATTTCATGTACAATGCCCTAGTTTCAGAACAGAAAATCTTATTACCCCAACTGCATATCAAGTTGGGACTGGCAAAGTAGTTTGTGAATGCATTGAATCCTGATGGGCAAACATTCAAGTTCATTTGCTCAATGTTCCCAAATCTCTTTGATGCCAAATATGGGTATATACAGTGGGCACACATACATTACTTTGCATAAATAAATGTAGAAAGCAATTGTGACAAAATATTTTTAACCATTGGATTACTTTTGCAATAAACACACACACGTATCTTTTTTTTACTAACCAGAAGAAACTTATATACCAAATGAAAATCTTGTTTTTTCATGCCAAAAAAGTATCTGCACCAGGCCTTTAATTCATCTTTTTTTAGCAGTAGCAACACTTGCTAGTGGCCTTATTTTTTACTAGCAAATTGCATTATCTACTAGCAAAAGTTTATTGACATTATACAAAAGAAACTTTAACATGTCCCTCTCCATTAGTCAGTCATGATAAATTTTTATTTAACCCCTGCAACTGTCATACTGTAATGCTGAAAAGATTACAAATATTTAGATATAATTCACCTTTTCATGACATGACAGATTAATTCTAACAATTTAATTTAAATGCAAATATTAAAAAAAAACACTATTCAAAATCTTAAGTTATTTTCCGTATGGTTTAAGATCTGGGTTTCGGGTCTTTTCATCATACCACTTTAAAACAGCAGGCCTGGGGTCAAACTTGTCTTCAGATGGGCCTTCAACCTGAATACTCATTAAAGCATTCAATGTTTGTAAGTTTAAACTGCCCCTCCAATCACCCTGGATTCTCTTCATGAAACCGAACCCAACCTCCCATGTAGAAGTAGATAAGGGAAATATATTAGATATTTCTACTAGTGCCAAAATAGTTTTGTACTGTTATTACTTTTCAAGAAAGATTTGTTTCCAGAAAGCTGATTAATTCGTAATTAATTCATTGCATTATCTACTAGCAGTGCAGTGGTAGTATGTCCGAAGTGTAACTGGAAGACCCTGGGTTCGATTCCCGATGGTGGCTGATGATAATTTTTCCATGACTCACTCATTAACGTGGAAACTGTTTGGTGTTCCTGATCTATGTTGAGTGTATGAATTAATTACTTATTCGCCTCCTAGTTATTTGTGCTGCTTTGCTGCTTTCCGTCTTTGGTGAATCCCCAGCATTGTGCGGGGCTCCATGAAGCAACCTGGCATGTGGTTTGGTAGTTAATCACATGTGAGTCTGGAGAATTTGAGGCCGCTGTGGTGCAGTGGTAGCATGTCCAAGATGTAACTGGGAAGACCCTTCGTTCGATTCCTGGTGGCGGCCGATGAGAATTTTTCCGTCACTCACTTATTAATGTGGAAAGAGTGATGACTTCTGTCTGGTGTTTGGTCCAGAAAGCTGTTCCTTTTTTGTATGTGTCTGAAATATTCCACACGCACAATGCAGTGGGGCATTACAGTTCACACTAAAACATTCAAAATTTTTCCTCTAGCAACTTTTGCTTGAACCACTTTTTATCTCTAGCAAAATGCATTTGCTTGCTGGTAATTTGCTACTAACTACTGGTCGAAACTGAGGCTCTTGGTCTGCACATAAATAAAGATAAACAAAAACTTTCAAAATTGAAAAAATGTTACTAGTATGGTTTAAAACTCAGGCTTCGCACTACAATAACACATAAACATAAAACGAGCGAAACATACAAAGTCATGTACGGTAAAAGGTTCGTTTAGCGGTAGCTTTTGATAGGATGACCGAAAGCTACCGCTAAACGAACCTTTTACTTTACGTGACTGTGTTTTGCTCGTTTTATATGTTTGTTACTAGTACTTAGTATAGCCTTTTGCTTCAATTACAGCTTGTAATCACCTAAGCTTTGATTCTACTAATTTTGTGGTTGTATCTAAGCTGATTTTCAGCCATTCTTTGCTGAGTGCTTACCTGAGTTCTGTTTTGTTAGAAATTTTCCTTTTCCTCACTCCCAAATCTAACAAATGCCACAAATTGTCAGTAAGGTTGAGGTCTGGTAATTGTGGGGGTGCTTTCAGTTTTGTCACTTTATAATGCAACCATGGCCTTGTTACATTGGCTGAATGTTTAGGATAGTTGTCCTGTTGTAAATAAAATGAATCTGCAGTTCCCAATTTCAATGCAATGGCCAATAAATTACCTTGCAATATATCAATATATTGTGTAGTATGGTGCAAACTAGCACTCGCCAGATGACGATTAACTGGCAACTTTGATGATTAAATTTATTTTAGTGGTAGCCAGTTTGGCCATTTGTTATTTTTAGTGCCAATTTACAAAAGTATAATAATTCAGAAGTAAAGGTAAAAGAAAGTGAAACCAGTCCTAACTAGGGATGGCAAAAACCTCAATGTTTTTTAACATTGAAGTTTTGCCACCAATTTAATCGATGTTTAAACCTTGATGTTGTAGAACCCTTTTAGTGCGACGGCGATTGATTCATCTGCCTGTGCGTGTTGTGCTAAAAACGCAGTGGGCTGAATGATCAATCCTCGATTTTGACACGGGTAGTTCCCAAATCAGACAGCAGATATCTGTGTGAATGATCATATCATTTATTAATCATATTGTTTTGAAATGAAATCTGCACAAATCATACCGTCAAACAGCAATATTATTGAAAAAATCATGAGAATACACAGTCTAAGAATCGTATCGTAAGCTGGCATTTGCTGTAGTCTTTCCACGCACCTTCGCCACGTGACGGGAGGAAGACAAATTCATCCAAAACTTTTCCTACTACAGTTGAGGCAGGGCTGTTCACATGGGATTGTGGATGAATTGTAGAACGTTACACTGTCGGAAATCAGTTTTTCGAGCCCCTTTCAAAGTACAATAACGCACAACTCGTGGTCCAGTGACAGCAGCGTGTTTATTTTTCTTGCGGACCTTGTTGCGCAGGAGAACGAAATGTTTTTTTTTTTTTTTACTAGAAACTTTTCACATTATTTCATTTCCTTTTTCCCACACAAACGGACACAATAGCAAAACTCTGTGAATTACGAATCCCCCACATCTTTTTCCAATTTCGTGTGTTAGCTGAGGACGAACTTTACTGATAGCTTTTTCCTCAGTATTTGCAGACATGTGCTTTGAATCACCTTAGAATAACATCAGCCTGTAAGGAACTTTTGAAATGGCAAACTTTCATTCTCATTACAACTAACCAAGTGGTAGTGATGGTTTTGAATCACTTTAGAATAACATACATCTATAAGAGTATATTCAAAATTAAGGGAGTTATCATTATATTTCCTCTTTTTTTTTTTTTTTTTTTTTTTGCTGAAGAATAGTCTGAAAATTCGTTTTGAATTTGCAATTTCTATTTCCAAAAAATCATCTCACATAAAATTATTTTTTAAACAAAATTCAGTTAACATCGCAGTTTCATTACTGATGTTTGAAGTTGGCGAAGAATATTTTCTACGTAAAGAAAATGAATTTCTTTTTGTTGCATTCTTGTAAAGAGGAAGGGAATACCATATTTTTATGTCGTTAATTGGCTGTTTTGGTCGATGTTTCATCGACAAAATCTAGTTCTTTTCCTCAACGCTACAGGAACCTATACGCCAAAAAAAAAAAAAAAAAAAAAACCCATCAAGGCTTCCACCCATACATCAAACGTTTTAACAGATATTATTGATTACTCGATTTGATTTGGTGAGTAATCACCATTATATTGAGTAGAGATTTTGCCCACTGATGTGCCCCTTTACTGCTGCAGATGGAGAAGTACAAATTCATCGGCTTATTAGCAAAATCATCAAAACATCAAGGTTTTCACTGACACATGGTAAATTTCCCCCGATACTATCGATGTTTAGAGAATGAATAAACCCAGAGGAAAAAAAAATTAAATGTTTTCATTTTGTGCATTGAGTGGCCTTTATTTTCTGATAAAGAGATCCATGTAAATAATAGTAGTTACATTAAAGTTCCTATTAATTCTCCCGTCTGTTTTTTTTTTTTTTTTTTTTTTTTTTACGCTGGAAGCTTCTTTTTGGCCACTAAGATTTGTTAACTTACCAGCCAATTTTTTTTTTTTTTTTTTTTTTGCTATTAACTTTTTTGGACTTACTGGCCGCTTAGCTAAAATTCTAGTTTGCACTTATATTGTGTAGCATTCTGGACTTATACACATCTGGAGAGAGCAGGGAACACGCAATCACACCTCCAACGTTATCAGAAGGGGCCGGTTTGGAGGTGGCGGAGTTCTCGTTTGGGGCGGTATCATGCTTGGTAGCCGTATTGACCTCCACATCTTCCCAGGAGGTTCAGTCACTGGTGTCCGCTATTGTACCGAGGTTCTCCTGCCTCACGTGCATCTGTTTAGAGGTGCTGTGGGTTCTGAGTTCCTCTTCATGGACGACAACGCTACACCTCATCGTACAGTGGCTATCGCAGAGCTGTTGGATAGTGAAGATATTCAACGCATGGATTGGCCTGCAAGGTCCCCAGACCTAAATCCATCGAACACGTGTGGGACCTTCTCAGGAGACGCTTGGCAGCACGTCACCAGCAACGATTCCACAGCTGCGATTGGCATTACAAGAGGAATGGGCCGCGATGCCTCAACAGCTCCTTGACAACCTCGTCCTCAGCATGGACAGACGTTGTAAATCCTGCAACGCAGTCAATGTGATCATATCCCTTACTAAAGACTAGATTTTTCTTGGCAGCCACCTGTCACATGGACGCTTCTGTCTTCTGTCCAGTTGTGCTCGAAGCTACCTTTTCAATAAAGTGCCTTTGTATCCTTTGGATTCCTTGTTTGAATGGTTTTGCTCACTTGTCCCATATTCTTACATCTTGGGGATCTTATGGTATGATTTGAGTCGATGTGGAGCACTTCTGCACGACGTTACATTCGAAAAACCCTCTCGTCCTTAATTTTTGCACGCCAGTGTATATACCTATACTTTTGATTAGTAGAAAAGGAAGCACATGTGTGTGTGTTTATTGTAAAAGTAATCCAATGGCTAAAAATATTTCATCCCAATTGCTTTTGTTGATTTATGCAAAGTAATTAATGTATGTGTGCAAATACTTTTTTTACCCTTTGTATGTGGTATATTTTCAAGACCATAGATAAAAGCAATGCTGACCTCAGAAGAACTAGAAAGCAAAATGGCCAATGTTAAAAAGGATTATTGGTGGTCATTTCATCTTCTTGTGACTGAATTTCTTGGAAAAACGAAGAGCACCAATTACAAGCAATTTGTGGATAATTTAGTAGACGATTTTATAAGAATGGTGTGTCAAATGCCAGTGAAACTTAATTACTTGCACTCACATCTCAATTTTTTTAGAGAAAATTTGGGAGCAGTGAATGAAGAACACGGTGAGAAGTTTCAAGACATGTAAAATTTGGAAAAGAGATATCAAGCAAGATGGGATGAAGCCATGATGGGAGACTACATCAGGAATTTAATGCACCATGCTAGTAGTGTTTATAAGAGGCAAAGGTGATCCAAAGTTACTTTTTAGAACAGGTATACTTCTTGTCTTTAATTGTTTCAATTCATACTGTGTATTGATAGTATTCATGATTTGTACTCTCTTATGTCCCCTGTCCTATTACCTAATGCATTTTAAAGTAATACACATTATACATTTTGAACAATTGCATAGATTTTGGACTAGCAAAAACTGTGTCTAAACTATTTGATGCTATGCTAAATAATAGAGCAATTTTGAAATCCTTGCACCAAAATTAATAAAGAAATGTCAAACTATTCAGATAAACATGTAACTGTTCAGACTTTGTTACACAGTATAATATTCACAGTGTTAATGAACAGATTATTCAAGTTTGTTTACACTGTGGAACCTCAAAACATTTTCAAAATGGATAGGAATTTTTCATATATATGTGTACATTATGGTAATAATAAATTTAGGGTAGATCAAGTTTTTTATTTTTTATTTATAGTAGAATGACACTAATATGCAGTATATTTTTATAAATGCATGTGTTAATAGCATTACATTAAAAAAAGGAAGATAAAGGAGACAGTTATCAGCACATTGCTTCATTTGTTACAGTTAGGTGGAAGGGTGTTCTGCAGTGAAAAATTTTTAATCTTGGCAATGTCTTCTTGCTTTCATTTGATAGTTATATCAAAAGTTGTTCCTAAATCCAACAGAATTTTTTTTAAGTTAATAGGTTAGCATCCTTGATCCTAGTTTTAATTGCAATTGTTGTAGTACCCAGACTAGCCTTTTTAGGTTAAATATATATATATCATAATCATCATCATCATTGTCAACCATTATCAATCCACTGCTGGACGAAGGTCTCCCCAAGTTTCCTCCACAACGGTCTGTCTTGTGCCAGTCTCCTCCATGTCACCCCTGCATACTTTCGAATTTCATCCACCCATCTCCTATGTGGTCTTCTTCTGGGTCTTTTCCTGTCCCTTGGAATCCAATCTAAAATTTCGGCTGTCCATCGATGATCTGTCCTTCTGGCAGTATGTCCAGCCCATTGCCATTTCAGGGATTTAACTCTGATCATGATGTCTTCCACTCTTGTCATTTTTCGGATCCACGAGTTCCTCTTCTTATCTCTCCTGGTTACACCAAGCATGCACCTCTCCATGCTACTTTGAGTTGTCTGCAGCCTTTGTATGTCTCTTTTAGTTAAGGTCCACGTCTCTGCACCATACGTAAGCACTGGAAGGATGCATTGATCAAACACTTTTCTTTTAAGACATAATGGCATATTGCTCTTGAAAATTATGCTGTTTCTTCCAAAAGCTCTCCAGGCAAGTTTTGTACGCCGATTAATTTCTTCATCAATGTGACCCTCACTTGATATCTGCTGTCCAAGATAAACGTACGTGTCTGTTATCTCCAGCTTTTCTCCATCAATCGATAAATCTTCATTTCTTGTAAAAGCATTGAACATCACTTTTGTCTTCTGAAAGTTCATTTTTAATCCCACTTCTTTACTCTTGTCAGCAAGTTCCTGGATCATACTCCGCAGCTCTGATGGGGTAGTTGCAAAAATGACTACGTCATCAGCAAAACGAAGGTGGGTTAGATAATCTCCATTAATCTTTATCCCCTTGTTTTCCCAGCTCAGCGACTGAAAAACACCCTCCAATGTGGCATTAAAGAGCTTCGGAGATATGGTGTCACCTTGTCTCACTCCCTTTCCAATTTTTACGTGATTTGTATTTTCAAACAGCCTAATCTTTGCACTTGCATTTTCATAGATGTTATTAATAATATTAATGTATGCATCTTCAATACCGCAGGTTTTCAGAGCCATTGTAACTGCTGATGGTTTCACCGAATCAAAGGCTTTTTCATAATCGATAAAAGCCATGCACAATGGAAGTTCATATTCCCTCGCTCTTTCAATTAGTTCTCTCAGCACGTGGATATGATCTATTGTGCTGTAGCCACTCCTGAATCCAGCTTGTTCTCTCGGTTGAGCCATGTCTAGTGCTACCTTCAAGCGGTGTGAAAGAACTTTAGTGAAGATTTTATAAACTACTGATAGGAGGCTGATAGGTCTGTAGTTTCCGAGATCCTCAATGTCACCTTTCTTATGTAGCAGGATCATTGTAGCGGTGTTCCAATCCTCAGGAATCTTTCCTTCATTAAGGCATCGAGTGAAAATTTGGGCGAGTACTGTTTCGATTTCTCCACTTGCTTCTTGTATGATGTCTACAGTAATTCCATCTTCTCCTGGAGCTTTTCCTCACTTCATGTTCTTGATTGCATGTGCAACTTCTGCTGGAAGGACTGGAGGAACTCTGGTACTGGTATCTTTCATGATGTCTGGAGTGCATATATCATCCCTTTCATATAATTTGGAGTAGAAATCTTTCACTCTTGTCAAAATTTCGCCTCTATTTCTTGTTACAGAACCATCTTCTTTTCTCAGTGCCATAATCTGTTTTCTTCCCTTACTGAGATGTCCCTTTGCTATCTTTAGGCTTTGGTTGTTTTCAATTGCTTTCCTCACTAGTTCACAGTTGAATTTCCTTACGTCTTCAGTGATATTTTTTCTTACTGTCTTGCATAGCTCTATATATTCCACTTTGGAAGTCACATCTTCTTTAGTTGTCCTCATCTCTCTTCTTTTTTGCATCAACATTTTGGTTTTTCCTGATAATTTGTTCACATGCAACTTGTTCTTAGACCCAGCTAATTTTGTTGCTGTTTCCATAAGAGCTTTGGTTACTTTTCTGTTAACTTCAGAGATGTCCACTTCTTCCGATGTTAGGCCTTCTAAAGCAGAGAACCTGTTCTTCAGTTCTAACTTGAAGGTATTATGGTGTTTTTTAAGGTTGGTTATGTCAATAGATTTTGTTTGTCTTATGAGCTTGCCACATTCAAGTTTAGTGTTGAGGTGCATCTTACATCTCACCAATCTATGGTCACTACCTGTGTTGAACTTGTTTAGCACACTGCAGTCTTCTATGACGAATTTTTTGTTACACATAATAAAATCAATTTCACTTGTCGTCCCATTTGGATGTCTCCATGTCCATTTCCTGTGTGGCTTTTTCTTGAAGAAGGAGTTCAAGATGAAAAACCCTTCTGCCTCTGCAAACTCAACGAGAGTATTTCCACGCTGGTTTCTGTTGCCATGACCGAATTTACCTACTGAAGTTTCATTCTGTTGCCGTTGCCCTATTTTTGCATTGAAATCTCCCATAATTATTTTCAAGTGCTGCTTACCTTTATTATTTAGATGACAAATTTCCTCATAAAATTCTTCAATTTCTTCTTCAGGATGACTTGTGGTGGGTGCATAAGTTTGAATAATCTGAGCCTGGTATCTTTTCAAGAGTTGGATAACAAGTCGTGCAGCTCTGTCAGAGGAACTTTCAACTTCTACAACTTGATCCTTCAGTTTCTTGTTTATTATAAATCCAACACCACTAGTTCTGCCAGTATCTGTCCCACGATAGTAGAAGAGATGTCCACTTTTCAGTTCGATGAGATCTTCTCCTTTTCTCCTTACCTCACTTAGCCCCACGATGTCCCACTTGATCCTTTGTAGTTCCTCTTCCAATTCAAGAAGCCTTGAATCAGAAGATAGGGAGCGTCCATTGTAAGTAGCCAAGGTCAGCATCAGATGGCAGCCTAGTCCGGTCCTCCGGGGATTCTTAGCACCCTCTGCCTTCATGTCGCACTGGCCGCTGCCTTGGCCAGGTACATTCCAGCTGCCGGAGACTGAGGGCCAAGATTTAAGTTGTGGAATCATTTTGGAGGGGTTTGGCCATAACTCACCACGCTGGCCAAGCGGGTTGGTGAGTGTGGGATAGAATTTCCTCTGATCCCGATGGTATAGTTATACCGCTATGGGCGGTCGTCAGAGCCCCTTTAGTGGGAACAGGATGCACCACGAGAAGGCGGGGTTGACATTTGTCAAGGAGAGGCTGTGATGTTACGCATCACCTGACCTTACATCCCTATATATATATATATATATATATACATATATATGTAAGATGCAGATTTTTTTTTCTTTTTTTCAATTTTTTTATTTCCACCTGTGCAAGTTTTATTGTTTTTTGCACCAATTTTTTGTCTTGCCTAGCAGCCATCCTGCAGACTATTTTGTGGCACCACAATATTTGGTGTTTCTTGCAGATTGTTGAGGAATTTTCTGCTTTGGGACAACCTGCTGTGTTATAAGCTATTGCAAATTACCACTGCAATAGTAGGGCCAATTAGCAAGGTCACTGTAATTTAAGTCAGGTACAGTAGTACCATATTTTGCAGACAGTGTGTGTTAACTAAAAGCATCTCAAACTCGTAAACCTGTCTTAGAGTTTATATCACTTGTAGTAGGAGCACCACGTTCTGCTCCCTCAGTGCTAGTTTTAACAATAGTATAGTCATATTCTTGTGGGCTCCACTTCATACCACAGATGCTCAATTGGGTTCAAATCAGAACGAAAGGGCCATTTAAGGTTTGAAGACACATGGGAACACTCTTCCAGTCAATCCACCAAACAGGAGAGATGGGGTGAGTCAATCCCCCAAACAGGAGATAAAGAACCTGGCTGTGAGAAATGAATTGTCATGAAAAAAGTATAAGTGACTGACTTCATTAATGTTTATTATTATTAGAAGTTTTTATTGTTTGTTAATTAACATACACCATGTGAAAGTATTTGCTGTGTCATCTGCAAATTCATGTGAGCTGATTAATCAAGATAAATTTTCAATTGACAAATTTGATAAATCTTTTATCAATAATACTGGTCTGCATGGATTTTAATGTTTCAAATTAAAATGTATTTCTAGGCCCATTTCTCCTGCTGATTTTAGAATGTATTGCTCTATCACATCAGGATTTTAAGTTTCTTATTGCCACAAAATTAGTAAAAAGGCATTCATGATAGAATAGTTAGCCACAGCTTGATTTCTGTGTTAAAGCTATTGTGCAAACCTTTCAGTTTCCTTATTAAAGCCAGTTTGTTAACATTAAATGCTAATATTTAGTGACTGATTGTCATCAGAAATGTTTTCCTGTATAAGGAAATGCAGAACATCACAGATTTTGTGAAAACAGTGTATTTTCTTTACCTATTTTTAAATTAAATTCGAATATCAAGACAAACCATGGGTACCTTAAAGGTATGCCACACTAACATTTCCTCTTCAGCAAGACCAGTGCCTCATGGAAACGATCTTTCTATTCCTTGTCCACCAATGGATTAAAGCATGTGATAGCAGGAATTAGTGAATCAGAAGAATTGAAAGTCTATATGCCTAAACTTAGTGATCTTATATGAGATCTAAACTTACCTAGAGAGTGTTGAGCTCCTGGTTCAGAAAGAAAGTGAGTGTCTGTCGTACCAAAAAAAAAAAAAAAAAGATGCTAAGAACCAGTTTTTGAAAGACAAAACTGGTGTCGTAGAGAACTGGCTCTATCCCTTTCCTAAAGCCAGTAGCCTTAAATTCAAAACAGGTGACTGGTTATAGCCTGTTAAGTTGCTCACAATAGTTGTTTATGTTAACCCCCCCCCCAATAACAAAAAATGTGAGGAACATGGATTGTTTTTATGTTATGATTTTGAAGTGATTGGCTTACTGCTTAGGCAACAGGTTAGCAAGACAAAAATGCCTGGGGAGGGAGGGCAGCCTTGCAAAAGCCAGCATTGGCGAGTGAGAACTTGGACACCCAGAAAGTGTTGACTACCTTGTTCTAGAAATGTTACATGAACCTTAGTTGACCACATAGAAGTGTTACTTCCTCCACTGCATCTGAAACTAGATTTTATAAAGCAGTTTGGGACCCTTTATATTAATTCATCGCCAATACGTTTTTGCATTAATTCACAGCGAATCACCTGAAAATATGTTTATCAGTTTAGCTCCTTGAATTTATTGATGATAATCAATGATTAGTATTCTTTTACCGAATTTGTCTGATTTGTAAATATAAACAAAAGGCGTTTTCATTAAATATTTTTTTTTCTATTACATTTATTCCCACAATTTTTTGGCTTCTAAAAATAACAATTGTAAAGAACAAAATAACACTTGAAAGAGTGAAAATTTTATATAGGTTTATTTTTTATATTGACATTATAAAATCATACAAAAACGGGCAAAATTAAACTTTCATTAAACAACAGAGGTAAACAGTTCATTCTAGATTATCATTAGGAGAAGGCCAGTATGATACCAATACCAGTTAAAATTTGATCAAAGGCATCACTGTTTGTTGTTTTCACTTTTTCTCTCCACATGAATTCACATAAATACTTAACATTGAGTAATTAATGGTTGCCCTACATTTTTTTGTTCTTTGATTTTACTTTTCCCCACAAACTTGCAATGGCCTGAGTATGTGCACCCTTAATACTGTTAATAAATTCTAATGAGTAATTAATAGTTAAGTGAGTTTTTTCTTTTTTTTTTAAATTTTGGTACACTTTCCATTCATCAGAAATTATTGTAGTATATGAAGCAATTTGTAACTAAACTTCGCACAAAGTAGTAGCAGATCAGTCAGGTGCGGCAACTAGTAAGCGCTTTTGTTTCTCTGCAAATGCCACAGAATACCCATTGCTGGGGGAAGGCTTGTCCTCAAATGTATTTATGGTGCCTAAAAAGCAGTTCATCTATTGAGTGTTCAGGCTAGAGATGAGCTCGAGCCCGGGCTAGCCTTCAGAGCCTGGGCTCGGACGGGTTCAGAATTCATTACCAAAAATCCGGGGCTCGGAATTACACGTCTTGAATTTCATTACTGTAATTAATTAAACACTTGTAATTCCGAGCCCGGTTGAATTACACGTGTTGAATTTCATTGTGGATTTGTTACCATGGTGGAAGGATTTTCAATTTCCTAAGTTAGCTGCCATTGCAAGACAAATTTTGCTTAGCAAGACTTGGATTGTCCAAAGCTTATAGCCCAAGCAAGGATTAGTTAAAGGAAGTCTGGTATCGAAAAACTGGGAAAAAATCGCATTCCCATTTTTTGTGCTTTATTAAAAATCAAGAATCTTATCTTTAAAATGATGTATTGATTTCCAAACTTGTGCAGTTAGAAGTATTATTTATTTTTTAAAATTTCTTCCCTCTCGTGATTTTTGGGGTGACGTTGGTTTTTAATGTAGCAGGCCGAGTTTTTGAGAGAAGATCAAGTTGAAATGTTGAGGCATTAGATGCAATTCTCTCTTTTTTCATGATGAACTTGATCTGGAAACTGCACACACATATGATAATATTGTGATTAGATTAACAAAGATGCTCTCAGATCGGCCATAATGTTCATTAAACTGAATCCTTGTTCGCATTCAGCTTTCAAAAAGGCAGAGTTGAAATCGTTCTTAACAGGGGTTTTAAGTTTTCTGGTACAACTTGGACGTTTTCAGCATATTCTCCTCAGTCCCCGAATAGCTTGCATTTCATCAACATTAAAACGTCTACAGATTTGCTTTGTTTCTAGTTCTCCATAGCGCATGTCGTCTGTTTTAATACTTATTCGCTCTAATGAAGAAATGTCCGTAAGAAGTACATTCACTGCTGCAGAAGTTGAAAAATCACTGCCACCGTTCGGGTTTTTTTTTTTTTTTTTGCAGACTGTTATTTAAAAATGCCAGTTACTTTGAAAATCATAAATATGTGTTATAAAGTATAAATTTATTTTATAGTAATATCAGTATTAAACAAAAGTATTACATAGAACAGATTTTGAAGGTATATGCTATTCTGTCACAAAAAAGCGGAGGGTATATGGCGTATACCGCTATATACCCTCCACTACAGCCTTGGTAACACCACACCATTATCTTTAGCATACTTAATTGTGTCAGTTGTTACATGGCTTTCGTGAATATCCAAAAGTAATAACAGTGGACACTTGGAAGAAGCTTTATCTCCATTTACAGTGATCTCAGCACACAGTGCGGGCTTCATTAACATCCATTACATACCCCACACAAGACCTTTTGTACTTCATCATGCAGACATTCCTCAATCTGCTCCTTCCATAATTTCCTTGGCTTCAGTATGTTTTACAACATGTTCCATTGTTTTGAAAAATTTCCCCCATCATCCAGCTTGTTTTATTTCCTAATTCAAGACTTCCTGGTGGTGCTGCTGATGTAAGGTAGTCGGTAATTGTTGCTCGTGGAAACGCAAATGCAGGTCGTATTGTAGATCCTGAAGCACTAATGAAGGAGCATATAGTAACTAATTTTCCTCGCTCTGCCGAAGTTATTTGCCAAACTTGTTTACAGCCTTTTTGAACTATTATGTTTAGAGGTTTATGTACATGCAGCTGGTCTCTTCACAGTTGAAAATTCTATGTGGCTCAAAATGATAGCTATCATACACTACAGCCAGATTTTGATAAAATTGATCAACATTTGCTTCATTAAAGCTGGTTGACCTAGTAACGTTCGTAGCTTCAGGTGAAATCAGCAATGAACTTTTTTCCATTGCAGATTCCAGTGTTTCATCGCTACACCTTTCCCTCTGTTTTTTTTTCTTTATTCCGAGGCATCTACAAAGAAGACAAAGATACTGTAAGCATCAGACCTATACATGTAGATCTTTCCTGACAATAATTGTTCAATATGAACATTTAATTGCACGTAAAATATCTATTTGTTTTTCTACAGTAGGAAACTTTGTAGTTGCAAAATTTATTGTACAAACTTTGTTGTACATTTCAACTTTGGAAATTGTACAGTCTACTATTACAAGTATAATGGACACCAAACTATATTTTTGAAAATAAATATATATGGCTACCAATTTGAAAACTGTTTTTGAAAATAAAAATGTCTACCAGCTTATAGTTAAAACAAAATGCAAAACTGACCTGCAAAGTTCAATGTATTACACTTGGGTATTATAAATATTTAACGGGAATTATCGAGGATAAATTTATTAAGGTACATTACCTCTCAAATTTTTGATCTAAACACTAGATCTTCGTCAGGAGTTCTTGCTTCCTCTACTTCCACAGGTCTGGCAACCAAGCCTGATGGATTTTCCATCCAGCATGGCCATTGATGTTGCCACCTTGTGTCTTGGAAATTTCCAGGGATTCCTCTAATTTCTGGATAATTGCATGGGATTGATGTTTGATCACTTTTAAGGAGTTGCAGTCCATTTTGTGGCCAATATGTGCAGCTGGTCTCTTCACAGTTGAAAATGCACTTGGGGGCTAATTGGACATGCCCCATTAGACCCCAACTGGCATGTCCCAATAGCCCCCATGTACTTGTATCGTATCCTATCCTATAAAAGCAACTATTCTTAAAATACTAGGCAGGCCCCATATTCTTACATCAGAACAAATGTAAAGCAATTCAAAAATTACTGTGAGCAGAAAACATCCTTTGTTCTGGAAAAGTTGTCGACAATGGGGAAGGTAACAAAGGCATGCAAACCTGTGGCATTAGTGATGCCATCTATTGAGCAAAGAAGGAAATCTACAAAGATTACTAGTTGTCAAAAAATTGGGATGTCCTATTAGCCCCCAGTTTCCCCTACTTCTGATGTATGCAAAAACGATTATGAATATTTCGGACAAATTCTGTAAAACAATACAAATCGTCAACAACTTTAAAAAGCTAAACTGATAAACATGTTTTCAGGCAATTCACTGTGAATAAATGAAAAAATGTGTTGGTGGGGAATTAATAGAAAAGGTCCGCAGTTTGTTAAAGCACTGGATGACTTAACCACACATTTCCAAGAAATTCCCACTTATGAAAAGTTCAAAAGGTCATTTTTGTTGGGCCTTAAATTTGAAAATTTATGATGTGCTGAGTTTTAGGAAATAAATGCATTCAAGCTCAGTGGCACCTACGAACATGTGTGCAGCATATGACTTCCATCCCAGTTTGAATAAAATTTTGATGTGATACAAAAAAAAAAATTTTAATGTGCAAAAATAATTAAGAATCATGCATTACTTTAAAAACAGAAAATTGTTTTTATAATGCAGGCTAGTATAATTAAGGTGGACGTCCAGTGATTTTGCTCTGTATATTTCTAATGGAAAAAGTTTGGACTATTTCTTCAACAAAGTAAGATTTCTAATACATCAAAATTAACTCACTGATAAAAAACATCACTTAGATTGTGCAATCAGTGTGTTTTGCAAAAAAACTTTTCGTGAACTGTATATTAAAAATCAATAACTTCACTTCGGTGTAGTTATGATAGTTTATTACTGGTGGTGCCACTCTTCCTTACCACTACATTAAGTAAGTTATTTTTTTTATCAGTGGGCCAATTTTGATGTATCTGAAATCTTCCTTCACTGAGAAAATAGGGCTGAAATTTTTTCCATTGGAAGTACAGGGAGCAAAAGCACTAAGATGCCTACCTTAAATGAAATATGAAATTAATTTTTATGAATTAACATTTTAAATGCTAAAAGGACAACTTAGGGGATATGTGAAAACTATATTGAGAGCCATGCAGATTTCTATTATTTTTATCATCCCATTCTTTCTACTCTTCATTGGTAATAAATGAAATTTATGATACACAGGAGAAAAAGTGATTTTGTGTAATTTTGTTAGATATATAATTGTGAATTATATAAAAAAAATTATATTTTATAATTGCAGTTGAAGTTCTTTAAACTATCATTCCTTAAACTGCCACCTATATTCCCCTATAACTTGTAGAATGATTTTCCTGAAATTGGAAATACCCTTGATAAACATTCAAAATGTGTTTAAACACCCTTTTTTGCAAGGGAGAGTCAACTGAAATTTATAAAAGTGGTACACACCTGTATCATTTTTCAATGCAATCTCTATTTTGTGTAATACAAGTCCTTCAGTGCTTACAATATGCATACAGATTCCTGTAGAAAAAGAATTCAGTTGCATGGGCCGCCATTCATGCAGTTCCTGCTGTACTTCTTCATCAGACCTGAAAGTCCCTCCCGGACCTGTCCTGCCCATTGCATTTTTGAGTGATTCAAATATGTGGTAATCACTTGGGGCAAGGTCTGGTAAACAGCAGATCTAAAAGACACTTGAAGGGCAGGTCTTGTACAGTTGCAGACATTGCACAGGCAGTATGTGGCCGAGCATTGTCATGCAAAACACCAGTACTCAGAAGTCTAATGAATTTGATGGCAGGTCGAAAATGATTCTTAAGATCTGCATATGTGTCCCTGATTACAGTGTTCCCCCTGGGTGTGTAGTGCTAAAAATTAAGCCTTGTTCTTCTCGAAAAAGAACATAACTTTCCCTGCAATTGGCTGTGTGCTGAATTTTGGTTTTGGTGAGGAGGGATGGTGCCATTCCTTTTTTGGTTTCTGGCTGATGATAGTGAACCCAGGTTTAATCTTCAGTAAAAATTCTCTGTAGGGCCGCCCCTGTGGCGCAGTGGTCTAAGTGCTGGCTTATGACCATGCATCCAAGAAGAGTCCGGTTTCGAATCCCGGTTGGGCATGGATGTTATGTTTGTCTTACAGCACTGACTCTCTCCTTTTCTTGGAACCAGTGACCCTAAATTAGGGACGAGTGACTGCTTATAGCCCATTGAGTTGCTCACATTGGTCATTAAACAAAAAAAAAAAAATCCTCTGTAGGAATCTTCTGTCAAAGTGCTGCAAAAGTTCTTGAAAGGTATCAACATGTCATTTGAATTGTGGAGTCAGCTGGTGTGGCACCCACCTTGCAGAAACTTGAACTGGAGCACATCATAGATGATGTAGTGCACTGAACCATGACTGATGTTCAAAAGTGAGGCTATTTCCTCCACAGTTGCTCAGCGATTTCCCATCACAATGCCTTCAGCTGCTGTAAGGGACTTTGGTGTCCACTGTATGTGCCTGACCCAGTTGAAGAGAATCTGTTGCAGAACTCTTTCCATTTCGTGAATTCCTGGTCCATTCGTACACTTGCTGGATTTGTACACAACTTCATTCAATGATATCAATAGGTTTCATGCCTTTGCTACTTGTAGGGGTGAGACAGACTTTCGTGCTAAGTCCTGCCTTCTTTCCGATAGGCGTCCGTGAGTTAATTTAACAACTTCCCCCTTCAGCAAATAATCTGAGGTTCTCACTCTCGTAATTTATTAATAATAAATTTATCATCCAGGCCCCTCTTCCTCCGCCTTTTTGTGTAATTATCCGCGAATCAAGGAAGGGAGAGAATGGCTACTGTAAGGCACTTCATCAACTTCAATAAATACTTCGTGAATAAGAAAGATAATAAATTTAATCAATCAAAGTACTAGTGAGAGTCTGGTTCCGGTGCCAATGTCCGCGTCGACGAATTTGGGGCATGCGTCATCCGTCACGAAGTGTTCAATATTAAATCCGTTGCCCTATCGCCACTCTAATTATCCGAGTCGTTCCGACTCCACTCTGTAATTCGAAACACTCGGTTTCACGCTAAAAACCAGGAACTGCGTTCCTCGGAGCATAAAATCTCCACAGTCTATCCGTCTTCCAGACACTCGTTGCACTCTTTTACGCTTTCTCCCGAAGCCTCTAGCTTCACGCAAATAACAGGAACTACGTTCCTCGGAGCATAGACGCCGCTCGTCTACCCACCGTTCAAGCGCACCTCGCAATCCTCGCTCTCTCTCCCGAAGCACACGGCTTCACGCAAAAACCAGGAACTGCATTCCTCGGAGTCAAGCTCCCGACGTCTACTCGCCTTCCAAGCGGCTTCGCAAATCTCTCTTCTCTCTCCCGAAGCTATCTTTTATCCCCCTCGCTCTAGAAGACCCGTCCTTTCTTTTTCGGTCCCCCTCTACCACGACGCGCTGACCTCTTACAAGGCGCTGACCTTTTCAGGTCCTGGAGCGAACCTGACCTTTGTCCGCAGGCACCCTTTCTTCGAATCTGCACCCCAGCAGCTCCTGCTTCTGGGGAAATCGCTCTCCCTCGCTTATTGTCTCCGTGCTCGACGACATACCACAAATTCCACCTGACGAACTTCTGCACGTGGAAACCAGACTCTATACAAACAGAACAAAACATACAACAATACTGACATTCTTTTACACAAAGGACGTATTCAGTCTTCCCAGACAGGCTGGCGCCCTTCTAACCTTGGACATTGTATATGCACACAGTTAATGAAATAAAGTTATTTCCTTGTTCTCATGTACATAAATTAGCACTAGATCATATCTTAATTTATATGCATCTCATTATTACTTTTCGCCCTTACAGGCCTCGGCCCCTGAGACGAAACATGCGGGGTCCTTACTTCGCATGGTGAGTCCTGTTCACTTGAGTTTCTTTATATATATTGTTTTTCAGTTTATCACCTCACATACAGACACAAACAGGCGAAAATAATAATATCACTTCCCCGATCCTTTCTTCTTTTTTTTTTTTTTTTTTTTTTGTCGTACAACAGTACCACCTTCGAGCCTCACTGAGTCTCTGTAACGTACCAGGAGATGTGACGTACCTGCCAGAAGGACGCACACGACATAAAGGCAGATAGGAATCAGAATAATCGTCCGCGTAGCTTAATTGGTAGAGCAACTTATTCCGGAATGAGGGGACCCGGGTTCGAACCCCGGCACGGATAAAAATGACGGAGAAATTCACTTCGTTATAATGGCGCCCGAACTATCCGGATGACCTGACCGTTCAAAATCTCACATTGGTGTGATGTTATTTCCACACCGCGAGATAGGAAAAATAAGAGAATCCTTTCTCCAGCACTTCGGAAAAAAAAAAAAAAAAAAAATAAGGGGGAGATGATGTAACGTACCAGGAGATGTGACGTACCTGCCAGAAGGACGCACACGACATAAAGGCAGATAGGAATCAGAATAATCGTCCGCGTAGCTTAATTGGTAGAGCAACTTATTCCGGAATGAGGGGACCCGGGTTCAAACCCCGGCGCGGATAAAAATGACGGAGAAATTCACTTCGTTATATCTCTACCTGTGTAGTGATACTCTTGTGTTCATCAGGACGCTGATCACCTACCTCAAAAGATAACCGAGATAAAGCATCAGCGTGGGGGATTAGCTTGCCTGCTATGTGCGTTATTTTGATGTTGAATTGTGAGATGGCCAAACTCCATCTCTGTAGTTTAGAGCTCTGGGATGCTGCGCTAGTCAAATAAACTAGCGGATTGTGATCGGACATTACTTCCACTGGATGCCCGAAAATCCATCCTTCGAACTTCTGGAGTGCCCATACTATGGCGTAGGCCTCCTTGTGACAGGCGGCCCATCTGGCCTGCATGCCGTTCAACTTCCGGCTGGCGTAAGCTACCGGTCGGATTTCTCCCCCGTTACTTCTCTGCGCTAAACAGCAGGCTACGGCAAATGAACTCGCATCCGTGTACAATAAGAACGGACGGTCAAAGCTTGGCGTCGCCAGTACTGGTGCGGAACATAAACATTCCTTTAGCCTTTTGAATGCGATGTCCATCTCTGTCGTCCAACTCACTTTCTCCGCGGCTTTCTTTCCCGTTAAATCAGTTAGCGGTTTCGCGATCTCGGCGAACCCCGGTACATATTCCCGATAATAACTGCAGAGTCCCAGGAAACTATGTACTTCCTTCTTCGTCTTCGGCGGTAACAGGTCCCTGACCGCCTGTAACTTCTCTGGGTCCGGCTGGTGGCTCCCAGAACCGACCACCTGCCCTAAGTGATGCACTTTTTCCTTGGCGAAGCAGCACTTCTCTAGGTTCCCCGTAAACCCCGCTTCCACCAAGCTACCGATTACCTTTTTCACCCCGTCGTTCCGCCAATAGTAGGAATTACTCCGGCCCTCCGGTCTTACGCTACCCTTCTGGGGACATAATGATTGCCGATGACCCAGCTTCCTACAATAAAAACAGATTATGCCTCGATCTAAACTAGGGTTACCCTGACTTCCCATAGGTCGTTCTCTTTCTACCTTACTCCCGAACTTCCTATCAGGCGCTTGGAATTTCTCCTTCTGAAACTGCCCACTACTGTTCCCACTTTCTCTCTTCACGAATCCGCTTCCCGTAGAAATATACTGACTCCCTTTGGCATTGTAATTCGACGAAAAATTATCCTTCACCTTTCCTATCTCTAGTGCTTCCACATGACTCTCATATGAATCACATAACTCCCCCAATTCTTTAGCCAAGACTAGCTTACCCACCGCACCTCTCTGCAGTAAATAGGTTTTTAAGGATGGAGATAGTAATCCTTTAAACTTATCACACACTAGCAGATTTACTAATTGGTCGAACTCGGTTACTCCGCAGTCGGCTACATAATACCTGAGAGACCTGCCAATCCGTCCCGCTAGCTGTTGGAAGCTCTCCCCTTTGTTCCGGCGTATCGCCTCAAACTGCTTCAGATATACATCTGGAGTCAAATGACATTCACTGCGAATAGCTTCCTTGACGGTATCATAATTATCATATTGCTCTACGGTCAGACGTCGGAACAAATGGTTTACGCAATCCGCATTGAATAACGCAATCACTAACCGCCCTTGCATGCTCTCTGGTATGTCATGCAGAATAAACGCTCTCTCTAAGGTGTCAAAAAAATCTAATATCTCTTCGGGTTTTGTAGGGCTTTTGGGTAAATTCCTCTCTAGAATTCTGATGTAGTCGGCCAGCTTCGTTGACTGTCTCCCTGACGCTGATGCAACGCCCCGTTCTTGTTCTATCTCTAATTTTTTTAGCTCATAAGCCCTAGCCTCTTTTCTATCGGCTAGCTCCATCTCAATTCGCTGTTGCTCTAAATGTAATTCTAGCTTTTTCTGTTCCATCTCCAATACCCTAAATTTATATTCCCATTCTAGACTTATCGAATTCCCTTCTATTCCTTTGTCATTAATTATTATTTCATTGCTAGAATTCAATTCATTATCTGTTCCTCCCTCATTTTCTCTTTTGCTTCCCTCGGAATTCCGTTCATCGAGTTCTTCATTAATTTTCCCTTCCAAAAACTGTTCCGCCATTATCATGCAACAATAATATACACTTAATACAAAGATATATATACACTGAAATAAAATAATACAATTCCCCGATGGTTAGCCTTTGCTCTCACACTACTAATTTCTATCTACTTCGCTGAGATACCTAGTTAAATATCATTTTGATCTCTACCTTTTACTTTTTCTTTTTATCTAGGCTAGTACCTATCCTTCTCTGTCCGCTATTTTCTTTCTTCACATAAAAAAATATACTTTCACAATTTATTATCTCAAATTCTTCTTACTATATCCTCACTACTCTTAAGTTAAATTTATATTAGAAAGGTTACCTCTAGTACTCCTAGTGTCCTGATGAAACTTATTAAGCTATTTCTAACTTATACACAGGTATCGACACAGGTAATCAAATTGCGGCTTCAAAAGTAGTACTTACCGGGCTCCTCGGGCCCCCTCAGCTTCTCTGTTGCAGCTAAACTGCGGTCCACGATGGGACTCCTTAAACAGGGAAAGTCCGGCCCCACTGGTGACGTGAGACGTGGTCTCCCGGAATTCTGTCTTGCACACTGGGTCCGAGCCTCGTCGGCTCTCTCCGTCGTGTATTGGTAACGCACCTTGCCGGCTCCTCTCGTCCTGAATCCGGTTGCAATCTTCGTAGTTGTCGTCTGTCAAACTCGTCCTTGGATCCTGGTTACGGATCTCCCTGTCACTGCCCTCGATGAAATCACCACTTTTCTTTGTGCACAGAGTCCTAGTAGCAGAGGTTGCCTTCCGTTGTTCCTCCCAACAAGAATTACTTATTCACTTATTTCTTAGCCTCGCCTTCTCCTCCTCGGGTTTACCTGGTATCAAACATTGATCCTACCGACTGCGCCATTTATTACTTTGCTGTAGGGGTGAGACAGACTTTCGTGCTAAGTCCCGCCTTCTTTCCGATAGGCGTCCGTGAGTTAATTTAACAACTTCCCCCTTCAGCAAATAATCTGAGGTTCTCACTCTCGTAATTTATTAATAATAAATTTATCACCCAGGCCCCTCTTCCTCCGCCTTTTTGTGTAATTATCTGCGAATCAAGGAAGGGAGAGAATGGCTACTGTAAGGCACTTCATCAACTTCAATAAATACTTCGTGAATAAGAAAGATAATAAATTTAATGAATCAAAGTACTAGTGAGAGTCTGGTTCCAGTGCCAATGTCCGCGTCGACGAATTTGGGGCATGCGTCGTCCGTCACGAAGTGTTCAATATTAAATCCGTTGCCCTATCGCCACTCTAATTATCCGAGTCGTTCCGACTCCACTCTGTAATTCGAAACACTCGGTTTCACGCTAAAAACCAGGAGCATAAAATCTCCACAGTCTATCCGTCTTCCAGACACTCGTTGCACTCTTTTACGCTTTCTCCCGAAGCCTCTAGCTTCACGCAAATAACAGGAACTACGTTCCTCGGAGCATAGACGCCGCTCGTCTACCCACCGTTCAAGCGCACCTCGCAATCCTCGCTCTCTCTCTCGAAGCACACGGCTTCACGCAAAAACCAGGAACCGCATTCCTCGGAGTCAAGCTCCCGACGTCTACTCGCCTTCCAAGCGGCTTCGCAAATCTCTCTTCTCTCTCCCGAAGCTATCTTTTATCCCCCTCGCTCTAGAAGACCCCTCCTTTCTTTTTTCGGCCCCCCTCTACCACGAGGCGCTGACCTCTTACAAGGCGTTGACCTTGTCAGGTCCTGGAGCGAACCTGACCTTTGTCCGCAGGCACCCTTTCTTCGAATCTGCACCCCAGCAGCTCCTGCTTCTGGGGAAATCGCTCTCCCTCGCTTATTGTCTCCGTGCTCGACGACATACCACAAATTCCACCTGACGAACTTCTGCACGTGGAAACCAGACTCTATACAAACAGAACAAAACATACAACAATACTGACATTCTTTTACACAAAGGACGTATTCAGTCTTCCCAGACAGGCTGGCGCCCTTCTAACTTTGGACATTGTATATGCACACAGTTAATGAAATAAAGTTATTTCCTTGTTCTCATGTACATAAATTAGCACTAGATCATATCTTAATTGATATGCATCTCATTATTACTTTTTGCCCTTACACTACTAATAAAATGTATGACAGCATGTTACTCCTCTTTGGTGCATCTCTCAAGTGGGGTGACCATCTTTACACTGCCTCTGTGACGTCATAAGTGCACCGTGCTGCCACCCAGGAGAAAATCTTTGTCATTGGTAACAATATTGTCACGTTACACGGCAATGACGCTGTACTTTGAATTCTTTTATTGCACTTTTTAGGTTTTCATTTGATTCGTGATAAATTAACATCTGTTTAAAAAAGAATTGAAGCTTATGTACATTTTATTTGCTGTTCAAGTCCACTTATTTCTAGTGCATGACATTTTCAATAAAATTCAATCACAGGTATATTCAGCTGCACCTCGGTTTTGTTTCTCGGTCTGCTTCCAAGAGTGAATTTGCTGTGCTTGAATCTGTATTGTATTAACATACACTGATCACTGAATTATCACCAATTACCTAATACTTCGTAGGTCCTCTTTTCGTTGTCGAAACAGCAGCTATCCGATGTGGCATTGATTCAATAAGGTGCCAGAAGCAGTTGAGAGGTATGGCCAACCAAGCTGTGTGTAATGTGGCCTTCAATGCAAGTAGGTGATTGGTGTATTCAAATGCCTGATATGTGGTTTCATAGTGTTCCCACAGGTGCTGTGTGGAATTGATATTGGGGGAGTTTGGAGGCCAACTGATATACTGTGGCAGTCTGTTCTTCAAACCAGTCCTGCACAATGTTGTATCTGTGGCTTGCCATACTGTCATCTTAGAAGATGCCATTGCCATTCAGGGAAAAGTGCAACATTTATGATTGTACAGAGTCTGCAAACAATTCATGTTAGTGGGTACCAGTAATTTGTTGTTCCACATGCACCAAGGGTCCAAGTTCCTGCCAGGTAAATGTGCCTCACACCATACAAATGCCTCCACCAACTTGCACTGTGGAGACTGCAGGATGGATTGAGTACTTTATGTTGTTTGCTCCATATAGGGTTCATCCTAGCTGTATTAGAACGGTGTTGCACCCTGCCTGCTCTTCAAAAAAAAATCCCTTGCTACCTGCCCTTAGGCCTAAAATGACTGCCCTAGCCTTAATCTGTTTGAAAAGCACATGCATTTATTAATCATTTGCATGAAACCATTTCTATTATTACAAATCTTGGTATCTTAGAAAAGTAAGGTTAGAAACTAATCTAAGCCTTTATGGCATTACAGAAATAAAGGGGCTAGCAGAGTACTTCACCCTAGATGATGACTTATTATAGTGGGATGAGTACAAATTGGCGTTTAAACTGGTATTGAGAGCAGTAATTTGCCAATTCCAAATATACAATTCTCAAAATTGGAAGGGTAGTCAACTGTTATTGGGTAGTCAACTGTTAAACAGCACTGTGTTGGACTGTACAAGTCAGACCTGGTGCTTCGATCAACCTTTTGCTGCCCTGTGCAGTTTTGTTTCCTGGTGGTTGACCATTTTCACATCAGTTGTGACACACTTTAACTATGGTGGCTCACAACTTGTCAGGTCAGCCAGCCATTTGGGAAATTGCGGTCCCTGCTCCCACAATATGTCCTTTCTTGAAATCCGATAAATTCTGTTTACTCATCATGCTCCGAATTTTACTACCTACTGCTTCACTTGCACCTTATGAAAGCTACATTGGTCAGCTAATCATGCTTTCTTAGAAATCTTTTGGACAATGGGCCACATCCACTTTTGATAGGGGTGACCATAATTAAGTGATCACTCAGTGTATGTAGGTGTTTGAGCACCCATTAGTCCCTTGAAGGTGATGGGGTAGAGGTGTTATCCTGCAAATTAACCTGTGTAAATGGGACAAAGCTGCTTCTGTGTTGAAAAAAGTGGACAACAGCATAATGCCATGTAGTGTATTTACTATATTCTAACATGGTTTATCACACGGGTTGGGTATTTTTACAAGTGCTTCTCTTGCTTGTCCCAGTCTTGTGTTCACTTGCAAGAATGCTCAGCGGACAGAACGGAAACACTTGACTAATAGCGTGTTGGTCCTCTGGCACAAATAATGGCCTGTACATACCAAGGCATCAACTCCACCAGATGCTGGAGAGTGGAGACAATGCCAGCCATGCCTTTTGCAACATTGTTCACAACTCCACCATAGACATCGGTTCAGGATCCATGGATATGATATTCTACGCCACAGGGTTTAGATACTAGGACCTGGGGCACCACTGGATGGTTTAACACTATGGTGTTCCTCAAGTTGTGGTTCAGTGTGGTAATGCATTGTCCTGCAGAAATGGACCATCAGCTGCAGGATGTGCAAAAGCAATGCAAGCATGTAGGTGATTAGCTATCATATGCTGGTAGCATTTAAGGATATCTCCAGACCAGAGATTGCATTAACACCTGGACAGGAATATTTCACACAACAAAAATGAAAATTACTTCCTAAAATAAAATCCAGACATTTTTACTGCTCCAAAAAACTATCCATCTTAATTTAAAATCCAACTTCTAGGAGTTCTTTAAATTATTATCATTACTAGTATATTTTTTTTCATGAACTATTCTCAGCAGATGCGTCATCAAGAACATAATTCTTCCCTTGTCTCACCTTAGTTTTGCATATCTCAGGCTGCGGGAAAACATGACGCCCAAGGCATGTGTGGGAAAAAATGCGTTATCTATGTCACAATTTGAGAAATTCCAGTGATCTTGAGCTCTGCAAACGACAGAGCTACAAAAATCTGTTGAGTGGGTGTGTATGCAAGCTCAATGAAGGGGAAGGAAAGGCAATATTTTTTTTGAGTCCCAAAGGTTTCTGTACATCGAAAAAAAAAAAAAAAATATATATATATATATAGCCGCTCTGCATCTAAGAAGGGTAGGTGGGGAAGATCCCCGCTATGTACAACTTAAATATTTTTTTATTTTACTTAAAGTAAAATGTAATGATGGCACTCTGTTTTATCAATTAAAAGAACAATGTAAATATGCTACGAATTTTAATTCTTGGTGTGCTGATAAGTTGCTTCTACCAAATGAACAGAATTGATCTTGCGACAGAGCAGATTGTATTGTTTGTTAAAAATAGAAATGGATCATTCTCAGTTACAACCTGTTACAATAGAAAATTACAAGCACAGAAAGAATTTTCATTTCTGCCGCAGATGTAATTAGGCATCTTGGGAATTATATTTTAAATTTTCCTGTACTCATTAAAACTTAAAGAACTGCATGTACAAAGAACATATATTTTATTGCAATATAAAATATATGTATTGCAATATATGTATTATACATATATTTTATTGCAATATATGTATTTTTAAGGAATTAAAAAAAAGAAACTGATGGGGGTGCTGCTTCTAGAAACCACAATATTTCTTTAAAATCGTGTGAGAAGTACTTTTACTCCCTATCCAAGAACTTACTGCAACCACTACTCCAGACACTGTGGAAGGCTTCCCAAATCACCGAGCCACCACTGCCTTGAACAGAGCATGCCAGGCATGACTACTATGGTGTGATGTAGAACCCACATCCTTCTGTCAGCTTGGAATAGATGAAAATGGGATTCACCTTACCATACAACATGGTGCTACTCTGCAGAAATCTAGTTTTAATGTTCCCAGCACCAGGTGATGAGCAATCAACAACACACGAGCACGGTGGTGGCTCCCGTAGCCCAGGGAATGCAGCTTGTGCTGTACCATTTGCTTGCTGATGCTGCTTGGGCCTCCCACATTTGACCTGGATGTGATTTGCACCGCTGTTGCCAAGCAATTGGTGTGTATGAGCCTGGATAGTCACATTGACCCAGGTCATTAATTGTGTGTTATTGACCACCTCTGGATACTGGTACATCTGCCAATGCTTTGAGAAGATAGAGGTTTTAACTGTTGTTTTTTGAATGGCGCCCTAGTAGTCTGACATGATAGCATCTGCCGTGATATGGTACCAGTGGCTGCATAAGTAGCACCTCGGGGAAATTTTAAACTCTTGAAAAGACTTTAATGGTTACCATTTCAGTACTTTGTCCACTGGTGTGCAGTTCTATTTTACCATGTTCGTCAATTGCGGTACATTTGTGGGGAGCCCTGTTATCTACCTATTGATTGCTTGCGTTCAATTTGAGTCTGTTCCATTGTGTGCAGGGATGCCTACATGAACTGCCAATCACCCCTATCTTTAATGTTTTGTCTACTAAGTGTACATGTACAAAGAATTGCCTTAGGGTTCTTGCCGAAGGCAATTCCTTGTTCATATAAATTTACAAGGAATAGATGTACAAGGAATTGCCTTGGGTAAAAACCCTAAGGCAATTCCTTGAACATATATACACTCAGTGGACAGTACACTTAGTGAATATGGTATGTTTTTTTTTTTTTACTTTTCTTTCCTCTAGGTCTTGTTTTGAAGTGTTTTTAAATTTGTATATATCAGCTTTACCTTCAAGTTGCAGCTGCATAGTGGTGGGACTTCGGTTTATTGCTTTGATATTTATTCTTCTATTGAATATAGGGGTATGTGTTTGGAATTTGTGCTTTTATGTTTGTCTTTTGAATGTATTTATTATTGTTCTGTATATACAAGACAAATAGTTATTCAAGCCAACAATTTGTGAATAATTTTTCAAATTTGAGAAACGTAATAGAAGGCAGACAGTAAAAAATAAATAGGAAAAAAAGTGAGCCTGGAAATTTTTCTCGTGGTAAAAATGTTTAAAATTGCAAATGTAAACTTGTGCAGAAAATTTATAACTAATTTTTCCAGATTTCCACTCAAAGATGAAAAAAATTAAACACCAGTGTTGGAAAAGAATTGTAAGGAAAACATTTTTTTTTATTCATTAGATAAAATTAATATTAAACATTTGATACCCAACAATTTTAGAATTGCCTCCATTGTCACTCACACTCTATACAACCACCCTTGCTTACTGCCAGAAATACATAAAAAAAGGATAGGGGAAATGGAATAAAAGAAAGTTCAGCTAATGCCAAATATTTATATGTGCACCTTTAAAAAATGTCTCCTGCTAAAAGGAAACAAAAGGGTTGTGTATCTCCTACCATACGGAAACAAAGCACCTTGCAAAAGGGTTTTAACCATTGTACAGTTATCAGAACTAGAAGAAAATGCAACTACATCTTAGTAAATGGAAGTGCACTTTTCAGAAAGGCTTAAAACAATTATTGCAAAAAGAGTACAACTAAAGACGTGTGCACTTATTAAGATTGGTCTCTGAAAAAAATTTTCAGCAGAGAAAATTTTTTTGCTGTAATAAGACTAACAGAATGGCGTGGTTATAAAATAACAGCAGGAAAAAGATTGTGTGAAATGAAAAGCTTATCTTTTAAAATTAAAACTTGTGAAAATTAAAAAAAGGTTTTATTAACTTTTTTTTTACTAAGTGATGTTTTTTCTCATGTTAATATCTGGTACAAGAAAAAAGGGAACTTCATGTTTTTTTATGAAAAATAAATATATTTTCCACTTTAAGCTATTGTGTTTTTATCTAGTAATAGTCTCCTGGTAGTATGGCAAAAGAAAACCTTTTATTGAAATATAAATTGGGTTAAAAAACAATAGCTAAAAATGTTCAATAGCAATAGGTGTATTTATTGTCATTAACAATTCACTTCTGAATAAAGGTCTCCCCCAAATCTCTTCCACAACTCTTGTCTTGAGCCAGTCTCTTAATCACTGCACTGTGCTTTCAGATTTCATTCACCCATTTTTCTTGGGTCTGTTTCTGTCCCTCGGTATCCAGTCTAATATTTTTTCAGCTGTCCAACAGTGGTCAATTCTAGCTATCACTTGAGGGTTTTTACTCTGATCATGATGTACATTCGCCATTTTTCTAATCCAGAAGTTCCTTTTCCGGTCTTGGTTACACTAAACCTGCTTCTGTGAGGTATCTGCAGCTTTTTTTAGTTGAGGTCAATGTCTGATCCACAAGTAAGAAATGGTGAAAGGACGAATGACAATGATAAATTCCTCTTCAAAATTGTACTTCCAAAAGCACTGATGCAGCAGTGGTCTAAGCGATGGCCTCTGATCATTTGTCCGAAAGGGGTCAGGGTTCGAATCCTAGTGAAGCATGGATTTTGTGTTTGTCTTATGGCACTGGCTCTCTCCCTTCCCTGAAACCAGTGACCCTAAATTAGGGACAGGCGACTGCTTATAGCCCATTGAGTTGCTCACAGTGGTTGTTAAACCTCTAATCAAAAAAAAAAAAAAAAAAAAAAAAAAGCGCTGCAGCAAAGATTAGACCCCTATTAATTCTTTTAAGATGTGGCCTTTAATTGGTAACTTGCAAAATTGCCTGTTGTGAGCAAACTGGCTAGTAAAACAATCTTCAGTAATATTTATCCCCTTGCCTTCCTGTTTCAGTGATTGAAAGACATTCTCCAATGTGGCATTGAAAAGCTTGGGAGAAGATAGTGCATCACCTAGGCTGATGGCTTTACCTGTACTGTCTAAGTGTAGACTTAACAGGGAAATGCGAAACTCTCTCATAAGTTCGGAATTTTTAAGGTTCCTGATGGCGATGCGACAGCTGGCCCGTCAGTCTCCGGAAACCACAGTCTTTCACATGGACAGATTCGGTCCAGGGACCTGTGGGGATCTGCCTACCCCACGGGACCAGTACCTTACACCCTTCTTTCATAGCCCATGTGTGCGATGGGTGATCAGGACAAGGATCACCTTATCTCACTTTATTTCCAATATTTATACATCCTGTAACCTCAAACAGTCGAATCTTTGCATTTTTCATAGAGGTTTCTATGCATTTGCAATACTAGAGGATTTCAAATATGTAACTGCTGATGGTTTCTCAGAATCTGAAACTTTTCATAATGGGAGTTCTTTCCTCTTTCAGTTCTCCCAGTACATGGATGTGATTTATAGTGCTAGAGGAGTGTTGCACCCCAGAATTTTCTCAAAAAAGGAGAAAAGTAATTGGTTTTAACGGCTAAGTAGCAAGAGGAAAGTACTGTAATTGAAAAACAATATGTTTGGTTAAACTTGCCTGTGGCCATTAATAATTGGCAATACAAAGTCATTCTCAAAAAGATTGGTGATATAATTGTCAAAAACTTAAAAAAAAACATATTCCCTTGCAAAAAAAAGCACACAGCATATTTAACAACCCACCTGAAATTGGGGTGGGGGACCCGTGTAAAACAGGTAGGTATTTGTGCTGTGTATATACATTTTTTAGGATAAAAAAAATAATTTTACAGGTAACTCTGCAACAAAGTTCATTCACTACAATACCAACACAAATTCTGCCATTCTTTCTTGAAAACAAAATATGGAACATGGTCTGTTGTGCTTTATATTCAGGAAAAAAGGGGGAATGATCACTGTGCATTGTAACAACTTTCAGCAGAGCCAGACTGACATTCTGAGGTCCTAAGCACCATTTGAAGCTGAGGCCCCTTTTTATTAGTGGTATCAAACTAGCTGAAATGCATGTCAAAGTGTGTTAATGTCTTAGTAACTACTGTGTTTCAGGCTTTTGTTTTGGAAAGAGTATCGATTGTCATAATTGAGAGAATTTATCAAGTCTGATCTGTAAACATCACAGATAGATATGACAAACTTTTCTTGCCCTAATGAATTTCTAAATAATGTTTTACCCTCTTCAAAACTAAAAAGGATCTTTCACTGCTGACATTCATTATTGGCATTGTCAAAAAATTCAGTATTTCAACATTTGGAAAAGTTGATCGCAGTCCATTGGGCATTCATATATAACCGTGGAATTACTGATACCTTCCTTAATGAATTTTAAAAACTGAAAAATTTCATCTTGAAACTGGTCTATATCAATGTCCTCTTTGTATGTCTTCATCAGTTTTAAAACAGATTCCCGCATTTCGTCACTTGTCATCTGAATTTTAGAAGAAAAAAAAAGAAGCAAACATGTCTAAAAGTCTTCATGGATTTCTACTCAATGGTTTCAGAGGTTAACATGTCGCATATGTATGTGGTTTCTGTGATGATTTTTTCTGCCTTGCAGAACAACTTTGTTGTCCATAGTCTCGTCAAAAAATGTTTTCCTTCTGTTGACATTTTTCATCTTTAAATTTATAGTTGTCGCTCAAAGTTTTAACGTCACCTATGAATTGAAAATTACTTCTCAAATTTATGATGAATGCTTTTACTGATTTTAGCAAATTCACAGCTTTCAAAAGATTCATTTTAGGATACTGCAAATATTTGCTCATTGCATTTAATCTTTGCAACAGGGTATTCCAAAGTATGGTTAGTATTCGTATTTTGGAACACCGATTTACGTTGTTGACTTTGCTTCTTTTTTTATTCTTTTTGAAGTGGATGCATAGGTCATCGCAAAAACGACTAGATAGAATTTGCTTAGGCTTGATGAGCTTTTAATTGTTTACATTTTCACGCACTGGATTCAAATTTTGTTATCGTCATTTTGGTTACAAAATATCAACAGCAAGCAAAGACAACACATACTGCATATGCAATGAACACACTGGGATTATTGGATCGCGTAGTTGAATAAGGAAGGGTTTGAGGAAGGCAGTCGAGAGTGATGTAGCCAATCAAATGTGCAGATCTCCCATACTAGCTATGCTGTGTTAAATGCTGTAATTCAAAAGTGACCATTCCTTTGCAAGCCGGGAGCCTACTGCCAACATTCTGAGAAGGGGATTCATGAAGCACACATTTGAACTTAAGCTCGAGGCCCCCAGCTAGCGCTTATTATGTCTATTGGGAAATCTAGCCCTGGCCTTCAGGTACCAAAAGAAGAGTGGGAGATTTTACCTAACTAAGTCCATGTAGGTCGCAAAATGAAACTATAAATATGGCCAGCCCTAATCAAAGTAATGTCACAAGAAGGGAAAGCCTTTACGTGTTTATGCAATTCTTATATGTCTGGTCTGACTCATAAAATTAAAAAATATATATAGAAAAGAATGGGTAGGTGCCCACAGGGAAGTATACTGGGCTCTCTACTTTTACACTTGTGATGTGTTTAATCTTGTAGATTTTCCTATACCTTAAATCAGAAACCACAGTGCATATGCAGCCATTTATATACTCAGTCACATTTATCCTCAATGTCACTTATCTCCACATATGCTAACTGTAAACATATTTTGCACAAGTTTTCATTTAAATACATATATCGCCAACAGTCGTGTATTTCTAAGACCAGTTAAAGTATGGGGGGCAAAATTAAATATGCATGTATTTTTTCATGTATAGTGACTAAAATTATATGGTGCATATTGACTTTTTAGTTTGTCTTTTATGTAGTTGATCAGCTACAATTCAAGATAACAATTGCATTACATTTACCAATCAGATTGCAGTGCTGAATTGTTTTCCGTTCACCATGTAACATCTCAGTAAACATGGAAATTACATTGCCAACGAGTGGAAAATCAAACCCACAGCTGAAGCGAAGCAATTGTGTCTTGGGAATTGGAGTACTTTAGACTTTGTGATAATCGGAGCAAACCTGTTGTCTCCTCATAACATCAACCTTTTCAAATCTAGAAATGGATAGAGGTTGCAAATGCAATCTGATTACTGAAAATATTGTGCTTGTGATTTTTTTGCATATTAAGGTTGAATTATCTTTAGTTTCTGTAATTCTAAATAAATTTCATTTGATGATAAGCATTTATGATTACACTGTGTAATAATATCTGAATAACTACATGTTTGTCGAAATGTGTTGATGTTTCTTTAATTTTGGTGCTAGGTTTTCAAAATTACTTCTATTTTTGACATAGCATTAATAGTGTAGTCACAGTTTATGCTACTCCAAAATCTTTGCAATTGTATGATGTATTCATGCATTAGGCAATAGGACAGGAGATGTAAGAGAGTACAGATCATGAATACTATCAGTACACAGCCTGAACTGAAACAAGTATATCTGCCCTAAAAAGTAACTTTGGATTGCCTGCCTCTTATGAATACTACTAATGTGATGCATTAAATTCCAGATGTCTCCCATCATGGCTTCATCCCATCTTCCTTTATATTTTGCATATTTGATAAAAACCTTTCACCTGTTGAGTTCTTTAGCAATATATCATAGAAGTCCTGTCATTTTTTCTGTTCTTCACGTTTTTTTACACACGTTCGCTGAAAACTACAACACCCGGACTCCTTAACCTCTTATTCAATCTGGTGGTGTCATATTGAGGGTAAATGGTATATTTATTTAAAATATGAACTAAACAACACATAACTTATTTCTTAAAAAAATTAATGATAGGGTTACAATAACCTTGTTACCTCTTGGTTTGCAGTCTCCTTTTGATTAGTTGCTCCCGGTATACACTCGAGAACAAAAAACTGCATAGTCGAAGTTCCATAAAATGAACGTTCTCTGTAGGCAACAATGAAGTATTTACGATAGCTAAAAGCCATAAAATCTTTTATCGAAAACACAAAAAAATCCTTGTCCTCAAAATAGAACTTGAAAGAAAATTAATCCAATGAAAACAATAAAATCGAAATAAAAAACCATTATTCCAACCTCAAATTTGACTGAGAACGATATGCAAAACAGTCTTCACCGAGGAATCCAGATCCCGAATTTCTGACCCGCGTTTCGGCACACTCTTTCGTGGCCATTTTCAAGGAGATCTCGTGCTGTACTGTTCCTTGCGTGTTAACTATTAATTAAGTCGACGGTGATGCCATCTCCATCATCTGCGTCATCATCATGCTCATCACGTAGAACGTCGCTGGCACCATCTAGTGTCGTCCTGTTTTTTAATCTTTGTTTCATTTGTCGACTTGATCTTCTTATTTGGACAATTCGTTGTTTTTCCTGTTTTATCATGTTCAACCATGTTGGTGATAATTTGATTGGGACATTTAAATTGCAATTATATGCCTTGGTTTTCTCTATTATGATGGCCTCTGCAGTCAGAATCTTTTTATGTGTGTTGTGAGAAGTAACTAAACTTATATTCTCCCAGTCGGGTATGGCTTCATTATTATAACATTGTATAAGTGAAGTTCAAATTTCACCCTTATTCCAGTTATTTAAATGTTCACATAATCTGATATCAATATTTCGCTTTGTGCTACCCATGTAAACTGTTTTATTGTCTAGGTTCTTATTTATATTAATAATTGGTATGCTGTATACACCTGCTTTACATAAGATTGAACATTTTTTGTTACTTGATTGTAATAATCTGCTATTGTCAAGTACAGTATCTGCAATAAGTAACCCTGCTTTATGGCATTCCTTTTTTAAAGGAGCGGATATAGGTGGACAATATGGTAGCTTTCCACAATATCTGTATGTATCAGTCATATTCTGCCTCCGTTTATTTTGGTTATTCTGAATTTGTTTGTAAAGATTGTCGATCAATCTCTCCTTATAGCCGAAGTCACCAGCCAGAGTTTTAATCCATTTCAACTCTTTTTGTCTTGCAGTATTATTAGGTGAAAGTATAATTGCTCTTTTTAGGTAATATTGAAATGCTGATGTTTTAAATTTCCATGGATGATTTGAGTTATTAGGTATTATATTTGGTACAAATGTTGTTTTTATATATACCTCGTAGTCAATTCTTGAATAATTATTGATGATATTAATATCTAAAAATGGTATTTGTTTATTTTTTCCCATTCAGTGGTAAGATTTATAGTTGTATATATCTTACTGTATGTATTAACAAATTCTTACCAGATCTTCTTCAGTATGCTTCCAAAATATCAAGATATCATCCACATGTCGAACAAATAGTTCTGGACTTTTATTTGTAAATTTGTTGTCAATAAGTATCTTTTTCTCGATATCCTGGAGTTTAACTTCAGCAAAAAGTCCAGACAAAGGTGATCCCATAGGTGCTCCTGATATCTGTTTATAAATAATATTGTTATATATAAAAATTTGTCATTAATTAGGTTTAATGCTGATATAATGCTAGGTATTTGGGTAGTTGGTGTTTTATTTGCTATCAACTTTTCTTCTATTAACTTAATAGCTTGGTCAGTAGGGGTATTTGGGTAAAGTGAGACAATGTCAAGGCTCACCATCATTATTTCTGTGGGTCCCCAATAGGCCTCAATAGCTCTAATGACATCATTTGAATTTTTAATTGTGTATGCATGGTCTTCATAATATCTTTTAATAAAGTG
Organism: Macrothele yani; assembly: GCA_039090855.1. Lineage (NCBI taxonomy): Eukaryota > Metazoa > Arthropoda > Arachnida > Araneae > Macrothelidae > Macrothele > Macrothele yani. The sequence continues at coordinate 46,104,503 of CM077024.1, forward strand.
AAATAATGCTCGTTCTAAATTAATGGTTGGGGCACCTTTCTTTGAAACAATAGGTCGCATTGGGTGTCCATCCTTATGTACTTTTATTTTTCCAAAAATACCTGGGATAGTGGCACCTACTGGTGGGTATGCTTTATTTTTAATTTCTTTAGGTAAATTGCTGTGGTTCTTCAATTTAGCTATTTTTCTAATAATACTTTCTGTGGGATCTTGTTGAATGATTATTGTATCAAGTGTTTCAATTGCTGTCGTCATTTTTTCTTGTAGACTATCTTGATTAATCAAAATAATTTGTTTTGATTTATCAGCCATTATACTTGCTATCTTAGGGTTGTTACGTAAGTCAATTAATGCCTGTCGTTCATATTTAATCCTTTTTTGGTTAAGTCTTTCTCTATCTTATTGATATTATTAATAGCATTAGCCATTTTAAACCTTGTAGGTTCTTGTCTTTCTTTTGGTAGTTGTTGGATTATATTTTCCAGTTGTGATATCATAACTTCGGTAGCTGGAATTTTATATTTATATGCATATTTCAATCCTCTTTCCAATGCAGTTCTCTGAATGAAGACCATTCAATTTTATATCTGATTGATTAACATAGCTGCAATATTTGTTAATCTTAGTATTGCAGTTGGTTTCTTGAGACCTCAGTTTACTGTCAATTAAATTTTCGATTTTTTTCCATTGTCTTCTTTGGTATTTAATTTGCTCTCTATCTGTAATAGCATAAATTTTGCTAATTTCCTCTCTTATATTGTAGTCATTTTCGAGTTTAATAATATCGTTATACGCATGATACGTATCAATACTGATTTTATCAATCCATGATCGTTTTGATCGTATCTGGGCTCTTTACAAACAAATTCAGAATAACCAAAATAAACGGAGGCAGAATATGACTGATACATACAGATTTTGTGGAAAGCTACCATATTGTCCACCTATATCTGCTCCTTTAAAAAAGGAATGCCATAAAGCAGGATTACTTATTGCAGATACTGTTTTTGACAATAGCAGATTATTACAATCAAGTAACAAAAAATGTTCTATCTTACGTAAAGCAGGTGTATACAGCATACCAATTATTAATATAAATAAGAACCTAGATAATAAAACAGTTTACATTGGTAGCACATAGCGAAATATTGATATCAGATTACGTGAACATTTAAATAATTGGAATAAGGGTGAAATTCGAACTTCACTTATACCGTGTTATAATATTGAAGTCAGGGCCCGATTTACTACATGCGAGGCCCAGGGCACAAAACATTTTCGGGGCCCCCTCCTTATTCTCTATCGACCAAATAATAGTCACTGTGTGCAGAGTAGCAGAATGTAGACGTACATGCGTACGCATGATAGTTTCCAAATCCTTAGCAGGTTTGCAAATAGTATTTTCATGTAGATTAAAAAAATAAAAATGCTAGGCCTATATACAGCAATTAAAACACTTACTCAACACTTTACTCAGATTAATATACTTAATTCTATTTTAACTGAAGAAAATTATTTTTCACATCTTCTGAGTTCTTTTGTTTTTACAGACATTTCTGGCCTCTAGATTTTATCAAGGCCTGTTCTCAATGTATACGAACTGTATTAAAAGTTTTGTTTACACAGAATTTAAATTTTATTGCCAGGTTCCTCTTTAAGTTGCCAATTAAATAAAAATATTTCCTTATGCATTTTGTAAGTCCAGTATTTTTGAATGAACTTGTTGAAAATCATATTTATAATTTTTGAAGGTTCATTGATAGAACTGCTTTTCTGGATATAAAAACTTTCTTTAATTAATCTCTTGTTTTTATGAGGTAGGTAGTCCAATATTTTAATATTTTGCCATAAAAGTCCATTTTACACACATTGCTGCACATTCAATTAGAATGTACTATTTTGTCCTCATTGGAATCTGTAATGTTCTAATAATTATTTGTTTTATTAATTTTCCTTTAAATTATCTTATTCTATTATCATGGTATGCAGGTTGGCAGCGAGTCTTCTGTTTCAATAGCTGTGCATATTGAAACAGAAGACTCGCTGATGCATTTTATTTTTATACAACTCTGGCTGTGCGGGTACAACTAGTTGATCAGTAGTTTGTGGTGTTAATGACCCCCATAGACTCTAACTATAACAATATATTTATGACAAAATGGATGGATATCTTAATTTTAGTGAATATTGTGGTCTTGCAATGTACTGATTCTTGCGTCTAGAACATGAGAACAATGCATCCAACAAAAAATGTGAACTAAAACAAGAAAAAAAAAATCCATGGTGACCTCTACTGGACTTCCTCATAAATAGAGGTGTGAAACTGCATAAAAAATTGAAAAAGTGCTATGGGCTTCACGGTTTCTGCCAAGATCAAATCAGCGCATCATGATCAATATATCAGAAAACTGCAAAACATAAAATTTTGTGTTGATGAGGAAGAGTCTGAGTTACACAAAAAAAAAAAAAAAAAAAAATAATAATAATAACAAAACAAAAAACATAATAATCTGAAAAGCTGAGGGGAACACCTAGTCCGGTTCAATTTTTGGTAAATGTGTTGTACTTCGGCATCCTAAATTATTTGGTCAGAAAAGTTGTAAAATTAAAAAAAAAAAGCATATTAAAGATGTTCACCGAAACACTTACCACCAAGTAGGATGAGTAAACACATGCTGCGGCGACAACCTGAAGCTTTGCTCCATTGAGAGGAAGGTTTGCTGCGGCTGGGAATTCATGGGCAGAAGAGTACAACAGGAATCAGGTACGCTCTTGTCAGGAAAGAGTAGCAGAATATACTGCTACGCTAAAGAATGAAGTTTGTAATTTCTGTCTCACTTTTTAAAAAAACATGCAGAGACTGTCTTCGTTCTTTGGTATGTAATTCCGTGATACGAAATAGTAAGTATGCACATGCCTTTCTTGTTTCTAGAAAAGCGTTAGAGTAGGTGTCGCATTCTCTCTAACAGAAGTTAGATGGCAAGTCTCAAAGTGAAAGTTTGATTACTAAAAAGAAAAGCTTTCGCGGAGAAATGAGTTCATACATTCAGCATCAAAGAATCCCATGTGAAAAAAACAAGAAACTGTCCGATTGCGATGTCAAGAACTGACACCAAAATTAACTATTTTCTGTAGCGTAGCACTACACTCTTTCCTGACAACAACGTACCCGGTTTCTGTTGTACTATTCTGCCCGTGAATGTCCTGGCTGCAGCGATCCTTCCTTTCAACGGAGCACAGCTTCATGTCAACGCCTCAGCGTTGTTTAAGGCCTCCCGCAGTGTCTGCTGACTCGTCATACTTGGAGTTCAAGTTTTTCGGTAAACATCTTTAATATTCAATCTAACGATGAAATTTTTTCACCATTTCCCCTTAAATTGCATATTTTAGAATCTGTACGTCACACTTTTTAGAAATTTTACAACTTTTCCGACCAAATAATTTACCACGCTAAACTACACATTTCCCCAATTTTTACCAAAATCTAATGAGCACATAATGCCATGAATGTATAAATTGTCCAATGTCAAACAAAACTGACAATACGATGACAAAGTGCTGTGTTTGGGCACCAGATCTTTTTATTTGTAATAACTCGTTTACTATTCTTTATTTTTAGGAATGAATAAAAACAATTGAAAATTTACCTCCTATATCAGGACGAAACAGTTGGGTTGAATATTTTTCTTCTACATTTCCTAGATGCAAAGTCATGTATCAGAGAATCATAATTTAAAGACTGTGTCACATCACTCTCCAAAGACAGCAGAGCTAATGATGCCAGTTTCGTTTGTCTCATGGTTGATCGTAAGGGATTTTTCAGTCTTTTCAGCAAAGAAAATGATCTCTCACTTGTACAATTTGAAATCGGTAATGTCATGAACATTCTAAGTGCAGTCTCAGTGTTCGGAAATGTGGCTTCTAAATTGTTTACCTTCAAAGTTTGCAACATCTGGGGAATGGTTGCATGCTCCCCAATCATTGAGGAGAATTGCAAAAACTCATCTGCAAACTGGTAGTCAAGGTCATTGTTATAGTATTCCTGCAATGCTTTTGCACCTTCAAAAATTTCAGATCTTGATTTTTTTGTAAAAAATTCAAATTTTCTCATTATATTTTCATAAGCACTTTTTCTGCTTGAAAGCTGAGTGACTAAAGCATCACAAAGCACATAATAAACTTGAGTTCTAAATATATCCCTTGCACTGAGTTCTATATGTTCAATGTTACATTCATCTAGGTGTTTATTCTGGGGCACCTTCTTTCTTCGAGAATCATGACCATGGTATTGCACATTTTCAGACACTAATGTTTGAGCTTCCTCTTCATAGACTTAAAAATTTTCCCTCACGAACTGAATGAATTCAATTAACGACTGGAAAATTTTAGGTACTTCAGAAATATTTCCTTTTGGATTCTGGCAAGTTTGATTTGCACAGTTTAATCTCTGAAGTATTGTGTCCCAAACTACTGTACTGATCAATATTTCCATTGTTCTCATTTTCTTCAGCAGTGATTTTGCTTCATCTCTTGTTTGTGGAGAATCATCAACATTTTCTGACAGAAATACTAAAACTTTCTCTATTTCACGATAATTTTTCCTCACTGATCGTGTAGCTGCAGCATCTGCACACCATCTGGTAACTGACCGACTCTTCAGTGTGAGTGATGAATTTCCATGTGCTTCCTGGACTTTCTCCTGAAGCATCTTCCAACGGTGAGTTGATGCAGAAAAAAGTATAGAGTTTTTGCAAAAATGTGAAAAAAGAGAGAACTTTACCACAACTATCTATGCTATTCACACTAACTAAATTTAAAGTGTGAGCAGAACATGGCACATATTCCGCTAGTGGATTGATTTTCCTAATGCGTGTTTGAACACCAGAATACTTCCCAGACATGTTGCTGGCATTGTCATAGCTTTGGCCTCTGACATTCATAATATCCAAGCCAGCCTCTTGTAGAAAAGATATCATGGTATTTGTAATGTTTTCTGCAGTATGTCCATGGAATGGAATAAATGTCAAAAACCGTTCTTTTGCTTCACAATCTTTGTTGACATACCTTATGATAAAAGCCAGTTGATCTATGTGTGTAATGTCTGGAGTAGAGTCGACTATGACAGAAAAATATTTTGACATTTTTATTTCATCAGTGATGGCATTAAAAACACGTACAGCCATTAATTCAACAAATTCATCCACACATGTTGAAGATAAGTAACTGGTGTTACCACTTCCTGGATTCCCACATTTTTCCAAGTGTTGAGCTAAGAATGGATCAAATTCTGCAATTAATTCTAAGCAGCCCAGGAAATTTCCATTCTGAACTGATCCAATTGTTTCATCATCACCATACATTGGCAACCCACGAACTGAGAGATACTTAACTGTTGCAACAACTCTATGCAAAACATCTTGCCAGTACTTGGATTCATTCCGATACTGCACAACTATCTCACAGTCAATGCGTGCAGAAGCATTCATGCGTGATGAATAGTCACATACTGCTTGCCTGTGTATGTGTGAATTTTTATGCTCTGTAAGACGTTCACTTGCATGCTTCCAGTCAGAAAAACCTGTGGATCCTAATGCTGTAGTGCTCCTAGCATACAATTTGCATATCCAGCAGAATAGTAAACAAGTTGATGGGGATAAAAGAAGCCAGTCGCGTTTTACCTTCTCATTATTTTTTTTTTTATTCTGAAAAAATTACCTTCTGTTAGAAAACGTTTTTTACCACATATATCCTTCCCTGTGAATGCCAGCAACTTCAAATCTTGGACTGGCGGATCGCTCAAAAAGCATTCGCGCATTTCTTCTGTAATTTCTCCCCATAAGGCAGGATCCACTGCATTCATTGTGGAACTTGTGCTCTCTTCATTAGATGAATTCAAAAGATTTCCCAAATTAGGAGCACCTGTGATGTTAGATGATTCTGAAGTCAGATTACGCTCAAGAGACTCACCAGTACTAAAATTAGATGAATTTGTAGAACGTTTGGGACCAAGTGAAATATCCAATTTTTTAATGGCAAAACGTTCAATGCTACCATGCTGCAGGTCATCATCCTTCAGTTTCAATTGTTTGGCTTTCCGTTTAGCGCTGCCTGATAAGTATGTACGTTTTGACATAATTTAACTGTTAAATAATTCAACTTAAATATATTGTTACAACTAACTAAATTTGATTATATATAAATTTAACAAATATTCAACATTCCATCAGACTACAAGAAACGCAACGCAAAATACAACCAAACCTTCGTGGTTACAGTTACGACAACGACAAGCCATGTGCAGGAAGTTGAAGGATCAGTTGAGTTTAGGTGCGTTCGGAAACGCAAGAAAAGGCACGTGACTCAATGGAAGCGATCCTTCTTCTCACTGGCCACCTGAAGGCTATTAAACCACTGAAACTCATTAATGGCCACGTGTTTACGTGAAATTCGAACCTCAAACTCACTGTGTGTAAGTACCACATCTATAAACACATGACTCATGAACATGCAAAAGTAAAAATAATAAATTTTGAATATACACACACAAAATTCCCATTAACTAAGTACACATTTAATTCAAATTTGGGGGCCCCCAAAAATCGGGGGCCCTGGGCACGTGTGCCCTCCCGTAAATCGGGGCCTGATTGAAGTCATACCCGACTGGGAGAATATAAGTTTAGTTACTTCTCACAACACACATAAAAAGATTCTGACTGCAGAGGCCATCATAATAGAGAAAACCAAGGCATATAATTGCAATTTAAATGTCCCAATCAAATTATCACCAACATGGTTGAACATGATAAAACAGGAAAAACAACGAATTGTCCAAATAAGATCAAGTCGACAAATGAAACAAAGATAAAAAAAACAGGACGACACTAGATGGTGCCAGCGACGTTCTACGTGATGAGCATGATGATGACACAGTTGATGGAGATGGCAGCACTGTCGACTTAATAGTTAACACGCAAGGAACAGTACAGCACGAGATCTCCTTGAAAATGGCCACGAAAGAGTGTGCTGAAATGCGCGCCGGAAATTCGGGATCTGGATTCCTTGGTGAAGACTGTTTTGCATATCGTTCTCAGTCGAATTTGAGGTTGGAATAATGGTTTTTTATTTCGATTTTATTGTTTTCATTGGATTAATTTTCTTTCAAGTTCTTTTGAGGACAAGGATTTTTTTGTGTTTTCGATAAAAGATTTTATGGGTTTAAGCTATCATTAATACTTCATTGTTGCCTACGGGGAACGTTCATTTTATGGAACTTCGACTACGCAGGATTTTTGTTCTTGAGTGTGTCCCGGGAGCAACTAATCAAAAGGAGACTGCAAACCAAGAGATAACAATGTTATTGTAACCCTATCATTCATTTTCTTTTAAGAAGTAAGTTATGTGTTGTTTAGTTCATATTTTAAATAAATATACCATTTACCTTCAATATGACACCACCAGATTGAATAAGAGGTTAAGGAGTCCGGGTGTCGTAGTTTTCAGCGAACTTGTGTAAAAAAAAACAACGTGAAGAACAGAAAAAATGACAGGACTTCTATGATATCCTGCTAAAGAACTCAATATACTATGCCATGTAGTAAAGTTCATTGGTTAAATTTAACATTTTTGTGCAGATATTAGTACTTTCACCTGTTCATCTCACTCACTACTAAATTTTCTCTAAAAAAAAACAAAAAAAAAACGAGATGTGAGTGCAAGTAACGAAGTTTTACTAACATTCGACACCCCCATTCTTCCAAAATTGGCGACTAAATTCTCCACAACTGCTTGTACTTCGTGATCTTCATATTTCCAAGAAATTCAGTCCCAACAAGTTGAACATGTTGCCACTGAATTTCTTTTCAACATCAAGTCATTTTGCTCTAGTTCTGAGAGTAGCATTGCCTTTATCTGTGGCTTCAAAAATATACTGCATATATGCCCATATTTGGCATCTGAATTATCTGGGAACATTAAAGTGAATGAACTTTAATGTTTGTTCATCAGGATTCAAAGTTTTCATGAACTGCCGTGATATACAGTAAGGGTAATAGATTTTCTGTTCAGGAATGAGCTTGCAACTTAACTCTTGGAGGCCATTCTTTTTGTTTTGTAATGTTTGCTGACTGCTCTGTTGTCCCACAAGCAAAGGAAAGGATATGTAGTAAAGGCAGGTTGCAGGCCCTAAAAGAAAATCAGCATAGACTTCCCAATGGTATTGTATTCATGATATTTGATTGTTTTCTAGAAGCTTTTCATTTGTGTACTTTTTTCATGTGCATGGAGTTTTCTACTGGAATTCAAGGGTATATATTTCCATTGTACTTGACTTATAACCAAACTGTATGTCAAGAATGTCGAGGAATGCCAGTGTTCTCAAAGAGCCCATGTATATCACAGCAATGACAAAAAAGCATCAAAAACAACAATATGCATATGTTTCATTCCTTTTTCTGTAAATGGTTGATTTGCAGTGGGGATCCAATGTTCCACTCTTTCAAACAAGAAGTCAAAAGTTCTGCATTTGAATATGTTAGCCCCAAAGTCTAATTAAATCATCTAGTTCTTGTGGGTTTGGAAAATGTGACTCAGCACTACAAGATGCACCTTTGAAGTCCGTATCTTTTGTCATCCTCACAATCACCGCCAGACTGACATCTTCCTCTACTGCCTCCACATTTTTTGGTTATTGTGGAATAGGAAGCTCATCGCAATGTAAAACTGCTGGTGCAGTAGATGATGGTATGTTGGGATATGTAATGGCATTCTAGTCTCTAGGCTCCCTTGTACTTAAAAATATCCACTACACGAAAAAAACAAACAAACAAAAAAACAGTCGTCTAGATGACTGGTTCCCTCCAAATTCAAGGAATGGCAAATGGCATTGCTTTCCTCGCTATGAAGCCAACCTTCCAAAGTTAACATGCAACTACTACATCAAAAATGCAGTGCTCAAACCTTGTCTTAGTCTCCCATAGGCATTCCCAAAGTAAACTGGATATGCAGTGGAAAACTTAGTCCCTGTGGTAATTTTGCACTTGACTTGTTTAGGGCCAATATATCACCCACAGAGAATACAGAAATATCCAGGGAGAGCTTACAACCTCTTGTGGCTGTGTTTACCCTGTAACAAAAGTGAATGACGGTGTATTAATAAAAACAAAACATTCAAGATAACTAAAAAAGTTTTCATGATACAAAAAAAAAAAAAAAATGACCACTGCTGGAATCTGTGCCTCTGAATTGCCTAAGAAAACAAAAATAGCTTATTTTCTTGCAGCAGCCTTTTCATATAGTGATCATTCTTTGCATAAATTACTTTTATTTTTCTAATTAGCATTTTGGTCTGATTGCTTCCCTAGAGTGTGGCTTTTGTTATGAGTAAGCTTTTGATTTGAGTCATTGATTACCTGCATATAAGTGAAAAAAAGGTTTCATTGCTTTGCTTTCAGAAGATGGATGTGCCAACGGCTGAAGTGATACGGCAACGTCGCCTCACACTTTATAAAAACCTCAATGGTGGAGAAGTTGGGTCGGCAAAATTGCTATGACAGTATGGAGGCTAAGGCAAAACTCCAAGAAAAATATTCTGAGTATTTAGAATGTTGCATTAAAATAAAACGGAAGTTGGTAGCTTCAAAAAAAATGGAGATTAAAGAGTGGGAAAACGTCATTGAATGGTGTCGAGAAAATCCTTTGGGGGTAACTGTGGACCCCATTAGACAGATCCGCAGGAATATCCATGGCCTTAAGCAGGAGGTAAGGATGTGAATTTTCTTATTTTAAACTACTAATTATGTCATAACTGCAAAGTTAATAAGTTTTTATCAGTTTCAAGTTTGGTAATATGCCACCCCATTTTACTGAAATGACTCATTTCAAGTTTTATTCAATTTTTTAAAAACGACGCTTCTGGATGATTTCAATATATTAAACTGTTTTTGTAAAACTATTTCAATACAAATCCATCTGTACAAAAAAAGCTGATAAAGAGGTTTAAAGTTTGGCTTAAACTTGCAGAAGCACAGGGTGAGTGCTGTTCTGTCCTTTTTTTTTTTTAAATTCAAAATTGAAATTTCTGTAGAGAATGACATAGTTAAAAGATGAACAATTACTATGCGTGGGGGAAATATCCCCTGAACATTTTGGCTCTGCCAAACCTGTGTGCTTTGAGGGGAAAAAAAGTGTATGTGTATTTTTGTTAGTAAACAACAAAAGGTTAAAAACGTAACTGTCAGCTTGGAAACTTGTTATTTTGTGCATCTACTGGGTAACTCATGCTGTTAATAAATAAATGTTTTGGTGATTTTCTGGACTTCCTCCATTTTGATTTTCTTTGGTGGTTAAACATCATAGCACTTGGGGCAACTGGTAAGCTGAATCTTGTATTCCTAATTAAACCTAGGCAATGCCATATCTTTTTTTGATAGTATCCTATAAGATGCATGTTGCAAACTGTCTTCAGCAAAGTTTCACATGGCCACCACCTTTATACAGATAGATGGAATCTGTGGAAAAGGTGTTGAATTCAAAATTCTATGAGTAAAAAGGATGGGATCTCGCAAATTGGCAGGAGCTTTGAATTTTTTGTTCTGAAAATGCAGGACTAATTTACCTCCATATAAAGAAGTCTAAGGCTATTAAGCCAAAGTGTGTTTACTCACCAAAATTTTAGAAATGCCATGATTTCTGTGGAATAATCTGCTGATTATCTATAAAAAAAGTTATAAATTTAGGCACTGTGAATAATATGCCACTTCAAAAAAGCAGATTAAGAAATTCATGCCATAATTGTCAGAAGAGGTATATTGAAAAAATGCCAAAGATGCATTAACAATGGAAAAACAAGGCAAATGTTTATGGTCATGCAGTGTACATTACTGCGAAAGTTTATCATGGAAGTCAGAGTGGAAAATTGGTCTGCAAACTGTATCACTGTGTCTTAATCTGACAAAACACATCAGTGTTTTAAAATTTTCGTATGACTCAGACATAATCTTGAATCAGCTGGTTTATAATCAGATTGATATACATTGTATTCTTTTTTGTTATTTTGTTTTCAAATATGGCATGTGCTTATTATTACTACATGCATTGAGTATTCCTTAGGGTAGGGTCAAACAATTTTCAGAGAAGGCCGGGTGTCCCCCAAGCAATGGGGAAACAGTTAAAGATGACAGATTGCCTACTATAACGAAGTAAATTTCTCCGTCATTTGTGTCCACGCAGGGGCTCGAACCCGGGTCCCATCATTCTGGAATAAGTCACTCTACCAATTGAGCTACGCGGACGTTTGTTCTGACTGCTATCTGCCTTTATGTCGTGTGCGTCCTGCTGGCAGGTACGCCACATCTCCCCCCCCCAAAAGAGGGCCGGGGGCATGGCCCACGGGTTAGCCGTGACCATGAATCGTTGCAGGCAGTCATCCACTGTAGAACGTGCACTCAAGAACTCCCAGTCAATCTAGTGTGTGGAATGCAACATCACACATTTTTATTTTTCGAAGCGCTAGAGAAGGGATTCTCTGATTTTTCCTATCTCGCGGTGTGGAAAGAACATCACACCAATGCGAGATTTTGAACGGCCGGGTCATTTGGAAAGTTCGGGCGCCATTATAACAAAGTAAATTTCTCCGTTCTTTTTTTGTCCACGCCGGGACTCGAACCCGGGTCCCCTCATTCCGGAATAAGTCACTCTACCAATTGAGCTATGCGGACGTTTGTTCTGACTGCTATCTGCCTTTATGTCATGTGCGTCCTGCTGGCAGGTACGCCACACTACAGCACACCTTATATACCCTCCAAGCCAGCTCACGACACGCACGTGACTTCTTTCATTGGCTACACACTGATGATGTCAAAAGTAGGAGACTCGACTGTGTGTATATATATATATATATATAATAGACGCTCCCTATCTTCTGATTCAAGGCTTCTTGAATTGGAAGAGGAACTACAAAGGATCAAGTGGAACATCGTCGGGCTAAGTGAGGTAAGGAGAAAAGGAGAAGATCTAATTGAACTGAAAAGTGGACATCTCTTCTACTATCGTGGGACAGATACTGGCAGAACTAGTGGTGTTGGATTTATAATAAACAAGAAACTGAAGGATGAAGTTGTAGAAGTTGAAAATTCCTCTGACAGAGCTGCACGACTCGTTATCCAACCCTCTAGAAGATACAAGGCTCAGATTATTCAAACTTATGCACCCACCACAAGTCATCCTGAAGAAGAAATTGAAGAATTTTATGAGGAAATTCGTCATCTAAATAATAAAGGTAAGCAGCACTTGGAAGTTAATTATGGGATATTTCAATGCAAAAATAGGGCAACAGCAACAGAATGAAACTTCAGTAGGTAAATTTGGTCACGGCAACAGAAATCAGCATGGAAATACTCTCATAGAATTTGCAGAGGCAGAAGGGTTTTTCATCTTGAACTCCTTTTTCAAGAAAAAGCCACACAAGAAATGGACATGGAGACATCCAAATGGGACGACGAGTGAAATTGATTTTATTATGTGTAACAAAAAATTCGTCATAGAAGACTGCAGTGTGCTAAACAAGGTCAACACAGGTAATGACCATAGATTGGTAAGATGTAAGATGCACCTCAACTCTAAACTCGAACGTGGAAAGCTCATAAGACAAACAAAATGTATTGACATAACCAACCTTAAAAAACACCATAATACCTTCAAGTTGGAACTGAAGAACAGATTCTCTGCTTTAGAGGGCCTAACATCAGAAGAAGTGGATATTTCTGAAGTTAACAGGAAAGTAACCAAAGCTCTTATGGAAACAGCAACAAAATTAGCTGTGTCTAAGAACAAGTTGCATGTGAACAAATTATCAGGAAAAACCAAAATGTTGATGCAAAAAAGAAGAGAGATGAAGACAACTAAAGAAGATGTGACTTCCAAAGTGGAATATATAGAGCTATGCAAGACAGTACGAAAAAGTATCACTGAAGACGTAAGGAAATTCAACTGTGAACTAGTGAGGAAAGCAATTGAAAACAACCAAAGCCTAAAGATAGCAAAGGGACATCTCAGTAAGGGAAGAAAACAGATTATGGCACTGAGAAAAGAAGATGGTTCTGTTACAAGAAATAGAGGCGAACTTTTGACAAGAGTGAAAGATTTCTACTCCAAATTATATGAAAGGAATGATACATGTACTCCAGACATCATGAAAGCTACCAGAGTTCTTCCAGTACTCCCAGCAGAAGTTGCACATGCAATCAAGAACATGAAGCGGGGGAAAGCTCCAGGAGAAGATGGAATTACTGTAGACATCATACAAGGAAGCAAGTGGAGAAATCGAAAACAGTGTTCGCCCAAATTTTCACTCGATGCCTTAATGAAAGGAAGATTCCTGAGGATTGGAACAACGCTACAATGATCCTGCTACATAAAAAAGGTGACATTGAGGATCTCAGGAACAATAGACCTATCAGTGGTTTATAAAATCTTCACCAAAGTTCTTTCACACCGCTTGAAGGTAACACTAGACATGGCTCAACCAAGAGAACAAGCAGGATTCAGGAGTGGCTACAGCACCATGTATCATATCCATGTACTGAGAGAACTAATTGAAGGAATATGAACTTCCATTGTGCATGGCTTTTATCGATTATGAAAAAGCCTTTGATTCGGTGAAGCCATCAGCAGTTACAATGGCTCTGAAATCCTGCGGTATTGAAAATGCATACCTTAATATTTTTAATAACATCTATGAAAATGCAAGTGCAAAGATTCGGCTGTTTGAAAATACAACACACATAAAAATTGGAAAGGGAGTGAGACAAGAGACAAGGTGACACCATATCTCTGAAGCTCTTTAATGCCACATTGGAAAATGTCTTTCAATCATTGAACTGGGAAAACAAAGGGATAAAGATTAATGGAGATTATCTAACCCACCTTCGTTTTGCTGATGACGTAGTCATTTTTGCAATCACCCCATCAGAGCTGCAGAGTATGATCCAGGAACTTGTTGACAAGAGTAAAGAAGTGGGATTAAAAATGAACTTTCAGAAGACAAAAGTGATGTTCAATGCTTTTACAAGAAATGAAGATTTATCGATTGATGGAGAAAAGCTGGAGATAACAGACACGTACGTTTATCTTGGATAGCAGATATCAAGTGAGGGTCACATTGAAGAAGAAATTAATCGGCGTACAAAACTTGCCTGGAGAGCTTTTGGAAGAAACAGCATAATTTTCAAGAGCAATATGCCATTATGTCTTAAAAGAAAAGTGTTTGATCAATGCATCCTTCCAGTGCTTACGTATGGTGCAGAGACGTGGACCTTAACTAAAAGAGACATACAAAGGCTGCAGATAACTCAAAGAAGCATGGAGAGGTGCATGCTTGGTGTAACCAGGAGAGATAAGAAGAGGAACACGTGGATCCGAAAAATGACAAGAGTGGAAGACATCATGATCAGAGTTAAATCCCTGAAATGGCAATGGGCTGGACATACTGCCAGAAGGACAGACCATCGATGGACAGCCGAAATTTTAGATTGGATTCCAAGAGACAGGAAAAGACCCAGAAGAAGACCACATGGAAGATGGGTGGATGAAATTCGAAAGTATGCGGGAGTGACATGGAGGAGACTGGCACAAGACAGACCGTTGTGGAGAAAACTTGGGGAGACCTTCGTCCAGCAGTTGATTGATAATGGTTGACGACGATGATGATGATGATATATATATATATATATACATAAAAAAAATAGTTGCACTCAGTAGGAAGCAACTGACAGGAATGGAACTTGATGGATATGTTTGACATCATGAGACATGCAAATGATTCAAGTAGCACGCAGGTGACACCAGCTAGGACTGGTCGTAGTGCTGTGCCTAACCAACTGTATAAAGTCATCCCATTGCGTGTGCTTGCCATTCTGACTCATGCTGTTGTGTTGGTTGCATCCTTTGCAAGTGAAGTATGCCTCGAAGAAAAGTTTGGAAGCAATTCAAGCAGTTGGAGGAGTTCAAGAGGGGCCACGTCGTCGGGCTCCGGAAAGCGGGGTGGTCTTATCGCCATACAGGTCGTGCGAATATCACCATAGCATGCTGTTGGTGGCAGTGGATAGAACAAGGCACACAGCAGTGACTGGAAGGGTCTGGGAGACCTAGACGAACCAAGCAGAGAGAGGATCGATGGGTTGTCCGACATGTGCGGAGTGGCCCAACAGCCACGATTATGGATATTCAGCGAGCAATGGTGCCCTCCATGCATTGCCCAATTAGTGCCAGCACCATTGGCAGATGGCTGCACAACATAAGACAACACACACACTGACCATTTCGTTGACTGCCATTAACACTATTGCATTGTTGCCAAACACTGCAGTGGTGTCATGCCAGACTGTCAAGGTGCCACTCAGAATGGCAGTGAGTGATCTTCGGTGATGAGTCCTGCTTTTGTCTTGGAGGAAATGACCAATGAATCCGTGTGTGGAGGCACTGTGGTCAGCGCCAAGATGAACAGTTTGTTGTCGAGCGTCACACGTCCAGAAAGCCCGGTGTCATCGTGTGGGGTGCAATTGCCAGCGATGCCAGATCACCTTTGGTGTTCATTACAGGCAGTTTGACAGCCCAATGTTACGTTAATGAGGTCCTGCAATCAGTGGCTCGACCTTTTCTGAACGCTGGTGTGATTTTCCAACAGGACAACAATGCGCTACGCTACACGCACTCTATTCCTGTCGCACAATCTGCAGGAACCGTGTTAGAAGATTCAAGCTGTACGGGATGTCTTATCACAGGACACCATTAGGAACCTGTACAACTCCATGCAGAGACATCTGGCATGCTGTGTGAGCAAACATGGTGGCCTGATGCCCACTGAGAGACGCTACTTATTGGCGTGTAGGTCAATAAATACTGCCCATATTAGTCTCAATGTTTAATCATTTATTGTTCCTGGTAACCATAACCTTCCTCCCCAATAGCACTGTAGTCCGACACATCCTTTTGGGTGCAACTATTTTTTTGAGATGAGTGTATATACATTCTTTGCAAAAAAAAAAAAAAAAAAAGCACCTAGAAGGAATTGTTCAATTGAGATAAAAATTGGTATGAACATGTTTAGGAAAGGAATGATTGCAATTCCAGAACAGTCTAGCCATTTATTTGTATGGAACAACTACACAAGTGGAACAAGTCAGTACATTGTAATGCCATCTCTGGCTTTGATGCAAGAGGTTATCCAGCGTGGCATAGACGCATACAGTTTACAGAGATTGTCCTATGGTATAGCATGTCAGATGGTGTTAAAATTGCGGGCCAGTTTACCAACATTCTAGGATGGGTGCAAGTGGCAGCCCATCACGTCCCAAACATTTTTGATCAGTAAGAGATCAGGCTAGTCATGGAAGGGTGTCTATATTATGGAGACTGGCCTGGGAGAGCTGTGCTGTGTGTGGCTGAGCATTATCCTGCTGAAAAATTACTTGGTGATGCTACAATAGGAATGGCAACACAACAGGCTGCAGAATGTTGATGTACTGTTGAGCCATAGGTTTTATGAAGGACTACCAAAAGTGTACAGCTATCATAGAAAATTGGTCCTCAGACAATCACTCTCAGTGTGCAAGATGTGTGTCGTTCCATGGTAAAGGCAAAATTCATGTGCTGCTGGCTTGTCTCCAGACATGTATGCGCTAGTCATAAGCTAAGTGCAAACCGTGACTCACCACTGGACAATATCCCACGTTGATTGGGCCAGACACCACAGCAATCAGTGCCGGTGATGCTCACTGGTCAGTTCTAGTAGGTCGAGTGGCCTCCTCAGAAGTAGTCGCTGTGCCACTAGTCACCTAACAATGATCTGGATGACCAGTTCTGTACCTGTTGATGCTTCATAGCCATGAATGGTTGAGAACAACAAATTCAGTTCTGTTGATGCAGCTCTCACAACTGCTCAATCCTCAAGTTCTGTCGTTGCCCTCAGCTGTCCGTGTGCTGCTGGGTTGTGCTCTTCTCAGGGTGTACCATCAAAATAACCCAGCATGAAAAAAAACGTTACAAAATAACCCTGCATCATAACCCCAGGTCACCATTATGGTACGTCAAAATAACCTGCATCATAATAATCCACGACTAAATAACCAGCGTCAAAATAACCCAACAATCTCACTTCTAGAGTCGAAATGAAAAAGGGGCGGGAAACAGTCTTCTCCAAAATCGAAGTTAGATCGTACTGATTAAATTTCATTTGTTTGAACCCTCTTAGTTTTCAAATTATTTAAAAGAAAAACATCATAGTTTGGGGTGCTGGTGAAACGACAGTACCCTCCCCCAGGGAAAATTTCTTGACAGTATTTGTTTGTATCTTGTCGTAGCCCCTCAGAATTAAGACTGCATGCAGTATTTCCATCCAGAATTTGCAGGTAGGATTGGAATATCCGGTCCCAAATTTATATGCATACTTAAACTGATAAAGTTTATGATTTAACTTCTTCCTCCCCCCACATAAACAGATAGGAGGTAGAGAAAGAAACTGCAAAAACATGTGACTGTGTGTCTTACTGGTATCAGTAGCTCTAACAAGTTACGATACGGAATTTTGTGGCAAATATGAAATATTTAAGATACACTTCTTCCCTTATTTTACTTTTGCCGGATACCATGCTAGTTTCCAACTAATAACATAAAAAAATAACGGACAAATGGAATCAGGAGAGGTCCATTAGCGACGCGCAATGCAAAACCCATTTTTCAGGAGTTTGCGCAAGACGTTTTTATGGAGGGAAATGACATTTGTTTGCATCCATTTACAGACTGTCAGCGCATGTTGTAACAATTCGTGACAATTAGTTTTGGTTATTTTTAAGTGCATCTAACCTAATCAGACATCGTTTAGTTATTGAGTGTGCTTTTATTGTGCTCGATAAAAGGACTTTTGAAAGCGCATCTAACCTCTTTCAAAGCTTTATTCATTAGTCAAAAGTATCTGAAATTAAATTTTTAATAGTTTGAAATTGATCATTTCAATTGAAAATTTTTTGCATTTGCTTAAAAATATTATGAATGTATATAATTTTGGTATCGTAAAATTTGTATTTATATTGCTATCAGCAAGAGTGGATGCATGAATCTGCTCTCTCGCGCTAAGTATTACATATAAGTTTTAAAGCATTTTTTGTGTGACATATACTGCTAATTTACATATCCGACATCCCCCCACGTTGTTGTCATGTACTGTAACTGGTCCAGAGTATAAAATGTGACACAGAGAAACGTTTGCCCAACAGTCAAACACATTTGTACATTGGTAGGTGAAATATGGCAAGTGATACTGCATTCATTACAAATTTCATCAAGGAAAAAGTGCTTCAAAAGCATGTGCAATGATCTGTTCTGTTCTGTGGAAGAATATTGTATCGAAAAGCACGTGTGGAAAAGCTTGTGTGGGTTTGGGTTTAGACAGTTTAAAGCAGGTGATTTTGATGTTAGCCATAGAGAACATAGCGGCGCCCGCAGAAGGTTGCACATGAGGAACTGCCAGCATTGCTGGACCAACATTTGTCTCGAATGCAAAAAGAACTAGCTGAACAACTGGGGGTAACTCAACAAACCATTTCCAATTGCTTACATGCAACGGGTAAAAACAAATATAATATAAAAGGTAGTGTTTACCTAATTTTGAAAAGTATTTCGAACGTTGTCGCTTCGTGAGGCACCTGCGCCCACCCCGAGAGTGGCCTAATATGTTACAGGTTTTTGTTAAAGAATTTTTTAACAAATAAAACAATTTAGTTAAATATTTTCAGTTAAGCATTCATTCAATAGCACAATCAAACATTGCTCATTGGGTCGGGAGATACAGATCCCATAAAAGATCTTCATCTACGATTTCACGGGCACTTTCTGTGCTCTCAAAGAAAGCGCTCACCACATTCAGGAGGAAGGAAAATGAGTGCCACATGACCTGAGCCAGAGGAACAAGGATGAGAGTGTCATGAAGTGTTTGAACTTGTTGAATAAACAACACAGTCTTTTCTGTGGAAAAGTGTTACAGGTGATGAAAAGTGGATATGCTACGACAATCCCAAAAGCAAAAAAAAAAAAACACTGGATAGACTGGTGAAGCAACAACTTTGATACCAAAACGCAATATTCACTCCAAGAAAGTTCTGCTGTGCGTCTGGTGGGATATGAAGGGTGTACTCTATTATGAACTATTGAAACAGGGTCAAACTATTACTGCTGATTGCTGCAAGCAATAATTGCTGAAAATGAACCAGGAAATCTGTCTGAAATGTCCATTCACAGGCAAAGAATTGCATCCCGTGAAACTACTGCATGACAACGCTAGGCCGCATGTCACAAAATCGGTCAAGGAAACGTTATTGACACATGGCTGGAAAGTTTTGGAGCACCAGTCATATAATCCCGACATAGCCCCTTCAGAGTCAGACTGTTATTTTTTCCGATCGGGTGCAACATAGTTTGTCTGCTGTACGGTTCCGGACATGTGACAAAGCCCAAAAATATGTTGAAGACTTCATTGCGTCACACGACGAAGTATTCTTCATGGCTGGAATCTGTCAGCTGCCAGACTGATGGCGGAATGTGATAGATAATGACGGCACATATTTTGATTCGTAAGGGTATTGTTATTTTCTTGCATATTACATATTGCATTGTCTTAAAACGCTTTAAAACATATTTGTACACCTAATAATATAGCTGTTATTTGGGTAAATGTGGCGTTAATTGGCATATCCTAGTTGTGCTAATTAGAAAAAAAGACATATAAACTTATGTTTTAGATATATCGATTATTAATTTGTATGATGCTCATGCTCTCCTCGCCATTATTTCAGAATTCGATACGATTACAAGGTTTCAGAAAACGTGCGACAACGATGAATCCAACTCTTTTCTGTTGACCCTTTTGTGACTACAACGCTCGATGCACCCGGTCATTCAGACAACAACAAGCAAGGTCGATAGGCAGAAATGTTTGCTCATCCCACCTACCTCTCAGCGGAAGTATTGGTCCCTTGCCTAACTGTAAAGGACGGGTAGACCATCGATACTTGGTCGATACAACTGAAGTATTTGCCGAAGAAGTGTTGTGAACAGTTTTAAATTCAAGTACGCTTTGAATTTGAAAATTTACTGTCAAGATAGAATGAAAAAAAAAAAAATCAGCACCAACAATGCATGCAGGAAAAACTGATATCCATGTGAATATTTTATTTAGTGTAAACCAAGATTTTTAAAGAAAATAAGTATACATTTTTTTCAACTCTATTTAATCTAAACAGGATATTGACTGGCATTAAGGAAAACTGCAAGGATAGTGATCATAGCTTTTAAATTTAATTATATGCAACTGTAGCATTGTCTTCTTTAAATAAATTTGAGAGATAGAAAAAACACCATAATATTATGTTAGTAGCACCTCATAAAGAAATCCCTTTATGCCGAACAAATCAAAACTTCAGCAACATTCCAAGAACTCGCTTAATTAAAAAGCTAGAAATTAATTCTACTAAATGCTCCATTATTATTTGTAATTAATCGTTCAATAGAAAAGTAAAAATTATATATTTTCAAATTCTTTTCCTTTCTTTTCGTCATATTTTAATGGCTAAATTTTGAGAACTTTAAAAATTGGGACCTTATTTAATGCTAAGAAATGCTTGCTTCACTCACTTTGCCATGTTCCTTAAGTAACTATTTTAACCGGTATTCTCTTCTTGAGTTGGTAAGACATTTTTCCCTGAGGATTTGGAATTTAGTCGAATACTAAAGTGGAAAACAACCGCTCAAGTGGAAAACAAATTCATTTTGCTTTCCAATGCTATTAGGAGAAACAAAAAAACAGCAACTAGTTTTTCCAGATTTTAACTATGGGTTATCTTGACGTTGGGTTATTTTGATGCCGGATTATTTTGACTGGGATATTTTGCAGTGGGTTATTCTTTTCAGGTTATTTTGACATGTAACCCTTCTCAGCTCATTGGCACCAATATCTTCTGATTGTCATGTTGCTCAGACCCAAATGCTTGGTGATACGGTGACTTGACCATTCGGCCCCAATTATACATCCTCTCTCAAACTTGCTCAACTGCTTGTATTATGCACAGATATGATATCAAGGCATCCTCACAGTTCATGAAGGTTAATGCGACCACAATACACTGTCACATAATTGTCTCTGTGTCCAAGCTTTGCTCTTGATATACCCTCCTCAATGTGCAACTCCCACGCACTGAGGCGGGCCCCTGTTTTGTCACTGGTTATTTTTTAATCATTTGCATATTTGCCCATGGATCACTATTTCATCATTGGTCATTATTATTTAATCATTTGCATATTTGACCCTGAGGTACTTGCATGCAGAGTTTCTCTCTCTCTCATCAGAATCGAACAACTTTCTTAGGGTGCTTCGGGGTTTTTTTTGGCAAAAGTGTACATATATAAAACTTGTAAGAGTTTAAATGTATGCATTCTTTAAAAGCTTCCAGATAAGATGATTTTAACTAGTTTGATAGAATATCAGCAGGAGAGTAGGATGATTTTTTTATTTCACCTGATGAATGGCTAATTAACTATTAATAAAAAATTTATATTTTTGAAGTTAATAGTTACTGATTGTTATGCACTTTTGAAAGTTTTCTGAGTGACATTAAGAGCACAAAAAGAACTCTTGTGATTTACTTTTTTGTTTTTAATGGAAGGACTCAAACTGTTTAACTGATCAGATAAAATTTGAGATTTCCAAGCTTTGTTCAAAAAAATATTTTGTAGTAGATTTTTGTTTTAAATTTGCCAAAAGTGTCCTTTATATAATGTAGTACAGCTACTTGTTTCTTCTAGTCAATTTTTATTTGAAAAATATTCAGATAAAAGGTTTTTGAGAACCCAAAAAGAAAATAGTCTAAGGAAGACCATGCCAAACATACTGATAAACTTTTTTGGTGGTGAATATTCAGTTACTGGGAATTCAGGGTTTGGAAGTATCCAAAGTCTGAATGCTGACTAAGAGGAGGAGAGGAAGAAACAGGAGAGGCAAAAACCACAAAGGAGCTACTAGTACGTCTTCCATAACTGATTAACATGATTCGAATTGGGGAGATGGAGATGGCAGAGTGAGAGCAATTGTCGATGTGTTCACAGCATGTTAATGTTTCTTTATAAAGATTTTGGTGGTTGTTGGGTACACCTGTACCCTTACTTTTGACCTTTATACATTGGTTTGTCCTTTTCCACTGCAATATCACTTCAGATTAGGCATTTCTGCAAATATTGGGTTGGTGTGAATGAAATGTCCGACATGAACGAGCAGTGGAGACAGGCCCCCACCACAGCAGAATGGAACCACCCACAGGTGTTGCGGGTATTATGTCGCAGAGTAACTATAAATAGCTAGCACATGCGTGAAGAACAAGGTTTAGGCATGGTTTGTTTGGACGTAACATGGTTTTCAAAGGAAACATGCAGACGCCGGATTTGAGTCTTCTTCCTGTATGAATTTAAACTGAGCCATTCTGTAGAAATTGCGGCTTGAAACGTTAACAAAGCATTTGAGGAGAATACAGGCACCAAACGAACTATTTGGTTATGGTTGTTGAAGTTTCGAAGCGGAGATACGGACCTGTGAAATGAAGCACGTGGTCATCGACCTATTGCTGTTTCTGACGATGTTCTGTTACTTGTGGTTGAAGTGGACCCCCCCCCGAAAAACGTGTCGTGAGATAGCGGCAGAGGTAGGGTCCACTATAAGACAGTTGTTTGACGTCCGGCAGCTCTGGGTAAG
Source organism: Macrothele yani (assembly GCA_039090855.1). Lineage (NCBI taxonomy): Eukaryota > Metazoa > Arthropoda > Arachnida > Araneae > Macrothelidae > Macrothele > Macrothele yani. Next base: position 46,127,289 of record CM077024.1, read on the forward strand.
GTTAAAAAGCTGGATATGTAGTGGAAGAAATATTCTTCTCATGATACGTAACAAATATGTCATGATAATTAACACAACAATCAGACATCACTGAATTGATTGTAATTACTGTTTCACACATGATTCAATCACATCATAAAACTTGAAAATTTCATCGTCGTGGAGCAGGAAATGAAATTTCATTCCCGCTCTACGGCGATAAAATTTTCATTTCCTGCTCCACGGCGATGAAACTTTCAAGTTTTATGATGTGATTGAATCATGTGTGAAACAGTAATTACAAATCAATTCAGCGATGTCTGATTGCTGCTGTGTTAAGTATCAGCTGGATATGTGGCTGCCGCACGAGTGCCAACAAGACTAGACGTTTGGAAGTCTGTACGTCACTGCTTGCCAGGAATGTACAGCTCTACTGCATTGAAGCGTCACCTGCAAACAGAAGTGGGTTCTTTATGATAATCGAAAACAATCTTCACAATGGTTAAGCAAGGCAAGCCTGCTGGACGGCATCCTAAGCCACCCCTACACACCAAAAAAATGATGCTTCTTGTCTGGTAATCCACAGCCGGATGGGGTTTCTTTGGCAAGAGGCCAAACCATCACTGCAGAACGTTATTATGCTGAATTCCACTAGATGAACTGGAAATTGCTGCTGAAACAACGGGCTTTGGTCAACAGACATGGAGTTCGACTGCAGGACAATACCTGCCCTCATGTCGCACAACAAACAGTGCTGACACTTAGTGCCTTAGGCTATGAAGCTCTGCCTCATTCTGTCTATATCCCTGGACTTGTCTCTGACAGACTATCATCTGTTTCGTTGCCTGGATGACTTCCTGTCTAGGAAACAGTTCACTACAGATGAGGTTCAATGTGCAGTTGATGACTTCTTCGGGTCCCAGCCACAAGACTTTTTTCGTTCTGGGATCGTGGCCTTCCCGGACAGATGGCAACTATGTGTCGATGCCGAGGGGGATTAATTTGCATAGGTAAGTTTTCCTACTTTTCCTTTGTGTTCTGGTCCTTTGCCGGACATTTCATTCGCACCAACCCAATAATATCCAGCTTCTCATCTGTGTTTTCCAATAGCCACAGCCTGAAGTAATAACAATTTATTCAAAACATGACTATGATGGGCAAAACACGTAACAATAATAACAAATAAAGGTAACTTGATCACGTTAGTTACATTACATGAAAAAAACTTTTACAAGAAAGTTCGTTTGTTGGGAGCTTTCGACCTTATCTTAGGTCTTCATAGTTCTGAAAGAACTATGAAGACTCAGATTGTTGCCAGATTCTACATTTGAATTTTTTTTTTCCCCATTTTTTGTTGCCAAAACTTAGAATAGATCTCCGCATCATCGGGATGCAGAGAGGAGATTCGAAATTGCAAGTCGTTGAGTTGAAAATAATTTCCAGGCTTTCACGGTAATGGAGGCAAAACGATTGTCAAAAGAAGCAATTCGTTTTGCTTCGTTCCAGTGGGGGAACTGCAGATGTGTCTTCCATTGTCAAAATTGATGTTTTTGGCAACAAAAATGGAAAAAATTCAAATGTAGAATCTGGCAACAATCTTAGTCCTCCATTGGCGTGATGAAGACTTAAGATAAGGTTGAAAGCTCCCAACTTACGAACTTTCTTGTAAAAGTTTTTTTTTTCATGTAATTTATTTGGAACAATTATTCTTACAGGAACAGGCACTTTTGTAGTTGCTGCACAGTTTGTGTTAGCTTGACATTGCACTTGAGTAAGTTTTCTTAACTGCAGCTACCAGGAAAAAAAGTTCCAATCTGAAATGAGATTCAATAAATTTTTAAGAAATTCGAAAATAAAACTTCTTGCTACCCACTGATGGCAAAAGCATTTAAAAACTTATAATTGTTATGAAAATAGGGAAGTGGATTGACTGTGTGTGATTGCAAGAGTTTATTATGTAAGTCAGAGGGATAAATTGTTGTACAAATTTTATTGGTTTCTGTTAAACAAGCTTCTGCAGAAACACTTCCGTGCTTTAAAATCTCTAATTTTGATACTGATGGCTCAATGGACATTATTTTGAATCAGCTGATTTACAGAAGAGATGTTGTGCTTTAAGTGATATGTTTAGAATTTCATTTTCATTGAATCTTTTTTATTTTATTTTTTCAAAATGGGATTTGCTAATCATTACTATGTGTTTTTATTTACTAATCTAAAGCAAATATTATGGGAATTTTACTAGGAAATTTTTTCATTAATAGCAAATTTTCGGAGAAAACTCTTCTCCTTCTTCAGGCTGTCTTGTTGTTGTCACGGTTACGGTTAACCTTGACAGTTTAGGTTATTTTTCAACAAATCCTGCCAGATGTGAGGCAGGGAAAATCCTTTGCAGTCATTGATGGAATTTTGATTTTTCTCAATCTCTATTCCTTCTTTCAGCTTTCTTTTTTGAAAATTGCTTTGGAAACTAATGACTTTAAGGGAATTCCAATCCATGCTGTGCCCAGTTTCTCTAACATGTCTATCTAATCCAGTCTTGTTGGAGCAATTTTTTATAGCTGCTTTATGCTCAGCTATACGAGTTTCTAGTCTGCGACCTGTTTCACCTATGTAAGATAGTCCACAACTACAATTTACTTCATAGACTACTCCTTGCATTTTTAAAATATTTTCTTCTCTTTGAACTATTTTAGGGAAAAATTTTTTAACTTTGTTCTCTAAACTTGGAGCTAGCCTAATATTGTACTTCTTACTAATTCTCTTTAAAGACTCAAATAAACCTTTGTGATAAGAAATTTTTCTAGTGAATTTTACTTGTTGCTTTTGTGGGTTCTTCGTACCATTAAAATTCAGAAGCTTCTCAATTTCTTCTTTAGGATAGTTATTCTCAGCAAGTATGGCCTTAAGCTCTTCTTTATGGGCTTCTTTTTTATCTGTAGTAGAAACTGTTTTATTATTTTTTTCTAAAAACTGACTTGCTACATTTTTCTTAATAGAAACTGGATGATAGGAATTGAAATCCAGTAGTCTTTTGGTATTCATTGGTTTTTTATACCAACTAGTGAGGAATTTTTCATCTTCATAATAGATAGTAATATCTAAGAAGTTTATTCTTCTTTCTTTTTTAAAGTTCAATAGTGAACTTAAGGGAATCATCTAATTCATTGAATGAGTCTAGAATTCTTTCTGGAACAATTTCTGTGCTATCTATTATAAATAAGATGTCATCCATGTATCTGCTATATAAGCAGAAGTATGTGGGTTGTACTAGTATCTTTTCTTCTAGTTTTCCCGCATAATAGTTAGCTGAGAGTGGGGAGAGTGGGGAGCCCATAGCTAGCCCCGATTTTTGAATGAAAAAAGTTTCCCCAAATTGAAAGTAGTTGTTCTGCAAAGAGAAAGTAAGCATTTCAAAAATTCCAACTAATATGTTTTTTTCTTTTTTGTGAAAAACTATTAAATCTGCCAAGTCTTCCGCTATAAAGTCTATAAGTTGATCTATATTAATGTGAGTATACATAGACACTATGTCTAAACTACTCATAATAGGAGAATCTAATTTAGGAAGAAGTTCTAGTTTTTCTTTTAGCTGCATTGAGTTTTTAATCATGTTAGGTGGCTCTTTTAAAAGATTCTGAAGGTGTGACTTTAAAAAATAGTTTAGATTTGAAAGAATAGAGTTTTTGAGTCTATTATTGGTCTAATTGGTTGGTGTTCTTTATGCAGTTTGACTATTCCATATATTTGAGGTAATCTGAACTGTAATTTTGAGAATTGTTTATAGTTTTCTGGAAGCTGGTTTTTCTTTTTTTGAAGTGAAATAAGCTTAGAGACTTTTTTAATCAATTCTGGTAGTGGGTTTTCTTTTACTTCTTCATACATAGGTTTTTTAGTTCTTCTTCCATCTTTTCTAGATAATCTTTCTTATCCATAATAGTAATCAACTTACTTTTGTCTGTTTTCACAGCAACTACACTTTCATTTTTTCTGAAATCTTTAAGAGCTTTTAATTGACTATTATCAAAAATTTTTTGAGGTTTCCTTACTTGCTTCTGGAATTTTGTAAGGCTATTGTAGTAATCTTTTCTGAGGAGGTCTGCTTTAATTTGGTCCTCTTTTTCTAAAGTGCTGCAGATGCTTTCCAATTCAATTACCAATTTTTCTGTATTTATTTTTTCTTTGGATAAATTGAAATTACTTCCTTTATTTATCACTTGTAATAATTCTTGGCTAACTCTGGTAGCAGTGTTGTCCTTTACATGACTAAGAACTGCAGTTTCTTTGTTTTTACTGGAATAGTTTTTCTTCAAAAATTTCTCTTCTTTAAGGTTCAGCTTTTTAACAAATTTCTTATTTTTGTTTCTTACTCCAATTTTTAACCAGTCATCCAATTCTGCTTTTACTGTATCCCTTAAGATTCCAGAAAATTTCTTTTCATTTTCTACTTTTACTTTTTTATAATAAGCAACATTTTTATATTTTGCTTCAATACTTCTTTTTAACGTTTTTTTTTCCTCTATTTTTCTTACGAAGTTGGCTGAAAGTAAATCTTTAAATGGTTTTCTAAGTCTAAATGAATTTGGAATAAAGTTTTTTACCTTGCAATTTTTCAGGAACTTGATTTGAGCTATGGATCTTTCCATCTTCAATGTAGCATGTTGAACTTTCTTGATTGCTTGCCAAGTATCTGACCCATACTCTGTTCTACTCTTAGCTAACTATTATGTGGGAAAACTAGAAGAAAAGATACTAGTACAACCCACATACTTCTGCTTATATAGCAGATACATGGATGACATCTTATTTATAATAGATAGCACAGAAATTGTTCCAGAAAGAATTCTAGACTCATTCAATGAATTAGATGATTCCCTTAAGTTCACTATTGAACTTCAAAAAGAAAGAAGAATAAACTTCTTAGATATTACTATCTATTATGAAGATGAAAAATTCCTCACTAGTTGGTATAAAAAACCAATGAATACTAAAAGACTACTGGATTTCAATTCCTATCATCCAGTTTCTATTAAGAAAAATGTAGCAAGTCAGTTTTTAGAAAAAATTAATAAAATAGTTTCTACTACAGATAAAAAAAGAAGCCCATAAAGAAGAGCTTAAGGCCATACTTGCTGAGAATAACTATCCTAAAGAAGAAATTGAGAAGCTTCTGAATTTTAATGGTACGAAGAACCCACAAAAGCAACAAGTAAAATTCACTAGAAAAATTTCTTGTCACAAAGGTTTATTTGAGTCTTTAAAGAGAATTAGTAAGAAGTACAATATTAGGCTAGCTCCAAGTTTAGAGAACAAAGTTAAAAAAATTTTCCCTAAAATAGTTCAAAGAGAAGAAAATATTTTAAAAATGCAAGGAGTAGTCTATGAAGTAAATTGTAGTTGTGGACTATCTTACATAGGTGAAACAGGTCGCAGACTAGAAACTCGTATAGCTGAGCATAAAGCAGCTATAAAAAATTGCTCCAACAAGACTGGATTAGATAGGCATGTTAGAGAAACTGGGCACAGCATGGATTGGAATTCCCTTATAGTCATTAGTTTCCAAAGCAATTTTCAAAAAAGAAAGCTGAAAGAAGGAATAGAGATTGAGAAAAATCAAAATTCCATCATCAATGACTGCAAAGGATTTTCCCTGCCTCACATCTGGCAGGATTTGTTGAAAAATAACCTAAACCGTCAAGGTTAACCGTAACCGTCAAGGTAAACCGTAACCGTGATAGTGACAGGAAAAAGTGACAACAACAAGACAGCCTGAAGAAGGAGAAGAGTTTTCTCCGAAAATTTGCTATTAATGAAAAAATTTCCTAGTAAAATTCCCATAATATTTGCTTTAGATTAGTAATTGAATTAAGAAATTAGGAAGCCATTTCTCAACATGAGCTTTATTCAAAGAATTACTATGTTATTTGAGTATTTCTTAGGTGGCACTCAGCCTCCCCCAGTGGCCTTTGGGCTATGGTCCTCTATGCAGTATTCAGTAGTTTGATTTATTCTGCTTCAGATAGGCTGTAACTTGCCAGGTTTTAAAAGCAATGACACTGTCACAAAGGAGAACCCTTGTCACACCTGCTGTTAGAGAGAGAGAGAGAGAGAGAGAGATGTTGCTCCTTCATTTCTTTAACTATTTTGAGCAAAACAACTTTGGTGTAGTATTAACTATTTATAGACATTCTTTCACACAAGATCCCTATTGCTACCGCTCCTTAGTAATTGAAAAAAAAAATGTGCACATCTTCTTCCTTGAACAATCTGTCTGAGATTAAGACAGTGGGTGCCACAGGTGATGAGGTAATAAAACCACATCACCTGTAACGTTACCTGTTAACTGTACTAGGTTTAAACATTGCCATCATCTCCTTGCACGAGTAAACTCTAGCCTATTTTTGCTGTTGTTCCAGCTTCTTGAGTCTCTGTTTGGCACAAATCTTTCAGAACTTTAAATTTTAATGAATAATTGTTTCCAGACTGCTAATCAATATGCCGACATCTAAACTGATTATACGAATAGTTGATGGTTTTTTTGTAATAATCATTTCCGCGTGGCCAATGTACAAACATCTAAACTGATTACCCAAATGATGTGGCGGTTTCCTTCAATGATTTCATGAACAGCAGTAATGATTCTATCATTCACTGCCTCTTTTGGTATTCACGCATGTGGGAGGTCTTGAAAGCTCTGCTTCAGTTCTCTGAATTTGTGTATCCATCCTGTTACAATGCTATATGAACAGGCCTAGACACCATATGCTTGTGATAAATTAGCATGAATTTTTACCCAGTCATCTCTAAGCTGCATCCTTGTAAAAATGTAAAATCATTCCCTGTCTTTAGTAGCATCCATAGTAACTTAACTACACATAGACACATTTAGACAAATTCATGTGATTTAAAATTCAAAAATTCAATTTATATAAAGAATAAAGTCATCAGTAAATATGTGGATTGCTTGTAATATAGTTTGGCCTATAGCAATTCACTATATACTCCAGATACCTGTTGATCATGTAAATTAATTATTCAATGTAATATTTTTGCCAACTGCTAATATGAACGGAATGAACTTTTAGTAACAAACTTTCCAAAAATGTCAAAAAAGTGTTGGTTTACCTCTTTTCCTGTTTGCTTTCTTATAGGTTGTTCAGTGAAAGTGGTCCTCTGCTATCTCTTGTGACAGTTAAATTAAAAAAAACCTGTGCCCAAGAATATCGTTGCAAATGCAAAGAGCATAGTAAAAAACCATTATCATGAAGTATCCTAGGATACCGTCATTCAAAAACTATTTGAGTGAACAATGGAGTTGAATGGGAAACATTTAATTTAAAATTCAAATTGGAAGATTTGTCTCAAAAAGAAACTAAGGCAATTGGAAATCCAAGTTCCTGAATGTGTCAGTGGCTCTGTGAAATCGATTTGAAATAAAATTGAAATTTTTTTAAGAATGAGAATATCTGAACAAAGGACAATGCTAAAAAGCCTTTAAAGGCTGGGAATGTGAATAGTTGCATGTGCCGATTTCCATCAGTGATGCAAAAACTGTCAGTGTATATCATTGAAGACAGACCAATATATGCAGCTATTCATGTTTCCAGCTTTTAAAGGTTTTTTAATGTCCTTTGTTTAGATGTTTTCATTCTATTTCTTAAACCTTTCATTTTATTTCAAGTCAATTTCACAGAGCCACTAATTCGTTCAGAAACTTGAATTTCCTATTGCCTTAGAGACATTAGTTTTGAAAAGAAACTAATTTAAATTTTAAATATAAATGTTTCCTGTTCAACTGCATTGTTTACATGAACAGTTTTATAATAATGGTATCCTAGGATCCTTTGATGATAATTGTTTTTTACTATACTGTTTGCTTTTACAACAAAGTTCTTGGACATAGATATTTCCTTAAGTCTGACTGTCACAAGGAGCAAAGGACTATTTTTGCTGAAGAAAGACCTAAGAAATGTGCAAACAATGGGAAAATGGGTAAACCAACCCTTTTTTTTGACATTTTTTGAAAAGTTTATGTAACTAATTAAGTTCATCTCATTCATATTAGCACTTGATAAAAAAATTGATACCTGAATAATTAATTCATGTGATAAACAGGTATCTAGAGGCATAAAAAGAATCGCTATAGGCCAGTGGCATAGCCAGAAATTCCTTAACAGGGGAAGGGTGGGGGATCCATGGATTTGGTTCATTTGTGAAAGCCTCATGTGTACTTACATATATATCACTTTAAATTTGTACATAGACCACCCCTGAGGGGAGGATTATGATCCCCCTCCCCCTTTTGGCTACACCTCTGCTATAGGCCAAACTGTATTAAGTTTTGACAAGCTTTTCTAGAAAGCTGTAGCTCATTAACTTTGAAGGAACAAGTGTAAAACTACAGATGCATGACAAGAACTTTTTCATCGCTCCTCATATTTGCTCAACTGTCCTAGTTAGTTTGTTTTGAAAAAACCATGTTTTTAAATTCATCAGCATGTTTTTCCTCTCCAAATGCTTTGGAGATTTCTACACGTCATTTTTTTTATTTTTTATTTTTTTTTTTTTTACGAATTTGTCATCAGACAAACATCTTTGTGAACTCTTTTGCAGTCTCAGAGTTCACAAGGAATGATGTTAGGATAATCTTTGTCTGGTGTGATGCTGATTTAATGGAACACTGTTTCTGAGCACTAACCTTTTTTTTTTCCAGATTTGCTACTACTGCAGCAGGCACCTGTCCAACATAATGAGTTGGTCCTGGGGTTTACTTCAGATTGGTGTGTTTTCCATCTTGGCACCACGCAGAAAATGTTTGCGCTGTTTTAGTCTCTTGTAGTAGGGGTCTTTGCAGAGATAGTGTGAATTTTGAAAGAATTTTTAGATGTATAGCAACAAGCAGCAAGGATGGCGAAGAGCAGAAGGTAACAATTCGTGCAGTTAGCCGGTTACCCACTGCCCCGTAAAAGAAAAGAGATGGTTCTTTTTGAGTCTTCCAAAAACGTTGGAGCTCTCCTAGGCAGACCATGCCAGGATCCTTGGGAGTGAAGAGATACCTTGTAGTTTTGTTGGTCTGAATTTGCACTGACAGCAACTACTAATAAGCACGACGCAATGAGAACTGAACATATTTTCCTAGCCCATACGAATTTGTGGCCCATGGTGCTGGCCTTGTTTAATGGAGACCCATAAACACCAGGAACACCTCCAGCAGAAAAAACTGATGGATAACTAACTGTTCAGACATCTCCTGCCGACGAACCAGCACTGCCCTCTTAGAGAAAATCTGCCTGCTTGGCTGACTGAAGCTTCATTTTCACCCAGTACAGTAAAAATAAAGCTGACAAACCATAATTGAAAAACCATACTGTGTTTCTACTCGGGTGAGAACTTTGACCAAAAATATCCCGACCAAAATTGGACTCTGAGACATGCAGTTGAAGCTATGGGCATTTAAAATTGTTTATTTCTCCTCATCAAGGTGCTTATTTTGATGGCAAATCTTGGGTAAGCCCATCATGTTTATTTTGTTTTGGAGGGTTTGTTCTTGAAATTGCACCAGGCCAATTTATCCAAGAAGGAGTGAATGGTGCATACTCGTCAGGGTCATTTCCTCAGAAAAGTAAAATGAACATACACCTTAACTCTTATTACTTCAGTTTCTATCTAGATTTATCTGCCTTATATATACACTATCTACCAACAAGTAATTTGACACCTGTGATAGCAAAGGAAAACAAAGTTTATTCACCTTCAATAGTTGGTGGAGCCTCCACGAGCGGCGATTACAGCTGCGACCCTACGGGGCATACGCTCAACCAGGCGTCGTTCGACGGCTAGCGATATTTTCTTCCACTTGGCTTGGAGAAGACAGGTCAGTTCCTTCACCGATTTCGGACGTTGGGGGGCACCCCTTAAGTCGATGCTCCAACTCATCCCAGAGGTGCTCGATAGGGCTAAGGTCTTGGCTCTGCGCTGACCTGTCCATTCGATTAACCCCATTGTCACCATACCAAGCCATGGTGGACCTTGTAACATGACAGGTGGCATTGTCATCCTGAAAGTAACATGGGTCCACCCCGTAAAACTGCCACAACGTAGGAAGTGCATGGTCATCCAAAATGGTGCAGTAGGTCTCAGCGTTGAGTCTACCAGGAATTGCGACCAAGGGTCCCGTGCCATAATAGGAAAAACACCCCCATAGCATAATTCCACTGCCACCGAACTTCACAGTTGGCACAATACATTCCAGCAGGAGGCGTTCTCCAGGACGCCAAACCTAGACCCTGCCATCCGAACGGTAGAGGGTGAACCTTGATTCGTCGCTCCAGAGAACCTGTTTCCACTGTTCAACGGTCCACTGTCGATGTTCTTTGCACCACGTTAGCCGAGCAGCGCTATTGGACTTGGTGATTAAAGGCTTGTGGTCAGCAGCATGTCCATGATAACCAAGCAGATGGGCTTCCTTACGGATGGTATTCATCGAAAGAACACTCCCAGATGCCTGTTGAAACTCCTCGCGGATTTGGTCCATCGATTTGGTGCGGTTCTTCCGAATTTCTCTAGCCAGCACCTGTTGGTCTCTAACTCCCAGTTTTGTGGGTCTGCCGGGTCGGAGCACATTCCGGCAGTTACCTCTCATCTTCCACTTACCAATCACATAGGCCACTGTTGATTTTGGGTACTTCAACTTGCTGGATATGTCACATATGGATCGACCATTTCTGTGATAATTGATTTTGGTTAATAAAATAACCAAAAATAAAATACGTGGTATTATATAATAGAATAATAGCTATATACTATATTCACTACTGTTTCACACGTTATATACGTTCTGTGCATTGTGTGCACATTTGCAGCAAAATCATCCTGGCATTTATATATCATATGAATAGGAATAATATTATAAGTTTTAATTATTATATTATCAAGGACTCACCTTGTGTTATATTATCAAGGACTCACCTTCTGTTATAAGAAAAGAATGCCAGAATTACAATATTGAAATTGCAGAAATAGTTACTGATAATTCTAAATTACTGACAAACAGCGGTTACAATAAAAATCCACTAAGTAAGGCAGGTGTATACATGATTCCTACAATAGACCCAAAGGAAAATAAGCAAGACAAATATTACATCGGTAGTACAAAAAGAAGGTTTAAAACGAGGATGAATGAGCACTATGATAATTGGAGTACAAAAGAAGAAAAAACATCACTTATACAACATTGTATGATAAATGAATTAATACCAGATTGGGACAATAGTAAAATCTTAACTTCCCACAATAAACATAATCAAATTTTGTGGTCTGAGGCTATAACAATTGAAAAAACCCAAAAATCCAATTGCAATACGTCTACTCCTAAAGATATCCTGTACCCATGGAAATATCTAATACAACAAGAAAATAATACGAAATATAACAACAAAAAGGAAAATAAAAGAAATAACATGTACTTACAAAATAAAAACAGCGACAGCAATTCCGGAATTAACCCAATAGATGGCGTGGATGTGACTCACATGTGAATACACGTATATGTAACGATGACAGAAGGCGTCGACGTAGAACAACTATAGCAGAGGTGATGCTGAGGTGACCTAGATATATAACAACTTTGAACATTGATCCAGGATGCATACCGTTGATAATGGCCGAAAGTCAGTCGAGCTGAAACATGTCCGGTGATTTACGTGGAGTTATGTGCGTGTTACAGAGATTATCTGGCATTGTTCAATAATGGACGAGAGTTTTATTTGAGGACTGTTTGTAATGTCATTGATTTTATCCATTCATCCTTTTAAAGATTGACAATACCTGTTGATGGTATAGGTTTTTTAATTACATTGTATATAATTCTTTCACACTCTCTTTGTATGATATCCATAGTCGTGTTTTATTTGAATTTAAACCCAGGTAGCAAATTTCAATTGGACCTAATGGCAATATGGTATTTCTGCGTGGCTAATGACACGCTGGACACACGTTTCTTAATTGCATTGTATATAGTCCTTTCACAATCTCTTTGTATGATATCCATAGTCGTGTTTTATTTGAATTTAGACCCTGGTCGCGAACTTCAATTAGGCCTATTTTTAATACGATGATTCTACGTGGCTAATGACACGCTAGATAAACATATTGTTCATGATACAAGAGGAAGCTTACTAAGCTGGAATACCGATACAAGGTGAGTCCTTGATAATATAATAATTAAAACTTATAATATTATTCCTATTCATATGATATATAAATGCCAGGATGATTTTGCTGCAAATGTGCACACAACGCACAGAACGTATATAACGTGTGAAACAGTAGTGAATATAGTATATAGCTATTATTCTATCATTTCTGTGATACCCGACGATTACACCTTTCTCGAAATCAGAGAGCTCCGAACTGTGTGGCATCTTGCATGCGACTGGTTGCATTGTTGTTTCCCACATGATATTTAACGGCAGCGGCTGTGACGTGTATCAGGACCGCAGATATTGTCGATTGCAGGGGTGTCCAATTACTTGTTGGTAGATAGTGTATATATTTTGTCTTTTAATATATTACCTTGTTGTGATAGAAAAAATTAGTATGATTTGACATCCCTTGAGGGAAAAGTTTTGTTTCAAAACTATGTGTTCATAATCATGTCATGTATCTACACCTACTAAGGGAAAGAATATATATTTATTAAGAGCTGGCCAGTCTCCAAGTTGACATAAATTTTCATTTCCTTGTGTATGTGATTAAATGTAAGAGCAGGTTATTTTCGCCAGTTAAGTGCAAAAGGTAGAAGTAATAATTTCCTGATAAAGAATTAGTCAGGAATGTATAGGACAGAGTAATAACATGTTAGTTTCATTCATTTTGTACAAGGATATAAATTGAAAATCATTAAGAATGTAATATTTATGTCCTTTGAGAATTGCAGCTAAAGCAACTTTTATTTAGAAAAGAGTACTTTATTTTTGTTGTTGATTGAATGCGCTTTAATAATTTCTTGAAGCTCAGAAAATAAAATAAACTGTTTAAATATTAAAAATAGGTCCTTAAGGCTAAGTAGTAATTTTGTCTGAAGTTGAGTATTGGAGATTATAAGTCACAAATTTTTAGTAGTGTCTTAATATAAATTTAGGCCCAGTTGGGTACACCACCATTTGGAGAAGATTAACTGTCTTAACTTAAAGAGGTCATTTGATTTCACTGTGCAGAAATCTCGTGGCTCAGAATGTAGATTTATTGCCAGTGAAAAATTTTAAGCAAATTACCTTCTTGTTAGAGAAGTAAATTTACTTTCTCCATTTTATAAGTTATCAAAATTGAAATAAGTGTGAAAAAACTGAGCTCATAAAACCTCATGTTAGTAAATAGCCTTTAGCAGTTAACTTGATACCATCTTGTTGAAAGGGAATGTGTGTTGGTCCAAAAGGCCTACATTTGGCCCCCTTTAAATTTGTCTCATTATCTTCATCTTGTTTTGTTTTTGGTTAAATTAAATGTGTTTTTTCCAGATAAATACAGACAATAGCCTTTCAAAAAACCTATTAAAATGCTTTTGGCACTTAGTCTGTGTATGTGTCATAATTTCTGAACACAGCTCACATCCCCCACAGCTGTGACTGTGATTTTAGGATTTGATCTTGGGAATGTTCATATTGCATACATAACCATTGTGTTCTGTTAATGATCATTATTGGCTATAGATCTAGTACATAAGTACAATAACTACTATTTTTCTTGTTATATTGTGTAACACAGCATACACATGTAACACGAAATACTATTTTTGTACTTTTCAGGTGGATGATTGTTCAGCACCAAACACAATAGTGTAAACAAACAAAAACAAGATGTCACCTCCAAAATTAACATAAACAAAAATTCAATATTCTGCTTTTTTGCATAAACTGCCATTACAATGCATTTAATATTTTTCTCTGTGGCCCTGTGAGTAATTACGATCAAAATTACATTCATTGTGACACAAAAGTACTTGTAAGCACATCAGCCACCATTAAGGTTTTTTTCTTTATTGTTTGTAAACAGAAACTCATTGTTCACATCTATCCTGGAAGGATTTATTCTCACCGCTAATTTTGCATATTTTACTCATGATTAAAGATGCATAAAATTTATTACAACGTAAATGCACAAACATGAAAATTCACCAGACAAATTGTTAGTACTAATAAAATTTGGTTTTAACCAAGTAAATAACTCGCAACACACTAAAAATGTGTGATCTCCATTTCCTTTTAGCAGCAGGTGATGTTTTGAGCCTTAAAGTGATATTTGCATTTATTCCTATCCCTGTCACTTTGGCTTGTAAAACTAATGCACATGACAGATCAGTTAAGCTCTTTCTGCATGAAGGCATGCTTTTACCCACTCTGTTGTGTTTCTCTTAATGTTGGGAGATTGAGAAAGGCTTTCAATTTCTGTCTCAAATAACAATTTGGGAGCTTTTGAAGTTCCTGTGATTTTCTACAAAAAATGCCAATGTTGCAGACTCTTTTTTCAGCTACTTAATCTATTGTTGTTGAATAAATTTCCTCTTTCAGATAATTCATTCTGATCTGCACAAACTTGCATCATTCACCATGCCATCAGTTGGCTATCAGTACTTTAGGATGAGATTCAGTGTTTGAAACTGCAGTGATTATTTTCTTCATAAATTTTTTGTAGTGCATTATTTTCAGCAATCAGGTTTCAGTTTTCGGAATAAGGAAATGGAAAGAAGTAGATTGCACATTTTTAGTCTGTTATTCTCATTCCCTCTAAATGGCACAGAATGTGGTGAAACATAATTTGTAGCACTACTACACTGAAGTGCCAAAAGTCATGGGATAGCAGTATGCAGATTTTTAACTGACGCTACCGTCATATAAAGGCTTTGATGCATGCCACTATTTTTATCAGTTGCGAGGTGTAATCTCGTGATTCAGGTTGAACAACGGCCAGTAGGATTATGGTAAGCTGACTTGAATTATCGTAGTTTGAACGAAGCATGGTTGTGGGAGCCAGACAGATGGGGACATTCAATTTCCGAAGTTGTGTGAACATTCAACATTCCTTGATCAACTGTGTACCAAGAATACCTCATGTGGAAGGCATTACCACCAAAGGTGGACAGCGCAGTGGCCGACCACGGGTGATGAATGACCAGGATTGTCCATGCTAACATACAAGTGACACTGCCTCAAATAACAACCACATTCAATGCAGGAAGTGCCAAAAACATCGATCAGGTCAATGCAGCATAATTTAGCATCTATTGGATGTGGGAGTTAAAGACCCACCAGAGTTGCCTTTGTTAACACCACGACATTGGACACAGCACCTCACCTGGGCTCGTGAACATGGTAATTGGACCCTGGAAGACTAGCAACATGTGGTGTCATGGTCTGATGAGTCACGCTACCAGTTGTTACGAGCTGATGGTACGGTTTGGATGTGGCACAGACCCCATAAGGCCATAAAACTAAGCTGTCAACAAGGCACTGTGCAAGCTGGTTGTGGTTTCATACATGTGTGGGGTATCTTTACGTGGTATGGTTTGGGTCTTCTGGTCATCGTAAACACATCATTAACCAGTAATTGCTTGGTTGCTGGGTGGTCATTTGCAGCCCTTCATATACCCCAACAACGATGGGATTTTCCAGGTGGACAATGCACCATATCATCAGGCCCAAGTTTTACAAAATTGTTTCGAGGAGCATTCTGAACAGTTCCAATGGATGGTGTGGTCACCACATTTGCCCGACATGAACCCAATAGAACTTTTGTGGGATTTGGCAGAAAGGTCCATTCGCACCTAAGATCCTGCACCTACTAATGCGAGGGAACTGTGGGCTGCTGTTCAGATGGCATGGTTCAACATCTCTCCAAAAGTCTTGTGGCCAGTTGTGGAATCAATGCCATGTCAAGTTCCTGCACTTTGTCTGGATAGAGGAGATCCTACATGATACTAGGTACATTTCCTATGACTTTTGGCACTTCAGTGTATGTTTGCTTCTATATTTGATATACCTATTCATGCAGGCCAAGGTAATACATCTCTGTACGAATGCAGAAGCATTTAGCCTTCTGCCTGTAGATATATTACTTGTAGTTTATTTACTTATAACTGAGTACTAGCCATCAGAGCTGAGTTCGAGCTCAATTTTAAGAGTCCGAGCCCAAAGTATGTCAGCCCGAACCCGAATTTTATATTGCTAGATAGAGCGCGGGCCCGAATGAGCCTGAAAACTATGATTAACCTGTTTAGGCATTAAAATAAGTCTCCTCCAGACTTCCACTCTTTCCTACCCATGCAATTAACCAATATCTTTTTCAACTGCATAGTGGAGAAGGGATGTCTATCTATTTCTATAGTTTCTTTGACCATTAATTTCTTCCTTAAATGTTTCGGGGGAGAGGTATCAGGAAAAATCGGGAAGCACAACAATCTGCATCGCACATTGCTCAATAGAATTAGCAGGGAGCTGCCCCTTTGAGGTAGGGAGCAAAATTTTGTCAGCTTGTTATCTATTATCTATACTTCTTAAAGAAACTTTTCCTTTGCAGAAATTCTGTAATTCATGGCCTATGGTATTTTGTTATCCAAGCCCGGAATGGATAGCCCTGCGGAATTCCTACTCCCCATCTAGACCCAGTTACCGAAAAATTATCTTTAACAACTAGAAAGCGTAAAAAAGCCTTCTGATAAATCATACAAAATCACATTAAAAGAAACGGGAAGAAAATTCTCTCCCTCCCTCAGAACCCGAGCCCGAACTCCAGTAAGTATTACGCAACCCGAGCCAGATTTGGGCTCGTGCTCAGCCCGTCTCATAGACTATCATTATTGTTCTGTTTCTATGGTCTCCCAGAATTTTCACATGAAGCTGTTCTACTGAAGCAACCAGCAGAAAAACCATTGGTGATGCATTTGCTTATCTTAGTACTGCAAATCCAGAGCATTTGCACTCAACCACTGAGGTCACCTGATGGCAGTGTTATCATATGGGGATAGATATTTAGTGAGCACAGGTTGGGTTGTGATCTTTCAGAGTTTCTTTGGTTGTCTTGTAGACTGTGCCATTCTTGCTTATTTCATTTTTTATCCTTATGGATCAGAATACTTCTTGGACAGATATGTATGCATCCATGACTCCTGCACTATACACGAAGGGTTTAAAGAGGAACCAAGGACTTGAACACTTTCCATGCTTCTTCCACTATTTCCATTTATTCCTAGGCTAGGACATTTTGGGAGTGCCTAAAAGATGTTTGAACAAATCATTGCCATTGACTATGATGGGCCAGATGTAAGATACTTTTCTGGATAAGTGAATCTTTGTGCTATCCTGCAGGTTGCAGTTGCTAGCCATAGTGCATGTAAATTGTTATCCTGGTAAAAGATGGTCCTGTTAGCATGGATGTTATGTTTTTATCAGGTTGTGTAGTTAGAACATGCATAAGCATGCAATACACTACACTGCCTAATTTAGATTTTTACTTTAGCATAAACATGTGTTTATGACAGTACTAAAATACCACTCTAAGTTTTGCTGTTAACCTAACCAAGACCTATGCCCATGCACATCACAATGTTGCTACTCTTTATTCTGAAACACACATGTACATACATGTTTGCACTTATCATATTTTCTTAATGGTATACATTATTTGATTTTTACGTACAATGGAACAAACAGTTTAGGTACTGAGAATTTGTACAATTTTTTAATGATATTGATAGTTTTAATAATTTGTAATAATGTGCATATGTATCATTCAGAAAGTAGTTTTAATTTCTGAAAATTACATTTCCAGATTACCAAGTTGCAAGAAAAACTGGATGGCTTTAGAAAGCATAAGGCTAATGCAGTGACCACTATAAAAGATGTGCAACTAAGAATGAACAGTATGCTAAACAAATATAACACTAGCTGCAGGGATTTCATAGTAGCAGCAATTTTGTCAGGTCGCAATGCCCATCGTGCGACAAGAAAGAGAAGTCATGGTGCATCATATGCAACAGTAAAAGGAAGTAATGCACTGTTTTCAACAGGGAAAGAGCCAGTCCAAAATGCACAGCAATCAGCAGAGAAAAGGCCAGTCCAAAATGCGCAGCAATCAGCAGGGAAAAGGTCAGTCCAGGATGCACACCACTCATCAGGGAAAGAGCCAGTCCAAAATGCACAGCAATCAGCAGGGAAAAGGCCAGTCCAAAATGCACAGCAATCAGCAGGGAATAGGTCAGTCCAGGATGCACACCACTCATCAGGGAAAGAGCCAGTCCAAAATGCACAGCAATCAGCAGGGAAAAGGTCAGTCCAGGATGCACATCACTCCTCAGGGAAAGAGCCAGTTCAAGATGCACAGCATTCAACAGCAGAAGAGCCAGTTCATGATGCACATCATTCAACAGCAGAAGAGCCAGTTCATGATGCACACCACCCAATGTTGCTCTTAGAACAAAATGCATCATCATCCATTCAGGGTGTTCAAGACCCAAGACTTAAACTTCCCCACTGGAAGGAGGCTCCGCTTCTCAAAAGAGCTAAGTTAGAAGCAAATACTACACAAGCAATGGAAAAGCCACAAGATCCAAGGGAACATATGCTACTGAAGAAAAAATTGCCTCTTCTTGAAGTCAGACCACTACAGGAGATGAAGCTGCAACAGCCACAGCATCAAAAAAAAAAATCTGCCTGTTCAAGAGGTAAATCCAGTGCCCCAGAAAAGTGAAGAAAGGTCTGACATTCACACATCTGAAGAGCTGACTGCTCTGTCTCTAGTACCACAACAAGAACTGCGACATAATGAAGACTTGCTTGTTGAAGATTGTCCTCTTCATGTGTCCTTGAGTGATACAGATACAGATGACACTGAGTTGGGTAATACAGCTGAAGAACTTAAAGTTCAATCTCCAAAATCAACTAAATGTTTGCAACCAATGGAAGAAGAAGAAGATGATGATGATGATGATGTGCAATTTTTAGCTATTGTTGTAAAGGATGATTCCATCGAGCTTTTGCAGCAGTTAATGCATCAAAAGGGGAACAGTACACTGTTTTCCAGAAAAGTGCAGCCTGTATCTCTTAAAAAAGGGGATACCAGCCAGCCAGCTTCAGAGAAAAAATCTTCACTGACATAAGTTTTACATAGCAATTTATACAGTGTTTTATACATAAAAAAACTGAGCAGCTTATGCTAAGTTTTTCACGTATCAGGTGTTTTATTGAACTTTTGTTTTACTTAAACATGACCATCAAAATAAGTCATGTCTGTTATGGGACGAATTTTGTGAAATCTAAGTATTTGGAGATTTTTCTTTTCTTTTTTTTGAGTAAGTGTTATTGTTACTTTATTGTCTTTTTTTTTAAATAGTCATTTATAGGTCATAAGTGATAGAGTAACTAATGTTTTGGAGAAATCGTCATGTCTGTTACCATGCATGAATTTTTGTTAGTATATATTCAGTCAATAATTCAAAGAAGAATTTTTGTTAGTATATATGCACTTCAATAATTCAAAGAAGTTTTCAAAATTTTTCATTTCATATAATCCAGGGATGATTTATGTGTTCTATATATAGTAAATGTTTGATATCACTTTTTTGGGCATTTTCCAAGAACATTTCAAATGGTAATGACATACAGTTACACACATGACATATATCTATACAAACTTATAATTCAGCTTAAGAAAAAAATGAAACCAGGGAAAATTTTAAAACTTTTTAATGAAACAATTTTTATCTTTGAAGCATTATCTAACATAAGAAGTGTGGAATTTACAGAAGTACAATTTCAAAGTTGTTTTACATTAGAACTTGAGAACACAGAAAATTCATAAAACATTTGTTTCCTGTACACTTGAAAGATGGATCAGGTAAAATTGATTTAACTTGATCAAAGCTGACATAAAAAATCACATATGACCACTTCTTGATGTTTTTAGCGGGTTTCTTAAGTTCAATTGTTTCTTGTCGCTTTGTAGTTTAAGTCCACACATTTCTTGCTTGCAGATTCACAAATTGGAGGACTTATTGGGTTTGAAACATGTATAGAGTCTGTGAACTGAAAAAGCAACTGACTTCTGTATGACATAACTGACCCAATTCTTTTGAAATAACTTGGTTCACACTCGAGGTTCCTTTTAACACTGGAAGATCATTTGAGATGAGTTTTTGAAAATAATTTACTTCTTCTGAAATGTAGAAGAGTTGAATTTTCGTTTGGTTTTTTAGGCAAGCATAGAGTGTTGCAGCATTATAGATATCCTTGCCTGTAATACCTGTTTGTCAGTGAAGCGTTTAAGTGCACTGCCAATTCCATCGGCTGCCCCTTTTTCATGGCCTGCTTCGAAGGACCGTGTACCCCATTTAAAGCCATGTTGGAAAACCTGTTCATGGAAAAGGAAGAAATTCTTCTTTTGGTGATACTGTGTTGAAGGCCCATTTGAATGAATAAATAAATTATTATTTTTTTATTTATTTCAGTCTCAGGCAGAAGTATCTGAAGCAGGCCAAGTACTGGCTGAAGTAGATACATTACACCAGTGTGCATAGTCACTTATGCCTTGAACCACCAAAATGATGATTGAATTTCTTCAAGTTTACAAGAATAATTTTCAGAAAAATCAATGTGCAGCATCACTTTAGTTGCTTGGAGATTATCTTTACAATGTTTGTATGCTTTGTATTGTTTGATATTAAATAAGTGTCTCTTCAATTTCAATATTTCTTTTGAAATTTGAAGACTAGATCATTGACAGAACCTTCTTTTGTTCCTTTTACAATTTTTCTTATTTTGCACACCTTTTTTTCCATCACCTACCACTTTTTCTTTCTGCTCATTTTTTTGCAACCAAGCCACCCATTTTATTCTAGTATTTAGACAAATCTCATTTGTTTTTCTCTTCTTTTCTTTGCAGCTCTTACAACAATTATACATGCAGATAACACTTCTTTCCTCACATGCTAATGACACTACTAGCTCATTTGGATCTTTTCAATAAGCGATTTTTAACTGGTATAGGGTTTGAGCTTTGAAGGCTAAATTTTCATGAGTTATACAAAGACATACTTCATCTTTGAAGAGTAGGATTGCAAACAAAAAATGGGTGCAACCTCATGAATGTTGTATAAGATATATTTAATTAGGTTCCATTACAAAGTTTTTGTGAAGGGGTTTCATGTTGTTAAGCAGATAATGTTATTTTTTTTTACTTGTAATAGTTTCTTTTTTCCTAGCTGATTCTCTGCTGACATTATCTCTTGTAAAGAATTCAATTCAGAAACTAACTTATTTTTTATTGTTAAGTTTTGTTTATCTAATAAAAACCTTGTTGATATACTCCTGCAACCAAAATAAGCACACTGACCTTGCCTCAATAACCTATATTTTCTGAGTAGACTCGTTGAGGTAAGCACGGTAGATTCCTCTTTTTCTTTTTTGATTCTGTATATACTTTTTTTCAAAATCTCGGGCACTGTGTAATGTAAAGTCAGTTTATGAGCAACTGGGTTTTTCCTTTGTGTGAGTTTTTCCCTGAAACATTCAGTTCATGTTTTGACCTTGATTTTGGTGATAAATGTAACAAAGAACGTTCTTGGTCTTTCATATACAACCTGTGCTATCTTTTACGATACTTGTCTGCCTTAGCTAACAATTTCTAATTTTTGCTTTCAACATCACATTTTCTCAAACAATTTTAGATCTGTTTGCAGTTACCTTTCTTTCTTCCACTTTTTTTATTTTCCAAATCAACTTTGTTTACAAAATTCTGCTCACTGCTGCTTGGCATTGCTGGCTCAGAAAGTTGTTGATCTACAAACAGCTTTGCTCTTTTTCTTTTCATTACATATCTTCTGAGCTTCCCTTGAACTTTTACACTGGTATCTCTGAGTATGATTAGACTTTTCCTTCACAGAAGTCCTTTTCTGCCCCCTATATAACAAAAAGAAAAATGTGTATATATGTTAAATTAATCATAAAATGTCATCCATATTAAATTAAACATTCACATTTTATAAATCCTTTTAATCAGTCTCCTATACAAAAAAAAAAAACAGAAGTGTGTGTAGCACCAACTCTGATAACCATATTAAGTTAACCATATGTCAATCCTGTTAAATTGTTCAAATGTGAAACATTCTCACATTACATGTAGAAATATTTTACATTACCTCTCACTGTCTTTTCTTCCCTCTTATTTTCTTCCATTACATTATTTTCTCTCCATTATTCTCACATTATATTAAAAATATTTTACATTACCTTTCATGGTCTTTCTTCCCTCTTATTTTCTTCCTCCTTTTCGGCATTTAGTCAACATTGTTCCCTGTACCATAGTCTTTGCTTTTCTGCTGATGTTAGAGTCATAATTTTAGAAGAGAGAAACAATTCACATTTTGAAATCTACGATACATATAATTTATCTCAATACTGTTTTGTTTTGTTTAATTTATGCTGACTGTAAATGAAATTTCATGAGATGAATGCTAAATTTCGTAAAACTTTGGTTTTCTTATTTAAAGGAAATTTGAACTTCTTAATATAATAAGATAAAAAAATCCTAATGCAATGCTTGCCAGATAGATTTCTGGAATAAAACTATGAAATTTCAACATTTCTTTGTACTTACACAACATTGGTCAAGTCTGTTACCAATTTTGTCATGTCTATTTTATTACCACAGTTGGTAACAGGCATGACATAGTACAAGTAAAAATATTCCTGACCTAACAATTGTTTTCAGAATTGCACTGCACTCACTTTACTTTAGAATAAATTTAATATATATTATACTACATCAGAAAAAGTGCAACAAAAACATTATTTTACATGAAATGTTTGGTAACAGACATGACACTGAATGGAAATACCACAAAAATTGCTCTCATTCCTTCATGTGCTACTAGGAAATACAAAATGGCTGTAGTATTCCATTTGTTTGATGCATCTTAAATGGTAGACTCATGCTGCCATCTAGTGATTACAATTGAAAGCTGATACAGTTATAGTAAAGGAATGGTAACAGACATGACAAAAAATCCTGGACATTGTAAAAACATTTAAATTGCAATTATTTTTCCAAAATTTATACAAAACTTCCTCTGGTGGTAATATTTAAAGCCTATAATGATTATATAGAATTTAAATTATTCTGTTTGGCAGTTTTAATATTACGAAAGTAAAAGTTATTTCAGAATTCTAAGTTTTGGACACCAGTTTTTCCATGTTCTTCAAGAATGCTTGTTCTTCATAATTTTTGTTATTGATAATTCAGCTGACTTATCTGTCTTAAGTAATTACTATAATTCATTAATCAATTTGAAAAAAAGAAGTCTCATAAATGCCTTCAATTAACTAAAAAAAAAAAAAAAATGTTTGTCAGACAGCAAATGGCAACAAATTTTGAAAATGCCCCATATATATGACAAACTGTTCTACATATATGCAATAAAATGCAAAAAAATATATTGAACTGACAGCATAAAAGAAATGTTTCTTCTAAAATAATTTTCATACATTTTGGAAATTCTATCCTAACAACCAAATGCAAGAAAATAAAGTTCAAATTTTTGAAGCAAAAATTGCATGAGTACTAGAATCACAGTTGGACCTCCATATATTAAAGTCAATGGTTTCATAAAAAAGACATAAATAGAAACAATCTTTTTTAAGCATATGTATTGTGTAATATATTATATTTAGATGCACATTTCTTATAAATAACTTAAGTGAATATGAATCACATTGTGTACATTGTACAAGTCATGTTCATATGGACAATTAAAAACAAGAAGAAACAAAAAAACATGTGTTCAACATACCTTTAAAAAAACATGTATTTATGTAATATTCATATGTATTTACATTTGTGTAAAAAAAAAAAAAAAACTTTCTAATGACTTGCTGCACAATAAATTTTGATGATGATGATTCATAATACTGTTCACACTTATTATAATAAAAGAAGGAACACAGCTTGGAAATACCTAAAAATCCCCAAATTTTTTTCCCATTTAACGTGCTATTTGTATTTAAATTCATGAATGGAAACTCAACTAAAAGGTTGCTCCTTTTTCAACATTTACTGCACATATATTTTGGCTGACTCGTCATACTGCGTAATGGACTTTTCGTGGTCATCGTATCTCTTTACTGTGTCTTCATATATACTCTTGCCAGTTGTTTTTGAGCCCACATTTCACTATTACATTTATAACGAAGTAAATTTCTCCGTCATTTTTATCCGCGCCGGGGTTCGAACCCGGGTCCCCTCATTCCGGAATAAGTTGCTCTACCAATTAAGCTACGCGGACGTTTTATTCTGATTCCTATCTGCCTTTATGTCGTGTGCGTCCTTCTGGCAGGTACGTCACATCTCCTGGTACGTTACATCATCTCCCCCTTATTTTATTTTATTTATTTATTTTTTTTTTCGAAGTGCTGGAGAAAGGATTCTCTTATTTTTCCTATCTCGCGGTGTGGAAATAACATCACACCATTGCGAGATTTTGAACGGTCGGGTCATCCGGATAGTTCGGGCGCCATTATAACGAAGTGAATTTCTCCGTCATTTTTGGTCTACGCCGGGATTCGAACCCGAGGCCGCTTATTCCGGAACAAGTTGCTCTACCAATTAAGCTACGCGGACGTTTTATTCTGATTCCTATCTGCCTTTATGTCGTGTGCGTCCTTCTGGCAGGTACGTCACATCTCCTGGTACGTTACACATTCACATTTCCTCACATACACACAACTTTCATTATCTTCAACATACATTTAAAAATCTAAAACACTATACAAAACTTCCATTCTATGCATCAGAAACTTTAACCCTAACTCTCTTGGTCGTTAATTGCCGGCCACGTCCTAATATTCACATTTATACATACATTCATATTAAAACGCTATCTATATACACTATTTACAAAAGCTCTATTCTCTCAACTCAATTCATTTACACAATGGCTCAACCTTCCTTCTTCAATCCTACCTAGTTTTTCGATGGGAAACACTATATGCTTAACCACCGATATTGTAAGATTCACCCCATGACTTCGTCTGCCTCTAGTACTTTCTGCCAGTCCCTGGCTGTCATCAGGAAACCTGTTGAAAAACTACTGTTTCTCTCTGCAGTTGCAGAGCAAGTAATGCATTCGTCTGCAGTCCTCTGCTCCATCACTGTATCTCACGATGTTTGCTTGTGGCGCCATCTGTTCTTTAATTTGGTCAAAATCTAGTACTGGATTATTATTTTTTTTTCCTTTTTTTACCCTGTTCTATTTTTATCAGGGCCTTCCAATTATCATTTAATATATTCGGGTCATTATAATTACATAATCTATTCCTATTTTTCTCAATGAGTATTGACTCGGCTATTCTCAAATGTCTTTCTGTTTTACATTTTTTAATTATTCTGATGTCTTCAAATTTTGGATATTCTTTGTTTTCCAGGCAGTGAATTAAGGCAGTTTTTTTTTTTTTTGCCAATTTTTTAAATGTTGCCTTAATCTGTGTTTTAATTTGTTTTTGGTACTACCTATGTATGAAACCAGTGTATTCTTTGATATGGATATTGCATATATTCCTGCTTGCTCCAAACAACTCATTTTTTCCATCACTTTTTAACACCAAATTCTTGATTGTATTTACTTTACATCCAAGTTGAATATCATATTTATTGCACATCCTATTGATTTCAGATAACACCCCTTTAATATATGGGAAAGCACCAATATATTTAATTTGTTCTTTTTTTCTTGACATTGTACTTCTATTTTTATTCTGAACCTCCAATGCCCATTTTTTAATACACTGACTTGGGTACCCATAACTTTCTGCAATTTTATTAACATATTCCAACTCTTTTCTTTTATACATTGGTTCCTACACATCCTGGAAATCCTGGAAAAGTCTTGGAATTCCATTTTGTCCTGGAAAAGTCCAGGAAATGTCCTAAAATTCTGCTACATGCCGTGGAATTTTATCCATTCCGGTCTTTTTGTCCCTGTGCGTTGTTTGTAGTTGAGGATTTTTCTACTGACATAACTTATGTCTGACAAATTTCTCCCCCATCCCCTCTGCAAAATGCAGGGGGAGGGGGAGGCTGTTGGTTTTTTAGTCTGTTGTGAAGACTGACACTGCGTTATTAGCATCTTTCGGCGTCGTGTTTATGTTATCACTTTCTCTCTGACCGGGAAAACCATATCTCTGCAATTATTAATTCTTTGTTCAAAAAACTTGAACCTTATTACGCAGCTCTATAAGTCGTTAAAATCTATACAGCAGTTTTGCTGCTGTGCCATTTACTGTTTCACACGTTAATTATTAGCATTGGCCACATGGGAGCACTATTCGTTATATTTTGATAACTATATACAATAATTGAACATATTCACAAATTGAACACAATTTTGTTCTTACCTTTCGTCGGCGTAGGTCGATACTCCCATTTTCCTTTGTTCAGCCTATGGTTGTGCCCATCCAAGTGCTTGTGAAGTATCATTGAAAATTTGCTGTTGCAGTCATTTCAAGTAATTAAAATATAATAAAACTATTTGAATTCAAGACTATGAACAATTAAAAGAATTTGGATGATACAGTAAAAGAATTACTCGAGACTTTGAATGCGTGAACAAACCACATTGGAAGGTACAGACATTAAGTCTATCAGTTAATGAAAAGAGGGAATATCCTTGTTAAAAAACATAAAAAGAAGACCTCAAAAGAACATGCAGCCATACCCATACTAGTTTCAACTGTTTTCTTACAGTCATCTTCCGTGGGATTCGTTACATCCATCGATTGTGACGTCCGATGCTGAACTGTCAAATCGAGTTTTCCCCTCCATTCTCACCGCATCGCCACATCAGCTAGTCTTGCGGGGTTTTTTTTTCAGTGCGCAACTTTAATTGCGCATCTTAGTAGAAGCCTTATCTCGTTCATTTACGTGTCTTCATGCGTCATCCCTTCCCCCTTGTGGAGCTCTATTGTCCGTGACGTTCATCATACCTTTGTTTTCAATTTTCCTTGGTTTATTTTTTCTTCCTTCCCCATTTCTTTGTTCTTGCTGAATCAGATGTTTCCATGTGTGTTTAATTTGTGAATATGTTCAATTATTGCATATAGTTATCAAAATATAACGAATAGTGCTCCCATGTGGCCAATGCTAATAATTAACGTGAGAAACAGTAAATGGCACAGCAGCAAAACTGTTGTATAGATTTTAACGTCTGTAATTATTAGTTTGATTTGTAATTTTGTTTTTTGTATTTGGAAGCTTAAAACGTGAGAATGATAATCCATTTGTTCCGGTTTTTTTTTGGTTTTTTTCCCCGATTCGCTTGCCGCTAGAAGGCGCATAAAGATCATATCAAATTTAAAATTCATTTTATTTCGTACATTTGCTTTTAAATATCCAATTGAAAAAATTCTTCCTTTCGACAACATCTATATCGAAGACTATTTTAGTTAGTCCCTTTTTCAAATAATGAATAAATTTTCCGCTAGGGGGCGTAACAGTAAATCGCGATTTTCCCAGTATATCTCAGCTTCTAAAAGTCTAATTTGAAAAATTATTCCTGCGTTGGATACAGCTCTTGAGGGGAAATGTTTGGCTGCCAGAAGGGATAAAGGTTTATTTTTGCTTCTGATGTATTTGCAATAAAATTTGAGCTCGAAACTCGAAACTCGATGGAAAAAATTCCTCTGTGGACCGATACCGCTCACCTCCAAAAACTTTTTGAGAATACCTCCTGCTTAAATAGTGCATAATTTTTCCACCAGGGGCGTACACGTATATGTTATTTTTTCCTATATCTCTGTTTCCAGGAGTACAATTTGAAAATTTCTTTCTTTGTTGGAGAACATTTTCGGTGCGAAATATTTCTCGTATCATTTCAAGTATTTCTTAATGCACAAGTTCACTACTAGAGGGCATAAACTTACATTTCCGTTTCCAGCAATATCTACAGGACTAATAACCTGATTGAAAAATATTCTCTTTCGACCAGATACCGCCAACTATGAAAACTCTTTGTGTGTATTTTCTTCCCAAAATAATGCACAATTTCACCGTTAGGAGGCACAAATATTTAATCTATTTTTTCTCATTATCTGTACTTTTAAATGTCCGATTTAAAAAATTCTTTTAACAACAGATACCATTTACCTTTTGGAACACTTTAGGTTTGTATTTGAGGAGGTTTGTTGTTCACAATTCTGGCGCTGGGTCGTGTTGTGCACTTCCGTTTGCAGCCTATCTCTGCCTCTAAAAACTATTGAGAAATTTCTTCTTTTTACTGTATGCCATTCTCTATAATAAAGATTTTCAACTTTTCCATTGTGAAAAATTCTTCAGCTAAAAGGCATACAGTTATATCATGTTTCCTTCTCTATCTCTTCTTTTAATTACTTGATTTAAAAATCTTTTTGTCTCCAATATCTTCCTTCTGCTATGAGAGACTTTTTTTTTTGCACCATTTGTTAATTTTCGTAACATACTTTTCAGCCATCATTGTAGTTGATTTTTTTTTTTTTGTGGGTTATTTTGACCTTTATTGAAATTTGCTAATGAATGCTATATATAAAAATTTGCCATAAAATTAGATTGCTTTGTAACATCAGAAACTTAAATCTAGTTGTTTCTTAGTATTTTCTGAGCAAACTAATCACTTTGCATCTTCTATAATTAGTTTTCTAATCATGCCCAGTTAAATTGCCTTGATCACTAATAAATGCAGTTGTACACAGCCCTGGTATTTAAGGTTTTCCCATTCTCTTTCATTTCATTTTGGAAATGTTTGTGCATACTTTGTTTGCTGGCGAGTACAAATTTAAAACATAGCTACAGCATCAATAATATGTTGAAAATTCCTTCCCTAAATAAAATGTAACACAAATACTTGCTCCCGTGATTATGTGTTTAAGAAATAACAATCCCTTTGTTCCTTTGAAAAAGTTCCAAATATTTCACCTTTCCTTACCCTTAAATTTCCAATGTAAGTATTATTTCAAAATAATTAAATATAAATAGTATTTTATGTATTGATTGTGTGGTATATGAAAGCAGTTTAAGAGTAATGCCTACCTATGCATTTTTTAGTTTTATGTTGTTTTTTTATTCTGTAATTTGCTTCAATAATTGAACTAAAGCCAAAGTAAAAAAATAAGTTTCTCAAAATCATTGTAGTGTAGTATAGTATACAAAAGTTTAGTAGATATTAAATCTGGTCACATTTTCAGTGACAGTTTTGGTATTTCAGTATTTATCCGTGATTCTAAGTTTCTGATTAGCTGCAGTGGAGAACATTTTTAACATTTTGCATTAAGTTTACCTAAGCATGTAAGAAGTTGTTTGTTGTAGGTTACAGGTTGAACAGACCTATGACTTCATTATATTTTAAGTAAGAGCGTTTGGATCATATGTCCTGGAAAAAAATCCAAAAGTCCTGGAAATGTCCTGAAATTTTGTGATTGAAAAAGCCTATGAACCATGTTTATAATATTCTGTTGAATTGTGAGTAAATGCTCTTTTTATTAATGTCTTAACACTATTGCATTTTTGTGCATATGGGCATAGGCGCAGACTTTTCATGAATGCCACGGGGACGAACCAAAAAATCACGAGAAAGTAGCATTCACTTTTTAAATTGATCATCGTTTAACCACACACACACATATACAAGCACATGTGCACTAAAGAAATGACATATAGTACAAGAATAATAATATATTTCAATTTCATGTTCAATGGAGTTTTAAATTCCCAGATTAATTATACTTTCGAAGGGGGCTGAAAATATAGTCTTGAGTTTCTATGTATATATAGTACATACCATAGGCGCCAACTTTCCAGAAATCCAATGAATGCTCAAGCCCATAACAATGACATGGAGTATGAGCAGAGAAAAGACAGAGGTGGGGTGGGTGTTAGCAGTTAAGGTATGGAAATACAATGCAGACTAATTTTTTTCAAAAAGTTTCTATTTAACCTAGATTTTGAGGCTGTTGGATAGATATCTGTCCAAAACGCATAAATTTGTTGTCGAAAACCAAATGACCATAACATTTCCGGCAGTTATTTTTTTCTTCTTTTTTTTTCTGAATTTTGGAAAACCAGGGTTTTTTCAAAACACCTGAACATGAAGATCAATTTTTTTTTCTGAATTATTTTCGTTTTCCAATCCCATGGCAGTTCAAATTTGTAAAAATAATGTGAATAAAAAGAATTCTTTTAAAAGAGGCAAAACTTTTCAATGAGTGCGCAGGCCCCAGAGCACCCACACAGTCGCGCCCCTGGTACATACATAAGTAAAATTTATTTATAACGAATACAGATGAGATACAGAGAAAAGATATCCTCATACCTATTGTATGCTGCAGCCTTTGGTGGTTTGTTTCTTCCCATGGACAATAATAACCTAGTAGACAACATACTTTAAGAAAAGCAAATTGAGCATTCCAAGAGGCCAGCATACTTCCCTGACTTAAATCCAATCAAGCATGCCTGGGAAGTACTGCAGCTCGGCCAGCACTTCTGTTGACTCTTCGTGAACTGGACACTGCCCTTGTCAAGGAGTGGTGAAGATACCCCTCAAAACCGCCTCGATAACCTCATACATTCTATGCCACACAGGTGTGGAGTGGTCTTAGCCATTCGATGGGATCATACACCCTAGTAGAGGTCAGTTAACTACCTTGAAATTTCATTTTTCTTGTACAGATATGCATGTTGTGTAGCATATCACATCATGTGCATTAAATAGTAATATTGGATAAAAATTTGCTTTGCTAATATGCTTTTTCTTACCCATATTACTGAATATTCTACTGTATATTACATAAAAATAACACATTATGGCTGGAAATAAAGTATACCAAACATTATGTAGAGTCATAATGCAAGGAATAAAAGAAATACGTGTTTCACTTCAGAATAGTACAGTAATAAAGATCTCATCGTATGTGTACAAGATTGAGATGACATGTTGCAAGTGTGAATCATTCAACTCCAGACATTTTTCATACCGACAGTGAAGGTTTACAAACTTTGCTGCAATTGTGCCCAGTGAAATTGAATGCAACACACGTCTGATGTTGATTTTCAGCTGTGCAATTTTGCAAGGCACTGGATGATCAGATGCGTTCTTTCAGTATACCTCACGAATAATCACCTAGTGGTGTGAGATCAGGAGAATTCAAAGGATATTGATAATCTGTTCCTCTTGAAATGATGCGGTTAGAAGTGTTGTCGAAGAAGCTGCAATATGTCCCCAGTGGTGTGTGCTCTGGCACCATTCTGCTGAAACCAATGTTGTCTGAAACAGATTTCTAGCACAACAAAATCATCTTGTATGAAGAGGGATTGGGACTGAACTATCTTGAAATATAAAAAAAATATTGCATTATCAGAATTTGTGTGACAATAGCCGAGTGAAACTATGTTGTTTAGTTTTCTGTACTTACACCTTTCTGTGAATCCACACAATGGCATTGAGCTAAATTTTGGCTCCTTCATCTTTAATGGTACCTTCTTTGCTGGTGTTTATTCTTCTTGCATGATGACTGGTAAACTATAAGCAGTTCAGTATCACACTCTGATTGCTGTGAATAATCTTGATATTTAAAACTTCCCCCATTTTATAAACATCAAAAGGATTTTATGACATCAAAAAATCCTACAGAAATATCACAATCAGTCCCTGATAGTAGTATCGTAGTCATATCTATTATCCCTTGTTCCTTGATTTCTGTACCATATATGTTCAGACCTCAAAATAATTCATAAACTTGAAAGATTAAACAACAAATTTAGCACTGTAAACATACAGTGGATCCTATTTCATGCCGGGATACTCAGTAATGAAAAAGCAGATAAAACAGCCAAACAAGGATGCAAGGTAATCAATATTTATATAAAAAGTCCTGTGAAAAACAGAAAAACTCAGCACAAAACAACTGGTATAAAGGCAGGCATTCATCAAGGAAAGGAACCTCATGTGTCCAGACCCTCCCCCGTCAAATGTTTAAATATTCATCTGACAGGTAGTTTTTTGCAGTAACACAAACATTACTGTTGAGTAATTGAGGTATACACTGATCAGGCTGGTTTCTGGTACGAAGAGAGTTAAGCATAATGAATCGGGTTGGAAGATGAAAAGTATAATGGGCCAGCTTTTTAACAATGTTATGCTAAAAATTGTGCCTTAACAGTTATTAAAAACATCACTGTGGTTCTGTGTTGTTGTTTTTCAATGTCCAAATACAAGATCGAGTCACATTATTGTGACACCAGCTAATATCCAGAGTAACTGCCGTGTGCAGCAGGAACAGCAGTTAGACTGGCTGGGAGTGACTCAATAAGATGCTGGAAGGTGTTCACAGGTATGTGGAGACATGCTGACTGAATTACATCTGACATTTGCTGGAGAGTGCGTGGTGGAGGATTCATAGAGCAAACAACACGATCAAGGTGGTCCCACAGATGCTCAATTGGGCTTAAGTCTGGGGAATTAGGGAGGCCAGGTAAGTATTTTGAAGTCTTCATTGTGCTCTTCCAACCACTCCCAGATATTTCTAGCTGTGTGGCACGTCTCACTGTCTTGTTGGAAGATCCCATCCGCCCCAGGAAAGACAATCAGCTTGTGTGGGTGTACACAGTGTACAAGGATGGATTTATAACGACTTTGGTCCATATTGCCTTCCACAGGTATAAGTGAACAGAGAATGTCACAAAAACTTCCCCAAACCATAACGCTGCCCCCACTAACTTGTGTTCTGCCAGCAATGGTTGAAGAGTGTTTGTTCTCCAATGTTTCTTGCCTTATATGCCAACATCCATCCGTTCAATGAAGTAGAAAAAGGACTCTTTGGAGAAGTCAATCCTTTGCCAATCAGCAGAGGTCCAATTCCAATACTGCCATGCAAATGTAAACCTTTTCTGGTGATGCACCTTTGTTAGCATAAGTGCAGTGACCATCCGTCTGCATCAGAGCCCCATACGCAACAGGGTTCACTGAACTGTCATTTTAGACACACTTCCAGTAGCCCCCTGGTTCATTCGGCCAGTGAGTTGCTCCACTGGAGTGTGTTGGCCCTCATGCACCTTCGAAGCGGACGTTCATCTCTCACATCAATGGCATGTGGTGCTCCACAGTTTCCACATCGCTTATTCGCAATGGTGCCATTTCTCCAGTCACGATACACTTTAACCACAGCAGCATGCAAACAGTTCACAAACTGCGTTGTTTCAGAAATACCTGCCACGCTTGGCCCAAAAGCCGATAACCATCCCTTTTTCCAAATCTGATGAATCCCTCCTTTTATCCATAATAGCAGCAAGTGATATGTTTTCAGATTGCCTACAGCACACTTTATATACCCTGCCAGCCAGCTTACAACACGTGCCTTCTTTCCTTGGTTATGCACTGTTGACATGAGGTAGTCACAATAATGTGACTCGACTGGGTATATTTTCAATAGCCCCACACTCATAGTATTGGAGATAAGTTAGAGATTTGTAGGAACAATTAGCTGTGCATTCCTTGTTACTTGTTCTACATTTTATGATAGAAGACATCCAGGAAGAAGGAGATTTCATAGACTTTCTACCAGAAGGTAGGGAATGGGGAAAGTTTTTGGTGAGGGACTACCATATGAAACACCTGTTTTAGTGTCCAAGCGACACTAGGAACACTAAAACAGAAAGCATCCATACCTGCAGACTTTCAGAAACTGAAATCCGTAAAAAAAAATTCATTGATATATTCGTTGAAAAATTTAAACGATAGTTTTGATTAAATTATTTATCTAGTATATTGATTAAATGTAGCAAACACATCGACTAAAAGTCAATTTGTTACACAAATCAAGTATTTTAATTGTTGTTTTACTACAGAACATTATTATTTTTGCGCCTTAATTTCTAAAATTAAAAGCTAT
This sequence comes from Macrothele yani, assembly GCA_039090855.1. Lineage (NCBI taxonomy): Eukaryota > Metazoa > Arthropoda > Arachnida > Araneae > Macrothelidae > Macrothele > Macrothele yani. The sequence goes on from CM077024.1 coordinate 46,161,221, forward strand.
CGCATATGCCGTTTTATAATTAAGAATTCCTTTCAAATTGGTCAATTTTCACAGAAGTTATTGTACGAAAATTCTGAAGAACAAATCTTGTGCATGTGTGCAATGTCCCCATGAATGCTGTAAACTATTTTCAGTAGAATTTGTCCACTATGCATCATATGTCACATACAGAAGTTTCATCATGTGTATACATTTAGGCTCAAAAATTCCGCTTATTTAAAATTCATCTGAATTTTTATTTTTTTATTTTTTTTTTAATACGATAACCACGTTTTGTGATAGTATTTCAAACTAGGGGTAATAAAGACCAGTGCTCCAATGCCAGAAGACACCCCACACCAGCCTACTGAGAAGTTGCTACTTGGGGGATGAAGAATGTTTTGTCTGAAAAAGTGGCAAATATAGGAAGAGATAGACAATCCAAAAGCTGGGACGGTTCACTTAACACATAGTGCAAGCTTTAGTGTTTGAAATGACACAAAGCAATAGCCTAAAACATGTGGGGAACACAGAAAAATTTTTCCCACATAAGCACATGTAGCTAAAAAGAAGTTTATTCTTAACTCACATTCAAGCTTTATGTTAAATGGATTAAGTTAAATAAAAAAAGTTGTAATGGTGGAGGTGCAAAATCATCAGAAGAATAATAAAATCTGGATGAAATGCTAAATCCTTAAAATTTGCATCTTGCCCATAAAACAAGTAGCATTTCTGTAAATTTTATTGGGTAAATCGTAAAACATAGCAAGTCTGCACATTACACAAGAAGTCATTTTGTAAAATTTTAAACGACTCTTAAAAAGCATGATGAAATAGCTTTTTTTCTCTGCAATGTGTTCATGGAATTAGAAAGACAATAAATTTCATGCAGACACGCGCACACACACACACACACACACGTATACAGGGTGCCCAGTAAAGTTCTTTCTCAGTCCCGTAACTTTCGAACGCCGACAGCTATAGCCATAAAAATGATGTCTAGGTATAGTAAAGGGGCTATGCGCTGTTTGATGAGACCGCTTACAGCACTTCCTAGTAGCAAAGTCAGGAGTTAGCATGCCGATCTCAAAAACTATACGAGATACGAGAAAATAGGCACAAAGTTGTAGAGCAGCATCGATTTAGTACAAAAAGACACCTTGAGGACATGAATGCTAAGAATAGAATGTGCACAACTCTCGTTTGTTTGTTCGTGATGTTGAACACTGTTACGTCACAAAATGCATCAGAAAGGAGATAATATCACCTTTCGCAAAGCACTAGCCTGACTCGTGGCCCAGTGGTAGCGCGCGCTCTTCACATGCGATAATACCTTGGTTCAGTCCTCATTGGGTCCATGCTATAGTCACTATAAGAAACGAGTGGACTCTGTGGTGATCGTGACAATTCGTCTCACATTGACTAATCAACTCAACCAGCGATTGGTATGCAAGTCGCATGCAATTTCTGTGATATGCAAATAAGCATGGAACGTAATACCTTTTAGACAGGTGTAAAAGAGAGTTCCCGAGGTATGTGTCAAATCTCGCGGTCATGGAGAAATATTCCAATGATGAGTATTGCGAGATGTTGCTCCTATACGTTGAATGTGGTCGCAATGCAAGAAAGGCAGAACGGCTATATCGTGAACGTTTTCCTGCAGGACTGCATCCGTCGTGGAAGACCATCCTCAATGCTGTTAATAGGTTAAGGGAGACGGGCTGCGTGACCAACTGACCTCGATCCGGCACACAGCTGCTGTAGGCCGTCAAGTGCAACCAGAGGATGTCTTAGCATACGTCCTCAACAATCCTGAGAGCAGCACAAGAAAGGTTAGTGCCAAGTGTGGCCTCTCAAAAAGCTGCTTATGGCAAATCCTGTGGCTATCAGGTGCTCATCCGTTCCAACACCGTTGCAGGCACTACAGCCAGGGGATGCTGAGTGACGTTACGACTGGTGTAACTTCGTCATGAACAAATTAGAGGTCCAGCCAACGTTCCTTGCCGACATTATTTGGACAGATGAGGCGTGTTTTAGGTGTAATGGCGTCTACAATAGGCAGAACACCCATTACTGGGCGCTGGAAAATCCTGCACGTGGTCTACCAGTTCGTCATCAGGTGCAGTGGTCCATTAATGTTTGGTGCGCCATTTTCAAGGACAGCCTCATCGGACCTTTGTTTTACGAGGGTACGTTAATGGGAGCCCAATACTTGGAGTTTCTACAGTACGTATTACCCAATCTTTTGGACAACCTGCCGTTGCCTCAACTGCGAAATGTTTGGTTCCAACATGACGGCGCCCCTCCGCACCAGCCAGGAAACGTAAGAAAATACCTGGTCGAGACATTCGAGCAACAAATCATTGGCTATGGTGGTTGTGTAGAGTGGCCTGCACGTTCACCGGACCTCACCCCATCGGACTTTTTCCTGTGGAGCTACCTCAAAGAGCAGGTGTATCAGACCCTCCGACAATTTGCAGGACCTTCGACGCGTTATAACTAATGCTTGTTCCAGCGTGTCACCTGACATGCTGCAAAATGTGCAGCATGTGATTCAATCTAGAGTCCAAATGTGTATTATGGCTGACGGAGAACACATAGAGCACCGATGGTAAATGTGCCTAGTGACAACTCATTGCTCTTTTCTGACGCGTTTCGTGATGTAACAGTGTTCGACATCGTGAAAAAACAAACGAGCATTGTACGCATTATATTCTTAGCATTCGTGTGCGCAAGGTGTCTTTTCATACTAAATCGATGCTGCTCTACAACTTTGTAATTGGCTATTTTCCCGTATCTCGTATAGTTTTCGAGATCGGCATGCTAACTCCTGACTTTGCAGCTAGGAGGCACTGTAAGCGGTCTCATCGAATAGCGCATAGCCACTTTTCTATACCTAGACACCGTTTTTATGGCTATAGCTGTCGGCATTCAAAAGTTACGCGGCTAAGAAAGGACTTTACTGGGCACCCTGTATATATATTTATGTATGCAAGTTTTCTAGACCCCCCTTTCGAAAAAGAAATCCTGGATACGTGCCTGTGCCAAGAAAAAGAAAGACTGGTCAAATTATCAAATTACTACATTCAATCCAACAAAAACAAAAATATTGAATTTATAATTTACTAAACTTTACGGTGAGACATTAACAAAAAAATATGTTCAAGTTTTAAACAATTACATAATTTGAATTCATAATGGCATAAGCCAGGTCAGTTTCTATCTCTTATAAATTTGTAATATTGAAAGTCCCAAATTTGTATTTTCTGTATTTTTTAGAACAATGTATTAACTGTAATTTTTGCTGTATAATCAAGTGTCTAAGCTGTTGCTCACATTTTCACCAAATAGGGATAAGGACAGTAATTTTGCAACAAGAAGTCCCCACTGAATTGCCAAAAAGCAAACGTTTTCCATCACCTTTTCTTTCCTCATCCCGCCCACCTCTACTTTGCCCTTGCCTTGTTTCTCATCATTGTATTTTTTTTTTCCATCATCGCTGCTTCGCTCTTGCATTTTCATTCCTGTCATTTTTGCGTTCCATCATCGCTGCTTTGCCCTGCCAACCTTGTTTTTGTTCCCAGTCACTTTTTCGTTCCATCATCCTGCCCACCCTTGCTGCACCCTTGCTTTGTGTTTCCATCCCAGACATGCATTTTTGCTTCATTGTGCCCACCTCTGCTTTGCCTGTGTTTTTTTTTATCCCTGTCATTTTTTTTTTGTTCCATCACTGCTTTGCCCTGCTGACCTGGTATCCTTCCCTGTCATTTTTTCTTTCCGTCTCCACTCTTGCATGCTGCTTTGCTGTATTGTTGTTTTTCCATTCCCGTTGTCATTTTTCTCATTGCAAAAAAGCACCAGGGAGCTTTGGGGAGCAAGGGCTTTGCTGTGATAGATAAGAAAAGAAGCATTTCTTTGGTGGTTCACCACCACAGCAGCAACTATGAAGCAGTATGCACCGTTTTGGTTCGTGTCAACCAGTCGGTCAGTGCATCGTCTTTTCTCAGTCCTGGTCTTTGCATAAATTTTCTTTCACAAACTGCATGCATCAGCAAATGCAAGTATTTTGTATTAAAATTAAAAGTGTGAAAGCCTATTTGTTTTTATTAAATTATATTTAAAGTAGAAAATTTTATTTGGCCAATGCATTATGCTTGTAGTCTCATACATTAATATAGCAAAAACAGAACCATAAATTTGGCTAATATGCATAGCATTTTGCTACAACTTTTACTTACAAAATAGCCAAATTGCTACAAGAGAAAAAATTCCAGTTTAAACACTGCATATAATCCAAGGATTATCTGTTTAAAAAGTTATGAACTTAGGATCTGTGGGATATACGTACATCAATGTGGATAATACACCACTTTAAAGAAAAACAAAAAATGGATGTATTATGAAAAACTGCATTTTTAATTGGCATTGTGATTATCAGCAGAGGTGTATATTTAGAAAATTACCAAAAATGGGTAAACAGAAAAATAGAGACGGCAAACAGTGGAAAAAAGTTATTTTCCTTGTTTTTACTTATGAGTATTTTGACAGAAAATATGATGCAATGAAGACAATGTTATTTGCTCTTGCAGACAATTGTGTACTACAGTAAACTCGGCACCATTCATATCTAGCTGCCGCAGGTTTTAACTATGGAACTACAGTAATACTGAAAAATTCGTTATCCTCGGTCGCCTAACACCATTAGCAGCACTAATTATTAAGACTTCCGAGCCAAAAGCAGACATAGCGGAGTTGAGCTTCTCTTTGAAGAACGAAAGTAAAAAATGGCACAGGCTTCTTCAATCTGCTCCGAATACAGCATTCTCTTTCTGCTTCTGGGCCCCATAACCCTTTGTTGGTTGGCAGTGGTACATTAGAGGGACGGTTTGGTTGATTAAATTGTATTATTTTTGATTTCCTGTTTTTATCTTGATTGCTATGATACATTCAAAGCACTACTCCACCTTAAAATGACTTACCACATTAACATTTTAAAACACAACAATTTATTACATTAAAAAAAATGTAGACACGATGAGCTCTTTGCTGCAAAACTCATGACAACCTCTCTCTATGGAGGCAAATCTCCAAGTGAGACCTCTTATGTCATACACAGATTATTTGCAGTGTGATGTGCATCTGGCAGCATCTATTAATCAAAATTGTATGTAAAAGATTGAGAATTACAAAAATGTACAACAGGATCCAGGCAAATACCCCCCTCCCCCAATATGCTATTTTTTAATCAATTAAGCATCTTACAAAACCCTTTGAGTTGAAACCTGACAGCATCTGAATTTAATGTCAATTCAAACAGAAAAAATGTAATATGATAATTTCCGAAACAGAGGAGAGATTTTTTATGCTTACCAGTTGTCAGTAGTTGTCAACTGTGGATTTACTTACTTGCTTTCGGAGGTGAACTTTCTTTTTCTTTCAAGAACAGAAAACCTCTTTAATTTCTTAAATATGTATTCTTATTAACTTACCATATTTTAGCATGAAATATATATTTTTTGCAGTTAAAGTTATGTATCAAATGTTTGATTTGCTTTATTGATCCCCCCTCCAAACATGAAGTAAATGCTGGATCTCCCAGTGGTATACACTGAAGAGCAATTGAATTAGAGATATCTGTCTAGTAGCGTGTAGCACCACCTTTTGCCCTGATGACGGCAGCAATTCATCTCGGCATGGACTCGACAAGACATCGGAAGCGTTGGGAAGCCATACGGATCCATGACCCCTGAACAAGCTCCCACAGTTCGCGAAAATTTGATGGATGGGGGTCAGAGCCTCGAACATCTCTCTTGATGGCATCCCAGATGTGCTCGATGGGATTGAGGTCAGGTGACGTAGCTGGCCAAGAAAGTGAGGTCACGTCGGTGGAGTGTTCATCCAACCATTTGGATACAATTTGGGAGCGGTGGCATGGTGCATTGTTTGTTGCAGGATGAGGTCCCCAGTGGGATGCTGAATATGCACAAACGGGAGCAAATGGTCGTCTAGGATATAACGGTAACATTGACCTGTGAGGGACAATGTCACACGTACCAGGGGTCCCATTCCAGTCCACGTAAACAGTCCACAGACGAGAATGCCACCCCCACCGGCTTGAGGAGTACCCTGCTGACAAGAAGGATCCATCGCTTCATGTGGTTTGCACCGTATTCGTATCTTGCCATCCGCATGTACCAACGTGAATCTCGACTCATCAGTCCAGGCAACATTTCCCCACATGTCTAGGGTCCAGTGGCAATGTTCCCGCACCCATGCTAATCTTTGCACCCCGTGATATGCGGTCAGCAGCGGTACCCTCGTGGGATGATGGCTTCTGTACCCCATAGCAAGGAGATAGTTCTGGATGGTGTGGCTGCTTACACGATTTTGTGCATCAGCGTTAAATTGTCGAGTGATTTTTTGCAATGTGGCCCATCTATCCGCTGTTACAATGCGAGCTAGCCGACGATGACCCCGCTTATCCACACGCTGTTGTCCACGGCAGTTGGCCCTTGCAGGGATGGTTTTACCGGATTCAATGTACTCACGGTGCACCCGTGACACAATGGCTCGTGAAAATCCCAGTGCCTGCATGACTTCCGAGATGGAGTGACTCATTTGTTGGTCCCCGACAATTTATTCATGATAAAATGTGCTTAGATCCTTCGTCTTACCCATACTGCGTCCGACTCTTACTGATTCCCATCGCATCACTCCTTATATTGTCAGATCGCAGCATACATCATGTCGTTTCCGTTTACAGGGCCGCCCACAGCGCCACATTTGCATAACGCCAGCTGTCTCTAATTCAATTGCTCTTCAGTGAAGAACACATCATGAATTGTGGCCACATCAACAAAGATAACGGCTGAAAATTCAGGCTTCACACAACAATACCAAATATACATAGAAATTGAGTGAACACTCACACAGTCACATATGGTAATGGAGTTCTTTCAGCTGTTCTATTGCCTTGATCAACTGAATCTGAGGAGTTATAGTTCTGCCAGTGGCGTAACCTTGTTTCAAAATCTGGGGTGGTCCGATCAGACGTACACAGTGATCGAAGCCCCCGAATTATATGTATACATATATATTATCATCATCAACTATTATCAATCCACTGCTGGATGAAGGTCACCCCAAGTTTCTTCCACAATTGTGTGTCTTGAGCCTCTCTCCTCCATGTCACTCCAGCATGCTTTCGAATTTCATCCATCCATCTCCCATGAGATCTTCTTCTGGGTCTTTTCCTGTCCCTTGTAATCCAGTCTAAAATTTCAGTTGTCCATCGGTGGTCCGTTCTTCTGGCAACATGATACACATATATATAACATATACAATAATATACACATACTGTATAAAATAGTTTGGGACCACCCCTCCCCCCTAAACACACACGCAGGAGCAAAGCAGTTGCTGAGACGTGATCTAACAGGTACGACATAAGCGCCTCTGTTGCCGAATTATGAAACTTAACAAACATAACTGTAAAACTATGATAGATAGAGCAGAAATGTAAATTACAAAGTTGTAGAGCTGAATTTGCTTATTAGGAATAGATATAGCTGTTTTCTTAAATACGCATTATACACATGTTTACATTCTACGAAAAATCACAATCTTATATTATTAAATTTAGTCGGTGAGTTTAGTCGGCTCACATCGTAAAGTGTGCATTATATCATTATATTCCCCAAAAATTTGGTGGTGGGGGTCCTTTACATTAGGGATCCTCGACTCTGAAAATCTGGAAGAGTCTTGACTCCCTGTGGTTACGCCTATGGTTCTGGCAACCAGTCCTCAGATTCAGTTGGATCACATGTGATCAAGGCCATAGAATGGCCAAGAGGTACCGCTTAACGAACTTCATTACCAAACGTGATTCTGTGTGTTTTCACTCAATTTCTATTGTAGTTAAATTGTGTATTACGGGGATTACTAGGATATAAATTTTCACTTTTCAAATTTTCGGGTCGTACCCCAACCCGAAAATTTGACAAGTGAAAACTTATATCCTAGTAATCCCCGTAATACACAATTTAACTACAATAATTCTTCACTTGGATTTGCCGTGTCTTCATTAATTCAACATCTATGTTTAAACAAAGATGATACTCTGAAAGACCCTAAATAAACTTTTAACAGAATAAAGTCTTTTGCCACTATAGAGCTAATCTAAATTAGATCAGGGGTAAGCTGAACAAACACTCACCAAATTAAATAAATAAAAATGAAAAACATGGATTTAGTAGAGACAGGTTTCTAAAAAAATATCTACTTGCCATCTAATGGGATACATGAATCTAGTAGTACAAACATTTTGTGCAAAATATTATTCATAAAGAAATGTTTCCGAACAAATTCCATGGGACGTACTTTACTCACTTCAGAATGTAAACCTATATTTTGTGCACCATAGTTGCAAAAACTGAATTATTAGAAGCAAGAAAGGGGACACCAAATTCTCACATCTAATGAGAATGTCTTTTGAATCCTTTTCAACACAAAAAAAGTTTTTCCAAGATTTTTAAACAAAAACAAAAAATGGCCCAAATGGAACATCTTTATGTCCCCTAGTGGGAAAACTCTGCATCATTTAAAATAAGCAATGACAAAAATCAACCAGAATTCTACAATTAGCAAATATCCACAAATAGAAATAACTGCTTACACCCACTAGTGGTAGTGATGTTAAAGATTAAAATTGGTGATTTTTTCTGAGTGGCCATTGGCCAGTGGGTGGACAAAATCTAGTGGCCACTTTCCTTACAGCTATTTCGTGTTGTATACACATTTTATCACTGAACTGAATACCTTTAGACATAGTTAAATTTAAGCTTAGTAGTTACAAGGACACACTGTCTATTTTCCAGTGCAATTAAATGAATAAATATAATCTTAAATGTTATATTTTTCTTCAATCACATCAACCAAATTTTCAAGACAGTTTTTATTGGAAAGATAATTTAATCATTTTTATTTGGCCTCTCGCTATGTTCACACACACACAAAAAAAAAAAATCTCTCAATCTCTCCACCATAAATTGATAGCAGTGGATGGGTCAAAATTTTCAAGCAGTACTTACTTTTGCTTACTTTATTTAATTTGCTGTATTTCCTAACGTCATTTTTTTGCATGAGCATTGTCTTGTCATCAAGAACATTGCCCACAATGCTTGCATTCTCTTAACTTCTGCATTGCTTGGCATAACAGTCAGCAATATTGAGTATTTCAACATTTTGTGCTATGACCTTCATGCACTAAAAATTGCTTGTTTTTAGTTTCTCTAGCAGTTTTTAGTGAGTTATTGATGGTCAAAAACGTTCAGACATGTTTCGAAGCTGCTTCCATTCTGCTAAATTTTTCTTTTCATTCCATTTCTTTTTGGTTTCTTGGTGTCAAAATGAAAACTGGCTGTATAGCTTTCAAAAGTGAATGCATTTCATATCTTATAGCAGAATCATTTTGTGGTACAAATGAGATTGGGAGAAATGTGATACCAACCTGGTCACTTTATTTTACAGACTCGGAATGATTCCTGACCTCTAACAGAAAATATTCAGTAATTTCCTGGGTTGTTCTAATAAATATTACACTAAAAACATTGATAAACCTTTCACAAGTGTTGAAAAAATTGTCATGACGAAATAAGAACACTTGCAGAGTGTCCTGATTCCATCAGATTCTGTCTGGTTTTCGAACCCAGTGTCAGTTTTTTTTTTGTTTTTTTTTCTGAAAACGTTCAGTTTTGGTAGAATTTTAATGATTTGGCATTTTTTCTGTTTGCCCACCACAGACCTTCCAAATACTACGAATTCCCCATAGTCATTACGAAAATCGTCGATCGCTGCGGAGTATGGGAAACATCAGACAAATATACTACGGAAATAAAAAATCTGGTTGTCGGGTTCCCCCCCCCCCCCTTCAAAAACGTTGTTTTGGTAAAATTTTAATGATTTGTCATTTTTTCCTGTTTGCCAACCTCAGACCTTCCAAATGTTACGAATTCTTCACAGTCGCTACGGAAATCGTCGATCGCTGTGGAGTACGGGAAACATCGAATATCCTACGGAAATAAAAAATCTGGTTGTCGGTTTTTTCCCCCTTCAGAAAACGTTTTGGTAGAATTTTAATGATTTGTCATTTTTTCCTGTTTGCCCACCTCAGATCTTCCAAATGCAACGAATTCTCCATAGTCACTACGGAAATCGTCGATAATTCTCCATAGTCGCTACGGAAATCGTCGGAATACGGGAAACATCAAATATACTACGGAAATAAAAAATCTATGAAATAATGTTATTTAATCATTTGTTCAAAGTTTATTTTCATGTTTTCAAAATTCTAACATTCATCAAACATTTTTGGGACTGTTTATTGGATGTTTTTAATGTCGCGACATTTGTCTGATATAATTTGAGCAACTTTCATGCCGTCCGTCGCCTGAAAATGATTGTTTTAGCACGGATGAAAATGTTCCGTAGTTTTCTAAATTTCGAATTTTTCTTACCCCAAGATGCACTTTCTGGTTATATTCTTATGTTATATATTTTCCGATTATGTTTCTCGTTTTTAATAGCTTCAGTAATAGTAAAAAAGAACACCTTCGTATTTTAAAATTTTTTTCTAGTGAAGCGCAGTTTTTGTTATTTCTAACAGCCTATTCTTCGAAACCAATCAATACGGAAAGTGTTTTCTTTTTCTTTTCCGCTTTTATAAAGCTAAATTAAATTTCAAAATAGGTACTTTACTTATTCTGCCCGTGATGGAATCGGCCTTCTTCGTGACCCAGAAAAATGACTATCACGGCAAAGTGAACAATACAGTACTTATTTTTTATATATAATTTCGCTAAAAAACTTGTGTTTACCCATTCTTTAGTAACATTTTACTGTATTAAGGGGCAGACAAGAGGGGTTTTTTTTTATTTTGTTTAAAACCAACTCCACACGTGCAAAGGAAACGCGACTCTGCGTGGAATGAAAGACGGCGCGCGGCGCGGAAAGTGAAGTCCCGATTTTCTACCTTTGATTTATTTTTGTAAACAAGAGAGAAAATGCTTACCCATTTTATTTGATGATGAGCAAGAAGTGCATAAGCAATGGAAAATCGTGCATTTTCAGAGAAACCAAACTTTAAAAAACGAGCTGCTGAAGACGAGTTGTGATGCCACAGTTCCATCTAAAGCCACAGGTGTCCATTCCCGATATGGTTACTTTGTGCACCAACTTAAGTGGAAAAACAAACAGCCGCCCTCGTTTTTGAAGAGTGAATTTATAAATAGATCGTACCCATTTATTCGCAGAGGAAAGAGCTGTTTTTCACCGCGCACAATTTGTATGATTTGAAAATACATTTCGTATAACAGGAGCGTTTTAAAAATGCAAATTAATTCTTTAACAATGAAAAAAGGCAAATTTTCGAGCGTGGCGACTAAAGTTATTTTTTCTACTGGACATTTTATTTTATCCAGTCGCCACGTGGCGAGTGGCGACCGCTAATTTTAATCTTTAAGTGATGTGTGTTATGAAAATTTACAAACTACAAAAAATGCTTCTCATAGCAGAGGATATGTGATGTCAAAGAATTGTTTTTTAAATCAAACAGCTAGAAGAGATATAGAGAAAAACATTATATAACTTTGCACCTCTTAGTGGGAAAGCTGTGTGCTATTTAAAGAAGCAAATAGGGACAAAATACTTTTGATTGTGAAGGGTATGCTACCACAAAAGAATATTTCCAAGTGGCTTTTAGAACTGGAGATGCCCTTTTCAAATGAGAATATATGATGACACCTGCTGGAAGCAAAACTACAGAAACCATGCAATGAAAAAATATTTTTTCAAATATAACTTGTAGAAGCAGAGATAGCAAAAAAAAAAAAAGTTTTTACATACATGCCCCTAGTGGAAAAACTGTGCATTATTTAAAGACAATGTTCATAATCTTTACTGTAGCCAATGATGCACAGTACAAAAAGTAGAAGCAGAGATAGCAAAAAAAAAAAAAAAGTTTTTACATACATGCCCCTAGTGGAAAAACTGTGCATTATTTAAAGACAATGTTCATAATCTTTACTGTAGCCAATGATGCACAGTACAAAAAGTTTTTTTTAATAGGATTTTTAATAAAGGAGATACCTATACACACTAATGCCATCTAGTGTCAGATCTAAAAGTCATAAATTTTTTTAAAGAGTATATGCAAAATATTCCACAAAGTGACTAGTATCTAATGCTAAAAGACTTTTTCAAATTGGACTTTCTTAGGAGCAACACTATATTGAGAAAATTGGAATTTACATTTTTATACATAGAAGATGAATTGTGTATTATTTTAGGCAGAAAATGTACATAAAACATTATTGTGGTGAGCAGTATCTGACAGAAATCAGATTCAGGAGTGTCTGCACAAGAAAAAGATTATGAGTACAAAGTATAGAAAATCTTGTGTATGGCGTGTAATGGATGTCAGTGAAGCCTGAGTTGTATGTCAAGATCGCGGTAAATGAAGAAGTTTGATACGGCAACAGTAAGTAAAAATTATCTGGTTGTTTGTATTTCTTTTTGGAGCTAACTTCTGAATCCCAGAGAACAACTTAATGATATGTATGTATGTAGTATCTGACAGAAAAGGACTTTTTCTCTTCAGGTTTTTAGGCATGCAGATATTGCTACAAATGTGGGTTAATACTTAATAGGTATGTCAGTATTGCTGCAAGTGTGGGTTAATAGGTTGACAATATTGTTGCAAATGTAGAGTAACTGTGCTCTTACATCCTCCAGTGGCAAAATCTTTCATTAAGAAAAATTAGAAAACATGTGCAAAATATTCTTTACAAGTAATGCTGTTAGTTGTAAAAAAGAATTTGCCAAATCGTACTGTTAGAACTGCCGAAAAAAATATGATATACGTCTATTCCACCTGGTGGAAAAAGTGCATTATTATGACCAGGAAATCTGCACAGAATGTTTGTCATAAGTGGTACCTGATCAGAAATATTTTTTAATCAAGTTTTTAGAAGCACAGTTCTGCTGCAAATATATCAGGGGGGAAAAGGCACTTATGCATTACAGCACAAAACTTTCCCTTGCAAAAAATTAGAAAATATACGCAAAACATTCTTCCCCATGAATTCTATCCGACCCAAAAATAATTTTCAAATCAGACTTTTAGAAGCCAAACACGTATATTGGAAAAAAATCAGAACACACATCCTGCGGTGAGAAAACTGCATTACTTGAAAAAGAAACTACACGAAATGGTCTTGTTCTAAAAGGTGGCAAAGGAATAAAGAATTATTTCTATTTGATTTTTAGAAGCAGTGATATAAAATGAATCATATTTGAATTCAGTAGCATTTGCATCCTGTAGTAACAAAGTTATATAACAGAAAAAGATGCAACAGCAAGGATTATCGTCCTTATAATTCCTGCTTTCAAAAAATAATAATAATAATAAGTGCAGGGATATGGTATCCACAGACTAACAGACACAGTGATAACATAAGCACATCCTTTTTTTTCTCTTTTTGCTTTCTAAAGACATGCTAATGAAGAATGTATATGAATGTGTTTCACTGTTACTTCTATACAATATTAAAGAACTTTTTCTATCTGCATATTATAAGGGAAGCTTGAGATTCATTTGCAAACGTACTTGAGCACACATTTTGGATTCATTGCACGAAGCCAATTTTTGAAATCACTTTTAGAAGAAATAATTAGAGACTGGCAGATTTACAGGAAAACCTATGGCCTATGTGTGGAGCCTCGCAATGCTGGAAGGCTCTAAAATAATGTCTTTTCCTTCTTTTATGCTTTCCAACCGTAGGTTGAAGAATCATATATGCTCCAGCTTTGTCCGTCCGCACGATAACTCACGTAAAAATGGTTCGATTTCGATTAAATTTTAGTATGTGGTAGGGAACCACTTGGGGATGAACCCTATTGAAAATGGACGAAATGGGGTTAAAGGTCAGGACACAGGAGCGGGATCCATTCCATTGTCCTTATGCGTCATAACTTGCGTAAAATTGGTTCGATTTTGATGAAATTTTAGTATATGGTAGGGGACCACCTGGGGATAAACCCTATTGAAAATTGGCGCAGTGGGGTCAGGACATAGGAGCAGGATCCATTCGATTGCCCTTGTGTGTCATAACTTGGGTAAAAATGGTTCGATTTCGAGGAAATTTTAGTATGTGGCAGGGGACCAAATAGGCGGCGACTATTGTATTACGAGTGGCTAGCACCACTCCAAGAAATTTTGTGCATTGCAATGCACCACTCCAAATTCATTTATCATGTTACAAGTATTATTATTGTTAACAGAAAAGATAAAGATGTGTGTGTGTGTGTGTTTCCCAATCTTTCCTTTAAAAAAATAAAATATGTTTAGCCTAGTAGGCGTTCTGTTTTAGAGGGTTAACTAGGGTCTTTTAATTTCCAAGTGATGCGCCGTTCGCTAACTCATACACCCCCTGATCTCAGAAGGCAACTTTCAAGTGAGGTGAGGGTTGCTTTACAGGATAAGGCAGCATGTAGGCAGGAAGCATTGTAGATGATGACCTTCAAAATTTTCAGTGACTTCTTCTGGATGCGGGCCAGACAGCAGAGGGGGTGGGAAAGACTTATTCCTGGTGCAAAGAAAAAGAAAGAAATTGCTGAGCTCAAATGAGAGTCATATTGAAACCAAATGCAGCCCTCTGGGATCTTTCAATGCCAAAGTAACCCACTTTCTGTAAATCAATGTTCTAACTGCAATACTCCATCTAATCTGTGTTTCTCTGATGTTTGCAGCCATGCTTTCAACGGATGGTTTGATGGTTCCTTATTTTCACACCTAAACCTCACTGTGGTGAGAATTTCTTGGAGCTAAGAAGGACTTCTGTTTGGGATCATCCTCTGCTGGTCAGCATGGGAAAATATACTAACAAACACTTTTCAAGACAGACAAAATTGACCCCCCCACACACACACACAGGTGCGCGCGCTTGTGTGGCTTACGGGTCAAAGGCGAAAAAGGTTCTTTGAAGTTTTCCTGGGTCTTTCGCTTCATGCGCTACAGCAAATGCCCTTACTTAACTTCAAGCGTCAGGACAGGAAAAATGTGTTATTGAAAATAATAGATTCGTGGAATTAGACCTTGTCTGATGAGTTAGATCTCTGAAGTAAAGAAGGGGCAATGCAAATGCATGTCCCAAAACGAAAAAGAACTATTTAGAAGATTCACACTCAATAGACTGTGAGATCGACATCGATTTAAAAGCAGAGCATTCAAATATCGCCAAGCAACAATATGTTTTGAGTTTTATGTACTATTACTAAAGTGTTAAACAGAATATAATTATTTTGCCATGAGCTCTAAAAGGTGGCAATTAACATTATTTTCTTTTGTGGAAAAAATGGAGAGGAAACAACGAAAATGATGAAAATCGCAACGAGTACGAAATCAAAGAAGTTGAAAAAAGTGAAGTGCATGAAATTCACTCTTGTCTATCAACGCAAAAGATGCGAATTTCAAGTACAGTGGAAAATTCAGTTCCCTTGGCTAAGACAAAATGCTGATGGGAGAACTATTTGCCACATCTGCACCGAAACACATGAAAAAGTTTACCTTGCCTAAGGATAGCAACTCTGAGTTCTCACGAAGCTTTTGTGCAGCACAGCTTTCCAGCTTGGGTCCTCATTCTGCGACCTGCGGAGAAGCGTGTGATTTGATTTTTTTTTTGAGCGAAAACTCTTGATTTTTCTGGCTGTCAGAAAGCTTCAGAGAAAAAAAAAAGCTTCTGCTGTCTCTGAGGGGACACACCAAGTGAAGAGACCTAACGGTCTACCCTTCTGGAATTCCTTTTGCTCATCCTGTAGAATGGAAGGAAGGCAAATTTCTTAACTCAGAAACCGAAACACCCAAGGCAGAGTGTAAGCTCAAAAATGTGCCTGCCACATACCTCCGTGCTGCACGGTTGTAACCTGAGCGACTTTTCTTTGGAGACCTTGGTAAACTAGGTGACCGGAGCACAACGAGATGAAAGGAAAATTCATCTCGCCCTACTGCCTCTTCCCCAAAAGGTTTAACATTGTATTCCTAAGGCTCAGAGACTAAGTGAGGACTTCTACAGTCCCTGCCAGCTAACCAGATTTTGGAGTCAAGTGCAACATTGCAAGTACTTCTCCATCACTACTACTGTTCTGATTTTCCACTTCATGACTACCACTACTGGTACTAACTACTCCTTTACTACTAGTGATTTTTCTTTCTCCAGAGCTAAGAGGGGATCTCATGAAACGGTAAGCTGCACATTTAAATCCTCTTTGTCCCACAGAACATTTCACACCTCTAGCCAGCCATGTTGGTCCTTCGGAAGTCGGCTATTTCGTCACTACGAAACCTTTTTTCTCACCACCTTTCTATTTGAAAAAAACAAAAATAAATATATATATATATGTAAACTAAAATCAATTTGTTCTTGGAGTTACTCCCCAAGAGTAACAGTTGTTTGTTTGTCAGAATGAAAATTTTGGTGACCTAACGTAAAACTAGTATTTTGAATCTTGGCCAAAATCTCCCATTTCTTAATAAAATTGCATGTATATATTTTAACCATGATTAGTTGCTGCTGAAAAAAAAAAAGAAGGAAATCTGTATGATTGATTAACAAAAAAACCCCAAAAAATTCAAAGAAAAAGGGCTTAAAAGGAAAAGATTTTTTTTTTAATATTTATTGTGTGGCCCGAAATCAATTATAAACTTTAATGTAACTTCTTACCTTAAATAAAAAAAAAAAAAAATTTCCCCTTAACCTTTTAGTGTCTAATAACCAGAGCAGCTGAAAATTAAACTCAAAACTTACACTACAAACTTGTTTTAGGCCTTCCTTCAGCTTGCTTCTGTGGGGACGGTATTAAACTATACTGTATATATATATATATATATATATATATATACTGCATGTCTTTCAATCACTGAACTGGGGAAACAAAGGGATAAAGATTAATCGAGATTATCTCACTCACCTTCGTTTTGCTGATGCATTTTTGCAACTACCCCATCAGAGCTGCAGAGTATGACCCAGGAACTTGCTGACAAAAGTAAAAAAGTGGGATTAAAATTGAACTTTCAGAAGACAAAAGTGATGTACAATGCTTTTACAAAAAAATGAAGATTTATCGATTGATGGGGAAAAGCTGGAGATAACCAATACCTACATTTATCTTCGACAGCAGATATCAAGTGAAGGTCACATTGATGAAGAAATTAATCGGCGTATAAAACTTGCCTGGACAGCTTTTGGAAGAAACAGTATAATTTTCAAGAGCAATATGCCTGTATGTCTTAAAAGAAAAGTGTTTCATCAATGCATCCTTCCAGTGCTTACGTATGGTGCTGAGACGTGAACCTTAACTAAACGAGACATATAAAGACTACAGACAACTCAAAGCAGCATGGAGAGGTGCATGCTTGGTGTAACCAGGAGAGATAAGAAGAGGAACTCGTGGATCAGAAAAATGACAAGAGTGGATGACATCATAATCAGAGTAAAATCCCTGAGATGGCAATGAACTGGACATATTGCCAGAAGGACAGACCATCGATGGACAGCCGAAATTTTAGACTGGATTCCAAGGGACAGGAAAAGACTCAAAAGAAGACCACATGTGAGATGGGTGGATGGAATTCGAAAGTATGCGGGAGTAACATGGAGGAGACGCACAAGACAGACCGTTGTGGGAAAAACTTGGGGAGTCCTTCGTCCAGCAGTAGATTGATAATGGTTGACAATGATGATGGTGATGAAATATATACTGAATACCACTGGAAGATATAAAACATTTTTATAATTGTCATTAAGAAATTGAGTGATAAGAGCAGACAGTCCTCCTCTGGAAGTGTGTTCTAGAAGTGTTTGATTACCATAAATTGAAATGCTGGTTGTAAAACAAAAAAAAACGTGAAATTTCCTCACCTTCCTAAGTGGTTGTAAAATCAAAGCTGTGAGTCTAATTTCAAAGAAAAAAAAATGGGTCATAATTGCTGTGGCGAGGTGAAGGACAGGGACGATAGGGACCAGTATAAAAAGTTACTCTGATCAAGGGACCGTAGAAAAAGTTACGTCAGGATTGGCAGAAGGTGGTCAGAATTGAGAAGGATGCGGAGGTCAGGAGTGCGTGGGCGTGTCCCATAGCAGCAGGCGGATAGCTTGGAAGCATGGAGAAAAAGAGAGAGAGTGACATTGACTTATGTCATCAGAGTGCTAGCGGCTGGGGAGGAAATGCACGTCTGTAATTGGTAGAGAAAGTGCAGAGGACCCCGGGAGAAACGGTGGCTAAACACGAATTGGAGATTTTCGGGCACTTTTTCTTTTAACTTCCCTCCTTAAATCCCTAGCTCTTCCGTTTTTTTTTTTTTTTTTTTTTTTTGTGTGTCAAGTCTGTTATGCACTTTATTATAATACTCGTTATGTGTAGATGTGAAGTTATTTCTCTCTTTTTTTTTTCCCGCTGTTTTCCTCATAGTGTCATATCTGTTATATACACTTTTCCAAATACATTAATGTGTAAGTGGGATATTTCGTTATTATTCCTTTTTTTTCTGAACACCTCACCTTTTTCTTTTGAACCTAACTAGACCTGCCACCACTTTAAGTGATGTTACTTCCTACATTTATCCGTTATTTTTAGTTATGCCCTTCTTTTTTCATTTAATTAATTTTAATTAATTCCTAGCCTTTCTAGCAGTGGCGGCTCGTGGTGTAAAATGCTGGTGAGGCGAACGGTCTTGATGTAAATCAGTAAAACATATGTTATTGAAAAATACATAAATTCGTATAACGTTATATGAACATATATATATATCAGTGGCGTAGCCGGAGGGGGGGTCGTGGTTCGCACCCCTAAGTAGGCGAGACAGTTAGCTTTTTCTAAGTACGTTTTATAGATAATTTCCCTATTTAAGTTCATTGATTTTTACATAACTTACAATGTAATACAAATAAATTACATTGATACATAATATCAATGTAATTTCTTGATAATAGAAGAGAAAGTAAAGCAAAGCGGCCAATGAAGTTGCTTTATTAAATTTTTATAAAAACAACTATAATTTATTGCATTTTCTTCATTTTATTAAATTAGCTTCGTTTTGTATTAATGTTCAAGATGTGCGTACGTACCAATAGAAAAATATTTGTCGAAGCGCCCCCCCCCCCCCAATTGTTACATGTACTTATACACAGTTATACAGCAGAAGTGCAGAACTCCCCCCCCTCAAAAAGTTTCATGTCAAAGGCAGTATCACCCATCGGATATCTTTGAAGTCCTGGGTTCGAGTCGGCTGAATCATTAAAATCCACTGAGATTCGGAAGTCTCGTTAAGCCATTGGTCTCGGGAAGGCGCCTTGTTATAAACAGCTGTAAACCCCATCCCTTAGGGCTTCAGCCCATGCCATTTAGCCCTTATATACAAATATTATTCAACAGTAATGGAATAAAATTATAGAAATATATGAAACACGGCGTGGGGAGTCTTTCTTCACGAAAAAATCCAAAAATTTTAGAGGGAAAATGTGCATATACCACTATATATATATGTGTGTGTGTGTGTAATATACGCTACCTTTGCAACAATATTTTTATGAAAACAATTATTCGATAATTTTACAACAAAGAAAGAAATATTTCACCTGTATTCTTTTATGTAATACACTTGAGCGAAAATACGCAATTTGTGCTGTTTCTTTAGCTAGTCAATGCGTCACTCACATCCCAACGCCAGTCGGAGATCCACTTCTTAAAAAATTCAAAGTAAATCATTTGAATAGAAATGGTTTTCTCACGAAATGTTTCTTGAGCTTGAATAAAAGTCACAGTTCGATTGGCATATTAGTGAAGGTGCATTTAGCACGGGTCACAAACTGAAGTCCAGGCTCGTGATAACTATGTACAGGAGAAGTCAAGTTAAGGAAGCACATTTCTATATAAAAAAAGTATTAGGTAATTTAAACCTGGAATTAAAAACAGAGGAATACGATATTAATTTGCTTTGGTCTCGAACAGAATGCTTTCAGTTTATGTTTTATAAATAAGTTCAATTCTGCGATCCTTTTTGGCTGCAAATTTGTCTATGATCAGATCATAAAATGGTTGAGTGGACATTAGATGGTTCAGCAATTCTTTCTCCTTTCTCAATTGAAATTTTAGCGAGTGAAGACAAACGATCTTGTGCCGTTGTATTACGGAGGTAAGTCTTAATTCTCTTCAAACAAGAAAAACTCCTTTCAGCAGAAGAACTTGTTGATGCCAGTGTCAATACAAGAGAAAATAATTTGTAGGCTTCTGGCAACACATCTTTCAGCTCGTTTTCTTTCATTGTTTTCAAGGTTTTCTGAAAACTGAGTTCCCTGAAGTTGTGATCATTATATAAAAAATCTAATTTGTTTTTTAGTCGTTGTGTGTCTGTAAAAATGTTTGGATAAATTTTTTGAGAGTGTTAAGGGCACTGGATGGAAATGACTCTGAATAACTATGGTATTTTGAGCTGTCAACTAGCTGCAGAAACTCGAGCTTTCCCATATCTTCAAATCTGGTATTTATTTGGACTATTATGCTGTCAACGATTTCGTAAAACCAAATTTTGTAATAGTTTTCCACTTCTTCTTCAGTCAAATGTTTCTTTTGGCGACATTTAGGACCTCCACTCAAACTAATTGCTTCACTGAAATGTTTCAAGTAAGTGGTTACATTCCTTTTCTTATTTATTCGTTCGCAACATTGTTTAATTTGTCTTTGGCAATAACTGATATCTAAAGTCTTTTTTTGTGAAACATCAAACAGTACATCCGTAATTCCAAAAATGTCATCAAAAATCAGTGATAAAAAAGCAAATTCAAAATTAGTGAAATTTTTCAAATATCCTATGGCTCCGTTGATTGATTCTGCCGTTGATTCCGGGTCATTCATTATGTTTTCAAACACATTCTTTAGTTTGCCCCATTCGCTTACAATTAAACGCAAAATTTGCGAACGTGATGCCCAACGTGTTTCCGCTATTCGAGGAATCCGTTTCCCAACAACTGAATCTGCTACGTGGGTTCTCTTGGCAGATTTATGAAAACACGAGGGCATGCTGGATACAGTTGCGAAATATATGCGACATTTTACAATACTTTTGTACCCCTGTTGTAGGACAAGGTTAAGGCGGTAGGCGAAACAGTGGGTAAACAAAGCTTGCTGGGCTTCTAGCTTGACTCTTTTCTGCAGACCGCTCAACTCTCCAGCCATAACGCTTGCACCATCATAACACTGGCCTACTAACTTTGATTTAAAATCAAACTCCTCCAAAACCTATGCTAGCAGATCATACAGTGCCACAGCAGTCCTGTCAGTGCTGATATCATAAAAACCAAGGAAGCGCTCAACTACTTCACAATTTGAGTCCAATATGTATCTGACAATTATTGAACACTGTGATTTTTGAGTAATATCAGTTGTATCGTCAACTTGCACTGAAAAAAATTTTGACTCATTAATTTCGCTTTTAACACATTCGTTTATATATTCATGAATACACTCCAGTAAATCATTCTGTATCGTTTTAGATTGTCCAGAAAATAAGCTTCGTATTTCTTCAAAATGTGCTTTTAATTCTGGGGTGCTCCTACGAAGTAACAAATGGAACATCTCCTTGAAATTACCTTTATTTAATGAGGAAATAGATTCATCATGTCCTCGAAAAAGCAGCTCTTGCTTGCTTAGAACGACAACTAAATCGATTATATGTTCCATAAAAAGCCTATTTAGTCTGACCTCTTCATTAAACTTAGCTTTATGAAGAGCACCATTTTCTTTGAGCATATCAGAAATAGTGTTTATATTTTTTTCCATTCGTTTCAGACCTACGTGATTAGTTATATGCTCTTTAGAGCTTTCGTGCAATTTTGCACTACGAGAAAAGTTTTTCAGATCAAAATAACCCGTTGTATTCCACACATTTTTCTTATTGCTCAAAAGTAAACATGGCCAGCAAAAGAGAGTTTGCTTGTAATAGCTACCAGAAAGCCAGGGGAAAATCTCGTACCATGATTAATTGAAAGACCTAAAAAACGATTTGCCGCACTTCTTATCTTTAGATATTGAACTTATTATAGGTGTCGGTCTTCCAGATATGAGAACATCCCTTTTATCATAATCTTTCCAGTGTTTAAAAGGAATTTCTTCCAGAACACAAATCACGTCGTTTGTTGGGCCATTCATATTTTCCAACCAAAATCAAAATATGCTGTTTAGTAACAATAACAAAATAAAAAAGAAGAAAAACTCAACATTACTACGAACTAGCCAACACCCGCAGAAGAGAGGATTGAAAACACACTACAAAAAGTTAGACTCAAATACACTCTGACGAATAGTTAAAGCTACGTAGAAATCATCCTACTCCAAAGCATATAGAGGCGAACGGCGTCATCGCCTGTAAAACCCCTTTTTACCAAGGTCATCTGCTCATTATCCCGCGCCCATTGGATACACAATCCTTGGGTTCTCCAATAACAGCAGAGATGCGATTCTAGTTTAAGCGAAATGGAGGGTCGCCTCAGAAATTTCCTTTCTCTTACTGGAAGTCCGGCACCTCCTTAGGTAGACCGTGGGGGTGGGGGGTTCACTCTGTAGGGCTCTTCTCTGATCCCCAGTTCCCAAAACCGGCTTCTCATCGAGACGACTCAGCCGGTCGCCTCTAAGCGCTTAAAACACGCAGCTGCTTTGCAAAAATAATGATTCATTCCTCTTCTTGAAAGCCTTTTTTTAAATTAATTCATGAATCACAATGTAAATTTCAGTGTTTCATTTATCCTGCAAAGTTCTTATATCTTTGTTACTGACCGAAGTTTTTTTTTCACTTCTCATTCTGCGGAATTTCAGGTGAGGCGGCGCCTCACTTGCCTCATCTGACGGGCCGCCACTGCTTTCTAGCACATTTTAGAATGGGCAATCTCTAGCCCGTGAAAAATGTATGTTCACTTTGTACAATCCTCCTACCTTGAGTTGTACGGACGATGATCAGCCAGTCGTTTTTTTTTGGAGCACACACACACACACACACACACACACACACTTGTTTGAGCACGCCGTTGCCGCAAACACTTGCTTTCACTGATTTCCCGCCCTCTTTCAGGTGGGGGCGTTGCCTCTCTTTCAGATCTCCAGTACGCTTTCTCCTGGTGCGTGCACTGGATGGCGTTACTTCGCTTCTCCCACGGGAACCAATGACGATTCGGCAGCTTGCATTTTAACTTTTTGACAAACGTTAGGATCTACGTCTGAATATATCAAGATGGCGCTTGCTCGCTTTTGCTGACGGATGGCGTGCTCCTACAGATGACAATTCATCCCTACTTCAAACCGCATTATTCTTGTTTTTTTTTTTTTCTGAATTTCTCTTTTTTTTTTTCTCACTACGCTATCATCTCAACCACTGAGCAGTTCTTGATTTAGCTGGGAATCCTTTTATTATTTTTTCTTGCGTTCCGAGTTTCTCTTCTTTTTTTTTTCACTCAATTTCTGAATGCCTCTCTGTTCGTATCCCACCGCTGCCACCAATATTTTTTCTTCCTGTGGTGGTGTGATACGGTGGCTATGGCTTAGCGGTTTTTTTTATAGCACTGGAATGAGAAGCATTTATTACCCCTACATTGGTATGCTGCCACCATTCAAACTATTCTGGTACCGGTTTGAATCAGTACATCATTCACCTGCCGCAACACTCGGCTGCTGCAGATTAATACTTACAGCACTCGGAGTTCCTATGTACAACTTTATTTACAAGCATCCCGGAAGGGAATCCGGTTTATGTACACTGATCGGCTGATGTCGCCAGAGTTTAACATATGATTCACCAACATATCAGACATGAATATATACGCACTTCAATAGAGCAGGATGCAGCTGTCAATTAAGAAAGTCCAGGTCATGCACTCCTCCGTGAGCGACGAAAGTTCCGTAATTACGGCTGGGTGAATCACCAGTGATGTAGCAAGTCCTGAGTTCTCAAACTGTTTATACTGTTTTTACCTCAGTATGTTATCAGTTACACTCATATACCGCAGTACATTGCTAAGCACAGTTACAGGATTTTTGTGTGACCTCAGTCACACACTTTCCCTAATTTCTCCGGCACCCTCAGGTGTCAGAGATCACTCGTGGCCATGTTGTCAGACCCAGGCGTGAGCAGCGAAAAAGTGCCCGAAAATCTCCACTCCGTGTTTAGCCACCGTTTCTCCCGGGGTCCTCTGCACTTTCTCTGCCAATCACAGACGTGCATTTCCTCCCCCAGCCGCTAGCACTCTGATGACATAAGTCAATGTCACTCTCTCTCTTTTTCTCCATGCTTCCAAGCTATCCGCCTGCTGCTATGGGACACTCCCACGTACTCCTGACCTCCGCATCCTTCTCAATTCTGAGAAAGCTGACCACCTTCTGGCAATCCTGACGTAACTTTTTCTACGGTCCCTTGATCAGAGTAACTTTTTATACTGGTCACTGTCCTTCACCTCGCAACAATTGTACAAAAGGTGTTTATGTTGTAGTACCAAATTCTTGCTAACCACAGTCCTCATTGTCTAAAAAAAATAAATAGAAAAAAAGGGGGAATTACAATCCCTCATTGAATTTTAATCACAATAAATGCAGACCGACTGGTCTTTTACAAAATTGCATTCTTGAGTGTTTTGATGTGTTGTGTGCTTAATGTATGTTAGTCAATAGCATGTGTCCACACTAGCCTAGACTAGTGGGTTGATCGAACGTGGGCTGTTCTCATTTATTTTTCACATCACAAACCGCTATAGTTCTTGCGTAACCAAATTGTTTTTTTTCTTTTTCCTCGGCCATAAAAAGAAAAAAGAATTACATAATCATCTTGTACTGCAACGACTACTTTTTTCTTTATCACTGTTGTGGGAATAAATTAAGCTTATATATATATATATATATATATATATATATATATATATATATATATACCTGTAAATTTTGCTTGCCTGTTTCTACAAGTAATAGTCATATTCTGGGTGAAATTGTGGAAATTTCAACTCAAATTTTCATCAGTCAACTTTAATTTAAATTAGTCTCCTCCCACCCCCACAACATCTGCATGGTCGTCTAATAAAGCCCCCTCGGTTTCCAATTTTTTCGACAATGCCCAAATGGTGGATTGCTCGGCGGACGTCTGCCTGAAAACCTCTCCAGAAATTGCTGTTGACAAGACTTTATCGATTCTGTATTCCAATAACAAAAATAAACACTCGCTCCTCCAGAGTATATTGATACATTTTCACACGTACGCGAACTGGCACAAGCACTACTATCAACAACCGTATTGTGTAGACACGCTCAGCGAAATTGCATAACAAAGTAGAAAAGGGGCGCGTCCCGCTGGCTGGTGGATTGCTCTTCAGTGGCACCAGACTTAGGAATGTGTCTGCCACAAAGGCGCGTCCCGCTGGCTGGTGGATTGCTCCTCAGTGGCACCAGACTTAGGAATGTGTCTGCCACTAAGGAGCACTCCGGCTGGCTGGTGGACAGCGCCGGGTTGCATGCTGTCTGGACGCAAATAGTGGCCACGTCCAACACATGTTGTGATGTCATCACATTTTCCACGAAATGAGGTAAGTCCACTTCAAATTTCGTTGCAATATCTTCATTGGTGTTAATATTATTAAAGAAATGCAGGGTTTGGTAGCGAATGGGACACCCTGTATCTTAACTTCACATGGCCTAGGCGCAGACAGGTTTGGGTTCGACAGTAAGACGTGCGCGGTTGCGCTGTGGGCCGCTGCTGGAGCGTTTTTTTTTTTTTCCAAATTGTATTATTCGAATTTGGTAAGCAATACGTTTTCTCATAACTTTTTTTTTTTTTGTGTGTGTAGTTCCAGACCATTGGTGAAAGTTTTTCAGGCTGACATGCCAATCAAGGATTTATGTTACTGTGAATGTGAGATATTCTTTCACCCCCCATTCCATCTCAGGGTTGCTGATGCTCGATATGGAGTTTCATCTCTGTCTCTTTCATTCTCATACACTCCCTAACGTTTATAGTGGAATGCTGTTATGACTAACCGACCGTCTACCTCACATTCCCCCTTTCCTATAAACCAGCAGCACCCATCTAATGGTGCGGTGTCTGTTACCGGCGCCTGCGGCCTGATAGACAAAATTACATGTAAAGACCTGGCACGCGCGATTTCGTGATTCATACGCAGGTTAAAGCTCAAAGTGCCAGTGAAGAGGATTCAGTTTTCAATCCACTGACTCAGAGGCGTCGGCGTTTCTTTTTCACAATGAATGTGCAATCAAAATTCATTCAATCAGTTAAAGTATCTCATTGTGCTAATTAAAAAAAAAAGGCGCAGAGAAACAGAGGGAAAAGAAACATATGCTATAAGAAGCTGTTAAGACAAAAAAATAAGTGACTTCCTTTTAACTAACACAAAACCAAATGAATTGATTTCATCTCTACCGCGTGAGTCGGGCACGGGAAGCTTAACTGTTTCAGTTGGGCAGACAGTAACAACGGTGATCGAGTTTATACGTATAATAGATAGAGGTAATCGATGCTAGAACGGTAGATTTGGAGTTGGTCTTGCAGATGATATTCACATATGGGTCCGAAGTTCTAAATTTGAATTTGTTTACTTTTCTCGCAAGCTTTAGATGCTGCGTAGTCAGGAGCGGCAGTGTATATATTAACATAATTAATAAACACACACCAGGGGGGCCGACTTCTCCAAATTATTGGGGGGAAAAGAGGCGTGAAGAGATCAGACGTGGGAGGGGCATATCTCTTCCATTGTCAGAAGGAAAACAGAGAAAAGGGGGCACAAAGATAAAATATGAGATTCGACGTATATGTATTTTAAAACGCAATTGTGTGTCAGCAAATGAACAAGCATACAGAAATATTCTTTTGATAATATTTTTGAAAATAAAATTCAGCTTGTGATTTTTGAAAAATATCCAGAAAGATTTTATTTCCAAAGTTTAGTAAAAAATGAGAAGTTAATTAGTTCGGTTACTCAAACAAACAACAAGAAGCGCAAAAAATAAACAGATAAATAAAAGCACTAGAGATTATACGTTTCCGTATTTTATTAGAGATTACACTGAAGAGCAATTGAATTAGAGACAGCTGGCGTTATGCAAATATGGCGCTGTTGGCGGCCCTGTAAACGGAAACGACATGACGTATGCAGCGATCCGACAATATAAGGAGTGATACGACGGGAATAGGTAAGAGTCGGACGCAGTATGGGTAAGACGAAGGATCTAAGCGCATTTGATCGTGGGCAAATTGTCGGGGCCCGACGAATGGGTCACTCCATCTCGGAAGTCGTGCAGGCACTGGGATTTTCACGAGCCACTGTGTCACGGGTGCACCGTAAGTACATCGAATCCGGTAAAACCATCCCTGCAAGGGCCAACTGCCGTGGACAACAGCGTGTGGATGAGCGGGGTTCATCGTCGGCTAGCTCGCATTGTAACAGCGGATAGACGGGCCACAGTGCAAGAAATCACTCGGCAATTAAACGCTGGTGCGCAAAAACGTGTAAGCAGCCACACCATCCAGAACCATCTCCTCGCTATGGGGTACCGAAGCCATCGTCCCACGAGGGTACCGCCGTTGACCACACATCACAGGGTGCAAAGATTAGCATGGGCGTGGGAACATCGCCACTGGACCCTAGACACGTGGGAAAATGTTGCCTGGACTGATGAGTCGAGATTCACGTTGGTACATGCCGATGGCAGGATACGAGTACGGCGCAAACCACATGAAGCGATGGATCCTTCTTGCCAGCAGGGTACTCTTCAAGATGGTGGGGGTGGCATTCTCGTCTGGGGAATGTTTACATGGACTGAAATGGGGCCTCTGGTACGTGTGACATCGTCCCTCACAGGTCAACGTTACCGGGATATCCTGGACGACCATTTGCTCCCGTTTGTGCGTCTTCGGCATCCCACTGGGGACCTCATCCTGCAACAAGACAATGCACCATGCCATTGCTCCCAAATTGTATCCAAATGGTTGAATGAACACTCCACCGACGTGACCTCGCTTCCTTGGCCAGCTAGGTCACCTGACCTCAATCCCATCGAGAGAGATGTTCGAGGCTCTGACCCCCCTCCATCAAATCTTCGTGAACTGTGAGAGCTTGTTCAGGGGTCGTGGATCCGTATGGCTTCCCAACGCATCCGGTGTGTTATGCCCAGACGAATAGCCGCTGTGATCAGGGCGAACCCGTCTAGTAATTCAATTGCTCTTCAGTGTATACGTTTCTGTGTTTTATGAGATACACGGGATTAGCCATCACCCCCTTAAGAGGCTAATGGCTAATCGCGTGTATCTGACAGCAACAACCTTGAACATGCTGATATCGTCCGCTCTGCCCGAAAATGGAGCAAACAAAGAAATTCCACGCGCGAATGAATATATGCATACATATTTTACAATTATTTTTTATGACCCGGGGGCTAGCAAATTTTAGACGTGTGTTGCATGTTTTTTTAGAAAAAAAAGCAGTATTGAATGATACAGTGCGAATGATGGATAACCGGAAAGAAATTACTTCTCCGCGTGAATCAGTAGGAACAGCTGCGTCAATAATTTTCTGTTACCTGGGGCACTTGACTTCTTACCGCTAGAGGTCAGAGAAGAAAGAAATTCTTTTTCTTATCTTTCTTTCTTTTTCTTTTCTTCTCTCTTTTTTTTTTTTTTTTTGAGAAACTTTAAAAAAAAATCATTACCAAATAAATAAAAACCAGGGAGAGAGAGGCGGAGGTGGAAGCGTAGTTAAGTTTACGGAGGACACTGTTCGTCACTTTGTAAGTGACTATGAGACGCTAAGCTGCTGTTAAGAAAATTAAAGGTGGTTGATTGCTCCCAAAAAGTGTCGTGGAAATATTTTATCTAAATATATTCCTCTAGGCGATGTAAAACAGTGCTAAAGAGAAATCTCTAGCTGTATGGGGGGGGGGGGGGGGCAATTACAAATTTTCAGGGGGCTGAAACTTTTTGACTGATTCTATACATACAATCACAATTTTGTTGCTTATATATACATTAATATATAAGGTCAGGTGATGCGTAACATCACAGCCTCTCCTTGACAAATGTCAACCACGCCTTCTCGTGGTACATCCTGTTCCCACTAAAGGGGCTCTGACGACCGCCAATAGCGGTATAACTATACCATCGGGATTAGAGGAAATGCTATCCCACACTCACCAACCCGCTTGGCCAGCGTGGTGAGTTATGGCCAAACCCCTCCAAAATGACTCCACAACTTAAATCTTGGCCCTCAGTCTCCGGCAGCTGGAATGTACCTGGCCAAGGCAGCGGCCAGTGCGACATGAAGGCAGAGGGTGCTAAGAATCCCCGGAGAAACGGACTAGGCTGCCATCTGATGTTTACCTTGGCTACGTATAATGGAGGCTCCCTATCTTCTGATTCAAGGCTTCTTGAATTGGAAGAGGAACTACAATGGATCAAGTGGGACATCGTCGGGCTAAGTGAGGTAAGGAGAAAAGGAGAAGATCTCATTGAACTGAAAAGTGGACATCTCTTCTACTATCGTGGGACAGATACTGGTAGAACTAGTGGTGTTGGATTTATAATATACAAGAAACTGAAGGATAAAGTTGTAGAAGTTGAAAGTTCCTCTGACAGAGCTGCACGACTCGTTATCCAACTTTCGAGAAGATACCAGGCTCAGATTATTCAAACTTATGCACCCACCACAAGTCATCCTGAATAAGAAATTGAAGAATTTTATGAGGAAATTCGTGATCTAAATAATAAAGGTAAGCAGCACTTGAAGATAATTATGGGAGATTTCAATGCAAAAATAGGGCAACGGCAACAGAATGAAACTTCAGTAGGTAAATTCGGTCACGGCAACAGAAACCAGCGTGGAAATACTCTCGTAGAGTTTGCAGAGGCAGAAGGGTTTTTCATCTTGAACTCCTTTTTCAAGAAAAAGCCACACAGGAAATTGACATGGAGACATCCAAATGGGACGACAAGTGAAATTGATTTTATTATGTGTAACAAAAAATTCGTCATAGAAGACTGCAGTGTGCTAAACAAGTTCAACACAGGCAGTGACCATAGATTGGTAAGATGTAAGATGCACCTCAACACTACACTCGAACGTAGCAAGCTCATAAGACAAACAAAATGTATTGACATAACCAACCTTAAAAAACACCATAATACCTTCAAATTGGAACTGAAGAACAGATTCTCTGCTTTAGAAGGCCTAACATCGGAAGAAGTGGATATTTCTGAAGTTAACAGAAAAGTAACCAAAGCTCTTATGGAAACAGCAACAAAATTAGCTGGGTCTAAGAACAAATTGTATGTGAGCAAATTATCAGGAAAAACCAAAATGTTGATGCAAAGAAGAAGAGAGATGAGGACAACTAAACAAGATGTGACTTTCAAAGTGGAATATATAGAGCTATGCAAGATAGTACGAAAAAGTATCACTGAAGACGTAAGGAAATTCAACTGTGAACTAGTAAGGAAGGCAATTGAAAACAACCAAAGCCTAAAGATAGCAAAGGGACATCTCAGTAAGGGAAAAAAAACAGATTATGGCACTGAGAAAAAAAGATGGTTCTGTAACAAGAAATAGAGGCGAAATTTTGACAAGAGTGAAAGATTTCTACTCCAAATTATATGAAAGGGATGATACATGTACTCCAGACATCATGAAAGGTACCAGTACCAGAGTTCTTCCAGTCCTTCCAGCAGAAGTTGCACATGCAATCAAGAACATGAAGCGGGGAAAAGCTCCAGGAGAAGATGGAATTACTGTAGACATCATACAAGAAGCAAGTGGAGAAATCGAAACAGTACTCGCCCAAATTTTCACTCGATGCCTTAATGAAGGGAAAATTCCTGAGGATTGGAACAACGCTACAATGATCTTGCTACATAAAAAAGGTGACATTGAGGATCTCAGGAACTACAGACCTATCAGCTTCCTATCAGTGGTTTATAAAATCTTCACTAAAGTTCTTTCACACCGCTTGAAAGTGACACTGGACATGGCTCAACCAAGAGAACAAGCTGGATTCAGGAGTGGCTACAGCACAATAGATCATATCCACGTACTGAGAGAACTAATTGAAAGAGCGAGGGAATATGAACTTCCATTGTGCATGGCTTTTATCGATTATGAAAAAGCCTTTGATTCGGTGAAACCATCAGCAGTTGCAATGGCTCTGAAATCCTGCGGTATTGAAGATGCATACATTAATATTATTAGTAACATCTATGAAAATGCAAGTGCAAAGATTCGGCTGTTTGAAAATACAACACACATAAAAATTGGAAAAGGAGTGAGACAAGGTGACACCATATCTCCGAAGCTCTTTAATGCTACATTGGAAAATGTCTTTCAGTCACTGAACTGGGAAAACAAAGGGATAAAGATTAATGGAGATTATCTAACCCACCT
Source organism: Macrothele yani (assembly GCA_039090855.1). Classification (NCBI taxonomy): domain Eukaryota; kingdom Metazoa; phylum Arthropoda; class Arachnida; order Araneae; family Macrothelidae; genus Macrothele; species Macrothele yani. The sequence goes on from CM077024.1 coordinate 46,192,720, forward strand.
TCGTTTTGCTGATGACATAGTCATTTTTGCAACTACCCCATCAGGGCTACAGAGTATGATCCAGGAACTTGCTGACAAGAGTAAAAAAGTGGGATTAAAAATGAACTTTCAGAAGACAAAAGTGATGTTCAATGCTCTTACAAGAAATGAAGATTTATCGATTGATGGAGAAAAGCTGGAGATAACAGACACATACGTTTATCTTGGACAGCAGATATCAAGTGAGGGTCACATTAGTGAAGAAATTAATCGGCGTACAAAACTTGCCTGGAGAGCTTTTGGAAGAAACAGCATAATTTTCAAGAGCAATATACCATTATGTCTTAAAAGAAAAGTGTTTGATCAATGCATCCTTCCAGTGCTTACGTATGGTGCAGAGACGTGGACCTTAGCTAAAAGAGACGTACAAAGGCTGCAGACAACTCAAAGCAGCATGGAGAGGTGCATGCTTGGTGTAACCAGGAGAGATAAGAAGAGGAACACGTGGATCTGAAAAATGACAAGAGTGAAAGACATCATGATCAGAGTTAAATCCCTGAAATGGCAATGGACTGGACATACTGCCAGAAGAACAGACCATCGATGGACAGCCGAAATATTAGATTGGATTCCAAGGGACAGGAAAAGACCCAGAAGAAGACCACATGGAAGATGGGTGGATGAATTCGAAAGTATGCGGGAGTGACATGGAGGAGACTGGCACAAGACAGACCGTTGTGGAGGAAACTTGGGGAGACCTTCGTCCAGCAGTGAATTGATAATGGTTGACAATGATGATGATGATGATATAAAAAATTTAAATAGAGTATAATAATGTTCTTATGCTCGTATATCGCAAATGCAAATTCCAAGAAATCTACACATACAGATGATTAAAAATGTGAAAATGTTATACCTTTGCTTTAATTCAATAATGCACCATGGATTTCACCAAGGGGTGGTGTAAAATATTAAGGATCCTAGTAAGATAATGCTGTGCTGGAGAAAATATACCCCTTCCCTTCAAAAAACAATAGGAGTGCAAAAATGTCCTTGCTTTAAAAAGAAAACAAAAACATTAAGAGTGTAAAAATGTTTCTGATTATTAAGGAATCATTACAGTGTTACCTGAAAACGTATGGTGCAAACCATTTCCCTGCCACTTCGTTTCAGCTCCTTTAGATTATTTAGATTAGCAAATAGTATTTTAGTAAAAAGAAACTCACTAATCGTTTGGATGCTAATTTGAGGTGCCTCGCTTTTTTTTTAACAGTGTAAAGTTGCCAGAAAAAAAAAAAAAACCTTTTTGTGGGAATAATTTCAAATAATTTGCTATTGTTAAAAATCAGGTAGCAAATATTTCGTTGTATGTGGAAGAACTAACGTCACGTTATCTACACTGAGGCTCAACCGTATGCATGGAATGTCGTCATAGAAGACTGAAATGAAGCTGAATGCCAGCTTCCAAAATATGATGATGTATTGCAGTGCAAACATCTCTACTCTGTGGAATTGGGTTTTTATTGCGGAAGTAGTCCGAGTTGTCGGTGCTTAAAGAAAAGCCCCTTCAGTGAGGACTGTTTAATGTTTTATTGAAGGATGATAGAAATTTCAAATTGAAGTCCATGTGGATGTTTTATTTTTTATTTTTTATTATTATAATATTTTTCCTCATTTTCTTAATTTTTTTAAATTAATTTTTCCAAATATTCAGCTATAAACGAAAATGATTATACTAAATACACTGAGTGGCCACTTTCTTATGACCACTCCCTCAGTACTTCGTTGGGCCACCTTTTGCCTTTAATACTGCGTCGATTCTTCGTGCCATGGACTCCACGAGATGTTGATAGGTGGTTTGTGGAATCTGAGACCATGCTTGATGAATAGCACTTTCCTGGAGTGTGAGATTGCAGGGTTGTGGATCCAGCTGTCTGATGGCTGGTTTAACTTAATCCCACTAATTCTCAATGGGGTTGAGATCTGGAGATCGTGGGAGGCCACCTAAGCAAAGTAAACTCACCGGCATGTTCCTGAAACCAATCATGTACAATACGAGCACTATGGCAGGACGCATTATCTTGTTGAAAGTAGCCATCGCCATTGGGATAAACAATCTACATGACAGGATGCACTTGGTCCACAACGATGTTTAGATATGATGTACCAGTCAGACGTTGATCAACACGAATTAAAGGGCCCAAAGCATACCAGGAAAACATTCCCCAAACCATAACGTTGCCTCCACCAGCTTGAAGGGTTGTAGCAATGCATTTGTGGTCCATGCTTTCTTGCTGTTTCCGCCAAATTCTCACTCAGTCATCGGCATGGTGCAACTGAAAACGTGATTCATGGGACCACATAATTTGTTTCCAATTATCGACTGTCCAATCCGTATGCTCCTGCGCGAACTGGAGACGTTTTCTCTTGTTAACTGCAGACAGCAAAGGTGTTCGAACAGGCCTTCGGCTGCCATATCCCATTCGATGCAGTGTACGGCGAACATTGTGTGCAGAGATCATTTCAGGGGATCCTTGATTAAGATGGTCTGTAATTTGCTGCACTGTTGCCCTTCTGTTGTCTGTTACCAGTCTTGACACTCTCCGTTCCGCTCGAGCAGTCACTAGTCGATGATAACCAACACGTTGCACGTAGAGACCCAATTTTTTGGCTGATAGTCCACTCTTTAAACACTTTAACAACAGCTGCTCTGGAACATTTTACGAATGGTGCGGTTTCGGTGATACTCACTCCTTGACTCCGAGCTCCTACAATCATTCCACGTTGAAAGTCCGTCAAATCGCATTTGTTTCCCATCTGGTCACCCAAAAATCACTTATCAAAATCACTACTGTCGCAAGCACTAAGCTTTCCCTTTTTATACTAGCCTCGCCTTCTGGCGGCAAGAGCGTGCAGCCATAGCTCATTTGCTAAAAACTGCTAGGTGGTCATAATAAAGTGGCCACTCAGTGTATAAAGGGAGATCACACAAAAACCTAGGGGGGGGCACCCCCGAAAAGATGCCTGAATACATCACTGGAGATAGAGCTTTCAATTCCTTCCTGTACATTGTTTCGCGGTCAATAGGAATGGTTTAGCGATGGGGAAAGACAGCGCTCTGGGGAAAAGAAGTGTTTATTGGTGGAAATCCGAAGGATTTGGGGTAAGGAAGGGAGATTTGGGGTTGGCTACGTACGAAGAGACTACCTCTGAGCACCAGAAGAAAGAGAAAAGCCAAAATCCGGCATGAATAACTCCTTGACGCCATTTTGTAGATCCACAGAAGGGAAGCAAAATAGTAAACTGTTAAATAAATAAATAAATTGTTTTTTTGTTTTTTTTATGCTGGTTGGGAGTTTCTCTTCTTCCTGCAACTCAGCCAACCGCCTAACAAATCTGATAATGCAATTTATTTTTATATTTTAGGAGACTTCAGTTTTCTTTCTCATCCCCCACCCCTTTTTTTTTTCCTATTTCGAATTTCATGTTGTTATTGTTTTATTTTTCGGCATGAATAAATTGTTTCGCAAATAAATTAGCAAAAGTAACGAAAACACAGAGCAAAGCAGTAAAAGTAACGGAACATCAAGCCACATATAATTTGTATCTGTACTGAACACAGAACCTCCCCCAATGGCTGAAAAGCAAGTCTTCTTTCGCGCGTCTATGCGGTGTTTCAAAATGCTGAAAAATGTTGTTGAGACTGCAGCCTTGGTGGTGGGGGTGGAGGGGTTGGATTTCAACGCACTTTTGTATATGCAACCAAGACATCTTTCTCTTCTTTTTATATCTCTTCCTTATTGACAGCAAAGTACCATTATAACTCCCCGAATTTTGTAATCTCTGCGGGCAAAAAGAGAAATTTTTGCACGGGATCAAGGTCACCTACATTACTCATCAATTATTTCGATTAGTTTTGGATCAAAGAATGAAGAAGGAAAGGATAGTGCGAAGCGTTTCCCATCGCAACACTCATTCCATACTAGCGATTGGCTGAGGATTATCGCTTTCTTTGAAGTCATCATATCGGGGCCGAAGCAAAATATTTTGTCTTCGGACGTAAGACATTGGGACAAAGTGCAGTTTTATTTCTATTTTATTTTATTTTTTACTAGGCTGCGAGCATTTCTCAATTATCTTCTTCATCTTCAGAAAGCTAAGCTATAAATAGAGCTAAATATCTGCCGACGATCTCGCACATCCACGGAGGTCAGTAGATGAAGAAGGCTGCTCTGCAGCAGATTTCGGGTTGAACTGTCACTGCCCAGTTTCTCAGGTAACCATGCTGTTTTGGAATTTGCTACTACTTCTGCTGCTGTTTGACAGGTGCCCTTTCAACGCCAGAGCTTACGGGCTTCCTCAGGGATGTCCTGAGGTGACGACCGTTAGACCGTGTACTTGCATACATGATTTGCATTTTCGGACATCATTGACTTGTACTGAGAGCATACAAAACACTGAACAACTAAGGGAAATATTCCTTAACTGTTCCGGAAGAGTGTTTCGAGAGGTCAAGATAAAAAATGTCAGTATGGAAAACATACCTGCAGATATCTTTGAAACTCCAGAGGCGCAATTTTTGTTTGTCAGCTCAAGTTCTTTAGTCCAGCTCTTTGATCGAGTACCTAAAATTGAATATTTGCTTCATGCTCTGATGCTCACTTCTCTTGAAATTCAAGTGAGTCGAACCTCTTTCATTTATTTTGCTCGTATATTTGATTAGTGTAGCGTTAGAAAGCAAATTTCTCACAATATTATAAATATTATTTATATTGAAGATTTTTACTCATTTAAGCTCACACAAGAGATAATCGGGAAATCAGACTGAAACAACCTAATTGTGTTGTCTGTCAGCAAGGTAAAGAATTTTATCTGCTCGTCAACGAAAAACAATAAGTAAGAGGAGGTCGTGGAAAATTTCCATTTCAAAATGCGAACAATAGTTCGCATTTTTTTACGGCAGAAATTCACAACAGAAATCGTCCAACGGACGCGCAATTAAGAATGAAACGCTCGTAGTTGAGGGTCAGGTGACCTCGCAATTATCGTCCACGACCTGGGGCCAGAGAAGCCCTAGGCTCGTCACCCGCTGTATTGACAACTATTTTGACAACTATTAACTATTTTGGTGCGTGTGTAACATGATTTAAATTCAATTTCTTTTTAAATGTTTTCCTTAGCTTTTTGATGAAACAAATTATTGACATTTTTGGTTAGACAAAAAAAAAAAAAAAAATCGTAATATTTTTCTTAACGTTCTATATGTTCCAGGGTGCTATGACCATGCAATCTTTGGTTGCCGCACGAATTTTGAAACACTCTGTATTGTGTATATATAGCCTATACATGAAATCAAGCTCTATACATAAATTACAACTCTTTTCATTACCTCATGTGCAAATTTTTATTTACGATCAGGAACCGATCGCAAATAAAAATTCGCAGTCAGCCATAATTCGAAACGAAACGAAATCTTAAGCTCAAAACGAGATTCTTCTGGTCAGTGGTAGTCTGGTAGTGCCCGTATGGAGTAGCTACTAATCACGTGCGCTTTGTCCTAAGGTTGATGCCACCTCCATATAGTTGAATTAACAAAATATAGCCAACGAAATAATTTTGTGTCGCCAAGAAAACAATTCCGATGGAGTTTGGCTAAAGCAACAAAATAAATCGACAAAACAGCTCCAAAAAACTATTTTGTTGTTTCAAATAAACTTTTTTTCTCAGTGTAAATCTCGAAACAAACAAAAGTCTTGATATAATAAAAATGAACTATCGCGGGAAGTGATAGTTGTCACACAACTCCACGGATGTTGGGTGACTGTGCGGCGTGTAGTGCGGTGAAAAATCGCAGATGCACCCGCCGAACGAAAAGCGCCCCCACCGAAAAAAAGAAAAGAAAGAAAAAATAACTACAATTTGCCCACTTTAGGGCAGCGTACATTTAAGGAGACAGAAGGTCCGCGGACTGGACAGTATTTTGGGGCCCCAGTATTAGTGGCACATCTAGGATTTGATTATGGGTGGATGAATAAAGTACCCAAAAGAAAACATTCACAAAATGTGACGAGGAAGCCATAAAAGTATCCCCTCCGCAGAACCCATTCAAGAGGGGGGGGGGGCTAGGAGGGATGAAGCCCCGGGCCCTACATTTTCAAGGGCCCCCAGAATTATGTAGGATTCTTGAAGAATTGACAGTGTTCAACAGTTTTTTTTTTTTTTTTTTACAGATATCACAGCGAAAACTATAAGAAACTGCCTTATGAAAAACAAATTCTATTTCTTTCCCCTTTTTTAGGTCCACAAAAAGTATAGTCGCCCCAGTCCATCCTCAAATCTTTCGAAAGCTTTACGGATGTTTTTTGTACTACACATCTGCATTGGAAGAAATTTTCATACATTATGAATTTGTTTGAATCATGATTGGATCATATCATTTTGTCCACTACTCCGATATAATTTCAACAAGTTGAACCCTGGAGGGGGGGGGGTATAAAGCAGAACTGAACTGGTGTCCTATTTTCAACCATGCGTTTTTATATTTTCTTGCTAACACTGATTCGTCTATGAATCATGGGATGCTTCAATATGGTGGGGATATATATATATTTTTTATCGCTTCCTCATCATATTTTGGGGATGTTTCCTCGTGGGTATTTTTTTTTTTCGCCACCCACCCATATTGAAATCCTAGATGTACCACTGATACTGGAGCTCAAAAATACTGTACAGCCCCCGGGCCCCTCTTAAATGGGCTCTGCTCCTCCGTATTGAAGTGTGTGTACCGTGATTCATGGACGAATCAGTGGTAGTAAGGAAATGTAAATAAAGATGCATGGTTGAAAAATTGATACCAGTTCAGTTTTGCTTTAATCCCCCCTTCCCCTTCCGCCCCTAGGGTACAGCTTGTTGAAATTATATTGAAGTAGTGGGCAAAACAATGGATCCAAATATCCTGATTCAAACGAATTTTAATTTATGAAAATTTTCTCCAATTACAGATGTGTACAAAAAAACAAAAACAAAACAAAAAAAACACACATCCGTAATGATTTCGAAAGATTTCAGGACGAATTGGAAACAACTACACTTTTAGTTGACTCCTCCTAAAAAAGCGGAAATTAATAGAAATTTTTTTTCACAAGGAAGTTTTTTTATAGTTTTTGCTGTGCTATCTGCAAAAGAAACAAACAAAAAAAAAACCTGTAGAACTCTGTCAATTCTTCGAACATCTGCATAATTCTGAGGGCCCTTGCCAATGCGGTTCCCGGGGCTGCAGCCCCCTGTTCCTCCTCTTAAATGAGCTCTGCTTGTGGGAAAGGGATTGACTGACCCTCCCATGGCCGAGTGGTCTGATGCGGTGACTTCTGATCATTACCGTTTGTCAGAGATGGGCCTGGGTGAAGGAATGGGTGGTATGGTTGCTTCTTGATTCGCCTATTCTTCGTACGTCAAAAGTTAATGGGTTCCGCCATTTTAGGCGAGAAAAGAATTCTTGATTCGCCTATTCCTGTCTCGCCTAAAACTTTCACCTGCTAGAGAGGAATGATTAACCTGGAGCAAACTTATTGATTCGCCTATTCTTGTTTGGCCTATTCCTGCTACATCGAAAGTTAAGGGATTCCGCCATTTTAGGCGAGGAAATAATTCTTGATTCGCCTAGTCTCGCCGAAAACTTTCACCTGCTAGAAGGGAGGGATTCACCTGGAGCAAACTTCTTGATTTGCCTATTTCTTCTACGTCGAAAGTTAAATGGGGCGAGAAAATGCTATTACATTATTTCGCTTAAGTTTTGACGGAGTGATTTAAAAAAAAAGATACATCTTTACCTCCTGTGAATTTTTTTTTATCGAAACACTAAATCTGTCGTATGTTAAAAAAAGGACAATTTTTCCCGTGAAAAAAAAAGAAAAAAAAAGCTGGTTTTATCCCTAGGGTTTGAAACTAATTTTATTTCTTTAATTGAAAAAAAAAGAAAGCCAAGTAGAAAACAATTGTGCAAAACATTTATAATTTAAAAAAGGGAGGGGTGGGGGTTGCTATTACATCATTTCGCGTAAGCTTTGACGGAGTGATTTAAAAAAAAGATTCATCTTTACCTCCCGTGTTTGTTTTTTTGTTGTTGTTTTTTTATCGAAACATTAAATTTTTCGTGCGTTAATGTAGGAAATATCAAATGATGAGTAAAAGCAGAAGCTAGTCGTCGTAGGTAGTCGTCAGCGTGATCTTAGTATTAAATGTGTCGTCCTATCAAAATCGTGAGAAATATAGTGAGGGGTGGGGGAGGGGTTATGTGGGTGTAAGGCAGAATTCAAGAAAGTGTTCATAATGAAAAGGTAAATAAAAGTACAGGGTAGAGGGATGTTGATGCGGGTTCCGGACTAAAGCCCACCGGACACTTGCCCACTATGGATGATTTGTACATAATACGTAACGTCGGAGGACGCTTCCGGTCTAGTCTAGGAAAACTGATCACATAAATATTTACCGACCGTATAAAAATTACACTTTGTTTTAGAAATGTTGAAATCTAAGGGGGTTACCCCCAAATCTAAACTAATATATATTACCTTTGTTATGGGTTCAAAAAGCTCAAACTTAAATTACAAGACAACGCTATCAATTGATAAACAACGCACTTGAAAATTTGGAAAAGTTTAAATTTAGGGGCGCTAACCCTCCAAATGCAAACCAACTTGTATAATTTTTTTCATGGGTTCTAAAAAGCTCAAAATTAAGTCATTGACAACGCTGTCAATAGACGAACAACGCACTTGAAAATTTAGGAAAGTGTAAATCCGAGTAGCAGAAATTTCTGGTCATAAAATTTTCTCATGTTGGAAAAATCCTTCTCCGTTTGTAAGAAAACAAAATTGTTACAAACGAAAGTAGGATATAATTACTTAGAGGCGTGCTGTCTCCGTACGATATCATCAAACCAACATCTCTGACTGTACAATAAAAAACTTTATTTACAATAAAAGACATGATTTTAAAAAATATTTAAAAAATGGCAAGATCTTTCGGGGCTACAATAGCACCTGTCCTCAGGCCACCCAACAGTGCCACAAAGCATAGGGAAGTGCCGCAATATATAACCAGTCTCCCCGCGAGACCCACAATACATTTGTTCAAAACCGCAGGTGATGCCAATTGAGAAAAACAGCAGAACAAAAGTAATATGTACAAATAATATAATCGATTAATTAAGGTCCTCTTCTTCAGTTTTTTGAATGGGAGAAGTAATTATTTTTCTCTATTGTCTAGGAACAAAAACAGGTAAGTCCAAGTTACAACAGGTATTACCATAAGAGATTATATACAGACTCTCGGTAAAAAAGACGGTTTGTTTGTTTACATTGGAGGAGAGTACTATTGTATTAGGCCAATCGGGAGAGTAACCTCCTGGCGAACAGCTGTAGTAAATGAAGTAGAAATGCAGTCAGTTCGAAGTGCATATTTATGTTCAGACAATCTAATGTTCAGACTTCTAAGGGTAGAACCTATGTAGTATTTGATATCTTCGTTAGGAGCCGAGGGAAGCAATGGGATACGATATATTCCTGCTTTATTCAAAGTGGCAACTTGATCTCTGTCGTTACGTATGGTAGAAAAAATGTGTTTGGTGCAAATTCCAAATTTAATATTATATTTATTACATACCTTCCGCAATATAGAAACTACGGGAGGGATGAAATCAACTTTACCAACGTATATAGGGGGAACGACTTCCCTTGACAACGTCGTAAATCTTAGTCTTTCAAATTTCTGTAGAAGTTCCCGAAAGAAGCAGGCGGGATATCCAAATGATATGGCCATGTTCTGTATAAGAGCTAGTTCGTCCTGACGTATCTTACGGGTAGAGGAATGAGTAAATGCTCGTTTAATTAAAAAACGTAAGGCTGAAGCTTTGTGTTCCGGGGGTGTGAAGAGATAAAAAGGTATAAGACAAGGTGTGAAGGTCGGTTTTCTATAGACGGATAATTTGATAAGGTTAGAAGTCAAGTCACGAGTTAATAAAATGTCCAGAAAGGGTAATATACCATTTTGTTCAAGTTCCATTGTGAAGGTGGAGTCTGTATATAATCTCTTATGGTAATACCTGTTTTAACTTGGACTTACCTGTTTTTGTTCCTAGACAATGGAGAAAATAATTACTTCTCCCATTCAAAAAACTGAAGAAGAGGACCTTAATTAATCGATTATATTATTTGTACATATTACTTTTGTTCTGCTGTTTTTCTCAATTGGCATCACCTGCGGTTTTGAACAAATGTATTGTGGGTCTCGCGGGGGAGACTGGTTATATATTGCGGCACTTCCCTATGCTTTGTGGCACTGTTGGGTGGCCTGAGGACGGGTGCTATTGTGGCCCCGAAAGATCTTGCCATTTTTTAAATATTTTTTAAAAATCATGTCTTTTATTGTAAATAAAGTTTTTTATTGTACAGTCAGAGATGTTGGTTTGATGATATCGTACGGAGACAGCACGCCTCTAAGTAATTATTTCCTATACGTACGAATTTTTAACAAGTATTACTCTTTTTAGCTGCAAACCTTGTGATACTATGTGTGAGGGATTCTGGTAGAATCTGTAGCACTTTAAAGCGCACGTAGCATGGAAGCTGCAACCAAGACCTTCTGTAACATCCGACGGAAACTAGCCCGCTGTGAGACTCACCTTAGTTTTCTACTCAACTGCCGTTCACTCGGTGTGGTGCCCAAGTTCCTGCGAATACGAACCTTTGCCATATCTCAACAGGATGCACACGTAATTGTTAATGCTCAACAAAAACGACTAACCAAAGAAATAAGGAGAAAAAAGAAGTTACCTGGACTTGTTAAACCTTAAATCCTACAATGCTTATACTCAACTATCCAGACTTTCCCATCCTATTTTATTAGGTAAGACTTTGTTGGTTTTCTTTACCACTATACAGACTTTAATAAACACCATGAATCAAGGACACACTCGTAAATTATGCAATCTGGTTTCTACACGCCCTCACTTGTTCCAACCTAAGAACTTCAGCTACAGAACCACTAATCGTGATTTACCTGATTCTTTCATCAACTATAGCTCCATAGTGTTATCTGATATTCAACGTTCGGCCCTCAATCGTGGTTTCAAGTTCAGCTATCCAGTTTTAACTTTTCGACCATTTCAATCTTTACCTCAGATAGAGAATGTCATTGGGGCCTTGCCAGAGAAGGAACAAGATATCACTCGTTATGCCTTAGCTGACTCCCTTTCAAATTCTGATAAAACTTCTTCATAATATGAACGCAACCAATTGTTACAACTTTCTCGAAACCCAGATCTCTCAATCATTAGCGCTGACAAGTCCCAGCAAATTATTTTATTAGATCGCAAAGATTACTACAATAAGATGTACCAAGCAATAGCTCTGATTCCACATCGGATACTTCGCTCTGACCCGACAAATGCGACTGTAGCTGAGTTAGGTAAACTCAGGAACCGGGGTCTCTTGCCTAAGTCCATTTCTACTAAAATGAAGCCTCCGGTAGGTACTAGAGTCCCTGAGTTGTTCGGGAAAATCAAAACCCACAAACCTGACCACTCCCTCAGACTGTTGATTTCGGGGTATGCTAGCCCCACCCGTACATTGGAGAGAGCTTTAGCAACTTACTTAAAACCACTTATAGCAAATTCTTCAGTTTCCATTAATAGTTCTACTCAGGCATTAACGCGAATAAAATCTTTTGATCCCAAGGGAAACTGATTTGTTATGGCTTCTCTTGATGTAGTGTCTCTGTTTCCAAATGTTCCACTTGAAGTAGTCCACTCGATTATTGAAGGGAAATTGCTTGCTGACAACTCAATTTCCCCTTTGGAGGTTGATGCAATCATTTCTGCTTTGAAATTGGTTGCAAAACGTTCTTATTTCAAATTTGATAGCAAATTCTACCAACAAATGGAGGGGGCACCAATGGGGTCTCCTCTCTCCCCTGTTCTGGCCGAAAGTTTACTGCAGTCATTGGAAGATAAAGTTCTGAGCCAATTCACGAATCAACCGGCACTCCTCTTAAGATACGTGGATGATATGTTGGTCTTCTGGCCTCACTCCATGGTACTTCTGAACGAATTTACCACATGTCTGTCCAACCAATATCCTACTATCACCTTCACAATGGAACTTGAACAAAATGGTATATTACCCTTTCTGGAAATTTTATTAACTCGTGACTTGACTTCTAACCTTATCAAATTATCCGTCTATAGAAAACCGACCTTCACACCTTGTCTTATACCTTTTATCTCTTCACACCCCCGGAACACAAAGCTTCAGCCTTACGTTTTTTAATTAAACGAGCATTTACTCATTCCTCTACCCGTAAGATACGTCAGGACGAACTAGCTCTTATACAGAACATGGCCATATCATTTGGATATCCCGCCTGCTTCTTTCGGGAACTTCTACAGAAATTTGAAAGACTAAGATTTACGACGTTGTCAAGGGAAGTCATTCCCCCTATATACGTTGGTAAAGTTGATTTCATCCCTCCCGTAGTTTCTATATTGCGGAAGGTATGTAATAAATATAATATTAAATTTGGAATTTGCACCAAAAACATTTTTTCTACCATACGTAACGACAGAGATCAAGTTGCCACTTTGAATAAAGCAGGAATATATCGTATCCCATTGCTTCCCTCGGCTCCTAACGAAGATATCAAATACTACATAGGTTCTACCCTTAGAAGTCTGAACATTAGATTGTCTGAACATAAATATGCACTTCGAACTGACTGCATTTCTACTTCATTTACTACAGCTGTTCGCCAGGGAGGTTACTCTCCCGATTGGCCTAATACAATAGTACTCTCCTCCAATGTAAACAAACAAACCGTCTTTTTTACCGAGAGTCTGTATATAATCTCTTATGGTAATACCTGTTGTAACTTGGACTTACCTGTTTTTGTTCCTAGACAATGGAGAAAATAATTACTTCTCCCATTCAAAAAACTGAAGAAGAGGACCTTAATTAATCGATTATATTATTTGTACATATTACTTTTGTTCTGCTGTTTTTCTCAATTGGCATCACCTGCGGTTTTGAACAAATGTATTGTGGGTCTCGCGGGGGAGACTGGTTATATATTGCGGCACTTCCCTATGCTTTGTGGCACTGTTGGGTGGCCTGAGGACGGGTGCTATTGTAGCCCCGAAAGATCTTGCCATTTTTTAAATATTTTTTAAAATCATGTCTTTTATTGTAAATAAAGTTTTTTATTGTACAGTCAGAGATGTTGGTTTGATGATATCGTACGGAGACAGCACGCCTCTAAGTAATTATCTCCTATACGTACGAATTTTTAACAAGTATTACGAAAGTAGGATATGGAGGAACTCTCCACTCCTCCACTCAGTACTATTTTCCAGCCGTAACACTGGGAGTGCATTTTTAAACCACAAATGAAAATAAAAGGCAGCACGTTATGCCCTAATGCTTACAAGGCACCTAGGCTAAAGAGTACTTTTGCAAATTAGAAGCTATGAATTTTAAGTTAGACACATTAAGTATGTATATAATTTACAAATAAATTGAGATCAGAAAAAATAAAATGAGACTACTAAAAATAAAATGAGACTATTAAAAATAAAATGATACTATTAAAAGTAAAATGAAACAATTAGACACAACATATTGATTCTGAGCAACTTACAAAAGAAACAAGCTTACGTCTTATTTGTTTGGGTTGTCGGAAAAGTCATGACGTATGTTGGCACCCGATGGCTGTTGGGCGGTTTTGAAAGTACTAGAGGCATGCACAGCTCTGTTATCGCTATGGCCTTCGGCAAGTGCCAGTTCTAGCTGCAGTCTAAAAGGAATAGTGAGCGATTTGGTTGATTTGTGGAGATTTGACATCAAGTTGAAGATGGAAGACCAAACTGTGCGTTTTCGCCATATTTTACTGTTTTACTTCTGTAAAGGGAAGAACGCGCGTCAAGCTTGTGAAAAGTTGCGTAAAGTGTACGGTGATAATGCTCTACAAGAACGTCACTGCCAGCAGTGGTTCGCAAAATTCCGTGCTGGGGATTTTGTTCTCAACGATGCTCCTCGGTCCGGAAGGCCCACCGAGGTTGATGACGACCAAATCAAGGCATTGATCGAGTCAAACCAACGTAACACGACATGAGAGATTGCAGACACATTGCACATCCATCATTCAAGCGCTCACGACCACCTGAAGAAGCTGGGATACGTAAGCAAGCTCGATGTGTGGGTTCCTCATGTACTCAAAGAAGCTCAATTGACGGCGCGTATAAACATCTGCGATATGCTCATTAAACGTGAGGAAAACGATCATTTTTTGAAGCGACTGACTGGTGACGAAAAGTGGATTGTGTACAACAATGTGCTGCGCAAACAGTCTTGGTCCCGATGTGCTGCGCAAACAGTCTTGGTCCCGATGTGCTGCTTCGCCTTTGGATGTCGTTTGAGACTGCTTCGCCTCAGATGACATTCAAAGCAGACATTCTTCAGTGGAAGGTTCTGGTCTCAGGCTGGTGGGATTTAAAGGTGCCGTGTTTTTCGAGCTCCTACCACGGAACCAAACAATCAATTCGAATGTGTACTGTCGGCAATTGGACAGTTTGAACGAATCCATCATCCAGAAACGTCCAGAGCTCGTTCATCGTAAAGGTGTTGTGTTCCATTACGACAACGCGAGACCATACACAAGTTTGATCACCCGCCAAAAATTATTGGAGCTTGGGTGGAATGTGTTGCCACACCCAGCATACTCGACTGACCTTGCGCCGTCAGACTTCCACTTGTTTCGCTCTCTTCAACAGTCCTTGTGTGGTATAACGCTCAATTTAGATGAGGCTGTAAATCAGCACCTTGTATAGTTTTTCGCCACGAAAGACAGGTCCTTCTATGAACGAGGCGTTCTGCAGCTCACTGAAAGATGGCAAAAGGTTATCGAACAAAACGGGCATTATATCATTGATTGATCTTTGTTCTTCTATCAATAAATGACCTTTGCAAAACATGGCTAAAATACGTCATGACTTTTCCGACAACCCAATAGGTTTTAAGTGTTGGTATGTGCACATAGGAAATAACATTTGTGAGAATCTGAGGATACGCCAGTTACATTACTATATTCCCCTCAGGTTACTGAGAACCTACTAGCATCATGATAGTAAAAAGCTCGTTAGCATTGGACTCCTCTTTGTACACGTGCGGCTCTTTTGACTCAACATGAAGTGGTAAAAAGCATTTAAGTCGCCATAAATTAAACTGTGGCTGCTATACATTGACCTTTTTAGTGACCTGAATCTTTTTATAAGTGTCACAGAAATTTTAGCTATCCACCCACCCTCCGAACCAGAGCTGGACAAGTAGCTGGCACATTAGGCTCAGATAATATTAAAGATGTAAAGCCACAACTTCACCAGCTTCTTTCCCAGATAGTTCTATACTTGGCTTTTGAACCGAAGAGATTAACCAATATGTCATGGTCTCTCTGGTTTTTTACTTTTTACTCAGCATTTGATATCTCCTACATTAACGCACGAAAGATTTAGTGATTCGATTAAAAAAAAATCACGGGAGGTAAAGATGAATCTTTTTTTAAATCACTAGGTCAAAGCTTATGCGAAATAATGTAATAGCACCCCTCTCCCTCCCTTTTTTCAAATTATAAATGTTTTGCATAAATTTGTTTTCTACTCGGCTTTTTTTCTCAATTAAAGAAATAAAACTAGTTTCAAACCCTAGGGATAAAACTAGCTTTTTTTTTTTTCACGGGAAAAATTGTTCTTTTTTTACCAAACGATAGATTTATAGTGTTTCGATAAAAAAAAAAAAATAAAAAATAAAAAAAAATCCCGTGAGGTAAAGATGTATCCTTTTTTTTTTAAATCACTCCGTCAAAGCTTAAGCGAAATAATGTAACAGCATTTTCTCGCCTCATTTAACTTTCGACGTAGAAGGAATAGGCGAATCAAGAAGTTTGCTCCAGATGAATCCCTCTCCTCTAGCAGGTGAAAGTTTTAGGCGAGACAGGAATAGGTGAATCAAGAATTCTTTTCTCGCCTAAAATGGCGGAAACCATTAACTTTCGACGTACGAAGAATAGGCCAAACAAGAATAGGCGAATCAAGAAGACACGGGGTGGTATGATTGTCTGATGGCACTGGCTCTGTCTTTCTGTGGAACCAGCTACCCCAAATTACGGAAGGGCGACCGCTTATAGCACTTAGAGTTGTTCAGGTGTACGTTACCTTCCCCTGCCCTCTCTAAAAAAGAAAAATAGGGTTGAAGCCTGTCACAGTGAGCGCCGGATTTTCAGTCATTAAAATTTCTCTTTTGTGCACAGGATCAAGTCGTTTTGACTGTTTACATGGGTGCACTACTCTCCAAATGTGAGAACTTGAAAGAGCTGGACGAACTTCTGATAAAAAAAAAAAAAGCAAGATTTTACGTTGCACTGTAAAAAATGAAATTTAGATGAAAATTCATTGCATCACTTGCTTGAAAACTATAATATCCAAGAAATGTGGTCAAGTCAGCGTATTACTGTGCTGCAAATTGGACTGTTCCGTGACCAAACACTTTGGAAACAGAAAAGCAGACTTTTCTGTTTCATTATAAATGAATTACGAATATTTTTCAGTACGTCCTAAGGCTAATTTTGTTATCTTGTCTTCAACGCAATATTTTAAGATCAGAAAATGTTAAAGGAGCTTCTGAGGTAGTTCAAAAAGGTCGCATTTAAAACAAAGTTGTGTCATCATTATTTTTTCGTAATTTTTTTTTACATCCCCGGCAACTACCACCCACCTTTCCGGCCAATGCTCTAGTGCCTTGATCCCGGTGGAAAATAAATCTTTGTCTTGGTCTTCTAGTCATGCACCCACAGCCAGTACGCACCGGTAGGGGAGGTAGAACGGTTCAGGAACTCTCTCCTTAAATACAGTAGGACCGCGATTATCCGAGCCTCAATCATCCGAGTTTCGGGTTATCCGAGGTACCAGCGAAATTACACACACAGCAGTGGCTGTGTACTTTTGCCAAGGTCACTGACTATGACCCTCCCGCTCGTTGCGCGCACCCGCCGCAGGGTACCGTAAGTCAGTGTCAGTAGGACAATATTTTAGAGCTAGTCCAAAGTATCCTATAGCAGCTGAACCAATACTAAACTGAAAACGATATAGCCGAGTGGGTTAATGGAGACGAGCTAGAATTAACAGAAGAAATGATCTAGAATTGACAGAACAAATCTAGAATTAACAGAAGAAATGATCTAGAATTAACAGCTAGAATTAACAGAAGAAATGATCGTGGAGGCAGTAAATCAAGACGAGAGTGGCAGCAGTGACGATGAAAATGGCTGTATAGTTCCTGAAAAAATAGCCCATTCAGATGGACTTAAGGCAATCGAGAAGGCGATGGAGTACATTGAGCAACAACCAGAGGCCACTTCAACGGACCTCCTGCTACTGCGACGCTGGCGTGAAATGGCGGCAACGAAGAGGCGAGCGTCTTCAAGCAGAAAGTTTGAATTACTGCTTTTCTAAATAAATCTTTCAAGTTATGTAAGTTTTGCTTTATATTATATGTACTTAATCTTGCGTTTAAATGTTTGTAACAAGTTACCTTTAAATAAACGTAACTTGCACCATATGCGTCTTTATTTATAACCTCAAATTGCAATAAGGTCCGTATTATCCGAGTTTTTGGCTATCCGAGCTAGGCCCGGTCCACAATAGCTCGGATAATCGAGGTCCTACTGTAATACACTGCCGGACAATTGCTAAGGACGGATGACAATAGCAACGATAGCGACCATAAAATGGAAGGCAGGAAAATGTGGGAATTAGCATAAGTGCGGGATACAGTAAGACGTGTTGTGCGTATGCAAATTTTGGATTGCCGAACTTGTTCGTGACGTCATAGCGCTGATAAGAGATATAAAGGATTTGACGCGTATTGACCGTTGTTGTTCAAACGCAAAGTTGAAAGGGAAAGAATCAATTGACGAACTTGCAATTTTCAGTATGTCTTCCCGACATCACCTAGATGATTTTACGCGTGGCCGTATTATTGGCAAGATTGAAGAAGGGCGAAAAATAACAGATGTTGCCAGGGAGTTCGACGTCAGCCACAGTGTTGTTTCAAGGCTTTGGAAATCATTTCAAACAAATGGAGAGTGTAGCAAACGTCACGGGGAGGTCGTGTTCGCAGTACGACACCTGCAGAAGATCGGTACATAGTGCTATCAACAAAAAGACACCGGCGCAGCACAGCTAGTGAGGTAGCAAATCAGTTTATGGCTGCTACTGGCAAGCGGATCTCCCGAAAAACTGTCGCCAGACATTTGCATGAAGGAGGACTATACGCCCGCCGTCCTGTTGTGTGCATCCCATTGTCCAGACGTCACCATACCGCCCGTTTGCAATGGTGCCATCAACATTGCAATTGGACTGATAACGACTGGTCTGCTGTCCTCTTCTCAGATGAGAGTAGATACAGTCTATCGTCTGATTGTCGACGACAACTGATCTGGCGTGATAGTGGTACTGCATATTGTCCAGCAAACATACAGGAAAGGGACCGATATCCGACATGTAGTGTCATGGTATGGGCTGGCATCATGATCAATGGCCGTACGTCCCTCTATGTGCTTCCGACTGGGACTATGACTGGCCAACGATGCATTAATGATGTTCTGCTACCTCATGTTCGCATGTTCCGTGGTGCTGTCGGAGATAGATTCATTTTCATAGACGACAACGCAACATGTCATCGAACAGTCGCTGTCCAGGAGTGTCTTGAAAGCGAGGATATTCAACGCCTCGTATGGCCAGCACGTTCTCCAGATCTGAATCCCATTGAAAATGTGTGGGATGCTTTGGGGAGGAGTCTTGTTGGTCGCCAATGCCCTCCAATAAACAAGGACACCCTCATTCGTGCACTGACAGAAGAATGGGATAAATTACCCCAACAGCTGCTTGATAATGTTGTGCAAAGCATGACACGACGTGTGGAATCTTGCATCGCCCTCCATGGTGGCAATATCCCGTATTGACATCTTACGCCGGAACACCTGGGGACGGTAATTGCATTTTTTTCACGTTTACGTATTCTGCACAAAATGGCTTGTTTGTCCCTTGAACACGTTCCAAAGCCTTCTGGATTTAAGAGCAAAATAAATTGTCTTTCTTGTAATGTCCTGGCATTCTGACATTATTTTATTTCACTTGGCATCCAACCACACTTACTTTTTTATGCGCTATATAGCCGTTTATGATCCGTCCTTAGCAATTGTCCAGCAGTGTAATAATGACCCTGAGGTTGAAGGTGGGTCTTATGTGTTGAAAGATGCCGTGCGTATGTGCCAATACATCGAAGTAACATGTAACTCGAGACAAATAAACAAAACGCTTTCACACAACTTTTTTCACTCTTTGCAGAACTAATGCGTGTGCGCGCATCACCACTCAGAGAAAAACATCTGTGACCTACTTTTGTAGCAGATTGTAAACACTTCTCTTCTGTACTTCTCCATGTGAGGGAAATTCCTGCGTATTTGAAGTGAACAGAATGTCAAAATATCTTTTAAACAAGTCCAGAAAATGGAGCTTAGTTTCTCACAACATATTGGGTATAGAATTAGAAACATACTCATATTATATTGAGTCTTCAGTCTTATTATTATCCTTCAACTATCAACGTAGTGTCATCTTATGTATGTACGTCGTATATAAATACGGAAATATCCTTTCATCAGGTGAGTTCTCATTTGTGCATTGTATTTGCTGAATCATTCCGCTAAAGAAAGTGTCTTTTTCTTATTCATCTAATCGAGACTATGCTTGTTTTTCCCTATTGTACTATTGAGAAAGACCGGAACGCATAATAGCATTAACTCCCGCTTACATTATGAAGTATTGGACGAAATGAGAAAAAAAAATCCAGAGACTTGATTTCGTACTCTTAAAAAAAAAAAAAAAAAAAAAAGGATAGACCGACAGACGTCCTTTTGTGCTGTAAAAAATAGATAGACGGACAGATAGATAGACATACGGACAAAGTGTTTACATGAGGCAAGAGTTACGCATAGGCGCCGACTACGGTCATACCCGGATGTTTTTTTTTTTTTTTTTTTGATTGGAGGTTTAACGACCACCGTGAGCAACTCAATGGGCTATAAGCAGTCGCCCGTCCCTAATTTAGGGTCACTGGTTCCAGGGAAGGGAGAGAGCCAGTGCCGTAAGACAAACACAACATCCATGCCTGACCGGGATTCGAACCCGGACCTCTTACGGACGAATGATCAGAGGCCAACGCCTTAGACCACTGCGCCACCGGGGCGGCCCCGGATGTTTAAGAATGCTCCCGCGGAATTCAGGGCATGCGTAGCATTCCCGATTTCTTTAGGGGCAACCAAAACTATCTTTTGGTAGTAGTTTATATATTGTAATTAGAACCTATGGAACATACGATTCTTATGTCAATTCACCTCAGCCATAAATGAATAAAATTCAAAATGGATATGTTCAACACGCACTTTTGAAATAGTGTATGTTGAATATATTATTTTACTATGAAGAGATTCAGTAATATATCACTTACAATTTGATGCTGAATTTACAGATGGTGAGTCGAAAGTTTAGCAATATTTGCATAAACGCATGCGCTGCGGCGGTTATGTCACGTGTATAAACTAGTTCAAGTCGCGCACTGCAGTCAGTCGAAAGGGATATAAAGTGGCAGTCGTTGCTGTGAACAGCATTGCACGTCGTCGTTCTATCTGTGGTTGGAATGCCTAAAAGATGAACAGCCACAACTGGCTAATGAGGGAACTTTTGCTTTACGAGTTTCAACTCAGGCATAACGCTGCTCAAGCAACATGAAACATCTGTCGTGCGAAAGGGGAAGGTTCCGTGGACCACAGTACCGCAACCGGATGGTTCCAGAAATTTCGCTCAGGTGACAGAAACCTCGACGATCAGCCAAGGTCAGGTAGGCCGCGAACCGTGGATTCGGAGGCCGTGCGCCAGGTCGTAGAGGCAAATCCGACAACCAACACTCGAAGATTATCAGGCGAGCTGGGCATATTACAGACCACCGTGTTTCGTCACATACAGGATCTCGGCATGGTGTACAGGAGCTGCCACCTTGAACGCCAGCTGAAGCAAACCGCCGAGTGGAAGTGTGCACGAAACTCCTAGAAAACTCACGCGATGTGCGTTTCATCAAGAGAATTGTTACGTGCGATGAAAAGTGGGTCTATTTCCGTAATCCTAACAAACAACGGCAGTGGTTGAGCTCGTTCCAGAACCTATTGCTAAACGTGGGCGCTTCGAGCACAGGGTGATGCTTTGCGTCTGGCGGAATAATCCATTACGAATTTATTCCAAACGGTCGAACCATCAACCCCAACCTTTACTCTGAACAGCAACAGAGGGTGTATGCCGTTTTGGAGGAGAAATACCCGGCACTAGTGAACAGAAAACGCGTTCTCCTACAGCAGGACAACGCTCGGCCTCACACCGCGCGAGCGACCCGGGCAATACTCCAGGAACTGGAGAACACCGAACTGATGCCACACCCAGCATATATTCCGGACCTTGCCCCGTCGGATTATTACTTGTTCTGGTCCATGGCACACTTCCTTCGCGGGTGGTACTTCAACAACCAGGAGGAGGTGGCAGCTGGGGTTAAGGAGTTCTTCGCCTCTAAGGACAAGAACTGGTACCCTCCGCGGAATCGAACCTTGCCCCGTCGGATTATTACTTGTTCTGGTCCATGGCCCACTTCCTTCGCGGCTGGTACTTCAACAACCAGGAGGAGGTGGCAGCTGGGGTGAAGGAGTTCTTCGCCTCTAAGGACAAGAACTGGTACCGCCGCGGAATCGAAGAACTGGTAGACAGATGGCTAAAGACGGTGCAACACGATGGCCTGTACTTTGAATTCTAGTCATTTTTCGTCATAAAGGTATGTATGAAGACATAAAGTGATCCAAATATTGCAAAACTTTCGACTCACCCTCTGTAATACAACAAACATTTTTCAGATCTATTGAAAAATGAAACAGTTCTTGAAAGAAATATGAAGACCCTCCGGTGGGCGAGTGGTACGAAGCGCTGGCTACCAATCGTTCGCCCAACTGTTCCGGGCCCGGAGCACAGATGGTACGCTTGTCTTACGGTACTGTCTTGTCTTTTTCACGGGAACCAGTGGACTTAAATTAGGGACAGACGGCTGCTTATGAGTTGCTCACGATGATAGTGACCCCCCTCCTCCAAAAGAAGAATATCTTTTGCTATTTAATACAGACATTTAACATGGACTAGGAACATCAAGCAAAGATCTTCGCTCTTTCCACGTTTATAAGTGAGCCACGGAAAAATTCTCATTGGCCGCCACCGGGAGTCGAACCCAGGGACTTCCAGTTACGCGCCGGATATGCTTCCGCTACACCACAGCGGCCTCGAATTCCTCCAGACTCACACATGTTAACTGCCAAGCCAATTTGGCAGGTTGCTTCTTGGAGCTCCGCACAACGCTGGGGATTCATCAAAGGTGGTAAGCAGCAACTGAAAAAATAATTAGAAGGCGAATAAATAATTAATACAGACATTTAACGTGGACCAGGAACATCAAGCAAAGATCTTCGCTCTTTCCACGTTTATAAGTGATTCACGGAAAAATTCTCATTGGCCGCCACCGGGAGTCGAACCCAGGGTCTTCCAGTTACGCGCCGGATATGCTTCCGCTACACCACAGCGGCCTCGATTGTCTGTATTAATTATTCATTCGCCTTCTAGTTATTTCTTCAGTTGCTGCTTACCATCTTTGGTGAATCTCCAGCATTGTGAGGGGCTCCAAGAAGCAACCTGCCAACTTGGCTTGGCAGTTAGCGTGTGTGAGTCTGGAGGAATTCGAGGCCGCTGTGGTGTAGCGGAAGCATATCCGGCGCGTACCTGGAAGATCCTGGGTTCGACTCCCGGTTGCGGCCAATGAGAATTTTTCCGTGGCTCACTTATAAACGTGGAAAGAGCGAAGATCTTTGTTTGATGTCTCTTGCTAGTAATATATTCAAATATACTCACAAGCATAAATGAAAAATGTTCAAAAGTTTCCTACTTCATAGTGATTGATAATAACATACTTTTATTTATTCTCTTATTTATTTTAAAGAAAACTAGTGCATAAATGCAGAGGCGTAACTAGGGCGGGGCAAACGGGCGGCTGCTTCGGGCTCTGCTCAAGAGAGGGCACAAAAACCACTGCTTACAATTTAATTTAAATTGGAATTCAAACATTTACACCAGTTTCTGGTACACTTAAAATTCGAATTTCTTCCTCAAAATGTTCAGAGGATTCTAGTTGTTCACATTCAGAAATGAAGGAGTGGTTATATGGTCCGTCGCACTAAAAAAGAGCTACGGCTTTCGTCTGCAACAATGCCAGCGATTTTTCTTTAGTTCAATGGACTTAAGATAAGGATGTTGTTCACCTTGGTGAAGATTCTGTCGGGTTAGTCGATCATTTTTGTGACAACGAGCCACTACTACCAGCTAAATTCAAATGATGATGATGATATACACTCATTGTCATAAAAATCCGCGCACCAAAAGAAAAAAGAAAAAAAAAAACCTGCGATTAACGCGAAACTCAGCGAATAGCTATGGGGAATTCAGACATGCAAACGATTAAGGTTTCGTGCGATTCCGCATGACCGTGCGTCCACGACCGGCGCTGCAATCGCAATCATTGGGGCTTATAAGGCTCCTGGTAGAGGACTCCACATTCATAAGACCGCGGGTGGCTTAGTGGGCAGCGTTCGTGACTGCCACGGAAAGGACCTCAGGTTCGACCCCAGGCAGGTACGAACGTTCGATCCACTAAATATCCGCCGTGCGTCGGATGGGCACGTTAAGCCGTCGGACCCCGGGTACTCCTCCCCCGGTAATAACTAAGGGCGTCTTCATCCCCCTTTCTACTTCGCTTCCGTGTCACATTCCTATCGGGCACTCTAGCCCAAATCTCCTAGCTTCCTATTTCTAAAGGTTGTTTAAGACCTGGGGTCAGACACTCCTTTCCCAAAATCCTCTACATATGATCTGATCTATGATCTGACTCCACATTCATGCCGAAGTGCACAGTAAGAGTCAGGAGAGATCCCTGATCGATGAACATGCCGAGAAGCCGCCGTAGATGTGCGTAAGGGAAACTGGTTTGAACGAGGCCGTATCGTCGGGATTTGTGAGAGACAGGGTGGCCGGTGTGCGGAATCCGCCGTCATTTGGGCCGGTCGAACAATACGGTGCGATCGTGTTGGGAGCAATGGACACGGGAAGGTGCCCAGACACACCGCCAGCAGAGAGGCCCGTGGGATCGTTAGAGCGGCACGCACAGATGCAACGACGTCCTTGTCTAATATCCAGAGACATGTGACGGCTGTACAAGGGGTTCCTGTGTCCGCAAGAACCGTTTCCAGATGTCTGGCAGAGGCGAATCTGCATTTTTGACGGCACTTACGTTTTCTGCCAACAGCTGACCATCATCGGCATCGATTGCAGTGGTGTCAGTCAGCAGCGTGCAACGTGGAATGCTACGGATTGGCGACGTATAATGTTCAGCGACGAATCCCGCTTCTGTATGGGAACGACTGACCACCGTGTCATAGTGTGGAGGACCGCAGGTGAGCGCTACAATCCCAACCTCACTGGACAGCGGCACACGCCTCGAACTGCAGGCGTGATGGTCTGGGGAGCCATCGCTTATGACAGCCGGACTTCCCTCGCAGTGATCCGAGGGACTTTGACAGCCCAGCTCTACGTACAGGAGATCCTGCCTTTCCTTGCGGGGCGATACGGAGCCATTTTGCAACAAGATAACTCCCGTCCGCACACGGCTTGGGTTTCCCAGGACTGTCTACGTCATGCTTCGACGCTTCCATAGTCTGCCAGATCGCCTTATCTCTTGCCTATTAAGCACTTGTGAGACCAGATGGGACACCAGCTTTCTCCATGTCCCAGTGTTCGTGATATAGAGCGTCAGTTGCAAGAAGTGTGGGCTAATCTGTCCCAGGATAACATACGGCGTCTCTTTGACTCCATGCCGGACCATATCACCGCATGTATCTGAGCACGAGACAGTTCGATGCGGTACTAATGCTGACCGGAATGTGTACCATATGTCCGCGGGAAATCGTCCTGCTGCTGTGATATTGTAATCACTTCTGTCCTTGGTATGTACCATCTCACTACTAAATTCTCATTTAAACCCGATGCCTCCTTCTTTGTGCGCGGATTTTTATGACAATGAGTGTACATATAATGATGATGATGATGATGATGATATATACATACAGTATATATATATATATATATCATCATCATCATCATCATTGTCAACCATTATCAATCCACTGCTGGATGTAGGTCTCCTCAAGTTCCTTCCACAATTGCCTGTCTCCTCCATTTTACTCCGGCATGTTTTCTAATTTCATCCACCCATCTCCCACGTGGTACTCTTTTGAGTTTTTTCCTGTATCTTGGAATCCAGTGTAAAATTTCGGTTGTCCATCGGTGATTCCTTCCCCTGGCAGCATGTCCAGCACATTGCTCGTTCTTGACAGACGTTGTGTTGGTTGCTCCTACATTTTATGCATTCTATTGTGATATACCTAGTCCCGCACTTGCCTGTTGCGCGCCTCGCCGGTTTAAAGGTACTGTGTATGTTTTGAGCTAATTTTCTGAAGATCTCGTCCTTGTATTTGTTCATATTCCTCCGTTTTGATATCGTTAGCTCCTTTGTTTACATTTGGAAGCTGCCAACACGGCGGCTTCCTGTCTATCCTTATCATCTCTGGGCGTGGCGGATTCACGCCACGTCGCACTTCCCACGTCTATGGAAGTTGACATACTCTCGTCTTCAGATATGTCTGTTCAGATGCTTTCCTAGCTTCCTGGTATTCCTGCTACGGTGCCCTCCCTGGGTACTGCTGCGCCTACTGCCTTGCCTTTTGCCTATGCCTCGATGCCCACCCTGGGTACTACTGTCTTGCCTTGTACCTCTGCCTCGGTGCCTTCCCTGGGTACTGCCGCGACTACAGCCTTGCGTTGTGCCTCTGCTACTCGTCCCTCACTGCCTTCTGTGCCAGCAGGCTCTGCATAGACTTCACTTCCGAGGATGTCGTTTGTCTCTACAGTGCAGCGAGGCGCTCCTTCTACGTCAGCTTCTTCTCAACCTCGTGGTCTCTTGCAATCAACACCTATTATTCAGGTATCCAACCACAAGGTGAAGGTAACTATTGATGAACATTCGCAGATTGGCCGTGAGTTCTATGCTCTCCCGGATAAAGGTGTGTTTTTTCATGCTTTACCGAATACTCCTTTGCCACGCTACATGGAGGCCCTCTCAGGTCATGTGTCGTCCGCATCTATAATGAAGGAATTTTTCGTATCCCTCGGGGTATCTCAGTGCAGTTCCAGCGCAAAGAGGATGCTGACTTTATTCTTGCACACGGACTTTCGATTGGAACAAATCACCTCATCCCTTCGCCTCTTCCCAGGCGTCTGGTGAACATCACTTTCTATCCTGTTTCACAGGAAGTGCCTGATACTGCGCTTCCTCTCCTTGTCAATCATGTTTGTAAAATTGTTGGCAAGGTCCGTCACCTTTCTGATACTCCACGTGGAACTCGATTTGCACATGCTACAGGACCTCGCCGTCAATTATTGGTCGTCTTTCCCACTGATAACTCCTTGGCGAATCGGCTCACGTGCTTACAGTTTCAAGATTTTCATCACTCACTATTGTGCTCACTGTCTTATTCAGGATCACACCTCTGTCACCTGTGTGCGCATACGCCATATTCTTCCAGCTCCCCCAATGCTGATCACTTGGGTTCTTCTACCATCCCATCATCCATTGGTTTGCCTGCCGCCACCTCTCCATTTCTCCGTCCGACGCACCTTCCAGTCCAGGACAGTGATCCCTTTCCTCCTCTCCAGCACCGTACGGTAGTGCATCCTCCTTCTGGGTTAGCAGAGATGTCTTCCCCGACTGATATGTCTACGGCGCAGTGTTCCGACTCGGATGTGTCGAGTGGTGCTTCGGCACTCCGGCCGCCTGGTTTTCCTACTTGTCTCTTGCATATCGGATCTCTATCTACGAACTTGTCTACTATTTCCCTGCTGCCGCACCTTCCTGATGCCTCGTCTGTGGTTCCAGTGTTCACCGATGCTGATCGGATACAAACTGATTCCTCGGCGCAACCTGTTTCCTCGTCTCCCGTTTCGGGTGGTCTTCCAGATCCGCCAATGGATTCATCTGCCTCAACTTCGTCTTCGAAACAGACTGGAACTTCCACAGGCTCTGTGAAGCAGAAAAAAAAATAAAACATCTTACTATTACTCCTTCTGTGGCCTTATCTGGTGTCCCCGATGGTTCCAGTTCAGCTGTTTCTCCACCTGATGACAATTCGACTAGTATGCATTTCCGATCTGGTCCTGTCAATCCTCTCTCTGATGCTGAGGTTGCACAGGCCTTTGCAATACTGGAAGGTCCAGAGAGCAACTCTTACGCCTCTTACAAATTGCTCGTACAGTTGTTTGTATTGAAGAATTCCTCCAGTCACCTGATCTTGACCTGAGTGCAGCGGTGACGCAATTTGAAGCTTACGTTTAATTTTTCAAATCATTGTATGTCACAGATCCTTAGGTACCAGGTTTTCATGAGACGTTACATTCGCCGGCTCGCCTCCTTGCAGGACCTCGCTGAGCAACTTCTTTGTGCTTCCTCACCTCCTCCCGCAGAAGACTTTTAGCCAAGGTTCTTTAACACACATTGATTTTTAGCTTTCCTCCCCACACCGATTACTTTGAGTGCCCTCCAACGCCGTTTTCCACCTTGTGGTCGCTGGATCCTCCGGGCTTCACGTCTTCCTGAATCTTATACAAATATTATCATGTTTCTTGTGGTGCTTCATGTCGTATGCTGTGCCGTTTTACTTTTCCTTATTTGTGCGTGTAATTTTTTTTTTTTTTTTGTACTCTGTTAATAACAATGTCCCTTCGCAATGATCTTGCGCTCCTTATGTTTGATCTCAAGTTTGTATTGCGTTGTGGATATCCCTGTACTTCCTCACTTATGTTTTCTGTACCGCAAATTTCAGTGATATCTTCTAAGTTTGTAATTCCATTGTCGCAATAAACTGGGTACCACTGGTGCCCACAGCTACCAAAACCGAAACCATTTCAGGGATTTCATTCTGATCCTGATGTTTTCCACTCTTGTCATTTCCACGAGCTCCTCTTCTTATCTTTCTTGGTTACACCAAGCATGCATCTCTCAATGCCCCTTGAGTTGTCTGCTATCTTTGTATGTCTTTTTTAGTTAAGGTCCACGTCTCTGCTCCGTACGTAAGATCAGAATAACTGGAAGGATGCATTGATTGAACACTTTTCTTTTAAGACATAACGGCATATTGTTCTTGAAAAAATATACGGGGTGTCCGAGAATTATTGGACACATTACGAAATTATGTAAAAAAAAAAAAAAACTATATAAGCATTGTCTGTTTTTGTATGTCACGTATTACTAACACGGTTTCTATATTTTTGTTTTGCAGAATTGTTATTCCCAGAATCCGATAGATGGCGCTAGGTGTGGCCAGATGATGAATGTATGAGAAATGCGCAATCAGTAGTCATGTCATCTGTACAGCAGAAGGCGATGTGTATGTTATGGCTTGCAGAATTAAAGTCTGTCATTAAAGTTAAAAGATGGCACCGTTTAGAGTATGGTTGTAATCCTCCGTCAACGAATTCAATTAAGCGGTGGATGAAACAGTTTAAAGAAACTGGCAATGTGGAGGAGCCTTCGAGCTCCTCCACGATGTTCTACATTTCTTCGTCAGCGGTGAGACGGTTGACCAAGTTAATGAAAGTTTCAAACGAAGCCCCAGGAAATCCGTTTGTAACGTAGAAAGACAGATGGCGAGGGTTCGGGGAAGGGGGTGCAGTGTTTTGTGGTTTGCCCCGGGCTGAGAAATGCCTCTTCAACGCCTCTGTATAAACGTCATTTTTTTTTTCAGTATAGTCTAGCATGCCCTAAGATTTACAAAACTCTATGCCTATGGAGTTACGTTAGGCGGTGGCGTATCGGAATCCCCCTCCCCCCGCAGAAAATGCTCGAGGCTCTTTTACAAGAATTTATTAGCTTTCAGTTACTGGTTTACAAATTCTAGTTTTTTAACTAGGTAGGTTTTACGGGCGTTTCAATAGTAAAAATTATTTGAACCTGTTGGTAATTTTCGTAAAACCAAAATTGTTGCACTTCATTGCTTGTAGCACAAATGTACATGTTGGCGTTAAAATGATTGCCCTAGTCCTATACCAATACAAAGTATTACAAAACACTTAAGACTGCGCTGATCATATCCATGGGGGCCATAGCTTAGCTTTCAGGAGGTGGCAAAGAGAGAGAATTTGCTGAGTTGGGTTGGAACAACGACTTAATGTGTGTTATGCGGTTCTTTCGTTTTTTATATCGATAAACATATTTTTATTTTTATAAAATAATTGTTATTTTTTTGTGCCTGTGGATATGAGAATGTGCAGATAATGTCTTTAAAACTGAATTTTTGAGAACCATGTTGTTGTGGTTAAGTCGTTGTTCCACGTAGCTCCTCAATTCTAAATACAAATAGATAGTTATTTTGCCTCCAGCGATAAGGGAAGTGTACCTCAACTACCATCAAGCAAAATCAGAAAATGGGTGTTTTTTTTTTTTTTTTTTTAAAGAGGGTTTTAGTTTTCTTTCTACTCTTTTTTAATAATTTTTATTTTGTTTTACTTTTACTTTCTGGAATGGAGAAATTATTCGTCATTGAAGTAAATTAACAAATGAGGCGGAAAACCAGAGCCCATTTAAGAGGGGGGCTAGGGGGCTGCAGCTCCGGGGCCCGCATTTTCAGGGGGCCCCAGAATTATACATGGTACTTGAAGAATTGACAAAATTCTACTGTTGTTGTTTTTTTCAAATAGCACAGCGAAAACAATAAGAAACTGCTTTGTGGAAAAAAAAATCTCTATTTCTTTCCGGTTTTTTTAGAAGTCCGCAAAATGTATAGTCGTCCTCAAATTTTTCGAAGGCACTACAGGTGTTTTTTTGTACACATCTGTAATTGGGGTAAAATTTCATACATCAAGAATTTGTTTGAATCGTAATATTTGGATCATATTATTTTGTTCACTACCCTGATATAATTTCAACGAGCTGAACCCTAGGGGAGGGGGTGGGATTCAAGCAGAACTGAACTGGTGCCTATTTTTCAACCATGCATTTTTATATTTTCTTGTTAACACTGATTCGTCTTTAATATGGCGAGGATATTTTTATCGCTTCCACATCATATTTTGGGAATGTTTCCTCCTAGGTATTTTTATTCATCCACCCATAGTGAAATCCTAGATGAACCACTGATACTGGGGCCCCAAAATATTGTCCAGCCACCGGGCCCCCTGTCTTCTTAAATGGGCTCTGGGAAAAACAAAACTAGATTTTCATCCGTATTCGTGGAAAAAATGTAGTTAATGGTTGAACTCACGCTCCAGGTGACAGCACCGCTGGTTCTGGGACCTAGCTAAAATCCTGCTACCGGGGCCAAGTATTAGTCTACGGCGTTCCGATCGTGTTACCACCAGACCTAATCCGAATAGATTTTTCCCTGTGGGGTATTATTAAAGACAATGTCTATGACACCCCTATCCCAGAAGGTGGACTGCATTATTTAAGAGCACGAATTCGTCAAGATTGCAGCACAGAGAAGGTGAATTGCATTCATTATTTATGAGAGCAGATTCGTCAAGCTTGCAACTCAGCCACGAAATAACTTACTACTTCGGTTCCAGGCTTGCATGATGGACACGAGGCATACGTTTAACCGTGGCAGCTACAAGGGTTTATCAAAATAATGGGAACGCCGACTATAACTGGAGTGTACGCAATGCACCGTATGCGAATCACAGGACGACGTCACCCACGATGCAGTACGATGTAGGCTATCATGTAGCAGTGCCATAGTCTCAGGTGAAACAACTGTTGTGTAGTAATTGTCGACAAAATGAGTGATTTCAGTGATCTCAAAGAAAAAGGCATTATTACTAATGCCCGTCTTTCAGGAGCTTTAGTAACTGAAACGGCAGAAATAGTAGGTGTAACACGAGGAACTGTATCGAAGATTATCACTACCTATCAAAATGGACATGACGTCCTCCAAACGTTCAAATTGTGGACGCCATACGAAGATATCACATGCCGCCCCGGTGGCGCAGTGGTCTAAGCGATAGCCTCTGATCATTCGTCTGAACGGGGTACGGGTTCGAATCCCGGTGAGGCATGGATGTTGTGTTTGTCTTACGGCACTGGCTCTCTCCCTTCCCTGGAACCAGTTACCCTAAATTAGGGACGGGCGACTGCTGATAGCCCATTGAGTTGCTCACGGTGGTCTTTAAAAATCCAATCAAAAAAAAAAAGAAGATATCACATAAGGATAGGTTGGTATGGATTGTATAAGGGCAGCAGCACAAGACCACAGCACCGCAAATAGCAGCAGAGTTGAGCACTAGTCGGAAAGATCTCGTTTCCGTCATGACAGTTCCTCGGGAACTCCATCATGCCGGTATTTATGGCCGTGCTGCAATCCACAAACCTCTTATTACCAACATAAATGCAACAAAACCTGTAAGGTAGTGGCACATGAAAACTGGGATGATAAAGTCTGGCGATGTATCATCTGGTCTAATGAAGCGCGCTTCACATTGTTTTCTACTATTAGTACAGTGTACGCCTGACGAAAACCTGTAGCAGCGTAGCACCAGGACTGTTTGGTTCCGGCTGTGAAGCACGGAGGTAGAACCCTGACGCTGTGGGGTGGTACACCATGGCATTCCATAGGGTCATTGGTTATTCTACAGGATCGTGTCACGTGTGCAACCACGGAGGTAGATCCCTGATGCTGTAGGGTGGTACACCATGCCATTCCGTAGGGGCATTGGTTATTCTACAGGGTCGTGTCACATGTGCAACCACGGAGGCAATATGTCTAACCCTGATGCTGTGGGGTGGTACACCATGGCATTCCGTAGGATCATTGGTTATTCTACAGGATCGTGTCACATGTGCAACCACGGAGGTACATCCCTGATGCTGTAGGGTGGTACACCATGCCATTCCGTAGGGGCATTGGTTATTCTACAGGGTCGTGTCACATGTGCAACCAGGGAGGTAGATCCCTGATGCTATAGGGTTGTACACCATGCCATTCCGTAAGGGCATTGGTTATTATACAGGATCGTGTCACATGTGCAACCACGGAGTTAGATCCTAGATGATGTGGGGTGGTACACCATGCCATTCCATAGGGTCATTGGTTATTCTACAGGATCGTGTCACATGTGCAACCACGGAGTTAGATCCTAGATGATGTGGGGTGGTACACCATGCCATTCCATAGGGTCATTGGTTATTCTACAGGATCATGTCACATGTGCAACCACGGAGGTAGATCCCTCATGCTGTGGGGTGGTACACCATGGCATTCCGTAGGATCACTGGTTTTTCTACAGGATCGTGTCACATGTGCATCGTTAGAATTCATTCGTGAATACCCCCGGCACCCAATTTATCAGGCATTGTTCCCTAATTGCCGTCCCAGGTTTCAAGCAGATAATGCACTCATGCTTTGCAAAACGTGTCAAATTGTGGTTTGCAGAGCATGAAAATGAGATACAGTAGCCACCTCAATCTCCAGACCTCAATATAACTGAGTATTTGTGGGAATATTTGGAGCGAAAAGTCAGGTCATACTATCTACCTCCTATATCACTGGCACAATTGGGACGTGTTTTACAAAAATAAATTTCTCAAATTCCATTATTCTACGTGCATAACTTATATAAGTCTAACCCAAATCGAACCGCTTCTGTTTTGAAAGCCCGAGGTGGTCCTATATCTTATTAATGACGGTTTCTTCACAAGCAGTAAGTGTTTCCATCAATTTGATAAACACCTGTACAGGGCCGTAATTAGACTTTATTTAGTTTCGGGGGGTCAAAACTATTCCCCAGAAAAACTCTATCTACCTATCTAATCACTTAACAAAACATGAACTCTTTAGTTTTTTGTATGTTCGTATTAGTTAGAGAGTAACGACACGTGAACTTGCTCAGTATTGACAGAAAAACAAACTGAATAATATGGGACAGAGATCTCATAGAGACAACATTATTAAGCAGGAGATAGGTTGAAACCAAGTACAGTCTGAAAAATGAAAATTATTAAAAAATTTGAAATCTCCGTCAGGAAGTAGATTTTAAAAATTTCGATAGCGATAGATGAAGCCACCAGACCAAGGGAGTTCGCAATCTCACTCCTCTCCCATGTCAACAAGCAACTGAAGTTCGCAAATTTCACTCCTCACCCATGTCAACAAGCAACTGAAGTTCGCAAATTTCACTCCTCACCCATGTCAACAAGCAACTGAAGTTCGCAAATTTCACTCCTCACCCAAATCAACAAGCAACTGAAGTTCGCAAATTTAACTCCTCACCCATGTCAACAAGCAACTGAAGTTCGCAAATTTCACTCCTCACCCATGTCAACAAGCAACTGAAGTTCGCAAATTTCACTCCTCACCCATGTCAACAAGCAACTGAAGTTCGCAAATTTAACTCCTCACCCATGTCAACAAGCAACTGAAGTTCGCAAATTTCACTCCTCACCCATGTCAACAAGCAACTGAAGTTCGCAAATTTCACTCCTCACCCATGTCAACAAGCAACTGAAGTTCGCAAATTTCACTCCTCACCCATGTCAACAAGCAACTGAAGTTCGCAAATTTAACTCCTCACCCATGTCAACAAGCAACTGAAGTTCGCAAATTTCACTCCTCACCCATGTCAACAAGCAACTGAAGTTCGCAAATTTCACTCCTCACCCATGTCAACAAGCAACTGAAGTTCGCAAATTTCACTCCTCACCCATGTCAACAAGCAACTGAAGTTCGCAAATTTAACTCCTCACCCAAGTCAACAAGCAACTGAAGTTCGCAAATTTCACTCCTCACCCATGTCAACAAGCAACTGAAGTTCGCAAATTTCACTCCTCACCCATGTCAACAAGCAACTGAAGTTCGCAAATTTCACTCCTCACCCAAGTCAACAAGCAACTGAAGTTCGCAAATTTCACTCCTCACCCATGTCAACAAGCAACTGAAGTTCGCAAATTTAACTCCTCACCCATGTCAACAAGCAACTGAAGTTCGCAAATTTCACTCCTCACCCATGTCAACAAGCAACTGAAGTTCGCAAATTTAACTCCTCACCCATGTCAACAAGCAACTGAAGTTCGCAAATTTCACTCCTCACCCAAGTCAACAAGCAACTGAAGTTCGCAAATTTCACTCCTCACCCATGTCAACAGGCCTCCGCATATTGGGATGTCGGATGTAATTGTAATTCATCTTCTATCGACGACAGTTCCCCCTCCCCTCGGCCCTCTCCGGCATTTAGACCGAAAGCGAAACCAGAGCAGTATTTTCCTGAGCACTCGATTTCCAGCTTTCCTGGCGCCGCTTTGTACCCTGTGGTCTGTGGAGTTTCAAATTCATTCGAGATGCAATCACTCACTGCGGTCTCACATTTCTAAACACAACCTTTCCCAATCTGGCATCTTTATGTTACAAAGAAACAATAAACTACGATTTCAATTCCATTTTTTTCGTCTCTCTTAACACGATAAAGAAATAAGCGATCTCAAAAATGCCTGATAATAGAACAATTGCGATTAATAAAGTGCCAGACACAGAGTTTCTTGTACTTCTATAAATTTGTTACTGCTGACCAGTGAGAAAAAAATGTCCTTCTGAAGTAAGGTTTATCAAAGGAAATAACAGAAACAATTTGTAAAAAAAAATTGAAAAGGAGATAATGGCGACTCCTGTTGATCTAATAACTTACGATAAGTGTTGCCGCGGAACTACTTCATAGTTCGGGTCACATTGTTTGCGGCCTAATTAAATACAAAGACCAGGAGTAATTTACCTTAATTATTTTTTACTTAATTTAAATGATTTTTCCTTTGCTCCCTTTCTGCCTCACAAACCCCCTTTTTCCCACTGGAGCCGAGAACCCAGGTGGTCAAGGCAATTTGCCCGGACACCCGTGGAGAATGACCAAGGAATTTATCTGATTTTCACTTTTGTGAGAAGAAGCACGGCATTCACGAAATGGCCCCAGTGCTAGCGTTGCTGGTGGGACAAAACATCCTGGTATTTCAGGAGTGCACATGCAAGAGTCCGAAACGCGGTCAGATGAATAGGCGAGTTGGGTTTACGACCATCTCCTCAATGAATGAGTCACCAGCGAAAGTCGTAAAGTACATCGTGGTGTCACTGGAAAGTCGTAACTCTGTCAGAGGAAATCCCCTTCAAATTCTTCGCTATTCATCCGAGCGCAGAAATTATGTCCTATTGAATTCGCAAAAAGCTTACCTGCCCAACAGGTCAGCTGCCGCGAAAAGGTAGCGAAGTGGACTAGAGGGGCCAACCAATAGCCACTAAGCTCGAGCATTGGTCAGCTCAGCTAACCAATCCAGACCCCAGGCGAAGAGTTCTTAGAAGGTTGTAGGCACGCCCCTATCACGTGGAAAATTAAAGGGATGGGAATATATATGCAGGAAAAAGATATAGTTGGAGATTTCATATTCGAAACTGTGATGCACAGACAGATATCGAAACAGATGTTTATTCACGTATAATAGTCGGAGGACAATTTCAGAGATATTCAAGAATGAGAGGATAGCGAGTCAGAAAGATCATTTAGCGAGGTAAAGAGAGAGAGAATATAGATGATGAGACGGAGGCTCAGTAACCATATAACGCGTTAGATAGATCCGGAGTCAGTATCCTCGAAAGATTTCATCTACCAGCGTGGGGCTTCAACGAGCGACAACCCAACTGAAGGAAGGTAAGATGACGTTCTTTTCCCCAATTCCAGTTCCAATGTTAACTGAATATATACATATGCATGGTCGCTATGCCTCCTCGAAACAGATTGAGGGATTTAATTTAAAGTTAAGCTCAGGGGTGTAACAGGCTTACGCAGCAGTGGACCAGTCAACATGGCTAATTCTAATATTTTTAATTTAACGTAACTTTTATTTTGCCTCCACCTGAAGGATGTATTGCTTATATATAGTTTTTTTTTATAATAAACATTGTTAATTACTTAACCTGGTGTAGCTAACTTTTCTAGGCTGTGTATATTTCTCTAACTCACAATTTGCAGCATATGGGTTTTTTACGAATACCTCGTAACGAGCCTATATGAAACACAACGCGCCGTCCGTAAATTTTGAGACTGGGTTCCTTACATTTATGGGAACGCAACCTCACTGTTTATCCAATTATACGAGGTTTAAGTACTCCGCGACCACCGTACTACCGGGGTCGTGGTAATATAAGCAAGCAAAAAAATTTCGAGGGGGGGGATGGACCCTAAAAACCCCTCCCCTGGGTATGGCCATGCACCTGTATGTTTCTTGTGGTGCACAAGTTCGTCGAGCTTTTGCATCAACAACGTCTGACAACACGTAATGGTGTGGTAAGCTTATAGGTCGTTTGTACGATGAGTGTTTTAAATGTCTACAACTCATTCTCAGCTTACATTCACACACCTTGTTACCCTACTGCATTCCCACGATAACGCAGTATCTTCGCCGGTTATGGGATTTCAAAGCTCAAAAAAAAAAGAAACGCCCTTTCCTACATTAGCTTCCTCAGTGTACAAGCTAAATTCGCCCTCTAACATCATTTTTCATTAGCGATTTATAATAAACGAATTTTGCACTTCAACTTTGTAATTGACATTATTACGCTACCAAACAGAAATCATTGCGCTTTCACGTTAATAAGGGAGTCTCGGAAAAATTATCATCGGCCGCAACCGGGAATCGAACCCAGGGTTTTCCAGTTACGCGCCGGACATGCTACCACTGAACCACAGCGGCCTCGAATTCTCCAGACTCAGAAGTGATAAACTGCCAAACCACATGGCAGGTTGCTTGTTGCTTCATGGAGCCCTGCACAATGCGGGGATTCACCAAAGATGGAAAGCAGCAACTGAACAAATAACTAGGAGGCGGATAAGTAATTAATTAATACACTCGACGTGGATCAGGAACACCAAACAGAAATCATCGCTCTTTCCACGTTAATAAGCGAGTTTCGAAAAAATTCTCAGTTGGCAGTTAATCATTTGTGAGTCTGAAGAATTCGAGGCCGCTGTGGTGCAGTGGTAGCATGTCCGGCGCGTAACTGGAAGACTCTGGGTTCGATTCCCGTTGGCACCCGATGATAATTTTTCCGTGACTCACTTATTAACGTGGAAAGAGCGATGATTTCTGTTTGGTGTTCCTGATCCACGTCGAGTGTTTGAATTAATTACGCTACCTATGATATTTTCAGAGTTCAGGGAGTAAAGTTCACGAACTCGCCGCAAGGGAACCTGGCATCGAATCGATTGGTCCTGACATCGACGTCTATGGTGATGTGATAATTCATCAATGGTGATGGAATAATGATTCTTACGTCGTGCTAAATATAATCCATTAGACAGAAAGGCCGTCTTATGCACGATAAAATCTTTACTTGCACACAAGTTAAAAAACACACAACGAACATTAGATCTATCGAACTGGCCACCAATTCGTCTTTAGAT
Organism: Macrothele yani; assembly: GCA_039090855.1. Lineage (NCBI taxonomy): Eukaryota > Metazoa > Arthropoda > Arachnida > Araneae > Macrothelidae > Macrothele > Macrothele yani. Next base: position 46,230,476 of record CM077024.1, read on the forward strand.
GTAATTACATATGACGCAAATGCGAGAAACCCACAAGTATAAATACAAAACAAAACACAGCGTGACGTAAGCGGTGCGTGGAATAGACTGACCAATGAATTTGCAAAGATCCACAAACGGTGACACAAAATTAAAGGAAGTTGACCCTATTGATAAGCAATGTTCGGATTGCCACTCCCTTTCTTCCACTAAACCCTTCCAGGGAGGGGGATTACCGAAGGGTAATCGTCATTACAGCATATGGGTTTGAATTTATGTATCACAAGGCTCTCTGCAAACAACAAACACGATTTAAGTCTAGGTGCACAAAGGATCTTGGCCTCATTCCAAAGCGGCAAATAAGTGCCACTTAGGCATAATCTTGACAAAGCTGTAGTAGCAGAACACGACTTCACGTTATACTTATGTTCAGTAATCCTGCAACCAAGATTGCGGGATGTAGAGCGAGAGCCCACATAAGGATCGACCTGACAGTTATGCTAATCCCGTTGGTTCCACATCGTCACCAGCCTTCGTTCGCCTGTGCTCAACATTCTGTACATACGCCCACTCACACCCTTTTTTTTTCAATCGTCCCTAAGCTGACTCAAAAGGAAAATTTTTCTGAAAAATGCTATACAAAATTGGTAAGCTCTCACGCAAACAACTTTGCCACTGGCGCACCAATTGTGAAACAACTGCGCAAATGAAAAAAAACAGCAACAACAAAAAACACTTTTGGTGACCGTTGGAGGAAAGGCAAGAACGTTTTTTGTTGCCTCATATCCCCTTCTGTGTGTGTTTTTTTCACTCTTACATTTTAAATTCACGTTTTGGGTTCCCCCCGAACATGATCTGACTATCTTCACGGTGGTGTGTCTGTATAGTTTGTTGCCGCCATAACTCAAAAAACCTACATTTTTTATATTGTTTTTTTTTTTTTTTAATTTTCTTTTTTCGTGCTGATTTGATTTTGGTAGAAATCGGGGTGACGGAGTAGGCGCCTCTCATGACCATTTTTCAGTTGCTGTTTCTTTATGTAACTCACGATCTGTGCCACCTATTGACATGGGATTACCAAGGTTTGTCAAAAAAATCTTATAAGCAGATTAGATGATGATTGAAATTGGGGAACCGGAAGTGGGTGCTTCCCATAAAAAAATTTTCTTTCATTTTCAATTTTTTGATATATAGTTTTAAAAACAATAACAACTGATGCAATTCAACAGTTTGGGGTTTTATCAAGAAGTGACGGGCTGAAAATCAATGACGCTGATGTCGTAGCCCCGAGGCAATAAATACATCCAAGAGGTGAGGTGATCATGATCTTTTCAGAAATCTCCTTTCTGAAAGAGAACCCCCCACCCCCACCCCCACCCTGTTGTGATGGAGATCCTTGTCAAAAGAACAAAAGAAGGGCAAGACTTGTTTGTGGGAGGAGGGGCTTTGAGATAACTTTGTGCTGGCGAGTCGGGTACCGGAAAAACTCGACCCCCCGCAAAAAATGTTTTCGAGGTCCTTTTGTGAAAATCCGTTATCTTCCAATTACTCAAAATTTTAACTTCCATACAAATTTTGAAGATGACAATCCGGTTTTTTGGTGTAAATATGACAACGATGGTAAGTCAGATAATATCAGAAAACTTGAAAATTTCGTTGTCCTGGAGCGGGAATCGAACCTGCGTCACCGAAATTTTCAAGTTTTCGGATATTAACTGACTTATCATCCTTCTCATATTTACACCAAAAAAAAACGGATTGTCATTTTCGAAATTTGTATTGTATGCTGTAATCCCGTATTCATTCATGATTTTTCTGCTCCTCCGGGCAATCACGGGATAGGATTCTTAACCTCCAGATTCGCTAAACAAATTAATCGCAAAGTTGAGACCTGGTCGTTCTGGGTGGTGTAGTGGTTAGCATACCCGGATGCTATCTGGGAGATACAGGTTCGATTAACGCTCCAGGAGGGCGAAATTTTCAAGTTTTTGGATATTATCTGACTTACCGTCCTTGTCATAATTACACCAGAAAAACGGATTTTCATCTTCGAAATTTGCATTGTATGCTGTAATCCCGTATTCCATTCATGATTTAACTTCCGTATTATTAACTAGGCTTTACGGGTGTTTTAAAAAATCAAATTCTTTGGAACCTACGAGTATTTTTCGTAAAATCAAAATTATTTGACTTTATTGCGTGAAACACAATTGTGCAAATTATAATTAAAATGATTGCCCTGGCTTCCGATACAAATTACTACAAAATACTTACGCCAAAGTTATTCATATCAAGCAAAATTTATTATTTTAAAAAACTAAAGCCTGCTTTTTGAAATGCCTCACTATGGCACACACAAAACATGCAACTGCTGTGTGTAAGAGTATATAATGACTTTTCTGATTTATACAAAATTTCACAGCATAAGTAAGCAAATAACTAAGTAACAATTAAGAACTGTAGCACAAAAAACGTAAAACTACTTAAATTTTTTCTGGAATATGAAAAACGCGCTGGTCTAAGCGCTGGCTTATGATCATTCGTCCGGGAAGGGGTCCGGGTTCGAATCCCGGTGTGGCATGGATGTTGTGTTTGTCTTGCGGCACTGGCTCTTTCCCTTCCCTGGAACCAGTGACCCTAAATTAGGGACGGGCGACTGCTTATAGTCCATTGAGTTGCTCACGGTGGTCGTTAAACCTTCAATCATTCAATCAAAAAAAGGGTGGGGGGGTGGAGAAGAAAAACACACTTAACATAGTGCCACAAAGTTTTGCACACAGTAAAGAAATATTTTGACTCTGTTATAAAAAAAAAAATGACACAAGTCTCTGACTTTTCGCTACCGCGAAGAACACCCTTCAGTTCATTATATTCGGGGAATGCATCTTTATATATGTGCAAACAACTGTAATACATAACACCCTATCCACATTGCTGGCTTTTTCAAGGAAGTTAGACAGAAACTGCAAACTGAATAATAGAACGCTTTAACAATTTGAACGCGGGAAATACTAAAGTGAAATACTGAAAAACCACCTCTTTCCAGCGAAGCAGGTGTTTATGCAATCTCCCTATCCGGACGGCTCTAAACGATACTACATTGGAATGCCCGCAAGCGTTCGTTTGGAATCAGAGTCAACGCACATAAAAGTGACACAAAATACGGTAAAGTAGCCACGACCCTATCCAGAGAAGTCAAATTCAAGTCCGTTACACCTATGTGGGACGACGTAAAGAAATTAGCTACGTACTCTACCCATAAATGTACAGCCACTGGGGGAACCTTGGAGATCATTACCAACAGCGATACTTGCAATGATAGCGTCTCACTCGAGTTGACACGAATTTGGAACCAGTTCTTAAGTAACGCTTTCTCTCTACCAGGATACCACGTGCAGAACCAACGTGATACCTCGTATCTTTAAATGAATATAAGGTCAAATCTATTTATTGTTAAGTCAAGTTCCCGCGTTCAAATTGTTAAAGCCTTCTATTATTCAGTTTGCAGTTTCTGTCTAACTTCCTTGAAAAAGCCATCTGGTTGATGTGCGAAAGCTTGGAAACGCTTATGTATAGATTCCTACGCCAATAAATCGGATCTCTAATATAGTGTTACTATTTTCCATTACATTCAAAACGAAATCTGCTTACGTTCTAAACAAATTTGCCACAAATAGCAAACCAGCCTATTAGTTCAACTGTAGTAGTTAAGTAATATTACACTCAAAATTACTTTTAGCCAACTTGCATTAAAGCTAGTGAATTAATACTTTTGAGAAGCCATACTTCGAATACGGGCAGAATCATGCTACTAAAACCCAGAACAGCGAATTTATTCTTCCCTCACTCTATGCCATTCTCAATTTGTTTGTCCACCCCCCTCCCAATGACACCGAATTTTCGGTTGTAATGAACAAGTCTTTTGAATCCTGTCTGACACGAAAAATATGTTTCAGAGCAGATTTTTAGAAAAACAAAAAAGTCCGCAAAAGAGAAAATACATTGCATCACCTGGGGAAAAGCAGGGCACAATTTAAAATACGTAATAAAACAAGTTAGTAAAATCATGCAATGCATTGATTATGATACGCTTTCCAACATACCAGAAATTATTACTCAAGTTATGTGGATAATGGCTGTGGAATAAATCTCGCTCCTGTGTCCTGACCTTTGACCCCATTTCGATGATATTCAACAGAACCGGTTCATTATACCTCCGGAACAACATGATAAAGTTTTGTCGCAATAGAAGCAGTTTTACGCAAGTTATGAGAATAATGGCTGTGGAGTAAATATGGCTTTTGTGCAATGACCTTTGACCCCATTTCGTTGATATTCAACAGAACCGGTTCACTATACCTCCGGAACAACATGATAAAGTTTTGTCGCAATCCAAGCATTTTAGGTAAGTTATGATGCACAAGTGCAATGGAATGGATCCCACTCCAGTGTCCTGACCTTTGACCCCATTTCGCCCATTTTCAATAGGGTTCGTCCCCAGTGGCTCCCTACCACAAACAAAAATTTCATCGAAATCGAACCATTTTTACGCAAGTTATGACGCATAAGGGCAATGGAATATATCCCGCTCTTATGCCCTGCCTGATCTTTGACTCCATTTCGCCCATTTTCAATAGGGTTCGTCTCCAGTAGCTCCCTACCACATATTAAAATTTCATCGAAATCGAACCATATTTACGCATGTTATGACGCATAAAGGCAATGGAATATATCCCGCTCTTATGCCCTGCCTGACCTTTGACCCCATTCCGCCCATTTTCAATAGGGTTCGTCCCCAGGTGGTTCCCTACAACATACTAAAATTTCATCGAAATCGAACCATTTTTACGCCAGTTATGGCACATAAAGGCAATGGAATGAATCCAGCTCCTATGTCCTCACCTTTGACCCTGGTTCGCCCATTTTCAATAGGGTTCGTCCCCAGTGGTCCCCTACCACATACTAAAACTTCGTCGAAATCGAACCATTTTCACGTGAGTTATCGTGCGGACAGACGGACGGAGAAAGCTGGAGCATATACGCTTCTTCCACCTACGGTTGGAAAGCGTAAAAAAGGGTTATTCACAGCAAATGGAACTGGTAAAAAAAAAAAAAAAAATCAACCGAATTTCTGCAATCGATAAAATATCTAGAAATAGAAATAGCTACTTACACAAACCAGCGGATGAAAAGTATGTTACGAAAATTAGCAAATTGTGCTTCATGGTTTCCTATAGCTGATGCAAGATAAGGGACCACAGAGGAGGAAAGACAGAGGTCCAACTCTCGTGTTTAAGACAGCGCCCCAGTGGTTGGACGTGAAATTACGATAACGTCTGTCACGTGACACGGTACCAATGGCTATATAAGTAGCACCGCGGAGAGAGTTGTGAACTCGGCCTAGTGGTTAACATTCGTGACTGCCACGAGAGAACCTTAGGTTCGATCCCGGGTAGGTACGAACGCTCGAACCACTGAATACCCGCCGTGCGTCGGATGGGCACGTTAAGTCGTCGGGCCCCGGGTCAGCGTTCGTGACTGCTATAGAGAGGACCCAGGCTCGATCCCATGCAGGTACGAACGCTCGCACCACTAAATATCCACCGTGCGTCGTTAAGCAGTCGGGGTCCGGGTTCGAATCCCGGTCCGGCGTGGATGTTGTGTTTGTCTTACGGCACTGGCTCTCTCCCTTCCCTTGAACCAGTGACCTTAAATTAGGGACGGGCGACTGCTTATAGCCCATTGAGTTGCTCACGGTGGTCGTTAAACCTCCAATCAAAAAAAAAAAAAAAAAAAGTCGGGCCCCGGGTACAGCCCCCCCCCCCCCGGTTATAAATAAGGGCGTCTTCCTTCCCCTTTCTACCTCGCTTCCGTGTCACTTTCCTATTGGGCACTCTAGCTCAAATCTCCTAGCTGCCTATTTCTAAGGGTTGTTTAAGACCTGGGGTCAGACACTCCCTTCCTAAAATGCTGTAAATATGATCTGAAAAGAAAAAGACGGTTGCGGTTCGACGTTTTAGTTCCATGTCCGTCCTCTGGCGAGCTGTTCCATTGAGATCTTCGGGGCCTAATTGTTACCATGTGTCTCTAAGGAAGATTGACCTCTGAGTTTCCTGCCCTGTGTAAGAGACAAAGGGATTTTCTAATCGAACAGTTCGAAAAAAAAAAATATATATAGGAAAACATGAAATAAATTTACGCCTGCCATCCCCCAGCGAAAAACCTTTGTGTTATTTATAGAAGATAATGGGTTCGAAATACTCTACATAATGAAGAGTATAATACCAAAAACTCATTTTTAAAGAGATTCTTAGAATCGAATAAACTCTTAAAATGGAAATATACATCGATACTCCCTGTCGTCAGAAATTTCAATAATGGAAAAGTAGAAAATATGCTAAAAGTATGCTTCATAGCAAATGCTGTGCTAAGGAAAAAATAATTTTTCAAATACGTTTCTTTGGAAGCAGAGATAACGAGAAAAAAGTTTTGAAATTTACGATACCTAGCGGGAAAACTATGCATTATGTAAAGACGATAATGTTCCCCATCTTTACTGTAACGGATGGCATACAGTACAAACAGGAAAATTTCAATAGGGTTTTTAGAAGCGGATTTTCAATAGGAATTTAGAAGCAAACATAATTACGCACTAACACCACCTAGCGAGGAAATTTTACATTATTTTAGGCATAAAATGTACACAAAACATTTTCATAGTTAATAGTATCTGATCGAAGTAGGAATTTCTAATCGGGGCTTTAGAGGCTCAGATATTGCATTGAACATGCTGTAAATGGAAACTTAAGCACATGCCTTCTAGTGGTTAAAGTGTGCGTTAAAAAAATTTAGAAATTATGTGGAAAGCATTTTGCACCAGAGACGACCTCCGACAAAGAAAGTACGAGTATTTGTGAAATCTGACTATTAGAAGCCGATCGAGATAGCAAGAAAAGTAATATATACTACTATTACTACGCCCGCTAGCGGAAAAACTGTGCATCACTTTAAGTAGGAGATATTCTAAAACGATCTTCGGTTGTGAGCGGTATCTTATCATAAAATAATTTTTTCAATCGAGTTTTCAGACGCGCAAATATTCTTGGAAATACACTGCTGGGCACCCAAAATGCAACACCAAGAAGGACACGAGATAGCAAAGCCAGATTTACTGGACACATAACAACAGATACAAAAATGAAACGATTGAGCTTACAGGCCCGTGCGACTTGCGGAACACGCAGACATCAATAGTTCGTGTGGCCCCCATGGCTGGCAATAACGGCCGCTACACGCCGCGGCATCGAACGAAAGAGGCTTTGGATGTGGGCTTGGGGTATGTCGGCCCAGGCTGCTTCTACCCGTTGCCACAGTTCATCAGGCGTACCGGCGGGTGGTGCTTGCCGGGCCACTCGGTTGCCGATCAGCAACCAGACGTGTTCGATGGGCGACATATCGGGAGAACAGGCGGGCCACGGCAGCAGTGTCACCTGGTGGGCCGTGAAGAATTGTTGCACGATGCGTGCCACGTGCTGGCGCGCATTGTCCTGTTGAAACGTGGCCGCTGGCAGGTCCTGCAGGTAAGGGAGGACTACAGGCTCCAAAACGTCGGAGATGTAGCGGTGGCTGTTGAGTGTACCGGTGATGCGTACCAGAGGAGTGCGGGTGTCATATCCAATTGCGCCCCAAACCATAACGCCAGGCGACGGACCGGTATGGCGATGCATAATGCAAGCGTCATACAGTCTCTCGTCGCGGTGCCGCCACACGCGGATCCGACCATCGTGGTGTTGCAGGAAGAAGCGGGACTCGTCGGAGAAGACAATGTCGTGTCATTCCGTAGTCCAGGTGCGGCGTTCAACGGCCCACTGCCGCCACACTCGCCGGTGGTGTAACGTCAATGGTAATTGGAGCAATGGGCGCCGTGCGACAAGTCTCCGCTCCTGCAAACGACGTCGAACGGTACGTGCTGACACAGGTTGTTGCGCAACACACCCTAATTCTTGGGCTAACGTTCGTGATGTGGCGGTGCGAGCCGTCAATGCCCGCCGCACAACATGCCGGTTCTCTCGTTCGGTGGTGTGCCGCGGCCGCGGCAATAGCTCACGTCGGTCCGTCCGTCCCTCCTGCACCCACCGAATCCATACTCGCCTTTCTGTGGCTGGATGTCGTCCCTCACGGGCGCCGATGTCTCGGTACGATAAACCGCTGTCGCTATAAGCCACTATTCGTGCTCTGTGGAACTCCGAAACGTGCTGCAATGACTGCCGTATTCTGCGACGAGGCATAAGGAAGCTTCCTACGCACAGGTCAGGCAGCACAACACACTTCCACTACTTACACCCCCCCCGCCTTCTGTGCACCCTTCTTATAGTGCTTCTCGGTGGCATATGCCCTGCAATGCTAATCGTTTGCATGTCCTCTCGCGAGCGACGCATGCTGCGAATTTCAGGCCAATCAGATGCTTCCTTCTTGGTGTTGCATTTTGGGTGGCCAGCAGTGTACATCAGAAATAGAAATATACACTTAAGCCCCCCTCCTCACAATGGTAAAACCGTTCTTCTCAAAAATTAATCATATGCAGAACATTTTGCTGCAGGAACTCTATTCGAAGAAAAAAAAATCCGACTTTTGAAAGCAAAACTATCAGAAAAAGCGCAATTTAACGTTATGCCATCTAGCGGAAAAAATGGGCTCTATTTGAAAATGAAAATGCAACGAAAATGATCTTCGTTATAAATTGTATCGAAGGAAAAAAAAAAAGGATTTGTTTAATTGGATATTTAGAAACCATTACATAGATTGAAATGCATTTTGAATTTGATAGCATCTGCATTTACGCCTTCTAACGACAACGTTATGCATCGGAAGAAAACTGAAATGCAAGGATCCTCGTTCTTACATTTCAAATTTCTAAATGCGAAACGAATTTTTCAAATGGGAATGATATTTGCAGAGATATGGTGTCCAGAGTAGTCGGACAAAGTGCACGTACATTTTGTACAAGACGATGAGCACATACCTTTTTAAAAGCACGTACTTTAATATTTTATAAACACGTATCTCTTCTACACAAGACGTGATAAAAAAAGCAGAAAAAGAAAAAATTAAAAACCGTTCTTTTTTGGGGACGTCTAGCATCGCAGGCGTCAGGGCTTCGTGGGTTTTCTACAAATCCGTCTGCAGTATACAAATTTAAAAGATACTTGTTTTCAAGGATAATAGGCCTTGAACTCCATAAAACCACGCTTTTCCAATAATTGCGTCATTTTAAATGTTGATAACCCTCGAGCGTTAATTTTAAGAAGCATAAGTTTACGCACATTCTTTTCCACAAGGCTTTTTATGATCGATGAGTGGGTACAGGTGATGAAAGAAAGTGTTCAGCTGGGAAATTACTTTGTATCCAGCCAGATGAGAGTTTACACACGTCATAACCCTGCCACTTGACATTGCCAAACCAGCTTACGCTGGTTTGGAAAAACTTCAAAATCACAAGCCCAAGGGAAAATCGCTAGGTTTTACTTTTAAAAAATACCAACATGACTTTGTTCATGGTGTTTCAGATTATGAAGAGAGCAAACGTTTCAGTACTATTTTGTAGATTAATATTTGTTGCTGCTTGCAATGGTTGTTCGCTTACACGAATTTAACTTGGCATTGTGCCAGGCAAGGAAGAAATACTCAGGAGTTCCAAAACGGAAGCATGTTTTACGTCACGAGTAATTTATAAAATAAGATATTAATTGAAGGTTATAGATAAACCTGTAAAATAAGCTGTCTCACACAGCTATCAGAAGAAAAAATACCTTTTTTTTTTTTTTTTTTAAGAGCGTCCTTCTAAATTTAGATCTGCTCATATCTACTCTCTGCGCAAATTGCTGAGCAAGGTGAAATACGAAACTTTCCCTTTTTGAAAACTGCGGAATTCGGTAAAAAAAAAAAAATTGAACAAATTGCGGGTTGAAATACCTAAATGTATCGAGTCTTCTGGGGAGGGAGAGATATTTACAGGGCTGCAACTAGGATAAGGTTTTTTTTTTCAAAAGGTTAAAGTCTCCTGCAGAACCCAACGTTTTTTTGTTTTTTTCTTATTTGTTTGCATCAGCTGCAGAGGTCACGGATCAACGGGTCACCGAGTCGACAATTTCTTGGGGGTCAAACGGGTCGGGTCAAGGTGTTCCTGATCCGATTTCGACCCGGCTTTATTTCCGTTTTACTTTTGAAAAGAAAAAAATATTTCAAAGAACTCTTCAGAGGTCTTTGAAATAATACTTTAGAGCTACAGAGTGTAATCCAGGAACTTGCTGAGAAGGGTAAAGAAATGGGATCAAAAATGAAGTTTCAGAAGATAAAACCGAAGTACAATGCTTTTACAAGGAATGCAGATTTATCGATTGATGGGGAAAAGCTGGAGATCATCAATTCCTATATTTACCTCAGACAGTAGATATCAAGTGAGGGTCACATTGATGAAGTAATTAATTGGCGTAGAAAACTTGGTCGGAGAGCTTTTGGAAGAAATTACAATTTTTAAGTACCATTATGTCTTAAAAGAAAAGTTCTTAATCAGTGCATCCTTTCAGTGCTTACGTACGGAGCAGAGACGCGGACCTTAACCAATCAAGACATACAAAGACTACAGACAACTGAAACAATCATGGAGAGATGCATGCTTGGTGTAACCAAGAAAGGTAAAAAAAGGAACACGTGGATAAGGAAAATGACAAATGTGGAAGACATCATGATCAGAGTAAAATCCCTGAAATGGCAATGGGCTGGGCATATTGCACAAATGGACAACCGAAATTTTAGAGTGGATTCCTAGGAACAGGAAAAGACCCAGAAGAAGACCACGTGAGAGATGGATGGATGGAGGAGACTGGCTCAAGGCAGTCCGTTGTGGGAGAAACTTGGGGAGACCCTCATCAAGCAGTGGACTGATAATAATTGACAATGGTGATGATATATTCGGATTTATAGTTCAAAGCAGATTTGTCCGAGTCGGGTCCAATTATGTGACAGCCGGGTTTGGGTCCAAAATATTTGGCCCGTTTCCAACTCTGATCAGCAGTGCTATTTTGCTACCTCCTAGGTCTCTACCTTAGTTTGTTTCAATTTCCCACTCCACTGTTAGCTCCTAAGGCACAATTGTAAGCGTTTTGCATTCTCACTTAGTCAGACTTTCCACCTGTAACCTGAGCCTAGAGAAGATGCGACGCAATTACTCGACTTTTTCCATTTCTCGTAAATCCCATTGCGACCAAAAATGGGACAAACTTGTCCTTGTAAAACCGTCTAATCAGGGTCGAAGCTGGTATTAACCCCCTAGGATAGTGGTACCTAAAGTGGGATATCAGTGATACGCGATTAGTTAGCAACCATACCGAGCAGCATAGTGAGCCGATTTTCATGTTAACAAAATTAACCATCCAAATTTATGGCTAGTGTTAGTAGAGTGAGTGGTGAATCCTCTAGTACCGCCCCGGTGGCGCAATGGTCTAAGCGCTGGCTTATGACCATTCGTCCGAGAAGAGTCCGGGTTCGAATCCCGGTCAGGCATGGTTGTTGTGTTTGTCTTGCGGCACTGGCTCTCTCCCTTCCCTGGAACCAGCGACCCTACATTAGGGATTGGCGACTGATTATAGCGCACTGAGTTTCTCAAGGTGGTCGTTAAACCTTCAATCAAAAAAAAAAAAAAAAAAAAAAAAAGAACCCTCTAGTTCTCAGAGGGTGGTGTCCCCCCTCCCCCTGAAACACTGCGGAAAACCGTATTGGCCACCCAATGTCAAGCTTCTTTTTTTTTTTTTTTTTTTTTTTGATTGGAGATTTAACGACCACCGGGAGCAACTCAATGGGCTATAAGCAGTCGCCCGTCCCTAATTTAGGGTCACTGGTCCCAGGGAAGGGAGAGAGCCAGTGCCGTAAGACAAACACAACATCCATGCCTGACCGGGATTCGAACCCGGACCCCTTACGGACGAATGATCAGAGGCCAGCGCCTTAGACCACTGAGCCACCGGGGCGGCAATGTCAAGCTTCATCGCTCAGTCACGAGAATGAGGCTTTCGTGTGTTTGCGTGCCTCTTGCTGTACTGTTCATTTATTGTGCTTTTATTTCGTCGCGTTGCTTGAAGTTAATTTTAATGGTTTGTTAACGGTTAAGCAAGTGAAGCAGTACTTAAATGTTGAAGCCTGAATAAATAGGTAATATGGGATCAGACCGGTGCCTATTGCTTATACCCCTGATATCTAATATACAAAAGGTGCGAAGTTAAGCCGAATATTCGCAAGGGGTACTTGAAGAACAAAAGTTTGAGAACCACTGCCGTAGGGTATAAACCTCAGTCCTAACCCACCAACTTCTAACCTCCTAGGGAAGAGTAGGAAGAAGGATTTCAGAATTCTCTGTAACCGGTCGCTCGGCACTAAAATTCTTAGGGCAAAGTGGATGTACACCGATGACCCATTACATTATGACCACCTACCTAATAAGCTGTAGGACCCCCTTTAACCCCCAAAACAGCGGCCATTCGGCAAGGCATCGATTCGATGAGGTAGCGATAGGTATCTTGGGGTACCATAATGTCAACAGCAGGTCCTCCAGTTCCCGCACATTTCGGGGTGATGATAATGTAGCGCGAACCCGCTTTTCCAAGTCGAACCACAAATGTTCGATTGGGTTCATGTCAGGTGAATTTGGAGGCCAGGGCATTGACAGAAAGTCACCAGCAGGTTCCTCGAATCACTCCTTGACGATTCTGGCATTGTGGCATGGCGCATTATAATGTTGGTAATGGCCATCACATAGCAGGGAACACAGTTGCCATGAATGGGTGAACTTGGTCCACAACGATGTTCAGATACCTGATAGCTATCAGGGATTGTGTTGTTGGGATAATGGGGTCTAAAGTGACCCAAGAAAACCTCGCCGACAGCATAACACCGCCGCCGCCGGCCTGCTTTCGCCCAACAGTGCATTCCTCCGTTGGTAATCGGCGTATTCGCGATCGGCCGTCTACGCGATGCACCAGGAATCTTGATTCGTCAGGCCACGCTACTTTCTTCCAATCATCCGCGGTCCAATCTCGATGATCTTGGGCCCATTTCATGCGTTGTTGGCGATGACGCGCAGTAAGCATGGGGACCCAGCTGGGTCTTCGGCTACGTAGGCCCACGCGCAGAAGGCTGCGATGAACTGTGTGCTGTGACACATTGTTCTGATCACCACTGTTGTAGCTGCGGGTTATTTGTCGCACTGTGGCCCTGCGGTCGCTGTAAACAATGCGCGACAGTCTCCGCTCCCCTCTGGCATCAGTGACCTGCGGGCGATACACGGCTGGACGACGATTCGTAGTTTGGCCATCTGTGCACAACTTTTGATACGTACTCACTACGCGGCACGCGAATAACCCACAAACCGCCCCGTTTCCGAGATCGTAGTTCCGAGGCGTCGCCGTGTCTTCACAATTTGCCTTTTATCAAACTCCAATAAATCGGCAGCTTTTCCCATTCTGACTCCTAACACTCTACTAACCGAAAGCCGGTTCTCGGGGTGTATATATACTGCTCCTTGAACTTCACGTGTGCCACCGTTCGGTCTCCAGGCGCGCTCGTTTCTCTACGCGGGGGTGATCATGACGTTTATGATCATGACGTTTTTGTTCATCGGTTTATGCGGTCAAGCTCCCAAGTCTATGACAAGTATTTCATCTTTTCTGAAAGAACAGTAGAAATCCAATCATCCGGACTCCAGATATCCGGAACCTCAATTATCCGGATCGCTTATTCTTCTTTCAAGGCGAAGTAAAATTAAGATTTTTGTTAATTTATTTAAGTGTTTTTAGTTTATCGTTCATTTAAATAATACAAAATGATAATGCAGTACAGTAGATATTTATTTTTTAAACTGTATAACATTTGTTATTATTATAAAATACGATAACCGAAAAAATTAAATTATCTCACTTCAATTAATAAATACGTGTTTGGCCTACAGAAAAAAAAGACAACACAATTATCCGGATTTTCCGAATGTCCGGATGGGCTGTGGTCCGAGTTAATCCGGATAATTGGAGTTCTACTGTAATTCAGTATTCAACGAATTATAGCACCAGAGTAATAGAAATAAAACGCAATCACAATCGGCCATTAAGACAGAAAATGCCTCAGACAGAAAAGACACATTTTTTCCTGTCTGGGGCCTTTCCTGTCTGAATCTTTTCCTATCCTTCCAAGGAAGTTAGAACAATGCGTTACCTTTATATTACAGTTATTTTTATGATAAAAAGTGCTTGCATTATTTTCATCTGATTTTTCCTGATGGAATTTATGATTTAATCTATTTAAATTACTTTGTTAATTTCTGTACTTCAATTCTATTAATGATGATTTCAATTAAATATCTGGCGATACTAATCGATGCAAAAATTTATTTTCCCCAAAAATATAATGGGAAGAAAATACGTGAAATCCCCCCCCCAAAAAAAATAGTTACCTAGACTAGCAAAAACAGTTATGTACCGTAACATTGTGACCTAAAAGCGTATTGGGCCTGCTTGAGCGCCGATTGACTTCTTTTACTCGGCCTGGCATCGACATCATTTTATCGCGGAAGGTATTCTCAGGTACAAATTCGTATTATTCTGTACCGAATGGACTGAACGACGTTCCATAGTTGGGAGACGGAGGAATTTAATGGCGTAGATCAGCCGATGCTATGCTGCGTTCCATTACGTCACACAGATATTCAATGGGATTCAAATCGGAGGAACTTGGCGTCCAGGGAAGCCCATGAAATGCTTTGACCTGAACCTCAAATCATTTCTGCATAGTAAGGACCTTGATTCACGGGGAGTTGTCATGCTGAAAGACTGTCCAGTGAAATCACTATGAAGAGCACACAACAATAGCGGATTCAGGAGGGAACTTCTGGGGTGCGATCGCCCTCCCAGGCCAAGATCGTAAATAATTAATGTATTATCTCTGTAAAATTATTGTAATAAATGTGCAAATTGTCGTTAATGTTTTTTTTTATAACAATTGGAGATTAACCAGCTTCAGAGAGAGGGAGAGAGAGAGAGAGAGAGAGAGAGAGAGAGAGAGAGAGAGAGAGAGAGAGAGAGAGCCAGCCAAGAAAAACAAACTAGAGTTTGAGAAACAGAGGAAGCTGAGAGCGGAAGGGAAAAGAGATTTTGACTGATCATGAAAAGCAATGGGTGTGCTTTGTTGAATGCTATATTTCCACAAACTTCCGAGAGAAAATTGTCAGTTAGAAAATGAACGGCACAAGAATAGCTTGATTGAAGTGAAGTAAACGGAAGTTCCTTTCAAAAGAAGCGGGAATCATGCATTGGGGAAAGAATAAATGAATATTTTAAAGAGGAATTACCAGTCATATTGCTTAGGAATGATTCGATGATTCAGGCTGGAAATTTTTCTACTAAATTAAGCCGTTCAAATAGAAGAACAAATTTATTTTGAAAGACTATCCATACTTGATATTTAATAAGCACGGAGCTCGTTTCCTCTCAAAGCAGCTAATTGAACGCCAGGAAAATAGTAGTGCCGATTTTTCACTTGTTTTTTCACCTAGTGGTTTAAAATTTAGCACAATTTTTTTTTATAGAGAAAGTTTTTTAAATGCCGTGCAATGTCAGGGAGAGGCAACTCTGCTAGTCTCCGTGTGTGCGCGCGTTTTTTTGTTTGTGTGTGTGTGTGTGTGTGTGTGTGTCCCTTCCAAAAAACATCTATCAATCTTTTTTTCTTTTGACCGTTTTTTGTGTGAAAACACATGCTTTCAAACCCCGCTCCCTTAAGGTAAGCTGCTGGATCCGCCCCTGGCACACCGTGGTTCGAACCTAGATTGAATCTTGCGGTAAAAATGGCTTGAATAAAGCGAAGCAACGTGGATGAGGGGACCCAGTGATGTCGATGATTTCAATCCCCATCCCGTGATACCGCCGTTGTAGTTTTGTTTCTGTCCAACCGTGAGGTTGCGGTTGCAGCCGCTCACCCGTGCGACGTCGATTATAGGAACACGTCAATCGGCATCTTACAGCTGGAACCTGAATACATCGAATCACTCGATTCATTTCCACTTGCCCAATGTTTAGTCACGTTGTTCCCGTGCTCACCTCAGGTTAATTGTCTATGGGCTTTGCACAATCATAAGCAAATGAGCAGGACCTGCCTATTGCTAAGGCACTTCCGCAAGAGGGTGCAATGCATA
Organism: Macrothele yani; assembly: GCA_039090855.1. Lineage (NCBI taxonomy): Eukaryota > Metazoa > Arthropoda > Arachnida > Araneae > Macrothelidae > Macrothele > Macrothele yani. The sequence goes on from CM077024.1 coordinate 46,246,686, forward strand.
AGCGTACAGTTTTGTGAATCTCGAAAAAAAAAAATGGCTTTTGTGTACTTATTACACTCATTGTCATAAAAATCCGCTCACCGAGAAAACAAGTTAGTAAAATCATGCAATGCATTGATTATGATACACTTTCCAACATACCAGAAATCATTACTCAAGTTATTACTCATGTTATGAGGATAATGGCTGTGGAAAAAATCTCACTCCTGTGCCTTAACCTTTGACCCCATTTCGATTATATTAAACAGAATTAGTTCAATATACCTCCGGAACAACATACTAAAGCTTTGTCGCAATAGAAACATTTTTAGTCAAGTTATGAGGATAATGGCTATGGAATAAATCTGGATCCTGTGTCCTGACCTTTGACCCCATTTCGATGATATTCAACAGAACCGGTTCAGTATACCTCCGGAAGAACATACTACAGTTTTGTGGCAATAGAAGCATTTTTACGTAAGTTATGACGCATAAGGACGATGGAATGGATCCCGCTCCTATATCCTGACCTTTGACCTCATTTCGTCCATTTTCAATAGGGTTTGTCCCCAGGTGGTCCCCTACCACAATTTTATCGAAATCGAACCATTTTTACGCAAGTTATGACGCATAAGGGCAATGGAATGGATCCCGCTCCTATGTCGTGACCTTTGACCCCATTTCGTCCATTTTCAATATAGGGTTCGTCCACAGTGGTCCCCTACCACTAAAATTTCATCGAAATCGAACCATTTTTACGTGAGTTATCGTGCGAACGGACAGACGGAAAAAGCTGGAGCATATACGCTCCTTCAACGTTCGGTTGGAAAGCGTAAAAACCATGCGACTAACTCGAAACTCGGCAAATAGCTACTGGGAGAGCAGACATGCAAATGATCGAAGTTTCGTGCGATTCCGCATGCCCGTGCGTCCAAAACCGGAGGTGTAATCGCAATCCTTGGGGCTTATAAGGCGCCGCGCAGGGTAATCCACATGCGTGCCGAAGTGCACGGTAAGAGTCGGATGAGATCCCTGAGTGATAAACATGCCGAGGAGCCGCCGTAGATGTGCGTACGGGGGACTGAATGAGGCCGTATCGTCGGGATGAGAGAGCCAGGGTGGCCGGTGCACCAAATCGGCCGCCATTTGGGCCGGTCGGACAGTGCGGTGCGATCGTGTTGATAGATATGGAGACGGTGGAGTGCTCCGGACGATCCAAACAAACCACCAGAACAGAGGACTGTAGGATCGTGAGAGCTGCACGCACAGATGCAACGACGTCCTTGACCAATATCCAGAGACATGTTATGGCTGTACAAGGGACTCCTGGGTCCGCCAGAACAGTTTCCAGACGCCTGGCATAGGCGATTCTGCATTCTCGACGGCTCTTACGTTTTCCTCCATTAACGCCTGATCTTCGTCGGCGTTGATTGCAGTGGGTGTCAACAGCGAGCAACGTGGAATGCTACGGACTGGCGACGTATAGTGTTCAGCGACGAATTCCGCTTCCGTATGGGAGCGGACGACCTCCGTGTCAGAGTGTGGAGGACCGCAGGTGAGCGCTACAATCCCAGCCTCACGGCACACATCCCAAACTGCGGGAGTGATGGTATAGGGAGCCATCGCGTGTTACAGCCGAACTTCCCTCCCAGTGATCCGAGGGACGTTGACAGCCCAGCGCTACGTACAGGAGATACTGCGGTCCCATGCGCTGCCTTTCCTGGTGGGGCAGCCCTGAGCCATTTTCCAATATTAAGGTTGAAATGGAATATTAAGTTCAAAAGTTTTTTTTCGGGGGTGAGGGGGTTGAACAATCACTGTGAGCTATCGATTGCGAAATACACTGAAGAGCAATTGAATTAGAGACAGCTGGCGTTATGTAAATATGGCGCTGTTGGCGGCCCTGTAAACGGAAACGACATGACGTATGCAGCGATCCGACAATATAAGGAGTGATGCGACGGGAATCAGTAAAAGTGGGACGCAGTATGGGTAAGACGAAGGATCTAAGCGCATTTGATCGTGGGCAAATTATCGGCGCCCGACGAATGGGTCACTCCATCTCAGAAGTCGTGCAGGCACTGGGATTTTCACGAGCCACTGTGTCATGGGTGCACCGTGCGTACATCGAATCCGGTAAAACCATCCCTGCAAGGGCCAACTGCCGTGGACAACACCGTGTGGATAAACTGGGTCATCGTCGGCTAGCTCGCATTGTAACAGCGGATAGACGGGCCACAGTGCAAGAAATCACTCGGTAATTTAACGCTGGTGCACAAAAACGTGTAATCAGCCACACCATCCAGAACTATCTCCTCGCTATGGGGTACAGAAGCCATCGTCCCACGAGGGTACCGCTGCTGACCGCAAATCACAGGGTGCAAAAATTAGCATGGGCGCGGGAACATCACCACTGGACCCTAGACACGTGGGAAAATGTTGCCTGGACTGATGAGTCGAGATTCACCTTGGTACATGCGGATGGCAGGATACGAGTACGGCGCAAACCACATGAAGAGATGGATCCTTATTGCCAGCTGGCGGGGGTGGCGTTTTCGTCTGGGGACTGTTTACGTGGATTGAAATGGGACCCCTGGTACGTGTGACATCGTCCCTCACAGGTCAACGTTACCGGGTTTTCCTGGACGACCATTTGCTCTCGTTTGTGCGTCTTCAACATCCCACTGGGGACTTCATCCTGAAACAAGACAATGCACCGTGCCATCGCTCCCGAATTGTATCGGAATGGTTGGACGAACACTCCACCGACGTGACATCGCTTCCTTCGCCAGCTAGGGGTCACCTGATCTCAATCCCATCAAGCACATCTGGAATGACATCGAGAGAGATGTTCGAGGCTCTGACGCCCCCCCCTCCATCAAATCTTCGTGAACTGTGGGAGCTTGTTCAGAGGTCGTGGATCCGTATGGCTACCCAACGCTTCCGGTGTCTTGTGGAGTCCATGCCGAGACGAATCGCCGCCGTCATCAGGCCGAAAGGTGGTGCTACACGTTACTAGACAGGTATCTGTAATTCAATTGCACTTTAGTGTACACTGAGTGGCCACTTTATTATGACCACCCCTCAGTACTTCGTTGGGCCACCTTTTGCCTTTAATACTGCGTCGATTCTTCGTGGCATGGACTCCACGAGATGTTGATAGGTGGTTTGTGGGATCTGAAACCATGCTTGATGAATAGCACTTTCCAGGAGTGTGAGATTGTAGGGTTGTGGATCCAGCTGTCTAATGGCTCGTTCAACTTCATCTCACAAATTCTCAATGAGGTTGAGATCTGGAGATTGTGGGGGCCACCTACGCAAAGTAAACTCACCGGCATGTTCCTGAAACCAATCCTTTATAATACGAGCACTATGGCTGGACGCATTATCTTGTTGAAAGTAGCCATCGCCATTGGGATAAACCATACATATGACAGGACGCACTTGGTCCGCAACGATGTTTAGATATGATGTGCCAGTCAGACGTTGATCAACACGAATTAAATGGCCCAAAGCATGCCAGGAAAACATTCACCAAACCCTAACGTTGCCTCCACCAGCTTGAAGGGTTGTAGCAATGCATTTGGGACCCATGCTTTCGTGCTGTTTCCGCCAAATTCTCACTCAGCCATCGGCATGGTCCAACTGAAAACGTGATTCATCGGACCACATAATTTGTTTCTAATTATCGACTGTCCAATGCTTGTGCTCCTGTGCGAACTGGAGACGTTTTCTCTTGTTAACTGCAGACAGCAAAGGTGTTCGAACAGGCCTTCGGCTGCCATATCCCATCCGATGCAGTGTACGGCGAACAGTGTGTGCAGAGATCATTTCAGGGGATCCTTGATTAAGATGGTCTGTAATTTGCTGCACTGTCGCCCTTCTGTTGTCTGTTACCAATCTGGACACTCTCCGTTCCGCCCGAGCAGTCACTAGTCGATGACGACCACACGTTGCACGTAGAGACCCAGTTTTTTGGCTGACAGTCCGGTCTTTAAACACTTTAACAACAGCTGCTCTGGAACATTTCACGAATGCGGCGGTTTCGGTGATACTCGCTCCATGGCTCCGAGCTCCTACAATAATCCCACGTTGAAAGACCGTCAAATCGCATTTTTTACCCATCTCTTCACCCAAAAATCCTTCTACTACTGTCGCAAGCACTAAGCTTTCCCTTTTATACTAGCCCCGCCCTCTGGCGGCAACAGCGTGCAGCCATCGCTCATTTGCTTAAAACTGTCAGGTGGTCATAATAAAGTGGCCACTCAGTGTATAAGCCTTCGCTAATTTGAGGACACTTGTTCCAAGGAAGGGAGAGAGCCTGTGTAGTAAGACAAGCGTACAATCAATGCCATTCACGGGATTCCCTCAGGTGAACGATTGTTAGCCTATTCAAAGCAAACAGAATATAAATTCTGAATTTGCTTTAAACACTTACTTGTCATCCATGTAACACCTCTCAGAAAAGTTGAAAATTTCATCCCCGTGGAGCGGGAATCCAACTCGCATCTCCCGATTTTCGTTCGAGTATGCTAACTGTTACACCACCAAGCAACAATACTTCGAATAGCAAAAATCTGAGAATATTTAGATTCCTGAGCTAAGTTTTCTTAGTCTCAGTTGCTTGGAACTGCACTGGCTTGGGTGCTGTAACGGTTAGCATACTCGAACGGAAATCTGGAGATGCGGGTTCGATTCCCGCTCCAGCGCGATGAAATTTTCACGTTTTCTGAGAGGTGTGACAAGTAAGTGTTTAAAGCAAATTCAGAATTTATATTGTGTTTGCTTTGAATATTTTATCGATTTCGCATTTTTATCGTAGCCCGTGTCTTGTACCACCCTGCCACCTGGACGACTTCTTGTTTTCTTTCATATTTTTTCATAATAACTGTTTCATTTCTCAGTAGATATAAAAAATGTTGATATATTCAGCATAAAATTACAACTGATATATTACGGAATTTCTTTATATTAAAATAATATACTCAACATGCATTACTTCAAAACTGTGCATTGAAGATATCAATTTTGGTTTTTGGAAATCAATGGGTAATGTTAACTGGTTGAAAGATTTCAGTTTTGATTTCAATGCAAAAATTGTTACCAAAAGATAATTTTGGTGGCCCCCTGAATAAATCAGGGCATGCTTAAGCAACCGAGCGTGCCCGTAGTCGGCGCCTGTGGTGCCAGGGATTACATTCTGGGAAGCGTTTCTATGTGCACCCTGATTGTTGTTAGCACGTCTTTTGTGAAAAAAGATCGTGCTTCTGTTATCGGTTTGTCCATCCGTCAGTCCGTCTGTACCCACGATATCTCTGCAACTATTAGTCCGATTTAAAAAAATTCTTTTTGCATTCGGAAGCTTGAAATATGCAAATGATGATCCTTTATTTCGTTTTTTTTTACGATGTACAATTTTGCCGCTAGAGGGCGTAAATGCAGATGATGTCGAATTCAAATATACGTTTTATTACACATATTTGCTTCTAAACATCCGATTGAAAATAAATTTATATCTTTCGATTCCATTTATGTCGAAGAGTATTTTAGATATAGTTACTTTTTCAAATTACGCATAGATTTTCCGCTAGGGGGCATAAAAGTAAATTACATTTTTCCCGATAACTCTTTTTCTAAAACTCCAATTTCAAAATTTTTTTCTTCGGCGGATACATCTTCTAATGCAAAATCTTGTGCATATAATTTCAAATTTTTAGTAAAGAATACTTGGGCCACCAGGGGGCGTAAGTGTTAATTTTTGCTTCTGATATATTTGCCATAAAATCGGAGCTTCTAAACTATCGATCGAAAAAATTCTTTTGAGGACTGATGCCACTCGCATCGATAAACCTTTTAGGAATATTTTCTTCATAAAATATTGCACAGTTTCTCCGCCAGGGGCGTAGATGTACATCCTATTTTTGTCAATATCTCTACTTCTAGGAGTCCGATTTGAAAAATTCCTTCTTTGTTGGATAGTGTCTTCAGTGTCACGTGTTTTTCATATAATTTCAAAATTTTCAAGTAATTCATAGACTTTCCGCTAGGGGGTAGCGGTAAATTGCGTTCCCCCCTTATATCTCTGCTTCTAAATCACCGATTTGAAAAATTCTTTCTGCACCGGATACAGCTCCTGATGGGAAATCGTTTGCAAATAATTTCTAACTTTTGTAGAAAAATAGTTTGGCCACCAGGGGGCGTAAATCTTAATTTCTGCTTCTTTTGTATTTGCAACAAAATATGAGCTTCTAAATTCTCGATTGAAAAAAACGTCTTTTGTTGACCGGTACTAGTCATGACGACAAACCTTTTAGAAACATTTTCTTCTTAAAATAGTGCATGGTTTCTACGCCAGGGGGCGTAGATGTATATCTTATTTTTGTCAATATCTCTACTTGTAGGAGTCCGATTTGAAAAATTCCTTCTTTGTTGGATAGTATTTCTAGTGTGACATGTGGTTCATATAATTTCAAAATTTTCAAGTAATTCATAGACTTTCCGCTAGGGGGCGTAAATGTAAATTGCGTTACCCCCTATATCTCTGCTTCTAAATCTCCGATTTGAAAACTTCTTTCTGCCCCGCATACAGCTACTGATGGGAAATCGTTTGCACATAATTTCTAATTTTTGTATGAAAAAGGTATGGCCACGAGGTGGCGTAAGTCTTAATTTTCGCTTCTGTTGTATTTGCAGCAAAATATGAGCTTCTAAAATCTCGACTGAAAAAAAAGTCCGTTGTTGACCGATACTACTCATGCCGACAAACTTTTTAGGAAAATTTTCTTCTTGAAAAAATGCATGGTTTTTAGCCAGGGGGCGTAGGCAGGCCCCGATTTACGGGAGGGCACACGGGGCACGTGCCCAGGGCCCCCGATTTTGGGGGGCCCCCAAATTTGAATTAAATGTGTACTTAGTTAATGGGAATTTTGTGTGTGTATATTCAAAATTTATTATTTTTACTTTTGCATGCTCATGAGTCGTGTTTATAGATGTGGTACTTACACGCAGTTGGGTTTGAGTTTCGACTTTCACGTAAACACGTGGCCATTAATGAGTTTCAGTGGTTTAATAGCCTTCAGGTGGCCACTGAGAAAGAGGATCGCTTCCATTGAGTCACGTGCCTTTTCTTGCGTTTCCGAACGCACCTAAACTCAACTGATCCTTCAACTTCCTGCACATGGCTTGTCGTTGTCGTAACTGTAACCACGAAGGTTTGGTTGTATTTTGCGTTGCGTTTCTTGTAGTCTGATGGAATGTTGAATATTTGTTAAATTTATATATAATCAAATTTAGTTAGTTGTAACAATATATTTAAGTTGAATTATTTAACAGTTAAATTATGTCAAAACGTACATACTTATCAGGCAGCGCTAAACGGAAAGCCAAACAATTTTTTTTTTTTTTTTTTTTTTTTGATTGGAGGTTTAACGACCACCGTGAGCAACTCAATGGGCTATAAGCAGTCGCCCGTCCCTAATTTAGGGTCACTGGTTCCAGGGAAGGGAGAGAGCCAGTGCCGTAAGACAAACACAACATCCATGCCTCACCGGGATTCGAACCCGGACCCCGTTCGGACGAATGATCAGAGGCCAGCGCCTTAGACCACTGCGCCACCGGGGCGGCTCTTTGGAAGCCAGTAATCTGACTTCAGAATCATCTAACATCACAGATGCTCCTAATTTGGGAAATCTTTTGAATTCATCTAATGAAGAGAGCACAAGTTCCACAATGAATGCAGTGGATCCTGCCTTATGGGGAGAAATTACAGAAGAAATGCGCGAATGCTTTTTGAGCGATCCACCAGTCCAAGATTTGAAGTTGCTGGCATTCACAGGTAAGGATATATGTGGTAAAAAACGTTTTCTAACAGAAGGTAATTTTTTCAGAATAAAAAAAAATAATGAGAAGGTAAAACGCGACTGGCTTCTTTTATCCCCATCAACTTGTTTACTATTCTGCTGGATATGCAAATTGTATGCTAGGAGCACTACAGCATTAGGATCCACAGGTTTTTCTGACTGGAAGCATGCAAGTGAACGTCTTACAGAGCATGAAAATTCACACATACACAGGCAAGCAGTATGTGACTATTCATCACGCATGAATGCTTCTGCACGCATTGACTGTGAGATAGTTGTGCAGTATCGGAGTGAATCCAAGTACTGGCAAGATGTTTTGCATAGAGTTGTTGCAACAGTTAAGTATCTCTCAGTTCGTGGGTTGCCAATGTATGGTGATGATGAAACAATTGGATCAGTTCAGAATGGAAATTTCCTGGGCTGCTTAGAATTAATTGCAGAATTTGATCCATTCTTAGCTCAACACTTGGAAAAATGTGGGAATCCAGGAAGTGGTAACACTAGTTACTTATCTTCAACATGTGTGGATGAATTTGTTGAATTAATGGCTGTACGTGTTTTTAATGCCATCACTGATGAAATAAAAATGTCAAAATATTTTTCTGTCATAGTCGACTCTACTCCAGACATTACACACATAGATCAACTGGCTTTTATCATAAGGTATGTCAACAAAGATTGTGAAGCAAAAGAACGGTTTTTGACATTTATTCCATTCCATGGACATACTGCAGAAAACATTACAAATACCATGATATCTTTTCTACAAGAGACTGGCTTGGATATTATGAATATCAGAGGCCAAAGCTATGACAATGCCAGCAACATGTCTGGGAAGTATTCTGGTGTTCAAACACGCATTAGGGAAATCAATCCACTAGCGGAATATGTGCCATGTTCTGTTCACACTTTAAATTTAGTTGGTGTGAATAGCATAGATAGTTGTGGTAAAGTTCTCTCTTTTTTCACATTTTTGCAAAAACTCTATACTTTTTTTTCTGCATCAACTCACCGTTGGAAGATGCTTCAGGAGAAAGTCCAGGAAGCACATGGAAATTCATCACTCTCACTGAAGAGTAGGTCAGTTACCAGATGGTGTGCAGATGCTGCAGCTACGCGATCAGGGAGGAAAAATTATCGTGAAATAGAGAAAGTTTTAGTATTTCTGTCAGAAAATGTTGATGATTCTCCACAGACAAGAGATGAAGCAAAATCACTGCTGAAGAAAATGAGAACAATGGAAATATCGATCAGCACAGTAGTTTGGGACACAATACTTCAGAGATTAAACTGTGCAAATCAAACTTGCCAGAATCCAAAAGGAAATATTTCTGAAGTACCTAAAATTTTCCAGTCGTTAATTGAATTCATTCAGTTCGTGAGGGAAAATTTTGAAGTCTATGAAGAGGAAGCTCAAACATTAGTGTCTGAAAATGTGCAATACCATGGTCATGATTCTCGAAGAAAGAAGGTGCCCCAGAATAAACACCTAGATGAATGTAACATTGAACATATAGAACTCAGTGCAAGGGATATATTTAGAACTCAAGTTTATTATGTGCTTTGTGATGCTTTAGTCACTCAGCTTTCAAGCAGAAAAAGTGCTTATGAAAATATAATGAGAAAATTTTAATTTTTTACAAAAAAATCAAGATCTGAAATTTTTGAAGGTGCAAAAGCATTGCAGGAATACTATAACAATGACCTTGACGACCAGTTTGCAGATGAGTTTTTGCAATTCTCCTCAATGATGGGGGAGCATGCAACCATTCCCCAGATGCTGCAAACCTTGAAGGTAAACAATTTAGAAGCCACATTTCCGAACACTGAGACTGCACTTAGAATGTTCATGACATTACCGATTTCAAATTGTACAAGTGAGAGATCATTTTCTTTGCTGAAAAGACTGAAAAATCCCTTACGATCAACCATGCGACAAACGAAACTGGCATCATTAGCTCTGCTGTCTTTGGAGAGTGATGTGACACAGTCTTTAAATTATGATTCTCTGATACATGACTTTGCATCTAGGAAATGTAGAAGAAAAATATTCAACCCAACTGTTTCGTCCTGATATAGGAGGTAAATTTTCAATTGTTTTTATTCATTCCTAAAAATAAAGAATAGTAAACGAGTTATTACAAATAAAAAGATCTGGTGCCCAAACACAGCACTTTGTCATCGTATTGTCAGTTTTGTTTGACATTGGACAATTTATACATTCATGGCATTATGTGCTCATTAGATTTTGGTAAAAATTGGGTAAATGTGTAGTTTAGCGTGGTAAATTATTTGGTCGGAAAAGTTGTAAAATTTCTAAAAAGTGTAACGTACAGATTCTAAAATATGCAATTTAAGGGGAAATGGTGAAAAAATTTCCTTGTTAGAATGAATATTAAAGATGTTTACCGAAAAACTTGAACTCCAAGTATGACGAGTCAGCAGACACTGCGGGAGGCCTTAAACAACGCTGAGGCGTTGACATGAAGCTGTGCTCCGTTGAAAGGAAGGATCGCTGCAGCCAGGTCATTCACGGGCGGAATAGTACAACGGGAACCGGGTACGCTGTTGTCAGGAAAGAGTGTAGTGCTACGCTACAGAAAATAGTTAATTTCGGTGTCAGTTCTTGACATCGCAATCGGACAGTTTCTTGTTTTTTTCACATGGGATTCTTTGATGCTGAATGTATGAACTCATTTCTCCGTGGAAGCTTTTTTTTTTAGTAATCAAACTTTCACTTTGAGACTTGCCATCTAACTTCCGTTAGAGAGAATGCGACACCTACTCTAACGCTTTTCTAGAAACAAGAAAGGCATGTGCATACTTACTATTTCGTATCACGGAATTACATACCAAAGAACGAAGACAGTCTCTGCATGTTTTTTTAAAAAGTGAGACAGAAATTACAAACTACATTCTTTAGCGTAGCAGTATATTCTGTTACTCTTTCCTGACAAGAGCGCACCTGATTCCTGTTGTACTCTTCTGCCCATGAATTCCCAGCCGCAGCAAACCTTCCTTTCAATGGAGCAAAGCTTCAGGTTGTCGCCGCAGCGTGTGTTTACTCATCCTACTTGGAGGTAAGTGTTTCGGTAAACATCTTTAATATGCTTTTCTTTTTTTTTAATTTTACAACTTTTCTGACCAAATAATTTAGGATGCCGAAGTACAACACATTTACCAAAAATTGAACTGGACTAGGTGTTCCCCCCAGCTTTTCAGATTATTATGTTTTTTGTTTTGTTATTAATTTTTTTTTTTTTTTGTGTGTGTGTAACTCAGACTCTTCCTCATCAACACAAAATTTTATGTTTTGCAGTTTTCTGATATATTGATCATGATGCGCTGATTTGATCTTGGCAGAAACCGTGAAGCTGGAAGTAGGAGTTCCCATAGCACTTTTCAATTGTTTATGCAGTTTCACATCTCTATTTATGAAGAAGTTCAATGGAGGTCACCATGGATTTTTTTTTCTTGTTTTAGTTCACATTTTTTGTTGGATGCATTGTTCTCATGTTCTAGACGCAAGAATCAGTACATTGCAAGACCATAATATTCACTAAAATTTGGATGTCCATCCATTTTTTCATAGATATATTGTTATAGTTAGTCTATGGGGGTCATTAACACCACAAACTACTGATCAACCAGTTGTCCCCGCACAGCCAGAGTTGTATAAAAATAAAATGTATCTGCGTACACAGCTATTGAAACAGAAAACTCGCAGCTAACCCGCAAACCATGATAACATTAGAATAAGATAATTTAAAGGAAAATTAATAAAACAAATAATTATTAGAACATTACAGATTCCAATGAGGACAAAATAGTACATTCTAATTGAATGTGCAGCAATGTGTGTAAAATGGACTTTTATGGCAAAATATTAAAATATTGGACTACCTACCTCATAAAAACAAGAGATTAATTAAAGAAAGTTTTTATATCCAGAAAAGCAGTTCTATCAATGAACCTTCAAAAATTATAAATATGATTTTCAACAAGTTAATTCAAAAATACTGGACTTACAAAATGCATAAGGAAATATTTGTATTTAATTGGCAACTGAAAGAGGAACCTGGCAATAAAATTTAAATTCTGTGTAAACAAAACTTTTAATACAGTGCGTATACATTGAGAACAAACAGGCCTTGATAAAATCTAGAGGCCAGAAATGTCTGTAAAAACAAAAGAACTCAGAAGATGTGAAAAATAATTTTCTTCAGTTAAAATAGAATTGAGTATATTAATCTGAGTAAAGCGTTGAGTAAGTGTTTTAATTGCTGTATATAGGCCTAGCATTTTTATTTTTTTTAATCTACATGAAAAAACTATCTGCAAACCTGCTAATGATTTGGAAACTATCAGCGTACGCATGTACGTCTACATTCTGCTACTCTGCACACAGTGACTATTATTTCGTCGATAGAGAATAAGGAGGGGGCCCCGAAAATGTTTTGTGCCCTGGGCCTCGCATGTAGTAAATCGGGCCCTGGGTGTAGGTGTATAACTTATTTTTGTCAATATCTGTACTTCTAAGAGTACGATTTGAAAAATTCCTTCATTGTTGGATAGTGTGTCCGATGCGAAATGTTTTTCCTGTAAATTCAAAATTTTCAAGTATATCATAGACTTTCCGCTAGGGGGCACAAAGGTAAATTGCGTTTTCTGCGTTATTTCTGCTCCTAAAGCTCTGATTTGAAAAAATCTTCTTGTATCGCATACAAGACCTGATGGAAAATATTTTTCACATAATTTCTAATGTTTGGTAAAGAATGGTTTAGCCACCAGGGGTGATAAGTGTTAATTTCTGCTTCTGAAGTATTTGTTGCAAAATCTGGGCTCCTGAAAACTCGACTAATTTTGTTTTTCTTGGACCGATACCGCTTCTATGGATAAACCTTTTGAGAATACTTCCTTCCTAAAATAATGCATGGTTTTCCCACCAGGAGACGTAAAGTCACATCTTATTTTTGTCGATATTTCTGTTTCTAAGAGTTCGTAAGCTCACGATTCCGTTTACAGCAATATCTGAGGGATTAAGAACCCGATTGAAAATCTTCTTTCTTTCGTCAGATCTATTGTTTTCCATACCGGTTTCATTGACTTTGAATAGCTTTGATAAATTTAATTTGCGTCAGAACGGATTCAAAAGACGTGCTTATTACACCCGAAAATTCGGTGTCATCTTTCTTGTTTGCTTATAGCATCACTTTGTCCGTCCGTCCGTCAGTGGGTACTACATCTCTTTGCTCATTATTCGGATTTGCAAAAATGTGTTGGTCGCCGCGGTGGCTCAGTGGTAGGAGGCGGAGGCTTCTAACCATTTGTCCGAGAACAGTCCGGATTCGAATCCGGACGAGACATGGTTAGTGTGCTAGTCTCATGGCACTAGCTCTCTCCCTTCCCTGGACCTAGTTACCCAGAATTACAGAGGGGTACTTCTTATGGCCTGTTGAGTTGCTCACGGAGTGTTTTTACCACCTCCTCTTCGTTTGTAAAATGAATTAACAGAATTTTTAAAATTTCGTCTGCGTTTGGTATCAGTCATTATGACCACAATTTATGTCTATTTGTTCCACTGGCAGTTGGGTTCTTCGAAAAATGTGTGATGTTTGTTCCACACATTTATAGGAATTAATGAAAATAATTCCTACTTCGCTTCAAGAAAAAAATAATAATAAGAGGGAGATGATGTGACGTGCTGCAGAGGTGTGAAAACATGTGTCAAGACGACAAATCTGCAGGGGGACATTCTTTCCGTGTAGCTCAGTTGGGAGAGAGACTTACTCCGGAATCAGGGCACACGGCCGAACTTGCGGTTTCACATACACCACTCGTGCATGTTTCTGGTCGTCTGACAAAGCATGCAGAACAAAACGAGCACGAACTTTTTTATACCCCAAATCTTGCACTAAAATTTGACGAATCGTCTGTGTATTATCACCGAGCTCCCATTCCAGCATCCTCAAGGTCACACAACGATCACTTTTTGTTCTTTCGCGAACTTTCTCGATGAGTTCAGACGTGCTTACTGAAATAGGGCATCCAGGCTTTTCGTAATTTTCCAAATCTTCCCGCCCATCTTTGAAACGTTCATACCCTCGGAATATTTGAGCACGAGATGGGCAATTAGCCTCATACACATTACGCAACAATTCAGCTGCCTCAGATGCAGTTTTACCGATTTTCAAACAGAATTGGACATTTGCTTTCTACTCCATGACAGAACGCTGATAATATTTTTCCACCGAATGACGTCGCGCACAGCATAAATAATCATCTGCGCAATGCCCACGCAAACGCTGTTGCCATCGCATAGCTGATAAATGTTATCAAAACACTATGCCTTTCCGATCCGTGTGTTTCACCGGGAATTAAAAAAATCAGTCTCATTACTTAATTGCTGTACTGTGCATTCTTCATTTCCTGTATCCAACTGCGAGGCCTCGGATTTGGGTGAAGAACGTTTATTTAGTTTACTATCTATTGAGTGTGATGTCCTGCATCGACCGACATTTGAAAACAAAATTCAAGTACCTTCTCAAAAGCAAAATTACAAAAGAAAATAATTTACTTAAAACGTTCTGAAATCGCCAGCATTTTTGCCGCATAAAGGTAAGTACGGAGTAGGATCCAAAAGTTCCCGTTCTGCTCCTATACTATACGGCGAAGAACTTGTATCGTATACCCACAGTTATTATTGGATTAAGTTACGATATTATTCCCCCTCACAGGGAAATTGGTCTCGTTACATCACGCGCTCGCTGCGGTACATCCGGGTATTGTGCGCATCTTACATAGTGTTCGGCGATTGATGAAAAATGGCGTTTTTGAGCAGCACGTTAACATTAAATTTGCGTTCGTCTGGAGAAAAGGTCGAACAGAAAGTTACGAAATGTTGAAGCAAGTTTATGGCGAAAACACCCTGTCGCCATCACATACATTTGATTGGCATCGACACTTCAGAAGAGGCAGACAGGAGGTCGAAGACGATGAACGAAGCGGGCGGCTAGTGACAGCTCGCACTGGTGAAGCATTTCGAAGGTTTCGGCCGTCGTACACGCCAACAGATAACAGACAATCGCGCAAATATCGGAGGCTGCTGGGATATCGGAGAGTGTCAACAGATACTATAACAGGTGATCTAAAGATGCACCGGGTATATTAATACATCGTCCCATGCATGTTGACTGAAGATCAGTTGGCCATACGGGTGGAAATGGGGTGTGATCTCGTAACTGCCGCCGACCGAGACCCACAATTCTTAAAAGAATCATAACAGGGGATGAAAAATGGTGCTTCCTATTCAACCCGCAGACTAAGCAACCGTCAGGTACGTGGAAATTGCGATCGTCTCCACTCAAACAGAACTTCTGCTGACATCGCATCAAAGCCAAGATCATGCTAGAGGTCTTCTTCGACATTTAAGGTATTACTCATCTTGAATTTATCCCTGAAGGACGCACTGTCAACGAGGAGCTCTATTCGAAACAACGTCTACGTGAGTCAATCCGCAAGAAGAGGCCTCAACAGTCAGTCGTGGACAATGCACCAGCACACACGTCACTCCTTATCCGTGGATTTCATTTCATTTTTTTTTTCATTTCATTTATTGATCTCGCTGTTACATATCAAAATTAATAATTACGAATAGTTAAACGTAAACATATAAATAACAGCAGGGAAGACCAAGGAGAAGGCCTCGAGGAGACCTGACCAGCCTTGATCTCCCTAGGTTTAAGTCAAGATAAGAACGTTGATATAACAGCAACAAAGTCAAAAAAGAAAACAAATATCAAATTAAATATCTAATCATGATATTGAATTAACAGCATATCAAGGGGAAAATAATGTTAAGGTAATGACAAACGTGAGTTGCCCCCCCCCCACCCGATCCTTATTGTATAGATCCCCCGTCCCTTGGTCACCGAATCTTCAACCTCCCATTATGCACTAATGAATGGATATCAGTTGTTAAGTAGGTAGCGGTTTAATTTATTTTTAAACAAATTGAAGTTATTAATAGATATTAATTCTGCAGGCAAAGAGTTCCAAAACTCCGGACCACAATAATCTAGGCTTTGTTTAGTAGTTTGTTTTCTAGGTGTAGTAAGTCTCAACAAAGCATGGTTACGAATATTATAACGGTACTAGCAGTATTAATTTCTATGAGCTCCTGTCCAAGGTTCAATTTAATTCGTTTGTACATAATTTTTCCTAAGTTGAAGTGAAACAGTTGCTGAATTGTTAGAATATTATATTTGTTCGGGTTGGCTCTGGAATATCTGAATGTATTTTGCCCTAGTAAGTTGCCACCATTTAAATTATGTTTAAAATCTATTAATCTAATACATTTATTTTGAAGAATTTGCAATTCATTAATATTAGTAAGTGTTGTTTGACCCCAGGATAGTACGCAGTAATCGAAGTGCGGATGAATTAATGTATAATATAATAATTTTAATGTTTTAACAGATAGATTTGTTAGTATATGACTAATTATTACTATATTTCTGGATTTTTTTTTTTGATAAAATTTCTATATGCAGATTCCATTTTAAATCATTGTGAAAAACAATATCCAGATAAGTAAGATTATTAACTAACTCAATCTGATTATTATGAAAGGAAACGTTAAAATTAAGAGTTTGATTAGGTTTTTGTTTGGAAAAAAATAAGGCTTTAGATTTATTGTAATTAATTACTAATTAATTGGAAGACAACCAGTCAGTGTACTTCGATAATTCAGTAGTGGATAGAAATATTATTTCACTAATAGTTGGTCCCGAAAAGAGGAGTGTTGTATCATCGGCGTAGAGAATAAGGTTTGAGTTAGATTCAATATTAAAGATATCATTAATGTATATATTAAATAATAGTGGACCAAGTACAGATCCTTGTGGAACTCCTGATTTTATATATGAGATGGGTGAAATAAATTGATCAATTTGAGTATATTGTGATCTATTACTAAGATAGTTCTTAAACAAAATATAAGTTGAACCTCTAAAAACCTAGATTATGTAATTTTGACAATAAAATATTATGCTGTAGTGTATCAAACGCTTTAGTAAGGTCCAAAAAGATAACTAGTGTAATGCAGTTGTTTTCAAAAATTTTTGTATTGTTTGCTGAATGTGTAATACAGCTAATTCAGTAGATTTATTTAGTTGAAAACCAAATTGATTTTGATTAATAATTTTATATTTTTCTAGATATGTGACCATTCTGTTATAAAGTAGTTTTTCCGAAATTTTAGAAATTATGGGAAGGTTCGCAATAGATCGATAATTATTAATATCATTTTTTGATCCTGATTTATATTTAGGTACTACTTTAGTAATTTTCAAATCATCAGGAAAAATTCCTGTTTGAAACACTTCTCGCCAAAACAAGAACTGTTGTCCTCCCACTCACACCGTACTCACCTGATCTTGCCACATGCGACTTCCACCTCTTCCCTGAGCAGACACGTCGACTTCAGGATAGTAGGGTTCCGAGAGCAGAAGAAATGAAAAAATGCATCGCTAGTTGTACTGAAGGACATTGCTAAGAATGGGTTCCAGAAATGATTCGACGAAGTCTACAGCCGCTGGCAGAAGTGTGTTGTTACAAGAGGCTCTTATTTTGAAGGCAAATGCGCTTCATCTTTGTAACTCTTACTATCTTATGGACCAAGTCCGGGAACTCTTGGATCCTACCTAGTGTGAATACTTTATATTGTAAGCTGAAAGTTCTGTTCACACTATATTAACGAAAACATTTTTTTCTGAACTAAGAAAAAGTATGTAAATACTCCTGAATTAAATTAATTGTGATCTTTTCACTTTAGTGTTAAAAAACATATAGAATTTTTTTTAAGCGATCGATTTGGATAGTCCAGCTATGTAAAACAAATAAAAACACAATGACAATACATGCCGCTAGTTAAGAAAAGCAGAACGTGCGTTAACAATAATGGAAATAATAACTACGATTTTATACCAATAACAATAGTAATACAATGATTTCTTTCTGATAAAATTACCCTAACCCCAACAAAGATAACCTTATAGCATTTCACTACAAATAATTGTTAGAAAAATAACTTATAGAAATAGAAAAATATTCCTGAAGTGGACCGGAATTCAGTGCCAGCCCGGTCCAGATCATGGGATAATCCAGCCCTGTGGTGGCACGACGGAAGATAATTTACTGATTTCTTTTTAACGCATATTGCCTTCATGATCTGTACACTGAATAAGCTATATCTAGGAGTATGATATTGTGATTTAGTCAATGCAGCTTTGTTCGTTGCTCACAGATGAATTGTGATGAAGCAATTCATCTGTGAGAAAACAAACAAGTTGTTATAAGTTTCATTTCTTGCTAATGCGATCCCTGAGACCGTTAGTGATCGTCCAAGTGTTGTGTTAGACATTTAGTATTATTTCGATACGCTGGCTTAAAAACTTTGCAAGTGTGTACCTCGATTTCCCTATCAATTATGGGGTTGCGAGCGGACTAATGGTTAGAGCAACTGCCTTCCAATCAGATGGTCCACTGAGTTGCTCTGAACCACTGAATACTACCTGCGCATCGGATGGGCACTTTAGGCTGCAGTCCCCGGGGTGTTGGACCTCCGTTACAAATAAGATGATCTGTTCCTTCTTTCGCTATTGCTCTCTCGCCCTGGAAGTACTCGTCGGGACGTCATAGTCTGGCACCACCCACTGTGTCGACTCGCACTTCATTTGGACATTCTTACTTCTCTGACCTGACGTCTAGTCTTCGTCGGATCTGAGCCTCTGGGTTCAATCTAATGTAACTTCGTTTCTGATACGCAAAACAAAAGTCCCACGGGACTTTGCATACGTAGTTGCGTCAAAACCTTACCAGTGGGTGTAACCCTTCGAGAAATTGCCGGGTGCCTCCTATCAATCATGACTGAAGCACACACACACACACACACACACACACACAGCCATTCTCTGTTGTTATTATAGATTTTCAGCCTTGATATAACCTTTCTTTTATTACTTTTTTTTTTTTTTTTTGACGTAGGACTACGTCTAACTTCGGGGATAGCACGGGGCGACTAACGGCCGACCGCCTGTGACAAAAATAGGTCCCAATTGAAATCATTATATCGTTAAAAATACGTGCCGCACACTAATCGTGTTAGCATATTCGTAGACAGCATGGAGTCCAATTCGCGTACTGCGCAATACATAGCGCGCGGATGCTTCGCTCGCTCCTTGTGCGCAGGGGAGATGATGCAATATTTCTTGGAGTGTCGCCGTGTTTGACTCAGTCTATCTCGGCAACCGTTAGCACAACACGACTATGCGTGGTATCATTTTAAAGCTCCCGACGAAATCTATTCAAATATATGAATAATATTTCGCAGTGGTTTGAACTGAACATTTAAAAAATTGCTTTCTTGTTGACCGGTGAACATCTTGACAATTTCGCGGTTTATCTGGACAACCGTGAGTGCACAACGATTGTGCATGGTATCGTTTTAAAGCTCTCGACGAGATCTATTCAAATATATATAAAGAACATAACGCAGTGGTTTGAACTAAAATTTTTAAAAATTGTTTTGGTGTGAACGGGTTAACGTTTTCGACAACGCCGCGGATTTCGCAGAATGAACGCAAGCGAAAGTGGAGAAAATCAAAACGAGAGGCAAGAGCAAGTGATGATTAATATAAGAAGCCCAAAAAGACAGAACACGACGTTGGGTAATTTGTGTATCGATCTTCGTTTTGCTCGCAATGTATCCAGCATTATTTGTAAAAATTTATGCAAGCTACTTTTCATAGTATAGACCTGTGTTCTATAACAAATTAAGTAAATGCTTTGAAACCAGACTCGACTAGCTCATTTCAATTCTCCGGTCTTTAAGTCGTAGTCCTTCGTTCCAAACTGACGACTGAGCCTACCTGTTTTTTACATAGTTCCTGTTCCGGGCGCATCTCATACAGTTAGGATGTAATCATAGGTTTTTATTTAGTTTTTGAAGTTAGTTTACAGTGAGTTCAACTTTTTGTATGCAAATGACTTATGAAGCATGCTTTCCTTCTGATTTTCTTTTTGGTACATTCAAGAACGGAATGAACTTTAAGCAGCTGGGAGAGATCAAGCTTTTGAACATGCTTTCACTGAACGATATTCACGTTCCTACTATTGGAGAAGAGTTTCGTGATAACGTAAGCCCAGAAATCCGTTTCTTAGCTTTTCAGAAGACTGGTACTGAAGTCGTTTCACCCGGCGCATTTTCGAGGCTTTCAAAGCTGCGTTCACTAACCATTGTAGAAACAGAAGTCACGGTTCTGAGTCGAAGCATTTTGCCGAATCCATCAGAAGTCCAAAACGTTTTCTTGAAGTAAGTGATCTTTTGATATTTTGATATGACATTTTGAAGCAAAATTTAAGAGGCTGCATGATTTCATTAAAACTTCCGAGTTGCAGACATCGAGCTTGATGACGATAATAATAGAAAAATTCACGCTTTTGTCAGACTTACAACACACGTTTTCTAACAGAATTTTCCACGAGTTTGAAGATAATTTTATATTGGTCTTCTGTATTGCCAAATCCAGGGTGTCCGAATAATGACTGTGCGCTGAATGTACTAATTGCAGTAATGTAATAATAAAGAAATTTTGAATGAAATTACAGTAGAAGTTACCTGCCACGTGGAAGTGTTCTGTGTCTGGTAACTTTCATGTCTCTCCAACCCAGCTGTAGAAGTGACCCGCCACGTGGAAGTGTTCTGTGTCTGGTAACTTTCATGTCTCTCCAACCCAGCTGTAGAAGTAACCCGCCACGTGGAAGTGTTCTGTGCCTGGTAACTTTCATGTCTCTCCAACCCAGCTGTAGAAGTAACCCGCCACGTGGAAGTGTTCTGTATCTGGTAACTTTCATGTCTCTCCAACCCAGCTGTAGAAGTGACCCGCCACGTGGAAGTGTTCTGTGTCTGGTAACTTTCATGTCTCTCCAACCCAGCTGTAGAAGTAACCCGCCACGTGGAAGTGTTCTGTGTCTGGTAACTTTCATGTCTCTCCAACCCAGCTGTAGAAGTAACCCGCCACGTGGAAGTGTTCTGTATCTGGTAACTTTCATGTCTCTCCAACCCAGCTGTAGAAGTGACCCGCCACGTGGAAGTGTTCTGTGTCTGGTAACTTTCATGTCTCTCCAACCCAGCTGTAGAAGTGACCCGCCACGTGGAAGTGTTCTGTGTCTGGTAACTTTCATGTCTCTCCAACCCAGCTGTAGAAGTGACCCACCACGTGGAAGTGTTCTGTGTCTGGTAACTTTCATGTCTCTCCAACCCAGCTGTAGAAGTGACCCGCCACGGGGAAGTGTTCTGTGTCTGGTAACTTTCATGTCTCTCCACCCCAGCTGTAGAAGGGACCCGCCACGTGGATGTGCTTTGTGTCTGGTAACCATGTCTCCCCACCCCGAGGTGTACGCAGCTGTCATTTGGAGCAAAGGTCATTTCCGAGCGCTTGGTCGACGGAGGCAGACGTGTCGATTGATCACTCGTTTTGGCACAAGGACAATGGTGATGACGGTTGAACAGCGATTATTTTTTTGGTGGAACATGTGTTTCGGCATGACAAGTACACGGACATAGTGCAAAAACAGTTCGCTAGGAAATTTCGTGATGCGGACGTCCCCCACCATAATGCTTACGTCAGCTCATAGCGAAGTTTCGGGGAACTGGCAGTGTTCTGAATGCTCACCGCCCCGGTAGATCATCCACAGCAGACGAGGCCGTACAGGATACAGAGGAGTCCACACATGTCTGTGAGGCAGTTGTCACAACAAGCTAATATGCCAAAGAGTACAACCCACGATATTCTGGAAAGGAAGTTACGTTTCCACCGGTACAAAGTGTCTGCCGTTCATCAGCTGAAAAAAACAGACCACGAGGTCTGTGTTCGGTACTGCATGTGGTTCCAAGTGTACCTGACTAAAGAAGGTGAGGACAGTCTGGATGTGACTTTCTTCACATATGAGGCATGGTTCCACCTGTCTGGGTACATCAACAGCCAAAACACTCGTCTGTGGGGTACTGAAAATCACCACGAATTTAAGGCAGTACCTTTCCACAACCAGAAGGTCGATTTTTGTTGTACCACAACTCGTACGCGCATTATTCGGCCCATTTTCTTCAGTGAAGCCATTAACTCCGAACGGTACCGTGCTCAGATTATCCAACCATTCATATCCGAACTCACGGAATTGGAAATCAACGAAGGATGGTTACAGAAAGACAGTGCAACTGCTCATATCGCTGGCACATCAATACACTTTCTGGAAGAAATCTTCGGAAATCGCATCATCTCCCGTTGATTGTGGTCTACCTGGTCACCGGATCTGACACCGCCTGACTTTTTTCTGTGGTAGCACTAAAGGGGAAGGTTTACGCAGGTAATCTGCATACACTTCAAGAGCTACAGGACGCAATAACGACCCAGATCCAAAAATCACACCACGTATGCCCTGAGAAAGGTCTTCACCAACATGCAGAAGCGTGCGCGGACATGTCTGGACGTCCATTTCAACACCTCTTGTAGGAACCAGTTCGGCGTGGTGTTACTTTCAGTGCACAGTTATTTTTCGGACACCCGGTATTATTCAATTCCTTCTGAAGACACTATCTTTATTCACAGTAGTGACGGACCATTCGTGAATGATTCGTTCACGACATATGACTCTTCACCATGAATGATGAATGGTTCGTTTTAACCGCTGTGAATGATGATAATTCAATCCGGCATTACTGCGATCCACACTGCAGTCGTACCACGTTTAACTTCCTTTCGCCCGCATGAGTTTGTAAACGAATTCTCATTAAGAAAAGTAATGTGGAGAATTAATAAGTGTCAACTGCTATGTGAGTGATGAGCAATCAGCAGACAACTGCACTGTGTAAAAAAATAAACGGTGTAAATTCACGGAAAGCTTCTGAAAATAACGTGGGGCAAAGTTCCACGAAATTTCCGATTTTTTTTTCGTTTTTTTTTTAACCCGTATATTTACAGATTTTTCGTAGACAAGTTTCTGTTGAGCCAACGCAAGTAACCTCGGTTCGAGTCCCATCGTCGCGAAAGATCTTTTTTTTTTTTTTTTTAGATTGGAGGTTTATTCCGTTTATTTCAGAAAAGTCCGTTTCAGATTTTTCCGTATTTATAAGGAAAAATCTTTACTGCCCCAGTAGCGCAGTGGTCTAAGCGATGGCCTCTGATCATTCGTCCGAAAGGGGTTCCGGGTTCGAATCCCGTGAGGCATGGATGTTGTGTTTGTCTTACGGCACTGGTTCTCACCTTTCCCTGTAACCAGTGACCATAAATTAGGGACGGGGAACTGCTCATAGCCCATTGAGTTGCTCACGATAGTCGTTAAACCTCCAATCTAAAAAAAAAAAAAAAAGATCTTTCGCGACGATGGGACTCGAACCGAGGTTACTTGCGTTGGCTCAACAGAAACTGCGCGTCTTAGCCACTGAGCCACAAAGACTTCGAAACCGTGAAATGGGACTCGAACCCAACAGGTGTTCAGTCATTTTTACGGTTTCTAGACGGTGGGATTCGAACCGAGGTTATTAGCGCTGGCTCCACAGGAACCGCGCGTCTTAACCACTGAGCCACAAAGACTTCGAAACCGTGAAATGGGACTCGAACCCGACAGATGTTCAGTCATTTTCACGGTTTCTAGACGGTGGTACTCGAACCGAGGTTACTTGCGTTGGCACCACAGAAACCGCGTGTCTTAACCACTGAACTACAAAGACTTAGAAACCGAACTGACGTTCAAGGTAAAACCCTAATCGCTCCAGGATATTTTTTTTTATTTTTTTGGTCATTAGTGCGAGTGATTTAGTCATTTATTTTCTATTGGAGCTTATATTTTTTAGTATATTTGTAATAATTTTTTTTTTCTGTGGGAGAAATTATCACGAATTGTTTTTTCATCATGATTTTTCGAAGCAACAGAATGCTTTGGCAACTTGAGATCTTTTAAAACTGACAATGACTTTCAACTATCTTTAAGAAAAGGTGAAATGTATTGTTTGATAATATTATTTTACAAAAGTAAATATAAAATTTACTCTTGATTGTTATAATAGCTTTCGTCTTAAGGGGTCTGAACACATACTCATTGTACAATACCTGTACAATAATTTAAGTACCCGGTTTCTTACAGTAACACAAGATACAATAGCTGGTGCAGAAAATGGGGGAGAGGAGAAGAAATATCCTGTGCCACAATAACCAAAATTCATGCGATACACTATCCAGTACATAAAAATTGGAAAGGGAGTGAGACAAGGTGACACCATATCTCCGAAGCTCTTTAATGTCACATTGGAAAACGTCTTTCAATCACTGAACTGGGAAAACAAAGGGTTATTAATGGAGATTATCTAACCCACCTTCGTTTTGCTGATGACATAGTCATTTTTGCAACTACCCCATCAGAGCTGCAGAGTATGATCCAAGAACTTGCTGACAAGAGTAAAGAAGTGGGATTAAAAATGAACTTTCAGAAGACAAAAGTGATGTTCAATGCTTTTACACGAAATGAAGATTTATCGATTGATGGAGAAAAGCTGGAGATAACAGACACGTACGTTTATCTTGGACAGCAGATATCAAGTGAGGGTCACATTGATGAAGAAATTAATCGGCGTACAAAACTTGCCTGGAGAGCTTTTGGAAGAAACAGCATAATTTTCAAGAGCAACATGTCATTATGTCTTAAAAGAAAAGTGTTTGATCAATGCATCCTTCCAGTGTTTACGTATGTTGCACAGACGTGGACCTTAACTGAAAGAGACATACAAAGGCTGCAGACAACTCAAAAAAGCATGGAGAGGTGCATGCTTCGTGTAACACCAGGAGAGATAAGAAGAGGAACTCGTGGATCCGAAAAATGACAAGAGTGGAAGACATCATGATCAGAGTTAAATCCTTGAAATGGCAATGGGCTGGGCATACTGCCAGAAGGACAGACCATCGATGGACAGCCGAAATTTTAGATTGGATTCCAAGGGAGAGGTAAAGACCCAGAAGAAGACCATATGGGAGATGGATGGATGAAATTCGAAAGTATGCGAGAGTAACATGGAGCAGACTGGCACAAGACAGACTATTGTGGACGAGGCTTGGAGACCTTCGTCCAGCAGTGGATTGATAATGGTTGACAATGATGATGATATCCGATCTCGGTACAGAACTGCAAAATCAGATTCTTCGACAGACGAATGAAATTTAACAATGAAACCTAAGGAAACTACAAATGTAAAATGTATTATGATTGGCAAATTCATGCAACCACTTCAGTAAAGACAATAGTCCAGGTTCGTGATTTTTTTTTTTTTTTTTGATTGAAGGTTTAACGACCACCGGGGCCAACTCAATGGGCTATAAGCAGTAGCCCGTCCCTATTTTAGGGTCACCGGACCCTTCACGAGCGAATCATCATAAGCCATCGCTTAGACCACTGCGCCATCGGGGCGGCCAGGTTCGTGATGACCACCGTGAACAACTCAATGGGCTACAAGCAGTCGCCCGTCCCTAATTTAGGGTTACTGGTTCCAGGGAAGGGAGAGAGAGCCAGTGCCGTAAGACAAACACAACATCCATGCCTCAACGGGACTTGAACCCTTCCCTTCACGAACGAATCATCATAAGCTAGCACTTAGACCACTGCGGCAACGGAGCGACCAGGTTCGTGATGATCACGGCTGTATCCTTTTTCAGTCGTAAAATGTGAAATGGAAGTAGTCCACTCATCTCAATCGTGTGCAAAAATTCAACTGGATAGCGCACTCTTTCACTCTCATCTTCAGTCACAACTGTGTAAATGTTGTTGGAATGAGATTCGCGTTGCGAATACTCTTCATTCTCTCTTGTCTGAGACATATGATTGCGCCCCATTGATTGCTCACGCCTTCCAGTAAGGCTCTTACGTTTTATTTTTGTCTGCGGGAGAGACATTCTGTTAAGGGTAAGTATGCAATAAAGTATTTACTTACTTTAGGACTGATCATAGAACACCATGCACACACCAAATCTGACATTGAACTGAGCGCCTGATGTATTAATAGATAAGGGCCGCACGCTTCTTCCATAGACTTTACATGGGAAATTTGCCGCACCGCCGCGGCCGAACCGTTGCCTCAATCTCAGTTTTCTCTTCGACTGGCACATCTACATGGTAAGACCTTTATTTTGATACCTGAACCATATTTTTACATTCAGCCGTTCTCTCAAAATAGGTCTCACAATAAAAAACCTATAGAATAAAGATATACTGTAGATGGCGCAACTCAATATGTACATTCGAAATATTTTCACTTACAATGCTCAACGGAATGTTTATTTACATCTTTACATAATGGGAAACGTCTTACCTACGTGAATAAAATGAATCGGATTAATATTAAATTCTACAGGGTGATTCATAAAGAAGTATACAGTTTCAACGCACTATAAAACAAGAACAATGTAAGATATTTTATGTTACCTGTAATAGAATTGTAGGGGAATGTTTCAGGTTTTTTTAGAGACAGTCACAGATGTTCTATGTGTGCACCCTTAGTCACACGACACACATCGAGCCGGTAATCCATTTCCGCCCAAACGCGAGGTAAGATATCTGAATCAAGGGCAGTGATAGTGGCTGTGATACGCTGTTTCAGCTCCGCTGGATCAACAGGAAAGGGAGAGGCGAGTACCTTGTCCTTTACGTACCCCCAGAGGAAAACGTCACAGGGTGTTAAGTCATGACTTCTGGGTGGCCTTTGCATTTCGGCACAAAATTCAAAGCGCTTTGTCTTGTCAAGGTCATTGAGATTTTGCAACATCTGCACTTTGTATGGAATCATTTTCAGCTTCTTTCTGAAAATTCTCCTGACAGTGGGCTGTGAAATCTTCACTTCACAACTCACCCTCCGCGTTGATTTTCTCAGGCTTAGTTGAATGGCTGTGCAAACACTATCGACGACTTCTTCTGATACACGCGGTCGTCCAGGACTTTTAAGTTTGCACAGACAGCCAGTAATTTCAAATTTTTTATGCCAATCGTAGATAGATTTTCTGGTTGAAGGTTCTTTTCCGAATCGTGATCGAAAATGCCGTTGCACATCAGTTACAGATTCCGTTTTGCTCAATTCAAGAACACAAAACGCCTTCTCCACTGCAGACACTGCCATTTTGTCTGACTAATCACGTGACACGCGCGCTATCACCTACGTCACTTCCCTCAGTAGCGAGACACAAACTTTATGAGTACATCTACCTAACGTTTCGCAGTTGTGGTCCGTGTCTGCTATTTGCAAATATCACTTTGCTTCTCACGCGTTTTAATTCTCTGCATTTTTGTTTAGCTTCTGTCTTGAGAAAGCCTCCCGCTGGAGAGCGGGAGCTTGGTATGTTTTATGTACTGCGTACTATACTGCACCAGTAAATAAACGGATTTACACTACATTATAAGAGCTTTCAGCTTGCACAGTTCGATGCACTGTCTTAACTGATATTAAATACTTTATTTTAATGATATGCAGAGACATAACTGGACATTTCTACGCCCGGGGCAAACCAGAAAATATTGTACCCCAATTTAACGACAACCGCGAATAGCTCTAAGGAATATGAAAAGTGGCAAGTCCTTAATTTAGTTCCCATAGTTCCAAGGAAAGGAGAGAGCCAGTGTCATAATACAAACAAACACCCCACCCATGCCTCATCCGGGACTCCAACGCAAGCCTACTCAACTGATGGATGAACACCGACAACACAATTAACGGCATACCTGAATGACATCTCTATGCGGGAGGCACAATCAAACTGTGCCGCCCCAGCGGCCGACCGCTCAGAGGCGCTTGCTTCTAATCATGCTTTCGATATGAGGCATGGATGGTGTGTTTGTCTTACGACATTGCCTTTCTGCCTTCGCTGGAACCATGGCCCTAAATTAGGGACGGGCAACTGCTTCTAACCCATTTAGTTGTGCATGGTGGTCGTTATATCTCAAAAAACAATTAAACTATAACTGTTTGTGCAGTTTTAACCAATTGCTTCGAAGTTCGTACCTTCGATACCACATCAAAGAGGTAGAATGCAGCTGATAGTCGTGGCTTTCAGCCGTAGTAATGATAGAATAGCCTCAGAGAATCTTCAGTCTGAACGACATCGTTATCCTGAAACGTACGTACAACCGCGCCTTCATTTCTGAATGCGAGCGATTAACTTCCCCTGAACATTTTGAGGGGAAAAAGGCGAATTTTAAGCTGCCACAAGGCTACGGAAACTGGAGAAAGATATTATAAGCAACTTTTGTAAATGGACAAATGACGAAGTATGGCTCGAAATATATGCACCAGAAACTCGTTCGAAAACATCGTTTTCAATTTTAATCATACTGGAAGCAGCTGGTATTGCGTCCTCTCTTGAGTTGCGCCTGGTGTAACCACCTTCGATACCACATCGAAGGCGGATACACTGCTACTTAGTTATACCTCTGATTATGTAGTTATTCGAATGATAAAAAAAAAAAAAGCATCTAATTCGTTTTGTTAGAACTTCCAAATATAGATCAGAAAAAATCAATCTAAAGCCGTCAAATACACTGCCGGACAATTGCTAAGGACGGATGACAATAGCAACGATAGCAACCATAAAATGGAAGGCAGGAAAATGTGGAAATTAGCATAAGTGCGGGATACAGAAAGACGTGTTGTGCGTATGCAAATTTTGGATTGCTGAACTTGTTCGTGACGTCATAGCGCTGGTAAGAGATATAAAGGATTTGACGCGTATTGACCGTTGTTGTTCAAACGCAAAGTTGAAAGGAAAAGAATCAATTGACGAACTTGCAATTTTCAGTATGTCTTCCCGACATCACTTAGATGATTTCACGCGTGGCCGTATTATTGGCAAGATTGAAGAAGGGCGAAAAATAACAGATGTTGCCAGAGAGTTCGACGTCAGCCACAGTGTTGTTTCAAGGCTTTGGAAATCATTTCAAACAAATGGAGAGTGTAGCAAACGTCACGGGGGAGGTCGTGTTCGCAGTACGACATCTGCAGAAGATCGGTACATAGTGCTATCAACAAAAAGACACCAGCGCAGCACAGCTAGTGAGGTAGAAAATCAGTTTATGGCTGCTACTGGCAAACGGATCTCCCGAAAAACTGTCGCCAGACGTTTGCATGAAGGAGGACTATACGCCCGCCGTCCTGTTGTGTGCATCCCATTGTTCAGACGTCACCGTATCGCCCGTTTGCAATGGTGCCATCAACATCGCAATTGGACTGATAATGACTAGTCTGCCGTCCTCTTCTCAGATGAGAGTAGATTCAGTCTATCATCTGATTGTCGACGACAACTGATCTGGCGTGATAGTGGTACTGCATATTGTCCAGCAAACATACAGGAAAGGGTCCGATATCCGACATGTAGTGTCATGGTATGGGCTGGCATAATGATCAATGGCCGTACGTCCCTCTATGTGCTTCCAACTGAGACTATGACTGACCAACTATACATTAATGATATTCTGCTACCTCATGTTCGCATGTTCCGTGGTGCTGTCGGTGATAGATTCATTTTCATGGACGACAACACAACATGTCATCGAACAGTCGCTGTCCAGGAGTGTCTTGAGAGCGAGGATATTCAACGCCTCGTATGGCCAGCACGTTCTCCAGATCTGAATCCCTTTGAAAATGTGTGGGATGCTTTGGGGAGGAGTCTTGCTGGTCGCCAATGCCTTCCAATAAACAAGGACACCCTCATCCGTGCACTGACAGAGGAATGGGATAAATTACCCCAACAGCTGCTTGATAATGTTGTGCAAAGCATGACACGACGTGTGGAATCTTGCATCGCCCTCCATGGTGGCCATATCCCGTATTGACATCTTACGCCGGAACACTTGCGGACGGTAATTGCATTTTTTTCACGTTTGCGTATTCTGCACAAAATGGCCTGTTTGTCCCTTGAACACGTTCCAAAGCCTTCTGGATTTCAGAGCACAATAAATTGTCTTTCTTGTAATGTCCTGGCATTCTGACATTATTTTATTTCACTTGGCATCCAACCACACTTACTTTTTTATGCGCTATATAGCCGTTTATGATCCGTCCTTAGCAATTGTCCAGCAGTGTATTAAATGCCTTTGCTGAGAACAGTCCACCTAGTGTTGCGACAGGCAAAGTCTCTTACTGTACCGAAACGATTTTACGTTAATGCAACAAAGGTCAAGATTTTTCATTCACTTTTGCAGTGAGCTATCTAATTTCTTGCATTGCACTAACCAAGCTCTCGCTCTGAGCAGTTGCTAGTTCTTGAAAAAAATACTGATAATTAATTATCAGAGAGAAGAAGAGAGTAAAGATTATAATCTTTAGGTGCAATTTTTGAAAGACCTTGCGAGGGAAATTCATTGAATTGTTTCACCATATAGATCAAGAGGAAAATAACAGGAATAATCTCGTGTTGTTCCAAATTATGCTATCATTATGACTCTCTTAACACTTTCTCCTTCTTTCTTTTTTTATTTAATTTTTCATCACGGAAGATGATGAGCCTTGTGGTAACATCATCGAATGCTAAGATAAGTTGATTATCTACGATATTCTACGAAGACAAGAAGCAAACATATGATTTGTCTTTTCTGATTAATTTGACATTGTACGTGACTCGTAATTCATAAAGCCTGAAGTGTTTACTGGATTTGCCGTCTAAGAAAATCTCAAGGTTTTCACCTTATCATGGCCATTTACACAATATACATATTTACATGCTAACGACAGTTGGATGGCTTCCGGATATACCGTACTTACAAGAACAGATTTAGTATAATTATGCCACAGATGTTTTCCGTATATATATTACTGCGAATAAATACAATATATTATCAAAAGTATTCGGACATCACAATGTTTTGGGACAAATGGTTTTATTATTGCAGTCAGTAGTTAGTCGGTCTTCGTTTTGTTTTAATGACAGCGGCAACACATATAGAAGCATACTATCAACCAATTTCCGGTAGGTCTCGACAGGAATGGCTCGCCATTCGTCCTGCAGAGATGGTGCCAGAGTACACATAGAAGCATACTATCAACCAATTTCCGGTAGGTCTCGACAGGAATGGCTCGCCATTCGTCCTGCAGAGCTGGTGCCAGAGTGGAGAGCGAAGACGGTCATTGTGGTCCAATTTCCGGTAGGTCTCGACAGGAATGGCTTGCCATTCGTCCATTCCAGAGGTTTTCTCACAGAACACCTCTGGGATTTAAACGGGACTCTAAACGAGCCAGTCTAACAATTCCACTTCATTTTCAATAAACCAGTCCTGCACAAGCCGTGTAGTGTGGCAGGGAGCTCGATCGTGTTGGAAGAGACAACGCTCATTTTCATAACACTGCCACATTATTGGTAGGGCAGAATTATCCAAAACGTTGAGGCACACTTCAGAGTTAATGATTTGTGGTATAATAATCAACGGTCCAAGTCCTATATCCACGAAAAACAACTCCATGCCAGGATAGAATCTCCGCCGAACTGAACAATTGAAAGAGCAGAGATCCGACTAAAATCGGTCGCCGGGCTGTTTCCAAATCCGAACACGCCCGTCATACTGGAAGAGTGAAGAGCGTAATTCATCACTCCAAAGAGCAGCTTTCCAGTCGCCTACAGTCCAGGAACGATGGGAGACACACGGAATGTGTGGCTTGAATGCCGTTGCTTCACCATAATAACCCACACTGTGCAACTCTCTGCGGATAGTTATGGTACTAACAGAGTCATTACAAGCATTTCCTACTTCAGCAGCGATGGAAACGGCAGAGGAAGAACGGGATTTCTTAACATTTCTTACCATGTCTTTTCTGTCACGTTCTGTCAGTTTGTGCGGTCTTTTATAACTTCTTTTTTTTTTTTTTTTTTTGCTGTAGTTGCACCGTTCTGCTTCCATTTCTTCACGACATCATTTGGATTCGATTTTGGTATGTTTCGTTAAGCTGCAATGCTCAGTATGAAAACGTTACTCAAATGACATCCTATGATCAGCCCACGCTGGAACTCGGAAAGTTGAAGTCCACGTGGTATATCCGCTTCAAAGTTTTTGATAACATGACAACACATGTCATCTTTATATACGTACCTCTACACTCACAGCGCACCTTCTTGGGCAACCATTCTTTGCACTTATGCAAATGTTTGGTAGTGTCGGAAAACTTCTGATGATATAGTGTACGTCATGCCAGGAAAAAAGAATTAAAACTGGATGGTCTGTCTCTCAGAAGGTATACACGGATGAGCAATGTAGATGAAAATTCCCCGGATGGTGTCCTGAGATGTCGCTGACCATGTCTGTGTCGTTGGCCTGTGTCCACAATGCATCGACACCGCGAGTGGGAGTCGTGCAAAGGTGTCGATTACAGTGAAGTCCCACCCGTTATTTATTGGAGATAAGTCTGGGGATCGCGCTGGCCAGGGAAGCACTTGAAGGCCTTGTAGGCGAGCGTGTTCAGTTGCTTAAGCATGCCCTGAATTCTGCGGGAACAACCAAAATTATCTTTTGGTAACAATTTGTGTATTGTGAGTGGAACTTCTGGAATAAAATATTTCTATCAGTCAGCATCAGTAAAGCATTATTAAAAATCAAAATTACTATACTCAACACACGCATTTGAAGTAGTGTATGTTGAAGACATAAGGGTCGCTCGCTCAAATGAAAGTAGGACTCGTGTAATAGCGTCGTTGTATAATTACACAGAGTCGTGCATTTGCGCCTGTAGATGGCGTGCTATGTCAAAAAGCATGCTATTATCGGCGGCACGTGTCAGTGTGCTGTTTGTACGTGCGGCGGCAAGTTGATTACGTTGGGTCGTGGCATGGATTCGTCCCAAGCAGGCCCAGCGAGCAGTTATGCAATTTTTGGCGGCAGAAGGTGTCGGAGGAGCCGAAATTTATCGCCATACACTGACGGAAAAAAATCCCAGCACCACGAAAAAATAGTTGTAGAGGAATGAAATGGCGGCAATACATTTGTATAGGTAACATATTTAATCGATTAAGGTTTCAAGATCACAGCTTATTGTAAGCGCGAGAAGAGCCATTTTAAATGTGAAATGCTGGTACATTAATAACTGGTGTAATCGCCAGAATGTTGAATGCAAGCACGCAAACGTTCATGCATTGTGTCGTGCAGGTGCTGGATGTCAGTTTGTGGGATGGAGTTCCATGTCTGTTGCACTTGATCGGTCAATACAGGGACGGTTAATGCTGGTTGGGGGTGACGCTGGAGTTGTCGTGCAATGATGTCCCATACGTGCTCGATTGGGGAAAGATCTGGTGATCTAGCAGGCCACGGCAACATGTCGACACTCTGTAGAGCATGTTGGGTTACAACGGCGGTATGCGGGCGAGCGTTATCCTGTTGGAAAACACCCCCTGGAATGCTGTTCATGAATGGCAGCACAACAGGTTAAATCACCAGACCGACGTACAACTGTGCCGTCAGGGTGCGTGGGATAACCACGAGAGTGCTCCTGCTGTCATAGGAAATTGCTCCCCAGACCATAACTCCAGGTGCAGGTCCAGTGTGTCTCGGCCGCAGACAGGTTGGTTGCTGGCGCTCACCTGGCCTCCTTCTAACCAACACACGGCCATTACTGGCACCCAGGCAGAACCGGCTTTCATCAGAAAACACAACAGATCTCCACTCCGTCCTCCAATGAGCTCTAGCTTGACACCACTGACGTCACAAACGGCAGTGGTTTGGAGAAAGTGGAATGCACGCTACAGGGCGTCTGGCTCGGAGCTGTCCTTCAAGTAACCGATTTGTAACAGTTCGTTGTGTCACTGTGGTGGCAACTGCAGCTCGAATTGCTGCCGCAGACGCGGTACAATGAGCCACGGCCATACGCCGTACACGGCGGTCTTCCCTCTCAGTAGTGCCACGTGGCCGGCCGGAACCCAGTCTTCTTGAGGCAGTACCTTCCCTTGACCACCGCTGCCAACAATCATGCACAGTGGCTACATTCCTGCCAAGTCGTTCTGCAATATTGCCGAAAGAAAATCCACCTTCTCGTAGCCATATTACACGACCTCGTTCAAACTCCGTGAGCTGTTGATAATGGCTGCTTCGTCTCCTTAAAGGCATTCTTGACTAACATCAACACCCTACGTCGAATCTCAACGATAACTAAGGCTCATGAACGTTACAGCGCGTATTTACCGCAAACCTGCTTTGCATGTTCCGAGGGCGCTACTAGCGCAAACGTATGCGCCGAGCGTGAAATTTGCATAGACGTCATCTTACAGATGTACTCTCACCGCCTACCAACTGTCGTTTATCTAACACAACCCCTTCTTGGTGTTGGGATTTTTTCCCGTCAGTGTATGAAGGATGTGTATGGGAATGAGTGTCAGTCACGGTGTACAGTGTTCCGCTGGTGTAGTGAATTTCTTAAAGGATGTGTAAGCACGGAGGACATGCCGAGACTTGGGCATGCACACGTGGCCATCACCATGGAATCGATTGCTACCGTGGACAACCTTGTGAAGGAGAATCGCCAAATCATTACCCGCGAGCTTGTATCAACGTTGTCCGTGAGTAAGGGAACTGTTTACATCATTTTCCATCGCCGATTGAGAGACAGCAAGGTTTGAGCACAATGGG
Organism: Macrothele yani; assembly: GCA_039090855.1. Lineage (NCBI taxonomy): Eukaryota > Metazoa > Arthropoda > Arachnida > Araneae > Macrothelidae > Macrothele > Macrothele yani. The sequence goes on from CM077024.1 coordinate 46,281,215, forward strand.
CCCCCAATCATCTCCAGGATGAGCAGAAGACTCGGCGAATGGGTGCTTGCCTGGAGCATCTACATCTTTACTATGCAGAGGGGGACAGTTTCTTTCCAAGATTGTGGCCGCAGATGAAACTTTATGCCACCACTTCGATCCGGCCACAAAACGGATGAGTATGGAATGGCGGTATCCCAACTCTCCACGCCCCCAAAAAAGCTCAGTCCTCTTTAAGAGCTGGAAAAGTGATGCTCACGGTTTTCTTCGATGAGAATGACCCATTTCTGTTGGATTGGCTGGACGCAGGCAGTACGGTCAAGGCAACCACATACTGTAATACTTTACGCAACCTCAAAACGGCCATCAAGCGTAAGCGACCCGCTATATTGTCAAATGAGGTCATTCTGCTCCACGACAACACACACTCGCATGTCGCGACATTGTGCCAAGATTTGCTGCAGAGCTTTCGCTGGGAGGTCCTCGACCATCCCCTATAGCCCCGATCTCTCGCCCTGCGACTACCACATCTTCGAGCCACTGAAAAATGTACTCAAAGGCCGCCGGTTCGCTAACGACGCCGAGGTCCGAAACGCCGTTGAAGACTGGTTCAACAGCCAACCACGGACGTTCTTCGCTCAGGTTATCCACAGTCTGGTGCCGCGCTGGGACACTTGCTTGAACCGACAAGGTGACTATTTGTAGCGGGTATGTAGCCCATGTATCACTCTTATTTCCTGTATGTTCACATATTCCAACCTATAAACCCTTACAGCAAAATACCGACAATCTCAGTTTCATTTGGGCGACCCTTGTATTATTTTAGTATAAATAGTTTTGTAATATCTTATTTCAGTTATAATTTTATGCTGAATAAAGTGTAACACAAATTATTTTCAAATATACGGAGAAATGAAACAGCTATTTAGAAAAATATGAGGGAAGTATGGAAGCCTCCTTAGTTACAGAATGGTACGAGGCGTCGGCTATTATCGTTCGTCCGAGATGGGTCCAGGTTCGAATCTCAGGAGGCGCACAGATGATGCGCCGGGTCTTTGGGCCTCCTTGTTCCAGGGAGGGGTAAAGGCTGGCACTTTACCCTTCCCTGGAACAAGGAGGCCCAAATAGAAAAGGGTGACTGCTTCCAAAGCCCACTGAGTTGCTCACAATGGTCGTTAATCCCCTTCCCCCAAAAAAGAAAAGCATTTTTTTTTTTTTGCCCATATTACACTCAAAGTTACTCACAAACATGAGGACTGATTGAAAAACGGGCACTATTTCAAGCTACTGGACAGCGATTCATAATATACCACATTTTAATTTATTTTCTTAATTAATTTAAAGAAACTTTGTGTATAAACGCCACTGAGATTTTTTTATTCTTTTTTTTTCTTTTTTTTCTTTTTTTCCGAGCATGACTTGTCAAAATTTTGGATGCTTTTTTTTTTCTAAATTTTCAGTGCATAACAATTGGCTCAATTATTTACAAGATCTTTCATGGTCTCTTTCTAGCTACAACAAACTTACAAGCCTTCCTACTGATTTTTTCTCCGGAATGCCTGATTTAAAGATG